>CM069911.1:111428858-112776449 GCA_036172215.1 Camellia granthamiana
ATACCGTACCTTTCAGTCTGTGATTACTACTTGGTTTGGGTTTACAATTAAAGTGTTATGGTCTGACTTAGGTGGGGAATATTTTAAAAATGAGTTCTGTGAGTATTTGGCCAATTTGGTTACCATTCACCAAACCTCCTGTACAGATACACCTATCCAAAATGGTCGAGCCGAGCATAAACACCGTCATCTCCTTGAAACAGCTAGGTTTCTTCTTCTCTCTACCTCAGTTCCGTCTCCGTTTTGAAGAGAGGCAATCCTTACTGCTGCTTTTCTTCTCAACCGCATGCCTACTCCTCTTCTTTCTGGTCGGTCTCCTTACGAGGCTTTGTTCTCCCACATTCCTAATTACTCTCTCCTTTGTGTCTTTGGGTCTGCCTGTTTTGTCCTTCTTCCCCGCAAAGATCGAACCAAACTTAGTGCCCGGTCTATCCTATGTCTTTTTGGGTTATAGTCTTACTTAGAAAGACTATCGGTGTTACGACCCTATTTCCCGTCGTCTTTATGGCTCTCGTCATGTTTCTTTTCTCGAACATCTGCCTTACTTTCAACTTCCTCCTACCACTGCTCCCGTTTCCAAAGAGGATTTGGTTCACATTGATCCATTTCCTTCTGAGGTCCCTCTTGATAAGTACATCTCTACCGTTCTCCATGACCTTACTTCATTTTCTCCTCCCTCTCCCCAACTTGCTCATTCTCCTCCTCCGTTGTTAGTTTATTCGCGTCACTAGACTCTCCCTCCACCAGTTGTCTCTGCTCCTACTGTTGATTCTCCTACTTCTGCCGACTTTGATCCTGCTGCACACCACTATCCTACTCGAGCGCGTCATCCTCCAAACAGGTTGGGTTGGTCTAATACATGTTTTTCTGCTTCCTATCGTACTTTTTTGTTTGCTATTCATGCTTTTTCAGAACCTCAGTCTTACAAGGAGGCCTGTCAAGATCCCCTTTGAATTCAAGCTATGGAGAATGAATTGGTTGCTTTACAGAAAACTAGTACTTGGGAGTTGGTTCCTTTGCCTGCTAGTAAGAATCTGATTGGTTGCAAATGGGTCTACAAAGTCAAGACTCATTCTGATGGTTCTTTTAAGCGCTACAAAGCTCGTTTAGTTGCCAAAGATTTCTCACAAGAGTATGGTATTGATTATGAAGAGACCTTTGCTCCTGCTGCCAAGATGACTACTGTCCGTACTTTGATCTCTGTCGCTGTTGTTCGTTCTTGGCCTCTTTATCAAATGGATGTTAAAAATACTTTTCTTAATAGCCATCTCACCGAGAAGATTTACATGTGTCCTCCCCCTGGCCTTCACCATTCCTCTGGATAAGTTTGTCGCCTTCGGCGTGCTCTGTATGGTTTGAAGTAGTCTCATTGTGCTTAGTATGATCGCTTTTAGACTGTTGTTACTGCACTTGGGTTTCATCCTTGTGCTCAGGACTCTGCTTTGTTTCTTCTCCACACTTCTACTGGTTGCCTTATTATTGTATGTGGATGATGAGATCATCACTAGCTCTGACTCTTCTGCTATCTCTAAGGTCAAACAGCATCTTTTTCGCACTTTTGAAATGAAGGATCTGGATCCCTTGCAGTATTTTCTTGGTATTGAGGTAGCTTCTTCTTCCAAGGGCTATTTTCTCACTTAGGCCAAGTATGCTAATGAGGTTATTCATCGTACTAGTCTTACGAACACTAAGATTTCTGATACCCCCATTGAGCTTAATGTAAAGCCCACCCCTACTGGTGGTGTTCTTCTAGATGATCCTACTTTATATTGAGAACTCGTGGGTTGCTTAGTCTATCTGACAGTTACTTGCCATGATCTTGTCTAAGTTCGTTTATGCTCTCGTTCTACACATTAGGTTGCTTTGGTTCGGATTCTTCGTTATCTCCAAGGTACTATATTTCAGGGTTTACTGTTGTCTTCTACTTCCTCTTTGGACTTGGTAGCTTATGCTAATTTTGATTGAGCTGGTGATGTTACTGATCGCAAGTCCACTTTTGGCTTCTGCATGTTTCTTGGTGATTCCTTGATTTCTTGAAAGAACAAGAAACAGACTGTTGTTGCGCGTTCCACTGCCAAGGCTGAGTACCGTGCTATGACTCATGCCACTGCTGAGATTGTTTGGCTTTGCTGTCTCTTGACTGATATCGGTGTCCCGCAATCTTCTCCGACCTCCTTTTACTGTGACAACTGCAGTGCTATTCAAATTGCATATAACACTATATTTCATGAGCGGACGAAGCACATTGAGATTGATTGTCATTTTGTACGACAACATCTGCAGTCTGGCTCCATTTCGCTTCCTCTCGTCTCGTCGGCCTTGCAACATGCTGATTTCTTTATGAAGACTCACACCACTGCTCGATTTCAGTTTCTTCTTGACAAACTCTTAGTGTTTTCTGCTAAAACACCTTGAGTTTGAGTGGGGGTGTGAGAATATTATGTAATTATGGAAATCTATGTATTATGGAATTAGGTTGATTGTGAATATTCGATTAATTGTATTTCCTTTTCTAGATTAGGATTAAGATTCCTATAAATATTGGTTGTAATCTTTGTATTATGAATAAGTTGACTATACATAAAACATTCAAAAAAGCTTACAGCATGATCATGTCGGGGTATTTGCAACCTTTAGGAGAAGACGAAACTAAATGACACAGATAATATGGCATATAAGGGACAACAGTTGGTAAGTTACAATACTTAAAAAGACGAAAACATGAGAGATAGAGACGTGAAAATGAGAGACATGTATATATTTTGGTGTTTTAATTATTATATACTTAATAAATTATATTTTATGTATATAAAAGTTATTATTTAATATAATCGGGGTGGGGTCAAGGGGCAAGAGAGGGAAAAAAATTCCATCCCCTCCCCATTTCTTATTAGGGCAGGGAAAATCCATGCAAAGCAAGGCGGGGGATGTAGGGGTGGGGCCTATGAAGCACGGACACGCCTCCCAAGGCTACATATCAAAGTCCGACACGTGTTGGACACCAACACACATCCGACACGTGTCCGACACGCCGTCTGACGTGTCCTCTTTTTTTTTTTTCTTTTTTTTTTCATCTCAAACACATCTGGACACTTCATTGACACGTTTGAGACACGCTTGAGACACGCCTGAAGCTTTTCGAAGCCTTAGCCTTAGAGAGAGAGAGAAAGAGAGAGTAGTCCCTGAATTGAATCTCCATAGCCTCTGTTCAGAGACATCCTTGAGACGAGATCTATCTGTGACACAAGGATGAGAGAGAAGAAAACAAAGCTTCTATTGTGATGAAAGCAAAAACATCTTGCTACAACACAGAGAAGAGAGAGAGAGAGAGAGAGAGAGAGAGAGAGAGAGAGAGAGAGAGAGAAAAAAGAAGACCCAGCTTCCTTTTGATTCTGGATCTGGACTCCTTTCTTTTTCTTCCTGCTATAGCCAATGTTTGTTTACTCCAAGAAAAGGGTTAATGCTACCAGTCAAAAGGTCAAAACAGCTAAGCATCCATTAACCAATTAAATGGTCAAAATAACTATTTCAAAATATGTATATTTATATTTTTTTTATGTTGATGATTGTGTGCCATGTGAGTAAAGGTGATTTTATAATGTTTAAATTTTTAGTTAATGTTAAATTGTATTTTTTTTTCATAATTTTAAAAAAAATATTTATATATACGAGGTATATTATATAGATAAATATATATATTTTTAATGTATCCTTAACGTGTCGTGTCACTCATTTTTTGAAAATTAACATGTCAGTGTGTCAAAATCGTGTCACGTGTCTGTGTTTGTGCTACATAGGGTGGGGCAAATTGCCATCCTAGCATGCGACACCAATCAATAATGAATAATGTTATATGTACCAATTAATATACTAATTAGTGTACCAATTGATGATGTGGCATAGTTTAAGAGGTTTTTGGGATTTGTAATGTGATTAATGAGTAGGGTCAATAATAATGTTATAACTAGTGTTGGTACACTAGTTAGTACACTAATTGGTTGCATGTAGCACCACCGATCAATAATATACATGAGCAAAAAGTGATAGGTACACATAATATATTGGGATCAACAAAATGCAAAAAACAATATATATGCATCTGACAAACCTGCATGAATTTGGGGGCACTGTTGGGGGTCTGATTGCAGTTACATGGAAACCAGATTTCAGCAGATACCTGTTCCATGATAATTGAAACAGTTAGGAACACGATATCAATGAACATTATAAGACATAAACTTGCACGAGGAAATAGAAACAGACCGACTAGCTTGGAGTGCCTTCTCTTCACTCCCTACAACAAGAGAAATGATAGGACTTGTAATCGGTATTCCAGTGAGAGCTTGGAAGTCTTGCACACGGTTCCAAATAGCCCTTCTACGCCATGTCTCCTTTTTTGCCACAATAACAGCAGCTGCTAAGTTATACTCATTTTGTTAACAACAGACACTAAGCCCCAGTACATATGCAAAGCATAAAACCATCTTGGATTCAGCACCACCATGTCAAATCTTAATTACTTTTCCCATAATAAGCTAGATATATGATGTTAAAAAATAGAATCATAAAAAATGCAATGGCTAAAGTTGCATTACATATACAGTATACAACATGACAACCCTCTGGCAGATAGTCTAATTAGAATGAAACAAAAAGAAAAAATTGACAAAATTAAAAGTCGGTTTATTTTGTTACAAGGGTCAAACTTTGGGGTTTTTCTTTCTTTTCTTTTTTTTGTTGTAATTTCCCTATAATTTATTTAAATAAATACACTTCAAAGCCTCTTTGCTTGACAATTTTAACATACACTTTCTTAACAATTTATTCTAGCACCCAAAAAAAAAAAAAAAAAGAGAGTAATACTTTATAATAACTGTACAATTGCATATTGTTGAAACTTTGTATTTGTAGGAGATATGTTAGAGATACCTTCATATCTTCCAGCTTATGCAAATCCGCTGGCTATCAGAGGAAACATTCTCAATGGTGTAAATTATGCTCATCCATTTTAGTGTTTCTTTATTTATTTTTATTTTAGTCAAAAAAAATATATTTTTATCTTTTAGATGCACATAATCTAGATGTACCTAAAAAGTAAAATATTTGTGAAGAAATCTTTAAAAAGTTCACTAAAAACAAAAAATAGAAATGCATTAGTTTTTTATTTTTTTTTATTTTTTTGGTCTTTGGGATTTTTTTTTTCAAATTACTTCACAAATATTTTACTTTTTAAGTGCATCTAGACTTTGCGTATCTAAAATATGAAAAAAGTTCACCAAAAACAAAAAATAAAAAAAAAATACTCAGGAACAATTTTTGAGTTTGACTTCTCATCGTACATGCAGAAAGTTTTATAACAAAGAGACATTTCATTCTCAACCATATCCACATTACTGTAATATAGCATGCATTGGACATTTCATATGTGGGTTGTGCATGTAAATAGGAACTAGCAGAGTGGAACACCAGAATCAGTCAGTAAAGCAATTTTTTCTAAATCAAATACCGCACATTAGAATGGGTAAAGTTTGGTTTAATATCTACCGTGTGCAGCGGCAACAATTGGAACTGGTGTAGAAGTCGAAAATATAAAAGAGCGACCCCTCGATTGTATTAGTTGCTTCCATCTCTGACTGTTCATTTAGCATTCAAATGAAAAACATGAATTAAGTTAAAACAGGATTCACACAACTGAAGAACACATTAAAGCATTTATTAAAATAAGTCTATTGGAAACAAAACAACTACTTTTTTTTTTTTTTTTTGGAAAGAGGGAAGTATTGAGTGACAAAGGAAATGTTTAATTAACAAAAAGAATCATTACATCAAAGCTAGCATCCATTCAAGTTTTACACAACTGAAGTAGCAACATCATAGATGCATTTATTTCTTCTCACATGTTATAATTAGAAGAATTTAAACCATATAGACAAAAAAGCACTAACGCCCTAGCAACTTAAGTTTTTGAACATAAGTTTTGAAACATGATACATAAATTAGGAGTAAGAGAAATTCAGATATGTTGACGTGTTATTTGTAGTTCCCATTCGACTTCAACTACAAAAAAAGGAAGCTGAGGTCAACAGAGATAGTAAATGAAGTCAATGTGGCACTTTTAACCACCTAAAATAACAATAAAAAGTGCAAGGTAATTTATTGAAATCCAAGAATGACCATAGGTAAGGAACAAAATTTTGCTTCCTTTCCATCAAAACAGCTAAAATGTTTTCGTTTCCTAAGAAACCGAAACGAAACATTAGTGGAATACTGAAATATAGTGTTTCAGTGAACATTCCGAATCAATTAGTTCTTTTGACATTTATTATTAGGAATATCCAACAATGATCATTTCTATTTGCCTCTTTTCGTCAAAAGAAAAATAGTTGAGACAAAGCAAAATCTTAAATTTATCATAAAATTTGAGAAACTAGAAAGGAGCAAAAGAGAGATAGAGAGGAGAAGATGAAACAAGCCTCATTAAGTCACTTATTCTCTTTCTCTGTTACTACAAAACATTTTCTTCTAAAAGTTTGTCAATGATTTTTTTAATCCCTACTACTAGTAGAATTTTGCAATTTTTTTTTTAATTTTAAATTTTTATGTTTTTCTTATGATAACAAACCTTTTCCATAACCGTAAAGCTTTTATTTGTAAGCTTCTAATATTCATAAACCTCAGCATGTTCAATTATTTAATTATTGAGAAGGTATTAACATTTATATAGGTTTTAATTCTTGTTCCAAACATTTTGAATTTCCAAATTCTCATCATTTCTCTTATGTTTCTAATCGTTTTCAAAATGTTTCTAAAATGTTCTCGTTTCCAAGCTAACTAAAACAACATGCCAAAACAAAATTTTATCCATGCGAATAGGGACAAAATTGGACAAGATTGAAGAGGAGAAGGAGAGGAGGAGAAAGAGTAAACAACAAGCCAAGAACGACGATAGGGACAAAATTGAAGGAAAAAGGAGTAAACAGTGAGCTAATTCCGTGGACAATATTAGGTGCAATCAAAATTTCAAGTGAATTGACTTAATTCCCATGGGATGAATCATGTCTGAATCTGTTTCTATTTCATCCGTGCAATGTGGACAGGGCTACAAAGGTAGGTTTGTTCGAAGGATTTCTTGTGGGCAAAGATAGGGTTAGTGTGACACATTTGGATGATACTATTTTCTTTTCTTTGGGGGATGAAAGACAATTGGGAAATCTTTTTTTGGTGTTGAAACTTTTTGGGGTGATTTCGGGCCTCCAGATTAATCTGGAAAAAAGCAATGTGGTTGGTATTAATGTAGACAGTGATCATCTCCAACAAGTGGTTGAGCTTCTAGGGTGCAGTGTTGAGACACTTCCCATTAGATACTTGGGACTTCCATTGGGAGGTAACCCTAGAAATGAGTCATTCTGGACCAGTTGTGGAGAAGTTTGGAAAGAGATTGGAAGGATGCAGTAGGGCTTTACTTTCTCGAGGAGGTAGGTTGAATTTGTTTCTATTTCATCCATGGAATGTAGACAGGGCTAGAAAGGTAGGTTTCTTCGAAGGATTTCTTGTGGGCAGAGATAGGGTTAGTGTGACACATTTGGATGATACTATTTTCTTTTCTTTGGGGGAGGAAAGACAATTGGGAAATCTTTTTTTGGTGTTGAAACTTTTTGGGGTGATTTCGGGCCTCAAGGTTAATCTGAAATAATGGAATGTGGTTGGTATTAATGTAGATAGTGATCATCTCCAAGGACTGGCTAAGCTTCTAGGGTGCAGTGTTGAGACACTTCCCATTAGATGCAGTTTTAGAGAAAAGAAAAGGTTCGGGAATGAGTCAGACTTCATTCCCTTTTATATTGATAATTGAGCAATTACAGGCATAGTCTAAGTAATCAAAAAATGAATGAATAAGAATACAACCAATTATTTCCTATTCTAACACTCCCCCTCAAGCTGGTGCAAAGATATCTCTCATGCCCAACTTGTTGAGAATGCCATGAAAGGATTTGCTCCCTAGTCTCTTGGTGAGAACATCAGCTAGTTGGTCCCCAGTCTTCACAAATGGAATATATATGGTGCCACTAGTGAGTTTTTCCTTGATAAAGTGCCTATCAATCTTCACATGCTTAGTTCTATCATGCTGAACTGGATTATGAGCTATGTCAATTGCGACCTTGTTGTCACAGTATAGTCGCATAGAGTCAGTCTGATGGATTCCCAAGTCTCCCAACAATAGTTTAATCCATAGTGTATGTAACAATAGTTTAATCCATAGTAGCTCACATACACTCTGAGCCATAGCTCTAAATTCTGCCTCAGCACTAGATCTAGCCACCACATTCTGTTTCTTACTTCGCCATGTGACTAGGTTGCCACCCACAAATGTGCAGTATCCGGAAGTTGATCATCTGTCAGTGACTGATCCAACCCAATCTGCATCAGTAAATGCCTTCACACTAAGATGGTCGTGTTTTGAGAAATAAAGACCCTTTTTAGGAGAAGAATTCAAGTATCTCAGGATTCTCATAACAGCCTCCAAGTGGAAAGTTCTAAGAGCATGCATAAACTGGCTCACTATGCTCACAGCAATGGCAATGTCTGGACGTGAGTGGGATAAGTTTATGAGCTTGTCCACTAGTCTCTGGTAACTCCCCCTGTCCACTGGATCTCCCTCTTGATCCTCACTCAATTTTTGGCTTGGTTCTAGAGGTGTATCACATGGTCTACCTCCAAGCATTCTAGTTTCCTTTAGTAAGTCAAGTACATTACTTCCTTTGGCATATGAAGATGCCATCCTTGGACCGAGCTACTTTAATACCCAAAAAGTACTTCAAATAGCCTAAGTTGTTAATTTCAAACTCTTTGGCTAAGTATTCTTCCAAACGAGAAATCTCCTTAACATCATCTCCTGTGAGAACAATATCATCAACATAGACAATAAGAGCTGTGGTCTTACCATGTGAGGAGTGTTTCACAAACAAGGTGTGATCAGCTTGACTTTGCTTGAACCCATATTTCAGCATAGCTTGAGTAAACCGTTCAAACCAAGCCCTAGGAGACTGCTTTAGCCCATAAAGTGACTTTCGGAGTCTGCATACTTTACCGTTGGACTTAACATCTACAAAACCAAGAGGAATATCTATATAGACTTCTTCTGCTAGATCTCCATGAAGAAAGGCATTCTTCACAACAAATTGATGAAAGGGCCAATCCAAATTTGCAGCAAGAGAAAGTAAAATTCCCACAGAATTCATCATAGCAACCGGTGCAAATGTCTCTTGGTAATCCACCCCGTAAGTCTGAGTGAAGCCCTTAGCAACCAGTCTTGCTTTGTATCGTTCTATGGAACCATCTGCTTTATGTTTTACCGTGTACACCCAACTGGATTTTTGCCTCTAGGTAACTCCACTAACTTCCAAGTGACACTCTTGTTGAGAGCTCTCATCTCTTCCATCATGGCATGTTTCCATTCAGGAATAGAAAGAGCATCTTGAAAATTGGTAGGTAGACTCACAGAAGATACTTTAGACAGAAAGGATTTATATAAGGAAGACAAATAAGAATAAGAGACATGATTACTAATAGGATGCTGAGTACATGACCTAACCCCCTTCTTATTAGCAATGGAACATCAAGATCTGAAAAAGCAGAAACAGAAGAACTAGAATCAGAATTACTTGGACTCTCAGTAGAGGTAGGTGACTCTAGACACTCATCCAAAGAAGAAGTTGACAGTGAAGGAAGAAAAGTAGTCTCTTGCATCTAGGTGACTTGTTGTCTGTCCTTATCCCTTATATAAACTTTGCCTGCTTCCTTTTCCTCAACAGCTGCTGGCTTATCATCCTCTATCTGTTTAACAGGAACATAAATCTCTTCACACCAAGGCTCCTCCTAAAGGGATGATGGTGATACTGAGGGGGTCGGAAAATAGGGCTGAGACTCAAAGAAAGTGACATCTATAGAGATAAACTATTTGCGAGTGGGAGGATGATAATACTTATAACCCTTTTTGGTGGCAAAATAACCCAGAAAAACACACTTAGGAGACCTGGGATCCAATTTACCACGAGTGGGTGAATGATTACGGACAAAGCAAACACAGCCAAAAGTCTTAGGAGGAATGGAGAACCCGGAAGGGGTAGACCCAAACAAAACTTGAAGAGGTGATTGTTTTTGAAGAACTTGGGTAGGAAGACGATTAATCAAATAAGCGGTAGTGAGAACCGCTTATTTGATTAGGGCTAGAGAGGTAGGTTTGTTCGAAGGATTTCTTGTGGGCGAAGATAGGGTTAGTGTGACACATTTACAATTTGCGGATGATACTATTTTCTTTTCTTTGGGGGATGAAAGAAAATTGGGAAATCTATTTTTGGTGTTGAAACTTTTTGGGGTGATTTCAGGCCTCAAGGTTAATTTGGAAAAAAAGCAGTGTGGTTGGTATTAATGCAGCTAGCAATCATCTCCAACGAGTGGTTGAGCTTTTAAGGTGCAATGTTGAGACACTTCCCATTAGATACTTGGGACTTCCATTGGGAGGTAACCCTAGAAATGAGTCATTCTAGACCCCAGTTGTGGAGAAGATTGGAAAGAGGTTGGAAGGATGGAATAGGGATTTACTTTCTCGAGGAGGTAGGTACACTTTGGTTAAGACAATTCTAAGCGGTATTCCAGTTTACTTTTTGTTTCTGTTTCGGATTCCAGTCAAGGTGGCAAAATCTTTAGAAAAACTGATGTGGAATTTTCTTTGGGAAGGGAACGATGAGAGCAAAAAGGATCACTTGGTGAATTAGAAGACAATTTCCTTTCCTAAGGAAAAGGGAAGTTTGGCCATTGGTAATATTGTGGCTAGGAACACAACTCTACTTGGCAAGCGGTTATAGAGATGCCCAAATGCGTGTGATTCATTATGGCATAAGGTTATTAGAAGCAAGTATGGGGTTCATGTTAATGGTCGAGACTCAGAGGTGGTCACTAGGGGTAATGGTTGGGCTCCTTGGAAATCAATCTCTCGTATTTATCCAGTTTGGTTCCGTTTCATTTTTGTGAGGGTGGGTAATGGGGAACTTGCCAAATTCTAGGAAGATATTTGGGTGGGTACTTCTTCCTTTGCTATGTCTTTTCCATACTTGTATAGAATATCTCAGTCTCATAATTACTCTATTACTTCCATGGCATGCTTGTCTTTGGCTCCAATTTCTTGGAACTGTAATTTTCCTAGAAATCTTAATGATAAGGAAGTTGGGGAATTGATAGGTCTATTATCAAGGCTTGAACATGTTTCTTTGGTCCTATCCTTGGAGGACAAGTGGATTTGCGCTATTCATTCTTCGGGCTCCTTTTCTTGTAAATCTTTTCTTGACGAACTCATTGATAAGCCTCGCATACATTTGTTTCCTTTTCACAAGAAGATTTGGAGGGCTTGTGTTTCTTTTAAGGTAAAGGTGTTCCTATGGAGGCACTTTAACCAATGATACATTGCAAAAAAGGAGGCCTTCATGTTCTCTAAATCCTCGATGGTGCATCATGTGTAGGAGGAATGGAGAATCTTTGGACCATTTATTTATGCATTGTTCAATGGCAGCAAATTTGTGGCAAAGGTTGTTTTGTTTGGGGTATGTTATGTGGGTGGCTCCAAAAGATAGTGCTCAAATGATCTTAATTGATTTTCAAGTGTTGGGCAAGTCGAAGAGGGCCAAGGTGCTTTGGTTTTGTGCTATCTTTGGAATTTTCTGGGTCATTTGGTTGGGAAGAAGTGGGCGTGTCTTTGAAGATGTATCTCGGGATATTGATTTTTTATGGGAAAAAGTCCGACATTTGGTTTCTTTTTGGATATCGGGGAGCCCTTTGTTTAAAGGAGTTCCTCTTCTTTTTTTTTATTGCAGCAGATTAGGTGTCATTTTGTGATATGTAGTGCCGGCTTTGTTTTGGTTTTGACTTTTTTTCGTTTTGTTTTTTCATTGCTCGTTTTTTCACTTGTACCCTTTTTCTGAGGATGCCTCATCCTCCTGTCTTTGGCTTTATGCCTTAATAAAATTCTTGTTTGTTGCTAATCAAAAAAGAAAAAAAAGATGGACTAATTGACAGGATTACCTGCATGCTACGAATCCACCGTGGCAACCTGCAGCCTTACTCAAAGTGCCTACGCATATGTCAACGTCACTTTCACAATTAAACTCCTCAGCCACGCCCCCACCATTTTTGCCACAAATAAACGTTCCATGAGCCTGAAAAAACTCCAGATTGATAGTAGCTCTCTTAATGGTACATAACAGACCAACTAAATGAGAAAGGAGTACTAGCTTTTTGCTGTCTAAAAGAAGATAAACTACAGGATGTGATAAACAAAAGTGAATTTTCAGACCCAAATAATTATCAAATGTAAGAAACAGCCAAACAGCTTCATACAGTCCCATGACACCTGAACACTAAGTAAACCTTTTTCCCTGGTAAGTAAAGATTCAGTAAACTTACATCGTCAATAACCAATAAAAATCCGTGCCTCTTCCGAAGCTTCGCAAGTTCACTCATTGGTGCAAAGTCCCCATCCATACTGAACAAGCTGGTAAAAGAAAATAAGTAAGACCCTGCCCCTTCAACAAATTCTAGGCATACACAGATTTAAGCAATTACTCAGAAACACAACCAAAAGAAGGGAAAAGTAAGGGGGCTGACAACAGAATACATGACATCCTTGTCAACAATGAAATAATAACAAGAAATACATACACCTATAAAACACATCATTCCAGATAAAACATTCAGAACACAGACCGTCCTGCCCAGTAAAAACTTTTTTTTGCAAGACATCACAGTTTCTAACCACAAAGTATCTCTGGATTTGTAAATGACATATCCCCTCATTTTCATATCATGTTGGTGTATCTGCATATTTATGGATATAAAAAATGAATAAACACACTACACGCTTAGACAGTTTCATTTTCAATCATATTTTTCTCACATAAAAACATGCCGAAATTGCATGTGAATATTATAAAGTTTTCTCATGTTTAGAGTTCAGTTTGTGAAAGGAACTCACAAATTATTAACCTTGAGGAATTGTGATAACTTTGTTGAGTTTTAAAACCATAAGCATATGAAGATCCCTACACAAAGGTCATGACTTGGAGTGATGGTAAGTACAATCTGCTCTCTGTGGCACGGGTTCGAAACATGGGAATCAGCCTCTCTCCACACACACACACACAAAAAAAAGGTGTTACCTCTCCCAGCTCTACTGTAAATGAGATCTTTGTTTACTGGCTCGCTGATCTCTATATGAATATCTTTATGCCTAGCCTCACACTTCCCTCTTTAATACACTGGATATCTGAAAAGCCATTTTTTCATTCTCCAAATTATTTTTCTTGAAAATTTACTTCATATTTGCTTTCATTACCTATGTCCAATGCATCTATAGAGGAGATGGATTGGTTGATCTACGTTTTTTTTTTCTTTCTTTCCTTTACTTCTCTCTTTCTAAAATTAAAAAAATAAAATAAAAATAAAAATTGGGGTGGGGTGGGGTGGGGTGCCAATTTGGAACAATAGGAGACCACTTTTCAACCTTGATACTTGTTTCCATCCTTTTTTATTTCTCTATCTCATCAAAAACCAAATGGTACCAACAACTAATTGGTATTCAAAACAATTACAATAACTTCATAAAAAAACGTAAATTATTAGGCCAAAGAAAAGTGACACAATCCTTGCATATAAGAGAAACCTCAAGTAGTTACAATAATACTACTGGTCTAAATGGAGCATAAAAGCAATTAATATAAAAAATCAGCATAAAAAATTCAACTAACCAATCAGTGACAACAACTTTCTTCTTCATTGTGCAACTAAATCTGTAAAAACCCAAATTGCTTAGCCATGTGATGAAAGCAGGAGAGTATAATCCACTGTAGAGGGAGGATGAAGAGCAACAAATTGAAAAAAAAAAAATAACCTACAACAACTCATTAAGGTGAGACATGTCACAGTGTCTATAGACAAGCACCTCTGCATTTCCTTGTCGTTCAGCAAGACGGATGCCATCTATTATTGATGCATGGTTCAGAGCATCAGAAAATATGGCAACCCTTTCATCCTTCAAAGGTTTTCTCCCTTTAGCTAAAAGAGAGCCAAGATTTCCCAACGTCGTCATCAAGGCCATATTAGCTGAAAAGCCCGTAGGACAAAGAAGGCAATCCTAGAGCATAGAATTAGATAAAAAAATGAATCGGTACTTTAGTACATGATTCCAAGAGTAAGTCATATTAGAAATATCATGGTCAAAAGGGAACAAAATACAGTATCCAAACTCCAAGGAATAACATAGCTATTATCTTAGATTTCAATTAACCATTTTCCATCATAATTAATTATCTGTACAATCAACATCACTCAAATGGTACACACGCAAGGTAATTATTATAGTCCTTTTATTGGATCCTTAGTAGCAGGAAACTCCTAAAGGGGCCTCGCTCTCTCCCCCACCCCCACTCCCACTCCCACTCCTGCCCCCACTTCCAACTTTAAACTTTTCTATAAGGCCTTCGCTCCCCCATTCCCGCTTTACGCAACTATGATTGGATCTTTAACCTTATTTCTGTAATATAATTGAAGGCCATTATCAATTCATCTTAAACTCAACAAGTTTACTGCACCTTATCACTTATTAATTATATCATGCATAAGGCTGTAATATAAGCATACATCTTGATGAGAATATTAAGAGCATCAGTGACCTTTCACAGCAGTAAAATTGAGACAACCCATTTTGCCACAAACTAAAGCAAACAAATGTTACCAACTACTTAAATATAAATTACACTAATTTTCTGAATCATACTTAAATTTCCTTTTCCCTGAATTGTAATCCCAGAGTAAAACTTTCTAGTTCCCTAACCTTCTGAACTAAATAATGGGACCATGCTCTTGAATACAAATTCAGAAAACATCAACAGCCAAAACATCAAACCATATTGAAGAATATATTGTACATGTGAATTCAGAAGATGCAGTTTATACATTATATGCTGCTATTGATCCAACATACTGATCATGTTTCCATCACACATTTGTTCTTGTTTACACATAGCAGTCCCTCTATTGTAATGTTTCATTATTCCATACCAGCAAGTGTTAACACAATGGAGAAGAATAAATTAATCTTTTCTGTAAGTAAATGTAAAAATAAATTGATAAAATGTACAAATGATCCTGACTCCCAGTGAACAATTGATTGCAATACACAGAACAAAAAGTCAATACCTCTTTCTTCTTCAAGTCTGCCAAGCATGACTCAAGCAGTCCATGGTAACTTGTATACCCACAGATTAAAGCAGAACCCCTTGGGCCCATTCCATGTGCTAGGGCTGCCTAAAATAGGAGGGCCAAAACAACTTAGGCAAATGTCTAAAAAATAGGTAATACAAACAAAGTAAATAAAATTTTGTTGACCATTAATGATTAAACCCACCTTTGCAGCAGCTGTTGAAACAGTAGGATGTGAACTCAAGCCCAAGTAATCATTTCCAGAAAATAAAAGTAGCTTTCTAAACTTCTGAGGGCAGGCCCCTGTTTCAGCTTCTTGGTTGCCACAGTCAGCATCATCTCCTACAACCATACAAAAGATCAAAGGGTCATACTAATATAACAACAGATCATTGGGCTATCAATAAGAGAGGAAAATGCCCAAAACCAAAAAAGTTAGAATCTCAAGATAATTTTTGCACGTTCCAAAGCATTTTACATATTTCTATACCATTTTTACACATTTCAATGCACTTCATACACATTAGAATTTTCCAAGATAAATACCATAACCTTCAAACAATAGGATGTTTTATCATTCTACTTTTTATTTTAATTTATTTTTTAGATAGGAGGGTAATAGGGGAAGGGAAGCTGCACTCACAGCGGTAACACTGGAACCCAGACATCAAACTTGGCAGGGGAGCACACATCCACTAGGCCAACCCCTTAGTCCATTCTTCTATATTTTGGGGAACTAAAATGTTTAGAAAGAAACTGCCATACTTTGAAGCAAGAAAACTATGTAGCATTGTCATGGTGAGGAATTCCCCTATTTAGTTACTAGACTTCGACCACAAATGTAGAGTTACAGTTTTATTTGAATATAACAATTCCCTTATTTCTCAAATCAATTCCCTTATTTAGCTGGGGGAAGTGCTACTATATACACCTCCAAAATGATACATTTATGCACTCAAAATTTCAACTACAACAGTTAATAAATTTCATCAAGTTGGGTCACTCATAACCAAAACCACATTAGTTCATATACAGAAACACCACAAATGACTCATAATAACCAGGGCCACTTCAGTCTATAACAAAAAACTACAAAAGCTCATAACCAAGACCTCTTCAGTTTATAACCAAACACTACAAAGAGGCATAACCAAAATCAAATTGAATCATAATAAAAAAATTAAAAAAATATCACCATAAAGTCTCACAACCAAGTTCACCACAAATTCTCATAACAAAGCACCACATGATCCATAATTCAGACCATAATTCATACATCACCATATAATTTTCCCACAAATAACATTGAATGAAAACCATGTTAATGTGCTGAATTCAAAAACTCAGAACTCATTCAAAACAAAACAAGCCCACAAAAAGATGAAACACAAGAACACAAAATGAAACCCAATTAAATTAACCGTACCACAACTCGGAACCTCACGAACCCATCTCTGAAATGTGCTATCAGCAATCACTACTTCAACAGATGCCCTATCCCATTGCCGCAAACCGTCGAACACCTCGAATTCATCGTAATTTGAAGCATTCTTCATCTGGGTATCGATGGGTTTCGATTGTTCATTGATGGGGAGGTGAATGGGTCTGAGAGAACGGAGGAGTTTCAGAGATTCCAACTTGGAAAGTGCCTCTTCTACCCATTGGTCCCATAAGCTCATCTCCATTTGCTGACACCAAAGAAATGCTAATGCCGTGAACAAATTGAGTTCAATATATATACTTGAAACTAGTAGAGCCGAGAGAGAGAGAGAGAGAGAGAGAGAGAGAGAGAGAGAGAGAGGAAGAGTAGTTTTGTATTTGTTGTAGTGAGCTGTTACAGCGAGAAAACAAACCCAATTGGTAGTTGGAATTGGAAAGTCACGAGGGAGGTTTGGCAATTTTAAAGAACGTTTTCGGGGGCGGCAAAACGGTAATTCTGCTAGTACACCGCATTAAATTTTAAAAGACTTTGACTTTTTTTTGTTTTTTTGTTTTTTGGGGGGGGGGGGGGGGGGTGGTTGGGTAATAAAAGGACATTATAAAACTAAGATAAGCCAAGTATAAATCTGGGATAAGAAGTTTTCATGGCATCCATACAAACATGTTCAGTAATAAAACTAGGCATAGTAGGTGTGTGTCATTTTCTGATTATACTGTCAAATTAGTACTCAGTAAGAGAATATTGGCAGAATAGATTAAGCACAAACGACCTGTAACAGAAAGAAGAGATTCCGGCGGTGGTTCGTCCACCCGAGCGCCCTCCGACAATCAAGTCAGTTATCTCTCAAAGATAGCAAAAGTGCTTAACTCACTATTCAGAATATTAAAAGTGTACCTTAGACCCATGGGGGTGCCTCTCTTTATAGCTAACTCTGGACCTAATCCCAATAGAAGCCTAGCGCTAATGGATTCTGGATTATTGCTAATCTTGGACTCCTACTAGGATTGGGATAAACTCTCTCAGAGTCTTATCATTACCCAAACTAGAGTCCTCTCCTAATCTAGAACTCTTGTCCCTTATCCGTTTACCCCGGATTCCGGTATTCTCGTAGATAACCTCGACCTAGCCGAGATTACCTCGGTATCATGACCATGACACGTGGCACCTTGACTGGCACTCCGGTGACACCTCGGCCACGTGTCGTCATTCAAAAATTATATCCCTACAACTGCCCCCTAGGTTCTATTAGCTCGGCATACTGAGGTGATGGAACCTATATCATTTCTTCCACTTAGCGCGCCAGCTAAACTCGCTTCGACCTTCACTACCGAAGTCATCACTTGTCGGCTCAATGTGACCACGAATAATCTGTTTTCAGCAATACTTTAGAACCATTAGCCAAGTTCGTTCAACTTTCTCAGCCGAGATCACCCTCATAGCCGAGGTCCTGTTTCATTAAATCAAGAACTCAAAGAGTTTCTTCACGCGTATAAGCTGTCACGCACAGCAACCCAACCGTTTTTGCCACGCGTCTTTCCCCTGCTAGACCGTACCTGACACGTGCCATCAATTCGCATCACTCGTGCGTGCGCCGTCTAACAAGCATGTCGCCCTAGGCACATTGATTGTAATTTTGCTGCCATTCCATGGTTTCAATCAAAATCCTTTCTCTCTCTTCGTCTTTTTACTTTTGCATCCTCGTTCCCAAGCTCCCAGCTTTTCCTCTCTCTAACTTTCTCTCCCAAATCCGCCATTGTTGCTCTCGTGAAGCTTTCTACAACTACCTTTAATCTCCCCTTCCGGCGAGGCTTTTGCTGCACTTCTTTGCTCACTATCACCGTCCGACATCGGCGTATTTTACACCAGCCTCATTTTCTTCGGTAAGTCACTATTCCTTCATTTGTTTCAATTTCTTGTTTCACATTTTATTGCCTCTGTTTATTAGTCACGTTTGAACATGTTCATATGCTCCCATTTCTGTCTGTGCTTCAAATTTCACCCTTTGTATACTCAAAACATACTCTGTTTCACCCGTTTCTAGGAATACACATGTATCCACATACTTTGCTTATTTTGCCACTGTTCTTCGCCTTGCACCCTTGCACACACTCTGTCACAGTGTTCTTGATAGGGCATCACCATTCTTGATTTCTGAATCTTTGTTTTTGTTTCTTTTTTCTGTGTTTTCTCTAGATTCTTCCCTTCAATCCTTTGCTTACATAGACTTAGGTTTAAGATTTGTCGTAGAACGCACAAACTTTAGGAAAAACTGAAACAAACTTCACTTTAGATCCCAAAAAATCTTTACCCCAGCATTCATTTAGGTTTTGCCGAGGTCATCTAAACCTTCGCAGAACACTTCTTTTCCAAATCATACACCCTCCCCTTAAGCCGACATTATGGGTATATGGAGGCATAGGGTAAACACCCCAACTAAGTTAGAGTACTTCAGGTAGGAGTTTGACATCCCAGCCGACGTTCACCTGAGGTTGGCCGGGGAGGACGACTCCATCATGCCTGATGGAAACCTCATGTCTTTCCCTGTCGTTGCCTTTACAGAATGTGGACTTAGGTTTCCACTAGACATCCTTTTCCGAGAAGTCCTCCATTATTACAAATTGAACCCGATGCAGCTTGCCATTAACTCTTACCGAGTTATCAATGGCATAATAACTTTAGCCAAAAAAGAGAACGCTAGGGTAACTTTAGCCCACATCCAATACTGCTACACTATGTGTGGCCTCAAGTTAAAAAAGGGCTACATCTACTACCTCAAACCAAGGTCCACCGAATACAAACTTGTTACCGACCTCCCAGACTCCAGCAAGGGAGCCAGGGATGATTACTTCATTGCCTTGGGCAACTGGGAGTCCGCTCCAGAGGAGGACCTTCACCTCTACCCTCTTAGCCAAACAGTATTTGTAGAGGGTAATGGTAAGAGCCAAGTGTTACATTTTTTTCAAGTCTTTAATACTTTGTTCTTTCTATATGTTCTAACGTCTGCTTTTCTTGCAGCTCTTTCATAGCCACCAAAAAACTTTCGTAAGTCCTTCTTCCCTAGCAAGGACCTCAAAAAGTTGTTGGATTTTCCAGTTGAGCGGCGGAGAGCTCCTTTGCTGCTCAACTTTATCCTGACTTACAAGTCGGTACTTCCCGACGTCCCAAAGAAGAAGAGCAAGTCTCCTCCGTCTGCCACCACACCTCCAACAACTTCATCATCTCGGCCAGATCAGGGGTCAACCTCTAATCCAGCAGAGCAGCCATCTACCTCGGCTCCACAGCTGATCCCACCATCTCAACGCAGACACCGACGCCGAACCACATTTGTCACCGAGATGGGTGCAAGAAAGCAGTTGCAGATGATCTTCTAGCCGACATCCCCAACACAGTCAACGCTCAACCTTTTCCTTAGCAATCTCAGCCAAAGGCACAGCCCAAAAGGCTGAAGAAAGCACAGCCCAAGGCAACGGTGACTCAAATTGACACTGAGGACATCTTGCCAATTTCAAAATTGGCCGAGAAGAGGCCCGCCAAGGCCAAACCATCCCAATCAACTCGATCGAAGAGGCCGAGGTCCGAGTCGGCCATAACCTCGGGGCCCATGAAATCAAATGCCCCCTGGGCTCTCCCAATCACCATCGAGGACAAGCCAGTCAGGGCTGGCGACAGCGCCGACGACATTGAAGTCAGCGTTGCCCTCTCTACCACCTTGCTCCTTCCCGAAGATCTCAATCGTAACGCTAAGATAAGCAAATACAAAAACTTTGCATTATCGTTGCAGCACTCCATGCAAGTAAGTCCCTTCACTTGGTATTTTTCTTTCTCTGTCTTTTCCACACTTAGAAAATTTTTTACTAACTTTTGTTTCTGTTTTCTTCCAGGCAATCCAGCATTGCCACTCCTTCGCGATGCAAGCTTTCAACATTAGGAAGGAGTTGGCCGACAAGATCAGGAGGTTGCTAGCTTGAAGAAGACCGTTAACAAGGCTGAGGCCAAGATGAAAACTTTAACAGACCAGGCCGAGGAAGCCAAAAAAGCTAAAGATAAGGCCGAGAAAAAAACAGATGCTGCTGAGGCCATTGCCAAGGTCTCTGAGGCCAAGAAGAAAGAAGCAGAGGCAAAGATGGCCAAGGCCCAAAAAGAACTCCAAGATGCCTTGGCCACAAAAGAGGCCGAGATCAAGGCCGCCGATGAAAAGGCGTACGCCGAGAGGGCGGCCGACATTAAGGAGGACTACAAAAAACAAGTGAAGTAAGCATACAACAAGGGTTTTACCCTTGGTTGGATGGCTGCCCTCAAAAGCTAGATGTCCCCGAGGACTCCCCGCTCAAGAATGCTGGCGACCTCCCCCTGTCATTCCCCCCTACTCCAAGCCAATCCGAAAACGATTCGGAGTCCGATGAGGAAGCTCTGGTCAAGAAGAAGAGAAAGCTGCTGAGGCCAAGTCCCCTACTCTGAATAAGCAAGTTGCGGACTTGTCTCAGGATGAGAAATGTGAGGTCTCCAAAGATGCCACTCCTGAGAGGACAACATCGGACGTGCTTATCGCCGACAAGAGCCTTGACCAGACTCTCAAAGAGATCGACGCCGAGCTCACGACTGAGAAGGCCACCGAGAAGAGTTCTCAAATGTCTTCCGAGCCCCAAATCAATGCTGATGCCGAATAGTCTAGTCTTTGATGTTTTTCTTCAGTAATTTGTACTTTTTTGCTCTTGAAACAATCTTTAATTTGGCCGATGTGCCTTCTTTTTGTAATCCGTACAAGTAATCCTTTCATAGGCCGAAGTGCCCTTTCTTTGAATGTAAATACAACTTCCTCTTTTGAATGCTTGCATGTTTATCTTCTTTATATGACTCTATACTTGGAATAATTTGCATGTGTACACCTTAACTGTGTAATCCTCTTGGTGTGGAATACTTCGGTTTTGACCTAACACTTGGAAATATATAATATTGTCACAAGTGTTATTTACAACTTGCCTATTTAATCCTTACTTATCAGGACCTCGGGTTAACTTCAACTTGTAAATTTTTCTAAAAAACTTCAACTTGTAAATTTTTCTAAAAAATTTCAACAAGTGTTAAACCAACTTTAGCGTGTAAATTCCAACTTCCAAGCATCATTCTCCAGCTCTCTACCCCCTAATGTGAAACTAAGTTCCACTTGGGTTCTCATTAAGTATGTGGCATTGCTCTTGTCGCCGAAATCAGATTCAAACAGAGGATGGCCGAGGTGATCAATCTCGGTCTCCCTGTTAATCTAACTGATATAAGTTAATTCGACTTAGTTCAACTCTATTATATGCAAGTAGAAACTCTACCATATAATAAGTCTAAGTCATTCATCATGTCTCAATCAGAAACATCACCAACTTAGTTCAACTCTATTATATGCAAATAGAAACTCTATCATATAATAAGTCTAAGTTATTCATCATGTTTCAATCAGAAACATCGCTAACTTAGTTCAACTATATTATATGCAAGTAAAACCTTTGCCATATAATAAGTCTAAGTTATTCATCATATTTCAATCAGAAACATCGTCAACTTAGTTCAACTCTATTATATGCAAGTAGAAACTCTGTCATATAATAAGTCTAAGTTATTCGTCACGTTTCAATCAGAAACATCGCCAACTTAGTTCAACTCTATTATATGCAAGTAGAAACTATGTCATATAATAAGTCTAAGTTATTCGTCATGCTTCGCTTAGAGACATCGTCAAGTATCTTATCAGTCATACTGCACAAGTTAAAAAGTGAAGCTAAAACTTTATTATTACTTCGGCTAATAACAAAAGAAGCTTAAAAACAAGAAAATCTAATGATAGAAAAACTTCAGATTGCAAATATTCCAGGGTCTTGGCAACTCTTTGCCTTCACTGTCCTCAAGCCGATATGTCCCGTTGCCCAAGACCGAGATGATTCTATAAGGTCCCTCCCAATTCGGGCCAAGCTTGCCCTCTCTGGGATCCTTCTTGTTGCTGACAACCTTTCTCAGGACGAGATCACCAACTTGGAACTCTCTTGGGTTGACCTTCTTATTATAAGCCCTGGCAAGCTGCTGCTGGTATGCCCCCAACTGAATCGCTACTTTCTCCATTCTTTCTTCTAGCGGATCCAGATCTCGGGCTAGGAATGCTTCATTGGTTCCATTTTCTACTCCTTGGGTTCTGATCCCTGAGATGCCGACCTCCGGTGGAATGACTGCTTCTGTGCCATAAGCCATGGCAAATGGGGACTCCCCAGTCGATCTTCTCGGCGTAGTCTGATATGCCCAAAGTACACTAGGCAACTCATCCACCCACTTTCTCTTTGCTGCTTGCAGCCTCTTTTTGATCCCATCCAATATAACCTTGTTGGAGGCTTCTGCTTGACCATTACTCTGGGGAAAGCTTGGGGTAAAGTAATAGTTCTTGATTTTGTACTTTGCACAGAAGCTCTTAATTAGCTTACTGTCAAACTGTGTACCATTATCAGCTATTATTGCTCTTGGGATTCCAAACCTGGTAATGTTGTTCTTCCAGATGAAGTTCTTTACATCAACGTCCCGAATCTTTGCAAGGGGTTCAGCTTTTACCCACTCGGTGAAGTAATCTGTTGCTACCAGCAGGTACTTCCTTTGTCTAGTTGCTTGGGGCAATTTTCCAACAAGATCCATGCCTCATTGGGCAAATGACCAAGGACTAGACACTGGATTCAGGTCTGCTGCTGGTTGATGTATCAAAGGTACAAACCTCTGGCACTTCTCACACTTCTTGACATAGGCTTCAACATCTTTCTGCATGTAGGGCCACCAGTACCCCTAAGTAATGACCCTATGGGCAAGTGACCTGCCCCAAGCGTGGCTCCCACATACTCCTTGATGTATCTCGTACAGAAAATCTTCAACCTGTGCAGGATGCACACACTTCAGAAAGGGTTCAGTAAAAGATCTTTTGTAGAGATGTCTTTCTGCTGTCAAACTGAATCTTGCCGACTTCAGTCTGATCTTGTGTGCTTCTTTACAGTCATCTAGTAGCTTCCCATCTCTAAGGAATACTATTATTGTATCCATCCAACTTGGTCCCATCTCTACACACATTGCTTCACGTTCTATGTTCAGTGGTTCTATGCTTGGACCTAACAAGTAGTCAACCATTATTGTCCTTGCCTCTCCAGGCTTCATTGCGCTAGCCAGGTTGGCCAGAGCATCGGCATGGTTGTTGTCATCTCAGCTAACCTGTTGTAGTCGGCAATTTTGAAATAAGGCTACCAGTCTGCCCACTTCCTTTGCATAGGCCGACATCCTTTCATCTCGGGCTGCATATTCCCCTGTTGCCTGGTTGACTATAAGTTGGGAGTCACAGAAAACTATTACCTCGTTAGCTTCTATTGCTACTGCCAGCTTTAATCTTGCGATTAGTGCTTCATACTCTGCTTCATTGTTTGAGGCCTTAAACCCCAAACGAATGGATTGTTCCAGTATCTGCCTATCTGAGGATACTAGCACTACTCATGCCCTCGCTCCTTGTCAGTTTAAACTCCCATCAACAAACAGCCGGAATGAGTCGTCGATGTAAATACTGCATGGCCTGAGCTTTTTTTCCTTCCTTTGTTCTGCTGTCCCCTGCTGGGTTTTTCTTTGCTCATTTGGATGCTGTATACCTCGGCTCAACGGAGCCCGATGTATAGCGGCTTCTGGTGTGAACTCAGCCACGAAGTCGGCCAAGACTTGGCCTTTGATTGTTGTTCTGGTTCTGAATTCCAGGTCATATTGGCCCAAGGCTACTGCCCATCTGGCTATTTTACTTGTCAGATCTCCCTATTGCAATAGGGACCTTAAAGGATGTTCAATTAACACCACAATTCTGTGGGCTTGGAAGTAATCATTCAGCTTTTTGGAAGTCATTACTAAAGCCAATGCCAACTTCTCCAAGGGTAAGTATCTGGTCTCTGGATCTGCTAGGGTTTTACTCAAGTAGTAAACTACCATTTGCTCTCCCTTTTCTTCTCTGACTACTATTGCACTCACTGCGTACTCTGAAGTTGCCAAGTATAAAAACAGCTCCTCTCCAGATACTGGATTTGAAAGAACTGGAGCTGTGGTCAAATACTTCTTCAAGTCGGTCAAGGCGACTTCGCACTCTTCTATCCACAAGAAGTCTGTGGCTTTCTTCACTAAGCTGAAGAAAGGTTTGCACTTGTCAGAACTTCTGCTTATGAATCTATTCAGGGCTGCAGCCCTTCCAGTTAACATCTGCACTTGTTTTACCGATGTTGGGCTCTTTAGTTCTAAAATGGCTTTAATCTGATCTGGGCTTGCCTCAATGCCCCTTCTAGTCACCAAATATCCTAAGAACTTACCAAGCCCAACTTCAAATGCACACTTCGATGCATTAAGTTGGAGCTGATATGTTTTAAAGATGTCAAAAACTGCCTTTAAGTCTTCCAGATGACCCTCAGGTTCTTTGGTCTTCACGACCATGTCATATATGTATACCTCCACAGTTTTGCCAATTAGATGTTTGAACATCTTAGTTTCCAATCTCTGGTAAGTTGCTCCTGTATTTTTCAATCCAAAAGGCATCACTCTGTAGCAATACAGCCCTTTAGGGGTGATGAATGCAATCTTCTCATCATCTGGGGGGTACATGGTTATCTAATGGTACCTCCTGTAGGCATCCAGGAAGCTCATCATTTCATGCCCTAAAGTGGCATCCACTAATTGACAATCTTGGGTAATGGGAAACTGTCTTTGGGACAAGCCTTATTTAGGCTGGTAAAGTCCACACAGACCCTCTACTTACCATTCTTTTTCTTCACAACCACTGTGTTTAATAACCATGTTGGGGTAATTTACCTCCTGAATGGCTCTAGCCTCCAGAAGTCTGTCCACTTCCTCTTCTACTGCCTCAACATGCATTAATGTCGGCCTCCTTGCTCGTTGGATGACAGGTTTGGCCGACCTGTCCACATTCAGTCTATGGCAAGTGACCTCGGGGTCAATGCCAGGCATCTCGTACAACGTCCAAGCAAACACCTCAATGTTTTCTCTTAGAAACACCTCTAGCTCTTTTTCCTCTTCCTCGGCTATGCCCGAGCCGAGAATGAAGAAGCGCTCTTCATCTCTTTGCTGGACAAGAACTTTCTTTAGGGCTTCCTCACTCTTCTCGGTTGGCTCTTTGTCGACGTCCTCCAGGACTTCTACGTTCTCGTCTTCGATCTCTACTGTTTCTGCTTCTCGTATGTTGCAGGTAGATTCCATTGCTGCCATGGAGCAATTCTTTGCCTGCAACTGATCCCCTCTGACCTCCTCTATTCAATGCTCTGTTGGGAACCGCAATAGTTAATGCAATGTTGAGGGAACAACCCCCATTGCATGTAGCCATGGCCTTCCCAGGATAGCATTGTAAGGGGAGGGGGTGTCGATTATGGTGAACTCTGTTTTTATCTTCTTGGTGCCAGCCTGCACCTCCAAGCTCGCTGCTCCCAGTGGCCACGTCGGCGTTCTATTGAACCCAACCATTGGGCTATTGGACTGCTCCATATCATCTTTGTGAAGGCCAAGCTCCTTGTAACACCTGACATACATGATGTCACAAGAGCTGCCCTGGTCAACTAAGATGCGCTTCACTTGGCACTCTCCAATCTGGAGGGATATTACCAAGGCATCGTTGTGTGGATGCTGCACCATCTTCAAGTCTTCCTCAGTAAAGGACACCACTGGTCCCTGGCTCTCGTCTGCCCTAGGTCTCTTCCTCCCGACCTGATACACATATTGTAGGTGTTTTATTTTTTGGGTTTCCTCCCTTATCTCATTCTCATTCACTTTCGAGTGAATCATATTGATCACTCGAGGTCCGCCTGCCTGCGGTTGTGGTGCCGGTGGGGGTGGTGTTGTCGGTGCCTGGGTTAGTCTTGCATACTCTTCCCTTGTCCTAGCCTCGTCTACCAGGTCCCTTAAATGGCCCTGTCTTACCAGGTCTTCCAGATGTGTCTTCAAGGCTCTGCACCCCTGGGTCAGATGTCCAGCTTCATTGTGGTAAGCACAGTGCTTGCCAAGGCTTCTTCCCATAAATTCGCCTGGTACGCTTGCTGGTGCTTTGTAATAGAGTTGATTTTAGATTTTCTCCAAGACTTTGTAAATCAGGATTCGAAATATGGTTGTGACTACTTGTGCAGCCCTCTATCCTGCCTCTGGCTTGTTGTATCCACCATCACCTCGGCCTCACTTCGGCGAGCCATTTTTCTTCTTTGGTTTCGGTGCCTTTGTTCCCGGCGTGACCTCTTCGGCCTTGGCATACTTTTCTATCCTGACCATAAGTTCCTCCATGCTTTTTGGTAATGTCTTTACCAATGATTTTCGGAGCAGGCAATCATCTTTCAGGCCATTCTTAAACGATACGACCGCCACTTCTTGGTTGCACCCTGGTATTCGGTTGAATACCTCATAATACCTTTTGGCATAGGCCCTAAGGCATTCGTCCTCGCCAATTCTCAAGGCCATCAGGGCGTCTACCCTTAATGGCTATAGTTTGTTTATCACGAACCTGGCCACAAACGTCTCTGCCAGGCCCTCCCAGGTTTTCACAGTTCCTTTCGGCAACTTGTGAAACCAGACTGATACAATTTTCCCAGAGGATGAGGGGAACACTTTGCAAAGCAACGGCTAATTCCCAGTGTATAATGCAATCGAGTTCAGGTACAAACTGATGTAAAAGTTGGGGTCCGACTTACCGTCGTATATTTGGAACCTCGGTATGTTAAACCTCTTCAGGGCTTTGAATTTGTCCAATTCTACCGAGAATGGCATTTTCAGCTTGACAGGGGAAGTTACCTCGGCATTTTGTTGCTTCCTCTAGAGGTAATCCCTCAGGTTCTCCTTGGTCCGTCCAGGAGCTCGGCTATCGACGAATTTCAGCTTTTTTGGTGCGGTACTCCCAGTTTCATTAGGAGTCCTCTTGGACCTTTCTCCATTAGTCGCGTCAAAGCATAGCTCCTGCCCTTGAACATGCCGATGTTCTTTAGGGTCCGCTTCCTTAGTGCAATGCGTCCTCCTAGAATCTCCCATTCTTGACTCTCCTCGCCTGACCTCTCTTGAAGGCCGGTGAGAGTGTTTTTCGGTCCTGGTGTGCTGGGGGACTGTAGGGACTATTTTCTGCCCATCTTTTCGGGCATCTTTTTTGGCCGCTGGAATCAGTGTATCTTGTAACAGAAATGGTGGTTGCATGACATTGTTATACATCATGAAGTTGACGACCGTTTGCAGGTCCGCCAATTTGTTTGTCATTCCCTTCATCTCGTCGTCTCTCCGCAAGCATCTTTCTTTCCACACCTGAAGGTCGTCCTCGTCATAATACCCGTTTCGGTCTGATTTCCTTGATGTGTCGCCCTCCTTGCCGACGTCCTTTTCTCCGTGATTCTTATCACGAGCCTCTTTGTTGCAGTTGTCTTCTTTGACATCAAGGTCAATATGTCTCTTGCTCCCAGTAGGAGTGTCATCCCCAGCCTTTTCTTTCTGTCCGTTATTGGCCATCTATTCTCCTTTCTTTCCCATAGACGGCGCCAATTTATGTGAGTCATTTTTTGACCACACTGCCAAACTAGTACTCAGTTGGAGAACACTAGCAGAATAGATTAAGCCCGAATGACCTATAACAGAAAGAAAAGATTCCGGTGGTGGTTCGTCCACCCGGGGGCCCTCCGACGATCAAGTCAGTTATCTCTCAAAGATAGCAAAAGTACTTAACTCACTATTCAGAATATTAAAAGCGTACCTTAGACCCATGGGGGTGCCTCTATTTTATAGCCAACTCTTGACCTGATCCCAATAGAAGCTTAGCTCCAATGGATTCTGGATTACTGCTAATCTTGGACTTCTAGTAGGATTGGGATAAACTCTCTAAGAGTCTTATCCTTACCCAAACTGGAGTCCTCTCCCAATCTAGGACTCTTGTCCCTTATCCGTTTACCCCGGATTCCGGTATTCTCGTGGATAACCTCAGCCTAGCCGAGATTACCTCGACATCATGACCATGACACGTGGCACCTTGACTGGCACTCCGGTGACACCTCGGCCACGTGTCGTCATTCAAAAATTATGTCTCCACAGTAGGATAAATATGAAGGCCTTCAGTCAGCTTGTGTCTTTCTTTGGCCAGCAGGTCCGCACAAGTGTTTGCTTCGCGGAAAATGTGATGAATTTCCTGTACTCTGAGATGGTCGAGGAGCCACTTGCAATCAAATTAGATTACTAAACGGATCATGTATTGGAGGCCGATTGTTTAACAGATATTGCATAGTGGTTGCACTTGTCTCTACTTCAATACTAGGCATGTTGAGGTCTCTTGCCAATTGTAACCTATCACGAAGTCCCCACAATTCTACTACTACACTAGTTGTGTAGTGCTCTCAATTTTGGATTTAATAAGCTTGGGGAGGATGATGAAGAGGTAGTCAACATTCCAATGGTGGTCAACCCAACAATGGTTAACTTTGAGGCCCAACTCTCTAAGGGTAATGGGGCCCTGTATGTGGCTATGGATGCTGTCCACACCTAGCCAATTATCAAACCAAAATGAGGTGTGGCTACCAGTTTTGACTAGTTTATATGAGCCCTCATTGAATAACTCTCTACCTTTCCTGATACTGTGCCAAGTATGGGAATGTCTACTCAAGATTTTTGTTTCCGTGGAGTATTTAGCCCTTAGAAATTTGGTCCAAAAGGCTTCCTTGTCCGAGTGAAATCTCCAAATGAGTTTGGCCATGGCAACTTGGTTGGAAATGTGAGATTGGCGGATACCTAGACCTCCTAGGTTTTTAGGCTTGGTGACTTCATTCCAATTGACGGCATGTATTTTCGGTGATTGGGGGAGGAGCCCCACAAGAAGTCTCTGTTGAGTTTATCAATATGGTTGGTGATCGATTTGGGAAGGGAGTGGCATTGCATCACATAAGTTGGAATGGCCGAAGTGACGGCCTGAATGAAGGTGCTTCTACTTGCGAGGGAGAGGGTCTTGGCTTTCCAGGCAGAAAGCTTGTTTTGAATTTTTTTTAATGATGAATCTGAAGGTGGCCTGGTTGGGTCTCTCTTGGAAGATGGGACAACCCAAATATTTGCCAATGGTTTGGGAGATAGGAAATTGGAGGATGTTAGCCAAGTGATTGCGGTGGGATTGGTCCACATTATTGGAGAAGAAGATTTTTGATTTGGTGGTACTAATTTTTTGGCCCGAATGGCGTAGAAATCATCCAAAATGGTTTTCATCATGATGCAGTTATTTTCGGTCGCTTCACCAAACAAAATGATGTCATCCGCAAAGAAGAGATGGGAGAGGTAGGGGCAATTTCTGGCAATTTTGATAGGTTTCCAAGATTTGTTCGTGCAAGCTTGAGAAATAGAGGAAGCTAGATATTCCAAGCAAAGAATAAAAAGATATGGAGAAAGAGGGTCCCTTTGGCAGATGCCCCTAGACGGAGTGAAAGTTTCAATGAGATCACCGTTGAAAATGATGGCAAATTTCGTGGAGGAAATACTTGAAAGAATAAAATTGATCCAATGAGTAGGGAAGTTGAATTTGAGAAGCATTTGCCTAATGAACCTCCACTCAAGGCAGTCGTAAGCTTTGTCAAGGTCTAATTTGATAAGAAAATTGCCTTTATGACCTTTTTTGTGTTTGAAGTTATTAACCACTTCTTGGAGGATGATGACATTACCCGTGCTCTTGCGGCCCGGGAGAAAACTAGATTGGAACGGGCTAATGAGGTCATTTAGAAAAGGTCTTAATCTATTCACCAGGATTTTTGAGATGATTTCGTAGATGGTGTTGCATAGACCAATGGGATGAAAATGGGTCACCATCTTAGGTTTCTCTGTTTTAGGAATCAAGCATAAAAGGGTTCTGTTAAAGAAGGGATCAAATTTGCCCGTGGAGAAAAATTACGCAATAGAATTATAGACTGAATCTTTGATAGTCTCCTAGCATTTCTGAAAGAAAATAGGGTGAAGTCCATCGGGGCCTGGTGTCTTGAGAGGTTTCAAAGTCCACAGGGCTTGTTTGACTTCTAGCATGGAAGGAATTGCCGAAAGGCAAGGGTGGTAGTCGGACTGAATGATGGGGAGGGTGAAGTTGAGGGACAGAGACAAGGGTGCAGAGCAGAGGCTAGAATGAAACAGGTTAGTGAAGTGGTCAACAAAGATTTTCTTGATGGAAGCTAAATCAAAAGTCCAGTGGTCATTCGGGTCCTTGATGGCGAGGATTTTATTGTGGCAGCGATGAGATAAGGTAGTGAGATGGAAGAATCTAGTGTTGCGGTCGCCATCAAGAGTATAATTGATGCGGGACTTGAGGGCCCAGAAATCTTCTTCTAATTTGAGGAGGCTATGGTATTCTTGGGTGAGAGTGATTTCTAAGTTGAAGAGGAAAGTAGATAGGTGGGATTTAAGAGCCCATTGAGTGCCAAGAAGATGGGCAACAAGCTTCTTTTTCCGAAAAAATATGTTGCCAAACACCTTTTTATTCCAGATTTTAATTTGGTCGATGAAGAGGTCGGCACAATACTTGAAGGGGGTCTTACGAGATTGCCAGCAACTATCTATGACACTGAAGAAGGAAGGATCCGAGAGCCAAATTGTTTCGAAATGGAAAGGGTGAGATGTGTTTGAAGTGGGATATGGGTTGGTGTCAAGAAGGATAGGACAGTGGTCAGAGTGGAGTCGAGAGAGGTGTAGAACATGGGTATTGGGAAATAGGGTGTGCCAACTATTGTTGCTCCAACATCTGTCAAGACGTTCCCGTATAAGACTGCCCACAGCTCTAAGATTTGACCATGTGAATCTTGGTCCAGAAAAGCCTAAGTCGATGAAGCCACAATGGTTGATGCAGTCTTGAAAACGGAGGGCTCGATGAGTGTTGATGGGTCTACGGCCGACCTTGTTTGAGCTTGTTAGAATTTCATTGAAGTCTCCCATCATAAGCTAGGGGAATTGGTGAGAATCCATAAAACTTTTGAGCTTTGACCACAAAATTTTCCTGTTGCTATACAAGGGACTAGCATATATAGAAGAAAAGATCCAATTAGTGGAATTAGGAGATACCTGGACACAAGCATGGATTTCTTGGGTAGAGATGGATAGTATTTCACAGTTGATTTCAAGCTCATTCCACAGTAACCAAATACCACCCGCATATCCAGTTGGTTCGACGACAAAATTATTGGTGAAGCCTAGGTTCTCCGCAATAGATTTGCCTCTTTCTTCCCCTACCCGAGTTTCAGTGATGACCAGCATTTGGGGCTTATACACAGTGAGTAGATCAAACAGATGGCGGCCTAAGTGAGGGTTTGTCGCACCCCTACAATTCCAAAAGAGAATCTTCATTGGAGGTTTAAATAGTGGAGGTGAGGCGCGAGAGAAGTCGCCCTCCGGTAAGGTTTCCTCCTCCGAGGTTAGCCACCCAGGGTTCAAGTGCAGCGGTGAGTTGGTCCAAAGAGCCGAGATTAGAGTAATCAAGTGTTTGAGGCTGGAACTTGCGAGCCTCAGACAGGACTTCACGATAACGCGAAGTTTGTAGAGGTTTGGTTCTGCCACTATGTGTTCGGCACTGTAGAATGCTCTATCTATTAGGAATTCTCGTGGACTCGCTACCAGGCAATGGGAGTCCCTTTGGGGTGGTGGAGGGGGTCAGAGAAATGATTCCACAAGTATGTTTTGGAGGACCTGTTGCAGGTTCGAGAGGAGGTTGTGAAAAGGAATGGACACTTGGTTGTATTGAATCGTTTGGCAGGGAGCATCATCTGTATGAGTGTAAGGGGTTGAGAGAAAATGCACTACCACTGTCTGTCTGGATGAGGACAGGTTTGGAGGAGGGTAGTAGAGGATTAGGGACATCCAAATGTTGAGAATTTCGGGGTCGTACCAGCTGAGTAGGTAAGATGGGTCCCTCTGGATCATGGAGATCAGTTGGTCGTCCACTTGGCTCAGAGAGTTGGTGCCCATGTACCAGCCTTGTCTTGCTTGTTGGGAAAGATTTTGTGGGTGAAAGGAGAAGCAAGGTTCTGTGTTGGCTAGAGAGAGTGGGGTCGGGTGATTGGGAGGGGATAGAGAGGATGTAAATGGGGGATGGGGGCGTGGCTGATGTGGGGAGCGGTGGCGGCGAGGCATTATGTGTGAGTGACGAGGAAAATAGAGGGGAAGGAGGGACGGAAGGTTTGAGAAGTTTAAGGTTGAAGGGTGGTGATGGGGATTTAAAGTGAAAAGAGAAAGCTGAGGGTGACAGGACAGTGGGGAGGTTCAAAATGTCGCTGGTGTTGGACAGTCAAGGTGAAGAGGGACAAGGTATCAAAGAGGGGTCTGTATCTGCATGGGCTGAGGCATGGCATCAGTTTAGGACAGCAAAATAGTTGGAAATAGGGGTAGGTGTCAAGCACACACGGCTCGAGGATGGGATGGACTGAACAGAGGGGTTTGACTTGCAGGTCTAGGTTAGTGGGGTAAGGACAGAGGGATCAGAGAGGTCAGCTGGGTCAGGGGGGGTATGTAGGACAGTTGTCTTCTTCCTCCAGACCTTAGAGGTGGTCGCTGGCAGAGGTCTTGACGCCGGTATAGTAGAAGACGATTTTTGAGGTCGAGATGGTTTTCGTCGTGCCACTAACATCCAATCACCAAACACAGGTTCGGAAGTGGCTTGGGTTGACAGCAACTTGTCACTAACAGTGGGTAGAGAGACTGAATCTTCCATTAACAGTGAGTTGTCTTTCTCCTTAATTTCTCATGAATTGATTTCTTACCAGTAAAAGGATGATTATTCATACCAGTAAAAAACTTGAGAGAACAAATTATGTCAACTTATACGTTGTTTGGGGTTGATTATTTGATTTTTTAATTATTTTAGCCTGATTAAAATAATTGAGTTTGGAAAGATAGTTGATTTTTTTAATTAATTTGATGGTTATGAAAGAAAAAATAAAATTATTATGGGTTAGATGTGACATTTTGTCTATTTTAGTTTATTGTGTCTTTATTGACTATTTTAACAGAAAAAGTTAAAAAGTAACTTGCCAAACAGCACCTTAGTATTGTTATAAAATTTATTGTATATTATTCGTATCTTATCAAAATTTATGTGTCTGTTTAGTTTAGTGTTTTAAGATGAATTTTTGTTTATTTATAATGAATTTTTTTTTCCCATATTTTAGTCAATTTTGTTAAAATCCAAATCTTCTAAAGTGATTTTTTTTTTTTTTTATAGTTAAGATTTTTTTAAAAGTGATTATCAATATTATCCTCAATTTATTACTATTGTGCCTTCAATTTTTATAAAATTAAGGTCTCGTTTGAGTACAAGCTTTTTTAGTAATTTTTTGATTTTTTGACTAAAATATAATGTAAAAAAATTAATATGTTTAGGATGACTTTTTGATTTTTTACGAAAAGATGTGCAAAAAATAGAGAGAAAATAAAATTTTAACTTTTTTCTATAAATTGCTAGCTTTTTTATTCTTTTAGTGACTTTTTGATTTTTAGGCTAAAAAATGATGTTGCTAAAATCTCTATCATTCGAAAAAAAACACTCTACGAAAAATCACTTTAGAGGATCCAAATTACAATTTTTTTTTCTTCTGTTTTTTAGATATATCTAATTAAGATGTATCTACCAAATTTTTCTAAGAAAATGACTTGAATATTTAAAAAAAAAAAAACACTAAAAACAAATAAAAATTCGAACACAAATTTGTATGCAGTTTTGTTGTTTTCATTTATTTTTAGTGAATTTTTTTTCATATTTTAGTTATTTTTTAAAATTTTGTAGCTACATCTAATCTTGATGTACCCAAAAAGTTTTTAAAAAAAATGACTAAATTATGAAAAAAAAATTGATAACTACAAACGAAAATCAGTCTAAAAATAGTTTTTGAAAATTAAAACCAAACAAAGCCTATACGTCTGAATATAAAATTTTAAGTAAAAATTAATTGTTTAAATGTACATTTTATTCATTAGTTTAAATCTAAATAATTATTTTTTGTTAAATTTTTTTTTTCTAATGACTGTAATAGTGTATATTGAAATTTTATTTAGTGTGCAAATAAAAATTTAGGTGACCCTATTAACACCACAAAAAAAGTTACACACTTAATTTTTCATTTTTTTTCTATAACAATTTTATAATAACTCTAATTTAAAATTATTATCAAAAAAAAAACTCAAATTTTACAAACTCAACTCGAAGCGCCAATTTGGCTGGTTCAACTAACCAAGTCTTGATTTGTTCAATTGGCAACAATCGAACAAACTTGATTTGTTCAATCAACAATGTCCAATCAATCAAATCAAGTTTGTTTGGTCCTAATTGGCCAAATAAGACTCAAATGCAAAAAAAGGAAATAAAATAAAGTCTTATAAAAAGTCGTTTCCTATGTTGACACCACCTCAATCCCCTTCCACCGTGGTTATCGTTATTTGTGGTGGTGGAAGAAACGGAAGAGAGAAAGAAGTGAATGTTAAGAGAGTATGAGAGATTACGTAGAGAGACATATTTGAAATTATCGAAGTTTAAAAAGATAAAATCATTTTTTTTTTTTTTACTGTGAGTATTGTAAAAAAAGTCTTACTAACAAGTGTCCCTGCACTATTTAAGGTACAGTAAATGTAGTTAAATGTATAAAAAAAAAAGAGTTATATTAGAGACTCTAAATAATCTATCAAATTTTTTATCAAACTTTTCACATGGGTGTAGGACCTACACATATGTGGATTTGTGTGAAGGAAAATGCTATGGATCCCAAATAATTTACCAAATCTCTCACATGGGTGTGAGACTCATAAAATTTACATGTGTGTGGATCCCACACCCATGTGAGAGGTTTGGTAAAAAATTTGATAAATCATTTGGGGTCTCTAGCATAATCTTGGTGTGAGTATCACTCCCATATGAGAGGTTTGCTAAAAAATTTAGTAAATTATGTGAGATCCATAACAATTTTTATAAAAAATCATAATAAATACAGTTAGATGTGTGGGAAAAAAAATATTCATTATTTATTCCTACAATTTTAATGCTAATCTTAAATGCTTACAATGCATTTTTTAAATACTGTTTTAACCTTCACTTTTTGTATAAAAAAAATTATTTCTATTGAGAATATGAGCTGACCCTTAATTTTTAATTTCTTTTACTTTATGAATTCATTTTTTATTTGACTTTCAATGAATATTAATTTTTTTAAACAAAGTATTAAAAAAATATTCAAGACAGAAATTAATTTTTATATGAAAAATAAGTAAACATAGTTTCTAATAATTTTTTGGGAGATTTACCAATAAATCCCAAATGTTAAACTTATGAACCAATTGATTCCAATTTTTTTCTAATAAACCGTTTAGTCCTTGGATATTTTGAGGGACCTTAATGCCCTCATTTAGATGTTATTAGATACATGTTCTTTATGAGGGTATGTCACGTGACACACACAATGGGTGCCACACATCAACAAAGTACATTAAGGCTCTTTATGCTTTTTGCCTTGGAGTGTCACGTGACACACACAATGGGTGTCACACATCAATAAGTAGTATACTAAGGCTCTTTATGTTTTTTGCCTTGAAATGATGTGTGTCACGTGACACACACAATGGGTGTTACACATCAATAAAGTACACTAAGGCTCTTTATGCTTTTTGCCTTGGAATGATGTATGTCACGCGACACACACACGGAAGGGTATAATTGACCACTCAATGTTACTAAACAAAGGAAATAGGATCAACTGGTAAGATATTTCCCCACTAATAAGACTAATCAGAACAATAGAAATAACCTAAGGACCAATCGTGAGAGGGTAATTTATATACAAATTGGGCCGAGCTGAGTTTTGGGCCGTTATGGGCCGCAGTACAAAGGGCCAAGTAGAATGGCCATGTAAGCTACTCCGGTTTGGAGAAGTAGCGTTGGAGTTAGACCGGTCGCACAACCGTGATGATTAGCCCAGTCGCATGAGGCCTTGTTCCTACTTCGGTTGAGAAATGTGTTGTGGTAGTTCGGTCTTCAGTAAGTTACTTCGGTTAAAGCGTATGGAAACCGAGGTGTGGTAAGTCCTGAAGGACTCGGTTCTGACGTTGGTTCGGCTCAACTCTCTTATGGATAGCTCGATCTAAATATGGAAGGCCGAGGTAAGAGAAAGGAAAGTATGGACCGAACTAACGGTTACTTCGGTCACATTGAAGTCCGGCCTTAGTAAAACCATCTCACTTGGTTTAAGCAGTGAGGGGGGTGTTGAAGGATAAGCATTATCCTTTAGGAATGTGAGTCCTATGAGGACTCTACATGGAAGAGTAAGAGTCCTACTAGGACTGTGCCACACGAAACCTATAAAAGCTCACCAATATCACCTAAGAAGAGGTAATGCAACTTTTGTTCCCTGAATACATTGAGCTTTTGCCCATTTGTCTTGCTTACTGACTTAGGCATCGGAGAGGTTTCCGGCACACACCCGCCGGCCAGCTCACGATTGTGTCTTCAGGTGATAAATTCGACGGCGAAGAGAGGAACGCAGACTTGATCAACAGGATTATACGAGAAGGTGTATCTCTTTCCCATACAATTGGCGCCGTCTGTGGGAAGAACAGACGAACAACCTCTTGATCAAGCTTTTTCTCTCAAAATTCGATGGCGAACAACGAAGAACTACCTCAGTCCGCCATTGATGGACAAACTCCAAACGGAGGTGCAAGGCGCGAGGGCCTACCTTTGGTCCCTCCCATAGCGAACCTGGAACCACAAAGACAAGATTCCAGGAGGGATGCCAGGGGTAGATGGAGGAATAACAGCCCTCATCCCTCTCGTTCGCAGAGCCCAGAAAGACAAAGGCGCAGGGTAGATCCTCAAACTTTGGAGGATCGCGTCAGGGAACAAGACGAGTTGATACGGCAGATGGCGGCAGACATGGAATCTCTAAAACGCCAGATGAAAGGAAAAGAAGTGGCGACAGGAGAGGGGCGCAACAACAAGACGCCCCCTCGCCACTCAGAGGGTCGTAGTAGAAATTCTACACCCTCCCAGGCAGAAAACAGAAGCCTCAGGACAGGCGACACGTAGGCCAGATCTTCCAGGACTCGTCACTCCAGGTCTGAGAGGACGAGATCTGAAAGGTCTTACACAGAAGGAAGCACTTATTAGCCCTCACATACGCACCAAACAAGGTCCAGACAGACCGAGTTGCCCAGATCGTCCGACCTACGAACCGTGCTAGATGAAAAGGCACGATGCAGGGAAGACGCCAGGGCACGTGATCCACATAGAGTTTCTGCCTTACAGTGGTTGGCTCCTCGGACACATGGAAGCATCGAGGTTGGAATGTCACTACCACGCCCGGCCTACGAACCAGCGGATAAGGCATTGGCGAGGCTGCAGACCTCACCATTCGTCCCAGCAATAGAGAACGCGCCCCTACCATCAGGCTTCCTTCAGCCCAAATTCAATACATACGAGGGGAAGACGGACCCCTACTCGCACTTGAGCCACTTTCGCCAGGTCATGGCTGTATACCGGCGGAATGAGGCCTTAATGTGCATCCTATTCCCTTCAAGCCTTGGAGACCTGGGCCTTACTTGGTTTGAGAAACTCCTAGAAGGCAGCATAGCCTCCTGGGCGCAATTGGCGGAGGCGTTCGTCACAAGGTTCCGAACGAACACTAAGACCCCGGTGGAGATCGATCAGCTACTCTCCATCGACATGGGCGACAAAGAGACCCTAAGGTCATACAACAGTCGCTACTGGGAGACATTCAATCAGATTGGGGATTGCCCAACCAATCTCGCCATTGCACAATACAAGAGAGGACTCCTAGTCGGGAACAGACTAAGGGATTCTATCACCATGACACCACCCCTCACCATGGAGGCCCTGATGGAAAGAGTGCATCAGCACATCAGGGTGGAGGAGGACGGCGCCCGTGCTAAAGCAAAGTCTAGCACAACCGCAGTACCATAAAAGAAGGCCTCAGCAAAGGTCAATGCGGTAGATCGGCCGAACAGAAACAGGCGTGGCAGACGGGACAACGGAGAAGACCAGGACAAAAGATGGTTGAGAGTCCGCACTGCCATCACCACGGTCTTCAAGAAACCGATCTACCGAATACTTAGTGAGATTCGCGACGAGCCTTTCGTCAAGTGGCCAGCCAAGTTAGGCGAAGCTCAGAAGGACTACGACGACAGATCACGGTGCACCTTCCACAAAGAAAAAGGGCACCGCACCGAGAACTGCACCCCATTGAGGTAGCACTTGGAGGAGTTGGTGGCGGCAGGCCACTTAGACAAATACATTGAAGGCGGGGCACAGCCAGGGCCCCAGGACCATAATAACCCCAATGGGATGCCAATCGACGCTCCACCTCAAGGCATTATCAATGTGATACATGGAGTGTTCGAACCTGAGCGTGTATATGAGCTCAGATGTTTGATCAAGAAGGCTGAGCACTTAAGGGAGGTACTAAGTGCCCAACCTGTCGTCAAGAAGGGGAGGACAGAGGCCACAAATGTTATGTCTTTTTCGGATAAAGACTTGGACAGAATATATTGCCCTCACAATGATGCCCTGGTCGTCACTCTCCGAGTCAAGGATTTTGACGTCAAGCGGATTCTGATTGACCAGGGTAGTTCATGCGAAATCATGTACTATGAGACGTTCAAACAATTGAAGCTGCAAGACAAAGACTTAGCACCAGCAGTGTCACCCCTGATTGGATTTAACTCAATGCCAGAATGGCCAGTCGGCAAGATCATCCTTCCAGTCCGAGCAGGGAGTGTGACGAAGCAAGTGGAGTTCTGGGTATTGAAAGTCCCCTCCACTTACAACATCATCTTGGGCAGAACATGGCTGCATGCCATGCGCTCGGTGGCGTCATCTTACCACCAAGTGATACGGTTCCCAAACGACACCGGAGTAATAGAGGAAGTCTATGGAGATCAAATCATGTCCAAGCAATGTTTTGTCACGGTGAACGGAAGCCGCGCGGCGAAGGGATATGTTCATTCGGTGGAAGAACCTGAGAGTAATGAACTATTCGCAGACGTCGGCAAAGCAGCAAGCCAGAAAGCGGTGGAAGACTTGGTGGAAGTCAGAATAGATGAAAAGAACCCGGATAAGTTCTTTTTGCTCGGTTCGTCGTTGTCCAGCGCTGAGAGGTTAGAGATCTTGGAATTTTTGACCTCTAACATCGAAGTGTTTGCCTGGACTCCATACGACATGCCAGGCATTGATCCCAACTTCATCTGTCACCAACTCAATGTCCACCTATCTGCCAGACCAATCATTCAACGCACCCGTAGATCGGCACTCCATCACGCCGAAATAGTGGCAGAAGAGGTGGGAAACTTGTTGGAAGCAGGGGCAATCAGAGAGGTGCACTACCCCAGATGGATCTCCAACACAGTCGTAGTGCCAAAGAAGAATGGCAAGTGGCGCGTCTGTGTCGACTATAAAACTGTCAACAAAGCATGCCCTAAAGATAGCTTTCCTCTACCACGGATTGATCAACTGGTAAACCTGACGGCGGGGCACAACCGACTTAGCTTCCTGGATGCATACAGAGGCTACCACCAGATCGCAATGCATGAATCGGACCAGGAGGTCACATATTTCATCACTCCAAGAGGACTATACTGTTACAAGGTCATGCCCTTTGGCCTAAAGAACGCAGGGGCGACATTCCAGAGAATGGTCACCAAGATGTTTGAGCCGTTGTGAGGCAGAACAATGGAGGCTTACATCGACGATATGGTGATCAAGAGCAAGGATGAAAATGACCACCTCAAGGACCTAAGTGAGATGTTTGAGATCCTGAAGAAGCATAAGTTACGCCTCAACGCGTCGAAGTGTGCATTCGGAGTACGATCAAGCAAATTCTTAGGCTTCTTGGTGACCAACCGAGGTATAGAAGCAGACCCTTCTCAGATCAAGGCAATTCAGGATCTGGAGAGACCAAACTCAGTCAAAGAAGTACAGCATCTCACCGGCATGGCAGCCGCGCTCAATCGGTTCATTAGCCGATCGTCAGAGAGGCTACGACCATTTTTTCATGCCCTCAAGGCCAAGTTTGAGTGGGACGAAGAATGTGACCGAGCTCTGGAAAGCTTGAAAGAATACATGTCTTCTCCACCACTACTTGTAACACCAATCCCTGGAGAAGAACTCTTCTTATATCTGGCAGTATCGCAGCACGCAGTCAGCGCAGTGTTGGTCCGTGCAGAAGGAACCCAACATCTACCCATCTACTATGTCAGCAAGACATTACTAGGCGCCGAAACAAGGTACTTGCCACTGGAGAAACTGGCATTGGCCTTGATGATGGCCTCAAGGAAACTATCGCACTACTTTCACGCTCACACCATTGTTGTCCTCACAGCCTTCCCACTAAAGGCTTTGTTTGAAAGGGCGAACTTCTCTGGGCGAATTCTGAAGTGGGCAGTAGAGTTGGGACAATACGACATCAAGTTCCAACCTAGAACCGCAATAAAAGCTCAAGTATTGGCAGATTTTGTCGCAGAGTTCACTCCTGGAAGTCATCATATCTGCCCACTCGACCTAACTGAAACAACCGACCTAGGGATAGAAGTTGACGTCGGAATAACGCAACCCCTAGTACAGGTTACTCAGTCAGGCCCCAAGGCAGACCAGAGTAAAGAAAGGAAGGAAGAAGTGAACCATGCTATACCAAGTCAGGACTCACCAACAAATAAAGACTTGGTACAATCAGATTGTAAGGGGCAGACAACAAGCATGGACTTGGAAGAAGACATCGGCAACACAGAAGATCCTAAGGCATCCTCTGATCCCTCCACCTGCTAGAAGTTGTTCGTTGGAGAGATGTGAAAACTAGGGCTGTGCAGCAGATCCACCGACCCGCCATACCCGACCGACCCGACCCGACCCGACCCGACCCCAAACGGATGGATGCGTGCCACGTGGCGGGTGGATGCGGGCCTGGTTTTTGATAATTTTCGGGTTCGGGTCGGGTGGCGGGTAATCCGCCTATTTAGCCTCCAGACCCGACCCGACCACCATTGACCCTTTTTTTTTATTTATTTTCGGCTGATATGCCTAATTTCCCCCCCTTTTCCTTGCTGATTTGCACCATTTGCCCTAATTTTTGAAGACAGACAGCCCAGCCATTCTCTCACTCTCTCTCTCTCTCTCTCTCTCTCTCTACCCTACCCATTCGTCGGCCGATCATCACGGCGTCGGCGATCATCTACAGTCGGCGATCGATCTACACGGACGATCGATCTACACAGACTGAGGTATCTCTCTCTCTCTCTCTCTCTCTCTTTGTTTTCCTCTTCTTCTCTTCTTCTAATCTGAGACTGAGTGTAATCTGTTTTTTTTTTTTTTTTGTTCTAGTTCTAAAACGAAATAGATGGTTAGATTGATCGATCTACAGTATACTACACTCACTGACGACTGTAACTGAGTTACTGAGGTACCTCTCTCTCTCTCTCCTTCTTCTTCTAAATCTTAACTGATTTTTTTTTTTTTTTTGGTTCCAGTTCTAATATTATTATTATTTTGTTTTGTTCCAGAGTTAAGGGTTTGGTTTATTGTTTTGTTATTATCAGATTATTATCTGTTTTGTTATTATCAGATTATTATCTAATCTATTATTATCTGTTTTGTTCCAAACTTGATACACAGTGTTAAGGGATCTATAGAGAAAGGAATACAGAGAGAAAACCACAGAGAGGTTTGGAACAATCTCTTCTGAATCTCAATTTGGTTTATTATCTGTTTTGTTATTATCAGATTGATTGAACAATCTGTTCTAAACCAGATTGATTCCAGTTCTAAACCAGATTGATTGAACAATCTGTTTTGTTATTATTATCAGCCTTCTATTTTATTCTTACTTCTATTATCTCTTAAAATACTAACATAAATGTAACAAATTTTATTATATAAATCAATAATTATCAAGTTGAGATATAATATGGATTTGACTTAGGACTGGTAAATAATTTCTTGATCTTGACAATATTAAAAGGGAGGAATAGGTTTAAAGTAAGTTTTTATGTCAGAAAAATATCTCTAATACTTGAGTTAACTTTAATTGAGACTGTGGAAGTATGGGCAAAACATTTTAAGGTTAAACATTCTTTCAAACATTGAGGCATAATTTACTGGTTTAAACAAGAAGAGTAATGAATTGTTTGAGATTACTTAGAAAAATTAACGAGATTTAAAAACATGTTGAAGTTTAGTGTATTTATCTTTCTAGTCAATCCCAAACATGTCCCAACTTAACTTGTTTTCAATTTTTAATAAGTGTTTAACAAGTGGAACATAAATGTAAGCTTGAGTAACTTGGTCTGTTTTACTACCCAAACAACTGGTTTACATTTTTTTGGGTGGGTAACTAGTTTACATTTTTTTAGGAACATTTGTTAGAGCCTCTGTGTCACCCAAAACATGATCAAGAAAAGAAAACAAAAGTGTCTTCAACTGAAATGTGAAAAGAGCCATTATTGACTAAACCTTTTTTTCTTTCTTCCTAATCACATCATTAGTTTAGTCATATTCTCAACCTTTCTTTGTCATATAATTTTAGTCTTACTTACCACAAATAAACATGATTATCACTTGGGCTCCACACTAATCATTTATTTGCAAGACAAAGCTTATATATCATATTTAATTAGAACTATATGTCTGCAAGTTCATGTGTGGTTTTCAACATTAAATTAAGATTTTTAAAATTAATTATATGATCAAAACTGCACATGCTCTAGAGCACCATTTGTATGATTAAAATTAGAACTATATCTCTTTGCTTTAGAGCACCATTTGTGATGAGTCCAATTATTCTATGAATTTATTGTAGCCAACATTCTATATCTGAGTAAACTGTTGTAGCCAATTAGTGAACATTTGTGAATAATCTGATAATAACAAAACAGAGTTTCTACAATGTTTGTACAATTAATTGTGTTGCTAGAAGGCATCTGATAATAAGCCAATTTGATAATAAGCCAATTTGTGTTAGAGTTTCTACAATTAGTGAACATTTAAACTAATTTAGTCAGTGAACTAATCTTACTTAGTGAACATTAGTTAGTTTTAACTTACTGATTCATCTTACTTAGTTTAAAATCTCATTAGTCAGTGAACTAATATCCTTCTTAGTTTAAACTAATCTCTTAGTTTTTCAAAAAGAGTATGGATTTGAGAAGCATATTTTGAATGATTTTTTATTGGTTGTTGGCAGTTTATTTGATAGTCTTTTGGTCATGGATCCTCCAAGTGAAGAAACTTTTTTGGTGAGTCCTAATGTTGAGCCCGAATCATCTTCTATTAACCCCTCTACCCAATCTAATGCTCCCCCTCGTAGACCACCCTTGGCCAAAACTAGTAGTAGTGGGAGAACAACATCAAAGGCTTGGGATCATTTTGAAAAGATTAAGGGCATTGATGGGAAAGATAGGGCTATGTGCAAGTATTGTAAGAAAGAATATATGGCAGGCTCTAAGAGTCATGGAACAAGTAACTTGTTAAGTCATTTGAAAAATTGTACAAAGTATCCATATAGGGATACTCATGGGCAACAATCATTGGGATTTAAACCTAGAGAAGTTGGTGAGGAGGATGTTGTTGATGTTGTGACTACGTCATTTTCTGTAGAAGTTGCTAGAAGGCATCTTGCGGAGATGATAGTAATAGATGAATTGCCCTTTAGATTTGTGGATGGGGTTGGTTTTAAGAGGTTTTGTAATGTCATGCAACCCAAGTTCAAGATTCCATCTCGATATACCGTTGCTAGGGACATCCTAGACATATACACCAATGAAAGGGAGAGGTTGAAAAAAATTGTGAAGGGGCGTAGAATTTGTTTTACCACGGACACATGGACTTCCATACAAAATTTGTGTTATATGTGTCTAACTGCACATTTCATTGATGATGATTGGAAGTTACAAAAGAGGATCATAAATTTTTGTCAAGTTGAAGACCACAAAGGAGAAACTCTTGGTAAAAAAATTGAGGTACTTTTAAAGGAGTGGGACATTGATGGCCTTTTTACCTTAACTGTGGATAATGCGAGTTCCAATAATCTAACCATTAGATTCTTGAAACGAACAACAAAATTGTGGAAGGGAACTATCTTGGGTCATGAATTTTTACACATGCGTTGTTGTGCGCATATTCTAAATCTTATTGTTAGTGATGGATTGAAAGATCTTGAGTCTTGTATAGCGAATGTGAGGCATGCAGTGAGGTATGTGAGGTCTTCTCCAAACCGTCTTGACACTTTTAAAAAGTATGTGGAAAGTTTGAAAATTGAGAGTAAGAGCCTCTTGTGCCTAGATGTGCCAACACGGTGGAATTCAACATATCTTATGTTGGAGGCAGCAGAAAAATTTGAGAGTGCTTTTCAAAGAATGGGTGAGGAGGACTACAATTACAAACACTACTTTTTGGATAATGAAGGGGGTGAGAGGAGAGAGATGCCTACAGCCGAGGATTGGGATAATTGTAGGGTGTTTTTGAAATTTCTTAGAATGTTCTACAATGCCACAAAGAGATTTTCTGGGTCTTTATTTGTTACTTCAAACACATTCTACACTGAAATTTTTCTCATTGAAAATATGATTGGTCAACTAATCAAAGACAATGATCCTATTTTGTCTTCAATGGCAAAGAAAATGAAAGAGAAGTTTGACAAGTATTGGGGAAATGGGGATAAAATCAATCTACTTTTGTATGTTGCGGTTGTGCTTGATCCTAGAAGAAAAATGACTTACTTGCAATTTTGTTTTTCAACAATTTTTGGTGGAGATATGGTGAAAGTGAAAGAAATGTTAGACAAAGTCAAAAATTGTTTGGGCAAATTGTATGATCATTATGCCACACTTGAGCCAACAAATGTGCATGCCTCCAATGTAAATGAAAGAGTAGATATGGTGATAGATGAAAATGACCCATGCTCTATTGTGAACTCTCAATTTAACTCATTTTTGGAGGGGCAATTTTGTAGTAGTGGGAGTATGTCAAAATTGGACAAGTACTTGGGTGATATTGAGAAAGGTGGGAATAATTCTCAATTTGATATCTTGGAGTGGTGGAAGGTTAATGCATCAAAGTATAGAGTATTATCACTTATAGCACGAGATGTGTTGGCGATGCCTATTTCCACTGTTGCTTCTGAGTCGGCTTTTAGTACAGGAGGTCGCATACTTGATCCATTTCGTAGTTCACTTGCTCCCAAGATGGTGGAGGTTCCTGTTTGTGCACAAAATTGGCTTCGAAGTAACATTCCAATATGCCTTAGACAAGCAATGAATGATATTGAAGAATTTGAACAACAATATGATTCGGGTAATACATTCAATGATTTATTTTGTTTTAAATTTCATTTATTTTGTATTATTCAAGATTCATTATTTTCACTTTACATGTTTTTCTTGTATTATGTTTTATGTGTAGTTGTTTCAGAATCAAGTTCTTGTTCAAGCCCAAGTCCGGAATCTAATTTTATTGAAGTTTAATATCATGGTAAAATACCCCTCCCCTTTGCTAAATGTTGTTAACATATTTTTATTTTTTTTAAGTTTAAGACTTTTTAGTATTTTTCTTATTAAATAATTTCATTTTTTTTGTTATGCAGGTTTAGATGGTTCATTTCATGGTTTGGCTCAAGGAAATTAACGACTTTTTGCTTCTTTTTGGATGACTGTATTATTGTTTGGATGACTGCATTATTTTTTTTTTTTTAAAACTTTGGATGATTTTCAACTTTGAACTTTGGATGACTGTAATGAATTATGTTTTTGCCTCGCCCACTAGAACATTGAACTTTGGATGCCCAGGAGAAGATAATGGAAATTGATAACATGTCATGTCTTATGAGGTTTGTTAAGTTGATGCTTTTGTGGAATTGAATGGCAGATTTATGAATGGCAGATTTGCAGATTTATGAGTGGCAGATTTATAGTATTATGTAACGCAGATTTATAGTATTATGGCAGATTTATAAATGGCAGATTTATAGATTTATGAATGGCAGATTTATGAATGACAGATTTGCAGATTTATGAATGGCATTGGCAGATTTATGAATGGCAGATTTGCAGATTTCTGAATGGCAGATTTATAACTTGGCTGATACACAACACACCACACCACACCACAATTGAGGCCTTAATATAGTATTATGTAACCCAAGATTCTTCTAGAATTAATGAATTAGTTTAGTATAGACATAAAAGTTTATGAATGGCAGATTTCACTTTTATGGTTTTTTTTTATTTTAATCCAAACTTACACTGGATTGTTGTTTTTCATATTCATTTATCTGTCCATTTTACACTTGCTTTGTCAGTTGGGATTATATCCAATCAAACTTATCCATTAAACCCCTTCTCTGCCACATCAAAAACATCATGCACAAGTATAGACAAAGTTATATTATTCTAACTTAATTTTGGTTACTTTCTCACAAGAGTCTCACTCACCTTAGCTTGGGTTCAGTAATTTATAATAGTTAGCAAAAAATAAGATGAGCAGTGTGAATTTTGATATAGAAGAATATCCATCCAATTCAACAAAGTTTCAGGAGATGAGCAATTGCTTAGCATGTGGAAATGGAAATTGTCTTGCTGGTTGTCCTTAATAACCCAAGGTTTTTTTTTTATTTCAGTGATATTAATTGAATTTTTTCCGGAGTTTTTTTTTTTTTTTTTTTGTATGTTGAAAATTTGTAAAATTTCAAACCGCCAAACCGATTTGCATCCATCCGCCAATCCGCCAATCCGCCAAATCCGCATCCGCCGGATTGGCGGACGGATGCGGATTGATTTTCACCAATCCGCCAATTTGGCGGACGGATGGCGGATTGGAGGTTTCGTGGCCGCAACCGATCCGCGCCCACCCCTAGTGGAAACTCTTCGTGGATGGAGCATCCAACCGACATGGAGCAGGACTTGGCATAGTCCTCATCTCTCCAGACGGCCTAGTAGTGGAGCAGGCAATCAACCTTGGCTTCCCAGCATCAAACAACGAAGCAGAGTATGAAGCGCTTCTTGCAGGTCTCAAATCAGCATTCTACATGAAGGCCACCGAGCTAATGGTTTACAGCGACTCACAACTGGTGGTAAACCAAATATCTGGCGACTATGAAGCAAAGAATGATAGAATGGCTAAGTACCAAGAGCTAATCAGAACCGAAATCAAGAAGTTTGAAGTGGTGAGGATAGAACAGATCGGCAGGGAGGAAAACAGCAGAGCAGACGAACTAGCAGGCTTCGCCTCAATGGCAGATACCTCCATCCCTCATCCACTACTGATCGACTACCTGCCTAGCCCAAGCATTGAAGATCCAGAAGCAGAAGAGGTATGTTGCGCCGATTTAGGCCCTTCCTGGATGGATCCTATCATCCTGTTCTTAAAAGATGGCACCTTACCGGAAGAAAAGAAAGAAGCCAACAGAATAAGAGCAAAGTCGCAGCGGTTTTGGCTCTCTCCATCCTTGGCATTGTACAAGAAGTCGTTCTCAGGACCTTACTTAAAGTGTGTTCACCCCAACAAGGTAGAAGCATTCCTGTTCGAAATACATGAGGGGGTATGTGGCAGCCATCAAGGAGGAAGATCACTGGCATACCGAGCTATCTCACAAGGATATTGGTGGCCATACATGCAAGCGGATTCGGAGAAGTATGTCAAAAAATGCGAAAAGTGTCAGAAGTTTGCGCATCAAATACACCAACCTGCCAGAGAACTTCTACCTCTCACTAGTCCATGGCCTTTCGCAATATGGGGCTTAGACATAGTGGGACCACTCCCAACAGCACCAGGCAACAGGAAGTTCTTTCTTGCGGACTACTTCACAAAGTGGGTGGAAGCAGAAGCCTTGGCATCAATCAAGGAAAAAGATGTGAAGAAGTTTGTGTGGCAAAACATCATCACTCACTTTGGCATACCGAAGGCACTGATCTCAGACAACGGTACTCAGTTCGACGGTAAAATTTTCAGAGGCTTTTGTGAGGAATACAAGATAGAATTCTACAATTCTACACCGGCATATCCCCAAGCGAATGGACAGGCAGAAGCTTCAAACAAGGTTGTCTTGAATGGACTGAAGAAAAGACTAGAGAAAGCTAAAGGCAAATGGGCGGAAGAGCTCCCTCACGTTTTATGGGCTTACCACACCACGCCTCGGCGATCAACAGGAGAAACTCCATTCTCCTTAGCTTATGGCATGGAAGCAGTCATCCCATTAGAAGTTGGCCTCCCTACAATTCGGAGCGAAAACTTTGATCCAGACTTAAACGCCGAAGCCATAGCATTAGAACTTGATCTTGCGGAAGAAAGAAGAGACAGAGCATTGGTTCACATCGCCTCCTACCAACAAGAGTTGTCTAGGAAGTACAACAAAACAGTGCATCCAAGACAGTTCAAGATCGGCGATTGGGTACTTCGCAAAGTGATGGGAAACACCCTGGTTCCAGGAGATGGCAAGTTGGGGCCGAATTGGGAAGGACCTTACAAAGTGGTCGGATTAGCAGGCAAAGGGGCATACCACTTGGAAGTCAAGGACGGCAAAGCAATCCCAAGGCCATGGAACACTGCCAATCTTAAGTTATTTTATTTTTAGCTTTTTTCCTTTCAAGCATGTGTAATTTTTTCCTTTCTCAATAAAACAAGTCAATTCTTTTCAGCATGGTTGTTTTTTCTGTAAAAGATAGTTTTGGTGAGTTAGGTGCAGTGTAAACTATATTCTAAGTTGGCTGGAAAAACCAACTTAGAGGTTGGCTGGATTAAACCAACACTCTGTACTCTTCAGCCGAAGTATGGGTATAGGCTGAAGAGGGGTTGGCTGGATTAAACCAACTCTTTGTACTCTTCAGCCGAAGTATGGGTATGGCTGAAGAGTGGTTGGCTGGATTAAACCAACTCTCTGTACTCTTCAGCCGAAGTATGGGTATGGCTGAAGAGTGGTTGGCTGGACTAAACCAACTCTCTGTACTCTTCAGCCGAAGTATGGGTATGGCTGAAGAGTGGTTGGCTGGATTAAACCAACTCTCTGTACTCTTCAGCCGAAGTATGGGTATGGCTGAAGAGTGGTTGGCTAGATTAAACCAACTCTCTGTACTCTTCAGCCGAAGTATGGGTATGGCTGAAGAGTGGTTGGCTGGATTAAACCAACTCTTTGTACTCTTCAGCCGATGTAATTATCTCGGCTAAAGAGTGGTTGGCTAGTAAGTTATATAGCTAAAACTGGAATACGGTATATCGGCCCGGAAATATTTCAAGTAGCAGTTAGAAAGCAAGCATTCAAACCGAGTTCACAGTTGCGCAAATGAGTTCATGGAAAAATTCATTTACAAGTGCAAGCATACATACTCAAAACCGAAACAAGAATTGAAGAATATTTTTTCAGTAAAAGTGCAAGCAAGTACAGTTGAGGGGCCGCAGCCCGGTCACAAAAGTTCAAGTACAAAAGAAAAGAAAGACAACAAAATTAACGGAAGAGTTCATCAAGCTCGGCATCGAATTCTGCATCGTCATTTGTCCGGAGTCCGGTGTCAGTTGGGAGCACGGTTTGACCAGGGAGCTTGGTTTCGGCTTGAACCTCGGTCCCTGTTGGCTGTCTGTTGTCAGCTAGTAGCTCGTCAGTTAGGTCCTCAATGACCGGTTCTGACCGAACTGTTTGATTATTTTCCTGTTCTTCATTGGCGACCGGGGTGAGAGTTGGCTCCTCATCCTCTTCATCATCATCGTCATCACCTTCATCATCACCGGACCCCTCGAGTAGTTGTCTTTGGAGATCGGCAGCATATTGCGCAAGCGAGACCGGAATAGAATACGGTGGAGCATTGTAGACATCGGTGTCAGGCGTACAACCGAGCCGCTCCACCGCAGTCCTCCAGCCGCATTTGAAGAATAAGTCATTTGCTGCATCGCACTGAAGGGTGTAGGCGTCTTCAGCCTTCTTGAAGCCTCTTTTTTTGGCCTTCTTCATTCCGGCCTTGAGTTCGTTTATTTCGGCATCTTTCTTCTTCTCAATCCTGGCCAGGAGGCGCAGGTACTTGTCTTTCGACTCGGCAGCTATCTTCTTCTTTTCGGCCTCAACCGAATTAGATACTTCGGTCAGTCGATCATTTTCTGCCTGGAGTTCGGCCATCGGTTTTTTGGCCTCCTCCAGCTCGGCCCTCTTTGCTTCGGCATCCGCTATGGCCTCCCTGGTGTTTCTCCTCAGCTCCATCACCTTCCTATGTGTGACTTGGTTTTTCTGAATGGCCTGCAAAGGAGAAGTAACGATTAACCGGACTCGAAGTTGGAAAAAGTTCACATAGAAAGAAGAAAGCTGTTTACCAGGATCATAGACTTCGTAGAAGACCGAATTGATTTCAGCTCGGTATTAAGCTGTTTGTAATGGTGCTCCATATCCTTGGGAAGGCACACACTTTTGGCCAGGTTGAAAGCCATCAAGTGGTCCTTCTCAGCAACCACCGAATCTGCAACAGTGATATCTCGGTTGTCGAAGGAGAGGACAGGAGCCCATTTGGAGGAAGTGATAGTCTGGTCAGATTGCTCCGGTTGGAGGTTTGGTTGAGGACTTGGAGGCAGGCTTGGCAGCAGAACGGTCTCGTCCTCATCAGCAAGTCGTGGCTCGGTTTGGCTACTCCGGGCACGCTTGTGTTGGCGAGATGAGGATGGTTGTTGCGATGGAAGAGCTACCACGGTCTCAGTTGTTCAACCGGTTTGTGGTATCTCGGCTGGTGTTGTTGCGGTCAGCAGGGCCTTTAGCCTGTTCTTCTTTGCCATTTCTTGTTCGGCAGTAAGGGGCACAAGATTGACTTAAGGCAAGTTTGGGTCCGGTTCAGGTGCTTCTTCAAGGAGAAAGTCAGTCACCTTCGTTTTTCGGCGACCGTTGTATCGGTAGGTCGGCTCGAAGTTTAGAAGCTTTGCCCAACTTCTCTCCTCGACTCGTAGTGCGGCACGTAGAAGACCGAGGTTGGGGTAGCTGTACAGTGAGTGAAGGTGGGCTGAATCTGTAAAAAGGAGTTCAACTGTTAGTTCGGTTCAGAGGACGAAAAACCGAAGTACAAGAACTTAAAAGGGAACCGAATTATGTATACCAGGTTGTCCTTTCTTCCAATTTATTCTTCGGCCAAGAATCTGGGCTTGGAGGTCCTCAAAGTTCCCAGAGACCCAGAAGAAGTCATCGTCGTTCAAGTCTTTGTCCGGTGTATGTTTTATTATTTTCTCTCGGCCACGGCGTACTCTCAAATAATAGCACCAACCTTCGTTTTTGGATCCTAAGGAGTATTGGTGAAATAGTTCGGCTAAGCCCAGATTAAGACCGGTTTGGTGGTTCAGTGCGGCTATTCCCATTATGATTCGGTAAGTGTTGGTGGAGAGTTGGGTTGGGCATAGCCTGGTTTGCCTAAGAAACTCACATCTTAACGGTTGGACCGGAAATCGTAGTCCGGTTTCTATTATCGACTGAATGGTAAAGGGGACAAAGCCCTCGTTATCCCACGGGTCAACATCTTGTTTTGCTAGAGTAAGGTGTACATCGTCTGGTATGTTGAAGTCTTGGCGGAATTCGGCCAGACCACCTGGGGTTTCTACCAAAAACCTATACTTCCCCATTTTATTGTATAAGTTATGTATAAATTACTTCGGTTGAAAGACTATGCTCAGTAGTTCGGTTGAGCACGCAATGGAGTGCCTGGCAACCTAAGTCTGCAAAGCTGAAAACAAGGGATTAAGCACAGATCATCGACCGTGCTACAACAACAAAGCAAGAAAAGGAGACTTATTTCGGCTGCAAGGGGGTGCTATGGGATCTACTTCGGTTTAAACAAGGTGCTTGTTATCTCGGCTCGGCGGGATGTCTGGTTATTTCGGTTCTACCTAGAGGTTTTGTTACTCCGGTTGGGCGTCAAGGGGCAGCTTTCTGAGTTCGGTTTAGGAACTGAGAAAGCTGGCTTAGCCCCCAAGGCTTAGCTCGGTCAAGGGCCAAAATTTTCTGGTTCGGTACGTTTTTATTTCGGCTAATATGAATCAGTTGGTGGCCTATTGAAACTTCTGTGATGTGCACAAGTGCCCGTTCGGTTCCGGTTTTCCTATATCATTATATAGCAAAAACAGTTTCTTAGTTCGGTTGGATGTGTTTTTTGAATCAAATACGCGTTCTACTAGCTACTGCTCGAAGATTCATAAGGTTCTACAGAGTTTTTTCAAAAAGTACAAGAACACGTGGAAAAAAGTGGCAACAAAATGTTTTGCAAAAACATACGAAACAAACTGCAACAGATTGAATGAAAAGAGACGCAGATTCATGTGCTTACCTGGAAGAGATGAAGAACTGGAGAAGGGAACAGGGGCAACGATGAGAAACGCGAGCTCAGAAGTTGAGAAAGCAAAAGCACAGAGAGAGAGAATGCACAAGAAGTGAATAGTATTGCGTTTAATCAGATGAGAATGAAAGGTTTCTGTTTTGTGAAAGAGGAAAGGCGGGAACTGTTCAAAAATTGCGAAGTACGAAGGCGGGTGTACAGCTGTGGAGAGCCAATCAGAGCATGCCACGTGTTATTGGAAGGACAATCGATTCAGTTTTTACGAACTGAAGAGACGTTTTGATCGGACGTGCACAGCTCGGCTGAAAAGGGTCTTAGCTCGGCTGGAAAGGCTAACGGGTGTTTTTAGCCCGGCTGGAGAGGTTAAGACTGTAGCTCGGCTGGTTGACAGGTAATCCCAATTATGCTTTGCAGATGGAATTAAGGGGCAATTGAGAGGGTAATTTATATACAAATTGGGCCGAGCTGGGTTTTGGGCCGTTATGGGCCGCAGTACAAAGGGCCAAGTAGAATGGCCATGTAAGCTACTCCGGTTTGGAGAAGTAGCGTTGGAGTTAGACCGGTCGCACAACCGTGATGATTAGCCCAGTCGCATGAGGCCTTGTTCCTACTTCGGTTGAGAAATGTGTTGTGGTAGTTCGGTCTTCAGTAAGTTACTTCGGTTAAAGTGTATGGAAACCGAGGTGTGGTAAGTCCTGAAGGACTCGGTTCTGACGTTGGTTCGGCTCAACTCTCTTATGGATAGCTCGGTCTAAATATGGAAGGCCGAGGTAAGAGAAAGGAAAGTATGGACCGAACTAACGGTTACTTCGGTCACATTGAAGTCCGGCCTTAGTAAAACCATCCTACTTGGTTTAAGCAGTGAGGGGGGTGTTGAAGGATAAGCATTATCCTTTAGGAATGTGAGTCCTATGAGGACTCTACATGGAAGAGTAAAAGTCCTACTAGGACTGTGCCACACGAAACCTATAAAAGCTCACCAATATCACCTAAGAAGAGGTAATGCAACTTTTGTTCCCTGAATACATTGAGCTTTTGCCCATTTGTCTTGCTTACTGACTTAGGCATCGGAGAGGTTTCCGGCACACACCCGCCCGCCAGCTCACGTTTGTGTCTTCAGGTGATAAATTCGACGGCGAAGAGAGGAACGCAGACTTGATCAACAGGATTATACGAGAAGGTGTATCTCTTTCCCGTACAAATCGGTAAAACTGTTTGTGAGATAGGATTTATTGGTAAATATCCCTAATTTGTTTTAGCTTATTCTTTTCGGTGCAAAATTAATAAGCATATAAAACTCTTTTAAAGTTAAATGAAGAGTTAGGTTTGTTGTATAAAAGAATTTAACAAATATAGATGGAATTTTTTTAATTAAATTAAATGAAAAGTCAAATTAAGTTATTTTTATCATCTGTAATATTATTGAATTATTTTAAATAGCATAGTTTATTACTTTCAATGTTAGTTCACAAACTTTGTTAGTGAACTCATTGAACAATAACATCTATTATCATTTGTTGTACCTTAACAATCATTTATTATACCTTAACAAGTGTTCTCGGACACTATTAGCATTTGCCTTATAAAAAAATGGAAGTAAAACGTAAAATGTTGTATAAATAAAAGCTCCTTGCAAAACTATGGTCGTTGGGCCAAGGAGATCAGATATAGGCTTATTTGGGTTTGAGCTGAACTTGTCCTTGGAGTTTTGGCTTGCCCTTAGGTTTCGTTTGTTGAATTAAGAGATTATTAGTACGATGGACATAAAAATTCTTGGAGTTTTGGATTGCCGTTATGCTAATTAATCCCAAAATGCTTATTAAGGTTTGAGCTGATATCCCTAGATTGTGATTGGTTAATCTACTTTTCTTTACATTTCTTGTTCTCCTTAATTGTTTAGTGTGACTTTGTAATATTTATAATTTATTATTTTTTAGGGTAAATTGTATTGACTTTCTTTGAAATTTAAAAAATATACAGTAAGTTCAATAATTTTGATATAATTATATTAACCTCTCTTTAATAAGTTTAAATAAATCAAAACTAATTCGAATGGTGCACAAATACAAAAATAAATAACGAAAAGTATATATTTTTCATGTAACAGAGATGATAATATCATTTGTTTATATATATGTAATTAACAAATTATTGATAAAAAGGGGATTAAATATTATATAAATTAAAATCTCAAGAAAGTTTAATGTAATTATGTCAAAATTATATACTTAATATATTTTCTCTAAATCTCAAAAGAGGTCAGTTTAATTTATCGTACTTTTTTATTAACAAAAAATATATTTAGTATGCACAAATATTTTCTTAAATTTATTTTGAAAATCAAAAATATTTGAGACCCCCTTTTCCTCCCACCTCCTTTGATCCCCTTTCCCTCCCATTGACCAATTTTTCTTTTCTAGTTTTTTTCTTTTCTTTCTTCTCCAATCACCACCCGTCACTTGTGTGTGAGAATGGTGGAGGTAGTGATTGGAGAGAGTCTCTATCAATACTCTTTGAAAATATGTGAAAAAAGTAGCCAAAGTTGATTTTTAGTTAGAGGTGGTGGTTAGAGTTGATTATTGATCAACAAAAGTGAATGGGACTCGTTGGAAATGGAGATGGTAGCTGGAAGTAGTCGTTGGTAGCTGCGAGGGTTGGTTGGATGTGAAAGGGACTCGTCGGAAATAGTAGCTAGAAGTTATTATTGGCAGCCATAAGGGTTTGTTTGGATGTGAGGGAGACTTATTAGAGATAGCTGCCGTTGGAGATTACCAACGATGGTGGGTGGAGCTGGGGATGGCCAACGATGGTGATGGTAACATAGGATAGAATGAACAAAAATTTATTTCAAACCAAACAAAATCACTTTTTTTTTTTTTTTTTTTTTTTTCTTTTGTGTTTACTTTTGTATTTTTCACAGACTGGGGTTGTTTGGGGTGTCTTAAATAAATGCATTTTTTTATCTTTTTAGATTAAAAAGTTGAGGAAAAAAATATAGATGTTTGGGTTAATTTTTTGACTTTTTATGAAAAAATGTGTATTAAAAAATTGTATAAATAAGTGTGTAGGAGAAGATAGGGTAGGAGGCCGTACGGATGGAGAGAGGAGCCGACTGGGTGAGTGATGAGGAAATATTGTCTCCTTCTCGGTGATTGATTGGATGGCGTTGTTTGGTCCGTGGGGGCCCACCACTGGTCCCGTTTTTCTAATCGGAACCGTTCAATATGTAGAACTCGTCGAGTACTATATGTTTGTAAAAAATCATGTTGATTGGATATCGATAGCTATCTGATCGTGTTTTTTTTTTGGTTAACTATTAATTGTAATAAAACTGATTTGATCATGTAGTTAGCGATATCCGATAGATGTGATTTTTTACAAGCATATAATACTAAACGAATTCTACATATTAACGGTTCAAATTATCAAAACGGAGACCCATGGTGGCCCCCTACGGGCCCAACTTTGCTATTAAGATTTAGTGAATATTATATTATAAATTTTTTTTCTCTGTCACTGGTACCTCTCATCACGTCAGTCATCATTTCGGCCAACTTTTGATTTGTATTAATATTTGTTTATTAATTTTTTAATATTTTTTTTGTGAATAGTAATAACTTTTTAACTTTTTATGTAACTTTTTTTATTTTTTCCGAGGTTGCCAAACTTGGCCTTATGGAAATGAAATTCACATATATTTAGATCTCATTTGGTAATTACATATTTTAGCCAAAACGTTAAAAAGTTACTATAAATTTTCACATCGCCCTCTTTACTTTTCTACATATCATTTCGTAAAAAATTACTAAAATAGTTTGTTTGTAAACGAGACCTTAATATCGTAATGTATTCATTACATAAAATATAATGTCCATAATTGTTGTTATTTCTCATTTTCAACGAATGATTTTCTTAAATGTTATATTAAAAAAAAACATAGATGCAGTGGTGATTTCAGGAATTTTTTTCAAGGTGTTCACAATGGGTCTAAGAATTTTTTTCAGGATAGACATTCAAAAATTTATTTTTTTTAGACTTTCAAATCACACACATATAAATAAAATAAAATTCTAATATATTGATATTGTTGTTTCAAAAATAATATGTAGATACAAAAATTTACATAAATATATTTTGTTTTTATCACTAGCATGATAAAAAAACATGAAGAAAACTCTTTTAATTCAAATAAGGTATAAAATTGTTGATCAACATTAACATTTAAGTGGTATAGTTGTTGGGAATGACAAAATCACATAATTTTGTCAATAAAAATGATATATCCTTTTAATTTGGAAGCTCTAAATAAAGCTCTAATGACTTGGCAATAAAAAAAAAAGAATAAAAAATACAAACATCACATCATTATGAGACTCACACATCACTAAAGCTCTACAATTAGAACTCTCAATCTTTTTTCTTTTGTCAAAGAAATACTTCGTACAGGCTGAGGAAGAAAAATTTCAAAACATGTTACGTGTTCACTTCACAAAACATATATATTGATTAAAGGGTTATGGGTTAGGTTGAGTTGGGTGTTCAAGAAAGTGGACTGGATGGGTGTTCAACTAAATTGGATGTTTAGAAAAGTGAGTCAAGGTGTTCAATATAAAACTTTAGGGTAAATTACATGCATATATATAATTAAAAAAATCCAAAATGTTGGATTGAACCCCCAATGCAACATGTAAAGTCGCCCTTGCATACATCGCACTCAATTTTTATATAGCGTGAAAAACACTTCCTTTCTTATTCTTTTTGAATTGGAACCGAGGGTTGATTTGGTGGATGAGACACATTCAAGTCTCATTATGCGCAATGCAACTTTCTTTTTGTCTTCTCTTATTCCCTTTTCACTTATTGGAAGAAAAAACTTATTTTTAAATAATTGAGATTGATTCTTGATATATTTAAAAGAGATGTTTTTGTTCCTTCTGTTTTCTTATGCTTGAAATTAATGTTTTTAAAGATTTTCAACATCTTATTAAGAAATCAGTAGTTTGATCTTGTATATGAAAAATGATTTGTGGCACTAAAACTGTTGGAACTAATGGCACTAATTTCCTGTTTTGGTAACTTTGTTTTTTTTTTTTTTTTTTTACCTGATATAGAAATTAGTGCCATTAGTGCTCAACAAATTAGTGCCACAAATCACAACTGCTTGTATATATATGATAATTTTTCGGTCTTATAACTTTGTTGGGCTTCATCTACACTTGAGTTTTTTGTCCTTATATTTGTTAGGGTTCTTACACACAAAATGGTAGAAATTTTTTTTTTTTTTTTGGGTAGTGTTCTTCTCTCGAACCAAAACATCAGTTAGTATGACTGATAATTTTAAAAATATCACTACCTTACGATTGATTGATCATACACTTAATTATATGAGATCCACCACCTTTGCCAGATCCTTGTAAATGCATTTATAGATACGAAATATGGGTTTTTAGCATTGTTGGTTACATTAATCATATCTTTGTATCATATTTTAAATATCATATAATATATATATAATTCGAATCAGGATCCTCTGCTACATTCCTCTCCTTAACTCCCTACTTACTGGGTTATTGGACCCATTTTTTGGTTCAATTTTGATGATCCGAACCGTTCACATTTTAAGATTTGTTGAGTATATTATATTTGTAAAAAAATCAAGTTGATTAGATATCAGAAAGTATGTATTTGGAAAACTGTTTATTAATTTTTTTAAAAAAATGGTTTGTAGTTCGATAATCCGAATACATGCTTTTTGATATCAAATCAATTTGATTTTTTTACAAGTATAATATACGCAACAAATCTTAAAATATGAACGGTTTGGATTATCAAAATTGGGTCTAAAAATGAGCTCAATAACCCAACATGTAGGGAATTAAGGAGAGAGATCAAGGAGACATCCTGATTCATGTAATTCTATCCCTTTCAATGGCAATGCTCTGAAAATTTGCCATGTGTTCTCTTCAAATTTTGCCACATGGAACTGAGTTAGGATCATATTTGCTTTATTAATTTTTTCAAAACTAATCCGAAGAAATGCCCCCATTATCCCTAGTATTTATGAGGAAGCTCAGACAAAACCTTTGAACTTCATCTGAAACCTGAAATAGAATTTGAAGTAATATAATTTTTTGTGCATTAATAAATATTAATTTCACCATTGCAAGTCATTGGTGTCTTTTGTTTTCTCTCAAACTAGCTTTTCAAAGCCAACTGGCATTTTTATTTGAGTGGTCACATTTGAATCACTTTGACAAAGAATTAAGCAAAATTACAACAATGGAAAGGTATGCAGAATTTGAATTCCTATGGCAGGATCTGTTAATTCTAATCATTGTTGTCAACACTCGAATGTCTATGGTATGTGTAGATATTCTCATTTGCATTTTAAATAATTATTATACTCTTATTTTAATCTTTTTTTTATTATTTGTGTATATATTATTTAAATTAATGATATGTATTTCAACGGGAAAGAAATACACCTTCTCGTATAATCCTGTTGACCAAGCTTGCGCTCCTCCGTACGATGCCGTTCTACTACCTGAAAACACAAACGTGAGCTAGCCGGCGGGTGTGTGCCGGAAACTTCTCCGATGCCTAAGTCAGCCAACAAAACAAATAGGCAAAAGCTCTAAGTATTCAGGGAGCAAAGTTGCATTACCTCTCCATAGGTGATGTTGGTGAGCTTTTATAGGCTTCGCGTGGCACAATCCTAGTAGGACTCTTACTCTTCCATGTAGAGTCCTTCTAGGATTCATACTCCTGAAAGATAATGCTTATCCTTCAACACCCCCCTCACTGCTTAAACCAAGTGAGATGGTTTTTCCCATGGCCGAACTACTACAGGACCGAAATAACATTGCCATGTCGGGCTAACAAGTCGCGACCGATCTAACTGTTACCTCGGCCTTCATTTCCTTTCTTCTACCTCGGCTTCACATGCAAGGCCGAGCTATCCATAGAAGAACTAAGCCGAGCTAACCTTTAATCAAGTCTTAGAACGGACTCCATACCTCGGTTCCGAACAGCGCGACCGGGTTAACCCTCCCATAATGGAGACCGAACTAAACCCAATTACTTCCTCCGGTGGCAAACCTTACTTCGGACCGGACTACCACTTGTCCGCGGCCCATCTTCTAAGTCTTTTTAACACGGTCCATAGTGCGGCCCATAAACTAGCTCGGCCCAATTTATCTGTATAAATTACCCTCTCATATTTCAACATTTTTTTGGGGGATGTTGAATCTAATTGATTTAAATTAGTGATATAGTAGCATGATCCTAATATATATTAGGTGTCAGAGGAAATTGCAAGGCATTTGAGTTGAAAAACTTTCACTTTGGGGATGTATTAATATATCTTATTCTTAATTGTATTTGTCGTTGCTCACAGGACTTTAAGGTCAATGGTTTAAGAACTTTTTGTTATGTACTTATCTCTCTCTCTCTCTCTCTCTCTCTCTCTCTCTCTCTCTTAAAGATTAATCACTTAACTTTGTTGGTATATACAATTATCTTTTCTTCCAATGTAATTGCAAATATATATACTCTTTTTATATTTGGAATAAGAAAATAAAAGACAAAAAGAAAGAAACAATTAAAGAAGAAAATGTTTGCTATTTCTGCTTGGTGAAACTGTTTAATATTTATGCTTGGTGTGATTGTTTATTTTTATTTCCTTATTACTTGTACGAGCAAGAAATAATGTTCTCGTATAATCCTATTGATCAAGTTTGCGATCCTCCAAACGTCGTCGCTTTACTCCTTGAAAACACAAACGTGAGCTAGCTGGCGGGTGTGTGCCGGATACCTCTTTGATGCCTAAGTTAGCCAAATAGACAAATAGACAAAAGCTCTATGTATTCGGGAATCAAAGTTGTATTACCTGTACATAGGTTATGTTGTAAGCTTTTATAGGTTCCGCGTGGCACAATCCTAGTAGGACTATTACTCCTCAATATAGAGTTCTCCTAGGAATCACACTCCTAAAAGATAATGCTTATCCTTCAACACCCTCCTCACTGCTTAAACCAAGTGAGATGGTTTTGCTTCGGTTGGATGAAGGTATGACCGAGCTAACACTAGCACTTTGTCATACTTAATCCCACGCTTTCACATGCAACTCATAGCTCGGCTCTTGTTCACTTGTACCTCGGTTGCCTGTTGAGACCGAGCTAACTTTCAGTAAGCTTCGACCGCGCTAATCAAAGCGAGGTTCACCATGAGAAGCCATCATGCCTCGGCTTCGAATGCTATGGTCGAGCTAACTATCTCTACTCCGACTGTGGTGACTATAATCACACTTGGACCGAGCTAACATTCGCCGAGCCCTTTTCACACTTGGATCGAGCTACCATTTAGACCGCGGTCCACTTGCTAAGCTCTTTTTACCACGGCCCAAAGAACGGCCCATTTACTATGCCTCGGTCTAGCTCGGCCCCAATGCACATAAAAACTCCCTCTCAATTGCCCTTTAATTCCATCTGCGTAGCATGATTGGGATTACCTGTCACCAGCCGAGCTAAAAACCTTAGCCTTTCAACCATGCTAAAACGCCGCCGGGCTACCGAACAGTTCAGTCAAAAACGTCTTTTCAGTCGCTGCAAAACTGAATCGCTTTCTATTCCATGGACACGTGGCTGACCCCCATTGGTCAAGCACAGCTATCCCAGCCGTCTTCGTACTTCGCGTATTTTGAACAGTCCTGCCTTTTCCATATGCTTCAAACAAAAACCCTATGCTTTGAATCCACCACTTCTACTATTCATCATTCTCTCTCTTTTGCTTGAGCCTCCATTTTTGCAACCTCAGTACCTGCGAAGCTCTTCCTCGCGACTTCGATCTTCGTCAACTCGTCTTCATACTTGTAAGTAACTCAATCCCATTTCCTATTTCTTTCCTTTCATCTTGCGAATATATACATAATATGGATATATATATACTCATATATATTAGAAAACATACTCTATAGTTTTGGTGATAATGGGAAGAACAGATAGCACCAAAAACCAGACCCCCAAACCATAGGTTTTAAGAACACACCCTCTAGATTCAAAAAACATGAAGTTTGAATCTAGAATCGTGGTGTGACCGAGCTAAAAACTCGTTTGGGCAACTCAAGGCTTAGGCACAACCGAACTAAAACTTCACGTCATACCTGTAGTTTCAATAGGTCTAAGCACCTTCTGTTTCATTTAGCCGAGCTAGCGAACTGTATTAGGTTTGCGCAATACCGTGCTAGAAAGCCTCAACTACCGACCGAGCTATAACTTGGGGCTAAACCAGCTCTCTTAGTCAAAACCGAACTAAGAATGCTGCACCATAAGCTTCAACCAGGCTACGAACTTCTTATTTACTTAACTGAGCTAAAGTCCCTCGCTCAAACCGAGCTATGAATGAACAGTGTCCCATGTAGCCAAGCTAAGACAACATTTATTTTACCTTCGTTACTTTTAGCACGGTCCATTGATCTGTGCTTAACACTTTTCCTTTGCACTTTGCAGACTGACTTAGGTTGGCCAGGCACACCTTTGCATGCTCAACCGAGATACTGAAGGTCATCTCAACACCGAGCTAAATTATACGTAATTTAAGGCCACATGGGGAAATATCGATTTTTAGTGAACTCTCCAAGGGCCATAGCTGAGTTCCGAAAGGATTACCAAGTTCCAGACGACATCCACTTCTCACTAGCCGAACTAGACACCATTCCTTGGGGAAAACCGGGCTTCGTCCCTTTCAACGTTATTTCCATCGTAGAGGCTGGTCTCCGATTCCCCGTACAGCCCATTCTTTGTGAATTCCTCAGACAAACCAGACTCTGCCCTACCCAGCTTAGCACCAATTCATATAGGATAATAAATGGCATCGCTGAGCTAAACCGCCGGCTTGGCCCCAACCTCGGTTTGGCCGAGCTATTTCACCAGTACTCTCTAGGCCAGATCGAAGATGGCTGGGTTTATTATTTAAGAATAAGACGCCGTCGAGAAAAGATAATAAAGAACACCCCAGATAAAGATGTAAATGACGACGATTTTTTCTAGGTTTCTGGGAATTTTGAAGACCAGAAGGCCCAGATCCCAGGCGACCGAATTAACTAGAACAAAGGAGTCGCCGGTATAAATACCTCAGCTCAGTGTCGTGCTTTCTCTACTTCGTTGTTCTTATTTTCAACCGTATTAACCGTTGTCTTTTTCCTTTATGCAGACTTGAACCATCTAAAGTCACTGTACAGTTACCCCAAGCTTGACACACTCCACGCCGCACTGAGATATCCCAATCGAGGTTGGGCCGAGCTACTCAACTTTGAGCCGACGTATAGATACAGCAGCAAGCGAAAGACCAGGGTGACAGACTTCCTGTTGGAGCCTTCGCCAGAACTAGATCCAACCTTGCCTCAAATCAACCTGATCCCTTTAATTGCAGAACAAGAAATGGCTAAGAAGAGAGCAGTAAGGACCCTTATCACCGAGACAAACCAACCCGAGGTACCACAAGCTGGTCAAACACAGCTGGCCGTGGTAGCCCTTTCAACCGCTCAGCTGTCCTCATCCCGGCCAAGCAAGCGTGCTCGGAATTCCACCACCGAGCCACGCCTTGTTGATGAGGATAAAATAGTGCTTCCCCAAACCATGCCACCGAGCCCCCAGCCTGAGCGTTCTAACTGGGCTAGCTCTTCTGAATGGGCACCGAAATTATCCTACCGCAACTGAGCCATCAGAGACACAAATTCAGTGGTGGCAGACAAAGACCACACGCTCGCCTTCAACCTGGCTAAGAGCGTGTGTTTGCCCCCTGATATGGAACATCATGAACATTTGATCGAGCTAAAGGCCATCTGGTCGGCGACGAAGTCAATTGTGCTGGTAAGTACTCCTTCTAATCGTCTTTTATTCTGTACCATCTGTTTGCTCGGTTTTTACTCATATTTGCCATTTCTCCTTTCGCAGGCCATGCAAAAAAATCACATTGCGCATAAACAAGTGTTGGAACTGCGCAAGACGACAAGGCTGGCCGTGGCTGAGGCTGACAGCAAGACGGTCGAGCTAAACGAGGCCAAACAAAGAATGACCGAGCTACAATCAGAGGTTGCCCGACTCACCAGACTAGTCGACTTAGCGGAGGCGGATAAGCAAAAGGCTTTGGCCAAGCTGAAGGACCGCTATCTGCGCGAGTTGGTTAAGGTCGAGAAGAAGAAGAGCGACGAAATAACCAAGCTGGAGAAGAAGATAGAAGACGTGGAAGACCACGGTTACAAGGAGGGCGAAGCCACTTATATCCAGCAATGCGAAGCTGCTAAGGATATATTTTTTAAATGTGGGTGGAAGACAGCCGTGGCGCAGCTCGGTCATGGCCAAGAGACCGAGGTCTTCTTGAACCCTCCTCCACATTTCATACCGAGCTACATGGCGGAGTACACCCATGCCATTCAACAAAAATTTCTTTAAGTTGAGGATGATGAAAAAGAATCTGAGCCCAACAACGCCCCGACCGTCAATGATCCCGCTGTTCAGTCAGCTCGGGTGGAGCCACCAATGGAAGACTTGGTTGACAACGTGACCGAGCTACCTGCTGAAACGGGGTTTTGAGTTGATCTGGATGCGGATCTTGACGACCTCTTTTTTTGATTTTTTTCTTTTCCTTGTTTAACTAAAAAGTTTGTAACCGGGCTGAGGCCCACCTTTTGTACCTTTGATTTGAACTTTGAATGAAAGCTTCTTTTGTTTCAACTGTTTATTCGATTAACTCTATGCTTGCGCTTATTTTCTTACCATAAATGCATGAAATATACATTTTCTGGCCGAGATACCTATCTCGGCCTTAACCTTGTAATCTGTTTGGCCATACCCGCCAACCTCTTCAGCTGAGATCCTTATCTCGGCTGAAGAGTACTTAAATTTTGTTATTCCAGCCAACCACTCTTCAGCCTAGATCCTTATCTCGGCTGAAGAGTGCTAAAAGTTGGTTATTCCAAGCAACCACTCTTCAGCCTAGATCCTTATCTCGGCTGAAGAGTACTAAAAGTTGGTTATTCCAGCCAACCACTCTTCAGCCTAGATCCTTATCTCGGCTGAAGACTACTAAAAGTTGGTTATTCCAGCCAACCAGTTCAGCCTTGATCCTTATCTTGGCTGAAGAGCACTAAGTATTGGTTTTTCTAGCAAACCACTCTTCAGCCTAGATCCTTATCTCAGTTGAAGAGTACTAAAAGTTGCTTATCCCAGCCAACCACTTCAGCCTTGATCCTTATCTCGGCTGAAGAGCACTAAGTGTTGGTTTTTCCAGCCAACTTCTTCAGCCTAGATCCTGATCTCGGCTGAAGAGAGCTCAAAGTTAGTTATTCCTGCCAATTTAGAGCTAAGCGTTTAGTTATTCCTGCCAAACCTCCTACAGCCTAGATCCTTATCTTCGGCTTAGGAGAAGTGTTGGTTTTTCCAGCCAACCTCTTCAGCCTAGATCCTGATCTTGGCTGAAGAGAGCTTGAAGTTGTTTATTCCTGCCAACCTAGAGCGAAGTGTTTGGTTATTCCTGTCAAACGTCCTGCAACCTAGATCCTTATCTTGGCTTAGGAGAAGTGTTGGTTTTTCCAGCCAACCTCTTCAGCCTAGATTCTGATCTTAGCTAAAGAGAGCTCAAAGTTGGTTATTCTTGCCAACCTAGAGCAAAGTGTTTAGTTATTCCTGCCAAACTTCCTGCAGCCTAGATCCTTATCTTGGCGTAGGAGAAGTAAGTGTTGGTTTTTCCAGCCAACTTCTTCAGCCTAGATCCTGATCTCGGCTGAAGAAAGCTCAAAGTTGGTTATTCCTGCCAACCTAGAGCCAAGTGTTGGTTATTCCGGCTAACACTGCTTTCATTGCCCCTAGCTTACTAAAACAACTTTTACAGAAGCAAACAATTTATGCTAAAAAAAAAACTACTTGTTTTATTGAAAAAAGAAAAACTATAAGTTCGTTAACGAAAAGCTAAAAATAAAATAGTTTGAGATTGGAAGTGTTCCATGGCCTGGGAATGGTCTTGATGTCTCCATCTTCCAAGTGATATGCCCCTTTGCCTGCTAATCCAACCACTTTGTATGGTCCTTCCCAATTAGGCCCTAACTTGCCATCTCCAGGTACTTGAGTATTTCCTATTACTTTGCGCAGTACCCAATCTCCAATCTTGAATTGCCTCGAATGTACTGTCTTGTTATATTTTCTGGATAACTCTTACTGATATTAAGCGATGTGGACCAGTGCTCTTTCTCTTCTTTCTTTAGCTAAGTCAAGTTCCAAGATTATGGCTTCTTCATTCAAGTCTGGGTCAAAATTTTCACTTCTAATTGTGGGGAGGCCGACTTCTAGTGGGATTACTGCCTCCATGCCATAGGCTAATAAGGAGAATGGAGTTTCTCCAGTTGAACGCCGAGGTGTGGTACGGTAAGCCCATAAAACATGAGGGAGCTCTTCAACCCACTTGCATTTTGCTTTTTCCAGCCTTTTCTTCAATCCATCTAAGACGACTTTGTTTGATGCTTCTGCCTGGCCATTTGCTTGGGGGTATGCTAGTGTAGAATTGTAGAATTCTATCTTGTATTCTTCACAAAAGTCTCTAAAAATTTTGCCATCGAACTGAGTGTCGTTGTCCAATATTAGAGCTTTTGGTATGCCGAATCGAGTGATGATATTCTGCCAGACGAATTTCTTTACGTTTTTTTCTTTGATCGATGCGAGCGCTTCTGCTTCCACCCATTTTGTAAAGTAGTTTGTTGCTGCAAGAAAGAATTTTCTGTTGCCGGGCGCCGTTGGAAGTGGTCCTACTATGTCCAAGCCCTACATTGCGAAGGGTCATTGGCTAGTTAATGGTAGAAGCTCTCTAGCTGGTTGATGTATTTGGTGTGCGAACTTCTGGCATTTCTCGCACTTCTTGACATACTTCTCTGAATCTGCTTGCATGTATGGCTACCAATATCCTTGTGAAATTGCTCTGTAGGCCAATGATCTTCCTCCTTGGTGGCTTCCGCATACGCCTTCATGTATCTCGAACAAGAATGCCTCGACCTTGCTAGGATGGACACATTTCAGGTAGGGTCCTGTGAAGGATTTCTTGTACAAGGCCATTGATGGAGAGAGCCAAAATCGCTGTGACTTTGCTCTTATTTTGTTGGCCTCTTTCTTCTCTTCGGATAAAATGTTGTCTTTTAAGAATACTATAATGGGATTCATCCATGAAGGGCGTAGTTCGGCGCAACATACTTCAGCTACTTCAGGTTCTTCAATGCTTAGTCTTGGTAGGAGGTCGATCAGCAATGGATGCGGGATGGATGTATCCGCCATCGACGCAAAGCCTGCTAGTTCATCTGCTCTGCTGTTTTCTTCACAGCCGATCTGCTTTATCCGCACTACTTCGAATTTCATGATCTCCTTTCTAACTAACTCTTGGTACTTAGTCATCATCTCATCTTTTGCCTCGTAATCGTCTGAAATCTGGTTTACTACCAGCTGGGAGTCGCTGTAAACCATTAGCTTGGTGGCCTTCATGAAAAGTGCTGATTTTAAGCCTGCTAAGAGTGCTTCATACTCCGCCTCATTGTTTGATGCTGGGAAGCCAAGGTTGACTGTTTGTTCCACCACTAGGCCATCTAGTGAGATGAGAACTATGCCAAGTCCTGCACCGTGCCTGTTAGATGCTCCATCCACAAAGAGCTTCCACATCTCTCCAACGAATAGCTTCCAGTAGGTGGAGGGGTCAGATGATGTCTTAGGGTCATGAGTATTGCTGATGTCTTCTTTCAAGTCCACACCTACTATTTGCTCCTCAATGTCTGTTTGAACCAAGTTTTTACTTGTTGATGAGTCTTCGCCAAGCATAGCGCGGTCTGCCTCTTCCTCCCTTTCTTCAATTCGGTTTGTCTGGGCATCTTGTTTTGGGGGTTGCGCAGTTCTTGTGGCACTTTCCATTCCCTTTTCTGTTGTGCCAGTCAAGTCAACTGGGCAGATATGGTGGCTTTCTGGTGTGAACTCTGCCACAAAGTTTGCTAAAGCTTGAGCTTTTATTTGCGGTTCTGGGTTGAAATTTGATATTAAATTGTCCAAACTCCACTGCCCACTTCAGGATTCGCCCAGAAAAGTTCGCCCTCTCAAACAAAGCTTTTAATGGAAAAGCTGTTAGGACGATTATAGTGTGGGCGTGGAAGTAATGCGACAGTTTCCTAGAGGCCATCATCAGGGCTAAGGCCAGTTTTTCCAATAGTAAGTACCTGGTCTTTACGCCCAGCAAGGTCTTGCTGACATAAAAGATGGGTAGGTATTGGATTCCTTTCGCTCTGACCAACACCGCGCTGACTGCGTGCTGTGAAACTGCCAGGTACAAAAAGAGCTCTTCTCCAGGTAATGGGGTTACTAGCAACGGTGGAGAAGACATGTATTCTTTCAGGCTTTCTAGGGCGCGGTCGCATTCTTCATCCCACTCAAACTTGGCCTTTAGTGCTTGAAAAAATGGTCGACATCTGTCTGACGACCGACTTATGAACCGGTTGAGCGCAGCTGCCATGCCAGTGAGATGCAGCACTTCTTTTACTGAGTTGGGCCTCTCTAGATCCTGAATTGCTTTGATCTGAGAGGGGTCTACTTCTATACCTCGATTGGTCACCAGAAAGCCTAGGAATTTGCCTGATCCTACGTCGAATGCACACTTGGATGCATTAAGGCGTAACTTGTTCTTCTTCAGGATCTGGAACATTTCATCTAGGTCTCTGAGATGGTCCTTTTCATCCTTGCTTTTGACTACCATGTCATCTATGTAAGCTTCCATTATTCTGCCTAACAATGGTTCAAACATCTTGGTGACCATCCGTTGGAATGTTGCCCCTGCGTTTTTTAGGCCAAAGGGCATGACCTTATAATAATACAACCCTCTAGGGGTTGTAAAAGATGTGACCTCCTGGTCAGGCTCATACATAACGATCTGATGGTAACCACTATATGCATCAATGAAGCTAAGTCGATTATGGCCTGCCGTCAAGTCTACCAGTTGGTCTATCCTGGGTAAGGGAAAACTATCTTTTGGGCATGCCTTGTTGACTGTTTTGTAGTCTACGCAAACACGCCATTTTCCATTCTTCTTTGGCACCACCACCATATTGGATATCCACTTGGGATAATGCACTTCTCTGATAGCTCCTGCCTCTAGAAGGTTTCCCACCTCTTCCGCCACTATCTCGGCGTGATGGAGTGCTGATCTACGAGTGCGCTGTATAATTAGTCTGGCAGTTGGGTGGACATTTAATTGGTGACAGATGAAGTTTGGGTCAATGCCAGGCATGTCATACAGCGTCCAGGCGAACACTTCGATGTTAGAGGTTAAGAATTCCATGACCTATATTCTCTTAGTGCTGGACATAGATGAGCCGAGCAAAAAGAACTTTTCTGGGTTCTTTTCATCTATCCTTACCTGTACCAAGTCTTCCACTGCCTTCTGTTCAGCGACTTTGCCAACATCCGTAAACAGTTCATTACTCTCAGGTTCTTCCACCATTTGTACATATCCTTTGGCAGCCCGGCTGTCATTCACTGTGACGAAGCATTGTTTGGACATAATTTGGTCTCCAAAGACCTCTTCAATTACTCCGGCTTCGTTGGGGAACCGTAATACTTGATGGTAGGTTGACGCTACCGATCGCATGGCGTGTAACCATATCCTTCCTAAGATTATGTTATAAGTGGAAGGGACTTTCAATACCCAGAATTTCACCTGTTTCGTCATGCTTCTTTCTCTGGCTGGGAGGATTATCTTGCCCACTGGCCACTCTGGCATTGAGTTGAATCCAATCAGGGGAGATGTTGCAGGTGCCAAGTCTTTGTTCTCCAGTTTCAGTTGTTTGAAGGTTTCGTAATATATTATCTCACATGAATTTCCTTGGTCAATCAGAATTCGCTTGATGTCAAAATTCTTGACGCGTAGAGTGATAACCAATGCATTATTGTGAGGGCAGTATATCCTTGCTAAGTCTCTGTCTTAAAAAGATATGACATTTGTAACCTCTGTTCTCCCTTTTTTTTTTATGGCAGGTTGTGCACTTAATACCTCCCTTAAGTGCTCAGCCTTTTTGATAATTCCCCTGAGCTCACAAACCCGCTTAGGTTCGAATACTCCATGTATTACGTTAATTACGCCTTGAGGTGGGGCGTCGGTCAGCATTCCGTTTGGGTTGTTATGGTTCTAGGGGGCTGGCTGTGTCCCTCCTTCTATGTACTGATCCAGGTGCCCCGCTGCCACTAACTCCTCCAAATGCTGCCTCAACGGCGTGCAATTTTTTAGTGCGGTGCCCCTTTTCATCATGGAAGGTGTATCGGGACCTCTCGTCATAGTCTTTTTGTGCTTCTCCCAACTTTGTTGGCCATCGGACGAAAGGTTCATCGCGTATTTCACTGAGAATTCGGTAGATCTGTTTCTTGAACACCATGGTAATGGCGGTGTGAACTCTTAACCACCTTTTGTCTGGGTCCTCTCTGTTGGCCTGCCTGCCTCGCCCATTTTTGCTTGATCGTTCTACCGTGTTGACCTTTGCTGTAGTCTTTTTATCTGGCATTGCTGTCGCACCACATTTTACTTTAGCACGGGTGCCATCCTCCTCCACCCAAATATGCTGGTGCACTCTTTCCATCAAGGCCTCCATTGTGAGGGGTGGCGTCATAGTAATTGAGTCTCTCAATTTGTTGCCGACTGGCAGGCCCCATTTGTATTGTGCAATGGCGAGGTTTGTAGGGCAATCCCCAATTTGGTTGAAGGTTTTCCAGTAACGACTATTGTAGGATCTCAACGTCTCCTTGTCGCCCATGTCAATGGAGAGTAGCTGATCGATCTCTACTGGTGTTTTAGTATTCGTTCTGAACCTAGTCACGAATGCCTCTGCCAATTGCGCCCAGGAGACGATGATGCCTTCTGGTAGCCTTTCGAACCAGGTTAAACCTAGGTCGCTAAGGCTGGATGGGAAAATGATGCACATTAAAGCCTCGTTCTACCGGTATACTGCCATAACCTGGCGAAAGTGGCTTAGGTGCATGTAGGGGTCTGTCTTGCTTTCATAAGCAGTGAATTTGGGCTGGTGAAAGCCCGAAGGTAGTGGCTCGTTCTCAATTGCCGGAACGAACGGCGAGCTCTGCAACCTTGCTAATGCTTTTTCCATTGGTTTGTAGGCAATGCGCGGTATTGGCATTCCTACCTTGACGCTCCCATGAGTCTGAAGGGCCAACCACCGAAGGGCTGAAACTCTACGCGGGTCGCGTGCCCTGGTATCTTCCTTCCATCGTGCCCTTTCTTCAAGCACAGTTCGCAAGTCAGATGATCTAGGCAACTCTGTGTGCCTAGATGACGTCTGGTGCATGTGTGAAGGCCGATAGGTGCTTCCCTCAGTATATGACCTCTCAGTTCTCGTTCTCTCAGACCTGGAGTAACGAGTCTTGGAAGTCATTGATTGCGTATCGCCAATTCTAAGGCTCCTACTCTCTGCTTGTGGTGGTGTGGTATGCCTACCACGATTTTTCGGGTGGCGAGGGGGCGTGTTGCTTTTGCGCCCCTCTCCTGTCGCCACCCCTTTTCCTTTTATCTGGCGCTTCATTGACTCCATGTCTGCCACCATCCTCTGTATCAACTCATCCTACTCTTTCACGCGATCTTCCAGAACTTGAGGGTCCATCCTCCGCCTCTGTCTTTCAAGGCTTTGAGAGCGACGAGGGCTATTAGCCCGCTTTCCCCTTGCATCCCTCCGGGGGTTCGGTCGCTGGGGTTCTAAATCTGCCATGGAAGGGATAGAAGGCAAACCTTCGCGCCTCCCACCCCCCTCTGGGGTTTGTCTGTCAATAGCGGATTGTAGCAAGTCTTCATTGTGAGCCATTGCTTCCAATCTGGAGAGAAAAACTTGATCAAGAGGTTTTGTTCTTTCTGGATTTCCCACAGACGGCGCCAATTGTACAAGCAAGAAATAATGTTCTCGTGTAATCCTGTTGATCAAATCTGCGATCCTTCAAACGTCGTCGCTTTACTCCCTGAAAACACAAACGTGAGCTAGCCGGCGGGTGTGTGCCGGATATCTCTCCGATGCCTAAGTCAGCCAAATAGACAAATAGACAAAAGCTCTATGTATTCGGGAATTAAAGTTGTGTTACCTGTACATAGGTTATGTTGTGAGCTTTTATAAGTTCCGCGTGGCACAATCCTAGTAGGACTATTACTCCTCCATATAGAGTCCTCCTAGGAATCACACTCCTGAAAGATAATGCTTATTCTTCAACACCCCCCTCACTACTTAAATCAAGTGAGATGGTTTTGCTTCGGTTGGATGAAGGTATGACCGAGCTAACACTAGCACTTTGTCATACTTAATCCCACGCCTTCACATGCAACTCATAGCTCGGCTCTTGTTCACTTGTACCTCGGTTGCCTGTTGAGACCGAGCTAACTTTCAGCAAGCTTCGACCGTGCTAATCAAAGCGAGGTTCACCGTGAGAAGCCATCATGCCTCGGCTCCGAATGCTATGGTCGAGCTAACTATCTCTACTCCGACTGTGGTGACTATAATCACACTTGGACCGAGCTAACATTCGCCGAGCCCTTTTCACACTTGGACCGAGCTACCATTTGGACCGCGGTCCACTTGCTAAGCTCTTTTCACCACGGCCCAAAGAACGGCCCATTTACCATGCCTTGGTCTAACTCGGCCCCAATGCACATAAAAACTCCCTCTCAATTGTTTATTATTGATCTATCATGCAACTCTCTCTCTCTCTTTTCTTCACAATTATAAAAAAATTATTAAATAGTTTGTTAATTATAAATATTGCATCCATAAGTTTTTTACATGTATGGAAAATAATTTTCCAAACATAATCCATGCACAGCACTGATTAAAAACTTTTCATTGTGACACAATCATAATTATTGAATATTAATAAAACTAATATAAAATTCATTTCATTAATAATTCTAACTATACAACATAAAATTGTATTTCAAATATGATATAAAAATATAGTAAATAAATTGAACAGGAAAGAATGCTTCCATTAAGGGTAAATTACAAATACACCCAGGGGCGGAGGGATGTGGGGGTCGGGAGGGTCACGTGCCCCCCTTGACTTTTGATTTTTTTTTTTTTCCTTAAAATTTGTTTGTACCTATATACACTTACACAGCAGCGCCGCCCACTTAGACTAAAAAAAAGTGACACGCACACAAGGTCGCAATACTAACATACACCCAAACACACTGATACAACTCTAATCAAATTATTTATTTATCTTTTTTATTCATGAAAAACGGCAGCAAGGTTTTTTTTTTTTTTTTTTTCTCTTTTATCTCTCTCTGTTGCTTTGTAATTTATCAACTCGTGATTCACCAGATTAGAATCACATACGACAAATTTAGAATCACACTACAACCTTGATATCTTTTTTTTATTGTTTACAAGTAACTTTATTTATATTTTTTAAAATAAAAATTATGAGTATCAATTTATAGTTATTTGTTAAGTTTTGATTTGTAAAATTTTTTATTTGTTATTATTTACGTTAAAATAAGAGATTTTGATATGCTAAAATTATGAATCTTAATTGGTGGTGATTTATATTAAAAGTAGGCATTTTGGTTTGTTGTTGTTTGTGCTGAAATTAGGGATTTGATTTGTGCTACAATTAAAAATATTAATTTATAGTATTTGTTATTTAAATTAGGGACTTTCATTTGTTATAATATAGGTATATTACAAATTTTATTTGTTGTGATTTGTGCTAAATTTAAATTTTTTGATTTGTATTAAAATTGAAAATTTTGATTTGTGGCGATTTGTGATTTTGATTATGAATTTTTATTTTTATTTTTATTTTTTAAAACAGTTATGGAGAAATATTTCAAAAGAAAATCAAAATTGGAATCATCTCTTCCTCAAGAAGAAGATTATAATTATTCTTCCGCAAAACAACTTGATACATATATTATCGACATGCTCTCCAGTAATGAGCTATCAAGGTTGGATGGAATTGCCGATCTTGCTAAGAAAATGGTGGAGACTAGAAGAGACAAATTATATCCATTGGTCTATTTGCTCTTAACTTTAGCATTAATATTGCCTGTTGCAACTGCTATTGTTGAGAGAGTATTTTTAGCTATGAATATTGTGAAGAATCGGTTGCAGAACCGAATGGGTGATGAATGGATAAATGATAGCTTGGTTGTCTACATTGAGAAAGATTTTTGATGGCATTGACAATGATTCTATTATGGAAAGATTTCAAAAGATGAAAACTCGTCGAGGTCAATTGTAAAAGTTTAAAATTAAAAACTTTTTGTAATGAATATTAATTTTTAATAGTTAATATTAGCTTGAAAAATTATTATTATATTATTATTATTGATTAGGGAAGAAAAATTTTGAGATTATAATAAATAAGTGCCCCCTACATTAAATTCCTGACTCCGCCACTGAATACACCTATTGAGATTTGCTTAAAATTTGAATCACCCCTTGCTCAAAATAAAATTTTTAACTGTTCTCTTATATAATAAAATTATATGAATTATTAATTGAAATAAATTTATGATATTGGGACTGTTTGTTATAGTTTTTGGGGGTGATTATTGCTTAACAAAAATGTTTGAGACCCCCTTTCCCTCCCACTCCCTTTGACCCCCTTTCCCTCTCATTGACCAGTTTTTCTTTTTTATTTTTTTTCTTTTCCTTCTCCTCCAATCACCACCTGCCACGTGTGTGTGGGGGTGGTGATTGGAGGGGGTCTCTATCAATGCTCGTTGCTTAATTTGATTTGGGAGTCTGTGCCAAACTGTTTGGTGCAGTTTCTGCTTATAGGCAGAAATAGCTTAAATAAGCTGAAAAAAGCTGATTATTGAAAATTGGGGTGCGGGTGCTTTTACTTTCTGCTTTCTGATTATCAGCTTTTAACTTTAAAAAAACTCCACCAAACAGGGTCATCATTAAAATTGTTAATTGACTTGATAATTTATTAAAAAGGGGGGGTCATTTATTATGAAATTAGAAATTTCAAATGACGGGATGTTATTTACAGAACCATAAAGGATAATTCATATTAAGGGGTTATTTGAGATGTCCTAAATAAGTGTACTTTTTGTCTTTTTGGACTAAAAAGTTGAGGAAAAAAAGATGGATGTGTTGGGTTAACTTTTTGACTTTTTACGAAAAAATGTGCATTAAAAAATTGTATAAATTAGTGTGTAGGAAAAATTTTGACAATGTAGGTTGTACGGTGGCAGCAAGGTTTGCATAGTGGTGTAATAGGGAATGGTTGCCTCCTTTTCGGGCAACTATTTAGACGGTACTTTTTGGCCAATAGGGGCCCACCACAGGTCCCGTTTTGCTAATCGGAACCGTTTAATGTGTACAACTCGTCGAGTATTATATGTTTGTAAAAAATCACGTTGATCGGATATCTATAGCTATCTGATCGATTAGTTTTTTTGTCAACCGTTAACTATAACACCATCCATTTTTTATACAAAACTGATTTGATCATGTAGTTAGCGATATCCGATCAACGTGATTTTTTACAAGCACATAGTACTGGACGAGTTCGACACATTGAACAGTTCGGATTATCAAAAAGGGACCTGTGGTAGGCCCCCATGGGCCCAACATTACCGTCCAACTCAGTGAATATATATATGTAATTTTTTTTTTTGTTCCTTTCACGGCACTTTCCCATCAATTTAGTACCTTTCATAGTGTAAAATTGGTTTGTATTAAAATATTATGTATATTAATTATTTTTTATTTTTTATTTATAAATAGTGATGACTTTTTTGTTTTTTTTTTTTTGTAACTTTTTAATTTTTTAAATTTTTTCTAACATCTCAAACCAGGTCTAAGTAAACTTCATTTGGTATATTTATAATTTATCCTGTTATTAATTAATATAGAAGGAATTAGCTACTCAACGTACAAGAGATCAAAGAGCCAAATTTGCTTTACTTGAGCTTGAGATGGGGTCATTTCGAGCACGGATTTTTTGAAGTGATGTGTTGTATCATTTTAATGATTTGGGTAATTTATTTTGTGGGATTTGTAAAAAAGACTATCTATATAAAAGTAAAATTAAATTGATGAGATATCTCAATAACAAATAAATTGATCATATTTCTTTATTTGATCATATTTTTTTAAGAAGAATGAAATGATTTGTTTATAAAATTATATTTATCGATATTTTTTTAAATAAAATAATCTAATTATATAGTTACTAATATTAAATTAATTTAATTTTTTAACATAAATTGAATTCTACACAACTCAAACCATTTAGGGTTCGTTTGGGATGTGTGTTGACTTTTTAGTTTTTTTGACTTTTTTAACCTGGGCTAAAAAGTCTCGTTTAAGATGAACTTTTTGATTTTTTTTTACTTTTGTGAGGAAAAAAATAAAATGATTATGATTTAAATGTGACATTTTGTTTTATTAACTTTTTAACATATTTTATCATTTTGTAACTATTTTAATCCAAGATTAAGATGTCAAACGAAGGCTTAGCTCGGTCCAAGATGTACCCCAAGAAGTTGACCTCAAATGAAAATGAAACCCATGATCTTGTTTTATTAGAACTCACCTCCTCCAAAAAAAATAAAATAAACAAATAAATGTGTTTTTGGGCCGACTAAAGTTAATTGGGACCAATTGTTACATGGTCCCCTCCTCCCAAGCCAAAGAAAATTGTGTTGATTGCGTTTAAAGAGGGATAGAAGCCATTATTAAATAGAGAATTATAGTATAAATAAATAACTTTTTTACTAACTGATATGTTATGTGGTGAAAACAATTTGAAACAAGACTAATAATAGTGCAAGTGTCATGTAAATGAATTAAACCGACTTGTCTTGAGTTTAAGAAAAAATATAATTATATATATATATATTTAAGAAAAAATATGTAAATCTGATAATTTTAGTATAATTACATTGACCTAACTTTTAATAAAGCTAAACAAATAGAAGCTAATGCAGATAGTATAAAAACACGAAAATAAACAAATATATATATATATTTTTTTTAATATAAAAAATATGACAATATTATTTTTCCGTCTAAAGACTAATCAATATTTGATAAAAAGAAGTATAATATGAATTAAAACTTTTTGAGAATTCAATGTAATTATATCAAAATTATAAAACTTATTATATTTTCTTTAAAATTTTGAGAGATCACTATACTGTACCCTCGTTTAAGAACATACTGTTTTAATAATTTTTTGACTTCTTATAAAAAAATAATATAACAAATTTTAATAATTTTTAAAATTTTTTTGACTAAAATTAAAGGTTGCATTTGGTAGAGTTTTGTAAATATAATTTGAGAATATGAGTTGTATTTTGAGTTTGTGAGTTGTAGAATTATGATTTGAGTGTAGAAAATTTGTTTGATTATGGTTTTTTAATAGAGTGTTAAATTGAGTTTTGAATTGTATGTGGAATTGAGCTTTGAAAGTTTGATGTGACATATAAAATAAGAAAATTTGTTTGGTGATGAGTTTTTAAAATAGTTTTCAAAACTTAATTCAACTTATAATTGATAATCAAATACACAACTCATAACTTGATATCTGTATTTTTTATCAACAGTCATAACCAAACTATTTTTAAAATACTCAAATAAAAAAATGATTTTTTTTTCAATTAATTGTTTTTAAGTAATTTTTTTGAATAATTTTTTTTTTTTCAAATAACTTCTATGTCAATTATTTTGTGTCAATTAATTTTTCTGTCAATTCATTTTTTAGGCCTGTATAAACATTAAAAATATTAAAAATATTTTAAAATTATTTAGAAAATTAAAATATTAAGAATATTAAAAATATTCCGAAAATCAAAATATTAAAAATAATTTTTTTTCAAAATAAATATTCAAAAAATTTAAATCATAAATATTTAAATAATCTAAAAAACTTAATAAGTAAAAAATTGAAATAAATATTCAAAAATTTAAATTGTAAAAATTTAAATAATTTAAATATTCAAAAAATTTAAATAATTTAAAATTTTAATATTTTAAATTTAAAAACAACTCTACACTCAAATCGTAACAAAACACATAAAACAAAACTCAATTAAGAAATTATTTTTAAAACTCATAATCAAATACATAACTCGAAACTCTATATTACTTTCACAACTCTACACTCAAATCGTAACCAAATATATAACAAAAAAATTAAAATATTTAAAAATATTTTTATAAAATAGAGTTTGGATTTATTTTTATAAAATATTTTAAAATTTTAAAAATTAAAATCGTAATATTTAAAAATTAAAATATTTAAAAATATTCAAAAAATTAAAAAATTAAAAAATCGTAAATTAAAATATTTTTAAAATATTTAAATATTTAAAATATTTAAAAAATTAAAATATTGATTTGAATTGAGTTTTGAAAAGAGTTTTGAATTATGTATTTGGTTATGAGTTTTGAAAAGTAATGATTATGTTTTGAATTGAATTTTGAGAAATGGATGTAGAATTATGATTTGAAAGTTCAAACAAATACTACATTCAAATCAATGGGTGAAACTATAATTTAAAATACTTATCAAACGGAGCCAAAAGTTATCAAACGAGTTCTCACCACACTCATATATTTCTCATGCTGTGTTTGGTTAGAGGATTTGGAGAGAAATTTGGAAAGGAAAATAGAAAAGGTAAGTGAAATGTGAATAAAACATGCCTATATTTCATCTAGTTTCACACATTTTCTCTTTTTCTTTTCAAATCTCTTTCTAAATCTCCCAACCAAACACAGCATCAATGTTTTAGAATTCATGCTTCATTAGTAAAGTGTACTGAAAAGTTTCGTGCGTGTATTTGTCAACACCTAATATTCTATACAAGTGTTAAAGGACAATTTTTTCGGTCCTGCAACACAAGTTAAATCCCTTTTCTCTTCCATAGAAACTTAAACATCGGTGGCTATTGAGACATTTTTTTGTAGAATTTTCTTAGGGCTTGAAAAGCACCACTTGTGCTTTCACGTCATAGGCTTATAGAGCATAGACTCATAGCTATTCTCATACCGTCTCCAACGCTTCATCAAATTTAACATCAGATTTAAATTTTGGTAAAAAAATCACTTTTTAGTACTCCAATGATTTCAGCAAACAAGTATCAAAATGAAAATTCAGCAAATAATTCATCAAAATGAAAACAGATTGTTCCTTTCACAAATACACTGTGCAGAGCCGTTAAAGCAGAAATTTGTCAAAATTTTACACATGGTGGTCGACCACTCGGTGGACCAACCGGTCAACCAGCTTCAGCAAATGGTTCAAAAATTGGTAGGTTCAAACAGTTCAAAAAAATTAAAAAAAAATTGTCTTACCGGTCGACCAACCGGTTGACCCACGGGATGATTCTTCTTTTTGATGCACTGTTAGAGTAACTGATATCAAATTGAAAAAATTAGTCATTTTTTACTCAAATTTAATGAAAAAAATACTGAACCGTTAGAGATGTCTCATTTTATTCCATAAGGTATGGAATACATGGAGAGAGGTTATTGGTTGGTTTGAGATACTATTACGTAGTATTTCAATAATATTATAATTAATAGAGAGAGTGAAATCTATAAATTTATGTTAGGTAATTAGATAATATAAGAAGACATGGAGAATTGTGATTGTGAGAAATATCGCCATGTAACGCTTTACGAGAATCAAATAATTTTTCATACTTGGTGCTCCCTAAAGACAAAATTAGGCTGTTTGGCAGCTTATGGATGGTAATCTTCTCTATTGCATATTTGTAATAGAGATATTTCATCACATTATCTAATAGTAAGTGTAATTGTCTTTTTCAATTAAAAATAAGTATGAATTGGTATTCCTATTTTATATAGCCTACCTCTTTTTCTAAATTTTTACGATTATCGAATAAATTTAATTTTTTTATATAAATGATATATATAAAATGAACAACTCAGAATATCAAAATGGAATACGTGGGCTTTATAGACGCTAACATGAGGGCTAAACTCAAATTTTAAATTTGAGAGAATTCAATTTTTAAATTTATACAACAAATTTTAAATTTTAAATACTTTTTAAGTATATAGTATTTTTACTAAACATAAAAGTAATAAGGGGGAATAACATATCAGTGTATATATTGATTTTTTTTTTCAAATTAATGATAAACTTTAATTACTAAAGATATAAACTTTTTCATGTCTATATAATTATTTTTTGAAAGTACAACTTATTCTAATTTCCCCAAAGTAATGTGTCCACACTAAAATATATGCAAGTGGTCTATTGCTGATTAAAATAATCTAGTAAAAAAAAGTCATTATTATACAAAACATTTTCCCTCCACAAAATATAGGATAAGTTTGGATATCTACTATTTCTCCAACAATTTTATAGCAACAATCAGTACTGTTACAATTGAAGAAAAAAAATATATCGGAGGAAATTACCTTCCGGTAGGTACGACTCAAAATAATTTATAATTATCAGGGAAGTACAAGTTAGTAGTGAGTATATGACTAATGTAAATGAAAGTTACATATGACTAATGTAAATGAAAGTTATGTTAAGGTTGTTTTGCTTCAATGAAGATGAATTAGTTCTTTTGCTCCAACAAGATGAATTTTTTGAATTAAGAGAGTGTTCGTTTCGAGGGAATGGAGGGGGGATTAGATTCTATGTTCATTTTATAGAGGAGTCTATTATTTGATTAAAAATTTATAGGCCGAGTTAGGAGTTTAACCAGACTCCATATCCTTCATATGTGGGATTGTTGTGTCCTAGGGGAAATGTGATACAAATTGACTTGTAAAAAGTCATTTTGCCCACTAAGTACTTGTATCTTAATTTTTTTCTCATTTATTTTTTCAAATATGGGATAAAAATTCAATTTTATTTTTTTCAAATGGTAGGGTAAAGATTCAATTTGTTTTTCACTATTTCGTAGACAAATTGTTTGGTTTTATTATGTATTGTACTTGGTAAAACAAAATAAATTTTAAAAGTCTCAACTAAATTAAAATAAATTTTTTAAATTTTTTTAAAGTTCTAGCTAATAAATAAAATAAAATTTATAAGTCAGATTTTGTATTTCTATTATTTAATAAACAATTCAAAGGGGAAAAAAAATAATATTTTGAGCATTTATCTCTTTTCATAATATCTCAAACAAACATAGAATTTAATAGATTAATCATTTTCTGACATTTAATCTCATAACTAAATAAATATAAAATACACATTTTTTAAAACCAAATGGTCTAAAACCTATATATTTCAAAATTAACAATTTGATGAATTATAATTTTTTCATCTAATCCGTCCAACCAAATCTGAACTAAAAATAATAAAAATGAGAGCCAATTAATGAAACTTTGAATCTTCTCAGTAACCGTTGCTTCTTGGGTTAAATTACAAATATACCTATTGAGATTTGTTTAAAATATGAATTGTTTTTTATAGTTTAGAAAATTACAAATACCTCTCTGTCAGAATTTTTTTATTTAATAAAATTAATTAAAAAAGTAAAATTTCTAATTGTTCACCTATACAATAATAAAATTATCTGAATTATTAATTGAAATAAAATTTTAATTTTATTAAAAATTATTAATTAACTTAATGATTGATTAATAGAATCATCTATTTATTATAAAATCAAAAACTTTATAAGATATAATGTAATTTTTAAAACTATATAAGTAATTTATAATTTAAGTAAATCTTAAAAAGTGTCTTTGTAATTTACCCTTAGTCTATGTGCTCAAATGTCATTTCCAATATCTGTCCATGTGCATTAGTTTTGTATATGTTGGATTGCCACGTGGCTAACTCCCTTGGATCATTATAGGCGCAGTAAGATTGACAGTTCATTTGTGTAATGCGACGTAACAAGAATGCTTGCTAATTCAAATTTTTATAATTTGAATAGTTTTAATGTCTCGAAATGATGTTATTTTAAGAATAAAATGATATCATTTTGATATATTTAAATTATTTGGGTCGCACAAATTCAAGTTACTAAATTTTTTTCGAGACATAATTCAACAAGAAAAATAAAATGTTTAGTAACTCAAATTCATGTAGTTCGAATGACTTAAATATATCAAAACGACGTCGTTTGAGACATTCGAGCTATTTGGATCATGAAAATTCGAGTTACCAAGCATTGTTGATTCAACAATAACAGAGAGTTCTAATTAAGGAGCTATGTGGCAGTTTCCCTCCCCCCAAAAAACAAAAAAAAAAACAAAGACACGCACATCACATCACATCACATCACATCACAAGTAGGATCCACTTGTTTAAAACTCCCCTAGAGCTCAAGAATTAGAACTCTTAAACATTTTTTGATTGCGATTGGTAGCTCGAGATTTTTGGCTCGAAATTGGCTCGAAAAAGTGAGAGAGAAGGAGGAGGAGAAGGGAGAGGCTGGAGGAGGGGCGGAGGAGGAAGAGGAGGAGGGACTGGAGGGGGCCAACATATCAGGGTGGAGGCGGAGGCGGGGGGCGGAGGCGGAGGAGGGGCGGGGGCGGGGGCTGCGAGGCAGAGGTTGCGACGACAATCGGCGGATGCGGGGCTGCGACGATCGGGCAGAGGCGACGGCGGAGGGTTGCGACGGCGGGCGGAGGGCTGCGACGGACGACCTGCCTCCTCTCTCTCTCTCTCTTTCTTTCTCTCTCTCCCTCTCCCTCTCTTCTCCCTCTGTTTCAGACCAGCATGACGAAGAAGAAGAAGGAAAAAAAAAAGACAGCCCAAAACGACGTCGTTTTGGGCTGTCGAGTCAAAATCAAGTCACGAATTTCGAGCTACTAGTCATTTTCGAACATTTTTTGACATAATTTTCATTTGAGAAATGATTGAGAGTTCTAAATTAAGAGTTCTAATATGTTTGTGGGTCTTACATGATGTGATGTTTTGGCCTTGCGTTTTTTTTTTTATATATATTTTCTAGCTCACTAAAAATAATTTAGGATTCGTTTAGAATATGGATTGATTTTTTGACTTTTTAATTATTTTAGGGCTATTTTGAGAAGTGGGTTAAAAGCCACTTCCCAACTTTTAACCAACTTCCCTCTCTCACAAAAAAGTTAAAAAAAATCAAAAAATAAATTTTAACCATCTTCCCCAAACACCCCTTAGTGCTTGTTTGGGATCCCTTAAAAAACTCAAAAAATTACTAAAAAAAGTAAAAAAGTCTACACTATTTGGAAGAAGTGTGTGGAGGAAGATAGAGGGTAAAATCGTAGGTTGCGTTTGGTAGAGTTTTGTAAATATGATTTGAGAGTATGAATTGTATTTTAAGTTTGTGAGTTGTGGAATTATGATTTGAGTGTAGAAAATTTGTTTGGTTATGGTTTTTGAATAGAGTATTGAATTAAGTGTGTAATTGAGTTTTGAAAGTTTGATTTGACATGTGAAGTAAGAAAATTTGTTTGGTTACGAGTTTTGGAAAGGGTTTTCAAAACTTAATTCAAATTGTTATAACTCATAACAAAATACACTACTTTCACACTATTGAAAATTCTGATCAACACTCATAACCAAACTCTTTTTAAAATTCAATTAAAAAAATTTATTATTAACAGAAAGTAACATTAATCAATTTTTTAAATGAAAATACTGCAAAGGAAATAATTTTTTTTTTCAAAATAGATATTCAAAAAATTTAAATCATAAATATTTAAATAATTTAAATAATCTAAAAAATTTAATAAGTAAAAAATTAAAATAAAGATTCAAAAAATTTAAATCGTAAAAATTTAAATAATTTAAATATTCAAAAAATTTAAATAATTTAAAATGTTAATATTTTAAATTTAAAAATAACTCTACACTCAAATCGTAACCAAACATATAAAACAAAACTCAATTAATAAATTATTTTTAAAACTCATAACCAAACATATAACTCGAAACTCCATACTACTTTCACAACTCTACACTCAAATCGTAACTAAATACATAACAAAAAATTAAAATATTTAAAAATATTTTTATAAAATAGAGTTTGAATTTATTTTTATAAGATATTTTAAAATTTAAAAAATTAAAATCGTAATATTTAGAAATTAAAATATTTAAAAATATTCAAAAAAGTAAAAAATTAAAAAATTGTAACATATTTAAATGTTAAAATATTTAAAATCTTAAAAAAATTAAAATATTTAAATATTTAAAATATTGATTTGAATTGAGTTTTGAAAAGAGTTTTAAATTATGTGTTTGGTTATGAGTTTTGAAAAGTAATGATTATTTTTTGAATTGAGTTTTGAGAAATAGTGTAGAATTATGATTTGAAAGCTCAAAACAAACAATATACTCAAATCATAGGTGAAACTATAATTCGAAACTCTTACCAAACAGAGCCGTAATTTTGTCCATTTGAATTGTCAACCCAACAGTGTACTCAATGTACTTTGCATTTATATTTCCCCAATCCATACCATGTGACACAATGCAAGCCACCAATTCTCATTAAAAAAATTAAAAAATTGAAATGTAGTGAACTTGAATTAGTCCATACCACGTAGCCCGTTGAATTAGTCAGTGTACTTTGCATCAATAATATTTTAATACACTTTTTTTTTATAAAAAATTAAAAAATTATTCCAAATATATATATTTTTTCTTCTACTTTTTTATTAAAAAGTAAAAAAGTACACTTATATAGTTCATCCCAAACAACACCTTAGCTTGAGACTAAAAAATTTCGTTTGGGATAAGTTTTTTGACTTTTTTGACTTTTGTGAGAGCAAAAATAAAAATATTATAAATTAGATATGATATTTTATATTGTTAAGTTAAAAAAACTTATTTTATCTTTTTATGACTGTTTTAACTAAAAAAAATTTGACTTTTTTATGCCAAACGAATTTTTAGAGCACAAAATTTAAAGATATATATTATTGTTACTTTCACTTACAGCCACGTTTATTTTTATGAAAGTGCAATTATTTCCTCGAAAGCAGACAAATCTCACAAATGCTTGCTTGTTTGAGAAAGAAATTGTCAAAAAGGGAAAAACACGTTTGAAAGACGAGGAAGTTGCATGCTTCAAGGAAGTTGCAAGCTTGGTAATGATCACGAATCAAATGAAAAACCAATGTGGAAATCATTGTCCTCTGTGATCGGCGGCGATTCCAGGATTTTTTTATTGATGAATTATCATATAATATTAAGGGTTATTTTGAAACTTCTTAAAAGAGTTAAAAGTTTGGCGGAAATGCCTGGTAGCTCGAAGCTACCAGGCTCGAAAAATGGCCCGAAAATGGAGAAAGAGGAAGGGAGGGAGAGGAAGAAAGGAGGGAGGAGCTCGCCGATCGTCGATCGTCACCGATCGTCGTGGCCTCGCAGCAGACCGTCGCCGATCGTCGCAGGGAGGGAGGAGCTTCAGACCGTCGATCGTCCTCTCTCCGCCTCCGCCCGTCCTCGCCCAGCTCCAGATCGTCACTGCCGTCCTCCCTCCGCCTCCGCCTCCGCCGCCTCCTCCTCCCCTGTTATTAGGGCCCCCTCCCCTCCCCCTCTCCCTCCCCCTCCACCTCCACCTCCACCTCCACCTCCACCTCCACCTCCACCATCTTCTTCGTTCTGCAACACAGACGAAAAAAAAAAAAAACAAAACAAAACAAAACTCGACACCAAAACGACGTCGTTTTGGTGTCGAGCCGCGATTCGAGCCTCGAATTCGAGCTACCTATCATCACCGAAAGTTTGGTTTGACATCTTTAAAAAAAAAAATTAAAAAGTTAAAAAGTTATTATCTTATTTAAGTCATATCATCTTATTTAAGTCACATCATCTTTCTACTATATCACTTTAAATCCAATTCATATTTCATAAAAAGTCAAAAAGTACACTTATTTAGATCATCTCAAACCACTCCTAATTTTTTTGACTTTTTAATTTTTTTATATAAAAAAATCATAAAAAATAAGTTTTGTAAACATGAAAAAATCAAAAAATCACAAAAAATAAAAAAGTTAATTTTTTACCAACTTTTCAAAACATTAGGGGCTGTTTGGGGTGTCCCAAATAAGTACACTTTTTAAATTTTTAGACTAAAAAGTTGAGGAAAAAGATATGGTTGTTTAGAATAACTTTTTGACTTTTTACGAAAAAATGTAGAACTCTGGTACAGGGCCCGAAAGGGTTTCGAGCCAAACGGCTCGAATTTCAGAAGAAAGGAGGAAGAAGAATGAGGAAGAAGGAGAAGGAGAGGAGGAGAAGTAGAACTGGAGAGGGCTCTAAAAATGGGGTTGGAGGCGGAGGTGGAAGCGGAGGCGGAGGCGGCGGCGGGTGGAGGCGGACGAGCGACGAGCTGCGAGATCGGACGAGCGACGAGCTACGACGCCGGCCGACGAGCTGCGACGCACGCCGACGAGCTGCTCTTCTCTCTCTCGCCTCTGCTCTTCTCTCTGTTCAACGAAGAAGACGAAGAGAAAGAAAGAGAAGGAAGAAAAGAAAAAGAAAAAAAAAAAATTCGAAGCCCAAAACGACGTCGTTTTGGGCTTCGAGCCGGATTCGAGCCCCAGATTTCGGGCCCTCAAACATTATTCAAAAATGTATACTAAAAATTTGTCTAAATTAGTGTATAGAAAAAGATTGGATGGAATAGGCTGTACGATAGGATGAATTGAGGGACAGCGTCGGTAGAGTAGAGCCTGGGAGATGATTCCCTGCTTTTTGGACATTGAATTGGAGGTGCTATTCGGCCAATGGGGGGCCCGCCACGGGTCCCGTTTTGCTAATCAAAACTGTTGAATGTGTAGAACTCGTCGAGTACTATATTCTTGTCAAAAATTACATTAATCGGATATCGATAGCTATCTGATCGTATTAGTTTGTTTTCAACTGTTAATTATAACACCATCCATTTTATAAATTTTAATTGATTTGATCATATAGTTACTGACATCTGATCAATGTGATTTTTTACAGGCACATAGCACTCGACGAGTTCTACATATTGAACGGTTCAGATTATTAAAAGAGACCAGTGATGGGCCCCCACGGGCCGAACATCACCGTATTATTTGTACACCTAAATAAGTGCAATTTTTCCCACCCCCGCTTTGCTTGCTCTACCGTCAAAGTTGTTTGAAAAGGAAGATTGTGTAAAATTAATTTTTTAATATTTTTTTTGGATGAATAGTAATAAATTTTTAACTTTTTGAATAATTTTTTGATTTTTTGACTCTTTTTTTTCGTACCCAAACCAGGCCTAAATTTTACAAATTTTAAGACTTATTTTGTCAACATATTATTTTAATTAAAAAATCAAAAAGTTACTAAAAAAATTAAAAAATTATCAAAAAGTCAACTATTTATTTTTTCTTATTTTTTATATACTTTTTTGTAAAAAAAATTAAAAAATTATTCAAAACATACGAATTTTCTTTATCTCGTATTTTAGTCTAAAAGTCGCTAAAAAAGTCACTTATCAAAATAGGCCTAAATACAATCAAATTTTTACAATTGTACTCAACAAGGTTTTATTTTTTAGAATCATTGTATAATAACCTTATTGTCAACGATATCAAATACATCATTTTCTATACATATAACTAAGCAGTTATCCATTCATTAATCTCTCAGTCGATTACGCAACTGAGTCTTTATATTTGATTGCTAAAATCATTTCAAATCCTTCATTAAATGTTTCATCAAATTCAAATTTGATGAAAACATAGTTTAAATAGTACTCCAACCATTTAAACAAAACCATATCAAATCAAGAGAGAGTCAATTTTTTTTTATCAAATTGAGAACTCATCAAATTCAAGATGAAGAATTGAATATGATTTTTTTTCCATCAAATTTGATGAAAATGAAAATTTGGGATCAGAGAAAAAAAAAATTAGAAGTTTTTGATGAAAATTTGATGAAAGAATTGGAGTAATTTTTATCAAATCAAATTTTTACTCAAATTTAAAATTAAATTAAATGAAAATTTTGATAAAAGGGTGGAGATGCTTTAAGAAAATTATAAAAATAAAAAAAAAATAAATAAAGAGTATATATTTTTTAAAAAGGGTCCTTAAGTTTTGTTAATGGTTTGTATCTAACTAAATATTTATAGTATAATTTTTTTTTTTTTTTTTTAACGAAGGCTTGATGGGGGTTGGGAGTCTGGGACCCATCAACCTTAAGGTGAAGTCGCCCCTGTTTGTGATGGACCCATGGCCTTAGCTGTGAAAAGATTGGTCCATTATTCATTCCCTCAACAATTAGGCAGATTCATAGAAGAGAGGGTTTAGAAAACATGATATTGTAAAAAATTATTTGGTTTGAGTTTTTTGAATTAAATTTTTTGAAAATTGATTTTTTTGATTTTTATGTTTTTTTGTTTTTAGTGAATATTTTTTAAATTTTAAACATTTTTTTTTTACTTTTTTAGATGCATCTTACTTAGATGTATCTAAAAAGTAAAAAAATTGTGAAAAAATATTTTAAAAAATTAATAAATACATAAAAATACAAAAAATGTACTAAATTCTTGTATTTTTTTTTTTTTTATATTTTTGGTATTTAGTGAATTTTTAAAAGATTTTTTTTACAATTTTTTTACTTTTTATGTGTATTTATGTTAGGTGTGTCTAAAAAGTAAAAAAATTGCTTAAAATATTAAAAAAATTCAGTAAAAACAAAAAAATATGAAAAATAAGAAAATGAAATTTTGTGAAAAGTATTTTTTGAAAAGTGAAAACAAGCAAGGTGATTGGATTTTGACTCAACGAAACAAAAATTCAACACGACCAATATAAATATTCAAAAACATTAAAATTCGTCATAACTGAGAAAATTTTTGTAAGAGTTGAATATTATTCATGAAAGTTATCTTATTGTAAGGTTTACATTCTTATTTACAACAAGAAAATAGAAAGTTATCAAAATTAACAAATTTTTATTTATTTTTAGTTATTTTTTTAATATTTTAGCTAATTTATTTTACTTTTTAGATGCATATTGATTAGGTGCATCTAGAATGTATAAAAAATTGATAAAAATATTAAAACATACTAAAAATAAACGAAAACTCATTTAAAAACAAATATAAAAAATCAAACCAAACAAATATTAGTTTTATTTGGACTCATTTTTTATTCAAAATATTAGATTTGAGGCAATTCGGAACTCATTATCCAAAATAACGTATCCTTAGACATTAATTTTACCTTTTCTTAAATTTATATCAATTACAGGAATTTCTCTGCCATGCCTCTCTGGGGTGTTTGTTTGGGCTTTTGTGAGCCAATTTATAGTTTTTAGCTTTGAAAAAGTTATTTTGGATTGTTTGGTTAAACTTATTTTAAATAGTTTCTGATTCTAACAATTTATTTTAATTCAAAAAAGCTGATTCTGAGAAGCTGCTCATCCCTTACTTCTGATTATCAGCTTCTGTTATGAACATGTTAATTTACAATTATACTCTTAGATTTTTTTTATTTTTATTTTTTTAAAAATAGAAAAAGACCCAAATGGGCTATAGATTATTATTATTATTTTTTTATAAGAAATGTAGACAAGTAGTGAATAACAAAAAATAAAAGTTAATTGAAAAAGTTACTTCATAACTTATTTAACAAACACTACTCAGCAACTTAAATCTATAATTCAACAGCTACACCAAACAGATTAACTGCTTCTGATTAAAGTCATAATCTATAATATGTTAAGTTATAATTTATAATATGTTTTAACGACTACACCAAACGGGGCTATGTCATGTGTTCTCCAAATCAGCTTCTCATCTTTATTTAGTTTTTCCTTTTAACTAAGGACTTATATATTGTTTTGGGAAATTCTATAATATATTATTTTGGGTTGTGTATCAGAAAATTAGATGAGAGTGGTACTTATAATTATAATTATAATTTTTTTTCTTCCATAATCTATAATAGATAATAATAAAATTTTGAATTAATATTAAGTACAAAATATCTTGAATATCTAATACAAAAAATTTTAACATATATTTTTACAATTGACCTCAAGTAAGATTGGAATAGAAAAGATGGCGTTTCTCATAAGGGAAAATTCCTTATCAGTGTTATTCTTCAAAAAAAATAATAATAATAAAAAAAAATACTAATTTATTGAATCTGTTAGGTTTTTGTAATTGACAATTCTGTTTGACAAAACTCCTTTCAGTTGTAATTTTATTCGCTCTTTTTGTTTCAGTGAGGATGTGAGTGTTTAGATGCAAATCTAATTCGAATTGTGCCTATACAAAGGAGTTTGTGATCTTGAGTCTTACATGTTTGCTACTTCACTGATCATGTACGCGAATCGAGCTGCCCAGTCAGCTCGCATGGGTCTAGGGGGCAGTGCCCCATGGCAGGTCCGGGGCAGTGTCCCTGAAGCAAAAAATGCAGTCAGATTGTTTGACCGCTCGAGCAATCATTTTTGTGCTCGAGCAGTGAATAGGAGCATCCAATATTTTTGCAGAACAGACTGAACTTCTGAGAGAATCCTTTTATGCGCTCGAGTGGTGGAGTCTTGGCTCGAGTGATAGACACGCGTTTTAATAAGTTCGCTCGAGCAATGAAGTGGTCGCTCGTGCGGGTTTTGCGGCTCTATTTTCTATAAAATACATCGTTTGTTGTTTTAGGGTTGAGGCCGTCCAAATTCTGGAGAGCAAAGCTACCAAAATTTTCTATATTGGAGAGTATTTTTCTGAGTGTTTCTTGGATGATTTGAGAGTGATCAATGGATCTATGAACCTCATATTAACATCTTCAAGGGATTTGTTTATTTTCTTTTATTCACAAAAGAGAGTGGTGTTCTTTGGTGGATTCAGGAAACTTGGGCCTGAAACTTTGGCGGATTCCGGAGTGGCTCATCGTCGTGGATTCGACATCAGTGTTGTGGATTCAACATTGGGCAAGATAATTCCTAGGCGAAGACGATGGTGGAAGCGGCACATTAGATTTGGTTCAATTCGAGTGTGGATTCACTTGGTAATTGAAAGTACTTTTGTGTAATTATTTTTTGTTTTCGTAGTGAATTATTTTGTGATTTTGGCCAGTGGTTTTTTTATCATAATTGGAGGTGCTCTAATTGTGATTTTTTTCACGTTATATTATTGTGTCAATTTGTCTTTGATTGTTTAATTGTGATTGTTATTCATTGTTTAAAATTGAAACATAATCACTAATCAATATCTTGAGAATTTTAGATTTTTCAGAAATGTTTGTAGCATTAATGATTAAAGTTTATAAACTTTATCATTAATTTGAAAGAAAAAAAAAATAGAAACTAACATTGAACAGTTATTTCCCCTTCTTATAACTAGTGTATTGTAGATAATGTCTTATATATAGATCACATGAGAGATTAAAGAATTTTAGTATAATTGTAATGTCACATCACTGTTAACATATGACATCACTAATTGGTGCACCACACTTATCAAATATAATTAACAATCCAAAAGCTTCCACATCTGCAAAATGGGGTTAATTATGTTTATATGCCAATAATAATGTCGTATCACCACTTCATTATTATTTTTTTCAATATTTTTATACATAATAATAACGTGGCTTGCTGTGATCCCTTCATTTGCCATTAACAAATCATTCTAATTGTTATTTCTAAATAAAATTTGTTATATAAACTTTTCTCGGTGTATACATACGTTAAAAAAATATATAAAAAAAAAGAGGTCCAAAATTGAGGGGGAAACGTTACCCTTAGACCCTTCATAGCTCTGCCACTAGTGTGTACTACATGTTTAATTATGACATTTGTGGTCTTTGGTTGGTGTTAGTTATAATTTGATTATAATTTATTGAGTAATGGTACAGAGCCCGAATATAGGGGCTCGAATTTGGCTCGAAATTAGGGGGAAGAAGAAGGAGAACTGGACTGGAGGGGTCAACAAAATCGGGCGGAGGTGGAGGTGGAGGTGGAGACGGAGGAGGCAGCGAGCGGAGGCAGAGGTGGAGGCGGGGCTGCGATGTTGACGAGCGACGAGCGACGAGCTGCGAGATCGACCGACGAGTTGGGACGCCGACGGCCAACGAGCTGGGATGCCGACGAGCTGCGACGATGTCTCTTTCGCCTCTGTTCAACTTAGCGAAGAAGAAGAAAGAAAAGGAAGAAAAGGAAGAAAAGAAAAGGAAGAAAAAAAAAAAAACAAAACCCAAAACGACGTCGTTTTGGGTTTTGAGCCAATTCGAGCCCCTAATTTCGGGCCCTCAAACATTATTCTAATTTATTATGATATTAGTTATCACTTATTGTAATATTAATTATAACATATTGTGATTATTATTTTGTTTATAATTAAAAATGTTTTAAGTTGTACGGTGTTTGTTTATGACTATTTTGCTACCGTGTTTGCGTAGGACTATTATGCTTTGTAGTTATGAGTAAAAAAGTGATTCAGTCTTTATTGATTTTATAAAAATTGTGTTCTTTTTGATTTCTCGTATTTTTTGTTTTTAGTATTTTTTTAATATTTTAAGTAATTTATTTAACATTTTAGATGCATTTAAAAAGTAAGGGTTGGTTTGGGGTGTCCTAAAAAAGTGTACTTTTTGTCTTTTTACGAAAAGATGTGCAGAAAAGTAGAGATGTGATGTGATGGAAAAAAGATAAAAAGATAAAAAGATGGATTATATAGTAGATGCCAAACAAGGCCTAAATATTTGTGATTTTTTTTTAAAAAATCAATAAATACACAATAATATGAAAATGTACTAAAATTATATATATATATATATATTTTGTATTTTTGGTATTTATTTGAATCTTTTTCACAAATATTATATTTTGAAGTGTATTTATATTAGATATATCTAAAAATTTAAAAATTTTGTTTAAAATATTAAAAATATTCAATAAAAAAAATAAAAAAATAAAAAATAAAAAACTCAATTTTAAAAAAATTGGAATAAACCAAACAAGGTTGATGTACTACTATAAATGTCAAATTGTATAATTTATAACGAAAATGCAATATACCCCCACTGGGGGTCGACCTCCAGTGAGGTGGAGGCCCGTGATTGGGTGAAAAAAACTGTTTTTTTTTAAGACTGTCAGCCAATAAAGATGTACCACCTCACTGGGGGTGCGACCCCCACTGGGGGTATAAGGCACTGCTCAATTTATAATGGTTGATATACTATACACGTCAAATTGTCCACTTTGCAAGTTTGTGTTTGGCTGCAAATTACATCAACAAAGTACTGATCCCCTTAAAAAGGTACTGATAATTAATTGGGGAAATTACCGCACATTCGTGAATATATATACATATATAATTTTAATTATTAATATTTATAAAATTTATCATTTTTTATAATTTTTTTTAGGGAGACTTATTTATAAGTCTTTTTTCAGACACTTATTGTCACGCCCCAAACCCGCCCCTAAAAGTTTGGGCATGATCCATTCGAAAACGGACACTAAACCTGTCATATATATCATACGGGGCCTGAACGGAAGCATTTACCAATATAAATTAACAAAAATAAAAGAACTGCATCCATTGAGCGACCACTATCATACCAGGATCACATACAGAACATTAAGCAAATAACATACAGTGACGTGCATAAGAAAATTAGCTATATACATATATATACATACAGACCCAGCCCTTAGAATTGGGCGTAAAACGACATGGACAGGTAAAGGGATTATATATACATCAACTTTAAGTAGACAATCAAAGTGTAAAATCCAAAAGCTTAGCAAGAAGAGCTGCCTTCACTTAAGTGTTTGGACACTCTGGGGTTGACAAAAGAGGCACGGATGCCAAGAGTTAAAACTGACCTCCAGGTGGAGTGCCTACAGAAACAGACATAACACAAGTGAGTCAAGCTCAGTGAATAGTAGTATATAAATAAAATATTGCTTAACTTAAACAGATTACATATCAATACATTAGTCTGATTCTGTATTACGTACATAATGGCCTTAGGCCTAATCTTGTAACATAACTTGGTGGCTAAAAGCCCTTGGAAATGGTGGCATAACATTCTTGTAAACATTTTGGCACTGTGGCCCTTGTAACTTGATGGCCTTAAAGCCCTTGTAAATGGCATAAGCCCTTGAAAATGGCGCGAGGCCCTTGAAAATGGCACGAGGCCCTTGAAAATGGCATAGAGCCCTTGTAAACATGTTGGCACTATGGCCCTTGAAAATGGCACGAGGCCCTTGAAAATGGCATAGAGCCCTTGAAACGTGTGGCACGAGGCCCTTGGAACATATGGCACGAGGCCCTTGAATATGGCATAGAGCCCTTGAAACGTGTGGCACGAGGCCCTTGGAACATATGGCACGAGGCCCTTGAAACTTGTGGCATAAAGCCCTTGTAACATATTGGCACTAAGGCCCTTGTAACTTGTAATGGCATGTCGCCCTTGTAAATGGTTCACCTTACATTCTTTAACTTTAACATACTTTAACCATTAACATAAGTACCTTATATGCTTGAGACATTAACATGATTGCATAACATTTACCTAGCATATATAAACTCGTACCATACTTAAGCTTATACCATGCATAGATTTGTAATATACCTGAACTTGTACCATGCATGTACTTGTAACATGCTTGAGCTTGTAATAGACATGAACCTGTAATATGCTTGAACTTGTAATAGACATGAACTTGTAACAGACATGAACTTGAAAACTTGTAACATACTTAAACTTGTACATACTTAGAACCATACTTGAAATAGGACATACTTGTCAAAGATAGAATAATTCACATCCTTGGGAGGATCACACAATAATGGTAAACATTTACATGCATGTCATAGGTTCTTAACGACCTCGGGTCCATAAGTAACACCATAGAATAATCTCAATTGAGACAAATACTTGGCTTAACGATGAACATGATTCCATTCATGCACTAGGAACGACGTCATTTACTTATAGATAATAAGGAATTATTATTCGTTATTAATAAAACAAGGTCATTCCAAAGCCATACCAATGTAGACTAATCTTTCAACGTTCACCTTGACTTTCAATCATCATAAATGTTCGTATAACATGTTCGTGTAACACTTACAAGTAACAGAGCATTAGTGATAATAATTATCAATGGTAAATAAATCATATATCTTCGTACTATTACTCACAGTGGTTAGATGCTAGGTCCGCTGCTGTAGTTATCCCTACACAAGTCAATTCAGCAACATTTAACACAACCCAACATAATCATCATAAGCTCACATAAGCATCACCAATTAATATAATCCACACTATTTAACATTATTTAACTCAATACCACCAACTATAATTCCACATAATTCTATTTAAATTGTTAAGGCTCAATTCAACATTCCAAAGCCAAGTTTACTTCATCCACATCATCAACAAACCTTTCTTCCCAATTTCCTTTCTCATTAAAACATGATTCACAACACTCATAACAAAGTTCATTCGTAAATTTAAACATAATTTCCAAGTATCACTAAATTCCAATTAAACTTGTATATACCTAATTCAATACCCAATTTCGTTATTCTACATTCAATTTGGGCCAACTCTTTGGTTATCATCCTTAACCAACCTAGGGTTCCAAGAAAATATTGAAATTTCAAGAAATAATTAACTTATTAACCCAACACTTTTTATTCTAATTTTTCCATTGATTAAACATCTAGGATTCATAATCCATCATTTAAATCCATCAATTGGCCCCTCCATGCTTCAAATCCGAAATGCCCAAATCTTATAAGTTACTCCATATGCTCCAAAAATGCAAATTTATACATTAATACAATGGAACTACCACCACTCTAGCTCTTAATGTAAATCTTGAAGAATATTAGAACCCTTACCTCAAGAATCAACAAAGGAGCAAGCTTGAGAAGAAACCTTCGCAAATCCAAGTTCCAATCGGTTAAAAGCATTGATCTTTTCTTATTCTCCATCCTTGATGCCCAAACCATGGTGGATTGTTGCTCAAAATAGAGGGAATCAAGGGTTTGAGGCTAGGGTTTCGGAGGGTTTCAGACTTAGGAGAAGAGGAAAGAAGAGAGGGGAAAGAAAATGGGGAAAAAGATCTCAAAATCCCGTTTTTAGAGTTGCTGTCCCGTAATTCCCGCTCGAGCGTCCAGATTCCCGCTCGAGCGGACCTGTTCCAGCACAGATGTCGAAACTTTGAACAGGTATAACTCCACCATCCGGACTCCGTTTTAGGTCGTTCTTGTGTCCAAATTGAAGCCCCGGAACTAAGCTTTCCAATGGTCCTAACCTCACATCCATATTCAAAGTGTGGAAAAAGAAAAGGGCAAATGAGTGACGGCTGGTCGTAAACGAATTATTCAAATTAAGGTTTTTGGTCCAATCTTACTTTACCATCACATTACCACCTCAACCAATATCCCAAAATAAAATAAGAATGTTCCAATATGCTAATAAGATATCAAAAATGAGCCTACATGCCTCAAAATACAACTCAACCTGGAGACCCGCTCGAGCGCCCAACCCTGCGCTCGAGCGTGAAGACCAACAAAGACGTCCGCTCGAGCGTAAACTCCCCCGCTCGAGCGGGAAATCACAACTCCCAGAATCTAAAGCTGTCTGCCAAATTTGCTGGGAACCCCAAAAGTCCGCTCGAGCGGCCACTCCTCCGCTCGAGCGGAGGAAAGAATTTCTGGGTCGTTACACTTATACTAGGTTAAGTCCTATATAATTTCTTATAAAGTCTCAAGTCCTATTTAGATAAGAATGTATTCTATAAGATCCTACATAAACGTAACGTGACGCGACACTTACATAAACGTAACGTAACGTGATACCTACGTTACGTTACGTTTATATAGATATGATCTATAGTAACATTCAATTTTCTATATATGGTTTTACTATTATTTATAATATTAACAACTAATATTGAGGGTAAATGTGTCAATAAACTTTCCACAGGATTTATGGGAACACAAATTTTTTAGTAGGACCATTCCTAATAGGACTTATAAATAATTTCTCCTTTTTTAAAAATTTATGCTGATTTGAAATTTTTCCTAATTAATTTGAATCAATAGAGTGGGTCATAGGGGTAATTATTAAGTAGTTTTATAGCGTCATATGGTATTACTTGCATATTGTTTTATATTGATCATATAGTAATTAATTTCGGTTAATTATATTTTTAGTCTCCAAATTATAAATCTCGTGTCATTTGGTCCCTAATTTTAAATTGTGTCAATTTGATTTTTAATGTGTAAAAGAGTTTCAATTTAATATTTAAATTGTGTCAATTTAGTTTCCAATATGTAAAATTTAGTTTCCTATCGGAAACCAAATTAAAACACTTTTATACACTAAAAAAGGGTTTCGATTTAATCCTCCATTGGGAACCAAATTAGTCCCCTATTAGGAACGAAATTGAAACACCCTTATATATTAGGGACCAGATTTACACAATTTAAACATTGAGAAATCAAAATGACATAAGACTTGTACTTTAGATACAAAAAATGTAATTAATCCAAAAAAAATTATAAGTAGAACTTACTCTCTCATCTTTATTAAGTAGTTAGAAGATAAAGAATAACTGACTTTTATATATTACAATTTCTCATTAAATAAAAATATCACATAAATAAAATCATATAATACTATAAAAATATCTAATATTTTCCAAAATATATTAAATAAATAATACCACGTAATATTGAGAAGTTTCTTATAATTTTCCGGATGGTAGATATGTTAGGAAAATTCTACTATACACACTCCCTACCATATGTACCCCTAAATTATGTCATTTTCTTCTTTAATTATGACTAATTTTTTTCTTGGGTAAATTATATTTTACACCATTACACTTTGCACCAAATCTTACTTTAGCCCCTACACATGAAATCATGACAATCAACCTTCTGCACTTCTGGTCAAATCCCATTTTGGTCCATACACATGAAATCGTGACAGTCAACATGTCACGACCCAAACCCGCCCCTATGGATTTAGCATCGTAATCTGCCAGTAATCCTCGGATTACCAAAGGTCTCTAAACAAAAAAACATATAAGATAAGGGGCTGCAAAAGCAAATATATAAAATACATAGTCCATTGAGCTGTGTAGACATATATGGGACAAGAATTCCAAAACGCTTTATATACTTAGGCGTAACATCTTAAATACAGTAATTCATGTTACACTCATACAGACGTCACAAAAAGGGACTTAGCCCAATATACACATAAGCAGAAAGCTTGTTCATAGATCAACAGAAAACAAGTCTCAAACATGTGCATCACAAAGGGGAACCTCATCAGGAGGCACGATAGTTGGATGACACGACTGAGACGCTAGGTCATCAACTCTGAGTCTGATCACGCGTCTGGTCATCTATATACATAAATAATAGAGTGAGTTGGAGCCTAGTGAATAATAACAAAGTAAAGATTTTAACGAATAATGTCCGTAACAGATTTAGATTTCAATTCTCTTATCAAAATAGAAACATAGGCATCTTTGTATCAGAAACAAAGTCATAGTCATATTCAAATCTTGTGTGGGATATCCATTAGCATTAATATATCTCTTTGGTCAATCATATCAAAGATGGGCCATATCTTATATATATCTCCTCTTGTACCGGGTAACATATCTCATACATGAGCCACAATATTATTCCCCCGGGCAAGGGCCTGGCCATGGTATTATTCCCCTGGGCGAGGGCCTTATGATCATAAGTCACAGTACTACGTCTCCTGGGCGGGGGCTTCTGCTAAGGATAGCACAATTATATGTCAAGAAAAGGTGGACAATCATTCATTCATACAAAACATAGCATTCAGAAAACTGAGAACATTTCATAAAACAGATCTTATTTTATCATACAGAAAATAAATAAGATTGAACATGGCTTTACTAAGTTATTACTCACAAATAGCCTTGATAGCAACCAATGGATTAACAGCTCACGACGCGTGACCTACATAAACATAATAGATATACAGATTGAAACACACGCTTGGATTGTCTTTAACTTATTTCATTTCATTCTTAGTGTATTTCTAAGTTTTATCCTCATTATTGTGTCTTAATTATGGCCTAGAAATGTCTAGAATGCAATGAGGATGCCAAAATACACTTGAGAACACTTAGTCACAATTGCTGAAAACAGGAGACTCGCTTGAGCGCAACTTCCTTTGCTCGAGCAAATGCTCCAAAATGTGAGTGGTCGCTCGAGCACAGCTTCCGTCGCTCCAGCGGTCTATGAACTCTGCAAAAGTGCTAGTTGTGTGATTTCTCCGCTCGACGGTCGCTCGAGCGTGTGACTGAGGTCTTCGCTCGAGCGCAACTTTTGTCGTTCAAGCGGTCTGCAAAACATGTGAACTTCTGGGAGTATGAATTTTATGCTCGAGCCAAATTTTTGTCGCTCGAGCGAAAGTGCAAAATACAGAGTGGTCGCTTGAGCGGAGAGGCAGAATTCTAGAATTTCCAGATTGCTCTTCCTAGCTCAAAACTCAATTTCAATGTTGAAATTCATGTTTTCTTGGGCCAAAAACTCAAGGAAACCTATGTAATCTTGGAAAACATTGGAAATTCAAAGTCATTTCGCAAAATCAAGGCCCAAAAGTATACTAATTGAGCAAAATTAAACTTGAAATTTATGATATACATATGCATGTAATTTCTTCAAATTTAAACCTTTTAAAGCATGCTCAGACAAGGGAAATTGATGGAAAACATGATGAGGTCTCATGATTAAGTCAAAAACATGACATGCATGGAAGAATTACATGGAATCAACTTCAAATTCATGAGAATTATGCATACATGAAATGTATGAGTTAAATTCCTTCATTTCTAGCTCAATTCTCAAGTTAAACACTTTAATCTCTTGAATTCATGCAATACACTCTAATTCCTTGTTGATTTCACAGGTAATTGAGCTTAAGGTTACAAAATGTAAGTTGAATCCTTACCTTAAATATTTAATTAATACCACAATCAATCATGATAACAATAACAATAATAATAATAATAGTGGAAATAATAGTAGAATAAAATAATTAATTTTATGATGGTATGAGATAAAATGCAATTTAACTTACAATAGGAATTATTGTGCAATTATTCTATTAACTAGGGTCAATGTAGAATTAAGTTAATAGTTGTTGTAGATAAAGCTCGGATAAGCTCAAAAAAAAAAAAAAAAAAAAATCAATGGATAAGGGAGCTGTATTGATAAGCATGCCATTAAGTGAAATTAAGTGAAGGGCCACGTGGTTACTTGGGCAGCAAGTGAATTGAATCAAAAAGGATGAGAAGCACCTATAAAAGGGTGCCTCAGGTAAGAAATGAGGAATAAGGAAAGAGTAGTCAGACAGTAAAGGAGGGTGTTTCGGTGAACGGAAAAGTAAAAGTAAGGGATTAATATAAAGGTGAGTTATATTATACCTTGAGTTACTATAACATATTTTACGTATGTTTTGAGTTATCATAATTTATGTTTTACAAATTATATTCTGTAACTTATATTTAGATTTCAAGTATGTTAATTATTTTTTTGAACTTCATTTGCTTAAATTGAAAATTCATGGATATGATTGTTTAAATTTTAAAAATTATTTGACAACGATTATAAAAATATTTATTTTTGGTAAGTACCACCACGGGAGTCCCATACCTTGGGGGACTTAAATAACCATTGGCCTCTGATTGGTCACTTTGTGGCCATCTATTTGTCATGAATCCATTGACCTCTGTTCTGATTGTCACTCCAGTGACTTCTGTTTTGTTCTGTACCGTGATTATGGTTATTTACCTACATAATTTATGGATTTCAGTTTCTGCCACTCAAATAATTTGTTTATTCAAATTAAGTTATGTAACTAAACTAACCTTTGCTTAGCTAAATAATTATCCATGGAAATTTTTGTATCCTCATGCTCATTGTATAATATTTCTCACTCTGCTATGTGCTTATAACTGTTAACCACTTCCAGGTAACGTGTTAGGACCAATGCATGGAGTAGGCACAAGACATTTTGTAGTCATAGTACAGCTTTGGTATTGCAATTGAACAAGTGTTGGTATACTTAAATAAGGATTTGGGTACCCTTTTATTTTACTTTGTTGCACTATTAATTTGTTATGACTTCAGTTATTGTCTTGTTGCGACGCCGAACCTTTGGGTATCGGGTTTGGGTCGTGACAAAAGTGGTATTAAGGCAATGGTTTATTTTTTTTTAAAACAAATAAAAAAATCATTGGAACATAGGGTACACATACAATTAAGAAGTAGGATAGGGGGAGATCGGTACCTAAATGTTCCAACTTATTAGCCCCTTTATTTATATTATAGTTTTGTGTGATTTTGTATATTTATACATAAATTACGATCTGCTTTTGTAAAGGTTTTTATTTTTGTCTCCCTTCAATCACTACTATGCCAAAAGCAAAGAAGAGCTAAGGAGATGATTTTGTTGCTGCTGAGCAATTGTCCAAAAGTTGGATCAATAATGTGATTAATGATGAGACTTATAGTGCACTCAGGAAAACCTTAGTTGTAAGTTATGTCATGGATATAATTTATAAATTATTAATATAATAATTGACATAACCAGATAACCAATAATTACGATAATTGCCCAAGTTAATAAATGGAGATAATAGGAGTCAATCATTTATGACCGATAATTGTTACTCATAGGAGTTGAATAAATTTAATAAGTTAAGCACCGGTCTACCCATTGATAGGGGTTAAATAATTTATGTTATTATTTAGTTAAGATTGACATACAATTGAAATATGATGAAGTATTATCCAAGTTAAAAGAAGCGATTATGGAAAAAAGACAACAAAAGATTTGGTACTACGCCCCCAAAGAAGGTAAACACGAGCTCAACTAGTTCAAACAATCAAGGTCCTACTAACTTCAAAAGTGGCACTGGTCCAAATTGCCCTACTTGTGGGAAGACTTATTGGGGACGATGCTATTGAGACACGGGAGCATGCTTTAAATGTGGACAACTTGGTTGCTTGCTAAGAGATTGCCCAAAGTTTACCAATCCTATAGCTGGCCCTTCTGAACCAGCCCCAAAACCCGTAGTACCTGGAGGAGTGAGGAAGGACCAAAAACGCTAAGGTAGAGCTTTCGCCTTGGTGCCTGGAAACCCAGAGGTTACTGAGAATGTTGTGTCAGGTACTTTCTGTTTGTGGTCATTTAGCTCGTGTTTTCATTGACTCTGATTCAACTCATTCTTTTATTGCACCACACTTTGCTTTCAAGATAGCATCAACACCCGAACCCTTAGGATATATATTGTCTGTGTCCTTTCCTTCTAGTAATTCTTCCCTTGGTACTGATATGTACAAATCTTGCACGATATCCTTAAAAGGTGAAACCTTATACGTAGACTTGATTTTCCTCCACATTGGTAACTTTGATGTGATCTTAGGAATGGATTGGCTGGCTGCCAATCACGCTTCTATTGATTGCAAAGCCAAAAAAAGTCTCCCTCTGATTACTAGACCAACTAGAACTTGTCTAGAGTGTCCACCCCTCCATGTATTATAATCTCCATGACAGCCCAACGACTTTTAAGTAAGGGTTGTGGTTATATTTGTTATGCGATTGATACTCAACAAGAGGCCCCTACACTTAATGAAATCCCTGTGGTTAGAGCATTTTCAGATGTCTTTCTTGAAGACCTACCTGGTACCCTAATTGACCGAGAAATTGCATTCACCATTGAAACTCAACCTGGTACACGACTGATATCAAAAGCTCTTTACCGCATGTCAATGACGGAATTGAAAGAACTGAAGACCCAACTCTAGGAACTACTGGACAAATGCTTCATTCGACCAAGTACCTCGCCCTGGGGAGCTCCAATACTATTCGTAAAGAAGAAGGATGGTACCATGAGACTGTGTATTGATTATTGAGAATTGAACAAGGCCACCATCAAGAATCGGTACCCCCTGCCATGAATCGATGACTTGTTCAATCAACTTTAAGGTGCTCAAGTATTCTTAAAAATCGATTTGCGTTCCGACTATCATCAACTAAAAGTCAAAATGATCGAAAAAATTGCCTTCAGAACACGTTACAGGCACTACGAGTTTCTCGTCATGCCATTTGGCATCACAAATGCTCCAGCAGCCTTTATGGACCTCATGAATTGGGTGTTCATTTATGGACCTTAGGAATTGGGTGTTCAAACCCCATCTTGACGAGTTCGTCATTGTCTTCATTGACGACATTCTCGTATACTCTAAATCACCAGAGGATCATAAACACCACTTACGAAAAGTTCTACAGACACTGCGTGACCACAAACTTTATGAATAAATGTGAATTTTGGATCACTAGTGTACGCTTCCTCGGTCATGTCATTAATAAGGATGGCATTTCGGTTGACCCCCAAAAAGTTACAGCAATCATGGATTGGCCATGACCTACTAACGTGTCTGAGATTCGAAGCTTCTTGGGTCTAGTTGGCTATTACCGACGCTTCGTGCAAGATTTCTCGAAAATAGCATCACCCATGACCCAACTAACTCAGAAAAACACACCCTTTGAATGTACTAACAAACAGGAACATTGCTTCAAAGAGTTAAAAAGTGGACTTGTGTCAGTTCCTAGCCTAGCACTCCCTATGGGAATGGATGGGTTTGTAATTTATAGCGATACCTCATACAATGGTTTAGGTTACGTTCTTATGCAAAATGAAAAAGTCATTGCATATGCCTCACGCTAACTAAAGACTCACGAAAGAACTACCCGACTTACGATCTGGAATTGGCCGTAGTAAGTTTTGCCCTCAAACTCTGGTGTTATTATCTCTACAGAGCAACCTGTGAGATTTATACCGATCACAAGAGTCTTAAATATCTGTTTACATAAAAAGAACTGAATATGAGGCAACGACGATGACTAGAATTTATGAAAGACTACGATATAGAAATCCATCACCATCCAGGCAAAGCCAATGTAGTAGCAGACGTATTGAGTTGAAAGACGACCAGAAGTTTGGCATATACCCTTATTCCCTGCCAGATTAATGGATAGCTTGCCAACATAATCATAGAACCCACATTGATAGAAGAAATTAGAACACGTCAATGTAAAGATAAACTTTGAAGAAAAAGTACAATGAGCAAAGAAGTACGCTTGATCCTGACTTCACTATAAGCAATCGGATGCTAAAATTTTGAAATTTCGAACCTTTGGGTACCAGGTTTGGGTCGTGACACCTAAGGTTGATGTGAAATGTAAAACTAGCTCAAGTTCCAAATTGTCTTCAATGCTCCAACAATTCCTAGCAATTCTCCCCTTTTTTTCTAGCTTTTGATCTCTATCTTCTACTCTTTCTCTCTCCCACGTTTTGAGCTTAAAGAGTATGAGATGAAGGTATAAAATGAACTAATAAGGTCAAATTAGCCTTATATAGGCCCAATTAATAAGGCTTAATTAATTTAATCAAATTGCCATTAATTATTCTGTTTTAATTTTGTTCCGAATCGCATTCTAATTAAACTTACCATAAAGCTCTAAAAATTCCAATTAACACATAAATCTAGTCAATTTCCTAATCGGGTGCCGATAAGGCTTTCAATTCACAAACATAAATACAAACATATATTCCTACGCAAGCAGATAGAAATGCAAATAATGTAACACACACATGTCATTAATTCAGAATTTCATCGTAATGACGTATTAGATGTCCTTAATCATGGTTTATCAGTTAATCATGGGTCGGGGTTATTACATAACCATTGCACTTTTACTTAAGTCCCACTTTGATCCCTACATAAGGGTCAATGTTCCTCTTTTAATATTTCATTTTTAAATCTTTAACAAAATCTAGTCATGTAGCAAAAATGTAACTACGAAATGAGGGTAAGAGAGGAAAATCATCCATGTTTTCCACCAATACACTTTGTCCTACGTGATAAGCATATGAGAGTTATATAATACTATATATATATATATATATGTTCGTATGGTAAAAACTTAGACAAAAATGCAAAAAAGTAGAGCTTTTGAAATTTAAAAAAAATGTGACAAATAAATCAAAGAGAAAGAAAGATGAATAGACAAAAGACTGTGTAACCGTAAAAAATAAAGTTTCGTAATTTCAATTTATACAAAACCCTAGTTCATCTTCTTAATTATTCACAATCTGCATTTTGTTTTAGCCTAATGCATGCATATTTTGATATAAATTTTGGAATAAAGTGTGTATTGGTGAAAAATATAGATGATTTTCCTTTTTTACCCTCATGTCGTAATCATGTTCTTATCACATAATGAGATTTTGTTAAAGATTTAAACAATTGAGTAACAGAAATGTGACATTGACACTAATTTAAGGACCAAAGTGAAATTTTACTAAAAGTACAAGATGTTGATTGTCACAATTTCATGTGCAGAGACCAAAATGAGATTTGACTAGAAGTGCAGAGAGTTGACTATCATTAATTCATGTGTAGGGCCAAAGTAAGATTTGATACAAAGTGTAGGGGTGCAAAGTGTAATTTATCCTTTCTTCTTTAGTTATAATCTTATTTTAGTTATGATTCATGAGATCTTTGGTTATATTTCATGTTTTGTTTGGTTAAACTTTTTTATTCATTTATTTTTAATTATAACTCAAAAAATATAAAATTATATCATTTTTTTATTATAAAATATATGTAATACATTTCTTAAAAATGTATACCATAATCTTTTCTAATATATTATTGCCACAAAATTTCAGGAGAGCAAATTAATGCTCAAATCATTGACAGAGCATAGTGATAAGTTGTCCTTGGATATGCCAAAACTCAAAAAGTACTTCTCGAGTTATTTTCAAAAGACAGGACCAATCTCTTCACTACTCTTAGGGCCCATGAAGGAATAAAAAGGTACATACACACCTCATTTCTGTATGTATTATTACCACATTCTCTTGTTAGACCACCATCTCCCAATCATGCAAGATCCGCCCTCTCCATGTGGACTATGAAGCACAAATCCACACACCCCTCATCTCTATCTCTATCAACACTAATATCACTACAAGCATCACCGTGTCAATTTATTATTATTAATACTATCACTATAATCATCACAATCATAATTAGAACTAGAACTAAAACTAGAATCACTCTACTATCACCATTATCAAAACCAAAACCAAATCATTCCACCACCACTGCTAACTATTTCCATTACAATTAGAATCAGAATCCGCTTTGCCACCACCAACACTACAACCAACAACCATTATCACTTTACCACCACCAACATTATTGTCACCCCTACAACTAGAACTTGAATCACTTCACCACCACCACCAACAACACAACAGTCACCACCACAACTAGAACTAAATCCACTTCACCACCATCACCACCACAATCGTCATCGTCAAAACCAAAAAAAAATCACTTCTCTAACGACATTCATGGATTCGAAACCTCTCACCAATGAAGGATCAAAAACAGCAAAAAAACCAGTCAACAAAACTAGTACAAAGGAGCAAGACAAGAGTGTCATTACGGGTAAGCACCACCGTACATATCGGGGAGTTAGATTGCGAACATGGGGCAAATGGGTGTCGGAAATACGCGAACCGAGGAAGAAGTCCAGAATATGGCTCGGATCATACCCAAAAGCTGAAATGGCAGCTCGAGCACATGATGTAGCTGCACTAGCCATTAGAGGCCATTCAGTGACTCTCAACTTCCCGGAATTGGCTCACAAACTTCCTCGCCCCGCCACCACCGCCCCTAAAGATATCCAAGCTGCAGCCGCCTTAGCAGCTTCCGGTGAATTCAATGAACCGGAAAAAATGGACAGTGAAGATCAGCCAAGCCAACATGATGATGATCAGATCACAATGTCTCAAGAATTGGGAATATGTCAAGAAAGTGAAGATGGTGATGATGATACCTTGTTTGACCTTCCTGATCTGTTACTGGATACTACGGATAGGTCACTTGAGTTCTCTTATGCTTCGTGGTTTGAGGTTGGTTTTCAATTTGAGGAACCATTTTTATGGGATTACAACTAGAGCAACAACGGATCACAACATATGCATCTACGTATCTTAATATTTTGGTACTTTTTTCTTTTCTTTTTTTATTTCGTTTCAACTAGTCTTTGGCTAATAATGTTATGATAATTATATTTCTTTATTATATTAGAGGAATTTTAATTCAGTGTAATGTTTAAAAAAAAATTATAAATAAATGATAAATTTTATACATATTTACAATTAAAAATATAAACTTTTTTCATGATTTTGTAATAATTTTCTGGTAAGCCTACTGATAGGTAATTTCTCCTATTATATTTTGCTTATGTATAGTTTTAAATAATTGTACTGAAAAACATTTGAGGGGTGGACTAACAATGGTTCTACAAACTTTGAAAAAATAATCGACAAATTATTAAAAAAATTCATTAAATGTCAAGATTTATTTATATAGTGGACCCACGACAACTTCTTTAGATATACACCATTTTATAGATAGGTAGTTGGTCCAGTAATTTATGTAGCTCTCTTGAGACAATGCAAAGGTTAGAAGTTCAGGTTCGAGTCGATAATACGACTGTATCCTTTTCGTTTACTAATCTCCTAGCATCTTATCATATGATAACAATAATAAAAATAATAATATATTTAGTACTAGAACAAATGATATTTTAAAACAAATATTGTTTTGACAAATATGAATTTTAGGTAATTTATATTTAACACGCATTTGACTGCCATTAGCTGAACTTAATTGTTCACTTGTTTTATGATAGTATTTAGTAGGGATTAAGCCTTCTTGAATACAATTAAGATCATCGCATATATCAATTAAGGTTATGACTTCCATTTCATAATCATTAATTACTAGTGGGATAGAATTTTAACTACCTTGAATATATTCAATAGTGAAATCAAAAATACTGAGAATAGATTGTCAGCGGGCAAAAATTTACTTACTAGCAATATTTTGGACGTCTTTTTCCAAAACATATTTAGCAATTTTACAATCAATACGGACTAAAAAGTGTTGGTTTAAAATATCATATTGAAATTTACTAATACATAATATAATAGATAAAATTTCTTTTTTAATAGTATTATAATTTTTCAGTGCTTTGTTCCAAACACCAGAATGATAACGAACAATTTGTTCAGATGACTTGAGATGGACTTTTTGAAGAAGAATGCCACCATAACTAATGTTAGAGGCATCAGTTTGAATAATTTTGAATGAATCTTTAGTGGGAATACCAAGACAAGACAAAGTCTTGACATATAATTATTATTACATTGAGAAAACGGTTATATATCAATTGATATCAAACAATATATGAATAAATAATGGTATTGAAAATCTAAAATCCAATTACATAACAACTGATACGATACGTAATGGTTAACCCGATTCATGTGTCAACGTTGTATTGGTTTAGTGAATTAGAATGTCTATTCACCTAAAATTATTATCCAGAAATCCACAAGTAAAAGGAATATAAGGTTGAGATTTTTGTATTTTGTAGGTCCATGTTAAGAATGAATTTCAACCACTTGTAGATTTTTTTGAATAAAATTCTAGGTAAAAATTTTAAATTTATGATATTACAGTTAACACATTTCATCACTTGTACTTGTTTATTAACTTACGCTTATTATCAATAGTGTTGACACATGATATTGTAAACAAAATAAGAGATACTATAGGATATCACCCATAACTCATGAAATTATGGATTCCACCAGTTATTGAATGAGAATGGTTAGAGATTAACAATTTTAGATTAATAAATTCATCTATAATAATGTAGTGATAGAGTTGATCCATATTTTATTAATTGTGTAATAAATTAAAAATTGATACACATCATATCATATCATATCATTATTGGTCAAATTGTAAAAACTGTGAGAATGTCAAACATATTATGAGATTAACATATACGCATGACACTATTGAATACAAATCGGAGTATACAATGATAAATAGCAGTTGTCAAACATAATATAATGAGAAAATATTATTATTATTATTATTATAATATTATTGATCTTAAGGATGTACATGTAATTAATGTCTCACAATATATTAAATAGGGTTAATTATATTTTTTATTTCCAAAATATGAGTTCTATATTATTTTGGTCATCAATATTTAAATTGTATCAATTTAGCCCTAATGTATAAAAATTGTGGGGATCAGACTGACATAATTAAATATTCAAAATCAAAATGACACAAAATTTATATTTTAGGGACTAAAATATAATTATCCTCACTAAATAATGATCAGATATAACCATATATCTAAAAGTCTATATGGTTCCAAAAAAAAATAAATCAGAAAGTACTCAAAATATCAAATTAATAGTGTATATATCTAAAGATGTTGTTGTGGCTCCACAATATAAATAAATCTTGACATTTAATGAAAAATTCTGAATAAATTTTCGATTTTTTCTTCTGAGTTTGTACAACTTGGTCCAACCCCTCAAATTTTTGGTGCATCTGGTCACATGTTTATTTATATGCATGCATGTTTTCATGGTCAAGTGCATTTGGTTTTGGCTATTCTCAGGTGAAATTGAACGCATGTAATTAATGGATTAGCTATGCTGACTTTATCCTACTTTGATATCAGATGCACGAACTGAAAAAAAAGGGTGGCTTGTATGAGCAATTATTCATTATCATTAACGGTATTGACGTGAGTGATTTTACTTTTTTATTAAGGAAAAATAACATATTAGTGGTTGTTAATTTTTTTAATAAAAAATAATAAACATTATACATATTAATAATTATAGGTGTAATTTTTTTTAATAATGTGTAATTTAAAGATTATAACTGAAGGTAATTTTCCCTTTTATTAATTACTTTGTGACAATACTACACGTAGCAATAAATCATTTTTTAATTATAATATATATATATATGTCAAAAATTGAACTAATTGAAATTATAGAATCTTCAATGGCAAATGCTATAATAGCATTGCCATTACTATAATTTCACAATAAATAGAATAATTATAGCAGTGGTGTTCCAATGGTCAGATACCATTTTGGTAGAATGAACATAGAAACTGGTGTGTTCGGTCGACTGGCCAATCATCCCAAACACACCAGTTTCTGTGTTTGGTTCTGCAAAAATAACAGGAAGAAGATAGGGAGAGATGTTTTGTTGGGAGGAAGGGAGAGACGTTTTGCTTGATGAGTTAGCAGTTATAGCAGCTGTCAAAGTTTATGTCAAATTTGACACAAGTTTTGGCATTTGTCAAATTTGATAGTTGCCATTTCAAACCATTGGAGCATACTTCTCTGCTGCAGCTGCCAAATTATGGCAATAGCAAATCCAATGGCAAACCATTGGAGATGCACCAATGGTTGGTTATGGCAACTATCAAATTTGGCAGCTGCCATTTGTGTCAATGAAGAAGAAAAGCAGTTGTTTCCCTTTCTTCCTCTAGTTTTTATTCATCTTCTCAAACTATTTCTGCAACAGCAATACTACACACAGAGGAAGAAACACATAAATTGTTGTGCATAGCATTGTCGTTGCTAAAATGGTTTGAAAATGAACAAAAACTAGAGGGACGAAAGGAAACAGTTGCTTTTCTTCTTCATTGGCACATATGGCAACGACTCTATTTTAGTGTGAAAAAAAGAAAGAAAAAAGAAAAAAAAATGGCTCTTTTTCCAAACAAAGAATACATTAACAGCTAAAAAGAAACGATCATCTTTTTTTAGTGGTATAAATACAAACACCTGTTGGAAAATGGCTTTGCAAAATTCTTATTTTTTGCTAACTTTGAGCATTAATTAAGGTGGGACCCAAGCATTATTTTTAACATTTTTCATTGAGTTCATGTTTAATGTTGCGTAGTGAATAAAACCGTGTATTTGGTTGCTCAAAACCATTTCCGAATGAATGAGAATTCAACGCGCATTTTCGAGTTCATGGAAATGGATTTAGTTGGGTTTCCTACACATTTGTGAAATGTGCTTGTCCCATATTGGAAATGCTTAAGGTTTTGAATGGGTTTATATACCTTAGCTTGGGATACTTGGGATGAGCCCCAAGGGGTACCCAAGTTTGTGGAAGGGTGAGGTTATGTGTAAAGTAGGTTAGACCTATTGGACTCAAAACAAAAACCACACGCGTGCCCTCGCCGCAATCCGTCCGGTCGACTGGGCTTGAGCACGAGGTGTGAGGTTGGATTGGGCTTGTCCGACTCAATACTTATCTTTTTGGGCCAAAAACTTTTGTAATTTATTTATTTATTTTTAATTTTGGTTTCAAAATTTAAAATAAATTGGTCTAGTTTTTTTTTTCTTCACCCAAACACATCCGAACAGGTTCATAAGGTCCACATCCGAACAGATTCAGAAAGTCCACCCGAACAGGTGCAATTCCTACCCGAACAGATCTGTTTCTATTTTGAACAGATCTGTTCCTGTTTCGAATAGGTTTTTTTCCTGTTGGTACTTGTTCGAATAGCCACCATTCCTTCTATAAATAGTTGGCCATCCAGCATTCATTTCGATCGAATTTTTAGAGAGCTTTTCTTCTTTTTTCTTCCTCTTTTCGTCCTCCTATTTTCTGCATCTATTCTGTATTTTATTTTAGGGAAAAAAAGAAAGAGTCACAACAAAGTTTTGGTTTGCCAGACTTGATTTTGTAGTGCTGCAAATTCAAGTGTTAGACGTTGCATTCTGGGAAGTAAACGCCGATTAAAACTCGAAACATAGGAGCGAGGGCAAAATCTACTTTAAGGAGATTGTGTCCAACACAAGCCTCGACTTTAATTTCTGTAAGCATTTAATTCAGAATTTAATTTATATAATTATTTTCTGAATTATTTTATTTTGTTGTTTATTTTAATTATACATTTAAATTTACACACACACTCACCGCTGGGTCTAACAATCTTAAAGTAGGTTTTCGATTTTTATTTATTTCTGTGTTAGACAAATAAATATTTTGTTTCAAGAAATTAAATAGTAGTCATATATTGTTTAATTTCTTAAATATTAGTAATATACTGTTTAATGATTTTTTTGATAACATAGTAGTAATATACTGTTTATCATTAGAATTTTGTTACAAAATATTATTCTGTTTATTTTGTGTGTAAATTCTTTTCTGTATAAATTTTTGATTGGTGTATTATTATGTCGTCAGAATTATGATAACTGAGATAAACAGCATTGAGATTGTTATTACTTCGACCCGTACACCTGTTGTGCCAGTGATGACTCCAGTAGTACCGGTAAATCATGGGGGGAAAGCTAGAAAAATTAAATGGAAATGATTTTAAAAGATGGTAACAAAAAATGATATTTTATCTTACCATATTGAATTTGACTCGCTTCACTCATGAAAAAGCACCGGTACTGAACAAGGGAGAAATTGATCGGCAAGTGGTTGACTCAGTAGATGCATGAAAACATGGTGATTTTCTGTGTCAGAATTATATCCTCAATGGGTTGGACAATACACTCTACAATGTGTATAGTGTCAAAAACACTGCTAAAGAACTGTGAAAATCTCTAGATCATAAATATAAGACAGAGGATGCCGGTCCAAAGAAATTAACTGTCGGCCGTTTTCTAGATTTTAAAATGATAGATTCCAAGACAATTATTAGCCAGGTTTAATATCTCCAATTAATTCTCCATGACATACATACGGAAATGATGGTTCTCAGTGAATCTTTCCAAGTAGCGGCAATCATTGAAAAATTGTCACCATCATGGAAAGAATTCAACAATTATCTAAAGCATAAGTGTAAGGAGTTGAAATTGGATGAACTAATAGTACAACTTAGAATTGAGGAGGATAGCCGTCGTTTCGATAAGAAGTCAGGAAATCATGTCATGCAGGCTAAAGCAAATATTGTGGAACACGGACAAGGGTCAAAGTTCAATAAAGTTTAACAACAAGAAGCGGAAGCATGATGGCAATGGTCCTAAATAAGGATACACTAGTAAGATCAATAAAGGGACCAATAATGGGTTCAACAAGAGGTTCAAAGGCAAGTGTTTTGTGTGCGGCAAAGATGGACATCGCGTTAAGGATTGTCACGTTCGCTAAGACGAAGGGAGTTCAAGCAAAAAGCCAACACAAGCCAACATAGCCGATGATTTTTATCTTTCCGATGAAGTGGCAGACATCAATCTTGCTGTAGTAGTCACTGAAGCAAATTTGGTGGTCAATCCCAAGGAGTGGTGGGTGGATACTAAAGCGACCCACCATATCTGTACAGATAAGAAGATGTTCATAACCTACAAAGTGGTGGAAAGTGAGGAACAACTTTTTATGAGAAACTCCTTCACACTCAACAATGGAAGGACAAGGAAAGATCGTGCTGAAAATGATATCGGGGAAATAACTCACGCTCAACAATGTACTCCATGTGTTAGAAATTCACAAAAATTTGATTTTTGGGTCATTGTTGATCAGGAATGGGTTTAAATTAGTTTTTGAATCTGACAAGGTTGTACTCTCCAAGAGTGGAATGTCATGTGGGGGCGAGGTTATATGAGTGATGGGCTTTTTCAGCTCAATGTAAATACTATTGTACCAAATTTGGCTATTAATAATAAGAACACATCTTCTGTTTATATTGTTAAATCTTCTTTTTTATGGCATGGTAGATTAGGACATGTTAATTTTAATTCTTTGCATAGACTTGTAACTTTAGAATATTTACCTGTAACGCCCTCAAAAATAAACCCATAATACATAATATCTAACATGCGGAATTATAAGGAAATAAAGCATCTTATTTCATTCATCAGAGTACCATAAAATAAAAACATCATAATAAATGCCCTATGGGCTTACATCTTGCCAAGCCAACACTTGGACACAATTCCATGAGTTCTAACTCAAAAACAAATAAAGCCCTAGGCTTGAAAGTTTACAAGTTGTTCAAATAAAACAAATAAAATAAAGTAAGCCTTCGAGTCCAAATCCTCACAAGCTAAGTCCTTGGAGGTAGTGAACCACCTGAACCTGAAAATGAAGTTCCCATATAGGGTGAGCCACAGCCCAGTAGAAAAATACTAAACCAAGCATAAGAATTAACTAAAGCATTAGCATTCGATACGTGGTTAACACAAGATAATCAATTTCCAGTTTCATGACACTAATGTCTACGTTGTCTATGACGTATTGTCTATGACACAATACACTTTCCATTTATATAGACATGGCTCAGAACCTGGCCAAACAACTCAACAAGGATAACAAATCAGGTTAAATCTTTCTTATAACAAAATAAACACACATGCTGGTGTTATAACAATCTCAATCAAATCCACTTCCATACTTCCCAACTGATACACATGGTGGTGATGTATCATATCAACAACAAATAGAAATATTTCTATTATCAACAAGCACACACATATGTGATGCTACTGGAGTCCATCCCCTATCTCCTCCCAACAAATCCGGTTTAGAGGTCCATCCCCTATCTTCCCCTAAACCGTGGAGTTCATCCCCTATCTTCTCCAAACAACATGCATATGCAATGAAACACACAATTGCCATATACAACACATAATCAATACAAGTAATGTTCTGTATTAATTCAACAGTCAACATAAGTGACTTAATTCCAGTTATACCTAAGCCACATGCAAGGTCTACAACAATCACGACTATCCTCCACCGATAGCCCAACACAGTTATTTCTAAACAAGAAATAAATACAACAATGAATGTAAAATCAACATTCTCATAGGTAAGCATTTAAACTACCCAACTATATCATTAATCTCATAATTTTTCCAACTTCATGAATTAAACCCAATTCCACATTTTTTCCTTAAATTAATTATACAAATTAATCTAAGCCAAAACCCTAAGGTTTCTCCCAAAATTACCAAACTACCCCCACATACCAAAATACCAACACTTAGGATTAAAGCGTATAAATGGAGTAGGAAATCCCTACCTCGAAGTAAGAACCCGAAAAGAAGAAGACGGAGATGATAGCACAAACTCCAAAGTGCTCCAAATCAACAACCGTTCAGATTAAATGGAAGCCCTCGACCCACTCTATCTTTTTAATGAAGGAACTAGGTTAGATACTCACTCTAAATAGATGAAACCTAGGAGAGAAGATGAGTTGGGAGAGAGAAAACTCGTAACCTAGGGTTTTAAAAACTGAAAGGGGCTGAAAAACTGTTTTAAAACACGCTGCTGCGTATTTAAACTTGACAGGCCCGCTCGAGCGTACAACACACCGCTCGAGCGTAAAGAACAAAAACAAGGTCCGCTCGAGCGCAATGATAACCGCTCGAGCGTAGATTCCCCCATTCCAGAACCCACGCGAAGAACACACTACCCGCTCGAGCGTCAACAATACCGCTCGAGCTCAGAAATCCCGCTCGAGCGTAGATATCACACCTGCAGAAGTTTTGCAGGGTTCAAAAATACTGGAAGTGTGCAATCTCCGCTCGAGCGCAAGAAGGTCCGCTCAAGCGGAACGGCCGAAACTTCAAAAATCCGGGGTTTGATCCCAGACTCAAACCACCCACTCGAAACAAGTCTAACACACCCTAAGACTCAAACAATGACGTTAAAGGATGACAACAACAATAATATGACAACGGAATCCACGGAACATAAGTCCAGATACAATAATCCAATGGGAAAAGACCGGGGTCGCTATATTACCAAACTTAGAGTTTGATCTTAATCATAAATGTGATATTTGTGTTGAGGCAAAACTCACTAAGGCATCATTTAATAAAGTAGAAAGAAATACTGAACTTCTAAGTTTAATTCACACAGATATCTATGATTTAAAATTTTCTCAAACTAGAGGAGGTAAGAAGTACTTTATTACTTTTATTGATGATTGCACTCAATATTGCTATGTTTACTTATTGAGAAGTAAAGATGACGCCTTAGAAGCTTTTAAGGAATATAAACTTGAGGTTGAAAATCAACTTGGCAAAACTATTAAGATAGTGAGAAGTGACAAAGATGGTGCGTATGATGCACCATTTGAGGAATTTTGTTCTGAACATGATATTATTCACCAAACCACTGCACCATAATCTCCTCAATCAAATGGGGTTGCTGAGAGAAAGAATCGAACTTTTAAAGAGATGATGAATGACATGTGATTAGTTTAGGGTTACCTCAGAACTTGTGGGGCAGGCAATTTTGTCTGTTAATTTTATCCTTAATAGGGCACCCCACAAGAAAATCAATCAAACACCTTATGAAGTATGGAAAGGTCGACAACCTACCTATAATTACCTCAAAGTGTGGGGGTATTTGGCCAAGGTGGCAGTTCCTAGTTCCAAAACGACTAAGATAGGACCTAAAACCGTTAATTCTGTGTTTATTGGTTATGCAAATTATAGTAGTGCATATAGATTTTTAGTTCATGGATCTGAAAATCCTGATACGCATGTAAACACTATTATTGAGTCAAGGAATACGTCGTTTTTTGAACATATTTTTCCATGCAAGGAAACTGAAGAAACAAGTTCAAATAAAAGAACTTTTGATACTACTATGGGGAGCAGTGAAGACCACAATGATGATGAAGCAGATGAACCTAGACGTAGCAAGAGGGCTAGGATCTCTAAATCATTTGGTCCAGATTTTCTGACATACCTGTTAGAAAATGAGCCTCAAAACTGCAAGGAAACAATGTCAAGTCCTGAAGCTCCATTGTGGAGAGAGGCTGTGAATAGTAAAATTGAATCAATACTGCAAAATCATACTTGGGAACTGGTGGATCTTCCACCAAGGTGTAAACCTCTTGGATATAAGTGGATTATCAAGAGAAAAATGAAAGTAGATGGTTCAATAGATAAATACAAGGTTAGACTTGTTGTTAAGGGATATAGGTAGAAGGAAGGCCTTGATTACTTTGAGACCTATTCACCAGTGGCAAGAATAACATCTATTCGCATGTTGACTGCGATTGTAGCTTTGTATAATCTGGAAATACATCAAATGAATGTTAAAACAACCTTTTTGAATGGCAAGTTAGATGAAGAAATCTATATGGAACAATCGGAAGGGTTTCAAGTTCCCGGCCAAGAGAAAAAGGTTTGTAAACTTGTCAAATCTCTTTATGGATCAAAACAAGCTCCGAAACAATAGTATGAAAATTTTTGATCACGTTGTGCTTTCAAATGGTTTTAAGATAAACGAATGTGATAAATGCGTCTATGTTAAAAGCATAGACAAAGGCTATGTGTGACGCCCCAAATTTTAAGAACATTATAATAAGATTTAAAACTTAAAACCAACTTTCTTAATTAAGAACTCCTCATGAACGTTGCCACCAATATTACCAGCATCCACTAATTAACAACCTAGAAATTAAAGGTTCTTTAATTACAACTCCAATAAAATCTTAAAACTTAGTCTTAGTACAAAAAAAATAAAAAAATAAAATAACACAAATATAAAAGAAAACTTTAAAAAAAAAAATCTTGAAAACTTAGAAGAAAAAAAAAAGTTCATGGAACTTGGGCATTCTTCAAGCTAACCAAGGCTGGATGTTGCCTTGCAAGGCCTCGGTGTTTCCTTCAGTTTCTTCGGTACTTGGAATGAAACGCCAGGGCAACGGGAATGCCAATGAGTAACGAGCTCAATAAGATACTACAACCCGCAAATACCCAACCCGATACTAATACTCACAATTAATGAACACTATGTGGTAACAAGAATAACAAGCAACATTTAGTAATCACAACAGGAATGCTATCAGTTGAAATAATAACAATAGATAATAAGAACAATGGCAAGCAGAAGCAGTATTTCATCCTAAGGAAAATGACAACTTTTCTTTTAAATTCACATAGATTTAGTTCATTAGATAAGTTTAAGTAACTCCCCGTGGAGCACTATTTCCACTCAACCACTAAGCAATGGCCATGGGCAATTCTAATTTCCCCTTGATCAAATATTCAAATGTTACTTGTTGTAACTATCAATGATGCCCACGCACCAGGGTTACCTACCCGAGTTGTGACATTACGGTCTGCTCTAAAGGAACGGTCTATGTTGTGACACCCGTACCACCAATCTTATATCTCCTACACCTATAAGAGCCGAAATACCTTTCCATGCCATGTTAGGGTTCACAACTCACTTGCACAAGATTCTAAACCGGGCTCACCCCATCACTTTTAAATTTTAATCTATCATCGGTTCAATTTCCTGTTTCTTTATTTGTCGAATTCACATAATTCAAATTTTAGTCACCAAAATGGTATACTAACTCATTAAAATTCTCAACATAAAATATTACACAGGTCACACAATAATAAATCAATGTACAAAATTTAAATAAACAATTAATTTAAATCATGGTATGAAATAATAATTTAGATATAAAAATAAATAAATCATAATCACATACATGCATAGATTTTTAATTTACAAGATTAAACTAGTACAATATTAAATAAACCACAATACACCCATACATGGATTACTAATTTACAATATTTAATGAATTAGACCAACACAATAATTAATTTTTATCCAAATAAATAATTGAAGTAATGATCTTAAACCTGCCCAGAAATTTAAGAGTATACAGTTTGTAATTAAAATTATAAATAAATTACTTGAATAACTCTAAAATTTATATAAATCTACAGAATACTCAATAAACATGTTATGGTCATTTTTCAGAAAGAATTTTTCAAAAATAAATTATAAATAATTCTAAAAAATTCCAAGAAAGTTCATAACACAGATTTATCACATTTTCTTAAATTAATTCCATACTAAAATTTATAAATCAATTCCATAAACTAAAAATTTATTATGAAACTAGACTTCTCAAATTTAAATTTTTATTTAGAAATTGCCAGATTTGGTTTAATATAGAATTTTAAATGACTTTTCCAACATAGAGTAAAATTTGTCTTATAGTTCTAGATTTAGTTAAAATTTTGTATAAATTCGTACAAAACTGAATAATTGTTGCAAAAATTTCGTGGATGAACTAAATATCATTATCAACAACTTTGTAGAAGAAATGATCTCCAAATTTTGAGTATAAAATTGTCTAAAAATTCGTAAAACTTTCTGGCAGATTTAAGGGCCAAGTAAAATCTTCCATAACTTTTTAAATGGTATAAACTACACATGCAAGTCCAAATTTCACAATATAATCATGATTTTAAGACTACCAATATCTCCAAATATTTGATATACAAATCATAAATTTACATACATCTATAAATAAAATTCTATCTACAAGTTTAGTCATTTTACCCTATGAATATAATTTGAAAATTTCAACACTTAAAAAAAATGAGAGGGTTGAGAGGGTTTTCTTACTTAGTTGTAGGATTGAAATGGGATAATGAAATGGTAGAAATTTAGCTTCCTTAACCTCCCCCTCTTATTCTTCTCCTAATACTTAGCTGAATTCTTTTTCCTTCTTTTCTCCTCACTCATCCGGAGGAGCAAACACACATATGTATATATAGATATGAAACAACTGAGCCTTCTCTCTCTCTCTCTCTCTCTCTCTCTCTCTCTCTCTCTTCTAATCATTTTGTGGAGTCCTACCAAATCTTCAAATTTCCAAGGTTTGCAATGAAGACCTATATTCTACTTAACATGCATGTAAACCAAGTGTTAGGTACCAAATCTACCGAAATCTGCCCCATATATATATATATTTAATTTAGGTCTTCAATTATATATTTAATTTAGGTCTTCAACTATTATATATACATGATTAAATATATCTTAACATCTTTATTATTTAATCGTGAAAATGTACATAAATATTTTCCCACCGCCAATCTTTTACATAATATGAAAGCTCGTCGAGTACAATGGTCAGTGCGAGACAATAATTTACAAGGCTAATAATCCCAAAGCTGGATAATGTCTTCGTCATCCTGCGTGCAATAAGCCGGGTAAATACATTCTCCGTTAGGCTTTTGAGACCACTGTATGTCAGCCATGTATACATTGTCGCGGTAAACGTCCAGACTCCCAGTGCTTTCCGGAGGTTGTAGTTGAACAGATATTATGTCTTTTATACCCCGTGATTCCCCGGCATGGACATGTCTACGGCTCTGAACCACATCGGGTTCCTCAAAGTGTCGTAGAAGACCCCTGACAGCATCTTCTCTCTCCAGTGGATGTGGTTCGACACATCCATTCGTATGGAATATCGAACAGCCGCATTGGAAGTGGAATATCTTCCTGCGTTGGGCCTTCTTCTTCTCATTGCGATGCCTCTTCTTGATTGGTTCTGGCGAACAGGGTTGGTCGACTGTGTAAAACTTAGCGTTTCAGATCGTCCACGCTTTGAGCCCGGCGTGTTCATGTTTATCTAAAAAATCTCTGTAACTGGAATCGGCTCCGGGATTGCATAATATAATAGTTGGAATCTCGCCCTTTATTTTCCTTGGGTGGGCATATTTACAATTTGAAATCCAATCCTGTTGGGCTCCAATAAATTCCCGCCAGTGTTTCAAAAATTGTGGGGCCACGTCATCAATTACATTATATAAAGCAGCATCATTGTGGTCCCGTAAATCGATGTGGCCGGAATAATAATTATGTGGCCCCAAAGAGCAGGCCCAACATGTTTTCCCAATCCTAGATGGGCCTTCAATTATAACGCTCTTGGGCCTGTGTGGTCTCTAGGCCTCGTCCTTTATATTTTCATTAACCTATTGCTGTAGATCTGCTGGGATGGCCCATACCGTTTCTGCAAATTGATGAACGTACGGCAATGGTGGAATAAATGAAATCCTATCATAATTAGAAGACAACTTGTCGTAATTTAACCAATAGCATTTTGGGTCGCCATTTTTCACCATTGCCAGTGCTTGCTCCTTGTTGCCTGCTGCAAGTGCCTCATGATATATATTTTCTTTGTTGTTCTGGTTAGCACAGTGGCCCCTCTCACGGAATTCACCCCATTCCGTGTAGTCACCGTGTTTGGAGATGTATTCTAAAACATTTTCATGATTGTGGGCTCCTTGTATATTTTGATGGAAATGACGATTACTATTGTCGTGTGTAACGTCGAAGAACCGTTCATCTTGCGTCTAGAAACGGTATAGGAATTGGACGAGGGCATGTAGATGCGGCTCACCATTCTGGTGTAATTCATTGCATAATATAATAGTTGGAATCCCGCTCTTTATTTTCCTTGGGCGGGCATATTTACAATTTGAAATCCAATCCCGTTGGGCTCCAATAAATTCCCGCCAGTGTTTCAAAAATTGTGGGGCCACATCATTAATTACATTATATAAAGCAGCATCATTGTGGTCCCGTAAATCAATGTGGCCGGAATAATAATTATGTGGCCCCAAAGAGCGGGCCCAACATGTTTTCCCAATCCTAGATGGGCCTTCAATTATAACGCTCTTGGGCTTGTGTGGTCTCTGGGCCTCGTCCTTTATATTTTCATCAACCCATTGCTGTAGATCTGCTGGGATGGCCCATACCGTTTCTGCAAATTGATGAACGTACGGCAATGGTGGAATAAATGAAATCCTGTCATAATTAGAAGACAACTTGTCGTAATTTAACCAATAGCATTTTGGGTCGCCATTTCTCACCATTGCTAGTGCTTGCTCCTTGTTGCCTGCTGCAAGTGTCTCACGATATATATTTTCTTTGTTGCTCTGGTTAGCGCAGCGGCCCCTCTCACGGAATTCACCCCATTCCGTGTAGTCACCGTGTTTGGAGATTAACCTCCCCCTCTTCTTCTTCTCCTAATACTTAGCTGAATTCTTTTTCCTTCTTTTCTCCTCACTTATCCGGAGGAGCAAACACACATATGTATATATAGATATGAAACAACTGAGCCTTCTCTCTCTCTCTCTCTCCCCCTCTCTTTCTCTTCTAATCATTTTGTGGGGTCCTACCAAATCTTCAAATTTCCAAGGTTTGCAATGAAGGCCTATATTCTACTTAACATGCATGTAAACCAAGCGTTAGGTACCAAATCTACCAAAATCTGCCCCATATATATGTATTTAATTTATCTTATTTTATTTTCCCTCTTGGCTTGAAATTACCATCTATGTGTAGGCTTTGGAGTGTGGCAGTAAGCATGCTTTAGCATGCATTGGCACATGCTTGCTCAACAGGGCCAAATTCCTCTACCCAAAAATAAATTCTGATTTCATTTTTTTTTTTTTTGTACAAAAATAAAAATCAATGAATATATATATAACCTAGTCACTAGATATTTTGCTCCTTACTATTCTCTTACTAACTTAGTTGTTATTTGTTTAACTCATTTAGTTTCCATAACTGTATTTAGATACAAAAAAAAAAAAATTAATCACATAAATAAATTTATTTAAAGGAGTTTAATATTGGTATTAATCATGATACTATTATCATTATAATTTAATAGCTTAATAATCACTATTAATTGACTTAATATTGTTATTAACAAACTAATTAGTTGTTCAAAAATTCAGGTTCTTACACTATGTCATAGTTTGTCTTTATATGGAGGACATGCTCATTATTGGAAACAATAATGACATGATTAAATCCACAAAGAAAATGTTGAACAAAAAGTTTGACATGAAAGATCTGGGAGTAGCAGATGTAATTCTAGGAATAAAAATTACTACAACATCTGAAGGATATGCTTTATATCAGTCTCACTATGTTGAGAAGATTCTGGAAAAATTTGGAAAACATGACAACCGTTCTGCTAAAACACATGTTGACATTATTCTTCATTTGTCAAAAAATACAAGTGCAGGTATATCACAATTAGAGTACTCTCGGATAATTGGAAGCTTGATGTACTTAATAAATTGCATTAGGCTAGGTATAGCTTACGCTGTAAGCAAATTGAGTAGGTACACAAGTAATCTAGGGTCCGATCATTGGAAAGCAATAATTAGGGTACTTAGTTATCCAAGACATACCCAGAATTATGGCTTACATTATACCAAATATCTAGCAGTACTCAAGGGGTACAATGATGCAAATTGGATATCGGATACTAAAGACTCAAAATCCACTGGTGAATACGTCTGTACCCTAGGAGGTGCTGCAATCTCTTGGAAATCCTTTAAGCAAACATGCATAGCAAGGTCGACAATGTAATTTGAGTTTATTGCATTAGATAAAACATGCGAAGAAGCAGAATGGCTTCGTAATTTCTTAGAAGACATTTCAATGTGGCCTAAACCTGTGCCAACTATATGCATTCACTATGATAGTGAAGCAATAATAGGATGGGCACAAAATCATATGTATAACGGTAAGTCTCGACACATTCGTCAAAGACATAATACCATTAGGCATTTTCTCTTACATGGAATAATTTCCATAGAATATGTAAAGTCAAAGGAGAATATTGTGGATCCATTGACTAAAAGGCCAGCTAGAGAGCAAGTGTACCATTTATCGAGGGGAATGAGATTAAAGCTTACTACTTAAAAGTCGTCATAATGGCAACCCAACCTAATTGACTGGAGATCCCAAGATCTAGGTCCAGAGGGACAACCGAATTATGGATGACTTCATGTTTCACTAAGGAGGCTTACTTATTTTCATTTCTATGATTAGAAGAATGATATCTGCAGCGTTAGTTGGATAAGCTTTGTTTTAATGATTCTTATAGCTTGGACATCCAAGCGGGGTATAGTAGGATACTCTTAATAAGAAATCACCTATATGAGTGTGAACTGGGCCGGTTCTGTGAGAATTGAGAAGGCTAAATTGTCTAGAGCTTTCATGAATTACCAGGCGTTGTTCAGGGCCAAAATGAATACAACCGCAAGAACCAAATTGTGTATGCAGATACACTATGTGTAGTCTATTGTCTTGGCTTAAACAAATAGCTAAACAATTCAAGGCATCACGTCCACTGGTTAGCCAGTAAGTCCGATAGGCTTTCAGTAGAGGAGGTTCAAAGCCAAAAGTTACCTATCTCAATGTGGTGTATCTTCTTAATGTAAGTTTTCTTTGTCTGCATCTTGTTGCATGTCCGTTTTCATGAATTACATTCATGTGGGAGATTGTTGGAAAATGGTTTTGCAAAATCCTTATTTTTTGCTAACTTTGAGCATTAAGTAACGTGGAACCCAAGCGTTATTTTTAACGTTTTTCATTAGGTTCATATTTAATGCCGTGTAGTGAACAAAATCATGCATTTGGTTGCTCAAAATCATTTCCAGACAAATGAGAATTCAACGCGCATTTTCGTGTTCGTAGAAATAGATTTAGGTGGGTTTTCTACACATTTCTGAAATATGCTTGTCCCACATTGGAGAGGCTTAAGGTTTTGAATGGCTTTTTATACCTTAGCTTGGGATACTTGGGATGGGCTCCAAAGGGTACCCAAGTTTATGGAAGGATGATGTTATAGGTAAAGTGAGCTAGACCCATTGGACCCAAAACAAAAACCACACGCATGCGCCGCCGCCATTGTCCGTCCAGTTAGTTGGGCGAGCTGGGCTTGGGCGTGGGTGCGAGGTATGAGGTTGGGTTGGGCTTGTTCGACCTAATATTTATCTTTTTGGGCCAAAAACTTTTGTAATTTATTTATTTATTTTTAATTTTGGTTTCAAAATTCAAAATAAATTAGTCCAGTTCTTTTTTTTCTTCACCCAAACACATCCGAACAGGTTCATAAGGTCCATATCCGAATAGGTTCAAAAAGTCCACCCGAACAGGTGCAATTCCCACCCGAACATATCTGTTTCTATTCTGAACAGATCTGTTCCTGTTCCGAACAGGTTTTTTCCTGTTGGTACCTGTTTGAATAACCACCTTTCCTCCTATAAATAGTTGCCCATCCAACATTCATTTAGATCGAATTTTTTGGAGAGCTTTTCTTCTTTCTTTTTCCTCTTTTCGTCCTCCTGTTTTCTGCATCTATTATGCATTTTATTTTAGGAAGAAAAAAAGAGAGTTACAATAGAGTTTTGGTTTGCCAGACTTGATTTTCTAGTACTGCAAATTCAAGTGTTAGTCGTTGCATTTTGGGAAGTAGATGTCCGTTAAAACTCAAAGCACTAGAGCGAGGGCAAAATCTACTTTAGGGAGATTGTGTCCAACACAAGTCTTGATTTTAATTTCTATAAGCATTTAATTTGAAATTTAATTTATATAATTATTTTTTGAATTATTTTATTTTGTTATTTATTTTAATTATACATTTAAATTTACACACACACTCACCGGTGGGTTTAAATCTCCTCCGATGATTTGGATGACATATTTATTTTATTTTGTTATTTATTTTAATTATACATTTTATTTTGTTATTTATTTTAATTATACATTTTATTTTGTTATTTATTTTAATTATTTTGTTATTTATTTTAATTATACATTTAAATTTACTAGAGTATTTTAATTACTATTAATGAGATATTTCGTTTGGTTATGTAATGTTTTCTGGTGATATTTAAATTTAATTATATATGGCTTATGTTTTTTTAATTGTGAACTTATAACTAAAAAAGTATGCAATTATGTAATTTTTTTTCTTTCAAAATGAATAATTTTATATATATGAAATTGAAATTTTCAATATTACAATATTAAATTATTTATATAACATTTATTGAATGAATAATTTTTATTTCAAAATGAAATAAAATATTACAAAACTTGATATTATTAAATAAATTAGGTGTAGATTACTGATGATGGTATAGCAATTGCATCACTATAGGTCAAGTACATCCCAACTAGGTTGGCACCTACTAGCCTACCAATCATTTGCATTATACTTCACCTCAATAATCTAGTACAAAAAAAAAAAAAACAAAAAAAAAAACAAAAACCAAGAAAAAAACAAAATGAAATGAAATAGTAAAAAATAAATTGTTGATCAATCATCGGAGGAGACAGACATTTCAGTCGCGTTGCCCGATGATATGTCATCCAAATCATATTGAATTCGCTCATTTTCACTAAAATTTTGTCTTCTTGTAAGCTCATGCATATGATCTCTGGATATCATCAGTACTTCAACCATTTCGGGTGAAAGCCTGCTTCTGTAGTCACTCAGCACCCGTCCACCTGCACTAAAAGCTATTTTCGAAGCAACTGTAGAAATAGGAACGGTTAGTATATCACGGGCCATCTGTGAAAGTACAGGCCACATAGATTCATTTTGTTTCTACCATTCCAAAATGTCAAAATTATCGGAATCATCCGCTGACAGGCTTTCCAAATAACGTTGTAGTTCAGAACTACTTACACTTGTATGTTGAGATATTCTTCTACTTTTTATTGCTGTGAAAATACTTAATCTCTCGCCTCGAGATTGGACTGCTAATGTAGTGTGTGTAAGTGTATTTATAGATGCAGATGCAGCTACAGCTGCCCTGTATTCTTGAAATAATCTGTTGCATGTTTGCATAATAGGGAAAAACTGTATTTGATCAATGAAAATACGCTCTAAAAATTCTTGTAAATCAACTTCTTTACACCTAGGATCAATTATTATAGCTAAACCTAATAGATGAGGCAAATGATGAAAATATTTATCAAATTTTTCTTTCATTGAAGTGATAATGGTTACATAAAGTTCATTACCCATATATTTTATGAAAACTTTAATTATTTCTGCTAGCATACGTAAAACAAATGGTGAAGTAGAAATATATATATAAGAAAATAATTTTGTTAAAGTATCAAAAAATTTTAAAAAATCTTTATACGAAACTACTTAGCGCCAATTAAGTTCAGTGGGTGTCAGTACCCCTCCTTTGATGTTGTTGCAAAAAATAAATCTATTGTTCTTCTTTGTTTACAAGCTATTTTTAACATATTATATGTTGAATTCCACCTACTATCTACATCTAAAATTAATTTTTTAAATGACATATTTTCTCGTTGACAAATTTTTCTATATTCTGAAATTCGATTACCAGAAGACATAATAGTAACAATTGCATTTTTTATTACAAGTATAGAAGTTTCGTATACATGCATAGCTTCTTTAACAATCAAATTTAAAATATGGGCACAATAACGAACATGAAATAAATCACCATCAACAAGTAATTGTAAAATTGATTTTAAATGGACTATAGTTTGATTATAATATGATGTATTATCTAAACTAATCGTAAATATTTTATTTTGTAAAGCCGACTCATATAATACATTTCTTATTTCTACACCAAGCGAATGACCAGTGTATGGAAGTTCAACTAATTTAAATGAAATAATTTTTTTATTTAATTTCCAATCATTATCAATAAAATGTGCAGTGATACATTGATATTCAAAATCATTATTTGACCACAAATCATATGTTAAATAAATTCTTCCATTCAAATTTTTAAAGATATCAAATAATTCACTTTTAATATCCTCAAATTTCTTTAAAATCCTGTTTCTAGTAGTATTTCTTGAAAAACTTTGATATTGCGGTGCAAAACTTTTGTGAATCATTTCGGTAAAATCAGGATATTCACTAGTACTAAAAGGTTGTTCTTTTTTAATAATATAATCAACTATAGAATTTTGTGCATGTATAGGATCATATGAAAATGTTTGTAAATTAGTAGTTGATGAAGCCCCTAATTGCATTTGATTTCGAATATTAGGTTGTTTATTTTGTAAATGTTTGTCAGAATGCCTTTTTAAATTACTAGTACCTCCTACAGATGCAACACTAAGTAAACGTGCACAATATTTACATTTTGCTTTAAATGTAATTGTGCCATCAGGATTATTTATAAATATTTTTTCAAAATGTTCCCAAACAGTACTATTTATGCTCCTAGATGATGATCCAACTGTTGGAAGATGGATATTAGAAGGAGAATCAACAGATTCATGTGGTGTAGTATATGTATCAATATCAACATAAACATTAGGCATATTAGGATCTATAGTAATGCAAGTAAAACAATATATAAGAATTAATAATTAATTTAAATAATGTGTAAATTCAATAAGTAAAAAATAATAATTAATATATGTACATAAATAATTAATAAAAAAATGAGTAGTTAATAAATTTAATTAAACTAATTAATGTTACCGACTGGCGAATACGATATAGAAATTTTCTTCTTCTGCTAAAAGTTTCTTGTTGCACAATTACAATAGCCACTTAGGGATGGCACTTCAAAATTAATTAAGAGTTGAGAGAGATTGAGAGAGTTTAAGAGAGAGAGAGAGAATGATTTGTTGTGAAATTTATTCTAAAAACTGAAATATATTTATAGTAGTTTCAATTCTAATCGTTTGAGCTATGACCGTTTTATATATATCCATTTAAGTTGTAGGAGATGCAAATTTGCAGTGCAACGGCTCAAAATTGAGGCTAGGCTGGTACTATAATAGTAGGTAGGGGGCTGTACGGTGGCATGGCACTGGCAGCAAAGTTTTAGGAAATGGTTGCCTCCTTTTCGGGCAACCATTTAGACGGTGCTCTTTGGATAGTGGGAGCCATCACGGGTCTCGTTTTGCTAATCGGAACCGTTCAATGTGTAAAACTCGTCGAGTGTTGTATGTTTGTAAAAAATCACATTGATCGGATATCTATAACTATCTGATTGGATCAGTTTTTTTTGTCAATCAATAACTATAACACCATGCATTTTTATACCAAACTGATTTGATCATGTAGTTAGCGATATCTGATTAACGTGATTTTTTACAGACATATAGTAATGGAAGAGTTCTACACTTTGAACGGTTGGGATTATCAAAATGGGACTCGTGGTGAGCCTCCACGGGCCCAATATTACCTTCCAACTTAGTATATATATATATAATTTTTTTTTTCTTTCACGTTAGGTACACTTTCCCATCAAACAATGAAGTAAGAAATTTTTTTTAAAAAAAATGAAGGCCAGCCACACACAGACTATGCACTGCCACTGCCAGCCACAGTGTGGCAGGGCGTGGTGGCGCACTGGCGTGATACATCATTCTTTTCCATCAAACAATTATTAATTTGATTTTAATTTAATAAATTATTAGTAATTTTTGTTTTATTTTTAAATTATTAATGTTATTTATTTAATTATATTAATTTTTATTTAATTATTTTATTTTATTTTATTTATAAGATCAATCTTTTTATTTATTTAATTATTTTCTTTTTTATATTTTTATAAGATCAATCTTTTTATTTATTTAATTATTTTATTTTTTTATTTTTATAAGATTAATCTTTTTATTTATTTTATTTATTATTATTTTTTAATTATTTAACTATTGTAAGTTGTTTTTTATTTATTTTTTTTGAAATTTAATCATTGGTAGAGAGAGGGTTTGTTGGTTGGGCCAGGCCGGGCTGCCCGCAGGGCTTGAAATTTTTTGGGCCGGGCCGGGCCGGGCCCCAAATGGAAGGCCCAGGCCCAAGGTACTGTGCTGGGCTGGGCTGGGCTGGGCTCGGGCCCGGGCTTAACCGGGCTGAAACGGGCCGAGCCCACCTCGGGCTTCGGGCCGCCCACGGGCCTCAGGCCATTTTTACACCCCTAGATATAGTAAGATTTCTTCTTCATTTATTATATTAGTTTTTTATTTTGTCTCATATAAAAATTAACTAATTAATTAATTTAATATTTTATTGATATAGATGCTTCAAGCAAAACTTTTATACTATCCAGATGAAAGCAAACATTTTTCTTTTGAACATTGTTAGCTAGTCTTGTAAAACAATATCAGGTGGCAAGATGTACCTCCTACGAACATAGTGATGTCAAGGATACATGCACCATTTTTCCCTGATTCGGCCCTTGAATCCCCTATGGATAACTTCATTTCTTTTGAAGACGATAACAGTCCAAGTGTTGGCAATAATCCAATTGCTGAGGCTACTGTCTCTGCAAGGGGTAAAAGGACTATAGGTAGGAAATCTGCAAAAGAATTACTTCAAAAAGGTCAAGTCATTGAAGCTGAAATCCATAAATTTAACAATTTGTTGGAGACATTTAACTAATTCCTTACTGAGAAGGAAATAAAATAAAAAAAAGCTGAAAGAGAAAATAAACGGCTTCAAGCATTGCAGGAGATGAAAGAACATGAAATGAAAAATGAAGAACATAAAATAATCCCTGTGGACATTTCTAATATGGATCCTCAGACGAAAGCTTATTACATAATGCGCAAGAATGAGATTTTCACAAAGTTGTCGGCACATATGAACAACCCAAATTATTATTTTCTCCTTCTTCCTGATAAATAATTGGGAGAGAATGTCCATTTCATTTTGCAATGTCATTTATTTTTCAATGTAATTTTTAGTATTTATTTTTCAATATAATTTTTAATATTTATTTTTGAATGTAATTTTTAGTTTTTATGTTCTAATGTAATTTTACGTTTGCAATATAATTTACTTAAGCTTATAATTTTAGTTTTTCAATGTTTTTATGAATAAATACAAACTTATTGAAATGAATACGATAAAGTTGCAAATTAAGATAATTTTATTAAAATAAGAAGACATTAAATGACATTAAGTGTCATTAAAGGATAAAATACAAACTTAATCCAGCTCCCCATGACAGACCCACAAGTGTTCAATTAGATCATTACAAATTCCATTATGGGTTTCAGTACATCTAATCCTCTAGTGGTTGAACATAAATTCAACATACCCCTGGTTTGGATCACATGACATTTGACATGGGGTATTAATGGTATCTGTTTGCAATAGTGCTGCACTGCGTTGATTTTTAGGAATATCACGCTCGTCTTCAATTATCATATTGTGCAAAATAATGCACGTTTTCATGATGTAATATAGATCATCATCATTCTAACCTCTTGCCAGAACTCTAACAATATTAAAACGTGCTTGGAGAAATCCAAATGTCCTTTTGATGTCCTTCCGACATGCCTTTTGCATCTTGCAAATAGTTGTCTCTTTAAACTTTGAAATTGAGATATTGTTTTGACAAGCGTTACCCAACGAGGATAGATACCATCAGCAAGATAATATCCCATGTTGTACACGTGATTGTTGATGGTATAGTTGACAGTAGGGGCACGTCCTTTAGTTAATTGAGAAAATATAGGTGACCTTTCAAGAATAATAATATCATTAAGAGAGTTATGCATGCCAAATCCACAAGTCGTGCGAGGCGACTGCATCGAGTACAATAGTTGGTTTGTGCACATGTCCAGTGTAAGCACCGGCTTGGGTGGTTGGACATTTATCCCAACGCCAGTGCATACAATCCAAACTCCCTAACATTCCAATAAACCCACGTTGCTCTCCCTATTGCAATAATTTGGCGACATCTTCCTTGGAGATTTTAAGTATATGCCTTCATAGATAGCAACAATCATTCTGCTAAAAAAATTCAAGGTAGCAATCACAGTACTTTCATCGATTTTGATGTACTCATCCATAGCATCAGCAGGTACATCGTATTGAAGGATCTGAAGTGCAGCAATCATCTTCTATACACCAGATACTCCAGGAGCACCGGTGACAGCAGGGGTTTGGATGAAATACTCATTGACTTGTTGAATATCATGTAAGATACTAAAAAATAATGACCTTTTCATTCAAAAACGTTGAAAGTATTCTTCTGGATAGACATGATTATCTGTAAAGTAATCTCTATTTGTTCGTCGCCTTTGATCCTTTCAAGATTAATGTATTGACGACTACTTGTGGAACCAACATGTCTAGTTGGTTGGTTTAGGGTTAACGCTTATATTGTTTGTTGTTTCATTGTTAATAGTTGCATCATCATTATATCATCATCAAATGATGAAGATTCATCAAAATCTCCATTAAAGAAGGTTTTAGTGAAATTGTTCATTATGGGTGGGTGAATATGAAAATTCTAGAAAACCTTGTGGGTGAGTAGAGAGAGTTTAGAAGATATGAAAATTGTGGGTAGGTAAATAATAGGTGGTAGCGAGTGTTTGCGGTTCTGTTGCGGCCAGAAAATTTCCAATCCGTCATCCGTCCGCCGGATTGGCAGATTGAAAAAAATCAATCCACATCCATCCTCCGGATTGACGGATGCGAATTAAGCGGATTAGCGAATGAATATAAATTGGTTTGATGGTTTAAACTTTTACAAATTTTGAATATAATACAACAACTTGTCAATATTTTTTTTTTTTATAACAATCTAACTTAACAAGATCAAAATATTATCAAGTAAATTGTCAAATACCAATAATAAATACGTATGAAAAAACCATACATTATCAAAACTATTTCATTACTCTTTTTTATTCAAAAACTATTTAATTTGATTTTTTTTTTTTAAAAAAAACAAAATTAAGCCTTATATTTTCCACACAAAAATATCAAATATCAACACTTGTCATTTGATAAAAAGATTTTCAAATTGAAAACATAACAGAATATCTAAACGCTTTTTCAATTGAAAATATAGACAGAATAGCTAAACAAATTAAAAATACAAAATCTTGCAAATTATTAGGGGTACTCGCGATTTGGTGGTTCGAGTGTGGCCAAAGGAATCTCAAATCTGCCATTCGTCCAAAATTAGGCGGACTGGAAAAAAATCAATCCGCAACTGTCCGCTCATCATCACGCATCCATTTAAAATGCAGCAGATCGGTTTGGTTCGGTTGGTTTGGGCGGATCGGTTCGGTTGGTGAGTAGTTGTCTGTAGGTGAATGCTAGGTGAATAATGGATAGTTGTTAGTGGGTGAAGAATGGTGGTTGAGATTGGTGTGTATTAAAGAATGGTGGATAAGTGGATGGTGGGTCAGAATTATAGGTACCTCTTCAAGACTAGTGGATAGGTGGTTTGTGATTGTTTATTTTTTAATTTTTAATGTAGTTAATATTTTTTTTTATTTTGTAGTGGTATTTTTTTGTTGGGATGAATTGTATTTAAAATTTTTTTTCAATTTTTTAATATTTTATATTTGTTTAGTTGGGTAGAATGTAAATATTTATTTATTTTTTGAAATTTTTTAAAAAAGGTCGCAAAAGACAAAAAATAAATAATAAAAAAAATACTAAAAAACCTGGGAGCTGTTAAGATGTGCACCTCAATAAGATGTGCACATCATATACACATTTATTTTAAGCCATTAGATTTTTACAAATTAATCTCAGCCACTGAATAATTTGATTAGGAATCTTGAAAACCTCTTCAACCGGTTACCTTTTTTTCAAATTTCTTCAGCTTTTTTCCCAAAGCCCCTCTGTTTTTGAGACAGCACGCAGACACTTTTCTTTGCCCTCGAAGACCATCCCTGTGAACACGACCTACCCTCGACTTCGCCTGAAGGTATGTCTCTCTCTCTCTCTCTCTCTCTCTCTCTCTTTGTGTGCAACTTTTTTCTCTTCCCCTTTCTCCATATCCATTCTATGAAACCCTAGATCACAATCCCTTTCTTTGAAACTGCCTCTTTCATGTTTGTGAACTCACTGGGTTGGTTTATAAAAATAGAAAAATATTAGGTTTAGGTTTTTTATGTTTGTTTGCTTTGGTAGTTGTTTTGATTTCCTTCTTCGAAATCCCCTTTTGTTAACCCCTATTTCCTGTATTGATTCTTGCTTCCCATTCTTCAAAATGCCCCTTTCACGTTTGTGAACTCACTTGGAGTGGTTAGATTCTAAATTTAGGAAAAGATGATATGAATAGCTTTTGTTTGATTTGGTAGTTGTTTTGACTCCATATATATAGATATATCTTGAAATTTTGGTTGAGTTTGTGAAATCTGATGTGTAATCAAACGGAATAAACTTCAATTTTATTCATTTCTGTCGAATATGTTCATGTGAAAAATGATGCTTTCTATGAAAATAGGATCATAATGTGCAGTGACAAATGAATTGGGTTAAGTTTATTGTATGCTTCTTTTGTTTTTTTATCAGAAGAGAATTGTCAAAACAAATTGTCATTGGAGTGCAAGCTAACAAATTGTCAAACAAAGTTGGTCACAACCCATTGTGATATTTAGTTATAGCCCATCGTGGTGTTCATCACGATTCATTATAGTGACTTTCTTTTTAATAAAAATGGTCTTTGGTCATATTTCAAAATCAATAATTTGAATTTACTTTTCTTAAAACTCAATGACTGAAAATTAAAATGTATGGTAACAACTATTTTTTACAATTATTTGAGTACTGACATAATGAACTCCACCCCCCCTCCCCCGGCGGGCGTTCTAGAGCCTACATAGATTCTAGGATTTCATATGTGTATCTATTAATGTAAGCCCAACAACATTTGTAACTAATGGTAAGAAAATCAAATGAACACTTAGTTTATATATATTGATTAATAGAACACTTAGTTTATATATATTTGAGTACTGACATAATGAACTCCCCCCCCTCCCCCGCGCCCCCGGCGGGCGTTCTAGAGCCTACATAGATTCTAGGATTTCGTATATGTATCTATTAATGTAAGCCCAACAACATTTGTAACTAATGGTAAGAAAATCAAATGAACACTTAGTTTATATATATTGATTAATTGAGCACTTAGTTTATATATATTGATTAATAGAAGAAAACTTAATTAACTCAACGCAAAAGTCAATAAAGATTAAGGAGAAAACTTCACAAAATAAAGATACATCCCAAATAAGTTGGCACAGACTGTAAATCAATCCTGAGCAAACACCTTAACCAAACAATCCACTTATATATATATATATATTCAACATTAATCTTTGATCTAATCGATTCCTGATAATCTCACAAAGTATTTATGGAATCAATTAGGCTCAACTAACTTTGACCAATATAATTGACTTGCTAGAAAAAGTGGAAAAATGAGAGAATGGAAAAGAAAGGTTTAGAATGAAGTACCAATTACTGGTAATCAATTCACAGATTTCTCCTTTGCCCCTTCATTCTATTTCTTCAGAGATAAGCCACAGCCACTAAACAATTCAACAAAATAAAAAATCATCAATATCAAATTAAACCAGGCTGAGATATTATAGATGCAATACATAATGATGATGAAAAAAAGTTCCATCCATTACTTTGATCCGAACACCCCGGTGCCAATCCCCCTCCCCCCCCCCCCAAAAAAAAAGTTGGATCCATCAGGTTATCATATCTAAGTTTTATAAGATATGACATCTGATACTAATTCTCACTTTTTTCGTTTATTTCACTGTTGATGATGTGATTAGTAACCCGACATCGGATAGCGCCCAAGTATGGTCACCCTAGCTAACATCACTCCAAACTAATATAGTATAAATGTTGTTATACAAGTAAATTACATATGAGAATGAGTTGTGATATAGAGCTCTAGGTGTAGAGTTCTAAATCGAGCTCTACATATCTGGCAGGGGTAAAGACCAAAAAAAAATACAGATAAAAAGACAAATCGTAATGGGAAAAAAGACAAATCGGAAAGAGCTCCTATTTTAGAGGTCCAAAACATTTTTGTATGCGAATTTTGGGGGTGTGTGTATATGAGGGAGAGCGAGAGAGAACTTGAGTTTGCAAAGAGTAGGTAATCCGATTGTAAGGCCTTTCAAAACAAGAAGTCCATTTTCATCAAGATAGCCAATGATTTTTGCGTAGTTCATCACTTGGAACGCCAGTAAAGAAACCCTAATGTAAGTACCATCCATGAAAACCATTAAGAAGGTTGGATTCTCAGGATTTGTGTCCTTGCAGCATAAAGTCATGGTCTTCACTTTCTTGGTTTCACCTAATTTGATTCTAATGATTTCTTGATACCGGTCAGGTCGGGCCGGGGGAACAAAAACTCTGATTTCCATCTCCACTGTAGACTTATTCTCAAAAGCAGTTAGCCTAGCTCCCATTGTAGATTTTGGTGCACTGTGTGCTTGTGTGTGGAATCCTATGAAAGAACTAGTACTTGAACCTCATATTTATATTACGGTCTCATTTGGCAACTTAGTTTTTTTCTCTATTTTAAACTATACAGAAACAAAGAAGGGTAAAAGTTAAAAAATAAAAAAATACATGTACATATATATTGATGCCTAATATATTTCTATGCCCTAAATTTATATTCATATACATAAACAATAAAAATATATAAAAAATTTGCCCACCGTGTGGGCATCCTAATTTTTTTCAAAATCATTATATCCTATGTCCACTATCGTCTCTACTTCGTTGTAGAAGATACTGATCCTATATCATCTCTTCACTCATAAAACTAGTTTATATTACCAAGAACAAGGTTGTCCATGAAAATGAAAGATTTAGAAGAGCTTTCATGGAACTTTCGGTGTGAACACTATGGAGCAAGCTCCCAAGTTAATGGTGACAACTTTATTTGTTTTTTTTGATTCATAGCAATAGTGGTAGTGACAACACATACTCATCACTTCTGCTACTATGTCCTACATACTAAAAATTTCTTCAAATGTCATTGTTTTCATGATATATTATAATACTAGTGAAAGCAACTATCTTTAAATACTTTGGTAAAGATCCAATGAAGGTACCTGTATAGGATAGTGAGGGGTGGTGGGCTGGCTTCTTTGTCAATTGGCATGAGTGCATTCAATATAAGAATTGTATTGTGCAATCCGAAGCACTAAAATAGACATTAGGTTAACAAATGTGTTACATGAACTCTTTTACTTCTTTCCATTTATACTTGTGTTCACTAGATATGACAAGATTAAGGGTGCAAAAACTCAATTAAATTCTCTAATTTTATATAATATTTGAAGAAGAAGACAATTACATTAGCAAGTAAACATTTCTTCTCAAACGAATAGAGATATAAATTGAAGTATATTCCTAAATAATTGACAATATTTTATCAAAAAATATTATGCAATATGCAATATATATGGGTGTTTAAGAGGTGTCCCACACTCTTATTGAACTTTTGAATCTGAAATATAGATTTAGGATTATGTGGTTACCGAGTTATCAAAAAAATAATCCAATAGTCCATCCAATCAAATAATCTTTTATTTATTTTTTTTCTTTCTAGATCTTTTATTTTTTTATCTTTTAAGTGGTTAATCGGTTGGTGTTGGTACATTTGTTTAACTGTTTATGTAATGGTTATTGATTCTTTGAACAAAGGTAGTACAGTTTCATCTCTATTATTGGTTATGCAGTTTGTTAATGTGAAAAGATGTGCAAAATAATATTTTTCATACATAGATCCTTCCTTTTCGCCCCATAATCATAAATCTCCTTAAATATTGTCTTCTTTACTAACTCTATTTCGATGTTCTGTTGTTGTTTGTCACAGGTCCTCAATTTCTACATCTTAACGTAGAAGTGAAGCTATACCTCCCCCCTCCCTCCCTCCCTCCCTCCCTCCCTAGCAGTTGCATTGGCTGGTGTGCTTTTTAATTTATTTACTTTTAATTAATAGCAAGGCACTGCCAAGTGTGCTTTTTATTTATTTGTTTATTTTAATTGATAATAGGATACTTGTAAGTGTGCTTTATTTATTTATTTTCTTTCAATAAATAGCAGGGCACTAGCGGGTGTGCTTATTCACTCATTTGATTTTGATAATTAATATTTGATAGCAGGGCACTGGCGGGTGTGCTTATTTATTTGTTTGATATTAATTTAAAGCAGGGCACTGGCAGGTGTCCTTTTTTGTTAATTTGTTTTATTTTAATTGATAGTAGAGTACTTACAGGTGTTTTTTTATTATTTCTGTTCAATTGATAGCAAAGCATTGGTGGGTGTGCTTATTTGTTCATTTTCTTTTAACAATTGATAATTTATAGCAGAGCACTAGCGGGTGTTCTTTTTTCTATTTTCTTTTAACAATTGACAATTGAAAGCAGAGCACTGGTGGGTGTGCCCTTTCTATTTTCTTTTAACAATTGATAATTAAAAGCAGAGCACTGGCGGGTGTGCTTTTTCTATTTTCTTTTAACAATTGATAATTGAAAGCAGAGTACTGGCAGGTGTGCTTATTTGTTCATTTTGTTTTAATAATTGATAATTGAAAGCAGAGCACTGGCGGGTGTACTTTTTTCTATTTTCTTTTAACAATTGATAATTGAAAGTAGAGCACTGGCGGGTGTGCTTATTTGTTCATTTTGTTTTAATAATTGATAATTGAAAGCAGAGCACTAGCGGGTGTGCTTATTTGTTCATTTTCTTTTAAGAATTGATAATTTATAGCAGAGCACTAGCGGGTATTCTTTTTTCTATTTTCTTTTAACAATTGACAATTGAAAGCAGAGCACTGGTGGGTGTGCCCTTTATATTTTCTTTTAACAATTGATAATTGAAAGCAGAGCACTGGCGGGTGTGCTTTTTTCTATTTTTTTTTAACAATTGACAATTGAAAGCAGAGCACTGGCGGGTGTGCTTTTTCTATTTTCTTTTAACAATTGATAATTGAAAGCAGAGCACTGGCAGGTGTGCTTATTTGTTCATTTTGTTTTAATAATTGATAATTGAAAGCAGAGCACTGGCGGGTGTACTTTTTTCTATTTTCTTTTAACAATTGATAATTGAAAGTAGAGCACTGGCGGGTGTGCTTATTTGTTCATTTTGTTTTAATAATTGATAATTGAAAACAGAGCACTGGCGGGTGTGTTTTTGAATTTATTTCCTTTGAATTGATAGCAAAACATTGGCGGGTGTGCTTATTTATTTGTTTGATCTTAATTTACAGCAGGGCACTGATGGATGTGCTTTTTTATTTGTTTGTTTCATTTTAACTGATAGTAGTGTACTTGAAGGTGTGTTTTCTTATTATTTGCGTTTAATTGATAGCAAAGCACTGGTGGATGTGCTTATTTGTTCGTTTTCTTTTAAGAATTGATAATTTATAGCAGAGCACTAGCGGGTGTTCTTTTTTCTATTTTCTTTTAACAATTGACAATTGAAAGCAGAGCACTGGTGGGTGTGCCTTTTTTATTTTCTTTTAACAATTGATAATTGAAAGCAGAGCACTGGCGGGTGTGCTTTTTTCTATTTTCTTTTAACAATTGACAATTGAAAGCAGAGCACTAGCAGGTGTGCTTATTTGTTCATTTTGTTTTAATAATTGATAATTGAAAGCAGAGCACTGGCGGGTGTACTTTTTTCTATTTTCTTTTAACAATTGATAATTGAAAGTAGAGCACTGGCGGGTGTGCTTATTTGTTCATTTTGTTTTAATAATTGATAATTGAAAGCAAAGCACTGGCGGGTGTGTTTTTGAATTTATTTCCTTTGAATTGATAGCAAAACATTGGCGGGTGTGCTTATTTATTTGTTTGATTTTAATTTATAGCAGGGCACTGATGGATGTGCTTTTTTATTTGTTTGTTTCATTTTAACTGATAGTAGAGTACTTGAAGGTGTGTTTTCTTATTATTTGCGTTTAATTGATAGCAAAGCACTGGTGGATGTGCTTATTTGTTCGTTTTCTTTTAAGAATTGATAATTGAAAGCAGAGCACTGGCGGGTGTGCTTTTTTATATTTTAATTTATAGTAGGGTACTTGCTGGTGTATTTTTGAATTTATTTGCTTTGAATTGATAGCAGGGCACTGGCAAGTGTGCTTATTTATTTGTTTGATTTTAATTTATAGGAGGGCACTGGCAGGTGTATTTTTTTGTTAATTTGTTTGATTTTAATTTATATAATGGCATTTACGAGTGCACTTTTTTATTATTTGCATTTAACTGATGCCAAATCTGCACATCTGTTATCTATGTGCACATCTCTTGTCTATACGATTTGTTATGTAGATATGATGGATGAACTTGAAAGTAGTAGGCAGAAAGAGGTCAACAGTAAAATTGACAATCAAGTTGCTCCGGATGGCAAGGATGATGTTGTCGATGGGATAGAAGAAGGGTTAGCTTCCCAAACCTATGATAGTTTACAAATGCTTACTAAGGCTGATGTTTTGCAAATGAAATTCAATTCACAAGAGGATGCTTATTTTTTCTACAATGCATACGCTAAGGTCATCGGTTTTAGCGTACGAAGAAGTAGGAAATGAATTTGTGGAGACAACAAATTTGTAGAGAGTAGGAAATGGGTTTGTTCAAGGGAAGGTGTAAGAGAGAATAAATACTTACAGCGTGTGGAACGGGTGAGAACTCCCAGGGCAGAAACTAGACTCTTTTGTAGTGCCACATTTTGTGTGCGTTATGACAAGACAATTAAAAAATATGTTGTGACCCACTTTGTAGGGGAACACAACCATCCCTTGGCAGCACCACATTGCGTCCTTTTTTTGTGGTCACATAGGTTTGTAACAAGTCCAAACCAAGTTCAAGCAAAGGCCATACGCAATGTGGGTATGAGAACGAGTCAAATCATGGATTTTATGGTCCGTCAATCAGGGGGTTATGAGAAGGTGGGCTTTATTCACAGAGATTTGCACAACCAGTTCCAAGTTGAGCGCAAAGTACAACTCGCAGAAGGGGATGCAGAGGGTGCCTTAGGATACTTATCAGCTAAACTAGATGCAGATCCATTATTTTTTTTCAAGTACAACGTCGATAAGGATAACCAGTTTGACAAGATTTTCTTGGCAGATGGTAGGTCTTGGATGGACTATGCTGCATTTGGTGATGTATTGGTATTTGATACAACTTATCGTACAAATCAGTATAAGAAACCATTTGTGATTCTAGTTGGCGTGAGTAACCATTTTATGACAATCATATTTGGATGTGCTTTGTTGCCTGATGAGACAATGGAGACATACACGTGGGTGTTGGAAACGTTAATGGAGGCCATGGATGGACAAAAACCCATCTCTGTTGTAACAGATGGTGATAGGGCAATGCGTCAGGCAATCGAAAGAGTTATTCCAAATTGCAGACATCGTTTATGTTCTTGGCATCTGGAGAAAAATGCCTTAACAAATGTCCACATACCAGAATTTACTAATGATTTCGCATAGTTGATGTTAAAGAAATGTAAAATTGTTGAGTTTGACAATGCGTGGGCTCGTATGGTGAAACAATACAAGTTGGAGAACAATAACTGGGTGTTGGAGATTCACCGCAAGTGTGATAAGTGGGCTGAGGCGTATCTTCGTGGTCACATGTTTGTTGGGATGAGGAGCACTCAACATGTCGAAGGTATGAATGCATATTTCAATATGTTCCTAGAACAAAAGGTAAGGTTATACGAATTTGTAGCACAATATGATAGGGCTCTTGCTAGGATGCGTGTTAATGAGGCAGAAACAGAATCTAAAACAGAGAATAATTTCCCGGTTTTGACTATGCCATTGAGAAGTTTGGAAAAACATGCAGCTGAGCTCTTTATTCGGAAGATTTTTTTCATTGTTTCGACGTGAAATCAGCAAAGAGGGTAAATTGTTTGTGATGGAAAGAGTTGAGTTGGAGGATCGTCACACCTATCGTTTTGGTGAGTACAAGGCACCAACAAGCACATGGACGGTTGAGTATTTTCCAGCAGATATCATAATAAAATGTTGTTGCTTGAAGTTTGAATCGTTTGGCATCCCTTGTTGCCACATGGTTGCTGTCATGAAATCTGAACAATTAATGTGTATTCTACCGAGTTATGTCTTGAAGAGATGGACAAGACGTAGTAGGTCAGGATATCAACAACCAAGTCTTACCCAAATTTCTAGCACCCTAACACAGACTGCCCGGTTCGGTATACTAAGCTCATGTTTTAGTGAAATGTCATATTATGCCTCACACGCAGACAACGATTTTGAAGAGGCAAGGGAAATGGCTTTCCAGATGACATTGAAGATGAAAAAGCGCTGGGCAATGCGAACAGAATATAATACCAAGGTTGGGGACAAAAATATTGCACCCAAACTATGTGGCGTTGGTGATCCTAATGTAGTGAAGACCAAAGGGAACCTTGGAGGGACATCTTCTATGGGTAAACCTCCAAAACCAAGGCGGTGTGGGTATTATAGGTATGGTACTTTAATTGCATGTCCTTTTTCCATCCTGTTGCATGTACATGATTATTAAAATTGTTTATGCATTATTTACTATTGTAGGAGCATCGGACACATGAAGCGAAGGTGTAAAAAATTGGCTTCAACTAGCCGGAGGGAGGGTAGTGACTCAGACATTGAAACATTCATAAACACAGAGTTGGAGCCCCACATGGAAGATATTGATGAACTGACAAATTCTCAAGTGTAGTTTAGTTTCATGATGAGCCTTATAGTGATTGATACGTTGTTTTTGCAAGGAGACATTAGTGCATATTAGTTACGTTTTGTTGATGTCTTAGGTGTTTTTATCTTTCATAATATCCATAAATTTCTTAGTTTGGAGAATCGTTTAAAAAATAAAGGTGAATAACTCCCAAATATGTTTGCTCGAATATTGTCCTTAAGTTGGATGAGCTGTCCTTACGTTGGATGAGTTTACAATCACTACTAATATTGCAGCGTGTCTCTCTCTCTCTTTTTCAGCTTTATTATTTGTTTTTCTTTTTAATGAATAACAAAGAATGCATAAATATGGCTATGCCACCCCAAACGTGTGGGGCTCCCTTCATATTTCAGTTTTGATTTTTTGCAATTGCCTCGTTTTCTTATCAAAATTGACATATGTCTACCTTGTTTTACATGTAAATTTCTTAGTTTGGGGAATCATTTAAAAAATAAAGGTGAATAAATCCCAAATCTGTTTGCTTGATTATTGTCCTTAAGTTGGATGAGTTGTTCTTATGTTGGATAAGTTTACAATCACTACTAATATTGCAACGTGTCTCTCTCTTTTTTAGCCCTACTATTTATTTTTCTTTTTAATAAATAACAAAGAATGCATAAATATGGCTATGCCACCGTAAACGTGTGGGGCCCCCTTCATATTTCAGTTTTGATTTTTTGAATTGTCTTGTTTTCTTATCAAAATTTACATCTGTCCACCTTGTTTTAGATGTTAACATATGTTTCAAATGTTACGTCGGTAATTGAACTTGGCGCGGATAAAAAACAACAATATCGGGTAAAGGAAAAGTGGTAGCTCCTCCCAATGACCTTGGCATTTTTCCCAAACGGGCTATTACTGTACAGTGCAGTGAAGGAGTTAATTAATTCTGAAATTTCAGCAATTGTGGGCCACCTACATATTCAAAACCTAATCGAACGGGTAGGGAAGGCTTATGTCAACTTCGTACGAGAATTCTTTGGTAGCATACCAAATAATCCACATGCAGCATAGTTCGTGGAACGTATGGCAAAACAGAAGAGCAAAGTCAAAAGCAGCATGAAAGACAAGATCCAACCATGCGAAAACTATTTTGTGTTGAAGCTTCATAAAATTTGACTAGTGAAGAGGAATCTGATGGGTCCAACCATGATGAAAGCTAACAAATGGACACAACCACGGATGCATGACCAAACTTCTTGTCAACCCTGTTCTTTTATGAACAGTGTCAAAAAATTTTTTTTTTCCTTCTTCACTTGTAAAACAAATTGTAAACAATCAAAGCCTTCCTATGAATTTTTTGAGTGATTATAATTGTAACAACTAAGAGTACTGCTTCACAATTACATATCAGATGTAGTTTCGTCACACCAATCTTTAGCATTAATAGATATTCCATAGAAATTGGTAAAAAAAATCCAAAACAAATATACTTATTCAAGCATCCACAAAAAATTGCCAAACCAAGTTAGTTACATTTGTCCAAGCTTCTTCAACCATTAAATATGCTCATAATTGTAAAAGAAACTTAGTGGCAAAAATGATGTTTGTTATCAATCTTTCTTTTTCCTTTTGGCCTTCTGGAGCCTAACGTACTTGTTCAAAAGGAAATTACATAAGTAATGAGTTGAGCTTATGAAGGGCATAAGTTGTTCATGGTTTGGGGACGTACCTCTCTTTGTATGCGTCGAACCGATCCATAACATCAATATACTTACTGTTCGACAAATCTTTCACTAGGTCGACTAGCAGCCTAAACCTTTCCACCTTATCAAACTGAGGAAATAGAACAGACAATATACCATCAACAATACCATCATATGACAATATAATTGTAGTAGTGCAATTATGTGGTTAAACATGAAATAGTCACATTGTGTACGCCGATCGGCATGACAATACCTTGCATATACTTTATGACGAACATACCACAGTCATAACTTCATGAAAAGATGCATGTGAAGGTCAACCTTGTGTGTAATATTAATAGGAGAGCCAAAATTGGAGAGTGAAGGAATAATTTTTTTAGTATACTTATCAGTCTTATGTTGTAGACGAGGGTCTTTCAATCTCTCTAATTCAAATTCCTTGACATTTGCAACATACTGGTCTTCAAAATAGTGTTGCAATAACAAATGCATTGTTTGAACCTATGCATGAGCGTAGTAAGATAGATTATGACGTTTATTGTACCAAAGAAAAAAAAAAGAAATTTAAATTGCCTACCAATTTCGTTGCCATTAATTCTCGACTTTCATATTTGTGCGACTAGAACGCGATGTGGCATATCTATCTTGACACAAAACCAATGTTCTCCATTGTCATTCACCGGAATATATATCTAAGCAACAATAATAACAAAACTTAGTGCAATGTTGCCCAACCAATTTAGAAAATAAAAATTTAATAAATAATAATAATACCATAAAACACATATTAAAAAATTAATAATAGCAGTACAATGGAGAGGATATTTAGAATAGTCATGCAAAATGTAAGAGTGCTTGACCCATTACTTCTTCACAGGCATGAAGCTTCCCAGTGTATCGAGACTCCCCAAAATATTCGTCGCATAGCTTTGCATGGTCCGTCCCATTCAAAATATGTTGCTACATTCAATAATGTACAAGTATGCTTTAGTAAGTGTACATTAACACCTAAACATAAACATGACACACTATACTACTCACCGATACATATGTGGGAAAGTACCATGTACTATGACACTCATCCGGAAAAAGCCTTTTTTGGGCATTTGTCAATTTCGCTACAACTAAATTGATAATCTAAAATACATGCAACAAATAATAATTTCAGACCTATATCATTGAAAATGACATCACATAGCAATATTGACGTATGAAATGAACACTTATGGAACCACGAATCCAGGTTTTTGGTTGTAATGAGCACAAATCTAAGCGGGTGGCAAGTTCAATCGGCGTGTAAAACAGCTCCATCACCACAATATCCTCACTGAATCATGTGAAAATTGAAGGGTTAAACTTACTCTTAATTGATAGAGGAACATACAAACTCAATAAAATTACCTGCCATCCAAATCCTTATCGAAACAATATTCCTTTAGAATTTTTTCCTCAGCAGATAAAGGACATGGCCTTACGATTCGTGCAGTTGATGACTTGTGAATATAACCCAATACATAAATAACAAATTGTCAAACTTTGCACAGTGTGTTATAGGGGATTGGAGATGAAGAACAATAACAGAATGAATAATAACCTCAATAGCATCAAAATTGGCGCCAAGTAGTTTTCCAAGTAAGTTCAAACTCTACCACAAATTGCAACCAACAATAAAAAATCAAAAATCATGAAATAGAGTATCACAAATGAACAACATTGTATAATACATATATAATCTGCATGACTTACTTGATCAAACTTATCCTCATTTGTATCGAGAGACGAATCTGCTGCATTTAAGTCAAGCATTGTTTGGGTTGGTTTTTTTGGAATGGCTTTTCTCTTGTTCCTAGTGATAGCTATATAAGGTGACCGCACATATTGACTTTCCACTCCCTCATCTGAACGTCGAGTGCACCGACCGCCATATGGACCAGTTGATGAACTAGATTCATCAACAAGTTGGTGTTTTGGAATTTTTTTTCCTTCGCTTATTCTTCAATCCCACTGTCATTTTGTTTTGCTTATTATTCCTCCCTTGTAGCTGATGTGTAATGGGAGCACCATTTGTATCAGAAGAACCATTAATGGAATCAAATAATGGTGAATTTGTTATTTGTTTTTGAACGTGGGTGGTTTGATCATGAAGATGGGAATCCAATTTGAAGATTGATGGTGCGAGCAGAATTCTATTTTCATCCATGTTTTTTTATGCTACCATAACATCAGGTTCTGGCAGTAGCACAGGGGTGACATGTTCCACTGTAGGTAGAACCGTAGATTCTACCACAACATCATGTTTTGGCGGGAGCACATTGGTCACATGTTCAACTATAGGTACAACCGTAGATTCTACAACTCCATGTGCAACTATGTTAGCTAATTTATTACATTGGTCGTGATCCACTTCTCGTTGCTTTGGCATTTGTGGTGTCTCCAATTTTTCCATGACCTTGGGAATGGAAGAATTAGCCATTTCACTTTTAACAATGACAACTAGTTCTTCCAAAAAACTTTTAATGTCACAAACAGTCGTCTCAATTTTTGAAATCCGACTACCATCAATATTTTTCATTCCCTCGCTTTGTATTGATGGTGGCATTTGCTCTTCAACAACAAAATTAACAGCAACCTATTTAAAGACATGTTATAGAGAATTTAATTTTCCATTTCAACATGAATAAGAACAAAGAAAACCAAACCTAAAAGAATAGAAACAAAGGATGACCTTCTCATTCTGGTAACCTCCTGAATTTTCGAATAGTTTCAATGTCTCTTTTATTTCTGCATCACCCCAATCAGCCAAGCAAGGGACCGACCGAGCACGAGCAACATGACAACCACTCGGAGCAACACAATCAAAGTAAAACAACTGCATCACAAAAATGTATGAATTTAACACATACTATGTAAGGAAATAGGCATTAAAATCAAGTATTTATAACAAAACAATTATTAATTGGTTGCAAGTATACCATTATAAGAAATAAGCATCCATTTGGTTGCGATTGAGTTTTTGAACTGTACTTACATAAACCACGAACAAGGAATTGAAGAGTGAACTTTGACCAATTATAATCCTTCATGCCATCCACATTCTGAACAAGGTGAATGAAAGATTGCTTAACAACATCCTTTGTGGGTGGGCATAAGAATGCACCTAATATGTATAGGGCAAATATCCTCTTAAATTCCTCTCCAGCTCCATCGGTTTTGGTTAAATAATCTCTCAAAGCATTCAATTTGATAGCACCTTCGACAACTCTGTTGTTAGGGAAAATCGATGTGATTCCCCATAAGTAAATCAATCAATGGGAATAAAAACTAATGCGGAAAAATTAAATTAGAAGCAACACAAGAATTTTTACGTGGTTCCCTCAATGTGAGATACGTCCACGGGATCGAAATCCAATTCCACTATCAACCAAATAAGTTTCCAAACGATTACAAACGAGACACGAATGGTCTCACAAACCACCCTTAGGTGAATTCCAAATAATCACAAAATAAACAAGAGGAAAGACCTCACCAAATAGATGAACCAAAATCTTTAGAATCAGGGTTGAAAAAGACCCAAAAATAATTAACCCAAATCAAAACCTTCAATGTAGACCTTCAAAGCAGAACCGAAACAGAGTTGCAAAGCAAAGCACAAATTCTTGAATTTGATGGCACCAACTCTTGGATTGACCAAGTCAAACAGGGCAACAATCAATACCAATTGAAGCCCAACAAATTACCAAGCACTCTCACCAATCAATTGATCAAAAAACGCTGCTGCTTCTTCCTTTTTCCGAATTGATTACCCAAGTTCTATATATAAAATCAATTAACTTGCTGCTGCTTTATATACCGAGGAAGGCAAAACAATATTTATATATTATTAATTCTAGGGTTTGTTTTATCAAAACCCTAGCTGTAACCAAATTGGATTGGGTCTCTACAAATCAGATATAATATATAAAAATATATTATAACTAATACCAAACCAAATTAAACTCTTTTAATAAACCAATTGGGTCCCACACTCCAATAAGGAGGTATACCCAATAATTCTCCCCCTATCGACTTAGGTGGAGAGATCAACCATACCCGCCAAAGTTCGACACTTTAAATGTTTGTCCCTCGACAAAGTCTTAGTCAACATATCCGAAATATTATCATCTGTGTGAACCTTTTCGAGTTGCAACAATTTCAAATCTAACACATCACGAATCCAATGGTATCTCACATCAATATGTTTCGATCTCGAATGAAAAGTAGAATTTTTACTCAAGTGAATAGCACTTTGACTATCACAATAAAGCACATACTTTTCTTGCTTCAAACTCAACTCTTGCAAAAATTTCTTCAACCATAACTCTTCTTTGCAAGCTTCTGTAATGGCAATAAATTCAGCTTCGGTAGTTGAGAGAGCAACACATTTTTGTAATTTAGATTGCCATGCCACAGCTCCCCCTACAAAAGTCATCAAATACCCCGAAGTAGATTTCCTAGAATCAACATCACCGGCCATGTCAGAATCCGTGAACCCATCAAGCATCGGCTTACCATCCCCAAAACACAAAGACACCTTCGAAGTCCCTCGAAGATACCTTAGAATCCATTTTATCGCTGCCCAATGTTCTTTACCCAGATTAGAGAGAAAACGACTCACCACACCAACGGCGTGAGCAATATCCGGCCTTGTACAAACCATGGCGTACATCAAAGAACCAACTGCTGAAGCATAAGGAACTTTCAGCATCTCTTCCTTGTCTTTTTCACTTGTAGGACATTGATTCGAACTAAATTTGAAGTGACCTGCAAGTGGACAACCAACCGACTTTGCTTTATTCATGTTAAACCTCTCAAGAACTTTCTCAATGTAGCTTTCTTGAGACAACCAAATCAGCCCCTCTTTGCGATCACGAACAATTTTCATACCAAGAATTTGCTTTGCCGGTCCCAAAGCTTTCATAGCAAAAGATTTACTCAACTCTAACTTCAACTTGTTAATCATGGTAGAATCTTGACCCACAATTAGCATGTCATCAACATAAAGCAAAAGAATAATAAATTTACCATCCGGAAAATTTTTCACAAACACACAATGGTCCGAAGTGGTTTTAGAAAAACCATTATTCATCATGAAAGAGTCAAATTTTTTGTACCATTGCCGCGGAGCTTGCTTGAGACCATACAAACTTTTCTTCAATTTGCAAACAAATTTCTCTTTCCCTTTCTCCACAAAACCTTCTGGTTGCTCCATGTAAATTTCTTCTTCAAGATCACCATGAAGAAATGCGGTCTTCACATCAAGTTGTTCAACTTCAAGGTTCATACTTGCAGCCATGCCAAGTACAACCCGAATAGAAGACATCTTCACAACCAGCGAGAAAATCTCGTCAAAGTCAATGCTGTTCTTTTGCCCAAAGCCTTTCACAACAAGACGTGCCTTGTACCTCAGATTCTTGCCATCATTCTTCAATTTGAAAATCCACTTATTTTTCAGAATTTTCCTCCCTTTAGGCAACTTCACTAAATCATAAGTATGGTTTTCAAGTAAGGAATTCATCTCCTCGTCCATGGCCTTTTTCCAATCACCTTTCTTTGCATGCTCAATTGCTTCTTTGTAACTCTCGGGCTCCCCTTGATCGGAAATCAACACAAATTCATTGGGAGGATACTTTCTTGAAGGTTATCGGTCCCTTGTAGATTTTCTCAACTCAAGTTGTGGTGGCGGTTCTTGAGTTGGATGCTCTTCCTCAATTTCTGGCTCAACTTCATTAGGATTAGCATCATCCTCCACATCTTCAATAGGTGGCTGCACATCTCCCCCATTTTCATCATCAACTGAAGATGAAGGAGATGGATCCATGTCAATGAGATCACTAGTTTTTGGCTCCAGTTGATCATCTTTACCAAAGTCTTCAATTGTTTGGTCTTCAAGAAACACAACATCACGGCTTCGAATGACTTTCTTGTCGACCGGATCCCATAATCTATACCCGAATTCATCACGCCTATAGCCAAGAAAAATACATTGTCTTGACTTACTATCAAGCTTGGACCTCTCATCCTTTGGAATGTGAACAAAAACTCGACAACCAAACACTCTCAAATGCTCATAAGACACATCTTTTCCAGTCCAAACTCTTTCAGGAACATCACCATTCAAAGGATAGCAAGGAGACAAATTGATCACGTCAACCGCTGTACTCATTGCCTCACCCCAAAAGGATCTTGGCAATTTAGCTTGTGAAAGCAAACACCTTGTTCTTTCTACAATGGTGCGGTTCATCCTCTCGGCAACGCCATTTTGTTGAGGAGTCTTCTTAACTGTCTTTTGGTGCCGAATACCTTAGCTGCGACAATACTCATCAAATGGCCCAATGTATTCACCACCATTATCTGATCGGATACACTTCAATTTCTGTCCTGTTTCTCTTTCAACCATGACCTGAAAATGCTTAAATACTTCTAGAACTTGATCTTTAGTTTTTAGTAGAAAAGCCCAAACTTTTCTTGAATAATCATCAATGAAAGTAACAAAATAAAATGCACCACCATGTGTTCTAACTTTTAAAGGACCACAAACATCCGAATGAATCAACTCCAAAACATTTTCTTTTCTAGAAACAACATTTTTATGAAAAGAAACTCTATGTTGTTTACCCGCCAAACAATGAACACAAGTTTTAAGATGTGTACCTTTCAAACCGGGTAGAAACTCTTTCTTGAACAAAACTTGTAGCCCCTTTTCACTCGTGTGCCCAAGTCGCCTGTGCCACAATTCAGTAGAAGTATCATCTTCAGGTGCATTGACAACACCTTTACAAATTTTTCCTTACATCGAATAAAGTGTATGAGTCTTCTTGCACTTAGTCACCACCAAAGAACCCTTTGTGAGCTTCCATATTCCATCACCAAATTTGTTGTTGAAGCCTTCATCATCTAGCTTCCCAGTAGAGATCAAATTGAGGCGAATGTCGGGAACATGCCTCACATCTTTAAGCAACAACTTGCAACCCAAATTTGTTTCCAAGCAAACATCACCCATGCCAATAACCTTGGACAAACCTTCATTACCCATTCGAACAAAACCATAATCTCCTTCGGTGTAGGTAGTGAAGAAATCAACTCAAGAAGTCACATGAAAAGAAGCACCAGAATCAATCACCCAATTGCTCTCTTGGCCCCCAAAATTGATACAATCATCTTCACAAACGACCATGAGATCATCGGTAGTAACTGCTGTAGTGTCTTCTTGCTTCTTATCCACACTTTTGTCACGCCTTTTCTCCTTGTTCTTGAGCTTTCGGCATTCTCGCTTCATATGCCCTTTCTCATGGCAATAATAGCACTCAATGTCTTTCTTTGAAAAAGAACCATCTTTTGATTTGTCACGGCTTTGATCACAACCATGAGGAGTCTTACTCCTCCCCCTTGTTTTGCTTCGACCTCTCACAACAAATGCTTCCGAATAAGAGGAACCGGCTGATTTTCTTCTAGTTTCTTCATTCAATAAGCTACTAGTGACTTAGCCTATTGTGACAACTCTATCGGGTGTCGAATTACTAACTGTCACAACCAAAGTCTCCCAACTTTCATTTAAGGAACTAAGTAGTATCAAAGCTTGCAACTCATCATCAAAAATAATTTTCATAGAAGCAAGTTGGTTAACAATGCTCTTTATTTCATTCAGATGTTCCGGAATAGGGCTGCCCTCTTTATATTTTAAATTAACCAACTTACGAAACAGAAAGGCTTTATTTGTGGCTGATTTTCTATCATAAAAACTCTCTAATTTTTTCCATAAATCATGTGCCGAAGTTTCAGTAGCAACATGATGAAACACACTGTCATCAATCCATTGACGGATAACACCAACAGCTTTTTGATTAAGCATCTTCCACTCATCATCTTTCATATCATCAGGTTTGCCACTATCACCCTCAATAGGCCCATATAAATCTTTACAAAATAATAGGTCCTCCATTTTAGTTTTCCAAGTTACCCAATTGCTTCCATTGAAGCTAGACATACGACCCACATTCCCCTCCATTGATTTACACAAACAAATAAACCCCAATAAATCAGAAGCTCTGATACCAGTTGTTAGGGAAAATCGATGATTCCCACAAGTAAATCAATCAATGGGAATAAAAACTAATGCGGAAAAATTAAATCAAAAGCAACACAAGAATTTTTACGTGGACATACCTCACATTGAGGGAACCACGTAAAAATTCTTGTGTTGCTTTTGATTTAATTTTTCCGCATTAGTTTTTATTCCCATTGATTGATTTACTTGTGGAAATCATCGATTTTCCCTAACAAACTCCAGGTTCTTCAAATAGTTTGGGAAATTCTTTTGAAGATTTATTTAATTATATGGTTTTTCCTTTGGCAGGAATGCCCAATAACTTGTGAACGTCTAGTTCTATAATGAGGAGTTGTCGCCCATGAATATTCAAGGAACAAGTTTTGGGATCAAATTTCTGAATCAACCATTCGCAGAGGTCATGATCAAGCTTTGTACATCTGAGATTCAATAGGCCCCCTAAACCACTATTACTAATTGCATCATGTTGTTCCAAGCTCAATCTTTTTATTATTTTAACAATTGATCTCAAGGAAATTCGCGTTTGGAAATGCCACTGAAAAAGAATATAGTGGGTGTTAGAATAATTTAAGATAGACAACTTCAATAAATTAACAATAGTATGTGAATCAATTTATGTGAGTATATGCAAATTCAAACATGTTATTACAATGTGTGAAATAGTTCATATTAAAATAATAAATTTTTGCTCTCTCTATATTTCACCTTTCTTGGTTTTGTGGGAAAGGGACCTTTCAGCTTGGCTTGCTTATCAACAACACTACACCTTCTCATCTCTTTATAATCATTCTTCTCCTCCTTCCGTTGGGTTCTCCATTGATGTCCTATGTCCTTTGTCATCTACATTGCCTCAAAAGTGAACATAAGTGATGCTAGTAGAAAAAAAACAGATACAGATAACATTAAATATGATAACAATATGTGGTAAGCAATGTGCAAACCGTGTCGGTGACTTTTATTTGTGTTTCCTGCTTGCTTTTGTTTTCATCTTCGCTATAGGTTCAACCAAATGAATAATAAGGATTAATATTTCAACCCAATATAACAAATGCAATTAAAATAAGAAATTGAATAGTGTGAAGAAATAATACTTGTAGAAGAAGAATGCTGGTGTAAATCGTTTGTGTATGCAAGGTTTGTTACTTCCTTCGCTCATTGTGTATTGTTATATATTATCTACACAAGCAAATCGTGAAATAATCGTATGAGAGAAAATTAAATCAAGTTAGTCAGTGCGAGAAAAGTACACAAACTAAAAGAAAAATAATAAAGACAAACTGTTCAATTACACATTGTTTATAAATATAAAAATAAAAAATTAAAAAATTAAATGAGGCAAACAAATAAACATACAAAATCCAAAGAATGCCACAAGAAAACCATAGATTTTGGGAGTCTTCATTTTTTGCAGGGATATGGAATTGGGGGGAATTTGGCGATCTACTAAAGTTTCGGGTGATTTTCTGGGCTAATTTGAAATTGGAAGTTAATATGCCATCAGTGTCTAAATTGTTATAATGTTAGGATCAACTCTCATTGTGCCTTTGAAATCAGGATATCGTGGGAAACTCTTTGTTGGTCTGCTTGCTAAGTACAACTATACACAGCTAGCTTTGAATTCTGTCCACTATACAATCCTCATAGAGTCATCATCTGAAGTTTCACTTATAAATCACAAAATACTTAACAGTAACTATTTCTATTATGTGCAGCATGAAAAAACATTGCTAGTAATAAAGAAGTGAAGCATTTTAAATCATCTAGTCTGTATGTCATCTGATTTGTTCTATGAGGAACAATGAACAACTAGTTGTTGTGACTCATTCTAATCCAGACAGTTACTCAACAAGCAACGATTTTCCACACCTAATTAAAAGTTATATTTTTCCATCAATAATTAAGAATCACAAATTGCCACAACTAATTCACTCCATTCCAATCAACAAACAATGACTTGCCACGATTAAGAGCACATCTAATCCTCAACCAATTCTTTCAACAGTCAATATTATTACTCAAATTTGATAATTTTTTTTAAAAAGAGTACGGATTGGAGTACGGATTGATTTAATCAAAGTTTTACGCAAATTTAAATGAAAAGAAGAAAAAAAATTAAAAAAGGATTGAAAATCGGGATTATATTTCTCATTCTCATATACAAACATATATATATATGTATGTATGAATCGAAAGATTGTCGCACCAGGATTGTCGCACCAGGATTGCTAGGTGATTTCACACAGGTTTTTTTTTTTTCTCCTCTTGTTGCGGTTGGCCTCTTGGCAACCATTGTTCTGCTTTTAAAACTCATCAAATATATAACTCATATATATTAGGTTTCATATTAGGTACATCATATTAGGTTTTAAACACATGAACAACACATATATACATATTAGGATATACGCACAACCGAAAAATTGAATGAACACATAAAAATCCAAACTGACCAAAACAAGTTTAAAACAGGGTACTAAAATCAACTTACATGAGTTTACAATCAAAGAAAACATACCATACGTCTCTACAACATAAAGGTGTTGGCTAGTAATGGTGGTGGCAGCAGCAACTGTGTGGTTTCCAGCAAAAAGAGTGAACAACTGTAAGAGAATAGGAGGCTAAGAAAGAGAGAATGGGAGACAAGAAACGTAAGGGACAAGGGTTATAATAATTGATCTCAAGGGTTCCGTTTGGGTGGGAGCTTTTGGGTTCCCAAATAGGCATTGGTTGAGTTTTTAGGAAGTTTTAAATTTTATTTTTTTTTTGGTAAACAAAATATATGATTATTGTAATGGAGGTGGATTGCTTTCAGCCCACAATATGGAAAGGACCGTGTTGTTTGAGCCTTCTTTCAGTACAAAACCCTTTATTTTGTCATGCGCTTTGTGTATTTTATTCAGAAAAAAAATTAGATTGATCTGATAATGAATCCAAAATTAATCTAAAATCAAATAATTTGTGTAAAAATTAATATTATTAAAATTAATATTATTTAACCAAAAACTAGCTAGTTTTCAAATAGGAATCTTAACACCAGTTTTCTTTAGCTTGTCAATTTCTTTTCAATTCAAATGCATGTACTGCTTCCTCTTTGTTTCTTTCTAACCGAGTAAATTACGTGACCGTGAACACATAATGCACATAGCTAGACTTGTGAGCAATATCAGGATAAACGTACCTAATTAGGTATAACATGGTGAGTTTTAAACGGTCTTACAACTAGGTGGTTTCACATAGGTTCTTTTTTTTTTCTCCTCTTGTTGCGGTTGGCCTCTTGGCAACCATTGTTCTGGTTTTATTGCTCAACTTCCACAACCAATTGAGTAATAGTTTTCTATTAAAAACATTAACAGTGTTATCAATTGGACTAAACTAATACAAAATCTATAGTTAAGGGACAAAATATATGATTATTATAGTGGAGGTGGATTGCCTCCAACCCACAATATAGACCGGACCGTGTTGTTTGGGCTTTCTGGGGGCCATCATGGATCCCATTTCAATGAAAAACCCTTTATTTTGTCATGCGCTTTGTGTATTTTATTCACAAAAAAAAAAAAAATTGATCCGATAATGAATCCATAATTAATCCAAAATCAAATAATTTATGTGCAAAAATTAATATTATTAAAATAACATAGGACCCTAACCATCATGTGGCTCACACAGACAATTTCCTAATGACAAATAGGACTCATGACAACTGATGGAATGTAATCTGGAGCCGTAGGTTGGGAGTTAGAGTGGAATACGCATTAAACTTACTCGAAAAAGGGTGTTTCGGGGGCAAAAATTCAAAACAGCCCCCGCATGACCGTGTTACTCTCATGGATAGCTTCCCATGACAAATAGGACTTGTGACAACTGACGAAATGTAATTTGGACCCGTAGGTTGGGTGTTATAGCTGAATACGCCCTAAACTTAATCGAAAAATGGCGTTTCGGGGGCGAAAATTCAAAACAGCCCCTGAACCACCATGTGACTCACACAGATAGTTTCCCCATGACAAATAAGACTTGCAACAACTGATGCAATGTAATCCGAATCCGTAAGTTGGGAGTTAGAGTCACATACGCCCTAAACTTAGTCGAAAAAGGGCGTTTCGAGGGTGAAAATTCAAAACAGCCCCCGAACCACCAGGTGAATCTCATGAACAGCTTCCTTATGACAAATAAGACATGTGACAATTGATGGAACATAATTCGGACCCGTAGGTAGAGAGTTAGAGCCGAATACGCCTTAAACTTACTCGAAAAAGAGCTTTCCGAGGGCGAAAATTCATAACAGCCCCCGAACAATCGTGTGACTCTCACGGACAGCTTCCCCATGAAAAAGAGGGCTTGTGACAATTGACGAAATGTAATCCAGATCCATAGGTTGGGAGTTAGAGCCGAATACGCCTTAAACTTAGTCAAAAAAGGGCGTTTCAGGGGTGAAAATTCAAAACAGCCCCCGAACCACCGTGTGACTCTCACGGGCAGCTTCCCCATGACAAATAGGACTTGTGACAACAGACGGAATGTTATTCGGACCCGTAGGTTGGGAGTTAGAGTAGAATACGCCAAAAACTTAGTTGAAAAAGGGAGTTTCGTGGGCGAAAATTCAAAACAGCCTCCCAACGACAGTGTGACTTTCACGTATAGCTTCTCCATGAAAAATAGGACTTGTGAGAATTGACAAAATGTAATTCAGACCCGTAGGTTGGGAGTTAGAGTCGAATACGCCCAAAACTTAGTCGAAAAAGGGCGTTTTGAGGGCAAAAATTTAAAACAACCCCCGAACCACCATGTGACTCTCACAGTCAGCTTCCCCATGACAAATAGGACTTGTGACAACTAACAGAATACTATTCGGACCTGTAGGTTTGGAGTTAGAGCCGAATACGCCCAAAACTTACTCGAAAAAGGGCGTTTCGGGGGCAAAAATTCAAAACAACCCTCGAACCACCGTGTGACTCTCATAGGCAGCTTCCCCATGACAAATATGACTTGTGACAACTGACAGAATGTTATTCGGACCCGTAGGTTGGGAGTTAGAGCCGAATATGCCCAAAATTTACTCGGCAAAAAGGCGTTTTGGGGGCAAAAATTCAAAACAGCCCCCGAACCACTGTGTGACTCTCACGAACAGTTTCTCCATGACAAATATGGCTTGTGACAACTGACAGAATGTTATTTGGACCCGTAGGTTAGGAGTTAGAGCTGAATACGCGCAAAACTTAGTCGAAAAAGGGCGTTTCGGGGGCAAAAATTCAAAACAGCCCTTGAATGACCATGTGGCTAACACGGACAACTTCCCCATGTCAAATAGGACTTGTCACAACTGACGGAACGTAATTCGAACCCGTAGTTAGAGAGTTAGAGCCGAATACGCCCAAAACTTAATCGAAAAAGGGCGTTTCGGGGGCAAAAATTCAAAACAACCCTCGAACCACCGTGTGACTCTCACAAGCATCTTCCCCATGACAAATAGGACTTGTGACAACTGATGGAATGTTATTCGGATCCATAGGTTTAGAGTTAGAGCCGAATACACCCAAAACTTACTCGAAAAAGGCCGTTTTGGGGGCGAAAATTCAAAACAGCCCTTGAACCACCATGTGACTCTCACGGGCAACTTCCCCATGACAAATAGGACTTGTGACAACTGACAGAATGTTATTCGGACCCGTAGGTTGGGAGTTAGAGCCGAATACGCCCAAAACTTACTCAGCAAAGGGCGTTTTGGGGGCGAAAATTCAAAACAGCCCCGAACACTGTGTGACTCTCACGGGCAGCTTTCCCATAACAAATATGACTTGTGACAACTGACGGAATGTTATTCGAACCCCGTAGGTTGGAAGTTAGAGCTGAATATGCCCAAAACTTAGTCGAAAAAGGGCGTTTCGGGAGCAAAAATTCAAAACAGCCCTTGAATGATCGTGTGGCTGACACGAACAACTTCCCCATGTCAAATAGGACTTGTCACAGCTGACGGAACGTAATTCGGACCCGTAGGTAGAGAGTTAGAGCCGAATACGCCCAAAACTTAGTTGAAAAAGGGCGTTTTAGGGGTGAAAATTCAAAATAACCCCCGAACCACCATGTGACTCTCACAGGCAGCTTCTCCATGACAAATAGGACTTGTGACAACTGACGGAATATTATTCAGACCCGTAGGTTTAGTGTTAGAGCCGAATACACCCAAAACTTACTCGAAAAAAGGGCGTTTCGGAGGCGAAAATTCAAAACAGATGAATACGCCTTGTTGTATTATATTAATTTATTGAATGTACACAGCTGTGTTATATTATATTTAAGCTTTCATACAAGTATCAAACTCTGAATGGTATTTCTAAGGCCTTGTGCTTCATGAGATATCAGGTATTCTTTCTTTGATGAACCATTTACAGGTGTCTCAACATACATTTCTATGTATTTCCTTTTGTGATTGAACTTTATTTTTGTTATTATTTTTCTCACATGTTCTAATATCCTGAATGAAATGGCACTGTCAGACATTAATAAGTAGGGATAGTTTTATATCCAATCGAATGATTCAAGTGCCTTTTGCAAACAATTAATGAGGAAGTTGGTAAAAAGAATACTTTCTATTCACATTGGGGTTTGATATTGGTTTAGCCACAGAATTTGGATACATGTTGCATACAAATAGAAGATTGTTACATTAGCTTTATGTTAGTAATGACAGATTTAGTAATGATTGTTCTGCATTTAACAATGTTCCTTATAACAAAAGACTTTAGAAAGATTGATAATTGATTCATCATGGAAGGTTGCTTCTTTGATATGTTATTTGTCACTTATTGCCAAATTCATTCATGAAGTTGGGCATTTATGGGTCCAATTCTAATTTTTTTTGTTTTTTTGTTTTTTGTAGATGACTTTGTTGCGTGGACTTTCAAAGTAATATTTTGGTGTATGTAGAAGAAATTTCACTTTTGTATAAAACTAATATAATACTGTTGTTGTCCATGGCTTTTGTGCAGTTCACTATTACTAATACAGAAAACTTTTGGCAGCCAACAGATAATTACTGACATGGTACATAAATCACCTTTTGTCACCGTACATATATATGATTTTTTGTCGTGGTACATAGATGTACTTTTGTTTTGGTACATACATCACCTTTTGTCGTGGTACAGATTACGATGGTAATTTGTACTATGCCACATGGTCATTTCACATGGTAGTAAATGTAATTTTTGTATATGGAGGGCTTTGATTTTTGTATGATTCTATATTTTGTATGGAATTATTATTTTAGTTTGGACAATAGTTGGTATGTGATTTGACAGTTAAAGTTTTTTATTTTTTGTATACGAATATAGATTGTGGAATAATTGATAGTATATGTATCATTTTATTTATATACATATTACAAGTTGCATGGAATACCGACAAGTTATGGAAAAATTATAATATTTGCAATTAAAACGTAATATTATGTTTTTGGCAACTAAAAGTTTTGTAGCAAAAAAAAATGAAAAATAAAAAAAATAAAACATTTGGTGACTAAACGTTTTGTAGCCAAAAGAAAATCAAACATTTGGCGACTAAAAGCTTTGTAGCCAAAACAAAATCAAACATTTGGTGACTAAAAATTTTGTAGCCAAAAGAAAATCAAACATTTGGCGACTAAGATATTTCATAGCTAAAAACAAAAGCTGAAGAATAAAAACACTTTTGCCGACTAAAATTTTAGTAGCCAAAAATGTGTGAGTTTAGGCGACTAAATTTTTAGTAGCAAAACAAAAACTATTTGCCGACTAAAATTTTAGTAGCCACAAAAATTTGACTTTAGGCGACTAAAATTTTAGTAGCCAAAACACTAGTATTTACTTTAGGCGACTAATATATTTTGTAGCTAAAAACATTTTCTGCGACTAAATATTTGGTCATTAACAATAATTAAGGCTTTTGGCGACAAAAAAATTGGTCGCCAAAAATGTATTATTTAATTTTTTTTCCAACTTTTTGGCAACTAAATATTTAGTTGGCAAATGAATACATTTGGCGACTAACATAAGTTTAGTCGCCAATTAGCTTTCCCGACTACTCTTCGGCTACTAATTTTGCAACCAAAAAATTTAGTCGCTAAAGGCTTTCGGCGACTAAAAATTTAGTCGTCAAAAGTGAAAATTCTTGTAGTGGTATGATTAATTAGTAAAAGTTATGACATTTTGTTAATCTTATTATGATTGTGGAGAAAAAAGTTGGGGTTATGATTCATTAGTAAAAGTTATGACATTTTGTTAATCTTATTATGATTGTGGAGAAAAAAGTTGGGGTTATGATTCATTAGTAAAAGTTATGATTTGTACTACCAAAAGTTATGATTTGTCGTGGTGAATCATAATAAAAAATGTTACGATTCAAATGTTATGATAATTAATTACAAATAACTATATTTGTTATGAATTGTCATTATATTATTATGATTTATAGTGTCTTTGTTATGACACTTTGGTGAATATTATGACATTGTTATGATTCATTGTAGTATTGTTATGATATTTGAAAAAAAGTTATGATTCTTTCTGTAACCTGTTACATGACCAGCTTAGTAAGTCACTTTTTATGATGTGGCACGATATGGACCACACAATAAGTGCATATCATATGCCCTTTTATAAGGTGTACATTGTAGACTTTCCCAAAAAGCCTATATCCAAATAGCACCTATAAAATTAGACAAAAAGTTGGTTGAGATTTGCCAAAATAACAAATGACCATTAGAGCACTATTACCATAATTTGGCAATTTGCTACTATTCATTGTCAAATTATAGAAATGACAATGTTATAATAGCATTTGCCATTGAAAATACTCTTGGAGCATCGACAACAGCTCCCTTATAATAGCTTTTGCTATTATAAGTGGTTAATTCTTCAAAAATCATTCCCCAACTGATCCCTTATCCAACCCCCTAAATATAAGTGTTGCTACAGTTCATATCTGATAAATTCTTATTTTATTTTATTGAAGGCGAACACAGTTGCAGCAGAGCAGGTGAACACAGCAACCCAAACAAGGGCCGGACATCTGGGGAGTTGACCGGTCGAACGTCTTGAAGGATGGCCTCACCTCTGTTTAATTGAATGCCTTTGTTCCAATGAAGCCCATAGCCCATAGTTAGGACTGGACATGAACAACAGGAGCAGAAGCAACAAGTCTCTCCATGAGAAGTCAATGGAGATGGTAGTTAACATTGTCAAGCTATCATCTTCAGAATCGAGTGCTCCTGCTGCTTCAGAGTTGAGTGCACCAACTACGGACAATCAAACTCCTTCCTCCTCCTCAATGGGTGTTATGGATCTAATTGTACCAGCAACAACTACCAGTAATCAAGCCATGCTAGAGGCTTCCAACCTGGTTCTAGATATTCAAGTAATGAATGGTTCTGCTACAGCACTAATGATTGACTTTTCTTGATAAGTAAGACCTTAATAATCCATTGTCTGTGTCACAAGACAGCCTTATTACAGTGTCTTGATTCTTAGGAAGGTGAGGCAAGAATTTGTTTGTGTTTGAGGTAGCTTACCAGTCATGTCCACATTGCAGAGCATCTTTACCATTGATGCTACCATGCTGCTTTTCTCCAATACGACTTGTTCAATAACATTAATCTTCTTTCTCTTTTCTTTTTGCTGTGAGATTGCAGAGTTAGTTGGCATGTGTTTTCATTATTTTATTATGTCAAAAATATTCAAATTTAAAAGTAATTAAAAAGATTATTTTAATAGAATAAAGAAAGAATATGGAGTTTGTTGGGGGAAATAAATGAAAAAAGTGATTTCTAAAATAGAGAATGAATTTTTTAATAATATTTTAGGGTAAAATATAAGTAGGCTGGCAAGGATGTTCTTAGTACCTGTGTTCGGATTTTGCCTTCTGTTACTTTCCCTTTTTTTATTAATGAAACCTAGACTTATTTGGTATAATTTATTCTAATTTATTTATTTTTGGAAATAATTAAAATTAAAATAACTTTCTCAACTTATCAATAATCAAAATTTCAAAATTTTGAATTGTTTTAGTTCAATTTTTTTTAATTATTTTTACTTCTGAAATCATACTCTGTTTGGTTTTTTAATTTTTAATCCATTTTTTAAGTGAACTTTTAAGATATATTTTTTTCTTTTTTATCCACTTAATCTAAATACACTTAAAATGTATAAAATTTATGATTTTTTTTATAAAAAAAAAATCACTAAATGCTAAAAAAATAGAAATTCAGAATATTTTTGTATCTTTTTATATTTATTAAACTTTTTAAAGATTTCTTCACAAATATTATACTTATTAAGTACATTTAGATTAAATGCATCTAAAGAAATGTTGAAATATTTTTGAAAAATCACTAAAATTAAAAGAATACAAATTCAAAATTGTTTTTGAAAACACAAAACAAGAAAAGTGAATTTTTTTTCCCCTCCTAACGCGTGCTGCAATTAAACTTTGAGCCTTCAACCAAAACAAAAAAAAAAAAAAAAGAAAAAAAGAAAAGAAAAGAAAAAGACTGAGCAAATAAATGAAAACCTTTTAGACTATCTTTGGATACCAAGGATAAAAAAGATTAATAATTTGTTACGTTAAGAGAGAAAATATTAGAATTTCTCTCAAATCTTATTTGGATATGCCACATAAAATAAAAAGAAAACAAATTGTTATATTATCAAAATAACCTATTATGCTTTTATTTCTTTAGTATTTAGATGGGCAATTTGGGTATTACACCAAATTAGTAATCATCCTATTTATTTTTTCTCCAAATCTTTGGCATAAGTTTTCTTTTATGCATTTATCTCTTCATACCTCTCTATACTCTTTTTTTAGGTCCCAACTTGGACCAACATTGATATTTGAAGATAAATTACATTTTACCCCTTCAACTATTATTTTTTATCACTTTACTCCTGTCAACTATAAATCGTAACAACTAACCCTCTTCATCTTTTTTTTTCTTTTTAATTTGGACTTTTATGACTAAAATACCCTTTAATGAATAGGATAAATTATACTTTACCCCCTTAAACTATCATCCAATATCATTTTACTCCCTTGAATTATCACCCAATATTATTTTCAATTTGGGCCTTTTATTTTTTCATTTTACCACTAAATTAATTTTTAGTTTGGTAAAAAAATAATAAATAAATAAAATTTGAAAACCAAACCAAACAGAGTAAAAATATTTATTGAGAAATATTAAAAAAAGTTTACTTAAAGACAAAAAGTACCACAATATATCATTTTTTGTTTTATGTTTATTTTTTCATCTTACTGATTTTTTCAAAAATTTATTCACGAATATTTAACTTTGAGGTGCATCTAAAAATTTAAATTTTTTTATTAAAATATAAAAAAATAATAATAAAAATAAAAAATTATAAAATGAAGAAAACTTAAAAATTGTATTTGGAATTAAAAATAGACAACTTTTTTAGTTGGGAGGGTAAAGTGCTATTGAGTGATAATTTAATGGGATAAAATGTAATTTACTCATATAGTTAAAAGGGTATTTTTGCCACTAAGGTCAAAATTGAAAAAATTAAGGGAAATTGTAGCTGCACACCATGCAAATTCTCAGTACACACCACAAATACGTTCGGATATAAGATGTCCAGATTTAAAATTATGAACAAAAATAAATTATTCAAATATATAGCCCGTTTAATTATTTATATCCGAACAACTACTTTATGTTCATAAATCTAAATCCGAACATTTGATATTTGTTCGAAAATTTATATCCGAACACATTTGTGGTGTGTACTGATAACTTGTATGGTGTAAAAATAGAATTATCCAAAAATTAATAGATGAGAAGGGTTAAGTGTTACAATTTTTAATTTAAAGGGGTAAAATGATAACAAACAATAATTTAGGACAGTGAAATGTAATTTGTCCTAATTTGAACAGTCTACTTCATATTGGCTTGCAATTAAACTTATTCATGCGAAAAATTAATTGAATCATACATTTACAAATATATGAATAAAGCATATATTTTTTTTAAAACAAAATATTATTTATTCATATATTCATAATTGTTTGAAGAAGTTGAAAATTTAAATGGATAAACTTTATTAGGATCCAATTTCCTAATACTGTACCAGACTAAGTATCCTTTTTTTTCCACTGGTATGGTACCTATAGGTATTGGTATGTCATCAGATATCGTTTCCGATGTATCATAAAAATATTATATATGTACTAAAAATATTATTTAGTAACTAATAATTTAAAAATACATATTATGAATTACAAATTTATATGTGAAAGGTGCTTGAAAGTATACTATCTGTTAAATAATACAAATAAAAGTGTTTCAAATAGAGTATGGAACAAAAGTTTTTACTATTAATATTACAAACCACTATATAAGATAAAAAAAAAAAAAAAAAAAGTAGCCGATATTTTTCGTTATTTATGCGATATTATGTTTTGTGTTCAATATCAGTTGGTACTGTCCAGTATTTTAGATGTTGGTTTGGATTTTCAAGATTCACTTTTTAGAAAAAAATTATTTTTATTTTTTGTATTTTTTTTTTGTTTTCACTAAATTTTTTTAATATTCTAAACATTTTTTTAAAATTTTTTTAGATATACTTAACATAAATATACTTAAAAAATATAATATTTGTGAACTTTTTTTATAAAAAAAAATCACTAAATATCAAAAATATAAAAAAAAATATGAGAATTTTTCATATTTTGTACATTTATTGGTTTTTAAAAATATTTTACTTTTTAGATACATTTAAATAAGTTGCATCTAAAAAAGTAAAAAAATTACTTAAAATTTTAAAAATATTCACAAAAAAAAAAACATACAAAAAAAAAAAAAATTCAATTTCCAAAAAATTGAATGAAGAAAATTAAGGTAGCATTGGTTTACTTTTCAAGATTCAACGCTGGTTTTAAATTATGATTTGGATGAAATATATTAACTAAATATATTTTTAAAATACAATTAAAAATTATTTTCAAAACTCATTTCTTCTTGTTCTTATTATTGTTAATTAATCAATGAACCATTTTTTTTTTTTTTTGGTACAGCGGAATAGGAAAAGAAAATAAACAGAAGCAGAGAAAATAAACAGAATCACTTTTTCTCACTCATCTTTCCGCTCACATTTTATACATCAATCAATAAAAAAAATTACAAATCATTTCAAAATTACTTTTAAAACTAATAATCAAATAAATTTTTTCTTTTTAAATTATGATTTAACAACTCAAAACTTAAAATATAATTTCACGATCAAATCATAATTTTAAACCAAATCAAAACCAGTCTGAATTTTTTCCCCCCAAATGGTGACCGGTACGGTATTGGTACCGTATTGGTAACATTGATTAGGATACAAGGAATGTATTATGTATGAGAAAACTTCGTATCGATCTCTTTGATTCAAAACGTGATCAATTTCTTTTCATTTTTGTTCATTTCTTTATTAATCCAAACAACAAAGAGAAATCCATTTTTATTTATTTTCATTTTCTTTTCTATCCAATCACTCCATCCAAACGGAGCTCAAAAAGTAACGTGCCTGAGCTATCTAGGGTTTCCATAAAATTCCGATTGATTCCACTGTTAAGCTTTTATCTCCTCCTTGTATTCGATTCGTCTTCTCTATGGTTCTGTCTCAGAAGCTTCACGAAGCCTTCAAAGGCACGGTTGAGCGGATCACGAACCCTAGAACTGTCTCCGCTTTCAAAGAGAAAGGTGTTCTCAGCATCACCGAGTTCGTCCTCGCCGGCGACAATCTCGTCTCCAAATGCCCTACCTGGTCCTGGTAAAAATTTCATTTTTTGTATTGTATTTATTATGGGAATTTGATTGCTGAGATTATGCGGGATAGGTTTTTATTGAAATTCGTATGTTTTGTTGTAGAATTTAAGTTTGACTTGTATATTTGTTTCGATTTCAAAGTGTAACTTAACTCTTTGCAATTTGATCGTTAATTTTTTTGGAGAATATAGGGTTTAGTTTGTGGTTTGGGATTGACTTACGGGTCTTAATTTCGATTCCGTCCAAGTTATTGAAGTTCTTTTGGAATCTGAACTAGTTGAAATTTACTCCTTTTCTATTTTATTATTTTATTTTTAATAATAACAAAATAGTTATTAACCCTTGTTTCCTTAGATTCTAACTGATCCTATGAGTTATTGATCTTGATTTTCAGCTAAGTTAATGCGCTTTGCGCGTGCGCGCGCACACATACCCAATCACAAATAAATTTTTCTTTTGATTATGTGAAATGCTCCAATAATTTGACTCAAGTCTTACGAAAGATTTAGTATCCTTGTCTCAGCATGGCTGATGTGCCTATTGAAATTGTGAAATAAATGGATAATGGATGTTGTTTTTGTTTGAATGGGGAGGAGAGATAATACCATTGCATCATGATTGGGGATCATGGCAATGAGGTAATCAGTACTTGTTTTGCTCTTTATTTAAATTTTGGTAGCTGGAAAATTGTCTCCAAAGGTTAAACCAACGAGTGAATGAAGTTTAGGTACTTTGAAAATTTTCAATGCAACACATAACATCTTTTGGGCTGATACTTAAGGCAACTCTTTGTTGTGGTGCTCCAAACATGGCCTTAGTTTTGATAGTCTTTTACACATTTTGGTTACTGGAATATTTCATTGTGATCCTGGTTTCCCTTTTCATGGGTGTTGTTCTCCTTTGTCAACAAAACTTTGGGTGAAGTGGGTGTACAAGCCCAAGCATGTAGTAAAAACGCCAGGATTGATGGGATGCATATAGCAACCTAATTAACAAAACTGTGGCTGATGCAACTCAGGACTCGTGCCTTTTAGTAGTTGGGAGTGTAATATTGTATTGGGCTGAGGGGACTGAACTAACAGTGGTGTTTTCTCCCTGTGTTTCTTATTTTAGCAAACCACTCAAGTGTAAATTAATGCAATGGTAGCTTCTTTTTGCCGCTGCTAGCTTTTTGTCAGTTTTTTGGTTTGTTTTCCATGGCTTATTATTTTGCTACATGTGGATAGGGAATCAGGTGAGCCAAGCAAGAGGAAGTCGTATTTACCGGCTGAAAAACAATTTTTGATCACAAGAAATGGTAAATGACATTATCTTTTGCTATGTTCTCTACTTGTTTCGTTATCTTCGTAAAAAATCTTCATTTGGTGGTAAAAGCTCTTGTAATGCACCCTCACAGCTAATATCACATAGTTATTGTTCTTGTTCTTTCCTGTAATTTTAGTAGTTTTCTACCTTCATTTAGAAGTTTTCTGTTTTTAAAACATAAACATTCATGTGCAATGCTTTCTACTATTGGCAAAATTTAAAGGGTAAAGGTAAAGTGATGCACATTGGTGCAATACCATTACGAAGCCAGTATCGAACTGCAATATTGTGAATGCAAGCACGGCATTATAGCATTTACCTTGCAAGCCTTAAAAGGGTCATTGTTGACTACAGTCAATTGTTGCGAGGAAAATTCTTATTAGGGTTGTAATGTTCTTCGATCACAACTACTTAAAACTAAAATCTAAAAGCAACAGTAGCTCACATTTGTCCCTTACTGACACATGCAATCTACATGTATAGCGTTCCATAATCCTTGGGCAACTTAATGTTAGATGTTTTAAGGTTGCTTGAGTTTCCCTGAACCTAGTTTGCGGTTTATGACATCAATGCTCAATTTTTATCCACTTGTAAAGAAAATATACTTGTGAACAAATTATGTTTCTATAGTCTTATCTGACATGATTTTTTGGGGTTACTTTGTCATATTTTTAGCTTTATTATAATTTATTTTGGGTGTGGGTGTGGGTGTGGGTGTGGAGCTATGTTACTTGAAACGTGGATTGTTCCGGTACGGGGAACGAAATGGGAACGGGGTACACCACATGCTTTAAAATGTGGTATGATAGGGGTAGACTTGAATATATTATACTTACGAATTTAAGGTACTCATAGAGTAAATTTCTTTTAACTATTAGGCATCTAATAAAATTTAATTTTTTTTCTTCATATGGCAAAATATTTCTATGAGTATTATGATTCGTTTTTTATGTTTTGTCTTGTCAAAACTTAACTTAACTTAACTTAACTTAGATTTTAATTCATTATATTTGATTTTTTCCTCCTAAGAAAACATTTAAGGAAATTTATCAGAAAAAAGGATTTGTTTTAGATCGCTAAATTTACTGTTTTGGAACATATGTGTACTATATTTTGAAACGTGTGTGCCAATACGTAATTCGCTAGGGTATTAGCAGTTTTTGGTAACATAGGTGTGGAGAGGTGGGTTTGCTTAGCCAAACAGGGAAAAAATGGATGTATGTTGATGGAGAATCAAAAGAAGGCATAAGATTAGCTTCTCTTCCTATTTATGTGTGCGTGCGCACATGCATGCATGTACAAGTTCAAATTGATACTTTTCTGGGTTTCTTTTCCAAGATTTCAATACTCTATGCGTGTGTGTGTGCGCGCTCAACATTGTGCATTGTTATCATCAGGCATCAACATGCACTGTGGCAGTGATTATCATCATCTTCGTGAATCAAATTTTTTTTTTTTCTTCTCTTTTAATGTAAAGCAATATTCAAAAGGAAGAAGATTGAAGACATATGTTACCTCTCAAAGAACATGAAGAACTGGAAAACAATACATTATAAATTCTATCAGACTAGCCAAAGAGTTAGCCAGCTAATTTACAAAATTACTACAAAGCTTCATAACTGATAATCTTTATTATTGGCCTCTAGAGGTTGGAAAAACAATTTATTTATGGCATCTGCATTAATTACACACACACACAAAAAAAAAGAGAGGCAGAAAAGAGCTTATTTTCTTTCTCTTATGATCTTATCAATGCAAATGTTATTTTATTGCAAGTGCACTTAAATTTTTTATGCATTGTCTATTATAACTCCTTTTCTCAGTTCCTTGTCTGCGTAGAGCTGCATCAGTAGAAGAAGAATATGAAGCTGCTGGAGGTGAAGTTCTTCTTGATAATGAGGATAATGATGGTTGGCTGGCAACACATGGGAAACCAATAGGTATGTTGTTTTGCAGCCAGATAATCTTAAAAATTGAAGTTTACCATTTCTGATGTTATTCTTTGTATTGCTTAGAAAACAAATGTGAGGAGGAAGAAAACCTGCCTTCCATGGAGACTTTAGAGATCAGCAAGAAAAATACTATTCAGTCAATCTCTTCGTACTTTGGGGGTGACGATGAAGATATACCAGACATGGAAGAATATGAGGAACCTGACAACCTTATTGAAACAGATCCTGTAAGTTGTTGCATGCACCTTCTTTTAAAATTCTAAAGTATTTTTCTTGAATGTAGTATTTTTAAATTTGTTTGGGATTTGCATCTTCCTAACCTCTAGGAACTATTTGTTTCAAAGAAGATTTGATGGCCCAAATTCATTCTTCATGTGAAGATTCGATGTTGAAGCTAATGCCTCACGGGTCGGCTATTTCATCTGAATGAATGACTGTATCTTGTACTGGATGTTATGGTTCTATTAAGTTATGACTGTCATGCTAGTCTTTGATGGATTTAAGTGCATTTGAAGTTCTGAATTTGGTTTTTGTTACAAGGTTTGTGTCTAATTCGGGCTTCTTTTTAAGTTCTAATAAATTCTGTGTATATTGTAGCAATATTAACAATTAATTTGCTAGAAAGTCTTGTGCAATGAATAAAACATTTTTAGAGAGAGAGATTTTTTTCTGGCTGGTTGTGTGATATGCCAAGCTTTGTTGAGAAAATGACATGTGCTTATGCCAAAACTGTGGTTATATTGGCTGCTGAGTAGTATTTGCTACTGGCTGGGCATCCAAAAGGGATGGGTGAGGTCATGGATTCTATACTTATTGTCCAGAAAGGGGATTTGCTTATCTTTGTGACGTTGTGATGCAATAGCAATAGAGCAAAAGATATAAAAAAGAATAGGAATAATGCCTATTTTATAGAGCTGTAAATGAAGTAGGAAATGTAATATCTAGTTTAAGGAGTAAGTTGGTAGGAAAATAAAACTGATCCAGGACAGCTTTAGGATGCTTGGCCTTAGTGACGCAGTATAGAAATGTGAACAGCAAAATTGCGCAGCAATGAAAGCTGCAACCCTTCTACGACCTGTGGAATCCGAAGATTACCACTTGTTGTCTTGCTTCTACTAGTGCCTTTTGCCTTTGCCCTATTTGTCCAGAAGTTCTAGAAACTCTATGGCCAAACACCCAGCATCACTTAGGCTGCCTACAATTGGAATTGTAATGGGTTTTGGCTATAGGAAGTTACTAGGGTTAGGATTCTATAAGGAAGAAGAAAACTTTTTGAATGCCTTGTTTGAAAAAGTGAGATTTGGTTTGATTTCATTTTTCAAAAGGGTCTGATAACTGCATTTTTGGAAATGAGTCTATTTGAGAGACTAAAAGGTGAGTAATTTAGGGTTTAATGGTTATATTGAATGCTAGTAGGTGGGGGAGGAGTTAGGGTTGATTGGGCGTTGTTGGCTAGTGTGCACTCTTGGGAGGTTGTGAGTTGTGAATACCAAAGAACAATATTGAAAAGAACAATTACATGAAAATTTATAGACGGCTATAGCTCTCATTTACAAGGACTTCAACTCATAAATAGGAAGAGAATTAAACCTTCTCTAATTACAATTCTAAACCATCTAAATATCTATCAGATAATAATGATTGCTACTTAACTATTTTTAACTATGCGACCAATCCCTTGAGGCCCTTGTTTTGCTTGGCTTTATATTATGGTAGCCCTTTGCATCACCTTAGAGCGAAAATTATATCAATGCTCTCTACTATATCTCAAAGAAGCTGGTAAAAGGTTTATAAAGTTGGCCCCTGTTGATTCAAAGTATGATAGCTGACCTAACTAGTCTTCACATATTGGATTGTTTCTTTCCACTTTTCTTTTTCCTAATCATATGCAAATAGTGTGTGTCTCACAATACGATGTTGCTTCTAAGACTTGAGAAGGATAAAGCAATGAAGGTTTATTAATTGAATGTAGTTTACAATGGATGAGAAGAATGAACAAACAAATGGTATACATACGTGCACACGTATAAATATGCACACGTCTATATTTGTCAAAAAAAAAAAGAAAAAAAAAAGATGCACACATTCATATGCTTGTGTTGTCAAATGTGGAGGTAACATAGAGGATATTTTCTTTCTCCTTGAAAATGCATCAAATTCTTATAAGAATCGATGTACAATCTAGTTTTGTGGGAAACTGCTCCTTTAACACTCCTGTACATGTCGAAGGTTCACATGGACATGAGTGTCGAAGTGATAATAAGCTTTAAAATTTAAATACAATGTTTCTTTGTAATTTTTTTAAGCGGTGTTTTGGTCATTGCCTATGGATTATGTATTGTAAGACTGTTCAATCTACTGTTCAGGCTGAAGCCTTGATATTGTGATTTACGTAATTATCTGATTAATGCAGGCAACCCTTCAGTGTACATACCTTGTGGCTCAGGAGCCTGATGATGACAATATTCTACGAACCCGAACATATGATGTCAGCATCACGTAAGTTAAATTAGATCATAATCCTCTTGATAGCGGTATTTGTTCATGTTTGCACATTGATTAAAATCTATTGCTCTTTTTGGTTTCTTTCATTTCAGGTATGACAAATATTATCAAACTCCTCGTGTGTGGCTTACAGGATATGATGAGGTTGGTCACACTTATTTTACCTTTTCTTCATTGCTATTGCTACATGTTCGACTTAACTAATGAACAACTCATACTAAAAAGTTATACAAACTTGCTTGTATGTTTGCTGCCTTTTGTTTGAAGCTTCTATGCCTACCATTGTCCCAATATTAATTGAGCCTTTTGTCCTCTTCTTGTGCCTCTGTTAGCCATTGAAGTTATATTTAAAAGTTAAACGCAGATGGCAAAATCTCTCAATCTTCCTTAAACATGAACATTAATGTTATTTTATATTTTATATTATTTCTTTTTCAATTCTTTAGTTCATATATATATTTTTTAATTACCAATCCTAATTTCCTTGGTCTATATTACTAATTTTTTGGTTTAAAATCAAAATTATAAAGCTGAGTCATAAATGAATTTTATCAAAATCCTCTTCATCTAGGAAGCATAGATACGGATATTAGATAAGGATATGATACGATAGGGATATGGCGATACGACAAAACCTAAAACAATAGAATACGGGTACGGTTAGGATACATTTGTGAAAAATATATTTTTAAAAATTATTAGTAGTGAGTTACACATAAGGTAAAGAATGTTGAGAAATAATGCAAAATACTAACATTTAAAATTAATGTAGTAATTTAAGTTAGTAGCTTGTTTACCTTTTAAATTTTCAATACATCTTACAAATATTTCATTTATGTTTATATTACAATAATAGAACAATCCATAACTTGTCTATGTGCTTTTCCTTTTGACACTAGTAAAAAATATTGTATTCAAATTTACTTGCTTATTTATTTATTGATATTTAGGTCGCGTTTGGTAACATCACTTTTTAGCCTAAAAGCCAAAAAGTTATTAAAAAAATTAAAAAGCCAACAACCTATACCAAAAAGACAAAGATTCTCTTTTCTCTCTATTTTTTGCATATTTTTTCGTAAAAAATCAAAAAGTCATTCCAAACATACTAGTTTTTTTTACATCATATTTTAGCCAAAAAGTCAAAAAGTTACTAAAAAAACCTGTTCTCAAATATTCTTTTGTTAATCTTTACTTTTAGGGCTGGTTCGGCAAGTTTTAAAAAAGCCAAAAAGTCAAAAAGTCACTGTCCTATCACATCATCTTATTTAAGTCACATCACCTTTCTAACACATCACTTCAAACCCAACTCACATCCGAATTCGGATCGTCGGTCGCCTTCCCCTATCGCCATTTCCTGTCGCCCCCAAAACGACGTCGTTTTGGGGGGTTTTTTCGTTTTTTTTTTTTTTTTTCTTTTCTTCTTCTTCGCAGAACCAGAGGGGAGGGGAAGAAGAGAGAGAGGAAGGGGAGGGGAGGGGAGGGGAGGGGGAGAAGAGAGAGAGGAAGGGAGAAGAAGAGGGGAGAAGAAGATGAGGGGCCGCCGCAGTCACCGGTGGCGAGGTCGAAGGAGCAGCCCCGAGCAGCCATGGCGGCTCCAGATCCGGCCGGAGTGGCTGCAACGGCCTCGGCGGCTCCCCTCCCGTCCGTCGACTCCCCTCCCGCCACCCTTCTTCGGTGAATCCGGATCCCCTCCCGTCCCCTTCCTCTCTCTCTTCTTCCCCTCCCCTCCCCTCCCCTCCCCTCTCCTCTGGTTCTGCCCCCTCTGGTTCTGCGAAGAAGAAGAAAAGAAAAAAAAAAAAAAAAAAAAAACGAAAAAACCCCCAAAACGACGTCGTTTTGGGGGCGACAGGAAATGGCGATAGGGGAAGGCGACCGACGATCCGGATTCCTCACATCCAACCCATATTTCATAAAAAGTCAAAAAGTGCACTTATTTAGATTATCCCAAACAACTCTTTAATGTTGTTATAGGAGACATGCATAAAACAATTAGGATACATCAATTTGACAAATTCTATTATTTAACTCAATATGTTTTTCTTATCAAAGAACTAAATAAAGTATTAGAAAAATATTCTTATAGTTATTCTTGCAACGATATTATATTATAATATTATGCAAGAAATATTGCAGTTCTAATATACTCGAAAATTATTGAAAAATTAATTAAGAAGTATTTGATACTTTTAATAAGTATCCGGTACGTATCCTCTAGCATCCAACGAGTATCGGTATCTAATACATACACGATATAGATGTGTCACCTTATTTGAAGTATCCGTGCTTCATAACTCTTCATCATCACTCAGAAAATATGTTTATAGGTGTCATAATGTTGATTAGAAACCATTACAAACATTCTAATTGTGATAAATAACGTTTGAACATGTTCTTCAATGAGTTTTTAGCTTTTGCTAGTGCTTGAAAAAAAACCTTAAGTTCAGTTTTTGACTCTCGTTGCACATTGGTCGATATATCGTTACACAGTGACCACAACTGTTACACCAGCCAAAACCGCGATTTAAATTCATGATCATTAGTACAGGTGTCACCTCACGAGGCCAACACGTGGAACCAAGTTGCATCACTTGGCACCTATGTGGCTTGCCATGTGGACCTGTGGGCCTGTATTTTTCAACCGTTGTTAATGCAATTGTGAACTTATAAACTAACGTCATGTATTTTATCTGGTGTGCACACTATTGGTTTTTTGTGCAGTCGAGGATGCTTTTGCAGCCAGAGCTTGTACTTGAAGATGTTAGCCAAGATCATGCACGGAAAACGGTGAGATGAAATTGGATTCCTTAACAATTATTAAATGGCTCTTAGTTTGTACTTTGTACTTTGTACTTTGTATGAGTTCTATATGTTTGCTGATTGAAACTCCATCTGCGATAAATTTTAGCTAGATATACTAACTTTTTGGTGTCTGCAAGCAAACTCATTACAGTATTGTTTTGGTAATATGGGAAACTCAGTTTTGTCCTAAAATTTCCTTTGGCTGTTGTCTTCCTTAGTGGCTTTCTATTATAGGAAAAATTTAGTCCACATTGACCAAAGTTTGAGGTATCTTAATGGGTATGCCAGGAACTTTCAAAAGGACCAACTTTAATCTCACACAAGTATTTTAGGAAGTGGGTCTATGGGACATCTTATGGTTTAGCTGTTCAGGCTGTACATGTTCCTACATTATGTGGTGTTGTTTCTTTCTCAAACAAATTGTAACTCCCTAATCCTAATTGCTTCCCAGATTTGTAATGTCCTTGTATCAGTTATTTTCTTTTGGTTTTACTAGTAGTGTCTTTTTGTTAATAAGATGTGCAATTTCTGCATACTTTTATCTTAATCAGTGAGCTTTTAGAGGTGCCTTCTGCACTTAAATTGAATCTTGGTCTTTCCATCTTATTCTTTGTGAATTTTGGTTCACATTTCTGAGATGAGAATTTTGGTTCACTTTACAACTGCTTCATCTTTATGTAGCTTGACAGATAGCAAAAGTCCTATCTTATTTATTTAGTGATTAATTATAAATTCATAACAAGATGGCCTGAGCATGTTTCAAGTACTTTCTTCTTTCCTCGCAAGACTTGAATTTTTTTGTTTTTGTTTTTGTTTTGCCTATTTGTTCTTGATTTGATGCTCTGCCTCTACTTATTTCCTTATTTTTTGGACTATATGTCATTTGTTCTAAGCATTGTTGAAACTCAGGTAACTATTGAAGACCATCCACACTTGCCAGGGAAACATGCATCTGTGCATCCATGCCGTCATGGAGCTGTGATGAAGAAAATTATTGATGTTCTAATGTCACGTGGAGTTGAGCCAGAAGTTGACAAGTAATTTGCTTTCTTGTATCTCACACAGCACTTTTGATTCAGTTTTTGTCTGCTTCAGAGAATCAGGTTAAGCAGTATGTCTAGTTCAGTGTGGTTGTTGAGGACCTATATCTATGACCGTATTCTGAATCCGAAGTTTTCCAATTGAGTAAACTTCAAATTGTGGGTTAGGTCAGAAGTTGAAAGACCTGGTAATACGTGTCTTTATGTGCCTGCATTATTCATTTAATGCAATTGTCCAATTAACTCAACTTACAAAAATGAAGGTGGGTTAAATAACATTAAATTTTTGTGTGCTGATAGTGTTTTGAACTATAAGCCCACTCGAAAAGTATCGACTATCTTTGCACCCACTACCATTGGCCCCTGCTGAAAACTAAAGGATGAAAAGAAGGGATGGGGGCGATTTTACTTCCCTTACAGGAATGGTAACATTATCTTGGTGTAGGGTTCATGGACCAAGTAATTGCTAGTTATTTTGGGTAGTTGATGAGTGGATTATAATGTTGCTTTCAATTATAGCTTATTGCAAAATAATGACTGTTGAATTTTAGCTTAATTTATTGAAATTTTGGTGTCTGCTCTTCAATTTCTTTTCCCCTTTCTCTAAATTTTAATTTGAAGCGTTTGACTTTTTTATAGGTACCTTTTCTTATTCTTGAAATTTGTGGCCTCTGTAATTCCAACTATTGAATATGATTACACCATGGACTTTGATCTTGGCAGCTCCAGCACATAACTAGGGTAAGTTGCAATATTTGAAGTAGTGCTTTCCTTGGTCCCTCAACTTTTACACTTCTATCAGTCAGTCCCAACTTGCATAGTGGTTCAACTACCCAGTTATTGTTCTTAAGATTCAGACAGTGAAGTAGACGGTCTGCTCATAATCCTCCATAATTGGGAAATATTTGTTGATTTTGAAATCTAACAATATTTGCCATGAAGATGGACTGTGAATTGTCATATCCTGGTTGATGGGCATAATGCTTTTAATATCTATTTCTATTCCTATTATATAAAGCACATGACTCGGAAGCTTTGGTAACTGTTAAAACTCCACATCCCGCATCTGCTAAACAGTTTTCAAATTCAATCTTCATTCATTAAACTGCCCAGAAGTTTAGATGTATAATTGCAAAGCACCCGAAAGGCTTTTTTTTAAATGTTTATCCCCAAATTAGCCCCAACAATATTAGGTTTTCCAAATATTTGTCTTTGCATAACAGTTACTATAAGGATTAAAAAGTAAAATCAACCAACCAAAATTATTGAAGAAAGAAGTTGTCGATGTAGTTATTCATGTCTTTCTACTCGTGTATGGTTTGTTCAATTGCATACGTTAGTGTGCTCAACTCTTATAGTCTTTCTAATACGAAGAAACTACTGAAGAAAGAAGTTGCTTGACCTCAATTTCCTTCCATTTTTGCATTTCTTGTGCCGAACTAATGTAAGAATGCATTATATGTGTTTGGTGGTAAGTGTTGCTTTTTTTTTTTTTGCCAGATGGAAGCTGGAAATTTGATGTAAAGATGAAGCAGTTGGTTAATGAAGGTGTGCTCTTGACTCTTCCTCACCCTGCTTCAATCCATAGCACTTGTACATGTCATTCATTTAAATAAACTTGTTTGGAGCCTGAAAATTTTAAGTGTTGTCATACGACTGTTGTATAAAATACAATTCACTTGCTTTTTTTTGAATGTGCAGGTATTTGCCAATGACTCTTATTTCTGATTTGTTTGTGAATTGTTTGTTTTTTTAGACAAATATAGTTATAGTTTTTGAGTTACTTATGATTTTTTTTAAAAAGCATTGATTGTGTGCGCGCGCATGAGTGGACATTGGACAACATGATCACACACAGCTGGCTTTAAATTTTCATTATTTACTGAAATTGATTCTGAAATTTTGAAAAGAAATTGAATATTTTATTTTAGTTTTAACTAAATAAAAGAAAGAAAAAGTGAACGTGGCCACCGTTTAATCTTGAGAGAATTACATGGAGGTGAGGGAAGGGAAAAAAAATTACACATGAAGGGTGCGAGTGATGCTTATACTTTCATAGTCTTTCATTTGCATCTCATTATAGATACACTTGTATTTTTATGTGTTCGTAATTTTTTCTTCCTTCTTCTGCCTGGATGTAATTTCCCTTTTAATCTTTTACATGACTTTTTTATTTTACATTTTTTAAATTTAAAAAAAAAAAAGGACTTCTGAGGAAATTTTTGGTGAAATGACAAAAATGCCTTTGTTTGCTCTCACTTGGTGAATCATCAAAAGACATTTTTGTCAATTCACAAAGTTTGACTACAATAGGGCACTCAAAAAGTGCTATGCTTTTTATCTGGATGGTCTTATTTTGCAAAATGGATTAAAAATAAATAATAAAAAAATAAAACTTTGAAAAGTAACAGGAATGTGAAGAAAAATGTGAATTTCTTTGCAACAAAAAATCTAATTTAAAATGTTAAAAATGCCTATCTATCTGATCTAAGAGTAATTGTCAAGAATGTTTTTGGTGCTATTAAGCTATCCAAAAATATGATTGTACCATTTTAAATTAGAAAATCAGATATTTTTTACAGCCTACTGTTAGAATTTACAAATTAGAGGTTGTTTGGGGTGTCCTAAATAAGTGTATTTTTTGTCTTTTTAGATTGAGGTTGAAAATATGGATGTTTGGGTTAACTTTTTGACTTTTTATGGAAAAATGTGTAATAAAAAATTGTAAAAATTGATTTGTAGGGAAAAATTTAAATTGGGAGTTGTGCAGCCGTAATTGTTGACTTTTGGTGAATAGTGTTAATTTTTTAACTTTTTGAGTAACTTTTTAGCGTTTTGACTTTTTGGAAAGTACCCAAACTTGGCCTTAATATCATTCCTTCTACAATCTAAAGGCCTATAATATAATAAGAACTAGAGTGAATGTGAGATAAATAGATACAAATAAAATAATTATCAATAAAGTATAGCAGGATATAATTTTGAGAACTTTAGGCTCCGTTTGGTAAGCATTTCAAAATATAGTTTCACCCATTGATTTGAGTGTTGTTTGTTTGGAGCTTTCAAATCATAATTTTAAACTCATTTCTCAAAACTCAATTCAAAACATAATCATTACTTTCAAAACTCATAACCAAACACATAATTCAAAAATCTTTTTAAAACTCAATTCAAATCAATATTTTAATTTTTTAAATATTTTAAAAATATTTTAATATTTAAAAATGTTACTATTTTTAAAATTTTTTGAATATTTTTAAATATTTTAATTTCAAAATATTACGATTTTAATTTTTTAAATTTTAAAATATTTTATAAAAATAAATTCAAACTCTAGTTTATAAAAATATTTTTAAATATTTTAATTTTTTTGTTATGTATTTAGTTACGATTTGAATATAGAGTTGTGAAAGTAGTATGGAGTTTCGAGTTATATGTTTGGTTATGAGTTTTAAAAATAATTTCTTAATTGAGTTTTGTTTTATGTGTTTGGTTACGATTTGAGTGTAGAGTTGTTTTTAAATTTAAAATATTAACATTTTAAATTATTTAAATTTTTTGAATATTTAAATTTTTATGATTTAAATTTTTTGAATATTTATTTTAATTTTTTACTTATTAAATTTTTTAGATTATTTAAATTATTTAAATTTTTTGAATATTTATTTTGAAAAAAAAAATTATTTCTTTTGTAGTATTTTCAATTAAAAAATTGATTAATGTTACTTTTTATTAATAATAATTTTTTTTAATTAAATTTTAAAAAGAGTTTGATTATGAGTGTTGATCATGTGTTTTGTTATGAGTTATAATAATTTGAATTAAGTTTTGAAAACTCTTTTCAAAGTTCATAACCAAACAAATTTTCTTACTTTATATGTCAAATCAAACTTTTAAAACTCAATTTTACACTCAATTCAACACTCTATTCAAAAATCATAACCAAACAAATTTTCTACATTTAAATCATAATTCCAAAACTCACAAACTCAAAATACAACTCATACTCTCAAATCATATTTATAAAACTCTACCAAAAGCAATCTTAGTTGTTATTTTTGCATCGTTTTCGGTTGTATTGAAGGTATGTCTACAGATTAAATTATTCGAGTTAAATTTGTGTTTGCCTCATTAAAAATTTATTCGAGATTGATTTGTTATGTAAAGAATTCAAATTTATACATATTTTGAAACTCATCAAGTTCATGTTTGGTATGTAAATAAGAAGTTTAAACGCATTTTAAAACTTATTAAGGGTGGGTTTGGGAAGTGGGTTGGCTTTTTGGCTTTTTGGCTTTTTTGGCTATTTTAACCTGGGGCTAAAAAACCTGGTTTGGGAAGGGCTTTTTGGCTTTTTTGGCTTTTTGGTGATGTGTCATCTTGTTGAATTACCAAATTGCCATTTTTTATTTTCTTGTTTATTTTTTTATTTGGCTTGGGATTTGGCATAATTTGCGGGTTTTTTTTTTTTTTTTTTTTTTTTTTTTTTTTTTTTTTGGTTTTTGCTGAAAAAAAAATCTTTTTTGGTATGTTTTTTTTTTTTGGTATTTTTTTTTACAATAGTGGATTTTTGCTTTTGCTTTTTTTTTTTTTTCTTGGCTTTTTTTTTTTGGGTTTGGATTTGGCTTTGTTTTCAAATAATTTTTTTTGTATATTGGGTGTCGATGTGCCGACTTTTGCTTAAATTTTTTATTTTTTTATTTTGGGTTTTGATTTGCCATATTTTGGTTCTTCTTTTTTATTTTAATTTTTTTATGTTGGGTTTCGATTTTGCTTTTTATTTGTTTTGTTCTGTTTTTTTTTTTTTTTTCTTTTTGGGTTTTGCTTTGCCATTTTTTGCTTTATTTTTTTTTTTTGACAATTTTTGTATGTTGGGTTTCGATCTCCCCAATTTTGCAAATCCTAATTTTTTTTTTGTATTTGGTTTTTTTTTATTAATATATTCGTCGGATTTTGCGTTAATTTTTTTTATTTGAATTTTATTTTTTTTGCGCTTAGATTTTTCGTATTTTGTTTAATTTTTTTTCCTGTTACTTGTTTAAATTCCGGGTATCGATGTGCCGTATTGTGCTTACATTTTTCGATTTTCATTTGGGAATTTATGTTCTTGTCTTCTTTTTGTTTTTTTTTTATACTATAACTATGTTTTTTTTTTAACTATGTTTGTTTTTCTTTTGTCTTCGATTTTTATTTGTGAGTATGTCTTGTTTTTCTTAATTGGTATACAATAACATTTTTTTTAATATATTTATGTGTTTCATTTATTCGTAATTTACGTCGCACATGACAATTTCTGTCTTAGTTTTCTTTTTCATTTGTTTTTATTTGTTTTTCAAAGTTAGGCACGTCACCAACTGGAAGGGGTTACATTCCCGTGGAAACTCATACATATTGTACATGATAATATATTTGAATACAGTCTGTTCCACGTGTGTCATTATGTGACAACCATACGGAAATTATTTCGACTACTAGATATTTCCTAACATTCCGTTATTACGCATGTAACATAATTTATCGCGTATGTGAAGCCGGACCAATGCCATATGGGGGTCCTCATCTCCAACCATTAAACCATCCTCGTCGTGTTCAACTTCTGGTATTGCATTTACTATTGTCATAGCCTCTTCCTCGCCATAGATTGGCTGAACAGTTGTTGGGTTACCTGTGTTACGCCGTATATAATTATGTAATGCCATTGACGCACCTACTAACTGAACTTGCACATTTGCGAAGTCATACCGAGGCATGTCTCGAATAAACCCCCATCGCTGTTTCCAGGCACCGAAAGTGCGTTCCACCACACTGCGTAACGAGGAGTGCACTTTGTTAAATAGTTCCCTTGGCGTGTTTGCCATCGCGTTCCGTGCAATACGACGGAATTCTTGTTGGTGGTAACGGTCGCCTTTGAATGGTGCTAAGAACCCAATCCGGTTTGCATATCCAGAATCGACAAGATAATATTTGCCTGCAGATATGAGAACAATGTATGACAGAAAAAACGAACATGCTGCATCATTTTCATATTTTGTATGTATGAGTGCCAAATTATTTGTTATGAAATAATTTATAACAGGACCGTGTGTTACCTTCGTCAGGATGTGGGAAGGGGACATTATCATTTGTTATTATCTCGTTGAATATGCGACTATCATGCATACTTCCTTCCCATCCGCAAGAAATAAATATGAAACACATGTCAAAATCGACAGCGGCCATTATATTTTGTGTGTGACAGTATTTCCTACTGAAATATGTTGCCGCATCTGGCCCTGTAACCCATGCACTGACATGTGTTCCGTCTATTGCGCCAATGCAGTCCTGCAAACAAGGATAAATTGTTTTGTTGCGTAAATTTGTACCAAGTTTTCGGTTTTCCAATCGTTACGTGTAGTTAATACCAAAACCAAAATTTAATATATTATGTATACGTGCTTAACATTTTCCAAAAGTACCTTGAACGGTAGGTATTTCCGTCGAGACCGCACGTATGAATGTAGACGATGCTGACTGTATGTGGGCCGACAATGAACAACAGTGAACTCTTTCATGGAATTTAATACGTTATGCACGTGCCTCGACACAGTCTCCCCGGAATGTTGGAACCGTTCCTGGATTTCCCTATTTTGCTTCCCTTTCAACACATGGATAAACATCGCAACGCTTTCTTCAACAGCTAAGCCATGTGGACGTTGCGGGACTTGTAATCCAAAATCATTTACTAATGTCTCACACAATGCGGCAAAAACTTCCTTCGGCATGCAAACATTTTCCTCAAATCGACCCATATGCCCCGCATATAGTTCGCATATCCATCTATTCCCGGTTAGTATAGAAGTGCGACACGGCGTTTTAGCCAGGTGTTTTTGGTACCATTCTGTCGCCAACTGGCATGCTTGTAGAAATGTGCAGTTCTGTTCTTGTTGCACCTGCACCGCCATTTGATTAAGCATTTCCATTATGTCATCATGGTTGCTTCCATCCCAGGGATTCATCGCGTGTTCGTTGATGCGAAACCTACAAGAGTGGCAACCTTTCAATCAGTTAGCACGTGATTCGTTGACTTAAATTATATTGAATTTTTCAAGTATGAAATTCCGACGCTGTTTTTAAACAAAGCAATGATATGACCAATGTCATTTGGAACGCATGTTGATATGAATTGCAAAAAAAAACATGATGTTCAACTTATGCTGCACAGGGGGGCCATGGTGTTAACAACCACAAAACTACCCAACAAACTAAACTAACAAAAGAACTTGTGACATATAGGCATTCATAAGCGTGCATCTAAAACGTAATTCCTTGTCTGAAACGTAGCGACACAAAATATGAAAACGTGAACATCCCATTCATTTCCCAAAACGAAGCACAACCATGCTTCCGGTCCGTCAACCCATGCACTTACCTAAAACTTGTTTCTGCCCGTAGGTAGCAAGCAAAAAAAAAAAAAAGAAAGACAGAATGCAAAACATGCACACACCACCATCCTGTTTTAGTACATAGCCAACAATACCATGAGTCTAAGTTTTAAAAACGAAGAAAATAACATGCATCTGCAACACTCATAACACCGATACATTACATCCGGCGACCCCCAAACAGGTTTGCAAATGGCCCCGACGCAGTACACTGCAGCTGCTTCTGTGTAAGCCATCCAATGATGTGGTCGTCATCAGGCTGGCACATCATCACCTCCCGGTAATCGGCGTTATCCATAAGTGTTGAGGCGAAGTGGAATAACGGCGTACCAAGCAGGGATGGAATACTGCTCAGTTTATGCATGCACTCGGAAATAGTGTACAACGCTTCGTTGCCTGTGAGGTGCCTGACCGTGACCTGCTGATTCTTCGAACGCACCGCATCTGTCATTCTGTTCATGCTTTCCGCAATAACAGACGCACCACTTGTTCCCTTCTTCGACTTTGAAGCACTTGTTGATTGCGTCTTCCTCTTTTTTTCCTTTTCAATCGGCACATGCTCCAGTGAAGAATCAGAATCCACGTCCTGTACTCCAGCGGGTATCGGATCAGCAAATGGCTGGGCTCCCAAACTACGCACTGAATCAGATGAGTCCTCAGCAGCATCAGGAAGGTTCTCTCCCGGGGTCCAATGGTGCTTCCCAGTAGCGGATGCCCCCATGAAAACCGTCTCCATCAAGTCACGGTGTTCCAAGGTTTTCTTCCTGAACTTCGCACACGCCTTGTTGACCTGCAGAAATGTACATGTGTGAAAAAGAAGCAGACATTATATTTCATATAAAGAAATTGTATTGCAGTTAAATGAAGAAGTTAAAAATGTACTGGTAAATGACAGATATGAAAATTGATTGTACATGTACTTACTGATTCCATCTTGTCCCACCACTCGTCAGGTGCCTGAAACAAACCGGTGTCATAGTCAAAGCCTATCCCCGACACTCCCTTGCTTGAGTCCATTAACTTCGTCCACGCTTGCCACTCTTTTTTCAAGCTCATGTACTTATTCTTCAGCTGTTTCAGTCCATGTTGTTTTCCTGTTTTCCTATGGAATTTCCTGGACAACGACTTGTACCCCGCCTGGGAGAGGACTAAGAATGGCCGATTTCCTTTACTAATCTCATTTGCAATCAACTGCAGAAAAACTCGTACTGAGTGACTGTCCCATGAGGCCTTGTGGCTTAACTGAGTTTGTGTCACTTCAAGACTGGTTGACTTGTCACTGACAACGCCTTTGCTTTTCGCGTGGTTACGCGGTGAAGTACGTGTGGAAGCCATTGCTAATGTATGGTTACAAAAGATTACCATCACAAATTTTGTTGTTATATACACACGCATAAGCCATGACACATTAATAACAACAAACAGAGATATATGATGCTGAAGATAAATTTGCATATACCCATTCAAAACATTTTTTACGTACGTACACAGGTGCCATGGAAGTTAGTAGTGGACGAAAATATGAGAGTTAATATTACGCCGCCCATATGCGACAACATACTACCATCGTACTACAAACATACTAACTACATACGAACAACATATGTAAAACATACTAACGTCTTTGTACATACTAATAACATGGTCATGGTGCTTACATACGGCACAACAAAATGACAACGACAATGCATAGCACATACACAATGGTCTTAAGCACACGCAAGGATTGTTGAATGTCTATGACATCAGCCCGCAATTGCATGGCAATTTCATCTCCGGGTGACGCATAGCCTTGGTTCCCATGGCTTCGTTCTTCACACCAACCAATCCAACTGACACAAGGCTGATGAGTGAAAATTATTGAAGTATTAGTTTCATGGGTTGTTAATGTTCATTAAGTGATGACCGGTAAAGATTGGGTGACTCACCACAGGGCGGGGACATACAAAGTAGGAACGCCCTGGATTTGTGGTGGACCTGGAAATCCTAACAATACACGGGCCATATCCACAGGCACACATACGTCCTGGCCATGTACTGGAAGTTGTAGTAGAGGTGAACGACGCCATGCTACGCTTTAATTAAAAGTAAATTGACATGAATCAACATGAACACGATGGAGTACTGAGGGAATTAAGAAATGTATGTTGTAATATATTTTCATAATAGTTTTTATGATAGGCAACAAAATGAATATCTGAATATATTTGTACAACATTGTGTACTAAATTACATTTTGTAATACATGGTTAATAACATGGTTACACCCTTTTGGTTTTAACTCTAAATTTGTTCAATATAAAGTTTTTTCATATCTGTTTGGCAAAAACGTTTACAGTCTTTATTGTTTACCTCTAAATTCGTAATATATAAAATTAATACATTATTAATATCTGTCTAACATTTTTTTAATATATATTGAAAACAACTATTTCTGTAATATATGTGTAATATATATTTGATATTTTTTTGTAATATCTACCTTCCTTCCGAAATGTAGTGTGAAAATAGTTATGGTGCTAATTAATTTATTATTTAGAAATGAGAATTGACCATTTCGTGTTGAGTAAAAAATAAACGCAAATTAATACATCTAATTTGTAATCTATTTTAAAAATATATTTTTATTTATTTTGAAAACATTTTTGAATATATTTATCAAATAGTTTTCCATATGATAACATTTTTGAATAAATTTTGAAAACAATTTTGAATATATTTATCTACCTTTCTTCCCAAATGTAGTTGAAAAATATTTATGGTGGTAATTAATTTATTTTGTTGAAATGATAAATGAGCATTTCTCACTTGTGGAAAAAATGTACGCAAATGAATACATCTAATTTGTAATATATACACAAAATATATTTTTTTCTTCATATTTTGAAAACATTTCTGAATATATTTATGATATAATTCTTCATAATTAAATATTGTCATATATGTGTAATCCAAGTTTTACACGCTTATATTTTTAACTCTAAATTTGTAATATATAATATTAGTACATTATTAATATCTTTCGAATCAGTTTGTAATGTATTTTTAATAAACTGTTTGTTTAATATATTTGTAATATAAATATACATTATTTTGTAATTTGTTGAGATAATATGTAGATAATATAGCTACCCTCCTTCGCAAATTTATGTGGAAAATATTGTTTATGTACTTAATTAAATTACTTGAATTGAGAATTGAGCCTTTCGTCTTGAGTAAAAAATATACGCAAATTAAAAAATGTAATAAAAAATATATATATATTCAATACATTTTTGGCTTTTTTGAAAACATTCTGTCATATATTCATGATAAAGTTTTTCATAATTAAATTTTCACATATATGTGTAATAAAAAACTTACGGTCTTTCCTTTTTAAATCAAATTATGATAATACATTTCACATATTGTTTTTAATAAATTCGTAATATATTTTTAATATAGTGCACGGTATTGATTACAATTTATAATTTTCCTTTTGGACTATCAGTCATATATATTTTCATAATTTGTTGTTAATATCTCTAAACTTGTAACCCAAATTGAGGTGGAATTATATTTTGTATGTAATTAATAAAAATTTCGCAAATGGGAATTGAGCATTTATGTAATTAATAGAAATTTCACAAATGGGGATTGAGCATTTATGTAATTAACAAAAAACTCACAAATGGGAATTCAGCATTTCTATTAGGCAACACACAGGGGAATTGAGCATTTCAGAACTGGGGATTGAGCATTTCTATGAAGCACAAATGGGAAGTCAGCATTTCACTAACGCCTTTGCATTTCTTATTTATTTCTAAAAATTTATAAAAATAAACAAATAAAAAAAAAAAAAAAATTAATCTGCATTTCAAACAGTAACCGAACAGATATTGTACATTGTAGAACAGATTTGTAACTCTTTGATCGTTTATACAAGGGTGAACAGATATTGAAGATCGATAGATCATAAATCAGAAGAACTATTTGAATCAGATCAGATATTATATATATATATATATGTATGTGTATATATAAAAATCAGCCCCAAATTTGTTGGATGCGAACAGATTTCGCACATCACAACAGATCAGATTTCGAAAAAAAAAACAGATCGGCCATGAACGACCGTGAGCCAACAGATCGGTGGCCGGTCTGTGTGTAATGTAAGTGTAATCAACCCAAGAACGACGGTGACCCAACAGATCGGCCATGAACCGACGCAAGAAATGAAGATGAACTACGCAGATTGTAAGAACAGAAAACAAATCAGATCGAAACATAGATCATCACCTGCAGATCGGTTGGAGTGTGCGAGAGTTCGTTGTTGTTCGCCGCCGCGGTTTCGATCTCCGGTTGCGGATTCGTCTGCCAAGCTCGTCCGACGGCCTCCAATCGCCCCGTTTGTCCTCTCCTCTGCTTTGAAATGGGTGTGTAAGACCTTCAGCCTGAGGCGTGTTTTGCAGATGGTTTCGAGTTTAACCTCTCAGGGCAATTCCGTAAAATCACCCCACTGAGCCTCGCAATGAACCCGTGAAATTGCGTTTTGTCGTTTTTTGGCTGAAATAGCCTTCTTTGTCGCCTAGTGGCTAATTTAGCCCCGTTCTCCTTCCCAAACGACGCCTAAGTTTGTTAAGTTTTAATACTTGGCTTCACTTAGTTGGTTTATAGCCGTATTCCCAGTCACACTTTATTAATTTATAATTATTTTCTGGTTTCTTATTTATTATTTGATATATTCTAATTAAATAAAAATTAAAAAAAAAATGGGAGAGGGGGTACATATGTCCTTTTGAAGAAGTTTGCTCTCACTGCATGTATAAATGACATCCTATCCTGCACCTCCTCCTCTATCCCATAACCTCCATCACATTATACATTCACACACACACACACACACAGAGAAAAACAGATCATGCAGATGATGAGCTGCCGCTTCTTCGCCGTGATTTCAATCGCCGTCTTCCTCTCTGTAGCTGCTGCCGGAGACTCTTCTGTAAGTACCCCATTAATTATTCACCATTTCTCAATTTTTTTCTCAAAAAAAAAAAAAAAAATCAATATCCAATGATCAGATCTAATAAGGATGTTGTTGATGATGATCAATGGTGAACAATCAACATCATTATCAGATCCCTATCATACATTTATCATCCTCAACTATGCAGATCAGACTGGGATGCTCTCTCATTCATGTTGTTGCATCCCTTAATTGTATATACACACGTACAAATATAAGATGACTGTTATATGTCATTTTTTTAATAGTTTGTATTATTATCATATTATGTAATAAGATATTGTTTGATTTTATTAAGTCCTGAATAATTATCACCAAGAGAATCAAACATCAATATCCGCATAGATGAAGGTGATAAAAAATAATGACAAAAAAAAGTCAATGATATATAACTATTCTTAATATTGGCCCATGGATTGTTGCGGAGAGTTTAGACTAATTTTCCCCTCCCATTAAATAGTAAGATCTATATAATATTTTTTGTATGGAGTAATATTATATAAATAGAAAAATTATATAAAATTATGTGACAAGTGTTGATTTATCACTTTTAAAGTAAAAGATCGATGATTTATATTTTTTGAAAATATCAATGTCATGTCACGCTTTTTTCTCAAGAATTATGTATAAAATTTTGGAAATATATATATCATTTTTATTTTAGATGTATGCCAAAAAAAAATGTTGAACTTTTAATCTCATATTACATAGGGGAAATTGCAAAAAAATTGGTAACACGTAAAAAATAATTGCCCAAATAGATGAGAATCTATAATATTTGCAATTGACATGGTAAAATAAAAAAAAAATCCTAAAACGACGTCGTTTTGGGATATCGAGCTATTCGAGCCGTTGATATTTCGAGCTACGTAACAGAGTTGAAAATTTTTTTTGATGAAACCTTTGTGATTTGATACAGAATGATATACCAAATGAGTGTGTATACACACTTTATGTACAAACAGGCTCAGGCATCAAATCAGGAACAGACTCGACGATTAGTATGACTTTAGGCGACTCAAGTGGCCGATCAGTGTGGATCCCAAATTTGGAATTGTGGGGCCTAATGGGCCGCAACCATGACTACTTTGAGATGGGTAACCTTGACATCTTCAGTGGGCGAGGCCCATGCATCGGTGGCCCATTGTGCCACCTCAACCTCACCTCCGATGGGTCAGGGGCCCACCACGGCTGGTTTTGCGAGTACATTGAGGTCACTTCTACTGGGCCTCACAAGGAGTGTAGCCAGACCATCTTCTATGTTGATCGGTGGCTCGCCACCGATGCTCCGCCCTTTGATTTGACGGTTGTGCTGGATGGGTGTTTGAAGGATGATGGTCCGCGGAAGCATGGGGAAACTAAGGCTTTTGTTGTTGGTAAGCAGCAGCAGCAGCAGCCCATTGGGTCTGCTTCAGAATGATGTGGGCTTTATAGGAATGCAAACTTTGGGAGCATTTTTTTGTTTTTTTGTTGGGTTTTGTTTTTGAGCTATGCTAAGATCATCAAATGAATCGTGAAAGAGTTCACAAAAAAGATTAAACTCAGTTATGGTGGTTCTACATTCAAAATAAATTTAAGTCTATCAATAGATTTTTTGTGATTCATTCTATAATTCTATAATCTGTTCTTAGCATTATTATTTGGTTTTGAGTTTTACAAATAGTTTTGTAATTTTTTTTAATGTTTTCTAAATATTTTAATATTTTAAGTAAATTTTTTTTTTTAATTTTAAATATACTAAGATACACTTAAACAGTAAAATATTTATGAAAAAATCTTTTAAAAAAAACCACTAAATACAAAAATTTACAAAAAAAATTATTACATATTTTTATTTATTGATTTTTTTTGGGGGTCAAAATTGGACATTGGACCAAACCCCAATGTTTGATATTTGTGTTCATTATAATTAGTTTCTCTAGATTACTTGAAACTAATTCTTACTCACCCATCTTCAACCCATCTTTTACTTTATACAAGTCTTCATTAATTTGGCGAAAAATATTTTTATTTTATATTTTTTAATATTTTGTACAACAAAAAATAAAAATTAAGAAATATGGTTTTTTTTTTTGATAACTGAAAATAAACTAATTTTGGCAAAAGGGGTTAATTACACTAAGACCTATTTAGCTATTAGCGAATATCCACTTATCTCCTTATTTAATTTTTTTGCTTTTTTATTAATACGAAAAGACATGCAGAAAAGTATAGGGTGATGTGACATAAATAAATCAATAAACTACTTATTTCTTATCTACCTAAAACAAGTCATATTTTTTATTCCTTAAACTACAAAAAAAATATCACCTTTACTCCTTTTAGACAACTTTCAAAAGGGGAGTATTTGCATAATTTTATACTTGAGTTAAGAGAGTCAACATGTACGAACTCTTTCATATTGAAAAATGTTAGAGATTCCACAAGTTTTATTAAAATTTCTACCAAATATCTCACATGAGTGTAGGATCCACATAATTTTTACCAAATATCTCACATGGATGTAGGATGCACACCATGTGAGTCCTACACTTATGTGAGATATTTGGTAGAAATTTTGATAAAACTTTTGGGATCCCTAAGAACATCTCCAACGGTTCACCAAAAATTTCATCAAATCTAAGTAAAAAAAGACGAATTCCTCAATTTGATATCAGTCACTCCAACGGTGAATACTGTAACTTTCATCAAAACACACTGGAAGTCCGGGAGGACGACCGGACGACCGGCCGACTGACCGGAAAGAGGAAAATGATTTTTTTTTTTTTTTTTTTTCTGTACTCAGAAGCATCACTTGATTTCAAATTTTCATGATTTTTGTAAAGGTAAAATGGGTCTTGGTTGAGCGAGTTAGAAACATGTTAGTGTAAAGGTAAAATATCACCTTTACTCCTTGTAGACAACTTTCAAAAGGGGAGTATTTGCATAATTTTATACGTGAGTTGAGAGAGTCAACATGTACGAACTCTTTCATATAGAAAAATATTAAAGATTTCAAAAGTTTTATCAAAATTTTTACCAAATATCTCACATGTGTGTAGGATCCACCATTTGGAATCTCTAAGGGCATCTCCAACGGTTACCAAAAATTTCATTAAATTTGAATAAAAAAAAAGTGAATTCCTCAATCTGATATCAGCCACTTCAACGATGAATATTGTAGCTTTCATCAAAATACACTGGACGTTCGGGAGAATGACCGGTCGACCCACCAGAAAGAAGAAGAATGATTTTTTTTTTCCACACTCAGAAGCATCACCTGATTTCAAATTTTCATGATTTTTGTAAGGGTAAAATGGGTCTTGGTTGAGTGAGTTAGAAACATCTTAGTGTAAATTTTAGTGAATCTGTCTTTTGCTCTCTCTCTCTCTCTCTCTCTCTCTGTGTGTGTTTATTCGCAATCCTTTGACCCTTTGCTCTGTGTGTGTGTGTGTTCTAATCCTTTGATCCACTTTAGTGATTGATTGGAGAGAGCTTTTGAGGGGTGCAACAATGGTGATGGAAGGTTTCCAAGAAAACATGGGTGATGGAAACATGCAATGCATAAACCACCCTTACAAAAACAACACACCAGGTAGGATCTGTGCTTTTTGCCTCCAAGAAAAGCTTGGAAAACTAGTCTTCTCCTCTTTCCCCATAACTGTCTTCCTTTGTTCTTCCTCATCTTCATCTCCTTCCTTCAGATCTGACTTCGATAGTAGATCCACATCGACCCTCTCTGTTCGACCCAACCACCCATTCACTCTCTGTTACCTATTTTTGAAGGAATTGTTGAAGTAACCGGATGACCGGGGGGACAATCGGCTGGTCATCCGGTGTGTTAGATCACCAACGGTCCTGCACAGTAAACTGGTGAAAAATGCCCAGATCCTCGGTTTAGTGAAACATTTGCTATTTTCTCAATTTGATATAGGTTTGGTGAAACCATTGGAGCACAAAAAAAGGTACTTTTTCATTAAATTTGAATTTTATGATGGATCTGGTGAAGCGTTGGAGATGGCCTAACATTAGTCTTTCATGTATGAGAGATAAAGACCCTTCTCTCTCTCTAAAACCTAGAGTTTCTCTCTCTAACCCTTTCTGCTTCTAGGGTTTTCATTTCGGAGCGCCGTTGGGGTGGGGGAGGGGGGCTCCGGCCTCCGGCCGCATCTGTCCTTCTCTCTACCCCTTTTTTCTTCAGTTTCCCTCGGCCTTTTTTGGTCAATAAGCCTTGGAAGCTTAGCTTTCCATCTTCTCCCTCCTTGTGACGTGTTTCTTCCCCTTTCGGTGGATTTAGTCTGGTTTTTTTCACTCCTCCTTCCCTCTGCCTTATCCCAGCCGAAGCCTTCTCCAGATCCGTCGGCTCCATTCTCTTAGCTTCACGCCGGCGTCGCCACCACCACATCGACACCATATCGGCCTTCTCTTGCCGGATCTGCTGCCTCCACCACTGGCCTCCTGGGTTCTCCTCCTTCAACCCGTTTGGTGAAGATCTGCTACAGATCTGCTACCGATTCGGTCGGCGGTTGAGTCTTGGCTTTCTTTTGTTATTGTTTTATTTTAGTTTGGTTTTGTATTAGGAATCCATTTGTGCGTAGTGTTGCTTACCCACTTTGTGGATGTATTCTACGATCTATCCTCGGCATGCTCTACGGCCGCCTGTCGGCCTCTGCTTGCAGTACGAGCACAAGCACTGGTTGTGTAGCTGGGCATTCTTCATAGATTTACTCCTGTATTTTCTTTGATTTTTCATTTTACCTTTGATGGTGTAAGTTGTTTTTTTGGATGGATTCCTCTCCTTGTAGCTGCTGTTGAGCTATTTTAATGGATATTTCTATTTTTTGATCAAAAAAAATATATGAGAGATAAAGTGACAATCCCTAATAATTAAGGATGTCTTGATGTAATTAACCCAAAATATACTTTTCACTTTCAAAAAGCAAAATACATTTTTAGGCTAAAGGCTCATGAATATTGCCACTCTATCACCACTGTCATTACCTCCATTATCCCACGACAACTATCATGATTTTTGATATATTGTCATCACTACCACCACCACAACTCCTACAAACCCACCACCATTGCCACAACTACAATCACTATTAGGTCTGCACAAAATATCGTCCAATTCACTAAAATCGCAACGATCTGCACCGTTTTATCTGCTAATTGCAAATTAAACTTTAAAATTTATAATTCATATTTGAAATCACTCCGTTATAGTTAATTAATGCATATATATTTTTTAACCTCTAATGAAATATCAAAGTAAAAATGAGTGTGAGAGAGATTTAAGATGTGAAATATGTTATAAATTAGTAGTTATATATATGAAAAATATTATGCAAATTAATATTATATATTATGCAAACACTTGATAATTTGTTAAAAATATTCTTGAATCTACCTATCCTCTCCAAACTATTAAAATCGCGATTTAGTTATTTGTCAAATTTTCAATCTGCCAATTAATTTATAATTTTACTCTTAAATCATCCGAACGGTACTGCGCAGACCCCTAACACTACAAGAAAAAGGCCCATTTGAGTCGACTTATTTGCGACAGCAGTATTTGTCGTCACAAAAATGTGCTATCAGCATCGATAATATGAGACTGTCGCAACAAATACTTTTGGGTATTCTTGTTTGAGTCGGTAGAGCACATTGTCGCAAAAAAAATCATGTTTACGTCGGCAAAAGTCTTGCCGTTGCAAAAGTGTATCAAAATCCCAAAAATTCAAATTTTTATCCAATTTTTTTGTTCTAAAATTTCCATGGCATCTCTTCCTCCCGCCTATTTTGATCTGTTTTCGGCGTCTACATTTGGTGTTGTCACAAAAAAAAAACCTAAAAAAAAATAAAATTTAAAACAACAGCTTTTTAGAAGTCCTATATATTCTTCCTAATTTTTTTATCAACAATGCTAGGTAGCTCAAAATTTTGTGGCTCAAATGGCTCAAATCATTTAAAACGACGTCGTTTTGACAGATTTTGAGTGTAAAACGACGTCGTTTTGACAGATTTGAACCATTTGAGCCACAAAATTTTGAGCTACCAAACATTTTCCTTTTTTTTTGCCGTAAATCCATATTGGTTCCTCAATGAGTTCTCTCTTCCCTGTCTATCGGTCATTGATCCCTATCCTTCAAGCATATATCTTCGGCTTTATGACCATCGCCACCGTCGTTGACATTCCTTGCTGGCACTGCCACCACTGTAATGACGATAGGCCCTCTCTCTCTTGCTCTCCCGATCTCTTTTCTCTCACTCTGTTTGCAATTCCATGTAACAACTGCCAGCCACGGGACCATTGCTGCCACGGTAAATACTCTTCCCCCTCTTTCTCGCTTTTACTTACAATATACCCTGGGTTGCTTGGCCTAACCCTTGCATTTTGGGCAATTATGTTGTTGGCAACCAACCTTTTAGATCTATTTTTGCTTTTGCGGATATTCTAGATACATGGCAAAAATCCTGTTACAGAATCCTAAATTCTAGTTTTGTCATACTTATCATAGACTTAGCCTTCTGATTACAATATTTTATTTTTGCTTATTATGCTTCATGTTCCAATTTTAATATGAGAGATTATTTTATTAATTAATGTTTCTCTTAAAAAAATATATTGAATAAAAATTGTTTACAGTTTTGTGACTCCATTAGTTTCGTTCCTAATTTTGTCGACGCCATGCCATCTCAAACAAATTTTACGACGGTAAATACACATTTTGAGACGACACCCTCCGACTCAAAAACTCTCTTCTTTAGTAGTGTAATCACTGCTTTGCCACTAGTGCCGGAATCAAAAAAGAGCAATACTAGGTATCATGAAAAAAATTTCATGAAAATGATCATGAAAGATTTATGATCCTTGGATTACACTTAAAATAAAGCACTGCACACTAATCAAGGTAATCCAATGGTCACAATTCTTTTATGATCATTTTCATGAAAGTTTTTTCATGATCCTAAGCTTTTCTCATCAAGAAAATTATCCAGAATGGTCAATCAGTAACCATAACCTTGATTTTTTTTTTTTTTTTTTGTTTTGCTTTTCAGTAATCAATAATAGTAATAAAATGATATGGAAAGGAAACATTATAATTAAAAAAAAAAAAAGAAGATAATTTGTCTTTAGCCCTAAAAATTTTCTTATTTAGCCCTAAAAATTTTCTTATGAAACAATTAGTTTTTTTTTTATTATTTATTTTGAAAAGTTGTATTTATTTGATTTGATGTCATTTGAGTTTAAGTGAATGCCTTTTTGTGATTCATTTTTCTAATTTTTTTGATTTGTTTTTTGGATGGGATTGGAAATGTGAGGTATGGAAGATTCTTTTTTGGGGGATTGGTGGCTGAAGTGGTGGTTGTCGAGGGTGCAAATCTACATTTCTGTTAATGTGGTTTTCTAGTGTTATATTGGAGTATTATATTAGAGTTTTACGTTTGAAAAAAAATACATTAAGAAGTTTTTGTGTGTTATATTGATTGAAGTATTATGTTTGGGAAAAATATACTTAGAAATTTTTTTAGAATGTGAATGTTACATTGTTACGTTTGAGAAAAATATACTAAAGAGTTTTTTAATGTGCTATATTGGAATATTACGTTTGAAAAAAGTACATTAAGTAGTTTTTTTAGTGTATTACATCAAAGTGTTACGTTTTCAGATGGTTACATTGGATGTTATGTTTGGAAAAAGTACATTAAAAGTTTTTTTTGAAGTGTTACGTTTAATAATTTCAACATTACGAGAAAAACACATTTGTCTCTCAACACATAACATACATTTATGCTTGGATTTTTATGTAATTCATACTAGAATGTGAACTTTGGGTCCATAAGAAAAAAATGAGGACCAAACAGTTCATAAGATCACTACTTGAAATTTATTGGTGCTCTAAGTTTGACTCTCATAACAAAAAATAAATCTTGAGATTTTAATTTTATTATTTTAAACCCTAATATTTTGATTGATTTTTAATCTAAATCATCTGTCTATTTTTATTAAATAAAATCAATGAATAAATTATATTTGAACTATTAAACTCAATGTAGGTGTATAAAAAAAAGTCTAAAATATCATTTTTGTTGACTTTAGTAACTAAAAATATCATTTTTGTTGAGTTTAGTGACTAAAATACTATTTTTTTCATTGGTTTTACTTAACAAAAATAGACAAATGATTTAAATTGAAAACAAATCAAAATATTAGAATTTAAATAACAAATTTAAGATTTCAAGATTTATTTTGTTACAAAGTTATATTCTAATTTTTTTGGGGGCGAATTACACTAACAGTCCTTATAGTTTGGGGCGTGTGTCACTTTTGTCCCTAACCTTTCAATTGTGATACATTTGACCCTAAATTTTGAATCTCATTCCAAATAAAGACAATTAAAAATATTGTCACTCCATTTGAAGGGTAAAGTTGTAATACAACTTATTTTGTGTTGGTTAATTTATATGTTATTTAAAATATAATGGCCTTTTTTTAATGAACAATGTTGAAATTTTTTTGGTTATAAAGTTCTATTTGAATTGGTTTTCAAAATCTATTTTCAGAAATTTTTTCTAAAAAATTAAAAATTAAATTGGTGAAAAAAAATTAAAAACGCATCATTTTTATATAATGTTATTTTTTGGGAGGGTAGAAATAATTTTTTAAAATATTTTTTTTGATATTTATTTTCGTCAAATTAGTTTTTATTTTTTCAAAAGTTGAACATGACGACAACTTTGATGTTATTTTTAAACCAATTCATTAAATTAAAAAATCCAAAACAAAAAATATTTCATATATTAAACATATCGATGGTATATTAAATGCCGAATAACCATCTTTTAAATAATAACCATCCAAAAATATTTGTTAACAACAAATATAACCATCTATTACATGATAACTATCAAAAAATATCAACAAAAATAATCACCCATTACATGATTATCATCCAAATACATACTAAAACTTAATTTGATAAAAAAATAAAAAAATAAAAATCTAAAGATTTATCATTTTTATATAATTTTATCTTTGGTGAGTAGAAATAATTTTTAAAAATTTAAAAATAATTTTTTGACATTTATTTTTGTCAAACTAATTTATATTTTATTAAATTGATAACTTTATCCTTGAAATTGAGCAACAATGTCTTCAATTGTCCTTATTTGGAACATGATTCACAATTCAGGGTCAAATATATCACAATTGAAAAGTCAGAGATTAAAGTAATACAAGTCTCAAACTACAGGGACCATTAATTTAATTCACCATTTTTTTTAAAAAAAAAATTAAAAAAAAAAAAATTCCCCAATGATATATTTAAGCTAATAATAAATACTTACGCTGTATTTGGTTGGGGAATTTGAGGTGGGATTTGGAAAGGAAAATGAAAAAAGTGTGTGAAATTCTGTAAAATATAGGTATATTTTATTCATATTTCACCTACCATTTCTAATTTCAAATTCCTTCTCAAATCTCTCGACCAAACACAGCATTAGTGCTCGTTTGGCAAGACAAAATTGGGCTAATTTAGCCACATACATCCAAAATAGGCTAAATTAGTTGCAAGAGACAAAAGGCCATCACGTGGATGCTTGTGGGAAATTCTATTTCCAACACCCTGATAAACTCAGTCAACACACTTAATGAAAAATTAGATTAATGACAATTATATCCTACTTGAAATTTACTATAATAGTCATTGATCAACACTCCTAATATTATATATATATATAAATTCTCTATACACATCTTTTAAAAATCAAAATATCTTAATATACACTGTTTGAAACAAAAAAATTAAACCTTAAATTTTTGTTTTGTAGTCACTTTGCTTCTTATACACTCTGTACTCCTTTCTCTTATTTGCAAACAAAACATCTCTTCTATTGCTTTAATCTTTAAGTTTATACTCAATTATTAACATCGTTTAATTATTAGTTCAACAATTTTTATTTGATTTTGATATGGAAGAGTTGCAAACCTATGACAGTTCAAACTCAAGCAATGGTAACAGCAAAATCAGTGTTGAAAAAGGATTGTCTGCACTCTGCCAAACTGTCTCAACACTCTATCAGGGTGATATGGTTCAACTACTTCCAAACACTTTACGCAACCGTGGTAGAACGTAACTGGATGACATCGATGGACATCTCTGCAACTCTGGTATGGGTCCCAAATAACCTACAAACAATAAAAACTGTAAGATATGACAACTGTAAATTTTGTATGATATAGAATTTCAAATTTTGAAGGACTTTTCAACTTACATCATGTACACCCAACCTATCAAGCTCCTCTCGAAAAGCCTGCAACTGTGTCTTTTCACCACACTCTCTCCAAGAAGTCCAACGGTAAATATATGGCATGTCTCTAGTGTAATTCATATTCAAGTGTGGTCGGAATCCACGAAAGTGCTCATAAATCCATCCCTCAAGGAGTGTCATGTAACCGGCTATTTGTTTCACGCCGGACCTGCTAGCGTACCCCAACTGTCTATATAAGTATGCCAATGCAGCAGCACCCCAAGCATATGAAGATACAGTCGTCAAATCGGACAACAAACTCAAATAAACAACGAGGACCCTAGTACATGTCTTGTCACTAAAAAGTGTACAACCCAACAAAAATAGCAAGTATGCTCTACCTGCACATACAATTCTTTCCATTGAATCATTGTCTGTGACATTATGAAAGTGTGCCCTCAACCACTCAAGCCTCACTGAATTGCCTCCAGCAGTAGACATCTCATGTCTGACTTCTTGCTCATCAATTTCCAAGATATTAACTACTAATGTAACAGCCCGCCTTTCTGACAACTTACGCACGCTAATAGATTTGCCTACAATGGGAAGCCCTAGGATAGTGGCGACATCGTCCAATGTGATAGTCATCTCTCCAACAGTCAAATGGAAGGTGTTTGTCTCCAGTTGCCATCTCTCAACAAAACTAGACACTACAATTTTATTGACAAAGCGGTATGTGCAACGAGCTAATTGTGCAAGTCCTGACATCTCCACAATGTTTACAAATGTACCGTTGTTTCCTTGTTCCCACCATGGCCACAAACGAATCTTAGATGAGTGATTATGACACTTTAAGGGCCCCCTTTCATCAGCACCATTCCAAATAGCTGCGGCAACATGACTTTTAAAACTTTTAAGGATTGATGGATCAGTTGGACCTCCCGGAAATGGCTGAGTAAGGATATCTTCATCAACAATGTCAGCATCATCACCAATAGGGTCATCATCCATAGCAATATCATCCATAACTGGTGCCCCATGTATAGGATCATCATCCATGGCAATGTGCATGTCATCATCATGCACTCGAGCACGTCCACGTCCACGTCCACGTCTCTCTAATTCACCGAGTCTTCTGTTCGAAGCTGTTACTGATCGACGTTCACTAGGACTGACATCCATTTGCATAAGAAAAGTTGTTCTTATCAACCCAATATAATGAAACATAATAAGCACTCCCATAAAAGGATCACATCAATGCGGGTAATAAGTAGCCTAACCATGCCACCTTAATGAAATCTAATACATAGTTATAGACCATTAAATTCACAATTTGGATGTGAAATTAACTCAAGCTTTTAATACTCTATATAATGCAATTGTTTTGTTCACCTATTTAGCTAACAAAATTTATGAAGACCCAACTACTAAGCTAACAATATCATGTGAACATACCAATACTGCACAGTTTTTTGTTTCTATTGTTATGCATTCAATTTGGGGAAAAAAAATAAATACATAAACATACGCATAAAATAAAATTGAACCTAAAGTAAAACAAATATTGGTGGCCTATGTAACCTACTTCTATATCAAAAAAAAAAAAAAACCCATTCGGCACTTCAGGACCGAACTTACAAAAATATTTCATCAATAAACTTCCGAAATTATTGCATTTATTCGGCATAAGAGAACCGAAAATATAGAATACATTCGGCAGTTGAACAACCTAGTTATCTATTTTTTTCAGAATTCAATGGACGAAATTATGCATAATATTCGGCAGTCAAGTTTCGAATGAAATACATATAATCGGAAACCCAGTGCCGAGCACCTCCAGTCGTGAATCTAACGTACTTTCATGCCAATGGAGTGAAGAGAGATCTGAAAATTGTCAATCTAATAACAAAATGATAAATGTAATAATAAAATTGAAAGATTTCTTACCTTAAACAAGGTTTTCAACAGTGTTTAGTAGATATTGAATGGAGCTCTTGAAATCTTCAATGGAGGTGAGGAAAGTGCAGATTTTTTTTTTTTTTTTTTGGTTTCCTGTTTGAACTTCTCCTTCTTCCTTCCTATTTGAAGTACAGATGTAAATGGGGTCACTTTGGTCTTCACGGGAGTGGGTGGAAATTCAAGTGTTGAGGGTAAAGTGTGTGTACATATGAGTGAAGGGGTTATTTGTAATTTTAAGGATGTGGGTTGAGATAATTACTTAATAATTAAATTAATAGGGATGTGTATTGAGAAAAGATTTGCCCTGAGTTTATCAGGGTGTTGGAAATAGAATTTCCCGGATGCCTGTGGGTTCAGGCTCTGCGTAAATTACCAAAGTACCCCCATTGGCCATCCGTTTGTGTACAGCAGCACCAAACCAAGGCACACACTTTCAATGAGCTAGAGCTTTCTGGTCTGGAAGAAGGAGGCGAAAATTGAAGATAACAGTCGGTGAAGAAGAACAGCAACTGACGCAGTCCATAGCCCAAGCCCACCAGAGTGCACATCAGTAGCGACACTGCAACCATCGCCTCCATGCCACCACCGATTGTCAGGTATATAGATTTTGTTTTCGTGGTCGATTCGATCTCCTTTAACTCGATCTGCTAGGGTATTGATTAAAAACAAAATTTTTGGAGTGTGGCTGTTATCTGTTTGTTTGGCATTTGAGAAAACCCCGATCGGATTTTTATGTTCCATAATTTCTAGTGGAACACATGTGTTTTGTAACCAATTCACAATTTGATCTCTAAAATTATAAGATCCCTGGTCTGTTCCATTTTTTGTGCTTGAACCCTTTCTTCTGCACTCCGTTATATGCCAATTTATGTGAAATTTGTCAATTTTTTTTAAACCATTCTGTATACATGTCCTATTTTTGTCCAATATTCCCATTATTCACATGTCCTCTCCATAGACTGAATTTAAGATTTGTTTTTGTTTTGTATTTGTTTTTTCAGATGTTGTCGAACACATGTATTTTTCTATTGCAATTCCCTCTCCCCCCCAAATTTTTCGTGGTTGTTGTTCTTGATGTTGTTGTAGGTGTATGTGTTCTGATCTGCTTGTTGATGGAAAGATTGGTATTTATGAGTTAAGGCTCAACAATCTGACATTGAAAATTTGTGTTCGTAGGATTGGTATTTGTCGTGAATTTTTATTTTTTTTTTGTTCTCAATTTTTTTTGAAGAATTGCAATAACTCATGTATTTTGTTTTGTTTCCCCCCCTCCCCCCCCCCCCCCCGGTGTTATTGGTGGTTGTTGTTGTTCATGTTGGAAGCTTTTTTGTATTCTGATTTGCTCTGATCTGCTTGTTGATAGGAAGATTGATATTTATGAGTTAAGGCTACAAAATCTGACATTCAAAATTTTTGTAATTAGGATTGTTAGTTGTCGTTCAAAATTTTTTTTTTTTTTTTTTGCTTTTCAAAGTCAATTTCAGAATTGCAGGAACACATGTATTTTGGTTTTTTTTTTTTAAACTTTTTGGTGGTTTTTGTTGTTGATGTTGGAAGCTATATGTATTATGATCTGCTCGTTGATTTCAATTAAGATTGGTTTTTATGAGTTAAGGCTAACAAATATGACAAAACTTTATTTTTGTAATACAAATTTGAATCTATCCTTAGCATTTTTTTTTTTTTTTTAATTTTGTCAGATTCAGTTTCAGATTTGGTGGAACACATATAAATTTGTTTTGTTTTGTGATTTTTTCTTTTTTGTTTGTGGTTGTTGTTGTTGATTTCAGAAGCTTTATGTGTTGTATGTGTTTAATGATGGGAATTAAGACTGGTTTGGTTCAGTTCAGCCTAAAATAGAAGACATTGAAAATTGTTGTAATACAAATTTCAATCTATCGTTCACTTGCAGCCTGCTGTCATCCTAATGTTCAGCAGGCTTTGATTAAGATAACTATAGATTCGATCAGGTATTAAAACAGCTAATTCCGTGTTATGTACTAGATCTATTTGATGAGTATTATCAATTACTGTAGCATAGAATAGACAAGTACAACAAACAATTTGTTGGCATTTGTTTTCAATGAACCTTCGTTTTTATGAAAGGTTTTTATGACACATAACTAAAAAAAAAAAAAAACGTTTGATTTGTTACAACAATAGAACCCTACACATCAATAATACGAAATGCACTAGAATTATGTACACGCTTTTGGTTTATTATTTGTCAAGTAATTTGCCCTTGTCAAATTTGTTCGTATGATGTAAACCAAATATTTTTTGAAACAAATGCGGACATTTGTCATTTCATACAGAATGAATTTGTTAACTATGATTTATGTCGCACCTACATGTGTTTAACATTTGTTGTAGTAGTCATTTACACTGTCAGAAAACATACGAATGGCTTCTTTTACCTCAACTGCTACTTCCACAACATGGCCACGTCGGATGTGTGCCTGTGGCTACGGTCATTGTGTTGTGAAGATATCCAAACGAACAAAAATCTAGGGCATTCGTACTTTGCTTGTCCCCGCCTTGTGGTGAGTGCCCAATTTAATAACGGTCATAATTGCATTTAATTCCGAACCAATTGACTAATAACTTCGACATTTGCACTCGTCAGCCTTGTGTCAGTTGTATTGGTTGGTTTGAAGAACCAAGAAGATAGAGCACAGACTATGCGTCCTCCACAAACGACATTGTCATGCACTTGCAGGATGATGTCATACACATTCAACACTCGTTGCGTCTCCTTAAAACCATTGTCTCTATGTTGTGCATTGTCATTGTCATTTTGTTATTGCGTATGTAATCAAACGTAGCGTTTCGAGTGCATGACTTTTGTAATGATGTAATTTTAATCACTGTAATTTTGCCTAGTTTGTAATAGTTCGATGAAGACGTTAATGACTACTTTACTGGGAAGAAATTATGTAACAACTGTTTGTATTCCTATGACCACTCATTCTGCATGAATGTTATGTGTTGCTTTTCTTATTTTAAGTACTGTGCAATGGTTATACATAGTAAACGTAGCAACCAATTACTTTTAATTACTGTGCAATTGTTATATAATAGTCATGCCCATGCAATTTTGTGCTTCTGCTCATTTCGGCCTATAAATTACTTTCTATATATTTTTGGTCAGTCCAAATGGCTTCCATACGTACTTCCCCTCGTACCCCCAGGAAAAACAAAGGCATTGCACCAGAGAAGTCAAGTAGTGTTGAAGAAACACAAACACAGTTCCACCACGAGGCATCCCGGGATAGTGAGTCAACCCGGATTTTCTTGCAGCTAATTGCTGATGAGATTACAAAGGGGAATTGCCCATTCCTAGTCCTAAGCCAAACTGGGTACAAGTCGTTGGCAAATAAATTTGAAGGAAAAAAAAAAAAAAACTAGAAAAAAACATGGGCTCAAACAGTTGAAGAACAAATATATGAATCTAAAAAAAGAATGGAATGCGTGGAGGAAGTTGATGGATTCCGACAAAAAAATCTCAAGGATTGGATTTGACAGCAAAACTGGTTTGTTTCAGACGTCTGATGCATGGTGGGATAAGATGGAATCGATAAGTACATTTATATTTTCGCATGTATGTTTTGTTTCATATTTTTAGGTTACCATTTATATTTATGATTGTTGTTAGTAAAAATTGCTCATATTGCATGTGGTTGTAGTTTGTAATTACAATTTTCATTTTGCAGACAAACAAGGTGTGTGCAAAGTTTAGGAAGAAAACTATGGAACACTGCGAGTTGATGGAGATCGTGTTCATAGGGGCTTCTGCTACGAGTAAGCATCATTGGACCCCGGGAGAGACAGTAGGTGAACCTGCAACTGTTTCATCTAATTCAGTTGATAGTATAGGATTGTTGCCATTCGTTGATCTGATCCCCGCCTGTGCAGACGACGTGGACCAAGATTCTTCAGTGGAACCAGTTGAAATTACGGTGAAAAGGAGACGAACTTTGTCAACAAGTTGTGCAAAGTCCAAGAAGGCAACAAGCGGTATGTTAGTTATAGCGGAAAACATGAACAATTTGACAAATGTAGTTCAGACCCAAAATCAGCAAGTAACAGTCAGACACCTCACTTGTAACGAATCACTGTACATAATTTTCGAGTGCATGCAACGGCTCAGGGCCATTCCTTCCCTTCTTGATATGCCACTATTCCATTTTGCGTCGACACAGATGGACAACGCAGATTACCGAGAGGTGATGATGTGCCAGCCCGATGACGACCACATTATTGGCTGGCTGACACAAAAATAGTTGTAATGTAGTGCTGCTGCGCCGTTTGCGAACCTGTTCAGCGCTCAACGGGTGTAATAGCAGTTGTTGCAGCTGAATATGACCTTCTCTTGTTATGGATGATAAATTTTAATTACTGTGGATGTTAGACTTGTAATAAACAGGATGATTGGTTGTGATGTTTTCTTTGGATGTTTCATTTTTTTTTTGTTTTTGCTCAACGCTACATACTATGCCATGGTTATGTGTGGTTTTTATAATGGAACAAGATGCTTGTTTATGGTTTTTATGATGCGCAACGATGGGCGGCCGTGCCATGGTTGTTTATTTATTTATGATTTTTTTGTAGCTTTATGTACCGTTCATATAGTTGATTGTATTGGTAATACAATCTTTATGGTTTTTTTTTCCAGTGTTTTTTAAGTGTCGGTTTATATCTTCTTACATACAATTGTAACCGCATGGTAGCTATGTGTCACAAAAAAATAGAATGAAAGTGTGTTTGAAGGTCAATTGGGTTGTCTTTCGCAACTTTTATTACATCATCCTAGTCTATCATAGGTAAACTGATTAGAACCGTTCGTAATCTTGTAGGTGTTGCTGAATTTGATGTGATGAACAACGGGGATAGTAGCAACAATGGTGGTGTAATGGAAATGCTTAATGAAATGGCTATACAGATTTAACAACAAAATAACTGGACATTACTCGAAGTAGCCCGGTATGTGCAAGAGTGGTACGAAAAACACGTGTAAGACGCCATGTCGCACTTCTATTTTGACTGGCCATGCATGGATAACCGAACTGTATGCGAACCATGTAGGTCGATTTGAGGAAAATGTGTGCATGTTGAAGGACATGTTTGCATGTTTGTGTCACACGTTAGTCTCAGATTGCGGGTTACAAGTACTGCAACGTGAACATGGCTTAGCCGTTCAATAAAGAGTTTCAATGTTTATTCACATGTTGAGAGGGTATCAGAATCGTGAAATCCAAGAACGCTTTCAACATTCAGGGGAGACAGTGTCACGCCACGTACATAATGTGATAGCGCTGATAAAGGAGTTCACTGTTGCATATTGTAGGCCAACGTACAGGCAGCATGAGATACATCCATACGTGCGGTCTAAACGGAAATACCTACCTTTCAAGATACTATTTTGAAACATGACACAGTCAAGTTTACATGAATGTTTGGAAATTATTATGACGTGAAGTGAAAAAAATTCAAAAACTTAAGAGGAAGAAGTAGTAAGATAATTGGTATATTTCATTGCCAAGATGTTTGTTGCAAAATTTAAAAACTTCAGGTGAAGAAGTGCAAAGAAATAGTAGGAAACTTGCCATTACGTATCGAAACATATGAATCTATTTTATGTTTATTTGTTTATGTTCAAGTCAATGTGTAGATAACATTGAAAGTTTTTGGGAGGACTGTATCAGAACCATTAATAGAATACATGTTAATTCGCGGGTTATGGGGCCAGACGCTCCAACATATTTTGGTAGGAAATACTGTCACATCCAAAATATCATTGTCGCATGCAATTTTGACATGTGTTTCACCTTCGTATAGCTTGGATGAGAAAAAAGTATGCACGATAGTCGCATCTTCAATGAAATAATCACAAACGACAATGTCCCTTTTCCACATCCTGAAGAAGGTATCATATTGCATTTCCAATTTTTTTTTTAGTACAAAAGATTTAACTAAAAACATTGCCATTCAATGTGTCGGGGGTATTTACTTTCAATTGCTGGTATTTCTTTAGGCAAATTTTATCTTGTGGATAGTGGCTATCCGAACCACATAGGTTACCTAGCATCATTCAAAAGAAGTCATTACCACCAACAACAATTCCGCGATCTTGAAAGGCGTAAGACAACAAACAACCCCAGGGAATTATTTAACAAAGTTCACGCCTCGTTATAGAGTGTGGTGGAACGCATTTTTGGCGCATGAAAAAATTGATGGGGGTTTATTCAAAATATGCCACGGTATGATTTTGCAAATGTGCAAGTTCAGTTGGTTGGTGCGTCAATGGCGTTACATAACTATATACGTAGAAATACTGGCAATCCAACTACTGTTAACCCCATCATGAATAAGAAAGAGGCTGTGGCAATAGTAATAGCATACCGGAAGTTGCACATGACGAGAATGGTTTAATGGTTGGGGATGAGGACCCCCATATGGCATTGGTACGACTTCACATACGGGACGAGTTAGTGTACAAGAGCAATAATGAAATGTTAGGAAACATATAGTTAATGCAATATTGATATGCTTGTTACAGTGTTTAGCCACGGTCAGCATGTATGTGCTTATATATCTAATATTGTACAATATGTATGTGTTTCAACGAAAACATGAAAGTACTATAGATTACAGTGTTCAGCCACGGTCGGGATGTATGTGCTTATATATATAATATTGTACAATATGTATGTGTTTACACGAAAACATTTATGTACTATGGATTACGTGCCAAGCTTGGTAACATTATTGGTTTGAACAAAGACAATATTTGTTATGTACTAGTAATATATTGACATGTGTAGCATGATGGCAAACCACGGTATTTTGATTTGATGACTGTTACAACAAAATTAACAATTTTACATAAAAGAAATTTATGGGTGTGTTTGGTTTGTGTTTGGAACTATTTTTTGTACAAAAAAAATTGGGGGGAGTGTAACTTTGGTTTTTTCGGTGTGTTTGGTTATTTTTATGAAAATAGTTTTGCAGTTTGGTATGATTTGTTGTAGTTGACAAGATGTGTATTAGCAAACAAGTGATTGAGAAGGAGGGAGGAGAGAGAAACAGTGATTGATCGATGTGTGCGAGGGAGAAAGTAAGGCTCTGTTTGGTTGTATTCTCAAAATACAGTTCCACCATATCATTCACGCTTCACATTTGGATACGATTTTGAAATCATAATTCTAACATATCATTCAAAATATATTTGGACTTCCCGTTTGGTAGCTTTCTTTTTCATTTCTCCACTGTCAAAAGCTTCCAACGTGTCTTCAGTCTTCTTCATTTTTGAAAAGCCTTCCATGTTCTTCATTTCTGAAAAGGTTCACGTGCAAAAAGAAATTTAAAGCTGAACTTCACTACTCGTCTTCCTCTGTTTGAAAGATCACGGCTGATGATTCGTCATGGGTCGTGTTCATTTCTGTGAACTGAGACCATTTTATAAACTATGTATGGGAACCCCCTTCCTACCCGTACTATCTCCCACAAATCAAGTGAGTTACAGTTTGTGCATTGTGGAAGATTCATTCTCCGGACAACCAAACAACGACGAGACCGAGATCAAATAAATCACAAATTTCTCCCAAAATTATTTTTACAGCTCACTGATTTTCTGAAACATCCCCAATTTTATTCCAAATTTATTTGTCACAGGTCAAATTTGTCAAACCTATTCTCGAATTAGATGACTACCAAAGAAGCGCACATTCACTCACCGTACCCACTCCATCATCGGTGACAACTATTCCACTCCCACTGATCTAGTATGTATATCCTTCAATCGATCTGCTATGTAGAAATGGGTTCTGAAATGGTTTCTGATCTGTCCTGAACTGTTTGAACTGTTTAAGCTGAGCCGGTTAATCGCTAGGACAATTAGCTGGTTGTCCCTCGGGTCATCCGGCCGGTCGACCGCCGTCTTTTCCCAACTGAGCTCCACTCACCCCTTTTCATGCTTCTCTTCTTCTGCTTATTTCTGGTTATTTTTTACTGTGTACACTTGTTTCACAAACTTTTTACAGACAATATTATCTGGTTTTTATTGTTGTATCTGTTTTGCCCTTCAATTAATCTGCTTTTCCTAACACTATTTAACAAGTTCAATTGATTAATTTTGATTTGTACTTAAACATAATTGTAGTTGATTTTTGCATTGTTATTTTTTTATATCCACTTCAGATTGGGTTAAATATAAATTGTGTGTTTTTAGATGGATGGAAACAACTCAGATGACAATCAGGATGCAAGAATGTGGACTCCCAGAATTGAAATGAAGTTAATAAACATGTTGAGAGAAGATGTTAAAAAAAATAAAACAACAGGCCGTAATACTGTGTGGACAATTAGGCATTGGAATCATTTTGCAACTCAGTTGCAAAATCTGTATGGATTTCGATATACATCAAAACAGGTGCGACAAAAATATCAGCGATTGAAAGATGATTACCAAACTTTTAAGCGACTGCAGGCACAGACTGGTTTGAGATGAGATCTCATTGTATGAACTGTTGTTGCATCCGATGAATTTTGGGATAAGGTTTTTCATTAACTTGTACCATTTTCAATTTTTTTTTTTTTTGTAACATTTCATCACACGTACAGTATGCTTATTTTCAATATTTTCAATTGTTGTAGGCTACAAAAAATGTAAAGAAGTTTAGGACAAAAGGATTTGAGTATTTTCAAGAAATAACGGAAATTGTTAAAAATTGTTGTGCCACAGGGGCCTCGTCTCGTGCATCCACACAAGGAGCCCTTGACTCAGATGAAGAAAATGAAATGCTTAATAAATTTTGGAGCCTTGAAGATGGTGGGAGTAATGTTGCTGAAGCCATTCCTGTTGACTTATTCAGCGATGAATACATGGATCTAGCAAAGGGCAAAAGTCACAAGAGGGGCCCTACAAATAGTCAGACTGACAGTGGTCATTTTAAAAGGTCACGGTCAAGTGGGTTCGTTGATGTTTGCACAGCTTTCACTATCTACGTACAGGCAAAAATGAAACATCCACGTGCACGATCAACTGACACAGAGGCTGTAAGTGTAGGTGGTGATGAGTATTCCCTTGATGCATGTCAAGATGCATTGCTAGAGCTTGGGAACATACCACCGGTCCAGTACGTTAGGGCACTGATACTATTTAAAGACAAGGAACGACGAAGGTTCTTTATGCGTACTCCTACCCATATGCGCCTAGCTATGATCCTCGCTTTGCAGTGAAGTGAGAAGTTATGTTTTGATTGAGTTAGCGATTCTCTTTGTCGTTGTGCAAGATGATTTGATGATTCCTGATTTGTTTTTAATCATTTTTTTTTCATCCCATGATATGCTCTTTTTATCCATCTTCGTATGTTTATTTTTATTGAATTCTTACATTGTTTCTGTTTTACATCAATATGTTGTGTTATTGTTCTGCGTTCTTTCATGTCTGTTTTCTTATGACAAGATGACTACATATTAATATGTTTTTTCTTTGTGTGTATATTTTAGTGGATGCTGATAAATGACTAAGGCCGACTAAATGTAGCCACTTGTTAATTCAATTTCACCAATAATGGTAACAGTTAGCATGTTGTCAAACATTATTTTATAATTATACTTTTACTGTGATGTAGCCGAAACAATATGTCATTTGACACAAAAAACAATGCAATGGAGATCTCATCAGAAGATGATGAGGTTATTGAAGATTTTATGAATTTTTTGATGGTTGATTTTATGCATGACCATATGAATGCGTCCAGTAGCAGATGACCGCAGCGAACTTGTCCATTCAAAGGTGATGATTACATCTTCAGTTTATTAAATGGTCATCCAAAAACAATGATGGACATTATGCGAATGGATGCACAAACATTCATTTTATTGAAAGACACTTTATTTCAAAATGACTTTATTGAAACTGAACATATGTATATCAGTATCGAAGAATTGCTTGGAATTTTTTTTATACACTTTCGCACAAAATGACCACCATCGACTACTAGTCGATAGATTTCAACACTCCATGGAAACTATTTGTCGGCACATCAAAATTTTATGCAGGCACTGTGCAAGCTTACTGTTGGCTACATATTTTGTAAAAGCCAATTACAATTCGACACGTGGCAGAGTAGGGGTATTATGGGAAGAGGATTCAAGTCTTTGATCCCGATCGTACACGTGGCGATGAATATTGGTTCTCACGTGATCTGAGTAGTACTAGATCAGTAAGGGGATACAAGGTGACGTGGCTTCAACGGTTACTCATATTCAAATTCAAATACAAGAGGGAAGCTTAACTGTAAGTGATGGCATAGTGGAACTACTTCTAAGGCAGCATGATCAACGATCATGGAGGAGCAGTTCGACGGTTTGAAGCGCAGTTCGAAGGTCATCCTTGACGAGTATAAATAGCAGGGAAGCCCCCAGAAAAACCCCCCAGACTCAGATCATACAAACCAGTCTTTACTTCATATTTTCCTTTCCAGTTTTACATTTCCTGCAATTTAAATACCTGCACTTTAAATACCTGTTCTTTAAATACCCGCACTGTACTTCGATTCATAGGAGTAATTTCAAGTAGATTCAAGTAGGCTGTTGCTGTAAACCTCTTCGAGGCTGAGTTTGGACCATTGTAAGTGTTCATCTTAATAAAATACTTCGACTGTTCTTCACATTAAACTGTTATTTCTCTTAATTTCTCCTAAGTCAAGCCACCAGTAAAAGTCCTCTTCATTGAGGCTGAAAGAACTACAACACAATCGTCTGATAATTGGTTGGCAATTATAATTTTTGTAAGGACTAATTGATCCTTACTGGCACGCTCACATTCACTGAAATACCCTTCGAAAGCCAAAAAGCCAACATATATTTTTGGCACGCCCAGTGGGACATGTTAAAATGGCTAGACGAAGACGACAAGGAGAAAATGAACGTCTGGAAGAAGGCGTAGAAGGAGAGGTAGAAATACCTAATCCAGAGGATAATGTGGTAACACATCCTGTGGAAACTCCTATGTTATCAGAACCTATGGTCGAACAGACCAGTACTTCTGGACAAGAACCATATGTTCATAATATTGGACGAAACCAAGGAATTGGACCATCCACTGTTCCATCTACTCAGCCAACAAATTCATGGGATGGCTTAGTAGATGCTATGGGACAACAATTAATGAACACAATGGAAAGGTGGGCAACATCCTTTTTGGATCGAATGAATAACCACCAACCAACAAACACAAGACACACAGAGGAAGTTTTAAATGTCCCTCAGCAAAGATTGGCTAGAGATAAACAGCCTATGCAAGTTAATGGACAATCTAATGGTCAAACTAGTACTCAGAACTATGAGAGACCATCGCCTCAGTCTTGGTATGAACCCATTTCGAGGCCTGTAAGAGGCCAAAATGCCTCAGTACTCAACAATGAAGCCACACAAGTTGGTGGATCTGGCCAAGTACAAGAAACTGGCATAAGAATGGTTACTAATCCTATGTTCGAAGCCATACCTGGCACTAGGGGGTATAATAATCCCTTGTTCGAATTTATACCCGGGGGGTTGGAAGGTTTTCCTGTAAATGGAAGGGACACAATGTCATGACCCGAACCCGCCCCTATGGGTTAAGGACATAACCGGCTAGTAATCCTGAGATTACCTACGGCCTCAGACTAAAACAAACAGAACTCGACAGAGTAAAGGGGCCAAACGGAAGCAAAAATTTAAAACTATGTCCATAGAGCCGTGCTTATATGCACATCAAACAAAACATACTCACATACGTTAATAACCCACGTCAAAAGTATAGTAGCATAAACTTCCTCACAACCAAGATCATCTAAACTGAGCCAACCCATGACAGACTATATACAAATGTACACAAAGTCCTTGCCGAAAATACAAAATATGATTACATAACAAAATGGCAAGGATGGGTCTCGCACGTGAGACACAAGGCTGACTCTCCAAACTCATGTTGTTTCTGGCAACTTCATTGGGGCTGGGTTTGTGCATCTCTTGGCTCACCTACAAACACATGAATGAGCGTGAGCGATAGCCCAGTGAATAATATCAATTACAGAAGTCATATACACAACATGTAGAACAACATAATCCAAACGGCCTTGGGCCCAATTCATTTTCCTACTTAACATATGTACATTATACAAAGTTTAGGTCAAGTAACTGTAGTTCCAAACATACTGGCCTTTGGCCCATTCAAATTTCCATTTATGTCTAAACGGCCTTCGGCCCATTCATTTATGTCAAAACGGCCTTCGGCCCGATCATTCATGTCAAAACGGCCTTCGGTCCACTCATTCATATCAAAACGGCCTTCGGCCCACTCATTCGTATCGAAACGGCCTTCGGCCCACTCATTCGTATCGAAACGGCCTTCGGCCCACTCATTCGTATCGAAACGGCCTTTGGCCCATACATTCATATCAAAATGGCCTTTGGCCCACACATTCATATCAAAACGGCCTTCGGCCCACTCATTCGTATCGAAACGGCCTTTGGCCCATACATTCATATCAAAACGGCCTTCGGCCCACTCATTCGTATCGAAACGGCCTTTGGCCCATACATTCATATCAAAACAGCCTTCGGCCCACTCATTTGTATCGAAACGGCCTTTGGCCCATACATTCATATCAAAACGGCCTTCGGCCCATTCAGGCTTATCAAAATGACCTTTGGTCCATTCGTGTTCAACTTACATCCACAATCCCAATTAGCAGTTCACAAGCTTAAGGGAATAAACAATTGAACATTCATAAGCATTCAAATATCGATATTACTCACAGTGATCGGCTTGTGGATTTGCCCTGGAGCTTGACCCTACACATTCCATGAACACAAAAGGGTCATTAACAATTCAATCTGTTCCTAAATTCACATATTCCTCTTTAGGCTTTATTTTTATCTTATTAACTCATTTACAAAGCTTAACATATGCCTAAGAGTGCTTACAAGTGAAAGAGAACGGAAAACAGAACACAGAATGCAAAAACAGAATTTCAGAAAACAGGGTCCCCGCTCGAGCGTAGACTTCCCCGCTCGAGCGGACCCTTAAGGCCTGCAAAATTACTGGTTGCATCAAATCCCCGCTCGAGCGCGAACTCCTCCGCTCGAGCGGACGTCCTGTCTACATAGCTCCCCGCTCGAGCGTCAACTTCCCCCGCTCGAGCGGGAATCATGTCTGCAGAAAGATACTGGGAGCTCGATTTATCCGCTCGAGCAGCACTTCCCCCCGCTCGAGCGGAAGTCAGAATTCTGGAAATTCCAGATTGTGTTCTTGAGCTTCATCTCGACATTCAAAGGCTCTAAATGCATGATTTCGGTCCAAACTTCACATAGTCATGTACTAACATGGTACAAACATAGAATTATAACATATTGAAGCTCAATTTCATAATTTATCTACATGCATGGCTCATTTTCCACCAACCTCATTACCAATGTAACCATTTCATGCATTCAAAGCTTCTACTTCCATGGATTGTACATGCATGTGACTTATAACCTTCATTCTCATCCCAAAATGATGAAAAGATGGTCAAATGCATGGATTTCAACCAAAATTGCAACATGAGTCATGTGATTCAAGCTCAAATATGCAAATTCAAAACAATACATGCATGCATATATATATATAGTCTTCAAATTCATCAAAACCAACTCCTTTCATGTTCTAGATCACAAATTAATCTTCAATTCACAAAATCACAACTCAAATTCATGAGTTACGGGTTGGTTACTCACCTAGGAGCTTTAATCTTCTAAACTCTAGTCAATTCTTGAGTTAAATCTTCAAATTCCCAAACTAGAGCCAAAAATTGCCCAAGTCTCTTCCTCTCTCTCCCTATGGCCGGCCTCTCCCTCACTCTCAATTGTCTACTTAGATTTTTGAGTTTAAGAGAGCTAAATAAGGGTGAAATACAATTGTACAACAAGCCCCACTAACAATTATTTTAATATAAAATAATAGGGCACTTAATTTATCAATTTAATCAGTTTAAATTGACCAGAATCAATTTTCAATTAAACTTCACCGTAGGCCCTAAAAATTATGCCAATCACAATAGCGTAATCAATTTCGGGTTCTATGGCCGATAAGGCCCTCAATTTAATTCCCGAAGTGGATTATTCAAACAGATTTTCCTACGGTGAACAGATACGAATTCAAAATCACACATCATCACATAATGGCACACAAAATCATGCTAAACACATAACCATAAACAAATTAAGGGCCAATTTAGCATAATACAGAACAGGGGTATCACAGTCTTCCCCCCTTTAGGAAGTTTGGTCCTCCAAACTTAAGTTACCTTCGTCGGGAAACAAATGTGGGTAGCGTAATCGCATTTCCTCTTCTTTTTCCCACGTGGCATCCGTCCCATAGTGCTCTTTCCATTCCACTTTCACCATTGGGATGGACTTGTTTCTCAATTCTCTCACTTGTCGGTCGACAATTCTTTCTGGCCATTCCGCATATTCCATATTTTCATCAATAGCAACCCGGTGATAATCAATCACATGGAACGGGTCTCGGAGGTAACCTCTCAACATCGACACGTGAAATACATTATGGATTTGTTCAAATCCCGGTGGCAAAGCAACTCTATAAGCAACTGGACCAAGTCTCTCCAGAATCTGGAACGGCCCGATGTAACGGGGCGACAACTTGCCCTTTTTCCCAAATCTGACTTGGCCTTTCATCGGAGAAACACGGATGAACACATGGTCACCAACCTCATACTCAAGAGGTCTTCTCCGAACATCTGCATAATTCTTTTGTCGGTCCTGAGCTGTTTTGAGCCTTTGACGAATAGTCTTGATTTTTTCAGAAGTGTCTTGCACAATTTCTGGCCCAAGCAAAGCTCTATCCCCGACCTCTGTCCAACAAATAGGTGATCTACACCTCCTACCATACAAAGCCTCGTATGGCGCCATACCGATGCTGGAGTGGAAGCTGTTGTTATAGGCAAATTCTGCAAGCGGCAAATAATCTTCCCAACTCCCCTGAAAATCCAAAGCACACATGCGAAGCATATCTTCCAAAGTTTGTATCGTTCTTTCTGACTGCCCGTCTGTCTGTGGGTGGAATGCAGTACTGAACCTTAGTTCTGTTCCCATGGCTTCCTGCAAACTCTTCCACAATCTAGACACAAATTTCGGATCTCTATCCGATACAATGGATACTGGGACACCATGTAAACGGACAATCTCATCAACGTAAATGGTAGCCAATCTATAAGCGGTAAATGTAGTTTTAACAGGCAGAAAATGTGCAGATTTAGTCAGTCTATCAACTACAACCCAAACAGAATCCATACCTCGAGAAGTCCGAGGTAGGCCAACAACGAAATCCATAGTCACATGTTCCCACTTCCATTCCGGAATAGGGAGAGGTTGAAGTAGACCGCCTGGTTTCTGATGTTCAGCCTTAACTTGCTGACACTGAAGGCACTTGGACACATATTCTGCGATCTCTTTCTTCATTTTAGGCCACCAATAGGTCTGTTTCAAATCCCGATACATTTTGTTATTACCCGGATGCATAGCAAATGCGGACCTGTGGGCTTCGTCTAAAACCTTCTTCTTTAGTTCCGGGATATCAGGGACACATATTCGGTTCCGGAATTTCAACATTCCATTCTCAATACTGAATTCTGCTTTCGGGCTTATCTCAAATTCGTCAATCACCTTCTTGAGGAACTCATCCTCTTTCTGTTTCTGCTTAACTTCATCAATGATTGCCGGTTTGGCGGTAATAGCTGCTATTAATCCGCCCCGTTCACACATTACCACCTCAATTTCTGACTTCTCAAAGTCTTGCAAAATCTCCCTTTGTTCTGTAAGCAACCAAGCCACACTCCCCGTTGATTTTCTGCTCAAGGCATCAGCAACTGTATTAGCTTTCCCGGGGTGGTACTGAATCTCTAGGTCATAATCTTTTATCAGTTCTAGCCATCTTCTCTGGAGCATATTCAACTCTTTCTGCGTGAAGAAGTATTTCAGGCTCTTATGATCCGTGTAGACTTCACACTTTGCTCCATACAAGTAATGCCGCCAGATTTTCAAAGCAAAAATAACCGCGGCCAATTCTAGGTCATGTGTTGGGTAATTCTTCTCGTGTGGCCTCAACTGTCGAGAGGCGTAAGCAATAACCTTCCCGTTCTGCATTAGCACACAACCCAAACCCTTATAAGACGCATCGCTAAAAATTACGAAATTTTCCGTACCTGAAGGTAATGTCAAAATTGGTGCGGTAGTCAATCTTTTCTTCAGTTCTTGGAAAGCAGATTCTCTTTCATCATTCCATTCAAACGGTTGCCCTTTACGTGTCAATTGGGTAAGAGGCACAGCTAACTTCAAAAAGTCCTTCACAAACCTCCGATAGTACCCAGCCAAGCCCATGAAACTGCGAACTTCTGTTACGTTGGTCGGTGTAGGCCAATTCACAACTGCCTCTATTTTCTGCGGGTCCACGGAAATTCCTTCCTTGTTGATCACATGCCCTAAGAAAACAACTTCATCCAACCAAAACTCACATTTCTTTAGTTTAGCAAATAATTTTCTTTCCCGAAGTATCTGTAAAACAGTTCTCAAATGACGTTCATGTTCGAGTCTATCCTTAGAATATATCAAAATATCATCAATGAAGACTACAACAAACTCGTCAAGGTAGGTTTTAAAAATTCTATTCATCAGGTCCATAAATGCTGCCGGAGCGTTGGTCACTCCAAATGGCATGACAAGAAACTCAAAATGACCATACCTCGTTCTGAATGCTGTTTTCTCAACATCCTCTGCCTTAACTTTCAGCTGATGATACCCGGATCTCAAATCGATCTTAGAAAACACCTGTGATCCCTGCAACTGGTCAAATAAATCATCAATACGGGGAAGAGGGTATTTGTTCTTTACTGTTACCTTGTTCAGTTCCCGATAGTCGATGCACAGGCGCAAAGTACCATCCTTCTTTTTCACAAACAACACCGGTGCGCCCCAAGGCGAAGTGCTAGGTCGGATAAACCCCTTATCAAGTAGGTCTTGCAACTGTTCTTTCAATTCTTTCATTTCAGCAGTAGCCATTCTGTAGGGAGCCTTAGAAATAGGCTGGGTGCCTGGCACAGTCTCAATAGTAAACTCTATCTCCCTGTCTACTAATTCCCTTGGTAATTCATTTGGAAACACATCTGGAAATTCTCTAACAATGGGAATATCATTCAATTCAACATTCATGGATTGTTCAGTCAGTACATAACACAAATAACCCTGGCACCCCTTCCTAATCAACTTACATGCTTTCATTGCAGATATCAAATATGGTGGAGGCACTACCCCATTTCCCACAAACACAATCTCTTTCTGTTCTGGTGGTTTAAACACAACCCTCTTTGTCACACAATCTATGGTGGCACAATATTTGGTCAACCAATCCATGCCCAAAATTACATCAAAGTGTCTAAAGTTTAAGGGCAACAAGTCTACATATAGGGTAGCATCCTCAATATGCATGTCACAAAACCGATATATATAGTCACATAGCACAGATTCCCCCGATGGAGCAGACACACATAACAAATATGGCAACAATTCTAGGGGTCTTTTCAGTCTAGATGCAAATATATATGTCACAAATGAGTGTGTTGATCCAGAATCAATTAATACAAAGGCATCCTGATTACATATTGAAATAGTACCTGAGACAACGGCATTGGCATTCCGTGTGTCGCCCGGAACAAGCGCAAAAACTCTCCCCTATCTCACTGTATTTCCCGGCTTTGGAACTGATGCAGTGGAACTAGCTGCTATCTTCCCACCATTCTGATTACACTCTCGGGCTATATGCCCTTGTTTCCCACACTTGAAACAGGCTCCTGATGTACGGTAACAGACTCCACGGTGCTTTTTGCTACAAATATTGCACATGGGAGCTGTGTCTCGGGAAGAATTTGAAGTAGTGGAGGAGCCCGTGTTTTGCTTTTTCAAAAATTTCTTCTTCGAAAAGAAGCCTTGCCTTTTATTACCCTTCCATTCTGTTACCGGCTTAGCTTGTCTAGCTATATTAGTTTCGGATATGATGGCCCTGTCAAGTACCCCAATATAGGTTTCCAACTTTAGAACATTCACCCTCTCTAGGATGTCACTGCGGAGTCCACCTTCAAAGTGTCTTGCCTTTTTATAATCGGTGTCAATCACGTGTGGTGCAAACCTGGCCAATTCAGTGAACTTGGCCTCATACTCAGCCACTGTCATGCTATCTTGCTTGAGTTCCATGAACTCTGCCACCTTCCTATCCCGAACACACTGTGGGAAGTACTTGTCATAGAAGATTTCTAAAAATTTCACCCAGTCAACATCTTTGTGGTTTTCTCGCATCAACATCCACCATCTCCTTGCTTCGTCTTCTAGCATAAAAATGGCTAGAAGTACTTTCTGAGTCTCTGAACAGGGGAACACTTCGAATAATTTTTCAATGCCGAGGACCCATGCTTCGGCTTTCAACGGATCTAATCCCCCGTGGAACTGTGGTGGTTTCATTTTCTTGAATTCCTTGGTGAGAGCTATTATCCGGTCATCATTTTGATTATCTGGCGCAGGTGGTGCCGGAGGTGGAGGTGGCGGGTGTGGTTGCTGCCATTGTTGTTGCCACTCCTGTTGCTGTCTCAAAGCCTCTGCCATTTCCTGAATCAGTCTTTCCATTCTGTCCAGTCTGGCAGTAGAAGACTCCTCTATCTCATCACCTCTGGTTCTCACCATCTGATTAAACTTGCATTATATTCATACAAAAGGTACACAAGTATGCACACACTAAAAGCATACATATATAGGTAATTTGCAATGCAAGTAATTCACAATTACCACATATAATTGCTCACATCAAGACAATTAAACACATAACCAATGCTTCCAAATTCATATTTATTACATGAATGCATCCTAGGTCTTATCTAGATGCTTATTGCTCTCTTTGGACAAGTGTGTGAGTTATTAACTCGTGCTCTGATACCACTCTGTCATGACCCGAACCCGCCCCTATGGGTTAAGGACATAACCGGCCAGTAATCCTGAGATTACCTACGGCCTCAGACTAAAACAAACATAACTCGACAGAGTAAAGGGGCCAAACGGAAGCAAAAATTTAAAACTATGTCCATAGAGCCGTGCTTATATGCACATCAAACAAAACATACTCACATACGTTAATAACCCACGTCAAAAGTATAGTAGCATAAACTTCCTCACAACCAAGATCATCTAAACTGAGCCAACCCATGACAGACTATATACAAATGTACACAAAGTCCTTGCCGAAAATACAAAATATGATTACATAACAAAATGGCAAGGATGGGTCTCGCACGTGAGACACAAGGCTGACTCTCCAAACTCATGTTGTTTCTGGCAACTTCACTGGGGCTGGGTTTGTGCATCTCTTGGCTCACCTACAAACACATGAATGAGCGTGAGCGATAGCCCAGTGAATAATATCAATTACAGAAGTCATATACACAACATGTAGAACAACATAATCCAAACGGCCTTGGGCCCAATTCATTTTCCTACTTAACATATGTACATTATACAAAGTTTAGGTCAAGTAACTGTAGTTCCAAACATACTGGCCTTTGGCCCATTCAAATTTCCATTTATGTCTAAACGGCCTTCGGCCCATTCATTTATGTCAAAACGGCCTTCGGCCCGATCATTCATGTCAAAACGGCCTTCGGCCCACTCATTCATATCAAAACGGCCTTCGGCCCACTCATTCATATCGAAACGGCCTTCGGCCCACTCATTCGTATCGAAACGGCCTTTGGCCCATACATTCATATCAAAACGGCCTTTGGCCCACACATTCATATCAAAACGGCCTTCGGCCCACTCATTCGTATCGAAACGGCCTTTGGCCCATACATTCATATCAAAACGGCCTTCGGCCCACTCATTCGTATCGAAACGGCCTTTGGCCCATACATTCATATCAAAACGGCCTTCGGCCCATTCAGGCTTATCAAAACGACCTTTGGTCCATTCGTGTTCAACTTACATCCACAATCCCAATTAGCAGTTCACAAGCTTAAAGGAATAAACAATTGAACATTCATAAGCATTCAAATATCGATATTACTCACAGTGATCGGCTTGTGGATTTGCCCTGGAGCTTGACCCTACACATTCCATGAACACAAAAGGGTCATTAACAATTCAATCCGTTCCTAAATTCACATATTCCTCTTTAGGCTTTATTTTTATCTTATTAACTCATTTACAAAGCTTAACATATGCCTAAGAGTGCTTACAAGTGAAAGAGAACGGAAAACAGAACACAGAATGCAAAAATAGAATTTCAGAAAACAGGGTCCCCGCTCGAGCGTAGACTTCCCCGCTCGAGCGGACCCTTAAGGCCTGCAAAATTACTGGTTGCATCAAATCCCCGCTCGAGCGCGAACTCCTCCGCTCGAGCGGACGTCCTGTCTACATAGCTCCCCGCTCGAGCATCAACTTCCCCCGCTCGAGCGGGAATCATGTCTGCAGAAAGATACTGGGAGCTCGATTTATCCGCTCGAGCGGCACTTCCCCCCGCTCGAGCGGAAGTCAGAATTCTGGAAATTCCAGATTGTGTTCTTGAGCTTCATCTCGACATTCAAAGGCTCTAAATGTATGATTTCGGTCCAAACTTCACATAGTCATGTACTAACATGGTACAAACATAGAATTATAACATATTGAAGCTCAATTTCATAATTTATCTACATGCATGGCTCATTTTCCACCAACCTCATTACCAATGTAACCATTTCATGCATTCAAAGCTTCTACTTCCATGGATTGTACATGCATGTGACTTATAACCTTCATTCTCATCCCAAAATGATGAAAAGATGGTCAAATGCATGGATTTCAACCAAAATTGCAACATGAGTCATGTGATTCAAGCTCAAATATGCAAATTCAAAACAATACATGCATGCATATATATATATATATAGTCTTCAAATTCATCAAAACCAACTCCTTTCATGTTCTAGATCACAAATTAATCTTCAATTCACAAAATCACAACTCAAATTCATGAGTTACGGGTTGGTTACTCACCTAGGAGCTTTAATCTTCCAAACTCTAGTCAATTCTTGAGTTAAATCTTCAAATTCCCAAGCTAGAGCCAAAAATTGCCCAAGTCTCTTCCTCTCTTTCTCTATGGCCGGCCTCTCCCTCACTCTCAATTGTCTACTTAGATTTTTGAGTTTAAGAGAGCCAAATGAGGGTGAAATACAATTGTACAACAAGCCCCACTAACAATTATTTTAATATAAAATAATAGGGCACTTAATTTATCAATTTAATCAGTTTAAATTGACCAGAATCAATTTTCAATTAAATTTCACCGTAGGCCCTAAAAATTATGCCAATCACAATAGCGTAATCAATTTCGGGTTCTATGGCCGATAAGGCCCTCAATTTAATTCCCGAAGTGGATTATTCAAACAGATTTTCCTACGGTGAACAGATACGAATTCAAAATCACACATCATCACATAATGGCACACAAAATCATGCTAAACACATAACCATAAACAAATTAAGGGCCAATTTAGCATAATACAGAACAGGGGTATCACACACAACACCTGTTCCAGCACCTTTCGCAGGCCCTTTCGCAGGACAGGCTCAAAGGGGTTACCCATACCCCCAACAGCAACCTGCACCACAGGGGCAACCAGTCCCAAATGTACCACTTTATGGACCAAGAGGACCACAGGCGCAAGTTTGTCCACCAAACCCTGTGTTTGCCCCTCCAGTAGTGGTTCAACAAGCACAAAATATGGTCCCTAGGGACCAAATTGCTGATATTGTTAGAGAGATGTGTGGACCGATGGTTCGGGGGATCCAGACTCCCGTATACAGAAAACCATACCCAGAATGGGTAGATAGGGTACATGAATACCCAAGAGGATTCAGAATACCGGATTTTACCTTATTCTATGGAACTGGAAATCAGTCAACAGTAGAGCACATTGCCAGATTCGCTGCTCAGTGTGGTGAATTCACTAATCATGATTACATGAAACTGAGATTATTTCCAAATTCTCTAACTGGGGGAGCATTTGTATGGTACATCAACCTTACACCTGGCTCCATTCAAAATTGGCAACAAATGGAAGAGGCATTTCATGCCCAATTTTTCCAGTCGGAGCCAGAGGTTTCTATGGCAGACTTGGCAAGATTGAGTCAAAGGCCTGAAGAAAAGGCTACTCAGTTTATTGCCAGATTTAAAAGGGCTCGAAATAAATGTAGGGTCATCCTTCCAGAGCCAGAATTTGTAAGATTGGCTCAAAACGGTTTAGAGTTCAGGCTTCGAAAGAAGTTTGACTCAACTGAATTCAGGGATTTGGTCGAACTGACCTATAAGGTGTCTCGATATGAAGCATTACTAGAGGAGGAACAAGATCGAAATAATGCTTCGTATAAGACGTATTATAGAGATCCCAATTATGAGATCGATGCAGCAGAGATTGTGGGTAAAGAACCTGTAATCTGTGAAGCATTAATTCATAAAGATACAACCATCGACCAGCAGTTTAAAAAGAAAGACTTTCACAGAAAATACTCTTTCGATTTAACAAAAGCAGATGACATTTTTGATCATTTGCTTGCAGCCAATTTCCTTAAGTTACCAAAAGGAGTAAAACTGCCATCTCCAGATGAACTTAAAGGAAAAGTATACTGTAAATGGCATAATTCTTGGTCTCACTCGACTAAAAACTGCATTGTTTTTCGAGACAGGATCCAAGAGCAAATTCGGAAAGGTAGTTTGAAGTTCCCAGCCAAAACAGAGAAGGCCATGGGGATTGACAATAACCCGTTTCCAGAAGTTGGAGAAAGCGCGGCTAATGTGGTTGTTCCAAACTTTCAGAATTTATCTCTGCAGGAATTGGAAGAAGTCAATGTGCAAATGCATATTGCCAACCAGACAACTGCCAAAAAGGAGACTAGAAACCCACCAGTCATTGGACAAGGTTTCTCACATCAGAAGGAACACTCTGATGAAGAAGTACTGGATGACGATTCCTTGGAAGCAGCAGTAATACAGAGGATGTGTCCCAGATTCAGACTAAGCTACAAATGGTTGAAGGGGCTTCCAGTTGACGGTAAGCAATATTACAAGGATGTTCAGAGGCGTCCTAAGTCAACCAACGCTTACAACAAAAGGCCGTATCCGGCTGGTGACAGGCAGCGACCACCAATGGTTGAGCCTGCAATGGACAGGATGCATGCTAAAGGCAAAAGGCCCTTACATGAATCTAAGCCACCCAATTACTTCAGAATTGAGAGTTGCCATGCTGAAAGAAGACTGGAGAGAGGCTCATTTCATGGGAATAAAGCCAGGGATTGGCTTCCTACACCAGCTTCACGCAGGACAGAAAGTGATTACCTTCACCGAAGGTCTGAATCGGGCTCAAAGCATGAGGTCAGAGCCAACCACGTACCTTCACAGCCAGCTTCGAAGACGGCTTCGAAGGTCGAAAAAGGCAGCTCAACATCTAAGTCAGCAAGTTCGTGGGTACCTGGAGTCCCAGACTGGTTTGTAATGCAAAGCAAACCTAGGGAACTGCCTGTTCGAAGAGATGTTGGAATCCAAGGCAGGATGGTCAAGCCTCCTTTGGTGGCTCCGAACAACTGGGTGTTGTTGAAACATCCAAAGACAAAGGAACCAAATATGGTTCCAGTTATTTCCAGATCACAAAGGAGGAAGATTCAGCGCAGGTACACCCAGTACCAGCAAGATCTGAAAGAAAGTGGGGAGAGTTCTTCACTGGTTAAGGCAGAAGGAAAGAAAACTTCGAAGTCAGACCATACTCCAAAACCGACCCTACAAAGCAAAGTGGTTTGTAGCAGAGAACAGTTGGCCCAGGTTCATTCTGAACTAAAGGCCAGAGAGAAGTCTAGTTTGGCAGGGCTGGAAAAGGCTCTGATGGAAAGTGATAGCGAAACGGAAGAAGAGATTGGCATGAGCCAAAAGAAGGAAATGATAGAAGAGGAAATGTTCGAAGCCTTCATGGCTGAGCAAACATTCCTGACTAAAGAACCAGTTGAGAAGGATCCTTCGAAGGGATCAGTTAACAATGAAATGCCAGAGTGCAGCATGGAGGATGCTGTTGAAGTCACTGGGCAAGGTAGCCAAGGGGAAGAGAAGGTACAGCCAGTCATCCAATTTGGCTCATTTCCGCCAGTGTCAGTCAATATGGTACACATATTGCCTCATGAGTTCCAGGCTGAAGACGAGAGCCAAAGTGACCAAGACATGGATCCAATTCCTGTCTCTAGTGAAGAGTCACAAGTGAGCATGGTACAGGATGCTTCTGGAATGGCTATTCCAATGGAAACTGAGTGTGAAAGCGAGGAAGAGGTGAGCATCAACCTCTCATATCCTTTTGAATATCCCTCGAATTCCATGACCCAACATGTCAAGCCTTTGTACATCAAGGCTTTCTTCGATGGGATACAACTGAACCGAGTCCTAATAGACAATGGGGCAGCGGTAAATTTATTACCGAAATCTTCTTTGAAGAAACTAGGGAAAAAGAACCCCAGGTTGATCCCTAGCAGCACAACCATCGCTGGCTTTGCTGGAGACAAACAGATGGCTCAAGGGATTTTACCCATTAATTTGAGTGTTGGAACTAGGGACTGTATGACAGCATTCTTTGTAATCGACAGTAATGCTAAATACAATGCCTTACTTGGGAGAGACTGGATCCACACTAACAAATGTGTGCTTTCCTCTTTGCATCAGAAAATCATGATGGCTTTGGGCAATGGAGAGACAGAGGAGATTGATGCAGATCCCCAACCCTTCATAGCCTGTGCAGACTTTGCAGAGGCCAAATTGTATATTGAGGGAGTAACACCGCTCAGTATACTGAGGAAAGCTGATGGCTCAGCCGAAGTGACGGCTGATGAGGAAGTGACACACCTGAAGCACTTGGTTCAAGAGAGTGCTGATGAAGAGATTGTCGTTAAAGATGACAATGATGCCTGGTTGTAGGCAAAGGAATGAAGAACAAGAAGCCAGGTCTTTGGCTCTGGTTAAATTCTCACCATTGGATGTAAAAGCAATAGTCCAGAAAGTACAGGAGCAAGAAAGAGAAGCCATGATAGTTGGCTGTAAACAAGAGCAGCAACAGGTCAGAATTCTGACCCTTGGGAAATACTGTGCATTGGACATTGATACAAAAGTCCAGGAGATACAGGAAGAGGATGCCTTATGGACAGATTTTGTATATGAGGAGGAGGGTAAGGATGTTGAACTAAAGAACCTAAAAGCAGAACAAGGTGAGAAGATTGCTTCGAAGGTAGAAGAAACTAGAGAAGAAGCTTCGATAAGTCCTCAAACGCAAGACCCCTTAGAAGAAGTAAATCTAGGGGAAGGTTCCATACAACAACCCACTTATATAAGTGCTTGCTTGAATGTTCTGGACAGAGACCAGTTGTTGGTTATCCTGAAGAAATACAAGGACTGCTTTGCATGGTCCTACAATGAACTACCAGGATTGAATAGGTCATTAGTGGAACATAGGCTCCCTATGAAGCCTAATTTCAGGCCATACAAGCAGAAACCAAGAAGAATGAGTCCAGAAGTAATTCAGAAAGTCAAGGAAGAGATTCTGAGACTGCTCAAGGCAGGCTTTATTAAAACAGCCAGGTATGTTGAATGGCTATCTAATATTGTGCCTGTAGTCAAGAAGAATGGCAAAATGAGGGTATGCATCGATTTCAGAAACTTAAATCTAGCAACTCCTAAAGATGAGTACCCTATGCCTATAGTGGATCTGCTGGTAGACAGTTCAGCAGGGCATCAAGTTTTATCAATGATGGATGGTCACTCTGGTTACAACCAAATATGCATTGCAGAGGAGGATATCCACAAGACAGCATTCAGATGTCCTGGGAATATTGGCACCTTCGAATGGGTTAAAATGCCATTTGGTCTGAAGAATGCTGGGGCTACATATCAGAGGGCTATGAACACCATCTTTCATGATCTCATTGGAGGATATCTAGAGTGTTATATTGATGACATTGTAGTGAAATCCCAGTCCATAGAGGAGCATCTGTATCATTTAGAAGCAGCCTTTGAAAGGATGAGAAAGTTCAAATTAAAGCTCAATCCCCTTAAGTGTGCTTTTGGCGTTTCATCTGGAAATTTCTTGGGTTATGTAGTGTACAAGAAAGGAATACAGATTGATCAGAATAAAGCCAAAGCCATCATTGAAGCCAAGCCTCCATCAAGTAAGAAAGAATTACAAAGGTTCCTTGGGCAGGTTAACTTTCTTCGAAGGTTTATTTCTAACACGGCTAGAAAAACTAAAATATTTTCTTCCTTGTTAAGGCTGAAAGATGAAGAAGAGTTTGTGTGGACAGCAGAGCACCAAAGTACTTTCGAAGGTATCAAAGCCTACTTGGCCAAACCTCCAGTGCTGATGCCACCTAAGGGTGATAAGCCCTTGAAGTTGTACATAGCTGTAGCAGAAGATTCATTGGGAGCTTTCTTGGCCCAAGACAATGAAGAAGACAAGGAGCAAGCTGTTTATTACCTTAGTAGGTTTTTAAGTTCTTGTGAATGTAAATATTCAGCTGTTGAAAAGCTGTGTCTTGCTTTGTATTTTGCTGCAATAAAATTAAGATATTATCTTTTACCTACAACTGTCTTGGTAATTGCAACCACAGATTTGGTTAAGTACATGTTATCCAGACCTATGTTGAGAGGAAAAATTGGCAAGTGGATACTAGCCTTATCAGAATTTCATTTAGAATATGTCCCTCAAAGGGCAGTAAAAGGGCAAGTTTTGGCCAATTTTCTGGCAGATCATCCATCTCAAACAGAAAGCCAAGAGATAATGGAACTTGGTATGGCTAATGTTGAGCCATGGCAGATGTGGTTTGATGGATCGAAAGCCAATGGCTTAATTGGAATTGGTGTTGTGATTAGATCTCCACAGGGGGTAGAAACCACACATGGTTTCAGAGTGGACGAAGCCACTTGTTCCAATAACCAGGCTGAATATGAAGCCTTAATAGTGGGGCTAGAAATCCTCATTGGATTACAGGTACATGCAGCTGATATATTTGGGGATTCCCAATTGGTAGTTAACCAAGTGAAAGGGATTTTCAAGTGTCAAAGCATAACTATTCTGCCATATTATGTTGTTGCATTACATCTGCTTTCTCAATTTCAAGTAGCTAATGTAACTCATGTTCCAAGATTCTTGAATAATAGAGCTAATGATGTGGCTCAGAAAGCTTCGAACTTCAAGAGAAGGGATAATGCCCAAAGGGACATAAGCCAAACAACATATCAAAAATTGATACCACCTTTAAGTAAAAGGAATGTGGTCTTGGAAGTCAATCATAATGACTTACAAGAACAAGATTGGAGGCATCCAATAATGCAGTATTTGATTGGTCCATCTTCGGAGGCCAGCAGGAGAATCAAATTACAGTCCATGCAATATATATTATATGGTAATGCTCTCTACAAAAGAGGGGGAGATGGTTTATTGCTGGAGTGTTTAGGCCCAAAAGAAGCATTAACAGCCATGGCTGAGGTTCATGAAGGCATTTGTGGTGCTCATCAACCTGGTGTGAAGATGAGATGGTTGCTTCGAAGGCATTCCTACTATTGGCCAACTATCCTTAAAGACTGCATAGAATATGCAAAGGGTTGCCAGGCATGCCAGAAGCATGGCACAATAAGGCATGTGCCTATAACTGATTTATATGCAGTAGTAAAGCCTTGGCCATTCAGAGGATGGGCCATGGATATGATGGGAAAAATACACCCACCCTCTTCGAAGCATCACTGTTTCATTCTAGTGGCCACTGACTACTTCACTAAGTGGGTCGAAGCTAAGCCATACAAGGCTGTAGACCAAACAGAGGTTATTGGGTTCATCAAAGATCTGATCCATAGATTTGGTATCCCACAAACCATAACAGTTGATAATGGGACTGTGTTCGATGGGAAAATGGTGAAAGCTTTTGTGGCAGAGTTTGGGATTAGTCTTGTTAATTCCACACCTTATTATGCACAAGCCAATGGTCAAGCTGAATCATCCAATAAGTCCTTGAAAAAAGGAATACAAAAAGTTGTGGAGGATAATCCTAGGGATTGGCATAATCTATTGTTAGATGTGTTATGGGCTTACAGAACCTCCCCAAGGTCAAGCACAGGAGTTACTCCTTATGCCTTAGTATATGGGCATGATGCAGTTTTACCTGTGGAGATTAATGTTAAATCTTTGAGGGTAAGATGCCAAGATCAGTTAGATCCTGAGCAGTACCATCAAAGTATGTGCTTGGAATTAGAAGGCATAGATGAAGCCAGGATTTTGGCATTAAACAGCATTCTTTTCCAAAAGAAGAAAGCAGCCAAGAATTATAATAAGAGGGTCAAACATATTGGCTTTGATGAAGGTGATTTGGTATGGAAAACAATACTCCCAATAGGAATTAAAAGCCATAAGTTTGGCAAATGGTCACCTAACTGGGAAGGACCATATCAAATTCATAGAGTTCTGCCTTTTGGAGCATACCATTTAAGAAATTTGAATGGGTATGTACATCCCAAGAAGATTAATGGCAGATATTTGAAGCCTTATTTTCCAACCATTTGGGAAACACAAGGAATAAAATAAACATGAAATACAAAAGCATAAGACTACTCAAATGATGGACAAAATTTGTTCTTTTATAAAGAGTTGAGTACATTGTGCTACAAATTGGCCCAGAAATCATTACAATGTCTTAATTGTTTTTGTATAGTGGATTTCCTACTACTAAGTGATGGAAACAATTGAATAGCTGCAGCCATGTCTTCTTTTCGATCAGCCAGCTCTTGGTTGGTGATGTGCAATTTTGTATCAGTTCTAACCAAGGCTTGGTTTACTGCGGCCAACTCCTCCTCGAGACGAGCTTTCTTCTCCAGCAGTTGGACTCGAAAGTGGGAGGCAAAAGAGTGTTGTTCCTTAAGCGTTGATATCTCAGTATGCACCTGGGAAACAAAACTCTGGTCTCTAGCTAGCTTCTCATCCGCAGTCTGAGCAACATGACAAATGTTGAGATAGAAATCAATAGTAGCTGCAGCCTGAGATAGATGACTTGAGACATTCAGGCCAGACTGCTCAGCAATGTTACAGCATTGAAGGAACCCATTCCTGATGATAGGCCTTTATAGAGCCTCGAAGGGGATCCTCGAAAAAGAAGTCAGCAGTTCCAGGCATGCGTCCATGTCTATCGAAGGTGTAGAAGGCTTGCTGCGGAGGAAGGAAGACTCTCGAAAATTTCTAGTAAGGAGTCGGCCAAAGCTAATGGCTCAGCCTCAGCACTAACTGCTGGAGAGGTAGAAGGTATGTCGAAGAGACTAGCTAGCTTTCCTTCGAAGATGTCTACCTCATCCCTGGACATAAAGGGCATGGAAAGTATTATGGTGGAGGACACAGAGGACTGCATGGGGATGGGAGAAATGGATGGAGCATCTTTTGCAGCCTCTATGGTCTTAGCCACCAACGAGTCAAGTGAGGAGGGGCTGGAAGTAGGCATAGGTGATGAACCATGAATTGGAGAACTACCAGCACCCTCTGAGGAAGAATCAACTGCCATCAGAGATGGAATAGCACTCGGAATTTCTATGAAGGAAGGAGGAAGAGCAAGGCTCGAAGAAGAAGAAGACTGAGGCAGATTAAAAGTCAAAAAAGGGAGATATGGCTGTAAGCCAAGGAAAAGAGACGCAGGGATGCTTGGGCTCAAAGAAGGTGTATCGAATATAGGCTTAGAGAGTGGGAGTGTGATTTGGATGGTCTTCACATGTTGCATTTGGTCAACTTCAACTGAGATCGAAGGAGGCCTTGCTGGGAAGATAAATGCAGTAGTTGTTGCTGCAAGAGGAAGAAATACAAAGGATTGTCAAAACTCAGTAGTAAAAAAAAAAATTGACAAAAAAGAAAACAACGGAAGAGTGAAAGAAATTACTCGATTCGATGGTATTTGTACAAATGGGAGAGCTGCGAAGGGAGTAATGTTTGGCAGCCTGTTGCTTTCTTACTATTTCCCTTTGCAACATATCGGCAGCAGCAGCTTCTTCTCTTAAAATTTGTTGCTGACGTCTCTTCTCAGCCCTTTCAAAAACAATTATGGCTTTGGAATGTTCTTGGTCCACAGCCTTGGCAGCTGCCTCATGAATGGGATCTTCGACTAAGGTAGTGGTCGAAGCAGTCACTTTCCTCATTTTTCCTATTGCTTGGGCAATTGTTTCGGAATCAGAGTCCTCAGCAAAATTGGAGGGAGAGACAGTCATCTTTCTTCTCTTTTTTCTATGGATTGGTATTGTTTGCTCCTCAATTGTTTTCTTAGCTGTTTCAGTCTGAGACTCGGATTCCCTGAAGATAAGCTCCTCCTCTACTTCCTTAGCAGCTGTCTCCTCTTGAACCAAATCAGCCATTCTTGTTTTCCTTATCAAGGGTGACTCGTGCTCTGGATCTTCTTCTTCTTCTTTTTCTTCTTCTTCTTGCGCCTCAGTTACTGTCTTTTCAGGCTCGAGTAGTTTCATTTTCTTTTGCTGTTGACCACCTTCACAGAAGAAGAATCAAAAATAAGATAAACAAGCATCATAGTGATAGTCTAAGGAAAGAAAACAAAGGCATATACCTTTCTTCGAAGCAGCCCGAGTGGACTTCGAAGGAGTTGATGTAGCAGGAATGGACTGGGTTATAGGAGGCACAGTGGAGGAAGGGACAGTTTCGGCTCCCTTGGGCTTGGCCACACCTAACACCTCCAGTAGGCTTTGAGGTGGAATGGCTAAGTAGATTTCCATATTATGCTCCCACCAATTTTGGTATCTCTTCAATGCGGTGCCTTCAGGAATGAAAGGGGTGTACTCAAAACTAGCCAAGTCATCTAAGAATTTGAAGACTACCTCCTCCAGCCTTGACTTCCTAACTTTCAGATCTCTCCTGGTAAGGCTCAGATTGGTGTTGTTGCAGAGAGGTATTGGGACCCCTTGGGTGAAACCAAATTGTCTACCAAATTGAGCAGGACAATAAGGCTCTGCTATACATTTATAAGCTCTGGGGTTCGTGGTCCCGATGAACAGTTCTCTAGGAAGCAGAAGGGAGGCCCATATGTCCTTATGAATAGGTGAAGCACAGAGCCTGTCACTTAAGAAGTGACTCAACCAAGTTGGACCTATGTTGGTCTTGAAGGGACGAAAGCGGTGAATAGGAAGGGCGGCTGGTAGTTGATGGAAGAAAGAGAAATAAAAAGCAAAAGAGGAAGGATAAAGAGAAGCATTGGCTAGTCTTATGCCATGGGTGAGAGAATGTAACCCAGAAAATTTAAGGCATTTGGATTGTAGCTCAGTGAAATAGGCAAAAAGCCAAAGCTGAAGGATCCAGAATGGCCCCCCTTGATTCGCATCTAAAGGCTTCTCACAAAAAAGGGAACAAACTCTATATACATGACCTAGAATGTATGGGGCTAAGGCTACTTTTTTTTGCAAAACAAAGGCCTTGGCAAGTGGAGCAAATTCAGGCATAATTCTTTGGGAAGAGGTGCAGAAGAGGAATTTGCAAAGCCAATATAACAAGAAGGAAAAGAACTCCCTGTCAGTTACCGGGCCCTCTTTCTTATTTTCAGCTTTAACAAAATCGCTGTAAGATAAGTTAAGTGAGGGGAGGGAGAAAGAGACTGTTGAATCAGGAAAGTCTGGTGTAATAATGGTACCGATGGGGGACACTCCTAGTAGATGGCAAATATCAAGAACAGTAGGAGCCATCATCCCACATCTAAATTGAAAGAAATTAAAGATAGGGTTCCAAAAGCATAGAGCAGCAGGGACTAAGAAAGGGTCTTCTGGGATAGTTACCCTAGATAGTCGGAGAGCATCGAGGAGGTAGAGCTCTTGAAGGTCCAATGTCCTCGCAGGGATAACCCGATCATACCACTCTTGCCACTCCGGTCTCATCGTGGGCCAACATCGGTGGGGGCGATTGATTCTCCAGTTCTTCCAATCAAGACCACCTTCATAAAGGAGACATTGGTTTTCCAGACGAGGGTACAGAGCTGGGAGCTCTATAGGGATCTCTTTGAAGATTGGCCCAAGCACGTAGTCTTGTCGCTCATGACGACGAGGGACAAAGACACGCCCGTCAATGGCGCTTTTTCCCCCGGCCTTGTATTTCTCACACTCTACATCAATGAGCCTTTTCAAGGCTACAGATGAGCTCACACGTTCTACGATTGGTACTTCTGATGAGGAAGAAGCCATTGATGGTACCTTTTTTTGAAAAGGGAGAAGGAAAGTAGAAAGAAGTGAGGGATATGAGGGTTTGTGCGTTAAAAGGCAAGTGATTTCAGAACATGAAAAAAGGGGGGGCTTTGTGTCTGAAATATATATTGCGTAAGTCGTTAAGTACTAGAAGTACGAATATGAGGAGTCTCTTCCAATATCGATAGTTTTTTGAGGGAAGGAACATAACCCAGATGCTGAGATTAGCTTCGAAGCGGGGTATTTGGCTTCGAAGCCACAATTTTGGCGCCAAAAATCAAATAACAACGGCTTCGAAATACAGAGGTCGGCTTCGAAGCATACTACATGCTTAAAGATTCTAGGATGCTCGAATATTGGTCCACTTCAAAGGGTTTGAAAGCCTGTTTGAGGGTTATTAATCAAAGTAACAACCTTTAAAGCAACTCCTGGAATCCTTTAAGGATGAGCACTGTTCGAAGCATTAAAACCTATCGATTGGTTGGAATTGCTTTTGAACCAAAATAGTATGGATTACTCTTCGAAGCAAAACAGTCAGTTTGAAATTGATTGGCTATATTAACCATGACCATATATTGGTTGTAGTTAGTTTTGAGGAGTAATGTTGCTAGAGTTCAAAGCATCGATTCCAGGTAACATCAGCCAGAATTGTCAACTATACTCCATAAATTGGAAAAAGACATGTTGGTGCTTTTAGCGTTTCTGTAAACAATTGAGTCCAGATTCGAAGGATGAGATTGTTCAATTCGAAGCCATGAGTTGGTTTTTAAAACAGAGTCAAACAATGTCAAATACAGGAGGACTTTGTTTATATTGAGGCCAAGACAATTACATTAAATGACCCTATCTGGGTACAAATTCGAGCTCATAAAAATAAGGAATAGAATAAATAACAAGATCATGGAATTTCATCCAACAATGATCAATGAATTTTTGTTCTTTCTTTATTATTTCTTCTATTTCCTCCAATGTTGGCTGCATAAGCTGGTGTGCTCTCACTTCATAATAGAGCTCCTCCGCCTTTATTTCGAAAGCCTCTTCCCTCAATTTTTGTTCCGGCTCATCTATAACCAAATCATCCCAATACGCAGAATCTTTATTTTTGAAGTCATCGAAATCTTCGATGAAGTTTTCTGCTTCATACTGGGCATGAATTCGAAGAGATGAAAGTTGATCCAAGGACTGGATGGTGACCTTGGAATTCCGATGCCAGTGGAGGAGCACTGGAAGTTGGTCCAGGAACAGGTGAAGTTCTGCTTGGGCAATGGGGTTAAGGACATGGCCTCTGGTCAGAATATCACAAGCCCATTGAAAATTCTTGAGAGGGGTGTCATCCTCAAGAACATTGAAGGGCAAGTGAGAGAAGGCCGCAAGCAGAAGTTGAGCTTGCTTCCGCTCAGCTGGAGAAGGGGATGATGGAGGATTGTGAGATGAAAAGACTTTGTCCATTGGAAGGGCAAGCCTTAGTTTCTCTATCCAGGAAAGAGTGAGAGGAGAAGAAGGAGTAGATGGTTCTGTTTCAGAAGGTGGAGAAGGTGTGGATGCTTCAATTTCAGAAGATAGAAAAGACGAAGAAGAAGGTGTGGATGCTTCTGTTACAGGAGATGGCACAGGGGCGGAAGGAACAAAGGCATTAACATAGTCAAGCCAGTCAGAAGAACAAATCTTCGCCTTCTTGGCTAAGAATGAAGGGGTATATCCTTGTGATTCTTCCAGACACCGGGCAATGTGCATTATCCTTGTGGGCATAGAGGATGTGTACCAGGCCACAAGCAAATTCTCCTCCAAACTGCGTCGAAGGTCAATGGGCACATAAGGATAGACCACCGAGCTTCGAGCGTAAGAAGGAAAATCTAAAGGGTTAGTGAACTCAACAAAGTGGTGATTAATTCGTTCCCTCAAGTCCCAGGACTCAGGTGTTGACCAGTTCGTCCATCCGGAACCCCCAGGAGATGAAGAAGTTGTAGCTTCATCCCAAGCAGAAGTTTGTGAAGAAGAGCTTCCCAAGTCCATATTTGCAACTTGTTGAAGCAAAGGCTTGAGAGTAGTTCGTTCAAAGTACAATGGGAGTTTAGAGGAAGAACTTCTTGTATATGTAAATTTGTAAACCAAGGGATTAAGGGTAATGTGTTCGTAGTCCAAAGGTTGATAATCTGCGAAAGCCTCCATGACCTGAATATAGAAGGGCGGGTAAAGGTGGCTAATGAATGCGTGGATATTCTTTCGAGGGGAAACAGCATTACTCAATGGCTCTTCGTATGCTTGATCAATAGAGTGAGAAGTCAATTGAGCCATGATACGTTCGAATGCTAAAAGTATTGGGATGTTCAACAAGTTGAGAGTTAATGCCAATGATCACTAAATAGGTGACGGTTGTGTTTCCTGAAGATGGGTTCCATGCACGTTCCAAAAGCGCGGGAAAAGCTTTTGATCCACTAATATCACCAAGTATTGGGTATATTAGTGCGGGGGGTAATGTTGGCTACATATTTTGTAAAAGCCAATTACAATTCGACACGTGGCAGAGTAGGGGTATTATGGGAAGAGGATTCAAGTCTTTGATCCCGATCGTACACGTGGCGATGAATATTGGTTCTCACGTGATCTGAGTAGTACTAGATCAGTAAGGGGATACAAGGTGACGTGGCTTCAACGGTTGCTCATATTCAAATTCAAATACAAGAGGGAAGCTTAACTGCAGGTGATGGCATAGTGGAACTACTTCTAAGGCAGCATGATCAACGATCATAGAGGAGTAGTTCGACGGTTTGAAGCGCAGTTCGAAGGTCATCCTTGACGAGTATAAATAGCAGGGAAGCCCCCAGAAAAACCCCCCAGACTCAGATCATACAAACCAGTCTTTACTTCATATTTTCCTTTCCAGTTTTACATTTCCTGCAATTTAAATACCTGCACTTTAAATACCTGTTCTTTAAATACCCGCACTGTACTTCGATTCATAGGAGTAGTTTCAAGTAGATTCAAGTAGGCTGTTGCTGTAAACCTCTTCGAGGCTGAGTTTGGACCATTGTAAGTGTTCATCTTAATAAAATACTTCGATTGTTCTTCACATTAAACTATTATTTCTCTTAATTTCTCCTAAGTCAAGCCACCAGTAAAAGTCCTCTTCATTGAGGCTGAAAGAACTACAACACAATCGTCTGATAATTGGTTGGCAATTATAATTTCTGTAAGGACTAATTGATCCTTACTGGCACGCTCACATTCACTAAAATACCCTTCGAAAGCCAAAAAGCCAACACTTACATCAACGGTTATCAAATCACGTAACCAAGACGAGATACCGGCAAAAATTTTAAATAACAGAGCAGTGCGTACATTATTTATATATAGGCAAGTATTATTTAGTAGATGCTGGTTTCACGAACATGCCTGGATTTCTTGCCCCATTTCGTTCCTAACGCTATCACTTGCAAGAGTTTCATGGTCGTCATTATTCTGGATCCAAGGAATTGTTTAACCATCGACATTCGTCGATACGCAATGTCATAGAAAGAACATTTGGTGTTCTGAAGAAGCGATTCCCAATATTGCGGTCTATGCCAAATTACAAATCTACAAGACAAGGCCCTCTCGTGATTGCATGTTGTGTACTGCACAATTGGATTTGTTTGCATGCAGATATGAACCCATTCTTCATAGAAGCTGATAATGAAATGGCGGCAGAAGCGGAAGCAGACGAGTTTGTTGGAGACCAAGCTGACTATGTTAACATGTCACAACATGGGTTGACGTACTAATCGAACTTTAGGGATGCAATTGCTACTGCTATGTGTCAAAATCATGTTGGCTATGGCTAGATTTGTGATGTGAATAAGGCAAGTGAATTTCGTAGTGATTAATGGTTCAAAATGTATAATTATTTTACTAGTTTCAATCATTAAGACACCTTTATTACATAACTTCCTCCACTTTATTTGTAATTGTGAATTTAATGACTTTTTTTTTCTCTTTTTGTAGGATAACTAACAATGAGGATAATGATTTGGCTAAATGGCAATTAAAGGAAAGGGAACCCAAATCAAATTCCTTTCCCAAACAGCATCACATGGTCAATTAACAAAATATAATTACGTGGATGAAGACACTTAATATGTTGTTGATGCAATGTATAATATGTAGGGGCAAATATTTTTTTTGGTTGATGGTTGAATGATGCATGGAGAAGTTGTAATTTATGATGTTCATTCAGTTTAATATAGAGTGTTTTAGTTTAATTTATGAAATAATTGAGTTTTATTAATTTTTTTTCATTTTATTCAAATAATGGTTTTGTTATTAATTTTAATTGTTCTATTAATTTTTTTATTAATTTTTATACAAAATAATTTTTATTAATATTTTTTTCATTTTATTCAAATAAAGGTTTTGTTATTAATTTTAATTGTTCTATTAATTTTTTTTTATTAATTTTTATATGAAATAATTTTTTTTCTTAATTTCAATGCTATTTTATTCAAATAATGGTTTTGTTATTAATTTTAATTATTCTATTAATTTTTATATTAATTTTTATACGAAATAAATTATTATTATTATTATTTTCATTTTATTCAAATGATGGTTTTGTTATTAAATTTAATTGTTCTATTAATTTTTTTAATTATTTTTTATACGAAATAATTTTTTATTAATTTTTTTTCATTTTATTCAAATAATGGTTTTGTTATTAATTTTAATTTTTCTATTAATTTTTATATGAAATAAATTTTTTTATTAATTTTAATTTAAAATTAATTGTTCTATTAATTTTTATGATGGTCTAGAAGAAAGTTGTAATTGTTATTGGAGTTAACAATCGTGCATCAGTTAGGGGAGATCTATAATATGCACTTTAAAAAAAAATGCATGTGGCATCTTCACTTCGTAATACAAATCACAAATTGTTATAACATTATCACTGGTTAATTTTAGAGTGCACACCATAAATTCACTATTCATAACGTTAATACAAAATATTACAACAAAATAAGAAAACAAAATAACCACAACAAAATAAGAAAACAAAATAACCACAACATGTGTCAACCATTTAATCACTCATCGAAACAAATTAAGCATCATTGTAAGGTGGTGGTGGAGGTGGAAGGAAGTAGTGATCGTACACCTGAGTGACTCGATGGTCAATCTGATCAATGCGGTTACTTGTCACTTCATTACGTCTCCCAGAGTCTACACGAAACTCACCAAATTGTTGAATTAGTGAGTTTTGAGCGGTGGCAAATTCATCGAACTGATTACCCAATGTATTGACCTAATTAGCTATTTATTATTCCCATTGTAGGCGCTGATTGTAATATTCTTGTTCTAGTGCCAAATAATCAGTCCAGTATTGGGGTTGTTGATTTGGTGGCATGGCATTGTCATTAGGGTCTTCCGGATCAGGTATTGGTTCATTTGCAAAATTCATGGAGCCCAGTAAGTTTTCAACACTACCAGCTCGGGTTAGTGTATACTTTGAAATTGGTGAAGTGATTTTCATATCTATTTCACCTTCGAGGCTGACATGATGCACTTTGAAAATTTTGGTTAACAAAGCTCCAAAAGGTAGTGACCGGCCACTGAGAGTACCAAGATTTGCAACTATCATTTCTTTTAGTAATATGTAGCATAAATCTAATGTTTGTCCAACTTCAAAACAATATAACAAATAAACATTAAAACATGGAACAACATCAAAATGTTCTTTTTTGGGAGTGACATTTTCAACTATCCATCAATGAAGAATACGAAGGTCGGGTTTTAAATGTCTTGCTTGTAAATTAGTGTCGATAAATCGGTTTTCACAAATTGTGGTATAAACCTCAGTAATATCACCAACAATGTTAGCTAACTCAGACTTAGTCTGAAAATGATATTACAAATCCCCTGTCTGACTCTAATAATTTGTACCAAAGTGTGGGGTTTCAGTGTGATTATTTTACCATTCACATAAGAGGTCAGACTACACAATTCCACTTCTCCCTCAGTAGGTCTCAAGTGAAGGCAAAATAAATACACAAGATGGGAATATACCTTTTGTGGTAAATTATTTAAAGGTAACCATCCCATTGTTTCCAGTCTGCCAAGCAACAGCGGATCATATTGAGAAGGTAGATTTATCCTTCTCCCCGTAACAATTGGTCGGTTGACAAAATTTGAATAAACTTGTTCGTGACTGTATGTCAGAAAATCAATAGTTAGATAGTAATGCTGTTGTTGCTGTTGTAAAGGGTTAGAGATTTCTCCACGTTTGGGTTTGGCTCTTTTTGTTCTCGGCATGACTTATAAAGGTAAGCAAAATGACTGCAAAAGTTAAGAAAAATGTATCAAAAATGTATGAAAGATGTATAGCAAAATGTATGAAAATGGTGTGAACAAAAAAGCAACAGATAGCCAAACTAAGCCTCTGCTGCTGGTGCAAAAGGCAAGCAACAGATAGCCAAACTGAGCCTCGGGTGGTGGAAGCTCGGAGTGAAGCTGGTTGACCAGTCAGATGACCCGCCGGTTGATCGGCCGGTTGTTCTTCGCGTCGACCTGTTTGCTAAAATATTCGGCTTTGTACAGCTCAGCTCTGAAATTGTGAAGCTATTAAGAATATGAAGCTCTGGTTCAAACTAACCTCTTATGAAAGCTTTTCGTCTCCTCTTTTACACGGATATTTACATTGAATTTATGATATTGTATGGTGAAGAAGTTGCTGAAGTTGTTGGAATGAAGATGATGAAGATGGTGTAGTTAAACAAATGAAGATGCTAACTTATATAAAGCCTCAGTTCCAGAAATGGTCAAAAAAATAAAAAATAAAAAAATCTGTAGTTATAATTGCTCTTTTTAGTTATTTTTCTTTTCTTTCATCGAATACTGACCACTGACAATTTGTGGCTTAGTTTTGGTTGTTTTTTTCCTTTTCTTTTATCGAACAGTGACCAATTGACAACCAGCAGAGGAGAGGGGGGTCTACTACATGAGTGAAATTACGATATTGCCCTTTTCATTTTATACTTATATAGCAATTTGACATTCTATGAAAGAGGGGCAAGTTAGTCATTTTATAGTCAAATACATCAATCAATAACTCCAATAATATGAGTTTCACGAGTGAGGTAGGGGTGAAAGACAATAATGAAGCTAGGAAAACGGTACAAGATAAAACATTTTTTATTAAATTGATAAAATTTAACAAATGAAAAAATGTTAATAATGTTTGGTAAAACGTTTGGTAACGTTTACGTTTTGGTTTATATTTAAAAAAATTTAATAAATTGGTTTTGTTAATTTTTATAAATATGTAATCTCCAAACGTGTTGGTTTAAACAAAATGTTTGAAAAATATTAGAAAAGTATAGAACAAAATGTTTATTCCGGCCAAAAAAATTAATTGACAGAAAAATTAATTGGCAAAAAATAATTGACATAAAAGTTATTTGAAAAAAAATTATTTGAAAACAAAATTTGAAAAAAAATTATTTAAAAACAATTAATTGAAAAAAAATAATAATTTATTTTTTAATTAAATTTTAAAAATAGTTTGGTTATGACTGTTGATCAAAAACATGAATATCGAGTTGTGAGTTGTGTGTTTGATAATCAATTATAGGTTGAATTAAATTTTGAAAACTATTTTGAAAACTCATAACCAAACAAATTTTCTTATTTCACATGTCACATCAAACTTTCAAAACTCAATTCCACACACAATTCAAAACTCAATTCAACATTTTATTCAAAAACCATAACCAAACAATTTTTCTACACTCAAATTATAATTTCAAAACTCATAAACTCAAAATACAACTCTATTCTCAAATCATATGGCGAAGGGCAATTGGGTAATTTTAAAAATTGACACCTCACTAAAAAGTCAAAAAATCAAAAAAATTCAAAAAAATTATCTCAAACAAAACTTTTTAACCCCAGACTAAAATAGTCAAAATGTTAAAAAGTAAACCCACATCCCAAACGAACCCTTAGTTTATTTCCCAAAAACTTTAGCCACCAAGCTGAGTTTGAAATTAACAGTTCAAACTCAACTTAAAAAATAAATAGGTTCAAAATTTTAATTCAACATAATCTTACATCATCTCCAACGTTAATAAGCATTTTACTTATCTAAACATTCTTACAAAGTATACATTTATTTTGTTTATCAACTGTTTCATATTTATACTCCAATCATGCTTTTTATTTGAGCTATTTATCTAAATATTATTAACTATATGTCACATCGGCAACAAAGATGGAGAGAAATAATCGTAATAATTAAATATATTTTGTCTAGCGTTTGAAAGTTAGATACATATAAATAGTGAAGGTAAGTTGAGTTAAAGTGTCTAATTATATGTCTAATGCATTAAAGTTGAAAAAAAAAGTAAGTTATACTAAATATTTTAACTAATAATATTATATGGCTAATAGGTATAAGATATTCTTATAATTTAAATAATTTTTTTCTAAATTTTAAAAATTTTAAATTGAGTTGAGCGTCGCAATCCGACCCATGCCAACCCTAATGAAACCCAATCCATATTAATTCAAAATCCTACCCAAGCATTTTCCTTGGCCCAAACTAGATTCAGATTTTTGGAACTCATAAAACTGGCCCACAATTCCTTAACAAAATAAACAACCGTACTTTTCAAGCCCAGAACCAGATCGAAAATGTAACTCTAGATTCTTCTTCTACACAGCTTTGCTCTCCACCACCGAGAGAAGATAGCTCTACTCGCGTGTTGAAAATTCGTTCGTAACTCGATTGATTAGGTGAATATAAGTTAAATTTAAATATATTTTAAAATTTATTAAAATTTTTAAATTAAATTTAAACCGTTAATTATTTATTTTATTTAATTTAATTAAAATAAAATTATATAAAAATCCTGTTTGATATAGTTTTTTTTCAACTTATTTCAACTTTTAACTTAATTTAAACTATTTTAATTTTTTGATTCAGTTTAATAATATATCTGATAACTTTTTATAAGTCAAAAATCAACTTAATCTTTAAATTTAAAAAAAAAACTTAATTTATAAATCAATTTATACTGACATTTATAAACTATAAACTGTTAGGCTATAAGTTATAAACGCTCTCCAACCGCTCGACCAAACCAAACGGGGTCAAAATCCACATTCCTCAACAAGAGCTTCGAACCTTTGTCACCCTTGTGTTGTGCTTAGGGTTTTTATCAGTCTACCCTAAACATTGCAGGAGCTTGTGGACTCTGTTGAATCACATCTCATGGAATCGCAATCTCAATTCGAACCTCCCTCGCAAAACCCACTTCAAAACTCGTCCGAAACCCTAGTTTCGTATAATCAGAATTCCTACGATCAACAAACCCTAGATTCGTATGGGCAAAGAAAATCAGAAGCCCTAGAGAAATCACTCGATTCGAATGACCATACTCAAGAGATTTTAGGTTCAGATTATCAGAATCAGAATTTGATGCCGAAAACCCTAGGTTCGGATGAAAGTTCTGCTCAAGCCCTAGCTTCTGATAATCAAAAGCTTGAAAACGGGTGTGTTGGGGGTACTCAGATTGATAATTCCTTGAAACCTGAAATTCACAAGACATTGTTGTCTGAAAATGGTTTAACCAACACACACAGTGGCACAGACAGAGACTACTCAGGAGGGGAAGAGGAAACAACCAGTAGGCGTAGACGGCGAAGCCGGTGGGATCCTCCTCCGAGAGAATCAAACGAAGGGGCTGGCAGCGACGGCGGTGGGACTGGCAGGAAGAGGAAGTCCCGGTGGGCTGATGATGATCCGAAGCCGGTAATTCAGCTTCCTGATTTCATGAAAGATTTCACTGCAGGTATTGAGTTTGACCCTGAAATTCAATCACTTAATAGTAGGCTTCTTGAGATTAGTAGAAAATTGCAATCTGGGTTACCTTTAGATGACCGGCCTGAAGGTGCTCGGTCACCTTCGCCCGAACCCGTATATGATAACATGGGAATACGAATTAACACTAGGGAATATCGTGCCCGTGAAAGATTGAATAGAGAGAGACAAGAAATTATATCACAAATAATTAAAAAGAACCCTGCATTTAAGCCCCCAGCTGATTACCGGCCTCCGAAACTTCATAAGAAACTTTACATACCAATGAAAGAATACCCAGGTTATAATTTTATAGGACTTATTATTGGGCCTAGGGGGAATACACAGAAGAGAATGGAAAGAGAGACTGGAGCGAAAATTGTGATCCGGGGTAAAGGGTCGGTGAAAGAAGGTAGGTTGCAACAAAAGAAGGATTTGAAACCGGACCCTTCAGAGAATGAGGATTTACATGTCTTGGTGGAAGCTGAGACACAGGAATCCCTCGAAGCTGCAGCAGGCATGGTGGAGAAGCTCTTACAGCCCGTTGATGAAGTTCTCAATGAGCACAAGAGGCAACAGCTCAGGGAACTTGCTGCTTTGAACGGAACTATAAGAGATGAGGATTATTGTAGATTATGTGGTGAGCCAGGCCACAGACAATTTGCTTGTCCTTCTCGTTTTTCAACTTTCAAGAGTGATGTTCTTTGTAAAATATGTGGTGATGGTGGACACCCAACTATTGATTGTCCGGTGAAAGGAACAACTGGAAAGAAAATGGATGATGAATATCAGAACTTTTTGGCAGAGCTAGGAGGAACGATCCCTGATTCTGTAACCAAACAAAGCTCTGCAACACTGGCCCTTGGTTCGGGCAGCTCAGGAAGCAACCCTCCTTGGGCAAGTGCTAACGGTGCTGGAGGTGTTGGCGGGCCAACTCAGGCAGGCTTAGGGGCCAACGGAATTAAGCCTGTAAAGGAATATGATGATACAAATTTATACATCGGCTACTTGCCACCTACTCTTGACGATGATGGTTTGATCAGATTGTTTTCACCTTATGGTGATATAGCGATGGCGAAGGTTATTAAGGACCGAGTTACGGGATTGAGCAAGGGTTATGGTTTTGTGAAGTATTCTGATATGCAACAGGCCATTAAGGCTATTACTAGTATGAATGGTCATCATCTAGATGGAAGAACGATAGCTGTGAGAGTTGCTGGTAAGCCCCCCCAGCCAGCTGTCCTTCCGGGCCCTCCCACTCCGGTTTTGCCTACTCATCCTGCTCCCAACCAGGCTGTTGGTGCCTATCCATCACAGCAGTTTATGCAAGGTGGTTCCATTGGAAATACACCTTCTGGGAGTTATGCTGTCTCTCCAGTTCCATGGGGACCACCTGTACCTCCTCCTTATGCTCCTTACCCTCCTCCTCCGGGGTCAACCATGTATACTCCTGTCCCTGGTCAACCTGTGCCTCCTTATGGAGTACAGTATCCTCCAACAATGACAGTTTCTTCTGGTGCCCCATCACAGACTGTGCCTTCTGGTGAAGCACAACAAAGTTACCCACCTGGAATTCAATCTCAAAGTACCACACCTGTTCAAACTGCTCCTGCCAATATCTATGGGAACTCTGTAGCTGTGGTGCCTCCAACTGTTCAACCTGTGTACCCAACTTCTTTTGGTTACCCATCTTACTATGGTGTAACCCCTCAACAACCACCTCCTCCTCCTGTCTCTCAACCAGCAGTGGACCATTCACAGAAAATTGGAAATGTGCCCTGGGCCACAAATCCTCCTGTGCCTCCTCCTGTTTCATCTGATGAGAAGGCAACCTATGGTACAGATGCAGAGTATGAGAAATTCATGGCTGAGATGAAATAGTGTGGCTTTGTCAGTACCGCATCTCGGTTGACAGGTAAGAATGCTGCATTCTAATCCTTATTTTTATATCATTGCATATTTTTTTTTTTAATTATAGAGAATTTGGTTTGTCAAACAGTTGACAGTTCTATTTATTTGCATCTGCTGATGATATGCATAATACTCTTCGAAATTAAGTCCTTGTTTGGTCATTTATGAGCAACCTGTTTTTAACTGGGTTGTAGCCCTCATGGTGTTGAATTTTGTGCAAAATCTTATTTAATTTTACACCAAACTATATGGCTATTGATAGTTGTCCGAAAAAAAACTTTAGACAAGTCACTCCTTTGAGGGTTTGGTGAGTAGGGCACTAACATATGCAGTGGAGGGTGTACTCATTTATCCCCAGTTAGCGAATACCCTGCCCTGTGAGAATCCTTCAACCTCTAGTTTTATAGAAGTTTCATTTTTGTGGCATCACTCACCTCCCTTTTGCTATTTTATTTTATTTTCTATAAAGATCTTGTTGTGGATATTACACTGACAATAGTTGGTGATCTGTGGCAATGAATCTGTGATTATTTGTAACATTCTTGTTGGATTTAAAAGTATACCATACCTAAAACATCTGCCAAAGGAGTGCTTTTTTGAATTTTATGGTGTCATTTATGTAAACAACCAGAAACTTCCAGGAACTAACGTATTTGTAGGTTGATTAAGCATTAGGTAAAATCCCTAGCATGTGTTCATTATAATCATTCCCATTAGTTATATCATTGCTTTGAACTTTTTTAAAGTGAACTAGACTGTACCAGTAAACTGTTTAACCCCATTGATCCATTTGAAATTGATATGGTTTTTGCCTAACATGTTCGATTTGATCAGTGATCAAGTAGGGTCAATTTCTGCACCAGCGATCCCCACATTACAGGTCAACTTGTAACATCTGCAATTTATGAGATATTTAATATTTTACAATTTGTGGGATCCAACTGTTTTGGCTGCTTCAATTTCTTTTTCTTGTTTTTAAATGTCCGATTTCCTTTGTATATTTGATAGTGTTTTGGTGTTTCCTTGCACGCATAAACGTCACATAGCGTACCATCTGGAGCTGATTGGAGCAAGAACTGCTGTATGTTGTAGGATTTTGTGTAGGGTTTTTTCTACAAAACAATTGAACTTGGGTTGATGACGTCTTCTGTGATTTACTGAATAATTTCTCTTTTAACTTTTTTGCCATCAACTTTTGAAAAGAAACATCAAAATTTATTTCAAGATATAGATCGATGAAAGGAAAAAATTTCAAATTAGAGAGAAGAATGGAGGGAGGGCAATAGATTTGCATTTACACACATATGAGGTTAAACTTCAGAATTTTTATTTTAAAGACACTAAATCTGTCCTTTTGCTTTCCACGTGTACTGCCTTCTCATACCTATAAATTGTAGCTGTAAAAATAATGTAGTTTTTGTTTGTTCTTGAGCTTGTGAGGTCAGCAAAGTCAGATCCTGTTTGATCAAAATGAAGATTTCTTCTCTCTCTCTCTCTCTCTCAAATGTGCGCGCGCGCGCGCATGGTAACCTTTCTTATCAGTGTGAAAACTGCAGCAGTCGCGGATTTAGCCCTAGTTTTTGGGGGAACTATGTAAACTTTGTTTTCTTTTTGTGTGCATGTGATTTATCATTTTTGTGCGTTTGTTCTTCTTTGTTTTTTGGGTCTTACCGATCCTGTTTAGGTGTTACGGATTCTTAACATTTTTCCCTGCAGCTATCTGCACACAAGGATTTATGATAAAAAGAAGTGTGAATGGTTTGTGGATATAGAATATTCCTTTTGCATTTGAACTTTTCATTATATCTTTGGTACTTCTATGCAATTTGTTTTATGCTACTATATGGCTTCCAATGTTTGTTTTAATCATATTTAGCTTAACACAAAATTAGCATTCTGTAGACTTGAGTTTTTCTCTGTTGCTTATACTTTGGCCCCAATAAATTTTAGTTTGCATATCGTGTTGTTTCCTTCATATATTTTTTTGTAAGTCTTATTGCACAGGTGCGTCCTGCCTGGGCATACATATCCCTGTTAACAGTTCGCAGCTCGTCCTGTTTCTTGAAGTGGCCATCCTTCACACCCTTCCATCTGTTCCCAAAAAATTCCTTTCTAAGAAAGAAAAATATGTCACTGTTCACTTTTTTACTGCATTGTTTTTTAAAATTGTTTTCACATTTCTTAACATATTTCTTTGTTACTATTGCAATATTTTTGACAGGCTTTCTTGGAGCACTAGTGAACCTGATTACTTACCTCTTGCCATGACTTCTTGTTGGAAGTTTGGGACTCACATCTTTAACCTTGCTGTACTGTTATTACATTTGCAGAGACATGGCTTAAATGTTCAGTTCATTGAGTCTTATGTTGGAGTAGTCATTCAGAAGCTTCTCAATATTCGGTGCATTTATGTAGGATTTGATTTCATCATTTGGGTGGTCATTGCTGCCTATACAGCGTCGGGTTTCTATTATTTTATTCAGTTAGTTTTTCTGAGTTTATTGGTGGCTGCTACTAACGTTTGTGTTGTTCTATTTCATTGGACTTATTGTGTTTGTTAACTATTTTGTTGCTTGCTTTCTGTTTTAATCGAGTGTTGGTTTTCACTGTGACAATTTTTTTAAGTCATCCTAGTTGCAATGGGCCTGAAGCAGCCAGATGCATCAGTTCATCATTCCCCTGAAGGCGCTGGGGGTATGTGATAGTGATTATGTATTTACTCATGTTGATCATATATGCCTGGATAGCTTTTACGTTCTTACTCTGATGACCTTTCTAGCTTATATGTGGCAGGTCAAAGAACTATATTTGCAATGATTGGCTTTTGCGGTGTTGTGTTGAGGTCCTTGAAATTTGAGGTCTTCACAAATTGTCCAATGGACAATTGTTTAAGTTTTGAAATACTTTTTGATAAGTAAGTTAGGGAGACCCAAAATTGATTCTCTTTACTGGGGAATGTGGTCTAAGCCTCTGGTGTGCTCCTAGGGGATCAAAATTTGAAATATATACCTGCAAAATGAGCCTAGTTTTGATTTATTTGACTTCATTGATCTGGGTCCAAAAAAAATTGGTAAGGAGTGATACGCTGCAGATTGAAGCCTGAAGGTGTTAGGACAAGAGAAAGGTATAAAAAGGAATGGTGGAATGTCTAACAAATTGTTAGCCTCCATTGACTGATTGGAGCTGCTTTCTTTAGAAAACATAGCTTGGGTATTTTGAATTTGTTACAAATTGCATCTTTAAAATTTAACCAAACAAATTTATCTACAAACATGCTTTTATTTCAACAGAATCTATAGAAGAAAGCTTGAATTGGATTTACAAGTTTGTCCTTGTGCACGTAGTTGTCCCAATCCCAAGTTCTAACTTCTGTACATCTTGAATTTATCGTGTTTCATTTAATGTATTTGTGTTTTTGTTTTTCAAAATTTTGAAAACACAACTAAAAATGATTACACAAAAAAGGTGTTTTCACTTGTTACCTAAACAAGTGAAAACATGCGGATGAACAGTAAACAGATGCCCTTTTCCACTTCAAGCTCCAAGAAATAAACAATAACTTGTTTCCTTTTTTGTAGAAACAAAAGTAGGAAACATGTAATGCAACCAAATGACTCCTATGTTTTTCATTTTTAGATTAGTGTTGCATTTCTCTAATTATTTAGTTGTTGGAAACAAGTTATATATATGCATCCACTTATATACATGTATTTGGACATGTTTGCTCAATTTCTGTTGTTGAGGGGGTCCCAATGAAGGGGTTTCATTGGCATCTATGAAGCATGGGTACTTCGATAAACATGCTGTACCCGTACCGGGTACTTACCGGCATATGGTACTTCGTATGATACTTCTGCATATGTACTAGGTATACGAACACGTACTCAAATTTTTTTTTTCTTAATTTTTGGTGTACCTAAATGTATCTAGTATATACCCAAGCTGTATCATACCTCAGTCGAAACAGTATTTTCTTCCACTATAGAGATAAAATTCATTGCACTAGACTTATTTTTTATTTTTAGTTTTATGTTTAGCATGATTTTAAAATTAAGTTATGATTTGTAAGTTATTTAATATAATGATATTTAATTTTGATTTATACTTTTACTTTTGGCATTAAATGTTAATTGTAGATTGGATATAAGAAATTAAACTATTTAATCAGTTTTTGCATTATTCTAAATAAAAATTAAATATTTTTTTTATAAATGTAACAAACTGTATCCGTACTCTATTTTTTTTTGTTGGGATTTTACTGTATCGACGTACCCGTATTGTACCAGTATCAATACTTGTACCCGTGCCCGTGCTTCATTGATTGACATGCACTTGGTTTGTGTGAGAGTTGTAAACAACTTAATCATGACCAGGAAGTACATCTACTTTTAGGACTCTTGTTTCTATGCTATGCATCTTTTTATTCATTGCATTTTGTAAATTGTGTTCTGATTTATGAGTGCTTGCATAAAGTGGTGATGCTTATTTGTATTACTAAGCATTTACAGCATCTTTATGCTATAAGTATTTCGATTATATAATTTTTATACGAGTATTTATCACATTTAACTTTTAGTTCATTATGGTAAACCAAACAAATGAAATGGCACAACTGTAGATTTACCTGGTGGAAAGTTTATTTTGAACTTTCTGGATTTAGTTATCTAACTTCAATATTGCTAAGCTTACCACATATTTATACCATATATTATGCTTATCATCTTGTTTGTCAACATATTGGTGTAATGGGTCTCATCATTTATGTATATCTCTAATGCAATGCTGACAGTTAGGCTGACACGTCATATGGTAAGATAAGATGGTAGAAATAGATGGTCATTGTTGCATTATTCTTCTAACTTTGTAAACTTTTACAGCACTATTACTTTCCCTTGATTTTGCTTGTACAACTTTCTTCACTGACCAGAAAATGCTCGTGATGTATATATTCTTTTGTATGTCAAAGCTTAGGCTACTAAGCTGTGTTAATTGACATTGATGTCGTTGACATTTTTAACCTTCTCTTTTAGATGGCAGTCGTGATAAGTTCCAATTTTGTTTCTTTTGGGAACAGTGATTACTGATTCATACAGTACTTGCTGATCATCCTATCTATCATTCTATTACTTCTGCATTGTGCTTGCCTTCAAGCAGCATTCCCTCTTTTTTTTTTTCTTTTTTTTGGGGGGGGGGGGTGGTGTGAACAAGTTTTAGCAAACTAGAAGAAAAGTCTATATGTAGGATTAGAACTTCACCTTTGTGTACCTGCATTTTTAAAACATCTTTGAAGCATTAGGATGGAAGTCTACTGTTTGCTGAACCCTTTAAGTTCTATGATATACTAATATTTTTGAAGCTTGCATTGGTTGTTTGGTTGGGTCTTGAGAAGAGTGGGGTAGTATTGGAAAGATTGCTGGCATAGAATGGGAGGGTTTGAATGTTTATTTTTTTTGGGTGAACGGAGGGTCTGAATCTTACTGATGGCATAGAAGTATATTCACTACGGATATTTGACACAAAAGCAAAATGGCTGTCACATTGTGCACATTGGCATATTTCAAGGTTCTATGGAATTTGATTTCTATGCTGCCTCTAACTTATTTTGAAGATTGCATTAAGTTGTGTAGAGATTAAGAAGTGGTGGGAAGTGTTTTGTTGCTGCACAAGCTTTGTGGGCCGTCATCGGAGAAGATACCGGATGATGTTTCAGCTCGTTATGTGGTCACTTTTGCCCAAAGGCTATTTATCCTCCTCTTTCTGTGTCTCTGATGTAGATAAGATGTTCTTTTTCTTTTCCTTCATTTTGATGTGCTTGTGTTTGCTTGAAAGAGGACTTGGAGAGGAGTTTTGGGTGTGAGTACTTTTGATTTAAGCTCAGATTTATAATTTACTTTGCAAACTCATTTAGGTTTGCAGATGAGTCTTAGGCCACTCTGGAGAAAACCCTTTTTTTTGGGGTTATTGGTGGTGTGTTTTGATGAGTTGTTGGGTTCAAATTCCATTTTCTTCTGATGGGATTTTTGGGAGAAGTGGGGAGGTATATGAAGTGTGCTAATGAGTAGGCCAGTTTGTGAACTTGTGGATGTCTAGTTTGTTCAAGTGGGAATTGGTATTGGCTGCCTAATCTTTCTGTATTTTCACAATTACTATTACTGCTTTTACTGTTTGTGGTGATACATTAGGCCTGTTGTTGACCAATTGTATTTGGAAATACCTTGCATAGAGGAACTGGTTTTTGCTAGTAATATTTCGCTTAGATAAATTATTTTCCTTGATTACCACATTTGCAAACTCAATGATATATATATATATATATATTTGGGTAAATTATAATTCAATCTCCTGTGGTTTGCCTAAAATACACAGAGCCCCCCTATAGTTTCATTTGTAATACTTAAATCCCGTATATTTTATACCAAAGTGTAATTTTCAACAGAACTGTTTATTTAAACGGAACGTGTGCTGCACGACCATAAATGGTGAGTGTAACAGTTTTTTCCTCCCAAAAATATATAGCAAATGACCAAAACACCCTTATTGCCATATATATACACAAAATGGTGTAGTGCAATAGAGCATGGATTGCATTCTTAGCGAAACATTAACATCTTTATCCCCAAACGAAATTCAGTGTTTGAGCATGGGTTTCATTTACCTCAAGCATTAACATCCTTTGAGCATTGGTTTGAGCATGGGTTTCATTTACCTAAAGCATTAATATCATTTTGTTTGTTTCATTTACCTCAAGTTCTCTCTCTCTTATTATATAAATATACAACACCATCACCTTCACCACCATCACCTCTTATTTCTCCTCTCATCTCACCACCATCACCTTTCATGCAAAATCACAACCAAGCAACATCACCACCATCATATTTCATGCAAAACCACAACCAACTTCTTATTTCATGCAAAACCATCACTCAAAATCACCATCACAACTTCTCTCTCTAAAATTTATTCACAACCAACTTCTTATTCCATGCAGAACCACCATTCAAAATCACCACCACAACTTCTCTCTCTAAAAATTATCCACAACCAACTTCTTATTTTATACAAAACCACCACTCAAAATCACTACCACAACTTCTCTCACTAAAAATTATCCAAACCCACTTTTCTTCTTATAATTCAAATTAGTAACAAATCCAACCCATGAAATTAAATAATTAATGTGTAAACATTTAGATTTTTGAAATAGCATTGATGGATTCATACCAACCAAACCCACTTTTTTTTCCTGTTTTCGACATTTCTTCGGCCTATCTTTCGAACTCCATAACTTCCGCGATTCTTAACGGTTTTATCCCGTTCTTTTACCAATCTCCTCACCTTGCTTTATACTTCATCCTACACTATCTCATTTTCTCACTTCTTCCTGAAATGGGTGGTTTTGGCATGTCGAAAGTTGTCCGAAAACTAATGTCACACATTTCAAAGAAACATCTCAAAATCTATTTCTTTCTTTTTCATCATCTACTCTCTTCTGTTGCTTCATCTATAGCATTTTGTAAAAGGTGGTTTTTGGTTTTGACGGAGCTGGGCAATGGTGGTGATGATGGTGGTCACGGTGAGAGAGAAGATATATAATATATATATATATATAAAGAGAGAGAGAGAGAGAGAGAGAGAGAGAGAGAGAGAGAGAGAGAGAGAAGTCAAAGCTTGGGCTCACCATTTATCCTTCTCCTCAAGTGTCTACATGTTAACTTATCAATGATAGATTCAATTTGTTGACTGGTGGTTTATAATGACATTAAGAAGAAAATTAGAGAAATAAATAAAGGTAATTTAGACTTTTTACAATTTCTGTTACGTCCGTCCAAAATTGTATTTTGGTATGAAGTATAGGGGGTTTAAGTGTTACAAATGAAACTATAAGAGGGTTCCGTATTTTTTGGGTAAACCACATGGGGTTAAGTTATAATTTACCCTATATATTTATACGTTTTAGCAGTTGGGATGAGCCCAGGAAGAACGTCATCTCGTGAGGCAAGCAGAGATGCCATAATCTCAACTATTACTAATAAGTGTGTCGTGATAATATTGTCAGTAAAAATTATTTAATATTAAAATATTTATATATTTTTTTTAAACAAAAATTATACATCTTATATATATGTCTCGTTCGAGAAGTTGACTATTTTAGTTTTTAGCTATTTTAATAGGTTAAAATATTTGTGTTTGAGAAGATGATTGAATTTTTTTGTAGTTGGATGAGATGTTTATGAGAGAAAAAATGAAACGATTTTGAATTTGATGTGATATTTTATTTATTGAATATTTTTATTTATTATCTTTTTGTAAATTTTAGCTAAAAAAACTAATTTTTGACTTCCCAAACACCCTCATAATTTGTGCATTTTTTTTTAACACTAATGACAACCATAAAAAGTGTTTTTGGCATTTTGCTTTATATATATACAAAAAGTAAATTTAAGTGCACAAGAAATTTTCACAAAATCAAAAAAGTGAGTCTACGGATAATATCTGTACAACTCTCTGTAAAACGCTTTTTCCAATTAATGAAAGTACATTTTGTTTCCAGTGGAAACTCATGCACATAGAGCATGTGGCTCTTATTTTACAAAAATGTCAGACAGACAATATGTCAAAAATGAATATTACTCCTCATTTTTCAAGAGATTACGTGATGATGGTATTGAGCCCGGTTTGGTATTTATTGTGAGGCTAAATAATCATATATAGAAAAAAAAAAGTTATAAAATTATAAAATGTCAAAACATTTGAGTTGGGATGTAAAATTATCAAATTGATCCATATATAAACAAAAAGTCAAAACAACATCATTTTTAAGTGGAGGGTAATTTTGTCATTTCACTTTGGGAACATTATTTTCAATGCAAAAAAGCCGAATAATTCTATTTCCACACACTACTTTTTCTCTTACCACACACTTAATAATTTTTTTTGTATTACATTTTTGCCTTAAAATTAAATTACCAAAATATCCCTTTTTATTTAAAAATCTTGTAGCTCGGCTATTGGAGTTGCTTTTAAGCGTTTGAGACATTATTCTCATCTTCATTGACTTTGCTATTGGTTAATTTATAAGCACCCAGTATAATTATAAACATAAATTTAATTGTGAAGAAAAAACTCAAGTTTTTTATTTCACTAGGACATTAATATTACAAAGCTAATTCAATAAATAATTCATCAATATCTCTCAACTGTCTGAACAAGTTCAAACAATACTTTCAAACCCCCAAAAGGATATTTCTCAATTGCATAACTATTACACATACAGAGCAACTAAAAGATGGCAAACTAGTAGAAGTACTTCAGAACCGGAGCTCCAAACAGAGCCATCAGCAAAGAAGTAAAAGGGAGGGGAAGAGGTGCCGCTGCCGCCGACAACAACAATGGTGGCTTGTTAGGATTAGGGTTTGGAGGATGATAATGATAAGGATATTTTTGGTATGGTAGGATGTGTATTGAGTGAAAGTTGATAATTTAAATTTATTTAATGTGTGTATTGAGAAAAGATGTGAAAGAGAGAAAGTAGTGTATGGAAATAGAATTTTCCAAAAAAGCCAGAAAAACCAAATAAGAAAACCAAAATAAACAAAAAAGTCATAGGCTAAAGTCAACTAAAAAAGTCATTACGAAATGAACCCTAAATCAATACTTCACATTCTTTATTACATGACATTTGTCATGTTCTTTCTTAAAATAACACCAAAATGTTAATTTTCACGGATTTAACAATTAAAAAATAATGTAAAACATTGCATGAATTTTCCTTTTTAAGTACACTAGATAATTTTGCATCGGTTAATGCTATGTTTGGCATAAAAAACTTGAGTTAAAATAATGATAAAAAGACAAAATAGACTAAAAAGTTAATAAGACAAAAACATCACATCTAAACCATAATCATTTAATTTTTTCTCTTACAAAAGTCAAAAAATTCATCTCAAACCAGACTTTTTAATTAAAGACTAAAATAAATCAAAAAAATCAAAAAATCAAAAAATCAAAAATTAATTCACGTGTCAAACGAAAGCATAATGCGTAGCACCAATTCACAATAGATTCTGAGTCTCAACAATAAATAAAAAGTAATTTTTTACGTTGTTGTCTTTACATAATTATTATAAATAATTACAAGTGCGGCCGAGTAACTTTGACAACGTGCTATACTTACTTTTTTTGGATACATCGGAAAGGATAACGTGCTATGCTTACAACTATTAGAGTAACCCAAACAAAAAGTAGCCTCACATCCTTACTTAGTCACTCTCATTGCATTAATGAGAGCCACAATTCATGTCGAATCTAGAAGAATATTATCTTATTGGTATGGGTGGTTTTCATTTGTTTTTTTTATTTTGTATCTATGGTGGGGGGCTGTTGGGCTTTTGCTTTGTTTCTTTGATCTTGCTTGCTTTAATTTAGTGCATACATATGATTGTGACTGATTTTCAATGTCAATATGATTGGAATTATTAAGTTTTGCTGTGATACTTTGTGTACTATTCTTCTTTATTGATATATATCTTTATTGTTGTATTTTGATCTTCATCAATAAAGATTCTTCTTTTGCTGATTAAAAAAAATAACATTGACAGTAGCTATCACTCTTTCTATCTTTCCTCAACAATGGCAACGCCAGACAAGAAATTGAGAGGGTTCAAATTTCTCTTATCAAATTCATTGAAATACCCTATGAATTTGTTATCAACCATTTCATGAACATTGTTTAATGTTAGAAACCGTGTAAAAAATTTCTTGAAAATATGTAAAAATCTTAGAAAGTGTATTGATTTTAGCAAAAACATATTGAATTTAATAAAAAAATGTCCTGTACTTCTTAAATTTTTTATCTTTTATTTGCGTCCTAAATGCACTTGTTAGCAAGACCCTTTGTTATATACATATTATATATATGTATAAATATATTTTTAAAAATTGAAATCATTATAAGGTAGATTTTAATCAAATTACAAAAATAATATAATAATAATATATATTTTTTTTAGATCGAGAAAAAAATCTTTATTGCAAAATCAATAAAAAAATCAGATTAATCTCATACAGCGGTAGCAAAAGATCTTATGAAAGATAACAAACTTTCATAGGAGTAAGAATCTTAGGCCCCGTTTGGGGACTTACCTTTTTAGCCAATTAGCCAAAAAGTTACTAAATTAACCAAAAAGCCAACCACTCATACCAAAAAGTCAAAGATTCTCTTTTCTCTCTACTTTTTGCACATCTTTTCGTAATTAGCCAAAAAGTCATCCCAAACATACAAGTTTTTTTTACCTACCTTTTTAACCAAATAGTCAAAAAGTTACTAAATTAGTCTGTTCCCAAACGAGGCCTTAGCCTCCATATAGGAGGAGAAAAAACCCTCACAAAGGAGGGACACAACCTCCACACGAGGAAGATTATTACAACAAACAATAAAAAATAAAAAAAGCAAACCGAAAGCAGCTAGATTCAAGTTGCCAAACGCATCTATAGCGATTCTGGTTTAGATCCAACCCATTTGATATTCTGGACTCGAGTTTCTTGGTTTTGTATTGTTATTCATGTCTTACTCCTCTTTTCCCTTATTGAGTTTGGCTATTAGGATGTGTTGGTTGTGTTTGGAACATGTTGGTACCTTATTTTTCAAAAACCTTATTGCCCAAAATTTTGCTTCTACGTTCGAGCGGTCTTTGTAAACTCTTAATACTTTTGCAGGTCTACAAAAATACTAAGACTTGTTATTCTTCGCTCGAGCAATGTTGCGCTTGAGCGGCTCTTTTTGCGCTCGAGCGTTGGCCTTCTATCTATAAAACTACCGGAAGTGTGTATTCTACGTTCAAGTGTCACTTCTTGCGCTCGAACAGTAACGCCTTTTTCATTGTGTCTTGACATTCAAGCGTCACTTTCTGCGCTCGAGCAGTAATTATTTTTGTGTCTGGACGCTCGAGTGTCACTTCTTGCGCTCGAGCGGACTGTGCGTATATCAGTTCGTAAAAGTCACTTTTTCATCTCTCTCTCTCTCTCTCTAAACATTTCAAAACCCTAAATCTAGAGCTCCTCTCTCTAGAACTTACTCTCTCTCTACAAATACACCAAGATCTACCCATTTCTCCACCCTGCTCCCTTTGTTAAAAAGATAGAACTCACCTAGAGTTTTGTTTTCATCCGAATAGAGTTGGGTTTTGGCTTCATCCGGGCTTCATCCGAGTTTCATCCGTGTTTACCTCACCTTCTAGCTTTGAGGTAAGGATTTTCTGCACTCTTTTATGATTTTTAACTTAGCTATTTGTTTTTATAAAATAATCTTGTGATTTTGGAAGATTTTGAACAAATCTAGAGTTTTAATTTAAAATCAAAAGAGGGGTTTTCAAATGGATGTATTGAAAATGATTGTGGAAGTGGAAATAGAGTTGAATGGTAATAAAATTATTGATTTTGATACTTGGAATGAAGATTTGAAAGAAAAAATGATTTTACTCCACATGTCTCAAATGTTTATTTTGTATATATAAATTAAATTGATGTTGAAAATGTGAAATTGGATGGATATTGCTATGGATGGTAGAGTTGGATATGTGGAATTGGTGTTGGATATGTATTATCGCTCACATCTTAAATTTTGAAAAGTTTAAATGTATTGAAGATTTTATATCTGCTTAGAAATATCTGTTTTGGGCTATCAGTGGAGGATAGCTACGATTGTTGTAGAAATTGCATGAGGATTAGGTGAATGGAAACTAATTTTTCATTCATGTGCATTGAACATTGTTGCTCAATTAATCCATTGCAAATGTATATGATTTTGAGAAAACAAGGGGTGAACCTAGGAAAGAAGTGTGTATCACCAGATCAAGTTGGCAAGTGTGGCTAGGGTGAAAGTCCCGAAAAATGCGCGTATACATAGGTGCCGATTCTCCGTAAAATGGCAATAGTAGCGATTGTATAAGTTACGTTTACATGGGTGCCGTTTGACGGTTTCCTGCAGATAAAATATCCGTGAAAAGTTGTACCATTTGAGAATCCTATCTTGTTTTCTATTGTAAAGGATATGAATTGAGAATTGCGATATAAACTGACCATGGCATGGTCTTTGGGAAAGAAATGTAAAACATTTTGACATGGGCATTGCATCTGCATTTCATTCTTATATTTTTGTTAAGATTCATATATTGTGTTGGATTATTTCTACTGGGTTTTAGCTCACCCTATATGGGAAAACCATTTTCAAGTGTTGGTAAGATGCCTCCACCAAGGCAGTAGCTTGGGAGGATTGGAGCAAGAGTTTCATTTTGTTTCTTTTTTGTTGTAATTACTTTGTACAAGCTTAGGGTTTTATCTATATTGGATATAACTCCATTTTGATGTAACCAAGTACAGTTTTGGAAAGTTGTAACCTTCAGAACATTTCAATTATCATGTTTAACTTCTATTTCATATCTTGTTGTTGACACATGCTATAGATTCAAAGTTAGAACTTATGAATGTATATTCGCATGTGTCACCCTTTTGTACAACTGAGTTTTATTTAATGGAATGATTCTATACTCTGATTTATATTGTTATTTACTTATCGCTGCGGATGGTTTATTGTATTTATTTCGAGACGTTACAGTATCCAAAACTCTATTACACCGCAACCTTCAACTTGAAATCTGATGACCCCACCTCCGCTGGTCAAGATGGAATATTGAAGTTGAGGTAGTTGCCTAACATGAAATGAAGCGTTAAACAGCATTGGATTTTGAATTGTGAGAAGATCTAAAACCAAATCTTAAATTGTGAGCGCGAGGGTGAAAATTTGGCGCAAGCCAAACATTAGATTTGGAAAATCGGAAAGAGGGAGAGGCGATGCCAACACCGGTGGCTAGAAGTATATCTGAAGGAGATGAGGCAAATCTAGTGAGGGTAGATCCATGGAGGCAAGAAGGTGACAAATTTGGTAGCGATGCCGAAAAGGATTGGAAGGACAAGTTTTCAATATTATTAAGCAGAAAGACAAAAAGAAGAAGAAAAATGAGTGGAAGGAAGAGAGAGGCGGCCGGCGACCGGAACCCCTTCCCACCCCCCGTGACACACCCAGCAAAAGGCTTAAGGAGGGAAGATTAGAGAGTAGCTACAATTACAAGTTCCAATTCAAGTTGTTGAGATTCCTCATTTGTTTTTTATTTTATAATGATATTATTTGAAAGTTACAAAACTTGCAGTAACAATTTTTGTATGTAAATGTAATAATTTCTTATGGGATGATAAATAATTTATAGTAATGAAAAAATTAAAAATTGAGCCACACCAAAATATCAAGAAAAATAAGTTCTTAGTTTAGATTCTAACTCTTATATAATTGAGCACACATTTAAAATAAATTTGGATTAGACATTTTTATAGCTTTACTGATAAATACAAAAAATTCATAGATGAAAATATAATCATGTTATCTTTACCATTTAATATGCCGGTTTAGTTTTATTTTCTACATTAAAAAATATACATTAATTATAGAATTCATTACACTAATATTATGTCAACAAATAAAATAATAACTATAATATAATTTAAATTTTTATTAGTGAAGAATTTATGTACCTATTCGTTAAATAATTATACAGACAGATTTTCAGGCCATATCATGCCCAATCAATATTCAACACACGTCCGAATTTTTATTGAGTTCAGGTGAGAAATACTATAATACACACCCCTCAAAAATATATATATCATATGGACATTATAACTAAATAAGAAAATGACGTAATTTTATATTTTTTAAGTCCTAACTAAAAAAATTATCATAAATAAACACAATATTAGATATAATTAAAAATCTCATGAGTTGTAATTAAAATATGTCATAATTAAGGAAAAAAATTAATCATAATTAAAGAAGAAAATGATATAATTAGAATTTTTCAATTCACATGGTTACGATTAGGATTGCAAACGAGCTGAGTCGAGTCGAGTCGAGTTTTGCTGAGCTCGACTCAGCTCGACTCGATAAGATTTTTTTTTAATATTATTTAAATAAAAATATATAAATAAAAAAAAATTATTTATATTATTTGATAGACAGATAATGCATTTATACTATTATTCGTATATATATATATATTATTTAATTTAAATAAATATAAATGAGTTAAGCTTATTTGAGCTCGAGCTTGCCTTGTTCACTAAGCCTCCGTTTGGCAAGAACTTTTTTGGGCTTTTTTGGCTATTTTAGCCACAAAAGACAAAATAGGCTTTTTTAGCCGCAAAAAACAAAACATCACATCTAACCCATAATCATTACACTCCTCTCTCACAAAAAAAGTCAAAAAAGCCAAAAAGCCCTTCCCAAACCAAACTTTTAAGCCCAGGCTAAAAAAGCCAAAAAAGCCAAAAAACCAAAAAGCCAACCCACTTCCCAAACGGAGGCTAAATGAGTCTAATATTTAAATTTGAATTCAACTCGTTTACTAAACGAGACAAGCCAAACCGAACCCTTAAAGAGGAGAATCTGTTCGTAAACAGTTGGATTTATTTACAATCCTAATTATGATTACGTATTTACAAGTTGATAATGACTAGGGCTGCAAACGAGCCGAGCCGAGCCGAGCCGAACTTTAGTGTGTTTGGGCTTGTTTATTAAGATTTTAACGAGCTCGAGCTCGAGCTGAATACAAATTTAACGAACCGAGCTCGAGCCGAGCAAGTTGGCTTAGGCTCGACTCGAGCTCGAGCCTGTTCACGAACCTTAACGAGCCAAAAAATTTATAAATTCATACTTGCATGTGAGACTAAAGTTATAATTAATTTTGATTATACAATTATATATACAATATATATAAACATACTAAAAAAAAGTCCATATTTTACTAAAATAATAATATCTACTACTACTATTATATAAATATACTATCTATAATTAAGTATTATTTACATTTATATTTTTTAAATATATAAATAGCATATTTCTCTTATTTTTTATACATAATTTTATATTATTTAATATATAAATAATAAATATTAAATGAGCCAGTTAACGATCTGAGCTTACGAGCCGAGTTTTAGACTGTTTGAGCTTATTTATTAAAAATTTAACGAGCTCGAGCTCGAGTTCAAACGGTAAAAAAAATTAACGAACCGAATTCAAACAAATTTTTACCGAGCCAAACTCGAATTTATTCGTGAACGACTCTGTTCATCTAGGAAAAAGCAAAAGATCAAGTACAAAAAGGAGAAAGAAAAAGAAACTGTACAACGTAGTGCCGCCCGTAAGTCATCTTTATAAGCGAGACTTCTTTTTATAAGCGAGACTTAGTGCATGAGTTTTAGACATCAGAGCGAGTAAAGGTAATCCTTCTCTCTCTCTCTCTCTCTCTGTGTGTGCAAGTTCTTAGAGGGAGTTGTAGACATCAGAGCAAGTAAACGTAATCCTTCTCTCTCTCTCTCTCTCTCTCTCTGTGTGTGCAAGTTTTTAGAGGGAATGTGGGGTGGGAGGACCTGTTTTATTCTGTTCTGTTTTATCATTTCATTTTTGTTTAGTATTTGTAAATTTTCTTTTTGGATTAATTTAAGTTATTCTTTGAACATACATTTAATTGATCACATCCTTTTAATTTGTTTAGGTCTTGGAGAATTAATTAATTCAAGAATGGCTGTGAGAAATCGTTGCTTCGAGAAGGTGCTGTCCGCCACAGATATAACCTACACCTTGGAGATACCGAACATGGCAGCTTATTTACCTGAGAACAAAGATGCCATCATGGATGTATGGGATCAAGGTGGAAGACGTTGGAACCTTCGGATGATAATAAGGGCAGATCAAAGAATGGCCTTGAGACGAAGAGAATGGCTTCGTTTAGCAAGGATTAATGAACTGGAGGAGGGTGAAACGGTGAGGTTTTATTACATTCCCAATACCGATCCCCATCGCAATCCCAATCCCAATCCCAATCGCAATTGCTACGATGTGGAATTTGAAGGTCCTAACCGCAAGCCGGTTCTGCAGCTTTTTCCTCCTAACTAAGAGAAATACTCAAGGGGACCTGCGACAACAGCAACATGTTTTTATTAAGAATTAAGTTCATGTAAGAATAAATTCTAGTGTCTATGTGCTGCTTTGAATTTTGGGTGTTGTTGCCTCTGTTTTGCCCACTAGTGTTGGTTCGTCTGTTTTTTCCTGTAGTGTTGGTTCCTTACCAATATCGTGCTTTATTCCTTTTTTTTTCTTTCCTTCTAATTGAAGTAATTTCATGTGAAATGTATGTTTTTTTTTTTTTTATCAATAAAGATTCTGTTTTGCAGATAAAAAAAAATTGCAACAATAAAAGCTTCTCCCAACTCCTGACTTCTCTTTTGTAATATTTTATTATTGTTAATAAAATATTTTTTCTTTATTTAAAAAAAAATATCGAACATCTATCTAATATCATTTATGTTATTTTTCTTAAGTTAACATTTTATTAATAATTTAAATTTCTAAATGAAAAGGAGATTAATAGAGAATTTTTTTAAAAAAAATTTACTCACAATTATATATTAAGTGCTTTGTCAACTTGATCCCATACACGCACTGTAGGTGCATGTCATTGTAGGTGCATTTGGTTCTAAATAGCATTTCTTAATTTTGACTGTACAAAATTTAATCACAAAATCATACACAACTCTTTCTTATGTGGGGAAGTTGTTTTACTAGTAGAGATGGCAATGGGGGTTAATGGGGTGGATATTATTCTCCATCCCCATTCTCCTATAATAAAATTTTCTCATTCCCCATTTCCCATTCCTCATCGGTACCACCCTCCCCATTTCCTAATGGGTTTAGATTTTTCCCAACCCACTTTAATCCCCATTTTTATTTTATTTTTATTTTTTATATTTAATGTTAACAACCACTTTTTATTTTTATTTTTAAAAGGTTCACAACAAAAGCTAAATATACCTTCAATCTTTTTTCTTTCTTTTTTAATATATTTAATGTTAACAACTTCAATTTAATTTAATTTATTTATTTATTAAGATTCACAACAAAAGCTAAATATACCTTCAATCTTTTTTCTTTCTTTTTTAATATATTTAATGTTAACAACTTTTCTTTCTTTTTTTTTTTTTTTTTTTTTTTTTTTTTTTTTTTTTTAAGATTCACAACAAAAGCTAAATATACATTCAATCTTATTTTATTTTATTTAGTTCAACAACAAAATCAAATACACATTAATTAATTAATTAAAAAGTTTGTTTTATAATAATCAAATATATAATTTTGAGACAATCAAATAACTTTTAGTAATTGAAAAAAAAAATGTGGAAGAACGTGGAAGATTAAAAAAAAAATTACAACCATCTCTCTCTCTCTCACTCTCTTCCCTACATGTTATAAGAACCTGTTTACAATGTTATAAGAGCCTGTTTGAAGAAATAAAATGTGAAAGAACCTGTCTGAAGAAAGTGTTATAAGACCCATATTAAATTGCATCAGGGTATAAACAAAGGAATTGTTTGTTGATCTCTTAGCCACGGACATTTTAGACATTAAACCATCTTTCTCTTAGCAAATTTGAACCATTCATTTTAATTTATCCAAAATCTAATTATACCTTTTAACAAATCTGAACTACTCATTTTAAGATATCTATGCCTTACCATACTCAATCCATCCTCCATCTTCTTCCTTTAGTCCCCCACCAATTTTGTTGTTTGTTACTTTTAAAAAACAAAAAATGTTCTTTCAATTAAATTTTTACTAATTTCACAACACCATCACCACTATTCTCACCTTCACTATCACCCTACCATCACCATACCCACTACCATCATCACTGCCGCCATCACCCTACCACTATGTCACAATCTCTACTTTCACCTTCGTTCCATCACCACCACCACCACCAAATATAAAAAAAATATATTTTTAATTTTTTTTATAAAAAATATTTTTCATTAAAAAATATTTTCTATCTAAATAAATGAAGCATAACATTGGGAAACAAGCTGATTTCAGTTAAATCTGTTCATAACTAAGAAAAATTCTTTTATTTTAAAAAAAAATTATTTAGTAAGGCTTTGTATCCCCTTTTTGTTTTTCTAGCAAATAAATCTTTGTACCCATCCTTTCTAACCAATCACGACTCATGCTTGTTTCGATTCTCTACAATTTCCTTATTTTCAAATACATTCATATATATATATATGTTGTATGAATTGTGTGATAACATAAAACAAATAGATTCATACTCGTTAATTGAAATTTCAGAACAAGCAAACCATTCTGAAAATTACAATACATAACAAAATAAAATAACATAGAAAAGCAAACCAAAGCCTGCACTACACAGTATCCTTAATTTTTTTAAATAAATTTAAAAAATTTGAGATATGCATAAAATTTGACAAGAATAATGTGACAATGTTAATTAATGTGTATTTGATTTTATTGTTGAGCCAAATAAAATAAAATAAGATTGAATGTATATTTAACTTTGGTTGTGAATCTTTAAAAAAAAAAAAAAAAAAAAAATGGTTGTGAACCTTAAAAAAAAAATTTTAAAAAAAACAAAAGAAAAAAGATTGAATGTATATTTAGTTTTGGTTGTGAATCTTAAAAAAAAAAATGGTTGTGAACCTTAAAAAAAAGAAAAAATTAAAAAAAAATAAAAGAAAAAAGATTGAATGTATATTTAGTTTTGGTTGTGAATCTTAAAAATTAAAAAAAAAATGGTTGTGAACCTTAAAAATAATAAAAAAAAGATTGGATGTATATTTAGTTTTGCTTGTGGATCTTAAAAAAAAAAAAAAAAGTTGGTTGTGAACTTGAATAAATAAATAAATAAATAAAAGAAAAAAGATTGAATGTATATTTAGTTTTGGTTGTAATTTTAAAAAAATAAAATAAGAAATAAATAAATAAATAAAAATATGAGAAAATTAGTGGGTACCCATACCCAACCCATCCCTTGTGGATATTTAAAGAATATCACTTACCCTACCCAATGGATAAGAAAAAAAAGAAAAAAAACCCATGTATTTGGGTTGGGTCTCCATAGATACCCATATGGTAGGTTATCCATTGCCATCCCTACTTACTAGGATTGGAATGTTCTCCATTATATGATTGTAATGGATAATTTTCATTATATAATTCAACGATTATGAAAAAGTAAAATAGAATTGAACCCAAAAAATAAATAAATAGATAGAATTTTTAAAAACGGATAGCAGAAACAAATTTTGTAAGCCAAGATAGTCACTATGTGATTTTGGACTAAATTGTTACAATTAATTTTTTTATTCAAACTAACGAAAAATGTATCACATATTATTTTTTACAGCTGGTAAGATTTTTTGAAAAAATATAATAAAATTAGTCACATAGTTTTAGCATTGTTGAGCTAAGTTGGTCATGTATGGTTTTATTATCAATCAGATGCTCATGTGTAACTCTTCTCCATCTTCTTTTTCTTTCATTTTATTTAGTAGACCAGTAATTTTTTAAATATGTAAAAATGAAAAAGGGAACAAGAGGAGTTATAAGTTGTACATGAGATGCACCAAAATAAACTACAAATGAAATAATAAAATTTGCAATCTTAGAGACAATTTAGTCATACTAAGGATCAAAAAATTTAGAAAAAAAATATTTAAAAAAAATATTGAAGAAAAATATTGTTTTATTTGTATTTATTTTTTATTATGGTAGGACTCATATTAAAAAAGAATATTTAATTTTTTGTATGCGCGCACGCGCGTGTTCAAGTCTTGGTAGTTAACAGTTAATTATAATATACATGCAGAAAATATTTTAAAAATAATGTGCATATCATTTTTATAAATATTTTATTTTTAAATGAAAAGTTTGCATTAATTCATATTATATATATATGAATTTTTGTGTTTTTAATTACGATAAATTACCAATATATCTTTTTAGGTTTGCTTAAGATACAGATTACTGTACTTTTAAAAATTACAAATATCCTTCTATCAAAAAAATTTATTTAACACAATTAATTAAAAAATAAAATTTTTAGTAGCTCTCTTATATATTGATAAAATTAACTGAATTATTAATTAAAATAAATTTTTTAATATAATTAAAAATTGTTAATTCATTTAATAATTTATTAATAAAATAAATTATCTGTTACGAAATTAATTTTTTTTTAAATAAGATGTAATTTTTAAAATTATAAATGATAATTTATATTTTAAATAAATTTAAGAGAATGTTTTTGTAATTTGTCCGTATAATTAATAAGTGGTTCTTGGGGCGCAATCGGTTGAGACGAAAACATTCTTCGGATAAAAAAGACGCAAAGTCGTTAAACTCAAAGGTATCCAATCATAGATTCTCGCTATATACTAAAAGTATCCAATCATAGATTCTCGCTTTGTGTTGGGTCCTCGCTTTATGTTGGGTCCTGGTTCAAAACAAAAACAAAAAAAAGGTGTCTGGGTCTCTGTCTAGTTCTGTCAGTTGCCACGTTTGTCAACATTTAGTTTTGTATTTAATGTTCGTGCGGTTTTGTCGGACGCGGATCCCTGCGGTTTGTAATCTCCTGCCGTGCCTGTTTTAGATGGTTTTGACAAGTTGTCTACTTATAGCACTGCTGTCAATGAGTAAACTTATATAATAAAGTAAAAACAGTACAATAGGGAAATATAGGTTGCGTTTGGTAGAGTTTTGTAATTATAATTTGAAAGTATGAATTATATTTTAAGTTTGTAAGGTTTGAAATTATGATTTGAATGTGAAAAATTTGTTTAGTAAAGAGTTTTGAAAATATTTCTCTTTTTGAAAAGAGTTTTGAATTGAGTGGGGAATTATTGATGTGACATTTGATATTTGATACAAAAATTTACAACTCATGACCAAACATACAACTCAAAATTATTTTAATGCACATAAAAAATTTAGAAAATGTTTTTTCAAATATACAAAAATTAACATATCAATTGTAAAAAAAAAAATAATAATAAAAAATTTACTGTTTCGGTCAACCGGCCGGACGACTGGTTAGGCCAAATTTAAAAAAAAAAAAAAAAAAATTTGAAAATTGCGATCTATTTGACAGAATAAATAGAGCGTTCTGCAGAGTTGTGAAAAATTAATTCCACAAGTCTATTCAAACATCATACTCAAATTAACAAGTGGAAAACTAATTTGAAAACAGTTCGAAATAGAGCCATATGATAATTTGACCATCACTATCAAGTAATAGACAACTTGCAAAATTTAAAAATTAAAATTTGACTGTTATACACACTATTTTAAGGATTGGTATGACCAAATTTATATGGTATGGCTGTGTTTGGCATGTGAGTTGGAGGTTATTTTAGTTACAAAAATAAAAAATAGATTAAAAAGTCAATAAGATAAAATGTCATATCTAAATTATAATTATTTTATTTTTTCTCTCACAAAAGTTAAAAAAATAAAAAAAATGCATTCTAAACGAGATTTTTTTAGCTACATTAAAATAATCAAAAAGTCAAAAAACTAATCTACTTTCCAAACAAAGGCTACATGTTAAGTTTAGCATCTTATTTGTCATAATAATAAGGTCTCGTTTGAGAATAAGTTATTTTAATAATTTTTTAATTTTTTGATTAAAATATGAGGCAAAACCAAAATTAATATGTTTTAGATCATTTTTTAGTTTTTACAAAAAAATATGTAAGAAATAGAAAAAATTTTTATTTAAATAAATTAATATATTTGATATATTATTAAAAATATATATTAATTTATATTTGAATTTGAATAACCCAGGTCAAATTTGAAAAGTTGTAGACTGAGAATGAGCTAACTCTATATTTTAGGTGAAAATTTTTAGGTCAGGTTTGTTTGGGCAAGTATGTGCTAGGGATTGGATTAATAGTCTAATAAAATTATTAATTTAATATTTGATTAAAAAATTTAAGTACGGACTAACAATTCATCCGGATATGATCTCACATATGATGAAGTATTCAATCCTACACAAGGAGTGAGATATAAATTGGGAGACTAAGTCAAAATCTAGACTAACTTATCAAATAACCATAATAGAGGTATTATGGTTAATATATTGGATGTCTCATATTTTGTCATATCCTATCCATTCCAATCCCCTTAAACAAATATCGGATTAAATAATATTTTGTTAATCCCTCCTTATAATCCTAATTCAATTCAAACATAGAATATGATATACAATCCAAAAGAATTCATAATTCTAAAATTATTAGTCATGAAAATACTAATCTAACCTAATCCAATCCGTCTAAATAAACATCAGCTTAGACCATCTCCAACGCTATACCAAATATGATATCAAATTTGAATTTTGATGAAAATGACACTGTTCATGGCTCCAACGGTGTACCAAATCTGATATCAAATTGAGTTTTCATCAAACATTTCATCAGATCGCGGAGGAAGTAATGAATTCATCAAAACACTGTAGCGGACACTGTTGCGGACCGTTGGAGGGGACCCGGGTCGACCAACCGGTTGCCCACCCGGTTGACCAACCGGTCAACCGGCAAAAGGTTCAGACAGTTCAAGGAAAAAATTCAGAAATTCAAAAAAAAAAAAAAAAATTTTGCCTAACCGGTCGACCGGTCCGGTCGACCCACCGGTCGACCCGGAAAAAGTTCAAAAAAAAGGTTCAAAAAATTCAAAAAAAAAAAAAAAAAAAAAAAAAATTTGGGCAAACCGGTCAACCGGCCGGTCGACCACCCGGTTGTCCCGGGACAAATTTGAGAATTTGGTGAATCGTTGGAGCATCTGTTATCAAATTTGATGAAACTGATACTTTTTGACTCAAATTTGGTGAAAATTTTGAGTAAGCGTTGGAGATGCTCTTACTCCCCAACTTTTGAAAAATAAGGCCAAGTTTGGCAATTCAAAAATAATTTATCTTTTTATCTTTTTATCTTTTTTTTATCACATCACCTTTCTACTTTTTTGCACATCTTTTCATAAAAAGACAAAAAATACACTTATTTAGGTCATTCGAAACAACCCCTAAATGTAGACAAGGAATGAGCTAACTCTATATTTTAGGTGAAAACATTTACTCCCCAACTTTGTGGTCTCTGTAGAAGAAGTGAGAGAGGGCCACGCCATTCTCACATTCATTCATTTGATCTATTTTTTTAAGGATAAATTATATTTACAGTTTATTTCTTAATATTTTAAATGTAACAATTGCCTCTTTCGAACTATTTGAATTTGAATATTAAATTCTTCTGTTAGTCATTTGTTAAATATTTAGATGAAAAAATATCAAGTACTATGCACATGATGATTATATTAAATTTTATAATCAAATTATCGTATTTTATCTTTTGTAAAAATTTAATATAAGCATCATCTGCACAACACTTGACAATTTTTCATCCAAATATCTAACAAATGACTAACAAAATAACTTAATGTTTAAATTCAAATAGTTTGAGGGAGGTAATTATTAGGTTTAAAACATTAGAGGATAAAATGTAAATAGTTGATAGTTTGAAAAGATTTAATACAATTTGTCCTTTTTTTAAAAATCTATATGCTTATCAGTTGTTTTTTTGTGGAGTTAAAATTATTTCAATTAATAAAAACCAAGTTAAAACACCGCCTAAGTTTTCCGCAGATCATCAAATAATTTTAACATTGACGGGTCAATCATATTGAGTGGACCTACTTAGTTAGGGTCTGTTTGGTAATTATTCCATTTTCAGTTTATATTTATAAAAATTTTAAAAATTGTCATAAAAACTTATTTGATAATTTTTTTGGTTTATAAAGGGGAATTGACCAGTAAATTCCATTTTATCATCTTGTAGATCATGTGGTCGTAATTGTTTTCTTTTAAACCGTTTAGTCCTTTAGATTGTTTGTTTACTATTTTGCCATTAAAGTGTTAATTTGAGTTTGTAGACCCGCATGTATTTATGGGAAGGGGTGTGTGAGATTCACGTTCCAAAAAAAAGGTAATAGTACTCTTTTTGGATGGTGTGGGTTACAGGCGCGTGTATTTATGGAAAGGGGTGTGTGAGATTCACGTTCCAAAAAAAAGATAATAGTACTCTTTTTTGGACAGTGTGGGTTATAGGCACGTGATGTGGCGCGTGTATTTATGGGAAGGGGTGTGTGAGATTCACATTCTAAAAAAAAGATAATAGTATTATTTTTTGGACGGTGTGGGTTACAGGTATAGGAAGGGGTGTGTGAGATTCACGTTTCAACAAAATGTAGATGGTTTATGATAATTAGGATGTGTGTGTTTCACGTTAATTCAAAAAGTATACTAGTAAGGTTTTTGAGTGTTTGTGACTGACGAAACATGTTGGGATGCTATAACGTCATCCACAAAATGTAGACACAGCATGTCCCACCCAGCAACCCATATTGACAATCCAATTGAAAATAAATAAATAAATAATTTGGGTGAACCCATGAATTTGTGAATGGTGACAAACAACCCGAATTAGGAGATCCGTATTGGGTAGAACATCCCAAATTGGAAACATATTATGTTTGTGAAAGTCGACTGGGAACCCTAGATGTATGTGTCTATAATTTGTGGTGTTTGCGAGTGCAAAAAATCTGCCATTGCGTACCAAGTCCGAGATTCGGGGGCTAATTTTCAAATTATTGGGTGATTGCAAACAGTTTGTTGGCACATTTTGGTTGAGGTTTTGGTTTTGTGGAACCCTAAACTGGACAGAAATGGTTGCTTGCTACAAAGGAGTGAAAATCGCGCTGTGGGCTAATATGTGTTCGCGACTCGGAACGATATAACAACGCAACGTATTCACATCATACACGATTAATACAAACGTGAATGAATGTTTGTATGGGATAAGGTGTATCGAGGTGGAAGGGCGAGAAGCGTAATGGGTCGTTGTCGGGTTGTTGTTCGGAGCTGTAGAGAGAGAAATTGAAGGACCTGACTCGTTCTAAAATGGACGGAGCTCGGAGCAGGGGGTGGTGGTGGTGGTGGTGGTATTCGTCGTCCGGCGATGGCAGCGGTGGTGGTTTGTGGTGGTGGGATTTGAGGTTAGAGGTGATGAAGATAATGCTGATCATGAGGTTGAGGACACAAAAGAGAGTAGTGGGTGTGAACCAGCTTGCCATGAAATCCAACAAGTTGAACACACCACTGGTTCTGCTTCGTCCTTTGTTGGTTAGAGAGAGATGGTTTTGGAGAGAGAAGGGGAAGAAGGGAGGGTGAAAACAAAACACCTAAACCCTCCACCAAACGTGGGATTACATATAAAAAAATCAAAACATAACAGCCCATAATTGATGTGAGGGTATATTTGTCTCCCACATAACAATGTAATTCAAAAAAGGAGTTATTAGTAAGATATCTCTACTATCATGGACTGTCTAATCAAACAAAATATTCATAGGACCAAATGGAATACAATTTCACCATAGGGGACTTTCTAATAAATTCCCCGTTTATAAATGGTTGTCTCAGTTTATAATTTGAGGAAAAAATGTAAACTCAAAAAATGAGTTTACATTTTCAATTTTCAATTTTTTTTTCAAGTAATTTCTTTTTCAAATAATTTTTTTTTCAATTTTTTTTTCCCAATTAATTTTTTTTCAATTATTTTTTTAATTAATTTTTTTTCAAATAATTTTTTTTCCAATTAAATTTTTTTTCAATTATAATGTTTGTGATCTCATTGTTATAAATAATAAAAATAGATATAAATATTTTAGGCATGAACAAACATATTTTTTAGTTTATATTTTTAAAATTTTTTAAACATTTTGTTCAAACCAAACGCGTTTGTAATTTATGTTTTTTTAAAAATAAACAAAAATCAATTTATAAATTTTTTATAAATATAAACCAAAAACGTAAACGTTACCAAACGTTACCCTATAAATCCGGTTTCTTTTTCAATTGTCAATACTTAAAATACCCTTGCCTTATTTTATTTAGCACATTAGTCATGATACTATTGTCGTGATCTCTAAGGTTTCTGACAATTAAACTATTTATTCATTATCAATATTAATATTAATTTTAAATGCATTAAATTTAATTTATTTTATTAAATATATATAAATTATTATTTATTTTTCATAACTTTTTCAAAATATAAATGTAATGTATTTGACTCTATTTTTCTCTACAACAAGTTTTTGAACTTTTATAAATAAAAAATAAAATAAAAATTCAACCATTAATAAAGATGGGAAATTAATTTTAAGATTTAATAAAATAAAAATATTTTAAATGAGATAAATAAAAATAAAGAAATAGATTTTGAGTATCATATATAGCAAATTAATTGAGTATTTTATTATTCTCAAATAATTTCTACATTCAAGTAAGGATTAAATTTAATTTTAGGTATAATAAATGAAAAATTATTTGAATTGAATATTATTCTCAAATAATTTCTTGATCATTCATTCCCTATCAACTAATTTTAGTTTATTGTGAGGCGATTAGTTTTTTTTTTTTACTTCTATATTTATTTTTAAAATTTTTAAATAATATAAAAAATATTAGCTTGCGTTTTTTTAAATATGCATTGATTAAAAATTTAATGACTTAAAAATAAAAATTGAAATTTGAGAATAATATATGATTAAGAAAATATAAAATAATAAATTTTTTTTTTACCATATGAATAAATAAGTAATGCAAATTGCTAGGAAAAAATAAGTCTATATATTTCAAGTTTAAAAAAAATTCAAATAATAAATGTATTACTTAAAATGATAATTTTTATGTTATTTATGTAGATAAATCTTATATTAAATAGATTGTTTATTTTTAATTATTTTATCAATGAAAATTAATTTTTTTTCATTAAATGATTTAATAATATCTTAACAATTTAAGGATTTTATTTCATATTGGATGAAATTTAAGAATTGTATTAAATAATGCTAAAATATGTATAGATTTTTGATTATATATATGCAAAACCTTAGGGGGAGTGAGTAAAATTTTTCATTTGAATAAATAAGGTAACTAATAGGCAATATCGTCATGTTTGGTATTATAACCTATGATATTAGCAAATCTTGTTAAATATCCTAATAGAGAATAATAGTGAGAGAATTTTAATAATATTTTCAAAAGTAATAAAGATTAATGTGATTATTAAAATTACATGAAAATTTTCTATAATTATTAAAAATCTCAAGAGAAGTGATTGTAATTTACCCCATTTATTATAAATATGTCCTTTCACACTTAAAGTTAGATGTGGACTTATAACCAAATCTCACATGATATACATTCACTGTGATTTTCAATTGACTAATAGGATGTGCGATTCATGTATAACTGTGAATGATATTAGTATTTTTTTTTTTCACTATAAAGTAGTAAGTGAGTGTAACGCTCCACTTCCGGGTCGTTAAATATATTAAAATAGTTAAAAAAAAATAAGTTTTTCTCTCAAAAATAATAATTACAAAATCATCTCCAACTGGTACAATATCTTCCAAATATTCTATAGCACAATTATCTCTAAAATAAACAATATTACAACTATCTCCATATTTAATAATTAAAGTGGTGGATCCCAAATCTCTGTATTAATAAATCTTTCTAATCTCAATTTCGAGCTCTGTTAAAATCTGCTTCGCACTTAAAAAATAAATTAATTTGGAAAGTATACAATATGACAGGAATACAAGGCTCGGATACAGAATAAATTAACAGGAACTCAACAATTTATGACACTAAATCAACGATATGATAATCAAACAATTTACCAAATTGCATAACAATGCAACCATAATTTATCTAGACCAAATACCCAGTCCTACTCAGTACATGACCAGTGAGTAAATTCATTTATTCACCCATCTCACCCAAGCTCCACGCTTATCGGGGCATATTGGTGTAAACAATTAATAAGATTTACTCGATCCATGTACGGAGTATTTCTATGTCATTCAGTCAGATAAATCACTATTTAACACAGAATATTTGTAGAGAATTTTACCAAATGATCAGAATATCAACGATTCAACAACAAATGATTTTACAAAATCTATTAATAACCACATTAATCAAGTGAATTACAAATTGAGAATAATTAAAAATGGAGAACTCTTTGCAAAGAGATTTAAATAGAGCATATTGTATACAATCCAAATTTACCTCAAAATAATTAATTTCATCATCATAAATCCGAAATTACTCCATAGATTTCCAAAAATAATTCAGATCTCTTGTAAAATTACTAACTCTCAATTTAAATATTTCTACGTCTAAACTAAAAAATTTACATCACACAAATGGAGAGAGAGCTGAAAGTAGGAGAAAAGAAAAAAAATGAGAGGCAATTGAAATTGAATGTTTGTAGAAAGGAGGAGAAGAGGAGTTCAATTTATAGGGAAAAGAGATGGTTGGTTTAGTGGGAAAACTGTGGGTAGCCACGGTTTTGTCTTTTATTTATTTATTTATATATATACATTGTTTCTTTTTCCACGTGATGGGGAATTGTGGAGAAAATTAATTTATTGTTATATCAGAATAAATAATAATATGATAGATATAAAAAGGATGAGATAAATATAAATAAATAATTTAAAATTAGATTCTTATCTAAAAATCTCACCATTAAATTATCATAATAAACCACCAATACCACTCACTAAATATTAATACTTTAAAATACAGGGTGTCACAATCTATCCCCCTTAAAATTAATTTCGTCCTCAAAATTCCAATCCGTAATGCTCCAAAATTTAATCTCAACTAAAACTCTAAATAACACGGTTCCGCTACACACTCTGATATAAAAATGATTTTGATTTTTTTTTTCACCTTAAATATCAACCCCCCTCCCTTTTTTTTTTTCATAATACTCACCACCCAACAGATCTCATGTAAGACCCAATCCTTACGCTCTGATACCATGTTGTAACGCCCCACTCCCAGATCGTTAAATACACTAAAATAACCAAAAAAAATACAAGTTTTTCTCCCAAAAATAATAATTACAAAATCGTCTCTAACTGGTACAATATCCTCCAAATATTCTATAGCACAATTACCTCCAAAATAAACAATATTACAACTATCTCCATATTTAATAATTAAAATGGTGGATCCCAAATCTCTGTATTAATAAATCTTTCTAATCTCAATTTTGAGCTCTGCTAAAATCTGCTTTGCACCTGAAAAATAAATTAATTTGGGAAGTATACAATACGACAGGAATATAAGACTCGGATACAGAATAAATTAACAGGAATCCAACAATTTATGACACTAAATCAACGATACGATAATCAAGCAATTTATCAAATTGTACAACAATGCAACCATAATTTATCTAGTCCAAATGCCCAGTCCTACTCAGTACATGACCAGTGAGTAAATTCATTTATTCACCCACCTCACCCAAGCTCTACGCTTATCCGGGCATATTGGTGTAAACAATTAATAAGATTTACTCGATCCATGTACGGAGTATTTCTATGTCATTCAGTCAGATAAATCACTATTTAACATAGAATATTTGTAGAGAATTTTACCAAATGATCAGAATATCAACGATTCAACAACAAATGATTTTACGAAATCTATTAATAACCACATTAATCAAGTGGATTACAAATTGAGAATAATTAAAAATAAAGAATTCTTTGCAAAGAGATTTAAATAGAGCATATTGTATACAACCCGAATTTATCTCAAAATAATTAATTTCATCACCATAAATCCGAAATTGCTCCATAGATCTCCAAAAATAATTCAGATCTTTTGTAAAATTACTAACTCTCAATTTAAATATTCCTACGTCTAAACTAAAAAATTTACATCACACAAATGGAGAGAGAGCTGAAAGTAGGAGAAAGGAAAAAAAATGAGAGGCAATTGAAATTGAATGTTTGTAGAAAGGAGGAGAAGAGGGGTTCAATTTATAGGGAAAAGAAATGGTTGGTTTAGTGGGAAAACTGTGGGTAGCCCACGGTTTTGTCTTCTTCTTCTTCTTCTTCTTCTTTTTTTTTTTTTTTTTTTTTTTTTTTCATGTGATGGAGAATTGTGGGGAAAATTAATTTATTATTATATTAGAATAAATAACAATATGATAGATATAAAAGGGATGAGATAAATATAAATAAATAATTTAAAATTAGATTCTTATCTAAAAATCTCACCATTAAATTATTATAATAAATCACCAATACCACTCACTAAATATTAATACTTTAAAATACGGGGTGTCACAATGAGAGTATTTGTAATAAAAAATTAAACCTTCCATTTGAAAAACCTTAGGAGCTATTTTCATCATTTCATCGGAGGATAGTATAATTGAAAATTAAATTTTAAGGATGGTTTAAGTCATTTTAATAATTTTATTAAATCTTAAGAGAGGTTTAAGTCATTTCAAAAATCTTAAAAAAAGTCTTCGCAATTCATTAAACTTCAAAAAAAATTTAATGTAATTTATCTTAAAAAATTTCATATTATTCTCGTATTCAGGACTATACAGATCCCATAAAGAAAAGCCAATATTGTTGTCTTTAAATTTTTGTTATAATGTTAATTGTGTGTAACTAGTTTTGATACGATCACACACATGACAGGTTACTTAATGGTTTTAAAACAGTACTTCACATTATTTATAGGAAAATAATATACAAACTTAGTATTTTATAAATTTATTTTTTAAATTTAATGATGTGTAAGTGAGAAAATTAGTTAAACCTTGGGGTTTGGCCCAATAGTAGCCATACCTTAGGGTGTTGTGAGGGAGAGGTTAGAGATTCGAACTGATAGAGCAATGGCAAGCCCTTTCAGTTGTAATTTAACTATACTAACACAGTAACGCAATCTTTGTAAATAAATAAAAATAAAAATAAAAACTAATAATAATGATAAAAAGTAAGACAATTGGTTGATAATTAGAGAAGACATAAAAGAAATAATTGCCTTACACATTCTAATAGCCTGTCACATTATTAGATTTAAAAAAATGAGTTTAATTTTTTGATACGGTGCCATTTCTTTTCTTATCTCTTAAAAGTCAACATAAAAATAATGAATCTCACTATTTTAACTAATAAAAAATTAGTTAAGACATCACATAAATTTATATTAGGATTGTAATATAATTTGAAAAGATTTCTAGGTTATCAAAAAATACATCAAAAAATACTCGAAAAATCATCATGAATTTTTCATCTGTATGCATTTAAGTTTGTTATTGTGGGTCAATTTTTTGAGTCAATCTTCACCTTTAATTTTAAATTTTGAATGAGTTTCTATATTTTTTTACTAGGTAGGTAATAGTTCTGATATAATATACCCACGCACACACAACGAGCTTTGTGATAAATCATTGTCATTGTGCAAAGCAAAGTGACGTTTTTTTTTTTTTTTTTAGCTTCATTATCGTTTTTACTTTTCTATAAAAATAATTTTTCAAAATTTTAACTACTACTTTAGAGCTTTCAAGCGTGGGATGATAAGATAAGATAGTAAAATTAGATAATCATAAAAATAATGAAATTAATTTTTCTTTTTTGAACCAAAACATGCACAACAGAAGGGGACCCTCTCGAATAGGAATAAATTTAGTTGAACCCATCCCAAGTCCTATTTCACTGATTTATAAATTATTACTAACTGGCTTTTTGGATATTTTAGCCTGGGGCTAAAAGCCTGGTTTGGGAAGGATTTTTGATTTTTTAAACTTTTTTATGAGAAAAATAATGTAATAATTATGAGTTAGATATGATATTTTATTTTATTTAATTAAAAAACTTATTTTATTTTTTGTAACTATTTTTGCCAAAAAATCCTCAAACCCAACTTCTCAAACATATGCTAAATAGTTTTCTCTATGATTAAAAACAAAAAGTGTAAAGAGTTTGATGTTTGTGTGTGAGGGTGAAGCATTTGTTTGTCTTATGTGTGTCTTACAGAATGAGTCTTAAAGCTGCCTTTTTGTCACAATTATTTTAATTTAATTTATTTTATTTTAAGAATTAAAATGATATTTGAGTTATGCTGTTTGATGTCTATAAATACAATATGGCCCAAGCCAAAGATATTGGGAAAGGCTCATGAGGGCTTAGGCCAGGGTGAAGCCCATGAGATAATCAACCTAGTTAAAAGTTAAACCCATTGATGTGGGCCGGCCCTGATAACCCATGTTAGAAGATCAGTCGAGAGCAACCTCATTCAATTGGTGGAGAGAGCACCAATGTAGTCATAGGGCCATTTCCCAACCTGACCAGACCATCATGGTCAACTGTTTAGGGAGGGCTAACCCAATTTGGGATAGAGCACACAGTTTATGCTTACAATAACAAGCACAGGTTGTGGATGTAGGGTGGTTCCTAGGGCTGAGTAAGGAATCCGTGAAATCTGTAATTTGATTCAGTTCAGTCTAATCTGATAGGTTTGGATTAGTTTTTTGAATCCGTGGTTCGGTTCCGGATTGAAGAATTAAAAATCCGTAATCCATGGATTGGTTTCGGATTGAACCCCACGGTTTCGGATTGGAACCGATCCGGACCGTATGCAAATAGTCTATATTTTTATTATACATCCTCCCTCATAGTATCTTCTCTTATTCTATATAAAACCTAAACTTAAACCTAAACCCGTATAATATCGTCTTTTATTACTTTTATTTGTTAGTTTTTTGTTTTAATTTATAATGGTCTAAATTTTTATGGTGAATCCAATTTTCTTATGGTTGTTTAAATTCTAGAACAGTATTTTGCTATTATAAAAAAACATATTGCTATTGTGGAACTAATATAGCGCTATATTTATGTTTTTATGAAATTAAAATGTTATGTATATATTTTTTTGTTATTTAATTATGTGAATCCGTGGTCCTAAACCGATCCAATCTATGTTTAAATGGATTGGTTCCATGATTTAAACGGATTGGATTGGTTCCAATTTTTCAAGAACCGTAGATAATGAATTGGTCTTGATTTTACCTCAATCCGATTCAATTCAGACCATGCTCACCCCTAGTGGTTCCCCCAACTTGCAACTGTTTCTAGCTAATAGAAGAACATGTCTCATAACCTAGAATGAAGGTGATACACATGACATGCTCTAATTGGATGACAGACTAACAGAATTATGTCTTTTTAAGTAGGGTCATGCTAATAACAACCATACAATGTCCAATTATTTATAATCTAGTATCTTTTTAACATATTCCAAAATATTCATATATTTTTTTATATTTCAATACATTTTTTTCATACATTTTTTAACATTAACAACAGTCATATATAATGTCTTTAACAATTTCTTTTTTAAGTAATTTAAATGCTTTATTACTCGGGCTAGCCAAACATTCAATCAATTGGCCCAACTTGATCAAACTCAATCGGACCTTAAATGGGTGATTTCAATGCAACGAGTTGATGGATGTGAGTTTAGTAATTTCAAAAAGTCAAATTTTAATTGGGTAACGGATATATAAACTTCAATTCGTGAAACACAACCCAATTACATAAAATTATGAATTCTTCATATATTTTGATATATGTACCTATTATGTACATATTATATTTTATTTATTTATTCAATAAATAAAGTATTGACACTTGAAAATAACGTATTTCACTTTTAGAAAAAGTATAACTCACACTTCTCATTAGCTTTAAAAATTAGTTTTTTTTTTCTCTTTTTGTAAAATAGGATTTGTTCTGTTAAAATTATCATTTTTATTGTAAAATTAGGATCCAATTCGATCCACATACATCCGTCTATTTACCTAACTCACTTAGTAAATTTTGAAACAATTAGTGATCAGCTGCTGATTAAATTTTCTCAACCCAAACTCCATTCAAACGGGTGCTATAGCTGACATGCAACCTGCCAATAAACACCCCATTAACTGCCTCATTATTATTGTGGGATAATCATTTTAAAAAAATGCTTAAAACAACTCTTAGGACTATTGATAATTTTAAAAATAATATGAAAAATATATTGAAATGTGTAAAAATATTTTGAGACATGTAAAAAGTGTATTAAAATTATAATTTTTTTGAACTTTTACCGTGCTTATTGACTGTCTTTAAAACTATCATTATGACCCATAATTAAAAATTATAAAATAAGTCAGAAATATAAATGTGCTTATATATATGTCTACCTAATTACACATTTAAATATTCATTTTGATTTTTTTAAAATAAATAAATAATAACATACCCTTCAATTATTTGATGAACATGTGGTATAGTAAATTATTTGACAAGAACATAGTAGTAAATTATTTGACAAAATAGTGGAGAACACAGAATTAATGACTGGCTTAATTTGGAGGGCCTCGTTTGGGGACTGATTATTTTAGCCAAAAAGTCAAAAAGTCAACTAAAACTAGTCACATCACCTCTCTACTTTTCTGCACATCTTTTCGTAAAAAGTCAAAAAGTTATTAAAATAGCCTGTTCCCAAATAAGTTGGGATAAATTTAATCTATTAAAAGATAAAATAAGTTAAAAAATCAATAAAATAAAATATTACATTTAAATTATAATCATTTTACTTTTTCTCTCTCAAAATTAAAACAATAAATGAATTTTTTTTTTTAATCAAACTAAAATAATCAAAAATAAAAATCTAAACTAAAAACGTGCTTTTCAAATGAAAACTGACACTACAAAGCAAAAATAAAATAAAAAACGAAGGTTGATGCTTGATAGTCCAACACACAACATGATAAATATGAAGCACTTGCCACACAAAAAAAAAACAAAAAAAAAAAAAAACAAAAAAAAAAAAGAAGAGGGATTTTGCTAAGCGACACACAATAGAGCCCGCCAAAAGTAGTGTTAATTTTTTTTTATTTTTTTTATTTTTAGATAGAGAAAGGAAAAGATAGTTAAAGGTTCATTTGGTAAGATGGTTAGGGTTAAATTAGTTTATTAAAATATAAAATAAATAAAAAAATTAATAAGATAAAATATTATATAGAAATTATAATTATTTTATTTTTTCTCTCATAAAATTAAAAAAAATAAAAAATTCAACTCAAGTAGAATTTTTTTTTAACTAAACTAAAATATTGAAAAAATCAAAAAAACAAGTTAAAATAATTCATCCCAAAACAAAAGCTAACATTTCATAAATTTTAGCCTATTTTAAGAAGTGAGTTAAAAGTCACTTCCCACCTTTAAATCTACTTTCATCTCTCACAAAAAAAATTAAAAAAAATCAAAAAATAATTTTTAATCATCTTCCCAAAACACTTATATATAATTGTAAAGACATATATGTCATGTGATCATTACATAGTACAAAAAGGGTCACGTCCAACCGAATTGTTGATCTGATACTATTTGTATAAACAGCGCTGCTTCCGACCCCCAGTGATGTGGCGCACTGCCATTCGCTGGAAAAAAAAAAAAAAAAAACAATTTTTTTTTGGAGTCAATCACGGGTCTACACGCACGACCCCCAGTGACCCCCACTGGGGGTCTTAGGCATTTTTCTTGTATAAAAAAATTATATAAAAAATAAGAAATACCTGACATTGTAAGTTTAGAAAGAGATTATTTTCAAGGAAAATTTAATAAGAAATACCTGACATTGTGAGTTTGAAAAAATTATATAAAAAATAAGAAAGATCTGACATTGTAAGGCAATAGAGAATTTTGGCACTTTTTTTATTAAATTGATGGTTGTTGGAGGATTCACTTATTGTATTATTATTATTATTATTATTTTTTACTAATGTGAATGTATCGCAACACATACATATATAAAAAGATGGAATCCTAATGTTTTGAGTATTCATGATATAACAAACAATTATATGACCCAAGGAACTATTTGATACGTAAACAAGATAAGACCAAATATGTTAATTAGGGGGTGACTGTTGTGTTTTGCTTCAAAAATCTCAATTTCCTGTCTAACTCAACAAATAAATAAGTTAAATTGCTAAAATAAATGAATATGCTTTTACAAAAATAACTAAACTGATATGTAACAATTTGAAGACCATAATTTATATAGCAATTATAATTTATATATCAATGTCATCACTTACTATATGATTCATTGCACCCTTTACTCTACATTGCATGTTCTTCTTGAATAGTAATTCTTGTTTATCAGTTATTATTGCTAATACAACTTGGCAATAAATTACATATGCGTAATTGAATTAAAGGTATATTTTATTAGGGATTGAGGTGGGTGCTATCATAGCATCCTGTTATGACAGTAACAGGCCCACTGTTTAGGTAGTTGATTTGGAGAAAAAAATAAGAAAAGGGAAACAAGTGCTTCTTGATTGTTATTGGTTAATCCCTCTTCTTGATTGTTGTTGGTTGATTATATTTTCAGAAATTGAAATTTGTGAGTTAGATGAATCCAAGTATTTTCATCTATTGCGACACACTATACAAGTATTTTCATTTGTTTATTAAAAAAAATAAAAAAAACAGCCCATTTCTAATACAGATTTGCATCTAATTTGTATGGCTCAAGTTTGGGATAAGGAATTAGTTATTGCTTTTGTGTTAAATGGAATGCCATTTGAACTTGAAGTCAATTTAGATGCTCACTTGGATATTATTAGTTGTGTATAGTATAGATCTTCAATTTCATCTTCTATTCCATGGTGCTCTTTTTGTCTATAACAAGCTTTGCTCTAGTCTTTAGGATATCATACTAGATTGTGTATAAAATAGTATTTTCATGTATATGGGCTGACACTAGCCCCAATTGGCACATATCATCACTTATGCGCACAATGCTATTAAACTATTCATATTATTCTAGTTTTTACTTAAGCAACTTTTTGACCTTAATGTAAGTGAAAGCAACCTTAAGTTTAAGATATAAGTTCTTCTGATTTCAATTTAGTCATGAAAATAAGGGTAACACTTTGGATGAAATCTCATTCTATTGGTAGCTCCTACCCAATTGATATTTGCTCTTGTTTTGGGACCTGAAAATTGGATTTGATCAATATTCCATTATGACATAATTTGAGTTAGATTTTGGTTGCACAATATGAGACTGATTTACAAAATTGTGGAGATATTGCTTGTAATTAGTTCATATATGCCAAGTTTTAACTAGTGAATCACGTGTTACTTTTTGGTTTTGGTATATTGAAATCTTGTAATTTACCGTAGGAAAATTTGCTCATAATTTGTTCATCTATAATGTGAAACCAATGTTTTGAGAGCAAGAACTTTATTATTAACATTTTAATGTTGTAATTTTTTTCATGGGTTTGACAAATTGACAATGGATGGAACATAGTTTGGAGAGCATCGAGGGATTACATTTTGAATTTTTGGATATATTTTGTAATAGATTTTTGTAATGAATATGCAAGCTTGAATGTTTTTTTTTTTGGAATTACATGTTTGAAGTTTGGGATTGTAAGGGATTTGTACTTATATTGAATGTTTTGGATTTGATATTTTGTTTATGTTTAATATGGTATTACTTTTGAATTAAGTTTATATTTTGGATGCTTTGCACAGGTGTGTTAATTTGAATTATATTTTGCTTATATTTATAGGTTTATGATTTATGTACTGAATAGGGAAATTGTAAAAAACATATATATATAAATAATGAATTTTTGGTGACAAATTTTTCAGTTGTAAATTTACTTTTGGTGACACTATATTTCTATTGCTGAAAGTCTGCGTAAATAATTTTTTTAGCGACCCAAAACTTGATTGGTCGCCAAAAGTTTTAATATTCAACAACCAATTCATTTAGTCACCGAAAGATATTTTTAGCGACACATTTATATGTCGCTAAAACCTAACATGACATTTGCTTTAGCGACTAAATGTTAATTTATGGCTATGAAATTTTAGTCTTTTGGTGACTGAAATATTTGGTCGCCGATTTATTTATAAGGCGATTAAAATTTATTTGGTCATCGAACCATTTAGTGACAAGGCTTTAGCAACCGATTTTGTTGATGTCGCGGATACTTTCAGCAACCAAAATTACACTTTTGGTGACTAAAAAAAAGGTCCCTAAAAGTGCTTTTTTTTGTGTAGTGCACGTTTGGAAACATCACGTTTGGAAAGTACAATAGCTATGTCTGGAAAAAGTACACAGGGTTTTTTTATTTGTTCTGTATTAGCCACGTTTGGAAAACTAAGAGCTTTATCAACCATGTTTGGAAATTGTAAATACATTTCAATAAATTAAAAAAAAAAAAAAAAATGAGCCCAACAATTAATAAGGGCAAAAACATATTAACATGACATAATAATATATTATATATGATCTCATAGAAAATGTTTCAAGTAATTTTCCCTTAATTTGAAAATAATTTATAAATACACCTTTTAAAATTTATTAAAAATATTGATTTAACCCTTACATTTGAAAATTACACCCCACGCATTGAGATTTCTAAGTATTTAACAAATGGCTATCTTCGTTAGTCAATTATTAAGTCAAATTAACAGAATATATAACGTAAGTAACAATTTTTAAAAGAAAAATACTTATATTGACGTTTATGAAGTTAAACACTTTATTTATTTATTTATTTATTTATTTATCTATTCGCTATCTCATCTTTCTTAGCTTTCATTTTCTCCATCAATACTATCATTATTATTATCCATAGAGGTCACGTTCACCTCGAATTGAACCAACATAAGATTCTCTATCTAAGTGGGTCTTTTAATTCTTTCTTTTTTAATTTGTGTTAATTTTGTTAATAAAAATATACCTGACATATTATGTTAGGTTATCAATTGGGTTTCAATTGTAACTTCAAGTCTCCACATAGTAGTAATTGAAATAAATACAAATCATACACAGTTTTTAAGGTTGTGTTTGGTTCAAGAATTTGAGAAGAGATTTGATAAGAAAAATAGAAATGAATGATAAAATACACAACTATATTTAATTTCATACATATTTTTTTTCATATTCCAAATTTTTCTACAAATCTCTCGCCTAAACATAGCCTAAAGAGATGCTGCCCACTACACAATGATCCATAGAAAACATGAAACTTAAGCCCTGTAATGAAACATGACAGTAGCACTTATTGAAAGTAGGTGAGAGTGGTGCAAAAAAATAAGTTTGAGAGTGAATTTTTCGCTTTTATGTATGAGTTAAGAAAATTTTAATTTTGACTTTCTTTAGTAAGTTGTTGACTTTTTAACTAAATTAATCATTTGAAAAATAATTCCTGAATTTTGTTTTTAGTGTGTAAAATTACACAACGTGATTTTTAATGCACATAAAAAAGAATTAATTTAAAAGTGCATTGTGAAGAAGTGAAGTGAAATTAACATTTCTCATTAATTAAAGATATATGTTGTTGCTTTATGTTGTGTTTGGTTGGGGGATTTGGGGAGAGATTTGGAAAGATAAATGGAAAAGGTTGGTGAAATGTGAATAAAACATGCCTATATTTCACATAGTTTTACACACCTTTTCTCTTTCCCTTTCCAAATCTCTCCCTAAATTCTCAAACCAAACACAACATTAAGAGTTCAATTATAAATTTGAAGATAGCGCTGGCTAGGGCTCCTTCGTTTTTGGCATTTTTTAAGTGCATTGCATGCGTGGCATCTACCAGTCTACCAAACATGTCGAATTTCTTCAAGCTTATTTTATTCATGTAATTGGACTAAATAGTTTTGCTATCTCAATTTTTATATACAGATAGAATATATATCATGTAATACTTTCTATTATTGTAATTGATTTTGACAATAAGATCTACTACATTTATGTTGAGTGTTTAAGAAATAATAAAGGACATATACATTTGTGATTGATGAAAGGTAACACCACGTGATATCCTATTCGTATATAAAAATTTCTCCTTAATTGAGGTCCTTCAATTTCAACTCTAATGTCGTGATTAAAATTTATGTGAAGCGGTCACATACTCCGCTTTCTCTCATCTTTCAGTCCCACTATATCCCTCTCAATTTCAATCCCAACGACGTTAAAACCCATATAAGTGATCTTATGCTCCCCCTCTCCCTCTCTCTCTCTCTCTCATTGATAGCTCTCTTAGTTTCACATCATTGGAGATAGAATTAGGAGACAAAATTAGAGAAATGAATTAGTTTTTCTTATCTTTAGCCCCCTCTAATTCCACATCATTGAAATAGATTTGAAGAAACAAAATTATAGGAATGAATCATTTTTCTAGATAATAATAAGTAATCATAAAAATCAAACCAAATAGAGTATTTATAGTGACGGTTGCGACTCATGTAAAGTTAAATATAGTTTGTTATCTATTTATATGAGCAATTATTCAATGTCCAAAGCATTGACGTGGCATTGTCATAAATTACTTAAAGCCATTTATTTGTGTGGATCCAAATAACTCATGGAATAATTTTTCCATTTAACATAGACAGATATGCTTTCAATGAAAAGTACATTTTTGATTCATGAATCATTCTAGGTTCTACGACTCTTTGTTTAAGTGTACTACACCAGATATCAGAGGAAATAATTCTGTGGTGATTTTGGAATAAATTGTGTCCTAATTTAATATTATTAGTTGAAAGAGGACCGTTAAATGTTCCTATCTTTTTCTTTGAACCTCCATTTCTTTAATCTCTTACCATTCAAAATTGCATTTTACCTTTTTTTTTTACACCCCTACCATATTCGCAACTTTACCCCTCCCCGCTTAACACCCACACTCCTTTCCTTCTCTTTTTCTTCGGCAACCCCTTTCCTTGCTCCGACCACCCCATTCTCCGTATGTGAGGACACTACCTGTTAAATATAATAATTATATATTCTGTCTATCATACATATCATATTATATTCATTATCATATTTAGGATTATCATGCTTATGTTTCTATCCTCCTATATAGAGGAGTCTTGTATATATTGTTACATAATTATTCAACACAATATTTAATATAATACAAATCTCTCTCTCTCTCTCTCTCTCTCTCTCTCTCTCTCTCTCTCTCTCTCTCTTTTAGATATTCTAACATGGTATCAAAGTTAGATTAAGTGTGTAGTAATTTTGCTTCATCGGCGGGCGATAGGCTTGCCTTAGCCGCCCGCCGAACATCAACCCATTCCACTGCTATATTTTTTTTTAGTATCACTTCATAGTGATCTCTTCCTCCATCCACTAGTTGATTCCTATCCCAAATATCTCTATCATATATATATATATATATATATTTACTCACAATCTATTTTTGTGTTTCCCTTTGTTTCAACATCAAATAGGTTTCTGTCTTCAAACCTATTTGAGTTTGGGAGGGGGTATTATACCTATATCATGGTGAGCATGGTGATTTACCATGTGAACTACCTAAGCCTCCCTCTAGTGCATAACCCAAGCCATCCTCTCTGGCGCACCATCCAAGCCGTCTCTTGGCGTAACAACTAAGCTGCCCCCTCTAGCGCACAACCCAAGCCGCTCCCTCTGACGTACAACCTAAGTCACATCTCTTGGCTCACTCTCTAAGTCGCCCCCTGACACACTTTCTAATAAGCCGCCTCCTGGTGCACTTAGTCATCTGTTGCCATCATTGTTCAATACCACATCATAAGTTATGTGTGTGCCACGCTTATTGGTTCAACATCTAGTCTCTACAATGGTCCGACATGATCTCTTAAACTGTCTTGACATTGATTCCAGTCAGTTCCTACTACGGTCTGGCATGACCTCATAAACTGTCCCGACATTGATTCTGGTTAGTTCCTAAAATGGTCCGGCATGACCCTTTAAACTGTTCTGACATTGATTCTAGTCAGTTCCTACAATGGTCAAGCATAACCCCGTAAACTTTCCTAACATTTATTCCAATCAATTCCTACAACGGTCTGGTATGACCTTAAACTGTCCCGGCGTTAGCTTCAGTTTCTGATCTATCTCAATCGCCATTACGCTCCAGTTCGGACTTTGCAATCTACTTGCCTTTTATTTTATTTTTTAATTTTATTTTATGTTCTAGTTTCTCTCTCTAAACTCAAGTTGGTATCCCTACTTGAGTTTGAGAGGGGTGTTAAATATAGTAACTATATATTTTGTCTATCATACATACCATGTTATATTCATTACCATATTTAGGATTACCACATTTAGATTTCTCTTCTCATACATAAAGGAGTATTGTATACATTGTTACATAATTATTCAACACAATATTGAATATACACATAATATAATATTCTCTCTCTCTCTCTCTCTCTCTCTCTCTCTCTCTCTCTTAAATATTATAACACTACCCAAAATCTCTTTTGGTTTTTGGATTTACTTATGCAATTGTAGAGAGGGTTTTGTTGAGTTTGGTGGAGGAATTTTTGAAGCAGCCATTGATGTCAAAGATGGAGATTTGGCCTGGGTGGACCTGAGGGTCGAGTCGGAGGGTAACGAAGTCACCAATTCCATCGACGACACAACCCAGGAAATCGAAGCCAGGGCCAAGGTTAGCAACTGTTGCGAGAGCGAAGGACTTGACAGAGGTGAAGAGGGGTTAGGATTCTGTAACAAGGGTTTTGGAAAGGAAATGAGAGGTTGCATTTGAAGGTTTGGGATGTAGAGAGAGAAGTGTTGGGTTTGGAGAGGTTGGTCGGGGGGCATGTGGCGATGATCTTCGAAGCAGATTGATTGCAGCAAATTGCCATTATTATTACAATACACGCACATAGCCGAACACACACACACACACACGCACACAGGGCCGGCCCTGAGATTTAGGGGGCCCAAGGCGACACTTCGGAAATGGGGCCCTCTTACATTAAAAAAAAAAAAAAAATCATGGATAAAACAATAAGTTACAACTTTTTTATTTATTTGTAACCACAAAAAAATTTACTTCCACATATAATCATTAAAATTATAAATAAAAATTTACTTCCATATATTAAGATAGGAAACAATCATTACAAATACTTAAAAAAAATAAAAATCTAGTCTTGTTGTTTTTTTTTGGGCCTCATGTTCAATTGGGCCTATAGTATTTGAGCCTTTTTTTTTATATATCTAAAATACAAAATTATATTTGGGGGTCTCTATTTTTAGCCCAAATTTGGGGGCTCGAGGCGCAGGCCTCTCTTGCCTGCCCTCAGGGCCGGCCCTGCACACACACAAAGTGGTGGCAAGAAGAAAGCTGATTGCCGATGCTTATGGAACTCAGCGATGGTGGCGAAGATCAAAATCGACCGTAGCGCAGGCTTTCCAAGGCAAAGGTCCAACACCTCACAAGCCAAAAACCTAATTGCCATGTAATAAAAAATCGAATCTGGGATGGAAAGAGATTCCTGCGATGATAGTGGTGGTTAGGGCTGACGAGAAGGTGGACAGCTGGCATTGGGGGGGGTGAGGAGGGTGAACAATGGCTGCCGTAGGTGATGAAATTAGGGTCAGGGTTTAGAAAATTAGGGTTAGAAGATTAGAGATGAAGGTAAAAATGAAACTTTATCTTTGGAAAAAATTGAAATTAAAAAAAAATATATGAAAAAAATGAGAGTCCAAAAAATAAGATAGGTGTAAATTTAACTCTCTAGTTAAAATTATAAAATTCAATATTTTTTTATAAATTTTAAAAAACAGGATAATAGCTATCAAGCAATGAGTGTTGTGGAGTATCATTCTTAAACCACCAAATAACCTCTAATATCATAGATGAGATGATGATATCATAGTATATTATTGTAGTTGCTGTCGATGATGCAAGTGGTTGACATTAACCCTGGTTGGATACGTTTTTTTGACAAGATGATGATATCATAGTATATTATTATAGTTGCTGTCGATGATGCAAGTGGTTGACATTAAACTTGGTTGGATACGTTTTTTTGACCATTTTTTTTGAGTTATTATTACACTTTTTTAAAGGGTAAAATTGTTACTAAGAAATTAAAAATCTTAACAAATTTACAAAGAAAATTTGTTTTTTTATTGTTAAAAATATGCGTGTGATGTTTGAATTTCTTTTGTATTTAGGGAAACTTCTTTTTTGACCCAAGTTGTACTCCAAGTATTTGTGTGAGATCAAAAATGAGCTCAGGTTTTAGAATCCGAATTGATGTGGTGACATCGACTTCTTGTTGCTATCTAATTCTACTGAATTAGTAAACCTCTTGTAGCGTAAAAATAAAAATAAAATATATTTTTTTATTCTTTTATATTAATCTAGAATGAAAATACCTAAAAGTAAAATAATAATAATAATAATAGAAAATTTTAAATTATGAAATGGATATTTGGTCATAAGTCTCTCATTGGTCCCTTTTAAAGTGAGGGACAGTCTAAACTTTTTTAATTTGTAAGCCCCTTGAAGAATAAGCGATTCTTTCATTATGGGCAAACAAATGAAAAATTTTATTTTCATATACCCTTTCATTTATCTGCACATTATATCTCAGTTCACACACTTAATAAATTTGAAAAAAAAATGCTTAACTCAGTACACAACCCATTATACCAGAAATACCTCTTCCTCATCCTTCAAACACTAACCCTAATCTCTAACCCTAACTAGCCATTGTTGCCACCTCCACCGTCATAATTAGCACCGGTGCCAACACCACCTGCTCCCCTTACATTCGCCATTTCCCTAACCCCCTTTACTTTCAGTCACCTCACTTAGTAACGGTAATGATTTAGACCAATTTTCATGCTCTTAGATCCGGAATTTCCGTACCTTCAATTGTTGTTTATATTATCATTCTGTTGTTAGTTGAGTTTGGTTGTTGAAAGTTGTTAGTTGTGTTTAAAACATATTGGGAGTTAGTTTTTCAAAAGAACTGTTGTCCATTTCTTTTATTGTTCGCTCAAGCGGTTCTTTGGTCACTCAAGCGGTGTTTGAGATCTCCCAGTATTTTTGCAGGTCTATAAAATTTCTAGGAGTAGGACGACCTTCGCTCGAGCGGTCTTTGCAGGTCTGAACTTCTGGGAGGAGGTTGTTGTGCACTCGAGCGGTGTTTTGGTCGCTCAAGCGGTGGTTTAGTCGCTCAAGCGGTCTGTGTGTATATCAAATCAGGGAAAAGCCTTTTTCAGCCACTTTTTCATCTCTCTCTCTCTCTCTCTCTAAAACACTTCTAAACCTAATTTCTTCACTCTCTTTCTAGTTCTTGCCTAAATGCCTCAAAGACACCCAAATCCATTAATTTCTCCACCATAGTTCGATGGAGAAAAAGGTAGAACTCGTTGAAAGTTTCGTTTTAATCAGAGAAGAATTTGTTTTCGGCTCTGTCAAACTTTTACTCTTGGTGTCTTCCTCTTTTATACTTGAGGTAGGAATTCCTTCCACCTTTGTATGATTCTTAGCTTGATTATTTGTTTTTTTAAAAAGGTTTAGTGATTTGGAGATTTTTTAGTTTAAATATAGGGTTTGATTTTGGAATGTAAAAAAGAGTTTTCAAATGGATTCTTGAGAAAGGTTAAGGGAGTGTGAATATTGTTGGGTTGTGTTAAAATAGGGGAAATTCCTCTCTAAAATGTGATTTTTGAAAGTAAAGGATGTTTTATTGGAAAATCATTGATGTTTGAGTTATGAAAGAGAGAAAAGATGTTAGGTTTGAAAAGATAAGACGAATGTATCTGTTGATAATGAAAGTAGAGTTATATATATATATATATTATCGCTTCCATTTTGAAATTTATGAGATTATATCTATTGTTGAAAAATTATATGTTGAGTAGAGATATCTATTTTGGGCTATCAGTGGAGGATAGCTTTAATTGTTGTAAAAATTACATAAGGATTAGGTTAGTTGAAACTAATTACTCATACATCTTGCATTGAGTATTGTTTCATACTTAAATAGTAAAAATGTATTATTTTGAGAAAATAAGTGTATACCTTGGTGAATCTGGTTAGGGGTGTGGTTGTAGTTTATTATGTTGGCCTGTGTGTCCTTGCTGAAAGTCTAGAAATCCGCGCAATTAGGTGTCGATCCTTCTAGTCAGTACCGGTAAAATGACTTTGGTAATGCTTGTATAGTCTACTAGTAGACACGTACCTAGAGATTCTCATTGTTTTGTATCCACTGCCTTGTTTTTTGGTTTAAAAAGTATTGTTTTAAGAAGTGATATGCACATAACTAAGACATTACATTATTTTGAAAGAAAAATAATGTTTGGCAAATGGCATGCACATGCATTCACCTTATGATTTTGTTAAGCTTTATACAATTTGTTCAAGTATCTCTACTAGGCTTTAGCTCACCTTACGTGGAAAACAACTTTCAGGTGCTGATATTATGCCTCTACCAAGGACATGGCTTGGGAGGACTTGGAACTGAGAGCTTCTTTTTATTTCTTTTGTGTAATTATTTTGTGCAAGCCTTGGGCTTTTTATATATTGAGTTTAAATCATTTTTGTTATACTTAGAAAGATGTAGCCATTAGGACATAAACTTAATTGTACTTCCTTTTATTACCATTCATTTACATAAGTCATATGCTATAGATTCAGGATCTAGGATTTATGAATGTATATATTCACATGTCATCTTTTGTACGCTGAAATAAAATCCATGAAAGGTTAATATCATGTAAATTCTTGCTTTTCTATTAAATATTATGATATGAATTGTTGTTATTATTTTGGGATATTACAACTTGGTATCAGAGCTACCGAGTTTGAATATTTTGGGATTGTGGGACGTGGTTTTTACTACAATGGGTTTATCTCGCTAGATGATATTAGAAATAGACCTGGTAAGCTATGCAATAACATGTTTATGTGACTAAATAGGTATGAGATTTGATTTTTTAGATATTGATTGGGTCTACAAGTTTCTAAAGTCTTGTTAGAAGAGCACTTGATTACTTCTAATTCTAATTGGAACTCTAGCAATGTCGCGGAACAATTATTATCTAGAAAGGAATTTCATTTGTGATTATGTGATTTGATGCTTATGTGGAGTGAATCACTTGTTGCCCACTGTATTAGGATGTGAGTGAATTAGCTTCAGCACATTTATAAATATGCTAATCTATTGTGTTACCTTTATTAGAATATCAAGATGCGGACGCGGTGGTGGTAGGCGTGAGAGGCCTATGTGGCAGGAGGTACCAATATTGGATGAATTTCGGCGCAGGAAGAGAGGGTTGGTCAGGCCAATGTGGCTGAGCTAGTAGGTCAGAGGGTTTGTCAGGAGCATTGCGGGAATCCATCGATATTCTCAAGGCTGAGAATCAAGTTCAGGCCCATGTTACGGAGATGGGGCTATCCTCTCTGAAGAGGGAGCTTTTCCAGTCGAATCTGGACGAGTTTGTTGGGGATCTGTAAGAGCTAGTGAAGGCTAACGAGTGGCTTGAACAAATGGTGAAGACATTTAAGATGCTTGGCATTGAAGATGACAGGTTGAGGGTGACCTTGGCATCTTTCCAACTTAAAGAAGATGCGGGTTAATGGTGGAAGTATGTGTGAGGGCATATTGGGGTGACTTGGGAAGCTTTTGTCAATGCTTTTCAGGATAAGTTTTTGCCACCCATGGCTAGCGAAAAGTTGATGGAGCAGTTTTTGAAGCTCAAACAGTTAAACACGCCTGTAGCTGAGTATAAGGCAGCTTTCACAAGCTTATCTAGGTTTGCACCAAAACTTGTGGCGATAGAAGAATGTCGTTGCATCAAGTTCGAGAAGAGGTTAATGACAGGGCTTGTAATAACCCTCACCACTGTTTACCGAATAACCACTGATTACCGTTGAACTGAACTGATTATGACTGATGATTGAGCTGGATAAAATACTGAATTGACTGACTGAAAACTGGAACTGGATTGATTGAATATATATATGTTAATTTGCATTTTATCTGTTTGATTGTTTAAATATCTGTCCATGGTTTAATGTTTAATTTGCTAATTGAAGGCCTTATCGGCGGCCGAATTAGAAATTGATTGATGATTTAGGATCGTGAGAATTTATGTGATTTTATGGCATATTTAATTAAAATGTGATTAGGTATGATTAAATTAGATTAAAATGAGCCAATCACAAAAGTTTACTTTAATTACTAATTTGCCACACTTAGTGGCCCACTACTTGGACCTTCTTGAGACTTGATTACACTTAGAGACAACATTTTGCTCAGCCACTTTCTTGCTTCAACCGGCCATAGAGAGAGAGAAATTGAGGGAGTTGAATTCATCTTGGTTTTTGGCTTGGAGGTGCAATCTGGATTTTCCAGATTTTGCACTCCTGCTCGAGCGGGGAATGTGGCGCTCGAGCGGGGAAATCGAGCATCCAGCACTTTGCACTGTTTTACAGTACGCTCGAGCGGCGTAATTAACGCTCGAGCGGAGTTCTGTGTCTCGCGCTCGAGCGGACGTCAAGCGGGCGTCGAGTGGAGATTTCACCTATCCAGTACTTTTACCTGTTTTGACAGAGCGCTCGAGCGGGAAATCCTACGCTCGAGCGGATACCTTTGTCTGCATTTTCGCTCGAGCGGGGAATCCTGCGCTCGAGCGGGACTCTGTTTTCTGAAAATTCTGAAACTGTTTTTTGATCGCATCTTTGCATCCTCATTCCATCCTAGGCATTCTTAGGCCTAGTTTTAGACATCTTAATGAGGATATAGATGTAGAACACACCAAGGCAAATCTAGGGGTTAAGTTATTATCTTTCCCGACTGTGAAACTTAGTGTGTGTTCAATCTGTTAACTGTATAGGGTTGGCATTCCAAGAGGACGCTCTAGCCTACTGTAGCCCGGAACACTGTGAGTAACAATTGTGTAAAGATATGTTCAAAATGATTATCTTCTGAATACTGAACTGAACTGTTTACTGAACTGATATTGTTTACCGAAGGAATGTATGTCCTATATTCTGAACTGTACTGTGGCATCCTTAGCACCTACTATTTACTGTTACTGTTACAGAGATCTCTGTAGGTTCCCTCGTGGAACCACTACTGTTACTGACTGATGGCCATCACTACTGTTCGGTCTTTAAGACCCACTGCTTACTGTACTGTTATGCTAATGGATGTACCACATATGACTGTTTACTGTACTGAACAACTGATATACTGATTGAATTGAACTGTTTTCATTACTGTAAGGACATTCATTCTAAACCCCTTTACGCATTATGTTATTCACTGGGCTTTAGCTCACTGCTCATATATATATGTAGGTGTACAGGCACCGGATCAAAGCTAGAAGCGTCGGGGTAGAGTCCCAGTTTTGTCAAGCCAACCAATGTGCCTCACTGCAAGGTTCTGAGCCTGCCAAGCCAGGGCTTAGGGGCATTTTTACTTCCCCGTCTGTCACTGTACCGTTTTCGTATTACTGTATAGACTATTAACACTGTTACTGTACTGTTTAATAGGGATTAAGTCCCTGCACTGTATGTTGTAAATGATATATGTACTATTCTGCACTGTGTATGCATGTATATATGAAAATCTTTTTGGCATACAGACTGTCACAACTCATTGGACATTGTTTATTTACTGTACTGGCTTCCGCCATGCTCCTGTACTCTGTTTTACTGTATTACTGTTAAGCAGGCCTTCGGTAATCTCGGATTACTGGCCGGTTATGGTGCTAAACCCATAGGGGCGGGTTTGGGTCGTGACAAAGTGGTATCAGAGCGATACTTAACCACGAGTTATACCGCACACACGTGTCCAAATGAGCCATAGGGTGTCCTAGAAAAGCGATTAGGGCATTCATGAGCATGATGAGTGTGTGGTGACTGAATAAATGTTACTGTGTTAATCTGTTTAAACACATGACTGCTTATGTGGTAAACTGTTTAAGTATGTAACTGCTTATGATTGAAACTGTTATAACTGTTTATAGTGAAATGGATAATGCAAACACTGCAAATGAAACTGAATCCTCATCCTCTGAGACCAGAATGGCCAGAATGGAAAGAATGATGGAATTGATAACTGCTAGACTGGACCAACAACAGAACCAACAGCCCCCACCTCCTCCTCCGGTACAGCCGGACCAGAATGTGAATGAACAGAATGCCAACGCTGATGATGGGGACATAATTGCTCTTACCCAAAAGTTCAGCAAACTGAAACCGCCATCCTTTCAGGGAGGCCTTGAACCATTAAAGGCTGAAGCATGGGTTCTGGAGACCGAAAAACTGTTTGAAGTGTTTCCGTGCTCGGAGGCACATAAGGTACTGTTGGCCACTTTCACTTTGCAAGAAGAGGCAAGAAGGTGGTGGATGCTTATTCGTGATGACAATACTGCTATGACTTGGGCTCAATTCAAAGTAGTCTTCTTTGAAAAGTACTTTCCTCAGTGTGTCAGAGACAGGAAGGTCACTGAGTTTGAACAGTTAAAACAGGGCACAATGTCTGTTGCTGAATATGAAACAAAGTTTACTGGACTTGCTAGATATGCACCACATATGGTGGATACCGAGTACAAGAAGGCCAGAAGGTTTGAAGGCGGCCTGAATGTTGCAATACTGGACAGAATAAATGTTTTAAAGCTACCAACCTATGTGGGTGTTCTTGACCGAGCATTGATGGCCGAGTCGAACATCGAAGCTGTGAAACAATCTGAAACACCGGCGTCCGAATGGCGTGGTAAAAGACAGAATTTCAAATTCAAAAAAGGCAAGCACAATCAATTGAATAAGAAACAGAATACAGGGTCAACAACTAGCTCCAACCAGGGGAGTGGTTTTATACCACCCTGCTCTGAATGTGGTAAGAATCATAAGGGAGTTTGTTATAAAATCTCTGGTGCTTGTTACAGGTGTGGCAAGGTGGGCCACATGGTGAAAGATTGCCCCTCCACTGTTCCGAGCAATAGCAAAGCTGCAGGCAGCGCCGCAGCATCAACAGTAGCACCAAAGCCTAACCCTAAAGCTACCGGGAAAGAGCCTATGAGGCAGGGCCGAGTGTTCGCCCTAGTACCGGGAGACGTACAAAATACCGAGACCGTAGTGTCAGGTATTCTTTCTATTTATGCTCAAAATGCATATGTACTGATTGATTCGGGGTCTACACATTCTTATGTATCGCATGCTTTCTCGCGAAAATTGAATAGACCCTTAGAACCCATGAATTATCTGTTAGCTGTCACATCACCTATTGGGGGATCCATGACATGTGCATATATGTATCCTGCTTGTGAGATTATTGTTGGGGATATGCATCTGTTTATTGATTTACTGCCATTGAACATTGATCATTTTGATGTAATACTGGGGATGGACTGGTTGCAAAAATATCGTGCCACCATAGACTGTGTAACGAAACAAGTAGTTTTCCGTCCACCTGGTTTACCTGAATTCGTATTTAATGGGGTAGGAGTAGTACCTCCTCCGTATTTGATTTCTTCTGTGAAAGCTGTCAAATTGATTAGAAAGGGGTGTAAGGGATATCTGTGTTCTATTTTGACTGTATCTACTGATGATAGTGCTAATGTGAATAGCATTCTCATAGTCAGAGAGTTCCCAGATGTTTTTCCAGAGAATCTGCCAGGGGATTTGATTGACAAGGAAATTGAATTCACTGTTGATATGATTCCGGGAACACAGCCAGTATCTAAAGCTCCTTACAGAATGGCTCCGACTGAACTAAAGGAATTGAAAGTACAATTGCAAGAACTGTTAGACAAGAAGTTTATCAGGCCCAGTACTTCGCCGTGGGGCGCACCGGTTTTGTTTGTGAAAAAGAAAGACGGCTCACTAAGACTGTGTATCGATTACCGTGAACTGAACAAGGTAACCGTGAAAAATAAATACCCATTACCTCGTATTGATGACTTATTTGATCAGTTACAGGGTGCTCAAGTGTTTTCTAAGATTGATCTCAGATCCGGATATCATCAGTTGAAGGTTAAACCAGAAGACATTGATAAGACTGCTTTTAGAACAAGGTATGGACATTACGAATTTTTAGTTATGCCTTTTGGAGTTACCAATGCACCAGCAGCATTTATGGACCTCATGAATAGAATCTTTAAACCGTACCTTGATGACTTTATTGTTGTATTCATTGATGACATCCTGATTTATTCTAAGACTAGAGAAGAACATGAACATCATCTGAGACTTGCCCTACAGACCCTAAGAGAACAGAAACTGTATGCTAAACTGTCTAAATGTGAATTTTGGCTTGACCATGTTATGTTTTTGGGACATGTTATTAGCAAAGATGGGATTTCAGTTGATCCACAGAAAATCGAAGCTGTAGTGAACTGGCCTAGACCAACAAACGTAACAGAAGTCCGAAGCTTGTTGGGATTGGCTGGATATTACAGAAGATTTGTCAAAGATTTCTCCAAAATTGCCTTACCATTGACTCAACTGACACAGAAGGGGATATCATTTGACTGGACTGACCAAAGGGAATCAGCATTCCAAGAGTTGAAAACTCGACTTGTGACTGCACCGGTTCTTACCCTACCTTCAGGTACGGATGGTTATACTGTATTTAGTGATGCTTCTCATAAGGGTTTGGGATGTGTTTTAATGCAGAATGGGAGAGTATTTGCTTATGCTTCCCGACAACTGAGGCCTCATGAAAAGAACTACCCAACCCATGATCTGGAACTTGCTGCAGTGGTATTTGCATTGAAAATCTGGCGTCCCTATCTGTATGGGGCGACATGTGAAGTATATACCGACCACAAGAGTCTGAAGTATTTCTTCACCCAGAAAGAATTGAACACGAGACAGCGGAGATGGCTAGAACTGATTAAAGATTATGACTTACAGATATTGTACCATCCGGGAAAAACCAACACCGTTGCCGATGCTTTGAGTCGGAAATCGATTGGGAACTTAGCCTGTTTGCTTACCGGACAGAAAGAGTTGCTTTGCGACCTTGCAAAATCTGAAATTGAAATTGTTTTACGAGAACAAGGTGGAACCTTAGCTGCTATTTCTGCTCAACCGGCTTTGATTGAAGAGATTAAAGAAAAGCAGCAACAGGATGACTTCTTGAGGAAGATCATTGAAGAAAGAGAATCTAAACCGAGACCGGGCTTCAAATTTGAAAATGATGTACTGAAGTTTCAAGAAAGATTGTGTGTACCGAATGATTCCGAATTGAAAAGAAGAGTTCTGCAAGAGGGCCACAACTCAAAATTTTCTATCCATCCGGGGAATACGAAAATGTATCAGGATTTGAAATTGAATTTCTGGTGGCCGGGGATGAAGAAAGAAATTGCTGACTTTGTATCGAAATGCCTTCATTGCCAACAAGTTAAAGCCGAACATCAGCGACCCGCAGGCTTACTGCAACCCTTACCCATACCGGAGTGGAAATGGGAGCATATCACGATGGATTTTATCGTTGGATTGCCTCGCTCCAGTAAAGGTATGGACTCAATTTGGGTTATTGTAGATAGACTGACTAAATCTGCTCACTTCTTACCTGTTAAGACAATTTATAATGCGGACAAATTGGCTATACTCTATATTGATGAAATTGTTAGACTGCATGGAGTGCCTGTGTCCATTGTTTCTGACAGGGATTCGAAGTTTACATCGAGGTTTTGGCAAAGTCTACAGACTGCATTGGGAACTGAATTGAGACTGAGTAGTGCCTATCATCCTCAAACAGATGGCCAATCAGAAACGACCATCCAAACTCTGGAGGATTTACTGAGAATGTGTGTCCTTGATTTTCAGAGAAACTGGGAAAGCCATTTGCCATTGGCCGAATTCGCCTACAACAACAGTTATCATTTGAGTATCGGTATGGCGCCTTTCGAGGCATTGTATGGCAGGAAATGTAGATCTCCGATTTACTGGGCAGAAGTTGGAGATGGGCCTTTGCTTGGGCCCGAGATTGTGTATGAAATGACTGAGAAAGTAAAATTGATACAGCAGATATTGAAAACTGCACAAAGCCGACAGAAAAGTTATGCAGATGTCAGAAGAAGAGACAGAGAGTATGAAGTGGGTGATCACGTTTTCGTCAAAGTGACACCAATGAAAGGCCAGACTCGTTTTGGAGTCAAGGGCAAATTAGCGCCCAGATACGTCGGACTGTATGAGATTGTTGAGAAAATCAATCCGGTGGCGTATCAAGTTGCACTTCCTCCTGAAATGGAGCATATGCATAACGTCTTCCACATTTCGATGTTGAGAGATTATCTCCGGGATCCTTTCCATGTGATTGAGCCTACTCGGATAGTGTTGAGTGATGACTACACTTACGAGGAGCGGCCTATACAGATTGTAAACCGACGGATCAAGAAATTGAGGAACAAGGAGATCCCGTTAGTGAATGTTGACTGGCAAAACCATGGTGGCGTGTATACCACTTGGGAAAGGGAAGATGACATGGCTAAAAGATATCCTGATTTGTTCCCACTGGATCCTGTCTTCTTCCAGAATGAAGGTAACTCGAGTTTAGAGGACTAAACTCTTTTTAAGGAGGGGAGACTGTAATAACCCTCACCACTGTTTATCGAATAACCACTGATTACCGTTGAACTGAACTGATTATGACTGATGATTGAGCTGGATAAAATACTGAATTGACTGACTGAAAACTGGAACTGGATTGATTGAATATATATATGTTAATTTGCATTTTATCTGTTTGATTGTTTAAATATCTGTCCATGGTTTAATGTTTAATTTGCTAATTAAAGGCCTTATCGGCGGCCGAATTAGAAATTGATTGATGATTTAGGATCGTGAGAATTTATGTGATTTTATGGCATATTTAATTAAAATGTGATTAGGTATGATTAAATTAGATTAAAATGAGCCAATCACAAGAGTTTACTTTAATTACTAATTTGCCACACTTAGTGGCCCACTACTTGGACCTTCTTGAGACTTGATTACACTTAGAGACAACATTTTGCTCAGCCACTTTCTTGCTTCAACCGGCCATAGAGAGAGAGAAATTGAGGGAGTTGAATTCATCTTGTGTTTTGGCTTGGAACTTGAAGGAAATTGGAGTGTAGTTGCTAATTGAGCTTCTAGACCTTGAATACAAGACTTAAGGTAGGTTCATTGCCCTCTTGTATACGTTTTGGGTTTAGTTCTTGCATGGTTTAGAGCTAAGTTGAAGTCTAGAGCCAATCTATGGCATGTAATGTTGAATTATAGCTTGAATCTTGCATGCATGTGTGCAATGGTGAGTTTTGGGTTGATTTCATGTCAAGTGTTGCATGCATGTTCATGTTAATGCTTAGGACCATGATTTCATCTTATGTTTTTGAAAGAATTGGCTCTTTGAGCTAGCATTGAAGCTTGTAAATTGTTTAAAATTCATGCATGTCATGTTTATAGCATGTTCATGAAAATTGGTTTGAAATTGAGTTTGAAGTAAACACCCTTGGGCTTCGATTTTACAAATTGAGCTTTGAGCCATATAATACCATGTGTTTACAAGAGTTTTCCAGAAAAATTGGCCCAAGAGGATCGAAATTTATGCATCAAAACTTGGTTTTTGGCTTGGAGGTGCAATCTGGATTTTCCAGATTTTGCACTCCCGCTCGAGCGGGGAATGTGGCGCTCGAGCGGGGAAATCGAGCATCCAGTACTTTGCACTGTTTTACAGTACGCTCGAGCGGCGGAATTAACGCTCGAGCGGAGTTCTGTGTCTCGCGCTCGAGCGAACGTCGAGCGGAGATTTCACCTATCCAGTACTTTTACCTGTTTTGACAGAGCGCTCGAGCGGGAAATCCTACGCTCGAGCGGATACCTTTGTCTGCATTTCCGCTCGAGCGGGGAATCCTGCGCTCGAGCGGGACTCTGTTTTCTGAAAATTCTGAAACTGTTTTCTGATCACATCTTTGCATCCTCATCCCATCCTAGGCATTCTTAGGCCTAGTTTTAGACATCTTAATGAGGATATAGATGTAGAACACACCAAGGCAAATCTAGGGGTTAAGTTATTATCTTTCCCGACTGTGAAACTTAGTGTGTGTTCAATCTGTTAACTGTATAGGGTTGGCATTCCAAGAGGACGCTCTAGCCTACTGTAGCCCGGAACACTGTGAGTAGCAATTGTGTAAAGATATGTTCAAAATGATTATCTTCTGAATACTGAACTGAATTGTTTACTGAACTGATATTGTTTACCGAAGGAATGTATGTCCTATATTCTGAACTGTACTGTGGCATCCTTAGCACCTACTGTTTACTGTTACTGTTACAAAGATCTCTGTCGGTTCCCTCGTGGAACCACTACTGTTACTGACTGATGGCCATCACTACTGTTCGGTCTTTAAGACCCACTGTTTACTGTACTGTTATGCTAATGGATGTACCACATATGACTGTTTACTGTACTGAACAACTGATATACTGATTGAATTGAACTGTTTTCATTACTGTAAGGACATTCATTCTAAACCCCTTTACGCATTATGTTATTCACTGGGCTTTAGCTCACTGCTCATATATATATGTAGGTGTACAGGCACCGGATCAAAGCTAGAAGCGTCGGGGTAGAGTCCCAGTTTTGTCAAGCCAACCAATGAGCCTCATTGCGAGGTTCCAAGCTTGCCAAGCCAGGGCTTAGGGGCGTTTTTACTTCCCCGTCTGTCACCGTACCATTTTCGTATTACTGTATAGACTGTTAACACTGTTACTGTACTGTTTAATAGGGATTAAGTCCCTGCACTGTATGTTGTAAATGATATATGTACTGTTCTGCATTGTGTATGCATGTATATATGAAAATCTTTTTGGCATACAGATTGTCACAGCTCATTGGACATTGTTTATTTACTGTACTAGTTTCCGCCATGCCCATGTACTCTGTTTTACTGTATTACTGTTAAGCAGGCCTTCGGTAATCTCGGATTACTGGCCGGTTACGGTGCTAAACCCATAGGGGCGGGTTTGGGTCGTGACAGGGCTCCTTTTCAAGGTGACTGGGTCTATGGCTAGGGATTACGGTCGCCTAGTAAAAGCGATGAATCATTTACAAACCATGATTCAGACAAAGAAGGAGCAGATGAGGGGCTCCAAGTAGAGTAGCTAAGATGTTCAAGGGGATGCAATGAACAACAAGCGACAAAGGGGTTCCACCCCACAGCAGTCATAGGCTACACAATTTAGATCCACTTTCCCCGTGCTAAGTTCGGGTTCGGAAAGAGGTAACTAGGGTGGTTTTACTTGCTTCAGGTGTGGTTAGTTGGGCCACAAGTCTTCAGTTTGCCCGCAAAGAGGAGGGCAACAGTCTACACCATCCTTAACTCGTTCTCTAGGTTAAGGCCAAGGGAGAGGGTAGTTGCCTACCTATTATCAGTGCAGGTAGTCGGGGCACTTGAGGAGGTTTTTCCCTTAGTCAGGTGACACATTTGGTGCGTTTGATTCAAGGTAGACACAGAGTCATCCGCCAACATAGTTAGCAAAGTCGTCGAGGGCCAATCAAGGAACCTCTTTAGCTCATTTCGTGCACTAGACTTATGCTCAAGGGATGAACAGGTAGATTAGAGGCCTTCAAAGCGTGTGTATGTTGTTACCACACCAGATCAGTTTTCAGCACCTTCTATTGTGAGAGATAACTTTTTGTTGTTCAACTCTATTACTAACGTGTTGATTGATACTAGTGCATCTCATTCCTTCATTTCGTTTGTATTTACATCAATTTTGGGGTTAAAAATGACTCAGTTAGTGTCTCTACTTAGAGTAAAGTCACCAGTTGGGGGTAAAGTTGTCTTGGATCAGCGATGTCACAATTGTGAGATAGAGGTTTCCAGTCTCCGTCTTCTTTTTGATTTCATTTCATTAGAGATGTTAGGTTTCAATGTCATTATGGATTGGTTGTCTTCATACCTTGTTATCATAGATTGTCACCGTAGGAGAGTTATCGTGTGCACCTCGAGTGTTAATTGCTTTTCTTTTTTGGGGGATCAAACTGATAGATTCTTATTGCCATTGTATGATTCATGCGGTAGGGGTGAGCTTAATTTTCTCCTTGTGACCTTTTTGGGTAATAAGAGTGACATGGTTCGAGGTGACTTGCCAATGGTAGTTTGTGAATACCTGGATGTTTTTTCTGAAGATCTTGCCAGTTTGCCACCCCACCGAGAGATTCAGTTATCTATTGACTTAGGACCCGACATGACACCAATTTCCATGGCACCATGTAGATTTGCACCTGCCAAGTTGCACGAGTTGAAATTCAACTACAAGAGCTCTTGGATGAGGGCTTCATCCATCCCAGTACCTCGCCTTGGAGAGCATCGGTTCTCTTTGCAAAGAAGAAAGATGGCACATTGCGAATATGCATCGATTACTAAAAATTGAATCGAGTAACTGTTTAGAACAAGTATCCATTACCGCAAATAGATGATCTATTTGACCAGTTAAAAGGGTCGTGTTGTTTTTCAAAGATTGATTTGAGATCGGGGTATCACCAGTTGAGAGTGAAGGAGGAGGATATTTAGAAAATGGCAATTTGCATGTGGTATGGTCATTACGAGTTCTTAGTAATGTCTTTTGGGTTAACCAATGCACTGACGTCATTTATGAACTTGATGAATCGAGTCTTTTGTGAGTTCTTAAATCGATTCGTAGTTATCTTCGTCGACGACATCTCATTCTACTCACCCTCTGAGAAGGAACATGAGAAATACTTGTGGATCATATTTAAGTTGCTTAGAGCACATTGTTTATATGCTAAGTTCAGGAAATGTGAGTTTTGACTAAAAGAAGTTAAGTTCTTAGGCCAAGTGGTGTCTGAGGAAGGGGTGACAATAGATTCATCTAAGATAGAAGCAGTGCAAGATTGGGAACAATCTAAGAATGCCTTTGAAATCTGGAGTTTCTTGGGCTTAGCCGGATATTACTGACGTTTTGTAATAGATTTCTCTAGATTGGCTTCACCATTAACCAAATTGACAAGAGAGGGAATAAAATTCGTATGGAGTGAGGCTTGCGAAAAGCCTTTTCAGGAGCTTAAGGATAGACTCACCACTGCTCTAGTTTTGATTATTCTGGAAAGAGGTTTAGGTTATTCGGTTTATTGTGATGCGTCTCGAGAAGGCTTAGATTGTGTATTGATGCAAGAGGGAAAAATGGTAGCGTATGGTTTGCAATAGTTGAAAACACATGAGAGAAACTATCTTGCTCACGACTTAGAGTGAGCGGCAGTGATTTTTGCCTTAAAAATCTAGAGGCATTACCTGTACAAGAAAAGATTTGAAGTGTTTTCCGATCACAAGAGTTTGGAATATTTATTTTCACAAAAAGACTTGAATTTGAGGTGGAAGAGGTGGATCGAGTTTATGGAGGATTATGATTTCGAGTTACACTATCATCCAGGGAAGGCCAACGTAGTAGCTGACACAATGAGTAAGAAATCTGTAAGTAGTGTAGCTACAATCGCCAGTTGGGAATGGGAGATATTGGGTGTAGTAAACGAATTTGACTTATATCTTGCCTAGTTTGTCGGGTCGGCCGCTTTGTTCACTATAGCTGTACAACCTACTCTAGTTAACCGAGTTATAGAAACACAACAGAATGATCGCGAAATGGAATCTATCCGAAAGAAGATATCAAATGAGAAAATAGAGAAGGGCTTGAATGTTTATCATGACTTGAGTGCGAGGTATCTGAACTGCCTTTTTGTGCCAGAATGTTGTTGAGATGAGGTACTCCGAGAGTTTCACCATTCTCACCTTGCAGTACACCTGGGAGGTACAAAGATGTATTATGACCTTAGTTACCAGTTTTGGTAAAGGAGATAAAGAGAGATATAGCCTTGTTTGTTTTAAGGTGCCTTACTTGTCAACAAGTGAAGGCCGAACATCAATAGCCAGCGGGTTTGTTGCAATCCTTACCTATAGCCGTGTGGAAGTGGGAGTATGTCATGATGGATTTTGTTGTGGGTCTTCCAAGGAATCAACGGGGTAATGATGTCGTATGGGTAATAATCGACCAGTTAACAAAATCAGCATATTTTGTATCTATGAGCATGAGTGAATCGGTAGATAGTGTTGCCAACCTATGTATTAGGGACATAGTTCAACTTCCTGCGGTCTCAGTGACTATCGTCTCGGATAGAGATTTACGTTTCACAGCGTGGTTGTAGCAGAGCCTACAGAATGCCTTGGGCACTAAGTTGATGTTTAGCACTGCTTATCATCCTCAAAATTATGGGCAATTCGAACGCACCATTCAAATCTTAGAGAACATGCTTTGGGCTTGTGTTGTCGATTTTAAGGGGTCGTGGGAGAGACATTTACCCTTGATGGAGTTTGCCTATAATAACAGTTTTCAATTGAGTATTGGTATAGCACCTTTTGAGGCCTCGTATGGCTGATTGTATAAATCTCTAGTGTGTTGGACCGAGGTGGGTAACACACTTATGATAGGTCCTAAATTAGTCCAAGAAACAATGGAGAAGGTTGCGCTTATTCGTAAGAGGTTGGTTTCGACTCAAAGTCATCAGAAGAGTTATTCCGACCGTAGGAGAAGGCTCTTATCTTTTGAGGTGAGGGATCATGTGTTTCTTAAAATATCACCGAGATAGGATTTGATGAGATTCGGAAAGAACAAGAAGTTGTCTCCTAGATTTATCGGGCCTTTTGAGATTCTAGAGCGAATTGAGAAGGTAACTTATCATTTGGCCTTGTCGCTCCAACTTTTCGAGGTTCATAACATGTTTCATATCTGTATGGTTCAAAAGTATGAGCTTGATCCTTCACACGTGTTGGATTAGACTGAGTTAGAGGTAGATGATGATGTCTCGTATGAAGAGAGACCATTATGGGTGTTAGATACTCGGGATCAAGTCTTAAGGGGCAACACTATTCCATTGGTTAAGGTGTTGTAGCAACACCATATAGTTAAGGAGGTGACTTGGAAGTGCGAAGCGAAAGTCTATGAGAAGTATCCAGATCTATTTATTGGTGTTTGAGTTTTGTATTTAAATTTCATTGCGTTGTAATATATGAATGTTATGATGTTTATAAATTTAAAACTATAGTGTTTATGGGTTAAATGGCTATGGCATACCACTGTTTCTAACATGAGTTAGTATTGCAATTGGAATAATGTGTGTTTGAGGTTTGATTTAAATTTCAAAGACAAAATTTCTTAAGGGGGAAGATTATAACGGTTCTAGTTTAGACCCATTTTCATGCTCTTAGATCCGGAATTTTCGTACCTTTAATTATTGTTTATACCCTTATCATCTTGTTGTTAGTTGAGTTTGGTTGTTTAAAGTTATTAGCTGTGTTTGAAATAGATTGAGAGTTAGTTTTTGAAAAGCGTTGTTGTTCATTTCTTTTCTTGTTCACTCGAGCAGTTCTTTGGTTGCTTGAGTGGTCTTTGAGATCTCCTAGTAGTTTTACAAGTCTGTAAAACTTCTAGAAGTAGGCTGATTTTCACTCGAGCGGTCTTTTCTTCACTCAAGCTATCTTTTAAAAGTTTGAACTTTTGGAAGGGGGTCGTTGTGTGCTCGAGCAGTGTTTTGGTCGCTCGAGCGATGCCACTTATTGTGTCTGACGCTTAAGTGGTGGTTTGGTCGCTCAAGCGGTCTATGCATATATTAGATCGAAGAGAAGCCTTTTTTCATCTCTTACTCTCTCTAAAACACTTCTAAACCTAATTTCTTCTTCTTCTTCTCTCTCTCTCTCTCTACCTCAAATACACCCAAATCCATTGATTTCTTCACCATAGTTCTTTAGAGAAAAAGGTAGATTTTGTTGAAAACTTCGTTTTAATCGGAGAAGAATTTTTTTTTTTTTTGGCTTTGTCAAACTTCTGCTCGTGGTCTCTTTCTCTTCTATACTTGAGATAGGAATTTCGTTAACTTTTGTATAATTTTTAGCTTGGTTATTTGTTTTTTAAAAAAGGTTTAGTGATTTGGAGATTTTTGGGTTTAAATCTAGGGTTTGATTTTGGAATGTAAAAGAAGGGTTTTTCAAATGAATTCTTGAGAAAGGTTGGAAGAGTATGAATATTGTTGGGTTGTGTTAAAATGTTGGAAATTCCTCCATAAAATGTGATTTTTGAAAGTAAATGATGTTTTATTGGAAAATCATTGATGTTTGATTTATGAAAGAAATGAAAGATGTTGGTTTCAAAAGATAAGATGAATGTATATGTTGACGATGAGAGTGGAGGTGGATATATATATATATATATTATCGCTTCCATTTTGAAATTTGTGAGATTATATCTGTTGCTGGAAAATTATCTGTTGAGTAGAAATATTTATTTTGAGCTATCAGTGGAAGATAGCTTTAATTATTGTAAAAATTGCATGAGGATTAGGTTAATTGAAACTAATTACTCATACACCTTGCATTGAGTATTGTTTCATACTTAAATATTGAAAATGTATTGTTTTGAGAAGGGGAAAAAAAAAAAGTGTATACCTTGGTGGACCTGGTTAGGTGCCGATCCTTCTGGTCAGTACCAGTAAAATGGCTTTGGTAGTGCTTGTATAGCTTACTGGCAGATACATATCTAGAGATTCCCATTGTTTTGTATCCACTGCCTTATTTTTTGATTTAAAAATTATTTTTTTAAGAAGTGATATGCACATAATTGAGACATTACATTGTTTTGAAAGAGAAAGCATAGGGCTTGTTTGGTTTGCTTTTGGGAGAGTTGTTTTTGAATTTTTTTTTTCAAAATTTTGTTTGGTTTGTGGTTTTTCTCAAAAAATTTCCAAAATTACTTTCTCTCTCTTACACATCAATCAATCACTTTTTCTCTCTCATCTCTCATTCTCAATCACTTTTTTTCTCACACACATTTACTCAATTACAATAAAATATCAAATCATCCCAAACTTCCAAACTCCAAAACTACTTTCAAATAATACAACCAAACAAATCAAAAAAATTTCTAAACTCTCTTAATTTTTTTTTTTGAAAATTACTCTCTCAAAAGCAAACCAAACACACCCATAATGTTTGGTAAATGGCATGCACATGCATTCACCTTATGATTTTGTTAAGTTTCATACATGTTGTTAAAGTATCTCTATTGGGCTTTAGCTCACCTACTTAGAAAACAACTTTTAGGTGCTGATGATATGCCTTCACCAAGGACATAACTTGGGAGGATTTGGAGTCGAGAACTTCTTTTTGTTTCTTTGTATAATTATTTTGTGCAAGCCTTGGGCTTTCTATGTATTGAGTTTAACTCACTTTTGTTGTACCCAAGTATTGACTTAGAAAGATGTAGCCATTAGGGTATAAACTTAATTGTACTTCCTTTTATTACCATTCATTCATACAAGTCATATGCTATAGATTTAGGATCTAAGATTTATGAATGTATATATGCATGTCATCTTTTGTGCACCGAAATAGAATTCATGAAAGATTAATATCATGTAAATTTCTACTTTTCCATTGAATATTATGATATTGATTGTTGTTATTATTTTGGGGTATAACATGAACCCTACTTCTTCACCCTTCGTCGCCATTGCCCAATTTCTCCCTTATGTCAGCCGCTACTATCTCCACCCATTAGCACCACTATTGTGGTCTCTTACGCCTCTCTTCGATCTTTTTCTTTTTCTTTTTTATGCACGTACACAGATGATGGAAGACATGATCGTGATGGCGAAGATGCAACAGTAGGGGTTGTAGAGATGGGCTATCACGGGGTGACGGAGATGACGGAGAGTGGTTGAAGTGGTCAAGGAAAGAGGCCAGCGGTGGTGCAGTGACTGGTTAAGGTTAGAAATTTTTAGGTGGTTTAGAAATTGGGGTCTTGGATGTGGAAGATAAAGGGTATTTTGGTCTTTTTATTTTAGGATAAAAATATAATTAAAAAAATTATTAAGTGCGTAGAGTAAGTGGAATTGGTGTGTGGAAATTGAATTTTTCCAAACAAATTTGTTTTCATTTTTTTATATACAATATTACTCTTACTAACTACTTTTATATTTCAAACTTTAAAATGATATAACTTTTGATCTATGTATTAGTTTTTAATAAAATTAAAAATTTTAGAATTCTCTCGTCAAAATCTATTAAATAAGATCCATATATTGAGTATGAAATTATTTTTAAAAAAATTCATAATTTTTTACCTGTTGAATAGCGTCAATAGTAAAATTTTCCTATAGAACAAAGTAAAATTTTACTATAAACTTTGTAAAAATTTACTGTTTACGTCAATTACGATGGTATTTTTAAAAAAAAAAAGAATTTCATAGTCAACCTGAATCTTATTTGATAGATCTTGATTAGAAGATTTTAAAAATATTAATTTTATTAAAAATTGACATGTAGATCAAAAGTTATATCATTTTAAATTTTAAAATATTAAATTAGTCACTAAGGATATTTTTTAATAAATTTTTTTTGTGTTTGTCCTTAATGCATTAAACTTTTTTTATGAAGGGGTTTTAACCAAATCCCCTACTAATGGGAAAAGAAAATGACATTTTTAACCATGCTAAACATAATTGTGTTAAATAGTTGTCTTTGTCATTCTTTTGTCTCCCAAATTAGCTAAAATTCCAATTATATACATATATATACTTAAATAGTCAAAAAATAATTGTTTTTAAATTTTTGTTTTACTTTAGCAAAACCAAACATGGTCATATAAACTGATATACAAGATGCAGAAAATAGTGTGACATGATTTAACTTAATTTTTGTTTTTCTTGTTGATTTATAAAGAGAAAATTGATAAAAAAATCCACTCTAGCAATTGTCTAAGCCATTATATTCAGCGATTTTTTTTTTTTTTTTATTGGTGAAAGGTTCACACTTTGTGAAATAGTTTGGTGAGAAGTTCTGGAGGACATTTTGTTTTCAATTTACCTATTGACTTCTTTTTATCTTTTTGACTTTTCATTGACTATCTGTTAAAATTTATATCTATTTGTTCAAATTATTTTCTAATTTTTTCAATTTTTTTTGTCTATCTGTTCAAGTTTGTGTAAATTTTCTATCTGTTCAAATATTTTTGTATAAATTTTCTATTTGTCCAAATTTTATTTGTGCTAATTTCCCCTCTCCTCCTCATTATTATCTGATTAATTTTAATATTTTATCTGTTAAAATATCTATCCAAATTTTATTATTTGTTCAATTGATCAAATTTTATTTGTTGAATTCAAATATGTTTATATGCTTAAACTCTATCTGTTTATTTTTTTTTTCATTTGTTGAATTCAAAAGATGTGTATGTTAATTTTTTTTAGCAGATTATGGCGTTTTATCTGTTTAAAACTAACTGTAGAATGTCTATTTGTTGCAATTTGTTTCATCAACAACAACAATTGTTAGACCTTTTATATTTGGATAATTGTTTTTGTCTTGTTTTATTTTTTGTTTTGACTTATTTGGAAAAGGAAAATAGATTGAAATCTTATAATTTATTCCATATCAATTTATTCAATCATGATGTTATTCTTGAGTTCTAAATGAAGCATAAACATGTGTGAAATTAAGCTCAAACAACAGCAGCAGCCCAGAGCAGCAGACAAAACAGTCTAACCCAAAGGGAGCCAGACGTCCGTTCCGACGACCGGCGGTGGATTTTTTGGCCCAATTTGCTTCTGTTTCAACTTTGTTCGCTCCGAACATTAGACCAACAGTATGCTTCGACGACCACGGATGACATCCTTGACGACCGGGACTTGACCGGACATCTGGGAGGACAGCCGGGTGGACCTCCAGGCGGTTGACCACCAAGAACAAAATTTCATCGGGGACATCTGGGTAGACGACCACTCTGTGCTGCAACGGCTATTTTTCAAAAAATACTTGCCAACAATCAGACCCATGTTTCAACTCCTTCAATATCTAATCATGTATGGGGAATGCAAGTTTGAGTAAAGTAGATTTAACCAAAATCTCACTCAATCTTCTCAACACACGCAACAGACAACGGTCAATGATTATCTCCTTAATAAATAGAAGTGCTCCTCCTGCTGAAGAAGATACAACAATAACAACAACAACACAAGGAATAAAATATTTCTCCTCTTTCATTAATCTCATTCTCTCTGATTATCTGAGGATTTCTTCATCTGATCTTCATTTTTCTCTAAAAAATTATGCACCGAGTCTTATAGCTTTAAGCTTATCTTACCTGTGTGAGATTTACAGAAAAATCAGAGCTTCAACTTGTATATCTATCTTTGAGAGATAACTCTTGTAGCTTTCTTTGAAAGCAAAAACAACTTCATTTCAATCTTGTAAGAGTGTAGTGCACTCAGTTTTCTTGATTCTTTGAGTGTGATTGAGGATTAGCTAAAGAGGGCAAGTGTTTGGACTTAGAAAATCTGTGTAAAATTTGTGGAGGATTGTTTCTTTTCTGAAGAGGTTGCTAGCACCCCTGTGAAGCTAAAAGATAATGGAAAATCTCAAGTGAAACTTGAAGAGTGGATGTAGGCTTGGTTGAAGCTAAACCACTATAAATTTGTTTGCCTCTCTCTCCCTTATCTCTTTATTTTGTTTGACTATTATAGCTACATCTCATATACTCACTATGCTAAATTCATTAATTGATATAACTGTTAGAACACTTGTGTTAACCATCAAATCTCTTCATTCATTGCATATAGCTATCTGTTAGTTTTCTTCCATTAACTATTAGTTATAATTGCTTACCTATCTAAATCACAATTTATTAAGGGAAAAATCAAACACTGTATTTTTGCTTAAACTACTTAACTGATATTCTCTCATTGTGATTGTCCAAGTCATCTTTGTTTCATTAGCTATATTTATCTATTGTGCTAGTTGTATTTTTTATTGGGATATTATTAATTTTAATTTGTAGAAACCTAATTTACCCCCCTCTTAGGTTACTTTTTGGGTAACAATTGGTATTCGAGCTAGGGCTCTTATTTATTTTTAGATACCTTATGAGAGTTAGTACTAGCTAGGGCTAGGTCTTTTATTTAGATTTAACCATGAGAGTTTTTGATCCATGGCAACCATAGCTAGTTCTTGCACTATTGAAGGTCAAGCCACAAATAGGCCACCCCTGTTTGATGGAAATAATTATTGCCACTGGAAGGATAAGATGACCCTTTATCTTCAAGCCACCGATTATGCTATGTGGATTATAGTCACCAAAGGTCCCAAAATCCCTACCAAATTAGTGAACAATGTTAGTGTACCTAAAATCGAAGAAGAATGTGATGAGAGGGATCATAGACTATTGCAAGCCAATACCAAAGCCAAACTCACTTTTGTATGTGGTTTAGATTCTAAGAAGTATAATCGAATATCTAGTTGTGACACGACAAAAGAAATTTGGGACAAACTAGAAGTAACCTATGAAGGCACCAACCAAGTTAAAGAATCTCATATTGTTCTGCTTGTTCATAGTTATGAAATGTTTAAAATGAATTTTGACGAATCTATTTCAAGAATGTTTACTAGATTTACTAAAATTGTAAATTCTTTGAAATCTCTTGGAAAAATATATACTAACAGTAAATTGGTGAGAAAAATTCTTAGGTGTTTACCAAAGAATTGGGAAGCTAAAGTCACTGCAATCATTAAAGCGAAGAACCTATCAACTTTTGGATTAGATGAATTCATGGGGTCTCTAATGACTCATGAAATCACTATGAAAGGACATGAGGATGTTGAGGACAAAAAAGTGTAGAATTGCTTTCAAAGCCTCAACCCATGGAGAAGAAAATGAGGACACTAGTGAAGATGAAGGATATGCCATGTTTAGTAGGAATCTCAAGAAGTACTACAGGAAGAACAATCATGAAGGAAAAAGACCCTCCAAGAAAGAGTACAACAAAGATGATATCCAAAAGAGGGAACCTATCATATGTTATGAGTGCAAAAATCTGGGACACATCAAGATGGATTGTCCAAAATTGAAGAAACTTGGAAAAGACTACAAAAGGAACAAGAAGGCCATGGTAGAAGCTTGGGGAGAAAATGATGATAGCTCTAGTGATGAAGTTGAAAATGATGAAGTTGCCAACTTGTGCCTCATGGCTCTTAGAGATGAAGAATTCACTCAAGATGAGGTATGCCTTAAGTCCAAAGCTAAAGAAGGAAGGTGGTACCTAGATAATGGATGCTATAGACACATGATCGCAGACAAATCTTTCTTCACTACCCTATCATCCAAACATGGAGGATTTGTTACTTTTGGAGATAACAAGAAAGGAAAAATCATTGGTATTAGTAGCATAAGTATATCTCCTAACATTTCTATTGAAAATGTTCTACTTGTAGAAGGACTTAAACATAATTTACTTAGTATTAATCAATTATGTGATAAGGGTAATAGAGTTGTCACGACCCAAATCCGCCTCTAAAAGTTTGGTCCATGACCGGCCTGTACATAGGCCTCAAAACAAAATTTTATGAATACTTATTCAAATACGAGGCCTGAAGCAGAAGCAAATATCAATATAAAGATAACGCCCATTGAGCTTGTGCATACATGAAGTCTTAGATTAATTTAAGCATTTAAATACACTTCCAATTTACAAACACGAACACAGAATTTATATAGATCTCACACACACTACATAAGACTCCATAGATTACATAACTCCCAAAAATCAAAATTAAGGCCTCAACAAGGAGGCGTACCCCAGGCGGCTTGGCAGACAGGTGGATTTCAATATAATTCTAGTGTCAATCCCCGATGTCTCACCTACATAAATATACATAAAACGGAGTGAGTAAGGCTCAGTGAATAATAGAAATGTAAGAAGGTTAAATAAATTAGCATAACCTTGAGGAATATAATATACATATATCAAACCATGCGTAGGTCCTATCCATAATTGTATTCCGGAACGGCCTCAGGCCCACTGTAATACAGAATGGCCTCGGGCCCACATATGCTACAGAATGGCCTCGGGCCCATATATGATACAAAACGGCCTTAGGCCCACATATAATACAGAACGACCTCGGGCCCACATGTAATACAAAACGGCCTTAGGCCCACATATAATACAGAACGGCCTCGGGCCCACATGAAATACAGAACGACCTCGGGCCCATATATGATACAGAATGGCCTCAGGCCCATATATGATACAGAACGGCCTTAGGCCCACATATAATACAGAACGGCCTCAGGCCCACATGTAATACAGAACGACCTTAGGCTCACATATAATATAGAACGGCCTCGGGCCCGCATGTAATACAGAACGGCCTTAGGCCCACATATAATACAGAACGGCCTCGGGCCCATATATGATACAGAACGGCCTTAGGCTCACATAACGACTGCTGTCCAGAGCAAAATAGGGAAGATGGAACATCAACATGTCTCCATCTCCCTTGGCGTAGAGCCAATAGTCATATACAGTCCATATCATTATAGGGTAGACGAAACATCGACATGTCTCCATCTCCCTCGGCCTTAGGGCCATGAGACATAAACAATTCATATCATAACGGCCTCGAGCCCACTTTTAATAATAGGAACAAAACGACTTTAAGTCCATATCAATGCCATTGTTCAATTATGTCCTTTAATTCAATCAAAGCACAATGTCAATGGTATATGCCATTCACAAACATAATACATAAATCATAATCATAGGAAGTAAGTAAAACATATCGTTACACTATTATTACTCACAATGATGGGCTTCCGGTAGCAATGGGACAATGTCCTCGTCTTGGCCTACAAACACAATGCACATAGCATAACATGAGGATATAATCAATCTCTCTCTTTGCTCTTTAATCAATTAGTCATATCGGTTCTAAACTCACTAGTCCTTAATAGGTCATAATCCATGTCCTAGAAAATAGGAGGAATCGATGGAAAATGGTTTAGACGAAAAAATGGTACAAAACTAGTAGACAGAAAGTGAACAACTTTCACTATTTTGGGCATATCTATTTGTATACTAAGAATTTGAGAGTGAGGCCACCACCATTGGAAACTAGACCTCCGGGGCTTGAATTTAGGCTCAAGAATCACTCAAAACGGAGTCCGGATGCAAAAGATATGCTTATTTGAAGTTGGCTGAAACAGGCTGTCCCGCACGTGCGGGAAACTTGGCCGCACGTGCGGGACCACGTGCTTTTTTAGCAGAATCTGGAAATGGATTGCCGCACGTGCGGGAAGACCCACCGCACGTGCGGCTCTGGGTCAGATTTGCTGTCCGAAAATGTTGTTTGCTCTAACTCTTATTCTTTTCATTTCTAAGCTTGGTTTCAACTCTAATCACTCAAAAACATGTAGAATTCCTTTCAAAACACAACAAACTAACATCATTCAAATAGAATTTCATCTCAATTACATCAATCTTGCTCAAAGTTAAAGCTTCAAGTCTCATCTTTTCTATGTATTCAAACTTCCATAACATATGCCCAAATCATGTAAATATATCTTATACATAGGTGATTCTCACACCAAACCTTGTTATTCCATGAATCATCCTTAAGATTGAACTCAACTCAAGCAAATTTAAGGAAATCAAGGTTCAATTCCTTGATTTCAACCCAATCCATTCATAACCCAATACACTTGTTCATTTACATATTAAACTTCCAAGTTAATCATTGATTTCATGTAGTAGGTGAATTATCTACAAAGATAATAGTTAGAGCCACATACCTTAACTCAAATCTTTGTTTTTCCCCTTAATCTCTTCAATTTTCCCAAGCTTCATGGTTGATCTTCTTCCTCTCTCTTTTATTCTCTTCAATCATTTTCAAACCTCCATGGATGTTGAGTTTTCTCTTAGAGAAGCTTTGTCTCTTCTTCTTCTTCTTTTCTCTCTCTCTCTCTTTCACGGTTCTCTTTCCCTCTCCCTTAGATATTTTTGGCCCAAAGTGATGAGTTCAACAACTCATATGGCATATCTATATATATATACCACACACATAAGCTTATCATAAATAGGGACAGCCAAACGCACCCTTACAAATCGCACAAAATTAAATTTCAATTAAACTTCCCAGATGACTCTAAAAATTATGCTGATCATAAATATGTCCTCTGTTCCGGTTTCTGAAGCCTCTAAGGCCTTCAATTTGTAGTGCAAAGTTAACCACCCAAACATACCTTAACGAGTCTGACGAAATAAATTTCCAATTAATTTTCCCAAATAGTTCTAAAATTTCCATTAACATATCCAAGTACTCAATTTTGATTTCCGAACTCATAAAGGTCACCAATTCCGGTTTTAAAGTCGTAACTCAACAGATAATTCTTCAATTAGAACAGATATAATTAAAGTAAAGCACATTACCCATAGTTAATTAAGGATAATTTCTTCTACGCATTTTGGGGTCGTTACAAGAGTTGTTTTTGATAAATCACATTACACAATTGAAAACACAATTGATCACAAAGCACTACTTGTTGGTACTCGCCTTGATAATGTTTATGTGTTTTATCTTAATGATCTCTATGCTTGTGATGTTAAATGCTTATATGCTAGTAATGATAGTAATTGGTTATGGTATAGAAGACTTGATCATGCTCATATGGATTTAATTGCTAAACTTTTGAGAAAAGATTTGGTCGTTCGACTTCTAAAAATTAAATTTGAAAAAGATTCGACTTTGTGGTGCTTATCAACAAGGAAAACAAACCAAAACTGCTTTTAAATCAAAATCTCATATTTCTACCTCTAGACCTTTACAATTATTACATATAAATTTATTTGGTCCCTCAAGGACATCTAGTCTTAGTGGTAAACATTATTGTCTTGTTGTTGTTGATGATTATTCTAGATTTACTTGGGTTATATTTTTAGCACACAAAGATGAAACATTTTCCTCTTTCACAAACCTTTGTCGTAGAATTCAAAATGAAAAAGGTTTTTGTATTACTAATATTCGGACTGACCATGGTAGAAAACTTGAAAAGGAAAATTTTGGATTGTTTTGTGATGAGCATGGAATTGGACACAATTGCTCAACACCTAGGATCCCTCAACAAAATGGTGTAGTAGAAAAGAAGAATAGAACCTTAGAAGAAATGAATAGAACAATACTTTATGAAAATAATAGTCCTTTATATTTTTGGGCCTCGACCGTTCAAATTGCATGCTATATTTTAAACCATGCATTGATTAGACCTATTCTTAAAAAGACTCCATATGAACTTTGGCATGATAGAAAGCCCAACATCAGTCACTTGCGTGCATTTGGTTGTAAATGTTATGTGCACAACAATGGTAAAGACAACTTGGGTAAATTTGATACAAAATCTAATGAAGCTATTTGCACCATTGTTAGAAATAAAGCTAAACTTGTAGTTCAAGGGTACAATCAAGAAGAATGTATTGATTTCAATAAAACTTTTGCTTCGGTTGCTAGATTAGAAGCCATTTGCATGTTATAGAGATTTCAAACTTTATCAAATGGATATAAAAAATGTTTTTCTAAATGGTTTTATAAATGAGAAAGTTTATGTCAAACAGCCTTCTGGTTTTGAAAATCATGTTTTTCCAAATCATGTGTTTAAACTCTCAAAAGCTTTATATGGTTTGAAACAAGCTCCTCGTGCATGGTATGAATGTTTGAGCAAATTTTTTATTGTAAATGGTTTTACTAGAGGAAAGATTGACACAACACTTTTTGTTAAAACCAAAAATGATGATTTACTTATTATACAAATATATGTGGATGACATTATATTTGGTGCTACTAATGAAACCTTGTGTAAGGAATTTGCTAAGTATATACAAGGTGAGTTTGAGATGAGCATGATGGGAAGCTAAATTATTTCCTTGGCTTCAAATCAAACAATGTAAGGAAGGGATTTACATCAACCAAGCTAAGTACACAAAGGAACTACTCAAAAAGTTTAGTATGTATGATTCAAAAATAGCCAGAGCACCTATGAGCACATCAATTAAGCTAGACAAAGATGAAAAGGGTAAGTCCATTGAGCAAGCAAAATATCGAGGTATGATCGGCTCACTTCTCTATTTAACCCCAAGTAGAACCCGATATTATGTTTAGTGTTTACATGTATGCTAGATATCAATCAAATTCTAAGGAATCACACCTTAGTGCTGTTAAAAGAATTTTTAGATATCTTGTTGGTACTCAAAATTTGGACCTGTTTTATCCTAGAGGTGTTGGTTTGATTTAATTCGTTACTCAGATGCCGACTTTGTCGGGTGCAAACTTGATAATAAAAAAAAAGCACTAGCGGTACTTGTCACTTCCTTTGTAACTCATTGGTATCTTGGTTTAGCAAAAAGCAAAATTTTGTTACGTTATCAACGACCGAAGCTGAATACATAGCTTTCAGAAGTTGTTGTGCCCAAGTACTATGGATGAAACAACAATTTAATGACTTTGATTTGCATTATGATCATATCCCTATTAAATGTGATAATACCAGTGCCATCCACTTAAGCAAAGTTCCGGTTCAACACTCGCGAACAAAATATATTGAAATTCGCCACCATTTTTTAAGAGATCATGTTTAAGAACATTTCAATTTTTTCCATGGTGAACTTGGAATGTCGAATTCAACTTAAAGTTTTTGTTGTGAATGTGAAACTTGAATTTTTTCTTAAAATGAGGTCTGTATACTATTACATTGATATGGAAACACTCATATCATTTGAATGCTATCAAACACACTCAAAAATTTCCATCAAATTAGATGTATGCTCTTAGAATTTGCAATATTTTGAAATTCTCATACTTGTGTTTTTATGCTGAAAATCTTCTCTATTTTGTTGCAAACCTTCAATTTATGCTTATTGTTCAATACATACCCCTGGTATGTTGATTTTCAATTTGAACCATGCACAATATGTTTCACATATCATTGATCAAACTGTTGGACCTTGATTGTATTTGATTTATACCCTTGCTTGTTTGCTTGACATGGCATGTTCGTTGAACTCGTTAAATCAAAACTCTAGCCATATGCTATTTTGCTCAATTGCTTTACTTTTGGTGTATATGAGCAAATTGTTTTTCTTTGGTATCAAACTTATGCTCTTGCTTGATAATGAAATTGATGCTCATGCTAGAATTTGTTTGCTTACTTGCGATAGCATAATGATTGAACTCGTTGACTCACAACTCTTGTCATATGTCTCTCTTTGAGCTAAATGTGTTTTCTTGATATCTTGGTATCTATCAAACATCTCATGCTCTATTGAGAAATCCTTTATATATATAAATTTTTTTTTTTTTTTTTGATATTGTCACAGGTTGAGAATTTGTGATGTTTTGTTAAAGGAAATTTGTGATGTTTTGTTAAGGGAGCAATGGTATATATGTCATGACCCAAACCTGCCTCTATAGGTTTAGCGTCATAACCGGCCAGTAATTCTGTGATTACCAAAGGCCTTTGAACAGAATAACAAAATATAAGGGGCTGCGAAAGCAATTATACAAAATACAATGTCCATAGAGCTATGTAGACATACATGGGACAGAAAAATTTAAAACTTATATATATAATGTCAAACTTCCATACATTATGTATCACCATACAAATACAGATAGTGTCATAGGGGACTTAGCCCAAAGTATAGATAGATAAAAATAAAACAAAAACATCCTTACATGATTCACAAAACTTGATTTGACAAACGGGAACCTCCCCGGGAAGCACGGTGACTGGCTAACAAAACAAAACTCTCCAATCAACAGCTTAGGCCTGGTCACTCGCCTGCTCACCTACATACATAATATAAATAGTGAGCGGAAGCCTAGTGTATAATAACAAAGTAAAGGGTTTAATGTATGTTATCCATAATAATTACAGAAGACGGAATTCATAATCATGTTCAGAAATCAGAGTTCATATCGGAAATAGATTCATAATTATACTCATAATCAGAATTTGTAGTTAATCATACATGGTACATCTGTTAGCATTAGCAGAAATAGTTGACCCATAAAGAGACGGCCATAAAGGCATACAGTTGACTGACGTGTACGGAGGCAGTACAGTTAGCTCATGAGACGTACAATTGACCCATAAAGGGACAAATTCAAAAGGATCCATAATAGTTGGCTCATGAGACGTACAGTTGACCCATAGTTGGGATGCAATAGAACAGATAACAGATGTTATTTGAAGCTAATGATGCCATAAATACATTTTAGAAACATTGAACAACCATTCATTTATACATAAAATAATATTTCAGAAACAGATCATCATATATCATTAAGAAAATACTTATAAATTGAACATAGCTTTACAAAGTTATTACTCACAGATAGCTCCAATTGCAGAATAGATGAAGCAGACAGATCAGATAGCTTACGACGTGTGACCTACAAACAACACATAACATGTAAACATTGAAACATATGCTCAGGATTCATTACAGTTATCGTGTTTCATTTTTAGTGTGTTTCTCAGTCTTATCCTCATTATTGTGTCTTAATCATGGCCTAGGAATGCCTAGGATGCGATGTGGATGCCAAAATGCACTTTGATCAATTATGTTGAAAACATATGCTCAGGATTCATTACAGTTATCGTGTTTCATTCTTAGTGTGTTTCTAAGTCTTATCCTCATTATTGTGTCTTAATCATGGCCTAGGAATGCCTAGGATGTGATGTGGATGCCAAAATGCACTTTGATCAATTATGTTGAAAACATGGGCATTGTTTGAGTGCAACTTCCTTTGCTCGAGCGGTCTGTAAAAATCTGAAAAAGTATTGGTTGCTTGATTTTTTCGCTGGACGCACGCTCGATGGTCGCTCGAACGTGAGACTGAGATCTTCAGTCGAGCGCAACTCTTGTCGCTTGAGCAGTCTGCAAAATGTGTCAACTTCTGGGAGCATGCAATTTATGCTCGAGCCAACTTTTGGTCTCTTGAGCGGAGGTTCAAAACACAGAGTGGTCGCTCCAGTTCAGGATTTGTCGCTCGAGCGGTGAGGCAGAATCTGTAATTTCCATATTGCTCTTCGAAGTTCAAAACTCAAATTCAAAGCTACAAATCATGGTCTTTTGGGCCAAAAACTTGAGGAAACACTTATAAACTAATAAAACATGTTGAATTCAAAATCATTTCACAAAATCAAGGCTCAAAAGCTTGCCAATTGCTCAAAATTCAACTTGAAAGTTAAAAATGTGATGTGAACATAACATGCATCAATTGTTATGAGCTTAAACTTTCCAAAACATGATCAATTAAGGTCAAATGGTGAAATGTGATGAATTCTTAAAACAAAGTCAAAATAGACACATGCATGTGGGATTTGTTTGAAATTCAAACTCAAAATGCTATGATATATGCTTGCATGCATGAAATTCATCTACTTAGGATTAATTCTCAAACATAAACACTGAACCCTCTTAAGTTCAACCACTTATGTCTTGAATACAAAGATTAGGAATCAATTACTCACCTAAGATCCTTAATATAGTTCTAAATTGCTATGTCTTTGAGCCTCCAAGTCAACTCTTCAATTTCTAGCTAAATCCAAGCTAATTCCTTACTCTTCCTCCTTGATCTCAATCTCTAGCTCTCTCTTTCTCTCTCATGTTATGTTGAGCTCAAAAATGATAAAGGAAAGGTGATTCAAATGGTGTATAAGCCTTTCATAGGCTTGATTAAGAAACTTAATTAATTAAGCTTACCACTAAACAAATGAGCTTTAATTAGTCTAGTTGTTTCGTTCCGAATTGAATTTCAATTAAACCTACCATAAAATTCTAAAAATTCTAACTAATACAGAAATCCGATGAGGCCTTCAATTCGTAGTACATAATAGAAACACAAACATATATGCCTATGCAAAACAGATAGAATCTCATATGGCATATTACACATGCAATTAATGTAAAATTCCACCTTAATTACTTATTAGGCATCCTTAATCATGGTTTATCAGTTAATCATGGGCTGTGGTTATTACAATATACATTTGGAAGTGATGTATTATCAGTTATATACCTTGGGGAAGAATTATTGATCTTGTGTGTTGAAATAGATTGGAGAAGAAATGGTGACATGTGTTTGAACTTATATATGTTGTCTTTGTCTTTTAGTATCTTGCCTAGAGATTGATTGCCATTGTTCTAACCTGTTATATATCTACTTTGAGCAATCATTCAGGGGGAGCATGACTTGAAGGAGAGTTCTCCTTCCTTCCAAACAAATCAAAATATCATATTGTGCCATCATCAAAAAGAGGGAGATTGTTAGACCTTTTTTATATTTTGATGATTGTTTTTGTCTTGTTTTATTTTTTGTTTTGATTTATTTGGAAAAGGAAATTAGATTGAAATCTTCTAATTTATTCCATATCAATTTATTCAATCATGATGTTATTCTTGAGTTCTAAATGAAGCATAAACAGGTGTGGAATTAAGCCCGAATAGTAGCAAAACAGAACTAGAACAGCAACAGCCAAAACAGTCCAACCCAAAGGGGGCCGGATGTCCATTTAGACGACCAACGGTGGATTTTTTTGGCCTAGTTTGCTTTTATTTCAGCTCTGTTTGCTCCGGACGTCAGACCAGCAGTTTGCTTGATGACTGTGGACGACATCCTTGATGACTGGGACTTGACCGGACGTCTGGGAGGACATTCGGGTGAACATCTGGGCGATTGACCACCAAGAACAAAATTTCATTGGGAACATTTGGGTGGATGACCACTCTATGTTGCAACGGCTATTTTTCAAAAAATACTTGCCAACAACCAGACCCATGTTTCAACTCCTTTAACATCTAATCATGTATGGAAAATGTAAGTTTGAGTAGAGTAGATTTAACCAAAATCTCACTCAATCTTCTCAACACACGCAACAGACAACGGTAAATGATTATCTCCTTAATAAATAGAAATGCTTCTCCTGTTGAAAAAAATACAACAACAATAGCAACAACACAACGAATAAAATATTTCTCATCTTTCATCAATCTCATTCTCTCTAATTATCTGAGGAGTTCTTCATCTGATCTTCATTTTTCTCTAAAAAATTATACACCGAGGCTTATAGCTTCAAGCTTATCTTACTTGTGTGAGGTTTACAGAAAAATCAGAGCTTTAACTTGTATATCTATCTTTGAGAGATAACTCTTGTAACTTTCTTTGAAAGAAAAAACAACTTCATTTCAATCTTGTAAGAGTGTAGTACACTCAGTATTTTTGACTCTTTGAGCATGATTGAGAATCAGCTAAAGAGGGCAAGCGTTTGGACTTAGAAAGTCTGTGTAAAATCTGTGGAGGATTGCTTTTTTTTCTGAAGAGGTTGCTAGCTCCCTTGTGAAGTTAGAGGATAGTGGAAAATCTCAAGTGAAGCTTGAGAAATGGATGTAGGCTTGGTTGAAGCCGAACCACTATAAATTTGTTTGCCTCTTTCTCCCTTATATCTTTATTTTGTTTGACTGTTATAGCTATATCTCATATACTCACTGTGCTAAATTCATTAACTGATATAGTTGTTAGAACACTTGTGTTAACCATCAAATCTCTTCGTTCACTGCATATAGCTATCTATTAGTTTTCTTCCATTAAGTGTTAGTTATAATTGCTTACTTATCTAAATCACAATCTGTTAAGGGAAAAATCAAACACTACTCTATCATTGTAATTGTCCAAGTCATCTTTGTTTCATTAGCTATATTTATTTGTTGTGCTAGTTGTATTTTTTATTGGGATATTATTAATTTTAATGTGTAGAAATCTAATTCACCCCCATCTTAGGTTGCTTTTTGGGTAACAACAATAATAATCAACTAATAAAAAATAGATATCTATTCACTAGATCTACAACAACAACAACAATACTAATAGATTTGGAAGAGAGAGAGAGAGAGAGAGAGAGAGAGAAACAAGAGAGTGAGAGTAAAAGTGAAACCTAAAAACAAACCTGATGAAGACCACCCCCAAGCTTGATGGTTTGATTGGCCATACTTGAGAGGTCAAGAACCAAATTCCCTAGAACCTAGACACATTCAAACACATATATCTATATGCACATATAAATATATATATATATATATATAAATTGTGTATTATACATATATACAAGGTGTATACAAATACAAAGGAATCAATGTAACTACACACAATGGATTGATCGGCAAACAAACAAACAAACAAACATGTATATCTATATCAATGATACTAACGAAAAATTACTTAATCAGATGGTTCAAATAGAACTTAAATCTCGCTGCGAACTCAAATCTCGTCGTTGTAAAGTCGGAAATGGAACCACATGCGTGAGAAAGGTCCAGATCCACCACAGATCTAGAGAGAAAAGAGAAGAGGAGTTGAACCGTCAGAGAAGAGAAGTGGAGTCTAGATTCAAGATCAATGGTGCTTTAATCGACGACCGGTGATCAGTCGACGGCAAGGCAACGATAGAGATAGAGAGAGAGAGAGAGAGAGAGAGAGAGAGAGAGAGAGACGGAGGGTTTGTTTTGGTGAGGACGGCAACGGCGACAACAACATGGAGGTGAAGGATGGCAATTGCAGGCTATCAGCGGAGTGGAGAACGGCGACGGCAACGTCGACGACAACATGGTGGTGGTGGAATCGGAGATGAAGAGAGAGAGAGAGAGAGAGAGAGAGGATTTGTTTTGTTGTCTATCGTATAATATATATATACACACATAGGTAGTTTGGTCTTTTTGCATGAGCTTGTCCTTATCGATAAAGAAAATAAGCACCCAAACATTTAGACTTAGAAAATTTAATTTTGAATTTTTTGCCCAAGTGCCGTTTATAAACTAATTTATAAGATGCAACTTAAGAATCCTAATTTAATTCTTACCATTGTTTAGGAGTCACCCTAGGTTTGTTGCAAAATAAAATTTTGACAAAAAAAAAAAAAAAAAAAGTGTAAATTACACTAATAGTCCCTGTAATTTGGGACTTTCATCACTTTAGTCCATAACTTTTCAATTGTGATATATTTGATCTTGAATTTTGAATCTCGTTCCAAATAAGGACAATTGAAAACATTGTTGCTCCATTTCAAAGACAAATTCAATAATTAGATAAAATATTTACTTGTTTGACAAAAATAAATGTCAAAAAATATTTTTAAATTTTTAAAAATTATTTATACTCACCAAAGATAAAATTATATAAAAATGATAAATCTTATATATATATATTTACCAAATTAATTTTTAGTATGTGTTTCAATGATGATCATGTAATAGATGGTTATTTTGTTAATATTTTTAGATGGATTTCATGTAATACATAGTTGTATTTGTTATTAAGAGATATTTTTGAATGGTATCATATAATGGATGGTTATTAGGCTTCTAATATGTAATTGATATATTTAATATATTAAATATTTTTAGTTTTGAATTTTTTGATTTAATGGATTAGTTTAATAATGATATGAAAGTTGTCGCCATATTTGGATTTTGAAAAAATAAAAACTAATTTAACGAAAATAAACATAAAAAAAAAATTATTTTAAAAAATTATTTTTACCCTCTTAAAAGATAAAATTATATAAAAACGATGTATTTTTAAATTTTTTTTCACCAATTTAATTTTTGATTTCTTAAAAAAAAAAAATTAAAAATAGATTTTGAAAATCAAACCAGACAAAACTTTATAACAAAAAAAATCTCAACATTATTCATTAAAAAAAAAAGCCACTATATTTCAAACAACATATAAGTTAATTAACACAAAATAAATTGTATGATGACTTTATCCTTCAAATGAAACAACAATGTCTTCAATTGTTCTTATTTGGAACAATATTCAAAATTTAGGGTCAAATGTATCACAATTGAAATGTTAAAGATCAAACTGACGCAAGTCCTAAACTATAAGGACGATTAGTGTAATTCGCCAAAAAAAAAAAAAAACATGAATTCTATTAGGTCCCGTTTGTTTTCAGAGGTAGAACGGAAGAGATTTATAGTGAGGGGATTAATAGTGAGGGGATTGTTAGTGAAGGGATTGATAGTGAGGGGATTACGTAAAATTGTGTTTGTTTTGATGATAGCTGTTAGTGTAGAAATTGTTAAATTGCTTTTACATAAAATAATAAAATAAATAAATAAATATAAAAAATTAAATATTAATGTTTAAAAAAATTGGGAGACTTATTTATAAGTCCTTTTTCAGAACCTTATGTTAGGCTAAGTCCTGTGTAATTTCTTATAGAGTCTCAAGTCCTATTTTCATAAGAATGTATTCCACAAGATCCTAACGTGACATGACACTTACATAAACGTAACGTAACGTGACACCTATATATACGTAACGTAACGTGACACCAATATGAACGTAACGTGACACCTACATAAACGTAACGTAACGTGACACTTATATAAACGTAACGTGACACCTATATAAACGTAATGTGAAACTTACATAAACGTAACGTAACGTGTCACGTTACGTTTCGCAAACTTAATAAGTTTTTATTTTTTTAATTCATTTGTTTTGAAATAGATATATAATCTTAATATATTTTTATTTTGTATTATTAATTGTAAAATTTAAAAAATTATCAATAATATATGTGAAATCTAAATTAATTCATAAAAATTATAATTTTAAATTAATTAATGGAAGGGCACACAATGCTAGGGCTCGGCTCCTCAAACGATTCAATCGACCAATTCGATCTCCTGGCTTGCATTCTTTATGCAATCTCGACACACTTCAGGAGTGACATCCCCTCTGCAGAGAGCTTGCCCATAAACTTGATCAGTATTGTTTCCGATTGCAATGCTGTTGAAGCCTTGATTTAATGGAGTGTTCGATGATAGGGACTCAAGAAGGATCTTGAGGTTGTTCCCAAATCGGCTATTTGGTGTGTAATTAGTTGGACTTGAATCACAAGATATGGATTTAGGATCTGCAGAAACAGAGTCACAGAGCAAGAACAGGGACAACATTAGGAAAATCATAGCTGAAAGTGCATCTTTGTTAATCTGCCTAATATGAGAGCACATTTGTGCCAATTTTAGCCAAAAAGCTTGAGAGATGAGAATAGAAATCGGATAACAATAGGAAAGAGGTATGCTCTACGTTCTTCTTTACAAAAAGGTCCATCAACAAGTTTTTATTGAAAAAAAAAAAATAATAATTCAAAAAAAAAATAAAATCAATTTCCTATATAAAAAATTCAATGTTACCATAAATCATAGGTGTCACGTTACGTTTATGTAGGTGTCACATTACGTTACGTTTATGTAGATATGTCACGTTACGTTTATATAGGTGTCACGTTACGTTTATGTAGGTGTCACGTTACGTTACGTTTATGTATATGTCACGTTACGTATAGGTGTCACGTTACGTTTATGTAGGTGTTACGTTACGTTACGTTTATATCAATTTCCCTATATATGGTTTTATTATTATTTATGATATTAACAACTAATATTGAGGGTAAATATGTCAAGAAACTTCCCACAGGACTTATAGGAACATAAGTTTTTTTGTGGGACCAAATGTAGCACAAGTCTCCCTAATAGGACTTCTAAATAATTTTTCCAAAAAAAATTCCCAATATGTAAAAAATATAAAAATATAAAATTTTTTAATCTCCTTACTATTTTTCTAATACCACATTTTCCTCCTCCATTCCAATCACCCTTCCAACTACCATCTTAATCCCCTCCTCCATTCTAATCCCTTCCTCAATTCTACAAACAAATACAACACTAAATAATCTCACCTTCATCTTAATCCCCTTCTATCTATTACAACCTAAAACAAACGGGGCCTTAGAGAATATAACATTATTGTCACCGTCTATATCATTAGTGATATTTTCAATCGCATAAGATTAGATGGGACATAAAAATTTTAATAAAATTAAATGGAACATAAGTACCTTAAATGGGATTTACTAATAAATCTCTTAAATCAATCCGAGCAAAGCTCGGAATTATGATAGGTAGTTCGCCAATTACTTTGAAAATATATCCATATAGATGACTAAATTCTGTCAAAAAGAAATTTAAAATAGAAAGGGAAATAATCAGCTTGCTTGGTTAGGTTTTTCAAAAAATATTTTTTAGAAAATTTTACTTTCTTGTTTTTCGTATTTTTTTTGTTTTTACTGAATTTTTTTTAATATTTTAAGCAATTTTTTTTACTTTTTAGACATAACTAACATAAATATACCTAAAAAGTAAAAAACTTCTGAAAAAAACTTTTAAAAATTTACTAAATACCAAAAATATAAAAAAAAATACGAGAATTTAGTACATTTTTTGCATTTTTTTGTATTTTTTAATTTTTTAAAATATTTTTGCACAATTTTTTTACTTTTTAAATACATCTAAGTAAGGTGCATCTAAAAAAATAAAAAAATATTTAAAATTTTAAAAATATTCACTAAAAATAAAAAAATACGAAAATAAAAAAACTCAAATTTTAAAAAACTTAATCCAAAAAATTCAAACCAAACACATTGAATGTAACTTTTATCAGTTGTGATGGATAAGGGTTGAGAGAAGATGATGAAAGGAGAAATCAATTCAGTATATGTTTTAAAAATAATTACAGATCAATGATAAGTTTTATAAATATTAATAATTAAATTTTTTTTAATGCATCTATAATAATTTTATGAAATCACCACTTAATGGTAATTTTCACTTGATAAAATTAAAGTCTCGTTTGGCAAGTGGTGATTTTAGTCAAAAAATTATTAAAAAAATCAAAAAGTCATTAGCGTATATCAAAAAATCAAAAATTTTATTTTCTCTCTATTTTTTACACATTTTTTCGTAAAAAATCAAAAATTCATTCTAAATATATTACTTTTTTTTATATCATATTTTAATTAAAAAATTACTTAAAAGGCCTGCTCCCAAACAATACCAAAGTTGCGTCTCCAATTTGTTCGACTTTACTTCAATCGTTGATCATGTTAGACTAGGCCTCTAAGCTTTAGAAGATTCACTTAAATTTTGGGCCTTTCAAATTTGGATTCGGCCTTCTGTTTTTTTTTTTTTTTTTTTTTTTGATCAACTGGATTTGGCCTTCTTAAGAAATTTTATACTTTTAAAATTCAAAATGGGCCCCCTTATTTTTTTTTTAAACATGTTACCACCATCACATTTCTCGGCACTATTATCAAAGTACTGAACTGAGAAAGCAAATCTCCATTTGCATCTGCCCGTAGCTTAGTAGAAGGAAGAATTAAGGATGAAAATAAGGATTAATAGGATGGATATTAATTCTTTATCCTCATTTTTTTATAATAAATTTTTTTCATTCGCCATTCTTCATTTCTCATGGGTACTACTCTCTCCATCTCTTTGCATTTTTCCCAACCGAACTTGATCTCTATTTTTTTTTTTTTTTTTTAAGGTTCACAACCAAAGCTAAATATACATTCAATCTTATTTTATGTTATTTGGTTCAACAAAAAAATCAAATACACATTAATTAATTAATTAAAAAGTTTGTTTTAAAATAATCAAATATATAATTTTGAAACAATCAAATAAGTTTTAGTAATTGAAAAAAAAATGTAAAAGAACGTGAAAGATTTTTTTTAAAAAAAATTACAACCATCTCGCTCTCTCTCCCCTACAATGTTAAAAGAGACTGTTTACAATGTTATAAGAGTCTGTTTGAAGAAATAAAATGTTGAACCTGTTTGAAGAAAGTGTCATAAGACCCATATTAAATTGCATCAGGACATAAATAAGGAATTGTTTGCTGATCTCTACCAATCAACACTAATACAGAGCTACCCATGTTCATCCCAACGGTAGCGCACACAAAAAAATAAAAAAAAGTCGTAACAAATCAAAATGCACAACAAAGATCCTAATGATAGAACCAACAAAATAATGTCAAAAAACTCTCTGCCAACCAAAATCCACATATGGATAACTTCACTCTAAATACACATGTATGTCAAAGTATCTATCTGTGTAATTCTAAACATCATAAATGAACTGCACAAAATTATTAAAATATTTAAATGTCTATAGTAAGACTTAATTCAGCTAGAAGCAAAACACACTAAACTCCCAATGCACATTCTTTGACATTTCAACTCTAATTTTTTACAAGTTTTTTACAGCAACAACACTCCAACAGTACCAACATTCCAATAGCAACAACGCTCCAGCAACAAAACCTACACAAGGATAATAAAGATCAAAATAAAAAAATGTTACTCGACTCTGATTCACATCCGCATACTAAAAGACAATGTATAACATGTAAAAAAATCCTACCATGAAAGTTTGAGCCGTCCAACAAGAGAAATGCAAAAAAAAAAAAGATCAACTCTGATTCACATCTATCTCATCATATATAGTAGCGTAACCAATTGATTCCAATGTTGAATTACATGAAAAATAAGAAAAGAAATTAAGTACTAAGACTATTCAATGAAAATATATTTATTTTAAAAATAATTACATATTGATTTATTTGAGTACCTGGCATCTCTATAGCCCACAACCAACTCTGTGCACACATCAATGCTTCCAAAGTATCTGGATGAAGTCTACTCCGATACGGGCTCACTAACCTACCACTAGTGCTAAATGCATATTCATACATCCTTATACAACAAGGCAGTTTGAAGTATCAAGTACATTGAATTCCACCTAGTTGCACAATCAAGTCCTATCTTTTTAGTATTCAAATTTTTTACTTGACGAGCTGTTTCTTCAAATTTTTCTATTCTTTTAGGAGTTGCTGTCCAATAAGCTACACTATTCCGAATTTTCTCTACACCTACTCTTATCACATCCAATCCATCTTTGATAATCAAATTGAGAGTATGTGCGCAACAATGCATATAAAACAAAATCCCACCCAAAAGAAGACAACAACTATCCAATTTATCCAACAAAATGTTAATCATCGCATCATTGGTGGAACAATTATCAACAGTTATAGCAGATACTTTTCTATCAAGATCCCAATCCATCAAACAATTGAGCAAAGTATCACAAAGAACTTCTTTTATGTGTGGACATAGAACATAAATGAACCTAAAATCATAAATTAAAACAAAATTTCGATCAACAAAACATTATGAATAGCTTCCATTGTAATTGTTCAACACCAAAAGTACATTAAAGACATGTTTTCAGTAGAATGCATACAATGTATGATGCAACAACAATCTGTAATAACGCATAGATTAATTTATATGCAAAAATATATCTCAAAATACGACTTTGCAATGACCAAGAATCATCAATAAAGTGTGCCATGACCGCCATGAACCTTTTCTTTTGATTACTAGAAGTCCACATATCAATTGTAATTGCCACTTTATTTTGATTGTTCTGTACCAATCTCATTATCTTCTCCTTTTCATTGTCATAGATCTTCAAACTATCACTTTTTATTGTGTTTCAAAAAGGTACTTTAAATAATGGTTGAAGTGCCATTGAATATCTTTTAAACCCAATATGATCCACAATAGACAAAGGGTATTCATGCAAGATTATGGCATTTGAAAGATCTCTCCTAGCAATATCTTCATCAGAGCTATAAGAGACTTTCGGGCTCTCCTTGTTAAAGTTGCTAGTTAAAACTCTTTGCCTCAGATCCATTCCCTCCATTTTCTTAAGACAACTCCTATAATGATCACGAAAATGTGAAGTTCCATGTTTCGGATTACCCCCAAGATGCTTCTTACAATCATTACATATTGCCTTCCATACCCCATCAATTTTTTCTTTTTTAAAGTGTTGCCACACAAAACTTGAGTTATTTCTAGTAATTAAACTAGAATCAGAATCATCTACATCAAGGACATTTTGATTTGGGAGGGGAGTCTGTGATGGTAGAGAGGCCTTACTCTTAATCGATATTGATGGTTGTAAACCATCAACGGGTAGTTGGGAGTTTGCTCCAACTTCAGACATTATCAATAAGACTAAACTCAACTCCAGAAAATATGCATGCAAATGTCAAATAAAGTGAAGAAGCAAGTGAATGATATTATGAATTAGCAAAAAAAACACTAAAATGAATGATAATATGACTATTCCATAACTGCAGTTTTTAAGGCAGTGGTTAAGGTCTAATCCATCATCCAATTGTAGCTGTTGAGTCTACTTCTGTCAAAATTTTATAAGAAACATCCTTTGTGCTTACTAGTTTTGAGGTTATAGTTTAATTCGTTTTCCACCATAAGGATCCACACCTGTAACTGACATACTGAAAGAGCTATGGCTCTATTCCAATTTGTTAGTTACTCTCTTTCAATCGCATTTAGGAGAACTTCAGTTTAATAAATTTAGAAATTTTTGCTTATAAAAAAACTAGAATATCCCTTCCTACCAAATCAGAAGTATATTAGCCTGTATGTTGATCGCATTTGTATGGTCAGGTAACTATGGAGGTGGAATTTATATTCTCTAGCCCATAAAGTATTTGGTAGCTAATTGTGTAATATAATTTATTGAAACTTGTGCAGTTTGTATCGAGTTATCTTATCTAGTGCGTGCTTCACTTCATTTAATTATTTTGCAATAATTTTAAAGCATATTGAAGATGACAAGAATGTTTTTGATTTCAGTATCTCATAAAGAATGGAATATATGACTTTTGGAATTGGTTTGATGACCGGACGTGGTAATTTTTATTCAAGTGGTTGATTAGTTCATTTGACGAAACTCTTGTTTACTTATTCTACTATAGGTTGTTGTTTAATTAATGTAAAGTCACACTGTATATTTTACCTGTTCTAAGGTATCCTCTTGGACGTGTGATTGGTGGAACTGTATACCCTGGATTGACATTGACAGCAGGCACCATATGGTGGTGTGTATTTAAAATTGTGAGATTAAGGACATTAGTTTTCTTTGTGTTCTTTGCTAAATGAGTGAATTATGTAAATTTGGTTTTCTTAATACTACAAAACAATCAGAAGGGTGAATGTGAGTGAGTTCTGCTGTAGTTATTTTTTAGACTTTTTTTTTTTTTTTCTCATGGCAGGATACTGAATTCTTTGAATATTCCTCTATCAGCGGAAACCGTTTGTGTATTTACAGCTCCAATATTCTCGGCTGATGCTGCATGGGCAACCTATCTGCTAACAAAGGTTCACTTTCCGGCTAGATTTATTTGTCTTTTGGAACATGTTATTATTTTTATTTTTATTATTATTTTTGATATGTTGGAACATACATATATATTGTTTTTACTATGAATTTTCTACAAACTGATATTTGTCAATCTTGTTCAATTGCCCTTCATGAAGGAAGTTAAGGGCACTGGTGCTGGACTGACTGCAGCAGCTGTTTTGGCTGTGTTTACCTTTATTTTTTTTTTTATTCATTTTATGGAATTTTGACTTTGAGCAGCAATTTCCAACATATAGCATGCATGTTCTTCCTTTTTATTTTATTTTAGTTCGTGTTTTTAAATAACATGCCCTTCTGTTATATCAAATTATATATTTAATATATATTCTGTTACTTATCCCCAACTATATATTTTTTTTTTTTTTTGAAGTTAGTAAATGACATATAGGCAGAGGAAATTTACTTCATAGTTTATTTGATTATGCCTTGTTAGTCTATAGTCAACTTCCTGCTCTATTATAACTTTTTTAAATTCCTTGGGCTTTGTTTAGTTTCATGGTTCCATTAAACTTATACTAGCCATAGAATTTGAAATGACTCTGCAGTTTGGAATATTAAGAAGTACCTTTAGATAATCATTTCATTAGAATTTGGTGTGTTGCTAATGATTAGATGCTATTGACCAAAGAATTCTTTCAGTTTCTCCCTATTACACACATTTCATTAGAAATTTGTTCATTGTTAGTTTTACTCAGAACAATGTGGGGTTCTAGACAGAGCTCAGAGGCTCTGGTTGGAGTCTTCATCTGTTGCTGGTTACCTCTTATGGATAATTTCAAAGTCAAACTTCTAAGCCAAAAATTTACTCTCAAGTTTTACAACTTCTGATCCTAATTATTAATACATAATTATTATTGAATCTTAACTGAATACAAAATAAATAAATAAAACAATCAAATACCAACCAAACAATCTAACAACTCAAAGAATTAAATCCCATGCAAGAAGACCCTCGAAATATATCAAATTGATACTGAAATGAGTAAATTTATGGGCTAATTTGTTCATACAATCATCAAATAAGCTTTTTTTCAGCTGAAATTTGCAATTTTTTCAGGTACCCATTAAAAAACAAAACACTGAAGATCTCAAATTCAGTAGCTAATATGAATTGGGAAAGAGGGGAATTTGGGGATACCTTCGTATCGACTTTTGCTGTTGCAGATCGGCTAAGAATGATGAACTCAACTTCCACTTGAGTTTAAGGGGAAAATTGGGATTGAATCGGAGACAGATTTCTGATCAGATCAGAAAACCCAGATGCGAAACAAAAGCTTGTGATGTGGTTTATGCTTTCAAGGAATCAAACAACACACGCAAACCCAAAAGCTTGTGATGTTGTTTAGGATTTTCAGACCCAGTGTATACATTCAGTATTTGAATGAGAGAGCGAGAAAGAGAAAGAGAACACCACACCAGAGAACCACTGTGGTAAGTGTCGACGAAGATCGTCACCGCTAGATTGTCGCTGTCACAAATCGCCGTTGATGCAGTGAGAGAATGAGAGAGAGTGAGAATTAAAACCCCAGTTGTAATTAGAGTAGTTGTAAATGGAGTAGTGAAAACATACAGGGATACAGGGAAATGGGTGCGTACCCAACCCCAGTTAAGGTTTACAGAACACCACTCACCCGACCCAACGGGTAAGAAAAAAGGAGAAACCCCATGTATTTGGATCAAGTCTCTATGGCTACTCATAAGGTAGGTTATACATTTCCATCTCTAGAGATAGGTCTCGTGGTATTTTAGCATTGTCCCAAAGAGCCTATATCGAAAAGGTTCTTAAAAGGTTCAACATGTAGAACTGTTCAAGTAGTGTTGCCCCTATAATTAAGGGTGATAAATTTAGTGAATTTCAGTGTCTTAGAAATAATTTAGAAAGGGAACAAATGAAAGAAATTCCTTATGCCTCTACAGTTTGGAGCATTATGTATGCTCAAATTTGTACACGTCCTGACATAGCATTTGTAGTTGGTATGCTTGGTCGATACCAAAATAATCTCGAACTTGATTATTTGAAAGCAGTTAAGAAAGTGTTGCAATATTTGCTAGACACTAAGGATTACATGCTTACTTATCAAAGAATAGACAACCTTGAAGTAATTGGTTATTCAGATGCTGATTATACTGGATGTAAAGACCCTCGAAAGTCCACTTCTGGGTATATTTTTATACTTGCTAACGAACCCATTTCATGAAAGAGTCCTAAGTAGTCTCTGACAACCTCTTCTACTATGGAGGCAGAGTTCATAGCATGTTATGAAGCCACATGTCATGCAATATGGCTAAAAAATTTCATATATGGATTACAACTTGTCGATTCAATTTCAAGGCCCTTACAGATTTACTGTGATAATGATGCTGCTGTTCGGTTCTCCAATAATAACAAAATTTCGGGAGGATCAAAGCATATTTATATCAAGTATCTAGTTGTTAAAGAAAGGGTTCTGAATCAGACTATTTCCATATCTCATATTGGCACTACACTCATATTGGCAGATCATTTAATTAAAGGTCTCACACCTAAGCTCTTTCAAGAACATGTTGTGCACATGGGCTTAGTAGAAACTTTATCATGTTTAGATTTGAAATGAACATATTATGTTCGTGATAAATGTTATGTTATGTTATAATCATCTTATGTTAGTAATGATTATGTTTGTTATTTTCATTCTTTATACTTGTGTATAATTTAGAAGAAGATATAAACAACGAGACCGTTATAGATGAATTAGCATTAATCACCATTATATTGCTAATGTCATCTCTGTGATTTAAGATTCACTTATTCATGTTGATAGAAAATATTAACATTACAACCATTGTACAGTCTTGATCAATGTGTAAATCACTTACTACAATGATTTGGTGCTAATAATTTCATTGAACAGAATCTAATAATGATGGTGCAATCTTCTAGTGGGAGAACGTTGGCCATATTATGATAATCTAGTGAGGTAATATAATCATGCAAACCAAGAGGGAGATTGTAAGAATTTCTCCTGAATATGGCTTAATATAGCTTATACATGATTATACTAGATTCATCTCATTAAGCAAAATACATATACATCAATTAGATAGTCACTAATTATTGATGAATGCATCTATATATACATAATGTATAGAAGATTAATCGAGATAGTGTCAATGTATTAAATGTGATAGATTCGTTACGAATGAATCTTAGAGATGCATTATGTATCTATTATGAATGTAGAAGATACATTAATCTATCTAATGAAGTTCATTGAATGAATAAATTCTTTGATGGGAATATTACTAATATAAATAGTGTAAGGTCCCAAATTACACTCTCTTTCACAAAACTCAAGTTGTCACCACAAGAAGGCTCCCATCACCTAGAGAGAGAGAAGTGGTTTGAAAATCTTAGACAAATAAAGAACTTAAAGATCAAGGTCTTTTATTCAATGTTTCTCTTTCTCAAAAGAGGTTTTCATACTATCATGGATCAAGGTACGTATACACTTATTTTGTATAGAAGAAATTCATATAGTTTTCATGTATAAAGTTGAATTTTTAACGGCTTTTAGTTTATGTTCCGCAAAATTTTCTATCAGTTATCCCTATGAACATCATTCATATCGACCCGAAGAGGTAACACTTTCTAGAATATTCGAACAACATTACAACTTGCCAACAAATGCACCATTATTTCTGCTTCCTCATGAAAGAATGCGCTGGGGTTCAGTCCTAGTTTAGGCTGGAAAAGATTAACCTTGGTGGGCACAATAGGAAATAAGTTGGGAAAAGGAAAAGCTTCCTAATCAAGCCTAAATCAAAGATAATATGAAATTTATCAAAAATAGAAAGATTTGAGTTAACCTCAAATCTAAAAACTAGAATAAAAATTAAATATTGTGAAAAAAAATCTAACCTCAAATGGATTCTCCAAGACTAAGTAACAAAATAAATATTTTCAAAACAGGCAAAAACACATGTTTAGCGATCAAAACACTGGAATTTGATCGAAATCTATCGTACACCATGGCAAAGCAATGGGTGTTGATTGTGACACCGTTTTCCATGTCTCGACCCAATCTCAAACTATTCCGAGCACATGCCATTTCGCGTCTACTAGTACTTTTGCCCTTTACACTATTTGTCCATGAGTTCCAAGAACTCCACGGCTAAACACTCTGCATCAATTCTACTTAACTAAAAAAAGAAGATTTCATTACAATGGTGATACCATGTCAGCATTAACTATCAAAAACCTCCATATGTGCTTGTTTTGGAGGTTTTGTTGATGCCTTAGTAGTCTCCAACAACAACCCATTATTAATCTACAAAATTCAGTGGGTGAGTTATATACACACAAGTAACTTGTATATGTTATATTAGTGACGATAGGTTTATCAATTAAATCACAATAATTCATTCAGTTAAATTATGTAAGTTATATTAGTGATGATGGGTTTATCAAGTAAATTGTGAGTTGGAAAATTTAGAAGTGAATGGAATTGGATTCCATTTGAATGACAAGGTGCAAGTCTTCATGGTGTCTATATATTCATATGAAAGGATGTGAACTCAAGAGACATGCTAGTCTAAAGATCACGAGGACTTCTATAAATACCACCCCTTCCCATGGTATTCATGCATAAGTTAAGGTTTGTTTTAAGATTTAAACATTATAGCTAGTCGAGTATATAAGAGACAATACATGACACAAATTGGTTCACTATACACACAGCAGAGTGTGCAATTTCTGTTAGAAAAATGGTTTAATATAGGCATATTTTTTAGTCCAAATTTGAGTGGGCCCCAAACATCTTTTGGGGTGGGTCCGAAGAGGTGAAGTGTTCTTTGCCGCGTGGCAAGTCACACGGTGAAGACGAAACATCAAAACCATTTATGAGTAAATGGGAAGTTGACGTCATTTTCGGGTCTAACATTAATTTTTTAGATAAAATTCATTTGAATTTTTTCAATAAAAATTATTATGGGAATTTAATTTAATTCTAAATTCAAATTTTGGGTTCCTGAGTGGTTTCCTAAAATTTGTAATTATGGAAATTTAATTTAATTCTAAATTCAAATTTTAGGTTCTTAAGTGGTTTCCTAAAGTTTGTACCTCTTCCTTTATTTATTAAACTATTCCAAAAGTTTAATATATATATATATATATTCAAATAGTTTAATATATATATATTTCAAATGGTTTAATATATATATATATATATATTTCAAATGGTTTAAATAATAAAGATCCAATAGTTACTTTACTGTTCTCCAACGGATCACTTTTCAAATTGGTTGAAAATTTGTTCTTACCAACGGTACCTTTTTTCAAACTTTTTGAAAAAGAGTTCAAGCAACGATTCAAATTTTATTGTGCACCATTTCACTTCTATTTTGTACTTGTTCGGGTCAAATATTTGGCTATATATACGGCCAATTTCCAGCAGTCCGGATGATCAAAAAATCGGTCTGAATAATTCCTTTTGCTGTCCAATTATCATCTTTGGTGCATTATTCTCCATATTAATTTTAGATTAAATATTCAGAGAGTTAGAACACAGGTTTGGTAGGACTGAGCAAAAAATCCATAAAATCCGTAATCCGATTCAGTCCAGTCCAATCCGATAGGTTTGGATTGGTTTTTTGAATCCGTGGTTCGGTTCCGGATTGAAGAATTAAAAATCCGTAGTTTACGGATTGGTTTCAGATTGAACCCCACGGTTCCGGATTGGAACTGAAACCAATCCGGACCGTATACAAATAGTCTATATTTTTATTATACATCCTCCCCCATAGTATCTTCTCTTATTCTATATAAAACCTAAACTTAAACCTAAGCCCCGTATAATATCTTCTTTTATTACTTTTGTTTGTTAGTTTTTAATTTTAATTTGTAATAGTCTAAATACTTATGGTGAAACCAGTTTTCTTATGATTGTTTAAATTCTAGAACATTATGTCGCTATTATAAAAAACATGTTATTATTGTGGAACTAATATAGCGCTATGTTTATGTTTTTATAAAATTAAAGTGTTATATATATATATTTTTGTTATTTAATTATGTGAATCCGTGGTCCTAAACCGATCCAATCCGTGTTTAAATGGATTGGTTCGAATTGGTTCCATGATTTAAACGGATTGGATTGGTTTCGATTTTTCAGGAACCATAGATAATGGATTGGTCCTGGTTTTACCCCAATCCGGTCCAATCCGGACCATCCTCACCCCTAAGGTTTGGTTCACCGAACAATTTGTTTTGGAGTGTTATTACAAATTGGTTAAGATCATTGTATCCTGGGAGATAGACGCCACTCAACCGTAAGCACCGTAGCGGGGCGAATATGTCTTAAGGACAGAGTGTCACACACTCGACTTGGTCTTTGAATTATTTATTTGGTTCTACAAAATAAATACTATAAGTTTTATTTTATTTTGTTTGAATTGTTTCAAATTATTTTATTTACACAGAAGATTGTTCCAACAATCTTAAGACAGATTCAAATTTATTCTGTTTTACAGAATTTTTTCGTTTGTTTCCGTTTCTCTTTCTTCTTTTAAGAAAATTATTTTCTGTGAATTTTCAAATTAATATTCTGGTTGGAAAAACAAATAGTGGTTATATGCTATTTGACAGATAGTAGTAATATACTGCCTCTTTTCTTTGACAACTAGTAGTAATATACTGGTGTCATTAACAATTCAGAATATATATTTGTGGAGTTTTGTCAGAAATTAATTTTGGTTTTCTTAATTTATTTCTGAGTGTTGATTAATTAAAAAATTCTGTTTCAGTATTTTAATTATTGAAGTGTTACAGAAATTAATTTTCTGTGTGGAATTAATTTGGTTAAATAAAATTTTATTTTATTTCCAAATTAATTGAAAAATAAAAGTTATTTTCTTATTTCTTTTATTTTACAGAATTTAATTTCATGTGTGGAATTAATTTGGTTAAATAAAATTTTATTTTATTTCCAAATTAATTGGAAAATAAAAGTTACATTCTTGTTTCTTTTATTTTTACAGAATTTAATTCTGTGAATTTGGATTAGTTTTCTGTGTGGAATTAATTTGGTTAAATAAAATTTTATTTTATTTTATTTCTAAATTAATTGAAAATAAAAGTTACATTTTGTTTTGTTTCTTTTATTTTAACAGAATTTATTTATGTAGTTTTGGTTTAATTTGTTTAAATAAAATTTTATTTTATTTTCAAATTAATTGGAAATAAAAGTTACAATTCTTGTTTCTTTTATTTTTACAGAATTTAAAATTCTGTGGTTTTTGGTTTTAATTTTCTGTGTAGTGTAAATTCTAATTATAATTTTGTTTTATAAATTAGAATTGATGGCTACTGAAACAAATGCCCAAACAAGTACTACTATGGTGGCTGCAATTGCACCAACCCCTCTCCTGTGGTGACAGTACCAATAAATCATGGAGAGAAGCCAGAGAAGTTCTCAGGAACTGACTTTAAAAGATGGCAACAGAAAATGTTGTTCTATCTTACAACTCTGAACCTGACTCGTTTCCTCCGTGAAGATGCTCCTATCTTGAAAGAGGATGAAACCGACCGGCAAGTGGTTGCTGCGGTTAATGCCTAGAAACATGCCGATTTCCTTTGCCAAAACTACATCTTGAACGGACTTGACAACACATTATACAACATCTACAGTCCTATCAAGGCAGCAAAGGAACTTTGGGAGTCTTTGGAGAAAAAATACAAAACGGAAGATGCCGGCTCAAAGAAATTTGTGGTTGGCAGATTTCTGAATTTTGTAATGGTTGATTCAAAAACTGTGATCAGCCAAGTTCAAGATTTCCAACTCATTCTGCATGACATTCACCCAGAAAGTATGTCTCTCAGTGAATCCTTCTAAGTTGCAGCCTTAATTGAAAAATTACCAAAAGGCTAGAAGAAATTCAAGAATTACCTCAAACACAAGCGCAAAAAAATTTCTATGGAAGAATTAATTGTGCGTTTAAGGATTGAGGAGGACAACCGCAATTCTGACAAACGGGCTGGTAAGCTTCCTATGGAGTCGAAGGCAAATGTGGTGGAACATGCTTCAAAAACCAAGAGACGAAAGTCTTCTGAAGAAAGTTCATCATAAGGCTCTAAAGGGGGGAGGGGAAATAAAAAGTACAAGTTTAATGGCAAATGTTACATCTGTAACAAAGAGGGACATCGGGCGAAAGATTGCTATAGCAAAGGCAAAAACAAGAGAAGAACAAGCAAGACGCCTGCTCAAGCCCATATGACCGAAGTGGACAAGATTTCCAATGGTGTAGATGACATCAATCTTTCTGCAGTTGTTTCCGAGGCGAATCTTGTCAGAAATCCTAAAGAATGGTGGGTGGACACTGGTGCTACTCACCATATTTGTGCCGACAAAAAGATGTTCACATCTTATTCTACAGTAGACAATAGTGAACAACTTTTTATGGGCAACTCCTCAACTTCCAAAGTTGAAGGACAAGGAAAGATTGTACTCAAGATGACATCTGGAAATGAACTCACTCTCAACAATGTGCTGCATGTACCAGACATTCACAAGAATCTTGTTTCCGGATCTTTATTGAGTAAGAATGGGTTTAGGTTAGCATTTGAGAGTGATAAATTTGTACTTACTAAGAATGAGATGTATGTAGGAAAATGTTACATGTCTTATGGCCTTTTCAAGTTAAATGTAATGACCGTTGTACCCTCAGTTATTAATAATAATACATCTTCTTCTTACTTACTTGAGTCTTCAAATTTATGGCATGGTAGACTAGGACATGTTAATTATGGATCTTTGCGTAGATTAATTAATATAGAATGTTTACCTAAATTTGACATTGATTCAAATCATAAATGTGAAATTTATGTTGAGGTAAAATTATATAAAACTCCTTTTCATTTAATTGAAAGAAGTACGAAACCACTTAAATTAATTCATAGTGACATTTGTGATTTTAAATCAATTCAAACTAGAGGTGGGAAAAAATATTTTATCACTTTTATAGATGACTATACTAGATATAGTTATGTTTATTTAATTCGAACCAAAGATGAAACTTTGGAAATTTTCATTCAATATAAGAATGAAATTGAAAATCAACTTGGTAAGAAAATTAAGAAACATAGAAGTGATAGAGGTGGTGAATATGAATCACCTTTTGGTGAATTTTGTAAAGAATATAGAATAATTCATCAAACTAGTGCTCCTTACTCACCTCAGCAAAATAGAATTGCTGAAAGGAAAAATAGGACTTTAAAAGAAATTATAAATGCCATGTTAATAAGTTCTAGATTACCTCAGAACTTGTGGGGGGAAGCAATACTTTCTGCTAATTATATACTTAATAAAGTACCCCGAAAAAAAGTGAATCAAACACCTTATGAATTGTGGCATGGAAGAGTACCATCCTACAAATACTTAAAAGTGTGGGGGTGTTTGGCTAAAGTGGCTATTCTTAGTCCTAAAAAGACTAAGATAGGTCCTATGACCATTGATTGCATTTTCATTGGTCATGTCAAGAATAGTAGTGCATATCAGTTTTTGATTCATAAATCAGAACATTCCGAAATGCATGTAAATACTATTATTGAATCTCAGAATGCATTTTTCTTTGAACATGTATTTCCAAATAAGACTGGACAAGAGACTAGTAACAATAAAAGATCTCGTAATGCTATTACTAGTCAGGATCAAGAACATGATCAAGAACAAGAGTTAGATCAAAACGAGGAAGAGGAACTTAGGCGTAGTAAACGTGTTAGAACCTCAAAATCTTTTGGTCCAGATTTTCTAACATATTTGTTAGAAAATGAGCCTTTAACTTTTAAAGAGGCTATGTCAAGTCCTGAAGCTCCTTTATGGAAAGAAGCTGTCAACAGTGAAGTTGAATCCATCTTGCAAAATCACACTTGGAAATTAGTGGACTTGCCACCAGGTTGTAAACCTCTTGGGTACAAGTGGATTTTCAAAAGGAAAATGAAAGCAGATGGATCAATTGACAAATACAAGACAAGACTTGTGGTTAAAGGTTTTAGACAAAAAGAAGGTCTTGATTACTTTGACACATACTCACCGGTTACTAGAATAACATTCATTAGAATGCTAATTGCCATGCATCTCTATACAATCTAGAAATTCATCAAATGGATGTTAAAACCGCTTTCTTGAATGGTGAGTTAGAGGAAAAAATTTACATGGAACAACCAAAAGGGTTTTCTGTTCCAGGGAAAGAAAAGAAAGTGTATAAATTGGTTAAATCATTATATGGTTTAAAACAAGCACCGAAGCAATAGTATGAGAAATTTGACAAGGCAATGATGTCAAATGGATTTAAAATTAATAAGTGTGACAAATGTGTTTATATTAAAAATACAAACAAAGGTTATGTCATTGTATGTCTTTATGTAGATGATATGCTCATCATAGGTAGTAATAATGACATGATTAAAATTACCAAGAAAATGTTGAATAAACATTTTGACATGAAGGACATGGGCATTGCTGATGTAATTCTTGGTATGAAAATTACCAAAACATCAGAAGGATATACTTTGTCATAATCTCATTACATTGAGAAAATACTTGACAAATTCAGCAAAGATGATGATCATCTTGCTAGAACACCTGTAGATGTTAATTTGTATCTTTCTAAGAATGTACAGGAAAGTATTTCTCAATTAGAGTATGCCCAAATTATTGGAAGCTTAATGTACTTGATGAACTGCACTTGCCCAGATATAACTTATGCAGTAAGTAAATTAAGTAGATATACGAGTAATCCAAGAGTAGAACACTGGAAAGCAATTATAAGGGTTCTGAGATATCTCCGATTTACTCGTAACATTGGGCTTAATTATACTAGATATCCAGCAGTACTTGAAGGATACTGTGATGCAAATTGGATATCGGATACTAAAGACTCAAAGTCCACCAGTGGGTATGTCTTTACTCTTGGTGGGGCGGCTGTATCTTGGAAATCTTCCAAACAGACTTGTATTGCTAGGTCTACTATGGAATCAGAATTCATAGACTTAGACAAAGCAGGGGAAGAGGCAGAATGGCTTCGCCACTTCCTTGAAGATATTCCAATGTGGCCAAAACCAGTGTCTGCTATATGCATACATTGTGATAGTCAATCAGCTATAGGTAGAGCATAAAGTCATATGTATAATAGTAAGTCACGACACATTCGTCGTCGACATAACACCGTGAGACAACTACTCTCTAATGGAATTATTTCCATAGAATATGTTAAGTCTAAAAATAACATAGCGGATCCACTAACCAAAGGGTTAGCAAGAGAGTTAGTTGAGAATTCATCGAGGGGAATGGGACTTAAGCCTATTAAATAAGAGTTACCACAGCGGCAACCCAACCTAGTTGACTGGAGATCCCAAGATCTAGGTTCAAAGGGACAACCAAGTTGTGAATGACTCAGAAGGATCACTAGGGAGTCCAACTTCTACCCATTTCTTTGATGAAATAGTGATGTCTGCAGTATTTGAGGTTAAGTAAAATTTTAATGATTCTTATATCTAGGTAAACCTAGTGGAGTATGGCAGGATACTCTTCATAAGAATCACCTATGTGAGTATGAACTAGGCCGGTTCTATGAGATTTGTGAAGGGCTACAATTCTCTAGAGCATTTATGAAAGACCAGGTTGTTCAGGGCCAAAATAAACACAATAGTGAGAACTAAACTGTGTCTGAGAATATATTGTGTGAGTTCTATTGTCTTGGTTTACACAAACGGCTGAATAGTTCAAGACATCATATTCACTGGTTAGCTAGTAAATCCGATAGTGTCTCATAAGGGAAGGTTCAAAGCCAAAAGTTACCTATCCTTTGCAGAATATTTCCTATTTCTGTACTCTCTGTAATTAGATCATGTTATTACATTTTCTCTCCGTCAAATTCCATTCATGTGGGGGATTGTTGGAAAAATGGTTTAATATAAGCATATTTTTGAGCCCAAATTTGAGTGGGTCCGAAATGTCTTTTGGGGTGGGTCCGAAGAGGTGAAGTGTTCCTTGTCGCGTGGCAAGTCACACGGTGAAGACGGAACGTCCAAACCATTTATGAGTGAATGGGAAGTTGACGTCGTTTTCGGGTCTAACATTAATTTTTTAGATAAAATTCATTTGAATTTTTTCAATAAAATTATTGTGGGAATTTAATTTAATTCTAAATTCAAATTTTGGGTCCCTGAGTGATTTCCTAAAATTTGTAATTATAAGAATTTAATTTAATTCTAAATTCAAATTTTAGGTTCCTAAGTGGTTTCCTAAAGTTTGTACCTCTTCCTTTATTTATGAAACTATTCTAAAAGTTTAATATATATATATATATTCAAATAGTTTAATATATATATTTCAAATGGTTTAAATAATAAAGGTCCAACAGTTACTTTAACAGTTCTCCAACGGATCACTTTTCAAATTGGTTGAAAATTTTTTCTTACCAACGGTACCTTTTTTCAAACTTTTTGAAAAAGAGTTCAAGCAACGGTTCAAATTTTATTGTGCGCCATTTCACTTCTATTTTGTACCTGTTCGGGTCAAATATTTGGCTATATATACAGCCAATTTCTAGCAGTCCGAATGATCAAAAAATCAGTCTGAATAATTTCTTTTGCTGTCCAATTATCATCTTTGGTGCATTATTCTCCATATTAATTTTAGATTAAATATTCAGAGAGTTAGAACACTAGTTTGGTTCGCCGAATAATTTGTTTTGGAGTGCTACTACAAATTGGTTAAGATCATTGTATCCTGGGAGATAGACACCACTCAACCGTAAGCACCGTAGCGGGGCGAATCTGTCTTAAGGACAGAGTGTTACACACTCGACTTGGTCTTTGAATTATTTATTTGGTTCTACAAAATAAATACTGTAAGTTTTATTTTATTTTGTTTGAATTGTTTCAAATTATTTTATTTACACAGAAGATTGTTCCAACAATTTCTGTATGGGGTGATCATTGTATTCTGGGGCCAGGACTAGAGGCGAGGGAAAAATTATGTCTTAAAGATACAATATTCAAACACTTGTCTCAGTCACAGGAGGCAGGACTAGAGGCGAGGAAAAAATTATGTCTTGAATACATTAGACATGCATAAAATAAATTAATTTTGATCATCAACAGTAGGCACAAAAAAAATAAATTATATTTCACAAATCCCACAATAATATAAAACTCAAAAATCTGTTAGTACAACAGAAGCATGATAGAAAAAGAAGCCAAATTCACCGCTTGTACTCTCTATTGCAGTTTTTTTTTTTTTTTTTTTTTAAAAATTTTTAATGGAAGTTGCAACTTTCTTCTACAGTTACGTTGAAAGAGAAAACTTTTGGCCAGTAAACTAACTCTTATACAATTATAGATTAACCTTGCAAAACTAATATACTTGTACAAGGAAAAAAATTTTGTCATACATAAATGTATTTCATGAATGGACATTAAAATTTAACAAATAAAATCAATATGTCCTCAAAACATAATCTAAAACAATGGAAGTTAGTCAAACTAAAATCGATTAAACTTTTTGTAAATAAACTATTGAACAACCGACACGCCCAATGTACATAAAAAAACATTTAACCGTCCGTTTCACTCTCTCATGTAAGTAAACAATTGAATATAATATTAGGAATAACGTAATTAAAACATGTATAAAACTTTGTACATGATACTACATAAATAAATAGTTTCAAACACATAAACATATTTAAACATAATATTACAAGAAAAATTCGATTCTGTTCAAATAATAGTTTTGATTATATCAAATAATCTAAAATCTGTGTAATATAATTGCACATATTAAATACCCGAACACTGAAAAATAATATCAAATATATTTATGTGTTTGAAACTATTTATTTATTTAGTATTCATGTACAAAGTTTTATACATGTTTTAATTACGTTATTCCTGATATTATATTCAATTGTTTACTTACATGAGAGAGTGAAACGGACGGTTAAATGTTTTTTATGTGCATTGCGCCTATCGGTTGTTCAATAGTTTATTTACAAAAAGTTTAATCGATTTTAGTTTGACTAACTTCCATTGTTTTAGATTACGTTTTGAGGACATATTACTTTTATTTGTTAAATTTTAATGTCCATTCATGAAATACATTTATGTATGACAAAAACTTTTTCCTTGTACAAGTATATTAGTTTTGCAAGGTTAATCTATAATTGTATAAGAGTTTAGTTTACTGGCCAAAAGTTTTCTCTTTCGACGTAACTGTAGAAGAAAGTTTCAACTTCCATTAAAATTTAAAAAAAAAAAAAAAAATTACAATAGAGAGTACAAGCGGTGAATTTGGCTTCTTTTTCTATCATGCTTCTGTTGTACTAACAGATTTTTGAGTTTTATATTATTGTGGGATTTGTGAAATATGATTTATTTTTTTTGTGCCTACTGTTGATGATCAAAATTAATTTATTTTATGCATGCATGATGTATTCAGAATAAAATTTTGAGTATTTGTTCATATGGTATAATTATGACATAATATTGATGTCATTGATTGCTAATTTTATATGATTTTTTGAACGTAAAGCATAATAGTAATTTATCTCAGTTTAGTACTTGGACCTATGTGTCTTGATATAAGAGTACTTCTAATTAATTTATAATGAGTTTTCTGCCATGAAATTCTTATGGAATATTGTGTGAGATGTGTTATTATTGTCGCGCCTGACCCTTAGGTACCGAGACTGGGTCGTGACATATACTTTTCTAAATAATATTCCACAAGAGATCCACGTGAATTTTCAATTAATTTGTGGTGGTGATTATAACATCAATGTTACTATCAATGGATCTCTTGTAGAGTATTATTTAGAAAAGTATATGTCACGACCCAACCTCGGTACCTAGGGGTTAGGCGCAACAATAAAAAAAATAAATAATTCTAAAATTTCTGTATTAATAGTGCAAGCAGATAAAATAAAATAAAATAAATAGGTACCAAAAAAAGTTCATTTAAAAGAAAAATATTCATTTGGGCATTATTTAATCATAAGAGTCTGATCAAAAAAAAAAAAAAACATAAATATTAATCAATATAATTGAAATATTAATATAGCTTATAAAACATGAATTGCATAAAATAAATTATGGTAACTCAAGACATACTTGAATTATATTATGATGACTCAATGTATAATATAACTCACCTTTATATTGACCCTTAGCCTTTTACTTTCTTACTATTGATTTCCCGCTACTTGTATATTGCACGTTGGTTATTTATTTATATGTTTTTTTGTTCTCTTGGAAGAGGTGTGAGAATTGTGTTTCGCCTTGATGAGAGTAGTGTTGGTGTAATGTTGTTATAAGCTAGGAGTTGTGTGTGGGTAAAGAGGGGGTTTGCAGTATTCAAGTATAAAGTGACATGATCAAGGCGTGTCCAGGGCTCATGAGTATGAAGAGAACTTAATAAGTAGATGCTAGAAGTGGTTTTTAGAAAGAAGTACCAGTTGTGTTTTCGAGTAACGAGTATAGTGTGGACCATGATTGCCTGTGTGGTTCGAAATAGGTGGAGTACCATTGACCTTATAGGTCTTGTTTCATGCAAAAAGGGAAGGATGTTGTTACCTTATCGGTATACCAGTGATGGGATTATTGGAAACAGTGTTTGTGCGATATATATATTTTCAAAGGTAAAGAGTTGGAGATGTAATAAAGTTCTATATTTTTAACATACGCAACAAAATAAAAAAATAAAAATAAAAATTTAAAAATATACAATCACAGGGAAGTTTTTTGTTTTTTGGGTAAGGAATCACAAGGAAGTTTTGAAGTGGGAAAAGGAACCCCTAATCTTTAACTTAATTGGATGCTAGTAGGGATGTTCAGCAGATATTTCGATCCATTTAAACTGATCAAATCAAACCGATCTATTACATTTTGGATGGATGCGTGATGACAAGCGGATGGTTGCGGATTGATTTTTTTCAATCGACCTAGTTTTGGACGAATGACAAATTTGAGATTCCTTTCACTGCAACCAAACCGCCAAATGACAAGTATTGATATTCGGTATTTTTGTGTGGAAAATATAAAGTTTAATTTTGTCATTTTTTAAAAATCAACTTAATAAATAGTTTTTGAATAAAAAAAAAGTAATGAAATATTTTGATAATACATGATTTTTTTTATATGTATTTATTATTAGGATTTGACAATTTACTTGATAATCTTTTAGTTATACTGAGTTGGATTGTTATTCAAAAAAAAAAATATTGACAAATTGTTATATTATGTTCAAAATTTGTAAAAGTTTAAACCGACAAACCAATTCGCATCTATCCGCTAATTCTCTCAATTTACATCTACCGATCTGGTGGATGAATGCGGATTAATTTTTTTCCAATCCGTTAGGATTACAAATTGTAAGTTCCTAAACCGTAATCGAATCGCGAGCATCCTTAGGTGTAGGTGTTAGTGTGATTAATTGGGTTGGTTGGTTAAAGAGCCTATTATCAATTAGTCACGCAATGTTCCTGGCTGATTTCAAACACTTCATCAAACAGTCTGACATTGTTATATGACGTTTCAAACTATTCATAATGTAATACATAATAACAAAAAGTAATTTCGTGAAACAAATCAAATAATATTTCAAGAATATCACTAATGGGGAGAGAACAACTTTTTATTTGTGCCAACCTGAAGTGTCCTATTTTTACCAAAAGAAAACATGTTCTATTCACATACTCTCATGGACATATCATTTAAAATCTTATCCAAAAAAAAAAAGAAAACCAATTTTTTAACACATACCACACACATTATTCACACATGTTTTATGGAGTTTTATTTTTTATTTTTTTATTTTTTTTTTAATATTCCAAAAAATTGAACTATTTTTAAAACAACTAATTTTTCAAACCATTTATCAAACTAACTTGCTTTTTAAAATCACAAGTTCAAAAATGTGATTATCCACGTCTACAAACTAGTGAAACACGTCAATATGAAATCGCATTTTGAATTTATATTTCTTAAAAAGTCGGTTAAACTGTTAAATAATTTAAAAACTAGGTTACTTAGATAAATAATTTGATTTGGGAATATTTAGAGAGAGAAAAAACTCATGTTTTATGGGTAAAATATATAATTTTCATTTTGAGAAAATTACACACATTAGTGTGTTTTCAAAAAAATATTTACACAATCATGAAAAATTTTATAATTTAACATTTTTATACTTATAATGTTTATCATTATCATTAATATGTAATTATGTTTTGAATAAATTTGGGTCAAAAATCAAAACATATAGAATATATATAGTGTTTATTAGGAAAAGGTCAATAAAAAGATTTGTCGTGGTACGGTGGTAAAGAGCCTCTGATTGTTTTGTTTTTGGATCTAGGGTTCGAATCGCGATCTCCTTCGTTTTTCTCTGGTGTTATTCATCTTCTGTTAAAAAACTTTTTGCAGATCGTTCACAGATCTTTTGATTATTTCAACTCTGATTACACTACCAAGACTTCGAATCGAATTTCAAATCCTACTCATCATCAACTTATATATACCATTGAAGATTCCATGGATCCAGATCAGCTCCCTTCAAATCCCAGAAAGGTATTGCCTAATTTTCTCTGAGATTTCACTTGAATTTGATTTTTGTTGTTTTCGAATTATTCATGAAATTGTTGTTGTATGCAGGTTAGGTTTGCACCGAAAGGTCCTCCTCGGAAGAAGTCGAAGCCGACTGAACCCAAAACGTATTCAATTGTTCAAATTTTTCTCACTTTGTTTTGCTTCACAAACTTGCGGTTTTTTTTTTTATATTTCATTCTGATTTCTTTGTGTTTTGTTGTGTTGTGTATTGTTTTGAATTATTAATTGCAGTGAAGTAGTGGATGATGGTGATGATGCTAACGATAAGGATGAAGCTGCCACGTCTCTCCTCCTCCGCCGAGTCAACGTAACGCTCTCTCCTCTCTCTACTAGTTTAAGAAGGCCGTGCTAGGCACATATTATTATTACTTATTTTTTAATAATTTTTTTAAAATTAAAATATTATTCTATAAAAAATTTTAATACATTATATAACCAATAATGTAGACTCTAATTTTATTATCATATTATTTTGAGAGAATTTATGAGTTTTTAACATTTCTTTTAAATTTATATATATATAAAAAAGAAAAAGAAATTATAGTGTGTAATTTTTCTCAATAGATAAATATAAAACAAATACTAAGATAATTCTTTCATCTAAAAAAAGCTACTGAGATAATTCACTGAACTAATAAAGAAGCAAAAGAATATTTACATATATATACAAATACCAAATTTTATTGATACATAAATTATACTTGCATAACGAATGATTAATTTTATTAATAAGTAAATCATTAAGTAAATTAATAATTTGTAAGGATATGAAAAATATTTTTTAGTTAACTATTTTGTTAATAAATAAATCATTAAGTCAATTAATAGATTTTAATGATATGAGAAATAATTTTCAATAAACAATTTTGATAATTTATTATTGCACATGAGGATTGTTTTTTTTTTTTCCCCTAAGTATTATGTTAAATGAAAATTTATAACAAAGGGTAGTTGTAATTTTTAGTATTATAAGACCCATTATTATTTTAAACAAACCTTATGACTACATTTGTAATTTGTTAAAAAATAAAAGATTTATGTTTCATAATTGACCAAGAATGTTTGCGTCATTACGAAAAAATTTGTTTCATGATTGATTAAGAATGTTTGCGTAATTACAAAAAAATCTATTGCATAATTGATCAAAAATATTTGCTTAATTATGAAAAAACATTCACTCAACATATATGCCACTATTAGTAAATTATTCAAAATAAAAGAACAAAATCGAAAAGGCAAAAAAAAAAATCTCAAACAATGAAGCAATTCTTATATATATATATAGATATATAATATCAATGTATATAAGTGTGATTATGAAGTAATATTTAGAAGACTCGATTCTGTCCTCATTTGGCTACACTTTTTAATTATAAATTTTCAATTAATTTTATTATTATTTTTTTTTTTTTTTAGTAATGTTATGGATATTGGCTTAGCTCAACTCGCATTTGTAGGAGTTTAAAATTAATAACTAATGTATGAGGTCGGGCTGGAGATAGATTTTTTAAGCCTGATATCGAGTCGGGCAAATTTTGGACAGGAGATTTTTTTTGGTTTTTCTACTATAGGTCTGGCTCGATCAATGTTCACTCTTTCTTTAAATAAATAAATAAATAAATAATTTAAATCTATAAAAATTAAAAATTAAAAAAAAATAAATTTTAAAGTAAAATTTTTTAATAAGACAAACAACTTATTAGTTTAGCCCTAAAAAATGGCTTAAAAATGAGCCCTTACAGCACCTCCATATGAGCTTTTTAATTTGTATATCAAAGTGCGTTATATGCCTCCCCCCAAAAAAAATTTTGATAAAAGTGGCGTCAATTGTCTTGGTCTATTGTTAGATTGTGAAGTTGTGGCCTTTGATGCATATTGAAGTGGACAACTTGGGTTCAGTCTATATGTGAAGACCAGGATCAGGCCCACTTCACATGCGGCTTAAAAATCTATCTCAAGGCTGTAACTTTATTCCAATCTCAACTCGCTCAATAAACTCATATATTAAATAAAAAATCAGATCTTATAAAATAAAAAATAAATCATATAAATTAAAAAATCAATAACATTGTAGTTAAGTTAGCATAAGCGGTCGAGACGAAGGAGGAAGGCAAACCGAGTGAATGGGTTGAAGTGAAAAACAAAAAAGGCAAGGATGTCGTTAATGCTCCTATGGGTAACTTTGTTCCTACACCTCCTCTATCTTCGTCAAATGCATTTGATATTCTTTGAAAATCCTAAGTGATTCGTGATTAGCTAAAGATAAAAAAATATTCCAAATCCCAAAAATTCCAAAACACTCAAACTAAAATCAACAAATACTTACGAGAGTGATTTTAGTTTGTTTGCTTTTAGGAATAAATAATAAATCGACACAAACGATTTTTTACGTGGAAAAACCACAATTGAAGAACCTTCAATTGTAATCAAAAACCACGGGCGAACCGCCACTAATCAATCCACTACTGAAGGACTACAAGGTTACAAAGAAACCATACAAATTACCCAACCTAGTCAATTTGTCTCTGAATCTTCTGTAACTCTTTCACCACGCCTTCGCCACGGAACTGATTCTGAAGTTGGTTCCACTCCTCAACTTCACTTGTCGAATTAACGACTACGTAAAGAAACAAACACCTTTTGAAACTTTACGTAAAGATCTTCGGATCTCACCGAAGAGAATACTCTTGAATATTAAGTATCAACCTCTTTGATGTATGAATATCAACTCATGAGTTTTAGAACTCTCTCAAGAACATCAAAGAAAACTCATCAAACTCTCAGAAGAAAACTTCAAACAGAACACTAGAATTGTTGAATCTGATCTAGCAAAAGTTAGATTGGTTTTAGGAGAGAACCATCTACTTATAGAAAACCAAAAAGAGTCTCAATCCTGAAAGAACCCAAATACTTGAAATTTCCCGGATTCTGAGGCTCGCTCGAGCGAGGCTCCTCTCGCTCGAGCGAGAAGGGTAAATCGCGTGATTTCTACTAGTGACCTCGCTCGAGCCACGAGTCCTTCGCTCGAGCGAGGAAAACATTCTTGCAGGTTCAGTAGAGACGCAATGCTTAGCTCGAGCCACCATGCTCTTCGCTCGAGCGCACAATCATAGCCTTCAGGTTTTGCCCATACGCAGTCCTTCGCTCGAGCGAAGACTGCCTGGCTCGAGCGAGGAAGGCAAAAAAACACAGAAAAATTACAACTCAGAAACTAAGTTTTGTGCGCGGGATTTTGACAAGATAGGTCCTAACAATCTCCCCCTTTGTCAATACCCGGACAAAACTTTCTAAACAAGATTCCTAACCAAAAAAAAACTAACTAAAACAATTACAGCTCATCCGATGACCTAATAAATTACAACTCGATGAAAAGAAAACAATGAATCCAAACTTGAGAACCATCCAATCATTGAGCTGTAAAAAACCAACAACCATTGAGCTGTAAATAAACCAACAATCCTGCAGAATAAAACCATCAGATACAGCCAGACATATATATCAAAAGCAAACCAATATATCCATCATATATATCCAAATCAAACAAAGATATCCAACATATACATCCATCATCCATAGCCAAAACAAACATAATATATCCAAATCAAACAACCAAACCACCAAACCATAGAAACCATCTCCCCCTTTTTGTCCGGGAAAAACAAAAGTAAAGAGAAACAAACCAAAAACCAACCACTAGGAAGATGGTGGAGGATGCTGCAGCTGAAGAAGAGATAAAATCTGGGACAACATAGCACTGTGCTCATCAAGGCGAGCATCGATATGGTCAAGACGACGTGCAAGAGCTGGATCCAAATCATGAGTATCCGCCGCCGGGCCTGCATGGGCAGCCTCAACCTCCTCCTCCTCGGCAAGAGGATCATCATCATCACCTGCATGAGAACCCCCAACCCCTGACCCACTCCCCCGAACATGGGCCTGACTCTGTGAAACAGTGAGTTTAGTAATGGGTTTGACAGGAGAAGCAAACTCATCATCCTCAAAAACAGGGACACCAAGTGAAGTGAGAAACCGGTGAAGAAAACACCCATAAGGAAGCCCCAAAGATTTTCTGCCCTCAAAGACGCCAATCATTTTGGAGATAATCATCTCTGGAAGATCAATGGGAAGGCGATGATGGATACAATATAAAACATAACCCTGGTCCTGAGTGATATGAGAAGAATGGGTGGTGACAAAAATATTGGCGCACACAATGATGTTAAGAAGACGGAACCGAGGAAGCATCTCATTCTGCTGAATGAGAACCCCAGCGATCCAAGTCCGAGTAACACCACACAATTCGGAAGCAACCATATCAAAATTAACTCCAGCCCGGGTAAGAAAAGGGAAATGACAATCAGTAATCTCAGGAAGACCAAGAAACTCACGAAACACATCATCAGTGATAACAAGAGGATGTTTCCTAACCCAAGTTTGAAAAGTACAAGCCTCGCGATTAATAGAATGCATATTACAATAAAACTCGCGGATGAGACTAAGGTTTTGGGGACCGGAAAAGTGTAACACTTGGTCACCACCTAAGGGATCAAACAAGGACCGAATAGGTATGACCTCAAATGCATTAGGTAAAACATTTCGTTCCAAATGAACTTTCCGTGAGACATAAGACTCCCTAAACAATTTGGCCTTTTCTTTTGACTCAAACTTGGAGGTATTGAAGGAAGGTCGGGAAACAGCCTTCTTGCGACGCTTGGAAGGTTCTGCCATTACTAAACATACCACAGAGGCACAACAGAGACAGATGGAAGACAGAACAAGGCACAATCCAGAAACAGACCACCCCACAACCCCAAGTCCAAACCAAGAAACACAGATAAAACAACATGAGTGTATTAGTCCAACAAAAACCATTAGTGCAACATATAAAAAAAAAAAACAGAGAAGCACAGAGTGAAACCATATATCAATAGCCAACATCATAAACCATACATGAAGCCAGATATCAATAGCCAACATCATAAACAAGTAGCAGTAGCAGAATAGGGCACATATGATCAACAGGTATGAACAATCAAGCAATGTCAAGAGGAGAACTGAAAAACCCTTAAAGCCCAATGTTGACATAGATAACCCTTACAAACAAAACAACTTTCCCAAATGCAAAATATATAAGAAACACCATGAGCCCTAAAGCAGAGATAAGGGCAAAAAAAAAAAACCGGGTAGATAAACAAACCCCAAAATTCAAACCAATCTACACCCATGAAAAAATCAACCAAAAGCAAAACCTGAGAACAATGCAGATGAAGACGAAATCAGAAGCACACAAGCCAGAACAGAGCACCATCACAAACCCAATACTAGATGAAGAAGAGACAAAATAAAAAAGAAAACTTACCAATGAGGAGAAATGGGAAGGAGCGGAAAAGCCTTAAAACCAAGCAAGAACCCTCAAACGAGCCTAGCAATGGTGAACACGAAAGCCCTAGGAGAGAGAGAGAGAAGAGGAAAGTGAAGGGATGCAAACAAAACTGAAGAGACCCCTGTTTTATAAAAACTGAATCGCGACAGTTCGCTCGAGCCAGGACAAGGTCGCTCGAGCCAAGAAAACAAGCTCTCAGGTTCAAAGCAGAAGCAAGCGCACGCTCGAGCGAGGGCCCAGTCGCTCGAGCCAAGAAAGAAAAAAAAACATTTTTTTTTTTTTTTTATATAAAAACACCAAGATGTCTTGTAAGCAGCAAGGTGACCAGGTGACGGACTATTCCACAAGGACAAGAGAATCCATCAAGTATGAGTCCTGAAAATTTTGAGAAAAGGGATGAAACAACAAGCTCATGAAGAAAACAGATAGTATTAAATCAAAGCCACAAGCATCATGAGAATGCATAACTCAAAAACACACATGAGAGCTCATATAAATGATGTGTGTGTGTGCAATCCTTGAGAGCCACAAAGCTAGAGTTAATCCTCGTAGTGATCTGATGGCTGGACCTCCAACAAGAGTAACTGACCATCACAAAGAAAAGTCAAACCACTAGGAATCACGGGGTATTTGTTGAGTAAATGCGGAAGCTCCCCCTCAGACAATGATCTTTTTTTCTTTTTTTTTTTTTTTTTTAACTTTTCTTTCTTATGGGCACTCACTGGTGGCATACACGCTCAAGAGTATGGAAACCAACCAGAGAAGAATGAAATTATAATGATGGCCTGGTTGGTGCCTCTGAGGTAGCCTTTTCCTAATGCCCGAAAATCATGTACTGAGGGAAAAACCATGGAAGTGAAATAAGATGGTAGATGGTTAAGAGACTTAACATCACCCATGATATACCAGTATAGGTCAATTCCTCTGAAACAGTACAAGAAACGCTGTCAGTGGTCCATAGAGAACTTTGATCACTTGTGCGGAAACCCCTGCAACAGTTTATCTTAAGGATGTGTACAGAATGAGATCATGAAGTAAATGAGTATGGGCATTCAGAATGAGCTATGAACAAAGATGAAAAAGATCTTGTATGCAACATGAGCAGTGTTCATATAAATTTTGATGCAAAGATATCAGAACTCAATCATAGATTATCACATCCAAGAACAGTAAGTCAACCACTCACACTCACCTCACAAGCAACAGCCTAGTTACTGAGACATTACACCCAAGGTCTTTCTAAGAAACTCAAATCGAAGAAGATCAAGGGGTTTTGTAAAAATGTCAGCTTTTTGATGCTCAGTAGAAACATGTTCCAAAACAACAAGGCCTTCATCCACTAACTCTCGAATAAAATGATGACGGATGTCAATGTGTTTGGTGCGAGAGTGTTGGACAGGATTTTTTGAAATGTTTATGGCACTTGTGTTATCACAAAAAAGAGTGAGAGTGTTCTGTTCAATTCCATAATCATGAAGCATTTGCTTCATCCACAACATTTGGGCACAACAACTCCCTGCAGCAATGTATTCAGCCTCAGCAGTAGACAGAGAAATAGCATTTTGCTTTTTACTATGCCAAGAAACCAGATTATTCCCAAGGTAAAAACACCCCCCGGATGTACTTTTCCTATCATCAGCACACCCTGCCCAGTCGGCATCAGAAAAACCAGTAATTTCAGCTGTAGTATCAGTGGAAAACCAAACCCCAAACCCCAAGGTCCCATTAACATACTTGATGATGCGTTTTACCGCAAGAAGGTGAGACTCTTTAGGATTGGCTTGGTAACGGGCACAGACACCAACACTGAAGGAAATATCAGGACGACTGGCTGTGAGATACAAAAGACTCCCTATCATACTCCTATAAAGGGTAGGATCAACATCAATACCAGAGGAATCTTTGGAAAGGTGAAGAGTGGTGCTCATGGGAGTGCGTGCATGTTTGGCAGACTCAAGACCAAACTTTGACACAAGATTTTTAGCATACTTAGACTGAGAAACAAATATGCCCGAAGGAGACTGTTTAATTTGGAGACCCAAAAAATAAGACAACTCTCCCATCATGCTCATCTCAAACTCATGTGTCATGCAGTCCGAAAAATATTTCACAAGATGATCAGCAGTGGAACCAAACACAATATCATCAACATATATCTGAGCAACAAGAATATGAGACTTAGTATGTTTCACAAATAATGTCTTATCCACACTACCCCTTTGAAAATCATTATCAAGAAGAAAGGTAGTAAGCCTATCATACCAAGCCCGAGGGGCTTGTTTCAACCCATACAAAGCCTTGTCTAACTTGTAGACATGATTAGGACATTTAGGGTCCTCAAACCCTTTTGGTTGCTCAACATATGCCTCTTCTTTTAAGTACCCATTCAGAAAAGCACTTTTCACATCCATTTGAAACAATTTAAAGCCAAGAAAACATGCAACACCAAGTAAAATACGAATGGATTCGAGACGTGCAACTGGGGCAAACGTCTCATCATAGTCAATACCCTCTACTTGTGTGTAGCCTTGAGCAACCAACCTAGCTTTATTTCTCACAACAGTACCATTCTCATCAGATTTATTTTTAAAGATCCACTTGGTACCTATCACATTCATGTCTCTAGGTCTGGGAACAAGAGTCCAAACTTTGTTACGTTCAAATTGACCTAATTCTTCATGCATAGCATTAACCCAACTATCATCTAGCAAGGCCTCTTTAACATTCTTAGGTTCAATTAATGAAACATAACACATATGTGATACCTCATCCCGAATCTGTCTTCGGGTTTTCATTCGATCTGAAACACTCCCAATTACCTGTTGAACTGGATGATTCAGTTTCACCCTTGCTGATGGTTTAAGTTCAGGACTTTGGGTGACTGGAGGAACATGAGTGCTGTTCTTTTGAGCACTCTTTGGACTTGAACTTACCTGTGAGGATGGTGCTGTAACAATTTCTTGTGATTGAGCCGCAACATCTCCTTGATTTTGTGGTTCAGTATCCAAGATTGGTAGCTCACCATTGTCATCCGCATTTGTTGCTGAAGTAGGTGAACCTGTGTCATCTATAACCACATTGATAGATTCCATTAATGATGAAGTTCGCAGGTTATAGACTCGAAAAGCCCTACTGTTGGTTGAATACCCTAGAAAAATACCTTCATCACTTCGGGAGTCAAATTTGCCCAAGGGCTCTCTATCTTTGAAGATGTAACACTTACTCCCAAAAGTTTTGAAGTATTTTACATTAGGTTTCATACCCTTCCACAATTCATAAGGAGTTTGTAAAGTGCCGGGCCTTAAATACACACGATTTATGACATAAACAGCAGTATTTAAGGCTTCGGCCCAAAACTTTGGAGGAAGACTCTTACTAAGGAGCATGACCCTAGCCATTTCTTGAACAACTCTGTTCTTCCTCTCAACCACTCCATTTTGTTGTGGAGTAATAGGTGCAGAAAACTCATGCTTAATTCCATGCATATCACAAAAATCCGAAAACGAACTATTTTCAAATTCACGACCATGATCAGTTCGGATTCTAATGATACGCCCAATGGGAACACCCTGTTCATTTTGGATTTTAAGGACTAAAGCCTGAAAAGCATCAAACGTATCAGATTTTTCCCTTAAAAAATTTACCCATGAGAATCGAGTAAAATCATCAACAGTTAAAAAAATGTATCTTTTACCTCCAATGCTTTCAGTGCGTGTAGGACCCATTAAATCCATGTGAACTAATTCAAGAGGACGTTTGGTTGTAAAGCTGTTCACCTTTTTATGAGGAGCACGGGTTTGCTTGCCAAGCTGACATGGTCCACACACATGGCTCAAATTCTTACCTAGTTTAGGTACTCCTCTCACAAGTTCCTTGTTGGCTATCTTAGTTAGGTCTTTGAAATTCATGTGACCTAATCTTTGATGCCACAGATCAATGTTACTTAAGATGGCAGAATGACAAGTGAGATCATTAGTTGTAAGAATCCCATAGCAGTTATCAGATGTGCGAACCCCATGTAAGACAGTATTTCCTTTTTTATCCAAAATTTCACATTTATCTTTTGAAAACAATACTTCATGATGGGAATCACACATTTGACTAATGCTCAAAAGATTTGCTTTAAGGCCATCAACAAGTAATGCATTATCTAGCTTGGGAAGACCAGCAACACTTATAGAGCCCTTACCAATGACTCTAGAAGTGCCGCCATCTCCAAAGGTAACAATTCCTCCTTCATATTTTTCAAGGGAGGTGAAGTAGGATTTGTTACCGGACATATGACGAGAGCACCCACTATCAAGATACCACATGTGTGAGTCACGTGCTTTTAGAGCAGTGTGAGCAACAAAACAAGTCAAATCATCTTTTCTAACCCAAATCTTTTTAGTCTTGGTGTTCCGCTTAGACATGTAAGGTTGTCTCCTAACCCAAAAAGTATTAGAATTTCTACCCTTTTGAGACACCTTACCAAACAGTTCAAAACAATAAGGACGAATGTGGCCATACCTACCACAGTGATGACAAATAAAAACAGGTTTTACCTCCCTTTTGTTGGTCTTGCCTGCTTTTGCTTGATGAAGAAAAGAGTCATCTTGATCTACCTTCAATTTTCCCTTTGCCTGAGTCTTCAAGTTATGTGAGGTAGAGGCCTGTCCTTTGTGAGCTGTCGCACCATAGCCTAGCCCGCTTTTGTCCGAACCCATTTGTTGAGATCCGAGTATGTCTTCTAGAGATCTGGAACCTTTGTTCCACATGGCAATTGTTGCTCTAGCAATACGGAGCTCTTCATCTTTCTGACTGACTTTTTCTTCCAATGCGGTTTGTGATAACTCAAGACTTTCAAGCTTTTCTTCATATGTGGAATACACCCTCAGAAGTTCATTCCTTTCAGTTTCACAGGACAGAAGTTTTCCACATAAGTCTTGCCTTTCACTTGAGATCTTGATGACATTCTGCTTTGCTGTCAAGAGTTCTCCTTTGAGCCGGACATTCTCACTCTCGCATGTTTTGAGCTTGAGAGAGAGTTTGTCGTTGGTTTTAGACAAATTCAGAGATTCCTCATACAGCTTCTCGTAAGCTTGTTGTAGTTCTTCACCATTGATCTCATCAATGTCTTCAGACAGTTCATCATCCTCTCTTTGCTTCTCATTCTCCTTAACCTCATCCAATCTGGCAATCAAGGAAGACAAGTTGTTGGATGGAGGTGGAGGTGAATCTCCTCTTTCATGGAATTGGCTCAGAATTTCCCATGCATCTTTAGCCTTTGTGCAGTGAGCGACCCGTTGCTGTTCTTCATTAGAAATTGCTTCACGAATGATGATTAGGGCTCTCTGATTGCCCGGATTCTCTGCACTTTCCGTATCTCCTTCAATGGTTTGCCAACCTTCTGGTTCAAAGGCTCTCAGAAAAGCCCTCATTCTGATTTTCCAATACAGGTAGTTGGTCCCATCAAAGGTGGGAGCACGATGCAAGTTCTGACCACGGGCTGATTCCGAAGGCTTTGGAAGAGGTTGAGAAACCGTGGCCCAAAATGCCATGAAAGCACTATCCCCATCTTCACCAGATTCAGGTTCTTCGGGTTCTTGCTCCGACCCGCTTTCGTCATCCCAAGTTACGGTGTAGACTTTCTTCCGATTCTTTTTCGTAGGGCATTCAAGAGATATATGGCCAAACCCCTGACATTCAAAGCACTTGACCCCTAGCCCCCTAACAGCCTTCTTTTCAGTAGTTTGAGCTAATTTTGGTGGAAAAGTTTTGGGTTTGTCATTACTCTTCTCTTTTGAAATAGGGGCTCTGAAATTAGGCTTCTTTTTTAAAAATTTTTTAAACTGTTTTGTAAGCATAGCCGTCATCTCAGACTCTAAATCAAATTCAGTCTCCGGAGGTTTTGCAGTCTCATGAGTACTAGTGAAAGCCATACTTTCTTTTTGCTTTTTCTTAGAAATTTGGTGTGCCTCATAAGTCTGCAAATTTCCAACCAATTGATCGAGCTTGAGGGTATCAACATTCTGAGCCTCCTCAATGGCTGTCACCTTTGATTGGAACCTCTCGGGAAGGGACCTCAAAATTTTTCCCACAACTTTAGCTTCCGGGATTTTTTCACCGAGAGTGAAACAGGAATTCACGATATCACTGAGTTTTGCATAGAAATCATCAAACGTCTCATCGTCGCGCATAAAAAGGGTTTCAAAAGCAGATGTGAGACGTTGAAGTTTTGACCTTTTGACAGAGGTAGTTCCTTCGTGAATTGTTTCAAGAATGTCCCACGCCTCTTTTGCTATTTCACACGTGCAAATTCGACGGAATTCTTCAGGTGTGACAGAGCAAAAGAGGGAGTTGAGAGCCTTGCTGTTCCAACTCGAGTTCTGGTAATCAGTTGTGTCCCATTTATCAAGGGGTTTAGGAATATCAATGCCATCTATAGTGACAGTAGGTTCACTCCACCCAAAGACTACGCAGTGCCAAACTTTCTCATCGATGGATTTTAAAAATGCTCTCATACGAGCTTTCCAATAAGAATAGTTTGTACCGTCTAGTAAAGGGGGTCTATGAGTCGAGTTACCTTCACGAATAGAATCCATAATGCTAGTCACACAAAATCACACTCCTATAGTTTTGAAAAAACAAAGAGTGACCCGCTCTGATACCAATTGAAAATCCTAAGTGATTCGTGATTAGCTAAAGATAAAAAAATATTCCAAATCCCAAAAATTCCAAAACACTCAAACTAAAATCAACAAGCACTTACGAGAGTGATTTTAGTTTGTTTGCTTTTAGGAATAAATAATAAATCGACACAAACGATTTTTTACGTGGAAAAACCACAATTGAAGAACCTTCAATTGTAATCAAAAACCACGGGCGAACCGCCACTAATCAATCCACTACTGAAGGACTACAAGGTTACAAAGAAACCATACAAATTACCCAACCTAGTCAATTTGTCTCTGAATCTTCTGTAACTCTTTCACCACGCCTTCGCCACGGAACTGATTCTGAAGTTGGTTCCACTCCTCAACTTCACTTGTCGAATTAACGACTACGTAAAGAAACAAACACCTTTTGAAACTTTACGTAAAGATCTTCGGATCTCACCGAAGAGAATACTCTTGAATATTAAGTATCAACCTCTTTGATGTATGAATATCAACTCATGAGTTTTAGAACTCTCTCAAGAACATCAAAGAAAACTCATCAAACTCTCAGAAGAAAACTTCAAACAGAACACTAGAATTGTTGAATCTGATCTAGCAAAAGTTAGATTGGTTTTAGGAGAGAACCATCTACTTATAGAAAACCAAAAAGAGTCCCAATCCTGAAAGAACCCAAATACTTGAAATTTCCCGGATTCTGAGGCTCGCTCGAGCGAGGCTCCTCTCGCTCGAGCGAGAAGGGTAAATCGCGTGATTTCTACTAGTGACCTCGCTCGAGCCACGAGTCCTTCGCTCGAGCGAGGAAAACATTCTTGCAGGTTCAGTAGAGACGCAATGCTTAGCTCGAGCCACCATGCTCTTCGCTCGAGCGCACAATCATAGCCTTCAGGTTTTGCCCATACGCAGTCCTTCGCTCGAGCGAAGACTGCCTGGCTCGAGCGAGGAAGGCAAAAAAACACAGAAAAATTACAACTCAGAAACTAAGTTTTGTGCGCGGGATTTTGACAAGATAGGTCCTAACATTCTTAATACTCGTGTAGCCAATGAGGAGGTTTCTTTTTGTGCGGATCTTAAGAGCGTGCTTAATGCGAATTGCTCCTCTTTGAAAGTGAGTAAGCCCTCAAAAGATATTCCGAATGAAGAGGATTCAAAGGAAGAGAAAAAAATTGTCAAGGATGTGGGTAATATAAATATGTTAGCCCCTAGATGATCTTAACGTTCTAAAGGAGCTCCTCAATCCCTTTCGGATGTAACATTTGTTGTTTCATGGACAAACTCATCTTCAAAAGTGAAAAACGAGGAAAAGCTCCTTGAAAGAATTGTTAATCTTAAACTTGCTCAAGAGGTTAGTCTCTCTATCAAGTCTAAGAAATCAAGTCGTAAGATTCCTATGAAATCGTAGGCATGTCTGTTGATTGTTGCTTGGCCTAGCTTTTCTCTATATATGTTATTGTTAGATTTTAGTGTAGAAGTTAGGCATGTGTTTTCCCTCCTCAAAGGGTGTGTTGCCTCTGAGCGTGTAATGAGCCTCACTGTAATATCTATTTTTATAGTGTGTTGCCTCTGAGCGTGTAATGAGCCTCACTATAATATTTATTTTTTGGTATAAAACTTATGACTTACCAAAAAAAAAAAGTTAGCATAAGCATTACCCCAAAGTAGTGTTTGGTTCATTAGAATGAATCGGAATGAAATAATTATTCTTTCAAAATATCCTTTTCCATATTTGATTGACTAAAAAAATAATGAAAAATACATTGAAAATGGAATCGTTATTCACCATTATATGAGAATGATCATTCCAAAGAAAAACTAAGAAATGACTATTTTATTTCATTTTATCTCATTTCAATAAACCAAACATTGCATAAGGGGTTGGCCTGGTGGTCAAGCCCTGGTTTAGTTTACCACCTTATTTATATATGTTTCTCAATAGATCATTGAATTGTTGGTTCTGCATGTACAGGAGCATCTTGGAAGACGAGGACCTAGAGTTGAAAAGAAGTGTAAGTTTTTGTTACATTGCACTTATTAATTGATGGCTTGATTATAGTGTTAACTTTGTCTGACTTGCTTGTTTGTATAAACTAACCATGTCATTTTGTATGACAAAAAGGGAACAACTTGAACTCATTGAGGTGGCATGCAATCCAGTAACAAATAAGTTTGCAAACACAGAAACCAGCCACATTACCTGATAGAATATCAATGATAATAATGCGAGATGCTTGGTTGCATATACATGAATGTTACTATGAATTTAATGAGTTTGCAAACAACAAGAGTTTAATTTAAACTCTATAATTAAGCAAAATTTATCTAACAGTAAGGACTAACAACTGTTATCTAAAAAAGTTAAAGGTGCGTACTGGTGATTGACGTTTGGGAATAACAATTGGAATGCAGTGGCATTTTTCTGTTGCATTTGATGAGGCCTGAAGTTTATAATTTGTTGAATTGAAATTTCAGAGGTCTACTTGTTCTTTTCTACTGTTTCTGTCTCAATTGAGCCTTCACATCAACAATAATCTATTTCCTAATTTCAATTTAACTTGTACTCGGTGTGGACAGAGGTGGCTCAATCATTAGGCCACTTAGGTTGTCGTCTAAGGCCCCCAAGAAAATTTCAAAATGATCTTAAGGCCCTAACTGTTCAAAGGCTTACTTAGATGGGGCCTCATTTTGATGTTTAGTTCGAGGCCTCCAAAAAGATTGGGCTGCCACTGGGTGTGGAACATGACATTTCTAAGAATGGGCATGAGTTTCTTGTAATGAAGCCATAAATGTTAAATATTAATGTAGCTTCACTGGAGTAACTCAAACTTCTCTATTTCGAGGAAGGAAATGAAAGTAACAAGTTCCCAACTATTTTCACTTCCAACCAAGGCTATAGATGAGTCGAGTTGAGCTAAGTAATGGGTTATTTAAACTTAATGAGGTTTGAAATGTGTTCAATCTTGGCTTGATTATCTTTTGAGTGAATCTCAAATGTGCTTCAATGAAGTCGATTATGACCCAAACTCAAGTAACATAATTTTTTACAGTCATAGAGTACAGATAAGCTCACATGTTTGGATTCAAACTTGCAGCTTCAGTGCAAGTTGCATTTGCTCATGGAGGTGCATCATCAACTTCCATAAGGACATATGGCATACCTAGGGAAGGGAATAGTGGTAAAAGCAATGGTTCAGGTTTGAAAGATTCTGCTGCTGATGATGATGATGATGAGCAAATCCTCTTTTCTTTGCCTTCAACTGCTAAACCAGATGGAAACACTGGAAGTTCTGTAAATGCTGCAGATGCAGTGTATCAAAAGAAACAGAAAGACTACAGAGAACCTTGGGTGAGAAATCTGGATTACGCATCTCTCTCTCTCTCTCTCTCTCTCTCTCTCATGCAATGAACATTTGTTTTCTTGATGGACATGCAGGATTACCACCACACTAACTATCCAATTTCTCTTCCTCTGAGGAGGCCTTATTCAGGAAACCCAGGTTTGTTTTTAGGTGCATCTCAATAGTAGCCACTCTTGTTACAGGAGAAAATTGTGCATGCCTCCTTAAAAGTAAAAATGTGCCTTGGTTTTCAGGTGTTCTTTCATGGTCTCTTGCCACTTGAGGTGTTTTGATACATATAGAAGTGAAACTTTACAATTTTTCTATAAAATTCGAATGCACGAACTCATCCTTCAGAATTGGGATTTACAAAAATAGATGAATAAATGTAACAATAACAGAAATAACAATAATAATCACTAAAATAAATGGAAAGGTCATTATATAATGGAATCATCCCCCAAACGTTCATTAGTCGGAGGTGAGCTTTAAAGCTTTAAAAGATAATGGTGTAATGTAGCATAATGATTATTTGCCAGTGTTTTTCATTTCACTTTGTGATGTTTAATACATCTTTTTTGGTTTTGGATTTAGAACTTCTTGATGAAGCAGAATTTGGGCATGATGCGATGAACTTGGAATATGATGAAAAAACTATAAACCCTGCTTTGGAGCTTGGCCTGCTGGTTTGTTATCTGATAAAAGAAATCTTCAAATAATGTCAAAATTCTTACCCAAATGACAAATTTGTTGGTATCAATTGCTTGAAATGTTGTGCTTAATTATGGACAGGAGGAAAATGACAAACCACAGATGATATTTCTTCAAATTCCTGCAAATCTTCCCCTAGTTAAGCAATCAGCTAGTGTATATGGGAAAGAGAGAACCGACAGTTCAAAAGCATTAGTTAGCAAAGGTGCATCAGCCGATGCAAAGGGGAAAGCGATAGCTGACGGATCAATATCATTAGCGGATACTGGTGCTTCATCTGCTGCAAAGGGGAAAGTGACAGCTGGCAGCTCTATGCCATTGGGCACGGGGAATGCTTCAACGTGGTGTTGTGGTTTGGAGGAATTGAATGGGGGATACATGGGCAAGATGCTGGTTTACAAGAGTGGAGCGATCAAGTGGAAGTTAGGAGAAGTCATATATGATGTGAGTCATATCGCATCCTTGCATTGAAACTTACTTTTTGTAATTTAGGAATTAGATAGACAAAATCAGAAGAACCATCTATGATGTCACTCAAATTCAAGAGCTATTTTCCCACATAATTCAAACATGAAATCAAAACCCCCAAGAACAAAGAAATTAAAATTTATTGCTTTGAGGAAGCATACAACATGTGCATCAATATAGGAGCTTAAGAGATAATTTATTGAGATTAGAAGTATGTTTTCCTTCATCTTCACAATTTAGTAGCTTAAGGGGGAATTTATTGAGATTACAATTAAACTCACTAGTGTGACTAAAATGATTTACAGGTCTCACCTGGTTTAAGTTGTGCATGTGCTCAAGATGCTGTAGCAATTAACACTGTCAATAAGGACTGTTGCGTGGTTGGAGAGCTAAGTAAGCGGGCCGTTGTGACTCCTGATATTGATTCCCTCTTGGACAATTTGATTGACTTGGGGTAGTGCTTTACAAGATTACCTACAATTTGAAGAACATGCTTTATATAGTTGTGGTAGAACTGCCAGCATGATGGATGTGGTAGGGTTGTATATTGAGTAAAGATTTTTATGTAAAAATGTAGCCAGATTAACTGACATTGCTGACTTGTTAGCATCTAAGATTGATCTGTTTATGTGCATGAACACCCTTGGGATTCAATGTTCGTTGAGAAATATTGAACGAGATAGAAGTTGAGGTAGATTAATTACCACCTTATAAATCACTGGAGTTTCTTTTAATGTGTATATGATTTAGAATGTACTCAATAGCCTACTTTCTTGTCACTCTTGTACCTTATGTTTCTCATCCCAATTCTGGGGTATTTTGGAGCCATCAGTACTCAGTCTGTGAGTCATTTTAGCACAGCTTAGGAGATAAAAATGAGGATAAACTTCAAGCAAAGAGGCCTGATAAGAAGAGATGTCTGTGAATTGCAATTTCTTTCTCTGCTCTCTCGTCTTTTCTTTTTAAAATAAATTTTATTTATTCATTTTTAAAACAATTGATAAGAGAGAAATTAGGAAAGGGAAATGACATAAAGTAACGGTAAGAGTTAAGCATCATACCTATTAAAATAGTATCTCATTTACGAAGGCAATGCCTTGGTCTGGAAAAAAGATTATTCGACATCGATTTTTTACAGAGTCATGTGCCCACTTAGGAATGTGGCATATGATATAAAAATTAAAAAAAAAAAAGAAGAGAGAGAGAAAGAGAGAAAATAATCACATTTAAATTTGAGTAAAAATAAAAAAACCAAAAGCTTGCTTGGAAAAGGCTAAATCATAGAAAAACAAGTATGAAAAAACCCAGTAAGTAACCTTTTTTTTTTTAATAATTACCAAGCACATAAGCTTTTTGAGATTTTAAAAAGCCAAAAAAAAAAAAAAAAAAAAAACAACAACAACAACAACAACAAATAAACAGCCATTAAAAAGAGATTGACAAATCTCATTTAATCAAAAATTTTAAGACTATTTAGATCTAAAATTTACCACCACTTTACCATTAGTAAAATATTTATTTAAATTTATACTTAAACATGAATTTATACATATTTTATACTTGGACAAATTACAAATATATTTTTGAAATTTGTTTAAAATACGAATTGTTTCATGCAGTTTGAAGAATTACAAATATTCCCCTGTCATAGTTTTTTATTTAACAAAATTAACTGAAAGAATGAAATTGTTAACTGCTTTTCTATACAATAATAAAGTTATCAAATTTTTTAATTGAAATATATTTATAACATTATTAAAAATTATTAATTGACTTGATAATTTTATGAAATTTAAAACTTCAAGAAACATAATATAATTTTCAAAACTATAAATGACAATTAATATTTTAAATAAATCTCTTTCAAGGTGTGTATTTATAATTTACTAATTTTATTTTTGGGACCGGTTTCTCTCCAGTCCTTTATCGAAGGTGCTATTCGGCCTAGTGGGCTCACTTTTGGGCTCTGTTTTAATGATGCAAACCGTTCATGTTTTAAAGTTCATCAAGTACAATCATCTTGCAAAAAATAAGTCGATTGGATAATGGAAACCACGTCTTCAGATCAATTTTGTAAACAAAAATAGATGGTAAAAAAATAAAATGTTCATATAAAATTGATCTAAACACATGTTTTCATTATCCGATCAATTTAATTTTTTACAAGAATAATGTACTTAACAAATTTTAATATGTTAACAAGTTAGATCATCGAAGTGGGGTCCAAAAACCGGCCTAATAAGCCAAACTAGAATGTCCAATCCGATGGAGGAGTGAAGACAATCCCGCTCCTTTATTTTTAGCCAAAGGGCAAGCTCATATTCAAAACAATAATGCTACAATTTCAAAAAAATTTACTTCAAATTTATCTAAAAATATCAATTTATAACTTAAATTCATTTTATATTTAAACTCATACTCTATCAATTCAATCTCCATCGTATAAATATCACACCCAGAAATTTCTAGGCTCGTAAATTTGGGTGTTTTTTTTTTCGGCAGTGCTAGGTAGCTCGAGGGTTGAGGCACGGGATTTGGCTCGAGGGTCAAAACGACGTCGTTTTGACCCTCTTTTTTTTTTTTTTTTTTTGCCCTTTTCTTTTTCTCGTTGACCCCTCCTTCTCTGTATTTTTTTTTTGACAGAAGAAGAAGAAGAAGACGGGCAGAAGAAGAAGAAGACGGAGGGGGAGGGGGAGGGGGAGGAGGGGGAGGAAGCGGAGGCGGCGGCGGAGGCCGACGATCTGGAGCTGGGCGACGACGGCGGGCGGCGAGACGATCGGCGGCTGGGCATCGGCGTCTTCTCTCTCTCTCTCTCTTCCCGTCTGCTTCTCTCTCTCTGCCTCTCCCTCTCCCTCTCCCTCTCTTCCTCTTTTCTCCCTCTCCCTCTCCCTCTCCCTCTCTTCCTCTTTTCTCCTCTCTCGAGCCAAATTCGAGCTCCTTTTTCGAGCTACCGCTCATTTTCGTTTTTTTTTTTTTTTTTCAAAATCAAACGGCTATTGTATTGCCCATTTTGTAGTGGCAATTCGCATGAAACCCGTTTAACATTCGGGTCATTTTGGTCAATTAAACAGACGCATATATGTACACTGCATTCTAAAACCCTAATTCTCTCCGTCCCAATCTCATCTCACTCTCGTCGCAGGAGCAGCAGCACCAACTGAACAACAATGGGTACGCATTTGTCGATCTGTTTTCATTTCTGGATACATTTAGTTAGTTCTCTTTCAATACTATTAATCTAAACCCTAGTTTTCGCTGATTATGATTCAAGATAATGCACTGTTTCATTTCCTGTTTCTCTTTTTTTATTAGTTTGATTGATGGGTTTTTACTATGATGTCATTTTTCAGAATTTGGGATATTGGGTTATTCTCACACCATTGTTAATGAATTTTGCTTTGAGTTTTGTGAGATTTTGAGTTGTTTTGGCTCTTGTTAATGATTGATTATTAGGTCATCTCCAGCACTTAAACAAATTTTTACTCAATGAAATTTGAGTAAAAACTTAATTTGATATGAAGCACTTCAATGGATAAACTCAGTCTTAAACATTAATTTTAGCAAAAGCTGAAGTTATGGCAGAGTTGTAAATTTGAATGCTACAAAATGATCTTGAAAACTTTGAGTAAACATTTGAGTGTCCCGGAAAAAAAAAAAGAAAAAAAAGAGGTAAAATTCAAATTTGATATAAGTTTGAGTCAAGGAGTGGAGAGGTTTTTGAGTGGTTTTTACCAAAATTTAAATTTGATATAGGTTTGAGTCTAGGGTTGGCGATGCCTGAACATTTGTATGTTAGTGTAACAACGCCCGCGAGGGACCTCGCTACAGTTCGGACTCGATTTTGTTACGGTTCTAAATCTTGAACCAAAGAGTCCAAATCCGGCAAATCGTTTTGAAGAAAAACAGATTTTTTGAAAGAAGTGCCAAACATGGACTGCTTTGCCAGATAACAGAGTCGCCACCTAAATATTTTTAAAATGGGAAATTTAGGAAACCCTGACTCGGTGCCAAAGGCCACGTGTCCGTCATCACCAAAGTTGCCTCGGCTCGGGAACTTGGGTACGATTGGGGAAGGTCACATCGTGAGCACCCCCGCTCGCCCGGTCAAAGACCGGCCTCTACTAACCATGATATCTGTTTTTGAAAACATTGTGGGTTCTTATTCCGGTTATTAGCCTAGATTACTATGTGATGCTCGCAGCAAACAAGTATAGATTGGGCCGTCTGAATTGGAACAAAACATTTCATGTTTGTTTGTTTGAAAATGGTGTGAAGGTGCTACCCGCAGGTAGGCTAAAATGCGGATTTGCCACCCTCGGGTGGGCTTAGAAAACATGATTTTGCCACTATCTAGTGGGCTTAAAACAAACAATCAATGCATTGTCCCAATTCAAATAACTCAACCTCCACCCACAGGCATTCAAGGCAGTTATATCACATAAGCAAATAGCCTCATGGCAAGCATGCTATCATGGCAGTCACTCACACGCATGCAAGGATGCTAAAGCATAAAACTTACCGAGTACTCCAAGCCAAAACAGAAACTATATTAGAAATCATGCATGATCCTAAGTATACAGAAATGCCTAATGCAACACATGCAAAGATGCAACTATAACAGGCTCGGCTGTCCTAAACATGGCATGTGAAATGCTACAACTATCAAGTATTCAACTTGGAATTGAAATACGATGCAGTTTGTATGATGCGCCGAGCCCGGTGTATGCAAAACAGATGAATGATGCAAACATGCTGTCATACTGTATGCTAATTGAAATATGCCCTAATCTACCATCATAAGCAGATAAATAAAAGGGAGAAAGAAATGGGGGTTGGAAGACATACATCACACACACACACCCTTATTACAGCATTGCCCTCGCGCAGAGGGTCCGAATAAATAATACAGTCCGAATAAAAGAAAAATACAGATTTCTAATTAATTAACAAATTAAACTAAGAAAACTGTAAAACTGGCATGCAAGCCAGGGACTGCCTTGCTTCTGACGGATGATGCATGTTGGGCTGCCTGGCGCGGAAATCCACTGGGATGCCCCGATTAGCCTCTGTTTGCATTTTTCTCGAAATACGTGCCAAGTCCCGAAAAGTTACTGTTTCTGGGTTTTGCTGCAACAGAGAGCAGGAAAAGGGCATAGCAATGTATTTCACAAATATATGCATGCCTCGATCCTCGTGCCACCAATCACGCATATCGATGCATGATGGCCGAGGAGCCGAATTGCACAACTCAATATAGGATGAATGCATATGAATGCTACAACAAAACCTAACTCCATCATGGGTAATCCGGAGTGTCGATGACTTGGGAATTGAGACCCGTTTCGTTACTCGGAGTACAAAACGCGCCTCGTTTCCCGTGCAGTATGCATGATATGCATGAAATGCAACTAACATACAATCCTAGTATGCACAATGCGGATGAAAATGGAGATGCCTCAAAATGCGTACACACGGGCACGCAAACCGAGGCCATGATGTGAGATACAAATCGGATAAAACCGAAGTGCCTCGAAATGCGTGTCCACGGGCACGCAAACCGAGGCGATGCGGAATGACATGCGAAATGTAATGATGGGCTTATACCAACATGAAGGGGGGCCTCAGCCACACTCACATAGGATGCCGGAATGATAAAAAAGAGGTGCCTCGAAATGCGTGCCCGTGGACACGCATACCGAGAAAATTCATGAATGCAATCTAAGATACAACCTGGTATGCACTATACTGAGAAAATGAGATGAAAATGAGATGCCTCGAAAAGCGTGCACGCGGGCACGCAAACCGAGGCCATGATGTGAGATGCGAATCGGATAAAACCGAAGTGCCTCGAAATGCGTGCACACGGGCGCGCAAACCGAGGCGATGATATGCAATCATGAAATGGCATACGGAATGCAATGATGGGCTTACGCCAACATGAGAGGGCCTCAGCCACACTCACATAAGCTGCCGTCGGATAAAATGAGCTGCCTCGAAATGCGTGCACTCGGGCACGCAAACCGAGGCGATGATATACAAGCATGAAAATGGTACAGAAATGCAATGATGGGCTTATACCAACATGAGAGAGCCTCAGCCTACTCACATAGGAAGCCAGCGGATAAAAAAAAAAAGTGCCTCGAAATGCGTGCACACAGGCACACAAACCGAGGCAAAGGCATACAAGCATGAAAATGCAAATTGGGCTTACGCCAACATGAGAGGGCCTCAACCACACTCACATAGGCTGCCGGCAGATAAAACGAGGCTGCCTCGAAATGCGCGCACTCGGGCACGCAAACCGAGGCGAGGCTCTAAAGCACCAAAATGACATGCGAATGAGATGTGGCGAATGGCATAAGGAAGATGCAAAATTCAGCAACTAAAATAATGCAAAAACAGCCCCCAAATTATGATAAAATTGCAACCGATGCCCAAAATGCGATGAAATGCACCCGAAATGGCCTACAGCCCTATTAAACATACAGAATATGGACATGGAATGCAAAACAGTGGCAAGGAAGCCCCTAAAATAGCATTTTATCAGCACAAAGCAAGGCCAAATAATGCTCACAAGTATGGAAACAAAAGCTTGCAAAAATACGGTAAAAGAGGGGAATTACAAAGCAAGTGATATGTACAATGCTCAAACCCAAAAAATCAGTTCTACAACATTGAAGATGGAACAAAAATATGCACAAATTCAAGAGATGACAACCTCTAAATCAGTATGTATATATGCTAAACATAGCATGCAAAATAAGGGCCAAAAGAGGGTTATAAAGAGAGGTACCAAATGGATGCACCAAACCACTTAAGACCCTCGACAAAAAGTGTAGAATAGACCAAAACAAGACACTCTATAAGCCTGATGGAGGCTCAAAACAGTAGCTAAACAAGTCTAACAAAGCATGCAAATTTACGGTAAAATGAAAGGATTTCAAAGGAAGTACCAAAAATATACACCAAATGTCTTAAGACCCTAAACAAAACATGACAAGGAGACAAAAATAAGGCTATTTCTAAGCCTGATTAAGGCTGAAATCCGGAGCCAAATAAGTCTAACAAAGCATGCAAAATAATGAACCAAAGAGAGGTCTTGAGACAAGTAGTATATAGAAAATTCAAACAGCAAAATTTCCTTCTACAACATTGAAGAGGAGCCTAAAATATGTATATTTACAGTAGATGGAAACCTCAAAATCAGAATAAAATCATGCTAGAAATGCCATGCAAAATAGGGCCACCAAAAGGGCTACAATGAAAAGTATGTAAAGCATTCACCAAATAGCCAAACATTCTTGATGAAACATGTAAAGGGGGTCAAAATAAGACCCCTTTCAGTTCTGACCAAGGGCCAAAACCAAAAACACAAAGGGCTACAAAACCATGCAAAAATCAAGGCCTAAAGAGGATTATAAAGGGAGATGGTACAAGCTTTCACCAAACATGGTTGAGCCCTTCTTCAATGTTGAAGAGGGGCTCAAAATAAGCACTTTATCAGTTCATGGCAGCCACGAAATCAGATCATACATAGGCTAGAACTTTGATGCAAGAAATGAGCTAGAAAGAGGGAAATGACCACTCACCCTTGTAGACAAGTCTTGGCTGCTTCTTTGCTTGAGAAGTGGTGCCTCCTAGCTGCTAGAAAGCTCCCTTAGCTGCTGGAAATGGATTGGTGGTGGTGGTGCTTGGTGGTGATGAAGAAAAATGGGTTGGAACTTGGTGTTTAAAGCTTGGAAATATAGAGAGGGAGAGAGATACAACACAAGAGCTCTCCAAGGATTTTTCTAACCCTTCCCCCAGCTGGAAGTTGCTGGTTTTAAAGGCCAAAAAGATGGAAATATCTCTCCTCAAATATCTAGATACTTTGAGGGCAAAATATCTAGATATTTTGAGGGCAAAAGAAAAGGATTTTGTTCGGCCACGAAGTGGGCATCTGAGACCGCAGTGTTCCTCGGAATGCTGAAACAGAGGTACCTGCCAAAATTGAACAAAAACCGATGCAAAACGAAAGCTCGGGGACCAAAACCGCGCGGGGTCCCGAAAATGGGCTGTAGGCACCGGAAGTGGTGTTCGGCTTCGAAGTGGGTTTCTGAGACCCCAGTGTTCCTCGGAATGCTAAAATAGAGGTCTCTGCCAAAAACCGGAGAAAACGGATGCGAAATGAATGCTCGGGACCAAAACCGCGCGGTTCGAGGTCCCGAAAATGGGCTGCCGGGCACCGGAAGTGGTGTTAGGCTGCGAAGTGGGTTTCAGAGACCCCAGTGTTCCTCGGAATGACCAAACAGAGGTGTCTGCCAAAAATGAACAGACATTGATGCAAAATGAATGCTCGGGGCCAAAACCGCGTGGTTCGGGATCCCGAAAATGGGCTGCCGGGCACCGGAAGTGGTGTTCGGCTGCGAAGTGGGTTTTTGAGCCCCCAGTGTCCCTTAAATGGGAGTAAATGAGATGCATGCCAAAAACCGGAGAAATCGGAGATGGTTGGGCGGTCCCGAACTGAGGCACACGGCCTGACGGCTCCGAAAACCGGGAACCGGGCTCCGAAACGGGCAATATGGCCTACGGCCACGAAAAGTAGCTCACGGCCACCGGGAGATAGTCTACGGGACCACTCCCTTCCCTTAGGAAAGAAAACAGAGAAAACCGAGCCTGGTTCGCAAACCGAGACAAGGTAGAGAAGAAAGTTCGGAAGTCTGGAGGCAGGGCGCACGGCCGCAACTCTGAGACTTCTGAACGAGCACAGCATGCAACATCACCGAGTGCTCAATCGGTGACGTCTGAGTCTTAAGGTCGGTCAAAAATGGGGTGTCTACAGTTAGTACGCGTCTGTGTTTGTAATTATTATATACTGGTATGACTAGGAGCTGTTCATCCTAAATTGAATTTTGATTCATACTAGGTTTTCTCATTGGTTCTGAGTATTAGCATTATTTATGGTGATACGCATACAAACACATATGTGAGCACAAAAATGCATTTAGAAATGGGGTACTGACTTCTGATATGTGAGTTTTGTGTTTCTATACGGGAATAATGTTAGGGGCTTACACTTATGTGTCGGAGCTCTGGAGGAAGAAGCAATCGGATGTGATGAGGTTTTTACTGAGGGTGAGGTGCTGGGAATATCGCCAGCTTCCTTCCATTGTGCGTGTCACACACCCTACTCGCCCTGATAAAGCTCGCCGTTTGGGTTACAAGGCCAAGCAGGTATATGATGTGTGTTTGATGTTCACTTCTACTTGGTGTTGTCTTCTCTTTTAACCTTTTTTTTTTCTCTCCCAATTTTGTGGTTTTTTTGTTCATTGCTTGTTCCTGTGAACAGATTGGTAATTTTTCTGGTTTGTTCTGATTCCTTCACCTTTAGTGAATGTGGACATGATTAACCTATGTCTTGCTCTTATTTATTTATTTTTTTTGTATATTTTATTTTTTTATTTTTTTATTTTTTCACGCTTTAGAATTACTAAAGCGGCACCCAAAAAAAAAAAAAAAAAAAAAAAATTTGCGAGACAAACATGTAGGACTTATGTGGGATTTATAAGTTTAATGGTTGCTTTTGGTAGATAAGCTATCATGAAGTATGGTTTACTTCATTCCTTACAATCAAGTTGTTCATTGGCCACAAGAGATTTCGTATGATTGCCACTTCTCAAATGTGGGGTTTGATTGATTGTGATTTTAACTGAATGAACTTTATGTTTTCACAATCAATGTGTCTGCTTGGTTTTGTTTTGATATGATAAGCAATTAACTAATTGTGAGCCGTGTCTAATAATAGACATCCTGGAATTTTCCGTTCTGATTAAAAAATGGCATGTTCAACAAATTCATGCTAAAAATTTATACTAGTTGTACACAACATTAAACATGCATAGATGGTCTAAAGTTTCTGTTTTCTTCTCTTTCCATTTTTAACCCCATTTTTTGTTTGGGGAAAAACGAGGGGTGGGCATTTTCTAGTCTTATATGTGATGAGTAGTGAGGATACTACAGGAGCTATTTTTGCATTCTTTTTCTGGTGTTTGAAAATTTTTCTTGCTTGTGTTTTTATGCTTGGTGGCTGAAGTAATTATCTGTTCAGGGTTATGTCGTCTATCGTGTCCGTGTAAGACGTGGTGGACGGAAGAGACCAGTTCCTAAGGGAATTGTATATGGTAAACCCACAAATCAAGGTGTTACTCAGCTGAAATTCCAACGCAGCAAGCGCTCGGTTGCAGAGGAACGTGCTGGTCGGAAATTAGGTGGTCTCAAGGTTCTTAACTCATACTGGATCAATGAGGTTAGTATGAATTACGTATGCTTTCATCTCACATTTTAACATCTCACGCTATGCGAATTTTTCCTATGGAAATGTACAGTTTTCTTGTTCAGACCACCATAAGCCGTTTATTATATATACTAATAACATGCAAATGCATATATTTATCAAAAAAGAAAAGAAGCAAATGAAGATAGCGACAAGAAAATTGTTTTACCATGAGATGTATTGGCAAAACTATTATAATGGGATATTTTTGGACCTTCTGACATCATCTTGTGGTTTTTGGATTCGTTAACCTTGTTTTGATGGAATGCCTAATTATTGGTTTGAGTTATATGTTTCTATACCTATAAAGCATGGACACAGTTTCAAGGTATAGATACGATGTGACAAAACCTAGGGAAAAAAAAGAAGATATTGGTACGACCAAGATACCTTAATTATATTCACCCAAAAACAGATACCTTAATTTAAAAAAAAAGGTATTGTATTATACATAACCCCAAGAAAGGTAAAAAGCAATTATTAGGAATTAGATCCTAATTTAAAAGCCAATAGTCAGTTTACTCTTTTTTTTTTTTCTTTTTTTTTTTTTTATATATTTATATTTCTAAACTATTTATATTGTTGTGCTTTTCCCTTTCACACTTAGAAGTGTTATATTCAAAAGTATTGTACACAAGTTTGATAGTTGAAATCCGATTTTAGTATTGTTATGTTTTTTTTATTTATCTTTATTTTCCGTAAGGTATGGATAATATGGATATGAGACACATTGTATGATGCATTAAGGACATGTCAGTTTAATAAATTTTGAAACAGTTTGATAATACAACCTCACTATTTTCTTAAAACAAGTATTAAAAAGCTATTATTGTATTTATCTTAACAATTGTTTGTACTCTAATACTATGCAAAAATTATTACAATATCAACTTTATAATAGTTCAGAAATGTGACATAGAGTATCTAAAAAGTATCCGATACTTCTCAAAATTTAAAAAAATTAATTAGGTTTAGGAAGTATCGGATACGTATTCGTGAGTATTTGTGGAGTATCAATAACTTATATAGGTATGATACAGATATGACTCCCTTCTAGAAGTATTTGTGATAGGTTGGGCTTGTCAAACATGTGCCAATTGCTGGATTTGGTCCAGGAATGTCGGTTGAGCTGCTAAAGAGATATTGTCCGGAAGTTGGCATTTGTAATTCTCGCCATTTATTCTTTCAGGATTCTACTTACAAATACTTTGAGGTAATCTTGGTTGATCCTGCCCACAATGCAATCCGTAATGACCCGAGGATCAACTGGATCTGCAACCCTGTTCACAAGCACAGAGAGCTTCGAGGACTCACCTCGGCTGGGAAGAAATACAGGGGTCTTCGTGGAAAGGGACATTTGCACCACAAGGCACGACCATCGCGAAGGGGTACCTGGAAGAGGAACAACACTCTCTCTCTTCGGCGCTACCGTTGATTTTCGCGACGTTGGGGTTCTTGTTATCATTGTAGTTTTGGGCCTCTTTGTTGTAGGATTTTTTATTCTTGCTTTGAGACCAACAGTTTTGGGTTTATTGGTTTGAGGTTTTGAGTTATTTGAGATGATATTTGATCATATTTAACTTATTATTGGATTTTTTTTTTTTTTGGTTGGGAGATAGTCATATATTTGTTGTTGGGATGCGTCTTGTGTTTCTTTGTGGTTGAGATGCTTTGATGCCTACACTGAAATTGATTGGAAATGGGCATAATCATGATTTATTGAAATCAATTATATACCCTACTATCTGATTCCCAGGCAAATCAAGTGAAGAAGAATGATGTAGCATTTTCACAATAAATGAATTTTATCTTGTTACATCCTTGTTCATTTAAAAAAAAAAAAAAACCTAGTTCAAATATTCAGATTTTTTATTTTTTAATGTTTAAATTGTATTAATCTAGTCTTTAATGTACGAGAAGTATTTCAATTTAATTCTCACTCTAACTCTGTTAATTAATACCTAATTTAAACATTAGGGAAAATTGAAATGCTATTTATACACTGGAGATCAGATTGATATAATTATTGATTGCTTGAATTAGGGGGCATACTTTGTATTATTTTCATCTTTTGGAAGCAGAGAAAAGTTATTTTATTTTTTATTTTTTTTGAACAGATAAAAAGGAGGTTCTGTGGGGGCATCACGACCTCCGTAGGTCCAGGCCCCGGAGTAGCCGGTTGCCAGCTGGATTTAACTCAATCCACAGGAAGGGACCTACCACCGAGGCACCGGAGAAAAGTTATTTACCTACCTATTTTTCTAAACTGTTAAATTCCCCCCACACCACACCCCCCTCCCCCCCAAAAAAAAAAAATCAACTTTTTAAAATAAAAATTAGTCTTATATTTTGGATTTGTGATCTATGTAATCTTATATTTTTTTTTGTGATCTATTTAGTTTTTTTGGATGTGTAAGGACTCATTTGTCCGTTATATTGAAGTGTCACATTTGAAAAAAATACACTAAGGAGTTTTTAATTTTTTTTAAAGTGTCACATCATACCCGTCACGTCGTCACATTTTGAAAAAAGTAAACTAAGCCTTCGTTTGGTAAACACATTGGGACTATATAAGAACATAAGGACAAAAAAAAATCACAAAATGACAAAACATTGGACTTTTGATGCAAAATTACCAAATTGACCCATATACAAACAAAAAGTAAAAAAAAACATAATTTCCAAGTGGAGGGCATATTTGTCATTTTAATGCAAAAAAGCCAAAAAAAAAACCAAACGAACAAAAAAGTCTCAGGCTAAAAAAGTCGAAAAAGCCAAAAAACCAAATTTACCAAACGACACCTAAATAGTTTTTAATTTTTTTGGAATATCACATCATAATTTTAGTTTTTTTAGAGTGTCGCATCATACCTGTCATAATGAAGTGTCATATGTTGTATTTGGAAAAAGTACACTAAAGAGTTTTCATTTTTTTTGAAGTGTCACACTATACTAGTCACATTGTCACATTTGAGAAAAGTATACTAATGAGTTTTTAGTTTTTTTAGAGTGTCATATCATACCCGTCATATTGAAGTGTCACATGTTACATTTGAAAAAAGTACACTAAGGAATTTTTAAATTTTTTAGAGTGTCACATCATACCCGTTACGTTGTCATATTTGAAAAAAATACACTAAGGAGTTTTTAGTTTTTTGAAGTGTCATATCATACCCATCACATTGGAGTCTCATATTAATACTTGCCACATTAATAAAAAGGTATAGCCGTCTACCAAAACACTATCAAAATCGAAAAAAAGACTACACCAAAAGAAATTCTCCACTAATAAGATTTAACAGATCAATAAAAAAAATTAAGATTAATTGAAATACTTATTTATGAGATGTGATTTATTGATAAATATCCTTAAAAATTGGCGGGTGCTTCTAAATTTTTCATTATTTTTGTTTTTATAGACACGAAATACAAAAACATGACCAATATGAAGTTTATTAATTACTGGAAAAAAAATTAATTATTCTGATATCAAGGACTGAACTGAATTTTTGTTTAGCAATTGATATCCAACTATGAATTTTTATTCGTGGTAAATATCCAAATAAAAAAAAAATAGTATAAGTTAAAAATTTAGTGATGTGAAAATAGTATAAATTAAAATAAAATAAAAAAAAATATTAGTCCATTGCATTGATTAATGGGTTAAATCTTAAAACCCAAACAGTATTCAGTCGCTCTTGTGCACTCCCATAAAGTCAATGCGTTTGTTTGGTAACCAAAAAAATCAATGGATTAAAAAGTAATGAAGACAAAAAAAAATGTCACCAACATTCTTCATCCTTAGATTTGGTTTTCATCAGAAATATAAAGACAAAGGGAAAAAGTAATGAAAACATCAATGTTTTGTAATTTACTAAAATTTCTTTGAATTTCAACCAAGTAATGGAGTTTGAGTTGAGACTAAGGAAAGTAAGTGCAAACACCACAAGCGCCGCTGTCTCCACCCATAATCTCTCACTCTCTTTTGCACTGCCCACCTGCTCTTCAACCACTAACCCTTTCCCACCTGCTTTGCCTGCAGATAGTGTTCTTTTTGTACGCTATCCTTTTATTTTGTTTTGTTTTGTTTTATGCTGAGTTAGGGTGGGGATAATTTTGTCTTTCTTCTTAGGAAATAACGTTAATTGTGTGGGGATCTTTAAATGCACCCTAATCTTTTTCTTTTTTAATACATCATTTCTTAAGACACTTCATTGTTGGGGGTGTTTGTAAATCGGGTTGAGTCGGATAACTTTTCATTTGTCATCTATCTAAACGTAAGTTGATTGGAAAAAATCAATCCACATCCATCTGTTTAGTTAGCAGATGCGAATTAAGCAGACCGTGCAGATTGGTCGATAAATGCGAATTGATTTGACGATTTGAATTTTACTATTTTGAGCCTGTTTTGAGCCTTTCCCTTCTTGTTCCTCCGCCCCTTCATCTTCGCTTCTTGATGCCCCCATCAATTTCCCTCCATTCCTACCTCAACCTCTTTTGTTCCTTCCTTTTCAAACCACAACTCTAGGCCTAAGCCCACCACCCACCCTCATAGTGTGCGTGCGCATATATAGAGAGAGAGAGAGAGAATAGCACATGTAGAAGGAAGGGGATGTGAAACAAGAGAACTTATTTTTTACTTCTAGGATAATGTCATGTGGTACTCTAACTTGATATTCATTTGTTAAAACAACGAGATCCGGTGCTTTTTTGTTGGATTTTTAAAGAATAACTTGACAAGTGTTAAGTAATAAATGGTGTAGAATAATACTTTAAGACCACCAAATTATCACTCGTGGAAGAGGGAGGCGGTAAGGATTAGGGAGTGGCATAGGGCCAGGGCGGGGGGAAAAGGTTTGGGAATGATTGGCCACAATTGAGGCTAGGGTTTTGTCCCTTTTGGTAATTTGATTTAAAGATAAAATAATATTTATTTATTTATTTTAATACTTTTTTTATTTTTAAAATGAGGTGTGCAACAAATTTTTAAATTGCCTTTAAAGGCTCCTCAATGCTACCTACTAAGAAAAATGCTCAAATTTTAAAATGTGTAAATTATATTCATCTTAATATGCAACCTACGTTGAAATTATGATTAGTTTTTTAACTATTTTTTCTAGGACATAACATTTATGAGGATAGAAAGGTATTGTATGTACAAAAATCCATTACCAATAATATATATATATATATGTATGTTTAAAAAACCAAGTAGAAGTGACTAGTGTAGATCATGTTTGAGTTCAAATCTTACCATTGTAGCTTCTCTTTCATTTATTCCCTTTAGAAGAAAAACTATTGAGCATTGAATGCCAATAGCAGGAGTACACCCACCATCTAAACATATAATGATACAACATTGTTCTCGAATCTATAATTATATACATAACTCAAATGTTATAAAGTTGGATTAAATAGAATGTCAGTCTCAGACGTATCTATTTTGTTCTATTTTAAATTATAATATTTTAATTACGAGTCAATTTGAATTCAACTTATATAATTTGTGTTTAAATGGTTCTGACCCTATTTCTATCCAAATTTTATAACACAAGCAGGGGTAAATTTTTTTTTAAAGGACAATTTGAACAAGAATGGTGTTAGAAATCATTTAAACATTAATTAATTAAGTTGAAAACTTAATTTACATAATTAAAATGTTAAAATTAAGATAACACAAAGTTCTAGCATAAGTAATGAATGAGAGGGCTATAAAGAAGCCAAGAGTGATGATTCATAGGACACCAACAGGTGAATGTATGGTATGGGTTGTCCTCCAGTGTAACTCTAATAAGTGACCTACAACAACTTCAATTGGTAATTATAAGCTTTGAAAGCTTAGGTAAGAAAAAAGGTGAAAAAAAAAAAAGAGAAAATTTGGAACATATGATTAAAGATGTGGACTCACTAGGGGTATAGGAAAGTATCCAACAAACAAAAACAAAGACCTAGACTTGTATTATCTTCTAAAACAACAATGATGATAGGTTTGAGTTTTTTTTTTTTCGCTTTATAGACTCCCTAATGGATTTGGTACCTTGTCTTTGCGTCAAAATGAAGACATCTTTGAATGCCAGAAATACATATTTTAGTCAAAAAGAAAATGCAAATTTTAATTTTTCTACTAAATAAATACAACAATGATTCATCCCCCTTTTCCCATCACCCCCTTTGACCCCCCCTCTCTCTCATTGGTTGCTTTTTCTTTTTCTTTTTCTTTTTCTTTTTTTTCCTGCTCCTCCAATCACTCCCTGACACATGGCAAAGGGGGGGTGAGGGGGTGACCCCCAAAAGGGGGTCTAAGTATTATTCAAATAAATAATCAAATATTTCACATAAGTAGAGACATTTAGTCATTTATTTGGTAGAAAGTTTGATATCTAACATTATCCTAGTCAAAAAGTCAAAAATTACTATAAGTTATCACATCATTCTCTCCACTAAAAAGTCAAAAAATTACTAAAATAGTTTATTCTCAAATGAGACTTAAAGTGCTCAAAAAAATAAGTAATTACTTAGCCACAAAAGACAATGAGAGTAGAAAAATAAATTATAGGTCCCGTTTGTGTAAATAAATTATTTAAATAGATAAATTATTTGAGTAGAAAAATAAATTTTTTCACACACTTTTGTGTGAATAATACATAAAATATTAATAGTTCAAAATAAGAATTTTATATTCAAAGCAGCGTAACTGTCCCACTTACAATTATAGGTCTCATTATTTTACATCAATAAAAAAATATGTGAACAAAATCGGACTCGTCCGGCAGCAGCAGAGCCAAAAAAATAAAGTCAGAGTAGGCAACCATTCATTATAACATTAGAATTTTTTTTTTTTTTTCATAACCAACAATGATAAAATGCTATAAATTATTTAAGCTAACAATAAAGGGTAAAGTCGGAGAGAACTAAGGCCGGTTTGTTTTCAAAGATAGAATGAAAGGGATTGATAGTGAGGGGATTAAGTAAAATTGTATTTGTTTTGATGATAGTTATTAGTGTAAAGATTGTCAAATTATTTTTATATAAAATAAATATAAAATAATAAAAAAATACAAAAAAAATAAACATTAATGTTTAAAAAAAAATACCCAACATGTAAAAAAATTTAAAGAAATAAAAATAAAATAAAAAATTTCCATAAAAAATAAAACAAATAAAATAATGATTTTTACTTAACAAAAAATATAAAAAATTAAACATTAATGTTAAAAAAAAAAATGCCCGACGTGTAAAAAATAAAAATAAAATTTCTAGTCCGTCGGACTATTTTTTTAATACCAAGTCCTGAAGGCCCATCTGAATCCCCTTGGGGAGACCCATCCTAATCCGAGCTCACTATCAATCCCCTCCCTATCTCTCAAAACAAACACAATATTAGTAGGTTCCACTTCACTACTAATCTCAATCTCAATCCCCCTCTAACTCTCTAAACAAACGGGACCTAAGACACTTTGTTGTCCTTATATATATATAAGGTAACATATTAATATGAGTGTTCAGTAATGTTATATAAATAATATTTTTTTTTTTCCGCAACTGACAAAGCTCCGATTATATTAATAAAATATGTCCCATTTCAGATTCTAATGTTTTAACACTCCGTGCCACATCAGTTTGTAATATATATATATTATTTGTATATTTTTTTTCAAAATATTTACCAGGAAAGTGAAGGGGTTTAGTTAAAAAAAAAAAAAAAAAAAAAGGGTCTATAATCGATTAAGAGTGGCTAAAAAAATAAAAATAAAAACATATGAAAACCATAAATAAAATATGTCCCATTTCAGATTCTAATGTTTTAACACTCCGTGCCACATCAGTTTGTAATATATATATATATTATTTGTATATTTTTTTTCAAAATATTTACCAAGAAAGTGAAGGTTTAGTTAAAAAAAGAAAGAAAAAAAAAGGTCTATAATCGATTAAGAGTGGCTAAAAAAAAAAAAAACATATGAAAACCATAAATAAAATATTATGAATGTGTATAAGTAGATGTTAGACTCTGGTAACTCTAAAATAAAATATGAAAGGGGGAGAAAACAAGAAGATAATATATAAAAACCATAAATTGCATATATAATAATATATACATATATGAATGTGTACAAGTAGATGTTATATACCCAATTAAGATCATCCTTAAAATGAAAGGTTGAGAAAATTCTCACACTCTCATCCCTTACTTGGTTTCCATTTTATTTATTTATTTTTAAAATCAACTTTAGAAGGTCCAAGTCATTTGGTTGTCGATTTATGAAATCTTCATATACTCTCTTTTTTTTATTCAAATCTTCAAATACTCTCAAAAAACAAGTGGAGGTAGATTTCCCCTCTCACATCTTCACATTAAAGCAACTTTAATTTAGCAACACCAAATTGATAGAACATGACATGTAATGATGAATATGGGTCCACTTCTGAAATCCTCTGTCACCTCACCTTCATCAAATCTCTTACTAGTAAAAATAAAAAGTAAAAACAAAAATTTCACAGGATAAGGGGAAAAAAAGGGTTTATTTTGTGATTATTGTAATAGTTCATTAATCACATGAATCTGTTAATAATCTTCTTTCTTATCACCAAAAAAAAAAAACTTTACTTATTTTATGTTTTTTATGGTTATTAAACTACAAAATTAACTGGTAGATGAAACCCTCATCTGTTCACTTAGTTGGAAGGATCATCCTAACATTTAAATTCCTTTCTAACATTTAAATTTTCTTTTTATTTAAAAAAAAAAAAACTAAATATATTTACTATAAAACTACAGAAATTCTTATATGCATTATGTTACGCATTATTGTAGTGTATATCATGTGTTTTTATGATAAATATTACGTAATTTTTTGATAATTGTAAGAAAATAGAAAACTCTATTTTAACAAAAGTTTTTCTGCATAATATGTCCAGAATAATATGACAGTGGAATTTTCTGCATATTTTGTTTAATTTTTCTATTTACATAGCATCACTTAAATTACTCTTAAAAGAAAGGTGGGTCCACTTCTGAAATCCTTTGTCACCTCACCTTCATCAAATCTCTTACTAGTAAAAATAAAAATAAAAAATAAAAGGTAAAAACAAAAATTTCACAGGATAAGGGGAAAAAAATGTTCAATTTGTGATTGTTGTAATAGTTCATTAATCACATGAATCTGTTAATAATCTTCTTTCTTATCACCAAAAACAAAGTAACAAAAAAAAAAAAACTCTACTTATTTTAAGGATTTTTTTTTTCTTTTTTTAAACAACAAAATTTACTGGTAGATGAAACCCTCATCTGGTCACTTAGTTAAAAGGATCATCCTAAAACAATCATTCAATTCCTTTCTAACATTTAAATTTTCTTTTTATTTAAAAAAAAAAAAACTAAATATATTTACTATAAAACTAGAGAATTTCTATGGTACACACTACTCAAATGATGTGAATTATAGCACTATGTTACGCATTATTGTAGTGTATATCACGTATGTTTATGATAAATGTTACATAATTTTTTGATAATTGTAAGAAAATAGAAAATTCTATTTTAACAAAGGTTTTCTGCATAATATGTCCAGAGTAATATGACAGTAGAATTTTTTGTATATTTTGTCTCCGTTTGGAAAGTGGGTTGGCTTTTTAGCTTTTTTTTGCTATTTTAGCCTTGGCTAAAAAGCTTGGTTTGGGAAGGACTTTTTTGACTTTTTTTTTGTGAGAGAATAATGTAATAATTATGGGTTGGATGTGATATTTTATTTGTTGTGGCTAAAATAGTCTATTTTGTCTTTTGTGGATAAAATAACCCAAAAAACTTTTGCCGAACGCCACATTTGTATAATTTTTCTATCTACATAGCATCACTTAAAAGAAAAATTACTCTTCAAATTATGATCTTCAAAGAAAGGTTGAGTTAACTCACCTTGTTAAGGGATGGATGCTAAGTAGAAAGTAATTAAAAAAATAAAAAATAATAAAAACTTTGGATGGTGTTTTCTCTCACATGGCCATTTCACACACCTTCAAAGCCTAATGATTTTGTTCTCCACTAAGCCAAGAAGTGTTATAATGTGATGAAAAGAAAGGCTCTTTCTTGAGAAAAGAAGGGTGTGACTGGGAAGTCAAACAGCAGGGGGTGCCCATTTGGTTGTGCTGTCTTTGGACTGTGGAGGTGAGCCACTCCACAGCCTTTCTATCAAACTTGAAGTGGGTTCCACAAGGCCTCATTTATGAAAATATTTTGTGTAATGGATATATTGGCCCTGTTTGGAAGTTGGGTTGGAGATTTTTTTATTTGATTAAAATAATTAATAAAGATAAAATAAGTTAAAATAATTAATAAGATAAAATATCATATTTAAATTATAATTATTTTATTCTTTCTCTCAATCATTAAATTAACCATAAAAAAAGCCAACTATTATTCTAAATACAAAAGTCAAAATAAAATAACAAAAAAGTCAAGAAGCTAATTAAAGTTGCCACGTTCCCAAATGAGCCCATTATAGTGTGGTATATTTCTTTGGGTGGGAGGCTGTTCGGGTTGGATTTTAATAATTTAAATTATTTATTTTATAAGATTTTTTTTCTGTATGTTATTAAAAAAATTAGGCAAATTCAATAATGGTTCCGTTTGGTAGAGTTGTGGGAAAGTGATTATAAATTATAACCTAACAGCTTATACCTTATAGCTGTGAATATAAGCTGATTTTTTACTTATAAATTAAGCTTCTCCTCCCTCACTGAAAGAATAAGTTAATTTTTGACTTACAAAAAGTTATAAGCTGTATTGTTAAGTTGAACCAAACACATCAAAATAACTTAAATTAAACTAAAAGCTGAAATAAGCCCTACCAAACAGGGCTAAATATGGACTATTTTATCATGTTTGTCACCAAAACAATAAATGGCCTATTTTTAAAAATAAACTTGTTATCTATTTTTTGACAAATGTATTAATTTGAACATATTATAATTATTGGATTAATTTAATTTTTCGTGTGGATGATGTACACAAAGAATCTTATAAATTGAACAATTCATATCAAAACAAGATCCATGATAAATCCTAGGAATCCAAACAAAACCCTTCAATCTAAATTTGGAACTAAAGGAAATCTGCTCTCTATTTTTATAGATCTCACGTATATCACATATATGTGAGAGAGAAATGTATATCATCGAGATATCTCGTTACACAAATACAATATATTATGCGTGACCCCTAATTTTTACTCAAAATTTGTCATTGGACTCCTTTTTTTTTTTCATTTTATTTATTTTTAAAAAGCGTCTGATTTTTGTTTTTTTTTTTTTAAAAGTTGTTTATATATTTGTAAAAAATAATTTTTGATAAAAAAGAAGGGTATTTTTTATACCAAACATACTTTCCAATTCAAGTATGTTCAATTCCAACATCATTCTCTTAAAGGGCCACCACTCCTTTTACTTTGCACCACAGCATCTTTGGATCTTCCCTTGAAATTTCTTTCCTTGGTTCGTTATGCTATTCTCAGTTGTGAACTTTGCCACATATATTTTATTTGAATAATGATATTCATAGTTTTTTTTTTTCAATAAATTACAAATATATTTTTTAAAATTTATTAAAAATACAAATTTTGCATTTGAGAAATTACATCTTAAATGAAGGTAGTATGATAATTTTATCTTTTTGGAAGTAGAGGGTATTTGGGTAATTTTATTTTTTTTCTATTAAGTCACTTGTAAAAAAACATATTGACAAGGGGATAGTTATAATTTTCAAAATATGAGGGAAAAATTCATATTTTTAACAAACTTCCATGGGTGTATTTGTAATTTTTTATTATTATTATTATTATTATTTTTTTATTATTTATTTATTTTTTTTATTTATTTTTTTTTTTTTTTACACTGTTTTCGTGAGAGGTTAAAAGATTAAAAAGAGTGTGAGAGGTTTAAAGTAGGGTCTCATTGCTAAATATGTTTGGTTTTGAATTTTTAAAAATAATTATTAAGTTTTCGAGTTTTTTTTTTTTTAATCTTTTCGTGTTGTGTCGTTTTTAATATATTTTTTAATATTTTAGTTATTTTAATTATTTTTTATTTTTTATATGCACATCACCTAAATGTATTTAAAAAGTAAAATATTTATAAAAAAATCTATAAAAAAAATTCAATAAATATATTTTAAAAAAATATACTGAATCTTTGTTCTTTTGGCATCAAAAGAATAGATCTTAGAGACATTGCCTCAAAAGATTTGAAATTAGACTTAAGCCTCCGTTTGGGAAGTGGGCTGGCTTTTTGGCTTTTTTGGCTATATGAGCCTGGGCTCAAAAGCTTGGTTTGGGAAGGGCTCTTGGCTTTTTGGCTTTTTTGACTTTTTTTGTGAGAGAAGAGTGTAATGATTATGGGGTTGGATGTGATGTTTTGTCTGTTGTGGCTCATGAGCCTATTTTGTCTTTTGTGGCTCATGAGCCCAATGAGCCCTTGCCAAACGGACGCTTATAAACTAATAAGTGTCCAAAAAACTACAAAATTTTAGTATATTTTTTTCGTTTATTCAATTCTTTTTTATATTTTTCACAAGTAAAATTTAAATTAGGTGAATCAAAAAAAGAAATACTAAAAATAACAAAACATAAATAAAAAAAATAAAAAACACAAATTATTTTAAAAAACTCAAAAGGAGCACACAATACTTGCTATCAATGTTTTAAAAAATGGCCACAACTATTACGTAACAGTGGTTGCGGCTGTTTTTTAAAATCTTGATGGGAAGTATTGCGTTATGGCCACTATAGCAGCATGACAGAAATTCACATGTGTAATGGCCGTTTCGGTGTTACGTAATGGCCATAGTGGTACCATAACAGTTATAATGGTCTGTTACACACTTTTATAATATTTTGAATAACTTCCTTTTCAACCCAAAAAAGAAAAGAGCTTACAAAAAAAGAACAAATACTCAAGTGATCCTAAAGAAAAAAGCTTATATGATTTTTTTTCTTTATATAACTTATTTTTTAATTTTTATTTCAGTACATTAGCATGTAAAATAAAAAATAAGGCACTCGGTCCATAAATCCAATTTTAGATTTTCTTTAGGAAAAGATTCACACTCTAAAATAGGGAGAATCTATTTACACACACATATCTCTCTCTCTACACATCCTCCACACACACCTCTCTCCAACACACTCTCTCATTAAGTGTGTGTGGAGAGAGTGTATGGTGTGTGCAAATAGCTCCTCCCTCTAAAATACTTTGTCCATAAGGACAAGTTTTTACAAAATGACCAAACTGCCCATCTATGTATATATATTGTATACATTTTCCAAAACTCATTCGCCCTCTCTCTTCTTAGACTACTCTCATTCTCTCTCTCTCAAAACACACACGCGCGCGCGCGTGCGCACACACACACACACACACTCTCTCTCAAATCCTAGTTTTTCTCTATTTGAAAACCCTAGTTCTACCATGGAAGCTTTCGAATCAAAAGGTTTCGAGGGACCTCCACTGTCGGCGCGGCACCATTACGCTCTCTTCCCCCAATCGAGATCCTCTTTGTTCATCTCTGTTGCTTCCTCTTGCCGCCCTCGCCGCTGTGATCTCTCTCACCGACATGTATTATACAGAGCAAAGTGGTTAATTACCTGGGATTTCATGGTAAGCAAAGCTTTTCTAGATCCATTCATTAGGACAAACCCTACTCCTCCACATCCAAAGCCGCTTCGATCCTTCCTAGAGTAATTATCTACTCGGAAAACCAATTGTCCATTGCTACTATCGAAAATTGTGAATCCATCAGTCCCTTGAAAACTCATGCTCAATCTCTTTCACACTGTCAACACTTGATCATCACTCTCACTACTACTACTATCAATTTGATATTGATTTTGATTTCTACTACTAGAGATGGAGCATATTATTTTGACACTATTGATTTTGATTTCATGTTTATTATTCTTCATGTAGTATTTGTTTCTATTTTTATTTTTTTTTTTAAATTTCCCAAACCTTCTGAAATTTTATCCTATTCATGAAAGTTCTGCAATTTGTATATATGTCTATATCTATATCTTGTTCATTTATTTGTTGATAATTTGTGGAAAACATCCTCTACAGCAACAAAAATTAATTCAGTCTCACCATTTGAGTTGCAGAGAATAAGGGGAACTTCTTACCTCAAATCTGTTGAAGCCGAACAATGAAGATCTAGAACAACGTAGATATAGCGGTCAAGAGATCACTGCCGTTTGATTGTTACTATTGTTAATGAATGTTGTTGATGAGATCTGTAATGGCTCAACAGATAGGGAAGAGAGAAAAAGAGTTCAATAGATAGTGGATTCTTGAACAAATATTTTTAACAGATAGAAAAAAAATTAAAAAGATAAGCTTTTGAACAGTAGATATGATCTGTTCAGATAAGTTAAACATGAGAATTTCAACAGATAAAGAGAAAATAGATGTGTAAAAATTCAACAAATGGAAAAATTTAAACAGATAGGGTAAAAAAAATTGAACATATAGGTAAAAATTTAAACAAATAGTCAACGAAAAATCAAATAGATAAAAAAAGTCAAAGAGTAAAATTAGAAACAAAATGTTTTATAAGATTTTTTACCAAATTATTTCACAAAGCGTGGATTTCTCACAAATTAAAAAATATCCACTGGATCTAATCTCTTAGACACTCTCTAAGTTAGATTTATCATTAATTTTCTCTAAAAAGTATATAAATAGTTGTTGTATTTATTTAATATTTAATAGTAAATATTTTTTTATTTTGTTACTGTAATATATTGTCTAAAAAAATGTTTTTAAAAAAATAAATAAAATCAGAAGCTCAAAAATAATTTTTGTTTATGGTACTATTTTTATTTTTACCATCATTTCATTTAATACTTAATTCTAAATAACTTTATTGGGATTTTTATTGATAAATCCCATTTAGAAGTGTTCTAACCCAAAAAATTCATGAAGGAATTTTTTAACCTACTTTAGTCTCATGTATTTATACTTTGATTCCATAAAGTCATTTTTCTTGATTTACACTATTTTCTTAGACTCTTATGCCCTTATATTTAATATTGATATTTAATGTTGGGGGAGGTAAGAGAAGGGAAAAAATCAAGGCATACGAAATTTTCATACACAAATTAAATAACATTGATATTATTATTTTATATTATTATATAATGTGAATATATTTTTAATTGGTAACACATTAAAAATAATGTGAACATTCTCTCTCATCTGATGTGAACGTTCACAACACCATTTCAAAAAATTCTCTTATTTAATGTAATAATGTAAATATTCACAACATGTGAACCTTCTTATTTTTAATTGACAATACATTAAAAATAACGTTCATTATATATTTAATTGACAACACATTCTTATTCACAACATGTAGTGATGTGAAGGTTTACATTCGTATGTTTTAGTATGCATATTCACATCATGTAATTGACAACATAATGACAAAAATTTATTTCAAATTAATGTGAATATAATTGTGTGAATATTCATTTTAATTTCATGATGTGAATATTCACATCATGTAATTGATAACACAATGACAAAAATTCATTCCAAATTAATATGAATATAATGACAGTCAACATCCTGATACATGGGAACTACCAAAAGATAATGACAATCAACATTAAATATCAACATTAATAGGGGGCATGAGAGATTGAGGGTGTTTTGATCTTCTTACCTCAAATGGGATCTAATGGAATAGTAAAAAAGAATATGAGTTGGATGAAATAAAATTCTTAGAAAGAAGATTTATAAAAAAAAACTCTCAATTTTATTTAGTTAGCTGTAAAGTGTTGCATAAAAAAGAAAATGTTTGGGATCCCTTTTTTTGGAATCCTCAAAACTCCCTTAGATATCAACCATTGATATGTGTGTGGGGCTCGCACCATCAATGGTTAAGATTCAAAAAGGGTTGTAGGGATCTCCAAAAAAGGAGTCTCAATCATTGATAAAAAATAATTTGTTTATAACACAATTTTTATTTTTATAATCATTTTATTTAATAATTATGAATATTTTTATTCAGTTAATTCAAATATTGGTTAAAAATAATTTATAGGCATTTAAAATTAATTACTTTTAGGACTTTTCTTAGGTGTGCAACCCTCAAGGTTGCACACCATGTGCCATTTACACAAAAAGTGTAAGTGGAAGATGAAAACAAAAGCAGGGCTGCAAACAGAAAATGCGTAAGTGTAAGGCGTAAGTTGCACACCATAACAGAACCCTTATTTTTAAAGTTATTAACTATTGAAATAAAATATAAAAAAATTCATTTATAGTGATTTAAAAATATGAAATATTGGATCATATTTAAAAACTAACAAAAATTAATCAAAATTAATTTTAAACCCTAATAAATATGATTCTAAAAAATATATATATACGTATCGATAAGTTTTTTTTTTCAAATTATACAAGACATAAAAAAATCACAATTTTAAATACCACAATCATAACAGTTACACTACCACCTTTACACTCCACAACCACACCACCACAACTATTACGGCGACAACAACTATTGGAAACCTTGCTTCCCATTAATTAAGACTTGCGACTGTGCCTTCCTATGCCCTATTGTAGGAGTTCGTAATCTGAATCGTTCATATTATAAATTCATTAAGAATATAATTAATCAAAAAATCAAGTCAATCAAATATTAATAATCCCTTGATTAGGTATTAATTGTTTTTAAAAATTTGTTAAAGTTATGTTAACTGTTAATCTTTATAAAAACAAATGTACTTTGGTTATAAGGTTGTGGATATTCAATCAACTTAATTTTTTGTATGAATGATTTGTTCGACGAACTCTACAATATAAACGATTTAAATTATCGAAAGAGAGTCGAGACGACACTCCATAAGAGAACACGTCGGCCTGCTATGCCCCCCAGATCCCCCATTAATTGCATGTTGTACTGTAGCCGGTTGATTTGCAGGATGCTTTGCCGACAGGAATGGGATTTAGTACAACAGTTGCAGCTCTATTAAGACCCCTCTAGGGATGCAACTCGGGCAGGCTTAACCCGAGCAACCCGTGCCCAGCCCGAGTTTTTTTAGGGTTTAGACAACAATATCTTGTAATCTAGACGAGCTTTGGTAGATTTTTTATGCCTGAATTGTAATTCAGGCCAGGCCTGGACACAGTCAGTGGCTAACCCAAGCAACCCGAACCCGAATTTCATTTAATATATTATATAAATTATGTATAAAATAAATTAAACTGCTAGCCCTTAATTTTTTATTTTTTATTTTTTGGCTGGTCTTTGGCCCTTAGATTAGCATATTTTATTTGGATAATTAGATTAAAACTAAAAACAAAACCGTACCTTATCTATTCTTTCTTCCCTCTCTTTGAGACTCTTGTGGCTAGGATGATGTTTAAGTTTGTTGTATGGATTAATGGACTTATGTATATAATGAAGCATTGTTTGTTGTATGAAAAAATTCAGGAGCTGTTTGTTGCCTTGTGAAATTCGGGCAATTCAGACTTACCCGAGTTCGAATTATGAAGCTTGATTCGGGCTTGGGCAACCATGCTTGGGTTAATGGTCAATCTTGGGCGGGCTTGGGCACTGTCAAACACAATTCGGGCTGGGCTTGGATAAACCTCCAACCCGACCAAACTCGCCTGAGTTGCACCCCTATCCCGCCCAACAACACACCTGCCACGCGGCATTCATTGCTGAAAGAAAGGTAGGGCCCACAGCTGCAGCTCAAAAAAACATTATTTTGTAATCCTGCAGGAGTTCAGATCTTCGGCCGCGGTTTCCAGCAGCCCTCCCAGCAGCCATACAAAACGACGTCGTTTTGTATGGCAAAAACGACGTCGTTTTGTTTAGTTGGCTTTTTTTTTTTTTTTTGTTCCGAAAATTCGAATTTCCCGCCTAATTTCATTTTGACTTCAGCTTGAGCTTCGTCCTCTGTTTTGCCCTAACCTGCTGGATAGCGAGAGAGAGAGAGAGAAGAGAGGCGGTGGAGAACGGAGAGGCGGTGGAGAACGGAGAGGGAATCGGCACCATCTGCGAAGACGGAGAACAATGGTGGACGGAGGCGACGGTAATGGAGAGAGGTTGGCGGAGGGACGCGACTCTGGCTGTGACGCGACGATGGCGGAGGGACGCGATTCCGGCTGTGGCGCGACGATGGTGGAGGGACGCGAGTCCGGCTGTGACGAGGTATATTTCATTCTGTTTTGCCCTCTGTTTTGCCGTAACCTGCTGTATGTATGTATATTTAAGTCTATATATTTACTTAGTTGAGATGTAAATATAAAGCAATTCACTGAAACATGGGAAATAATTATTGGACCACCCTGAGACTCGTATAACCTTTCGGCTTTCATCATATTGACAATTTTCATGGTAAATTTTTGCATTGCGGCCTTCATTACAACAATTTAGACATGAAAACCGAAGCTGATGTTTACCAGCAAATCACATATATTACAAAGATACTAGTGCTATAATTAATTTTTCTCTATACATTTCTGTATATTAATTTTTATATATAATTAAGGATTTATATATAATTAAGGATTTTGTTAATTCAGCAATTACTAATTAAGGATTGAGATATAATTAAGGAATTTTATATATAATTAAGGATTTTGTTAATTAAGAAATTACTAATCAAGAAGAGTGATTAGTAACTATGATTGATTTGTCAATATCATTTATAAGTATGATAGTTATATATAAAAGATCTCAGTTTATTAATTTTTCTCTATACATTTCTGTATATTAATTTTTATATATAATTAAGGATTTATATATAATTAAGGATTTTGTTAATTCAGCAATTACTAATTAAGGATTGAGATATAATTAAGGAATTTTATATATAATTAAGGATTTTGTTAATTAAGAAATTACTAATCAAGAAGAGTGATTAGTAACTATGATTGATTTGTCAATATCATTTATAAGTATGATAGTTATATATAAAAGATCTCAGTTTATTAATTTTTCTCTATACATTTCTCTATATTAATTTTTATATATAATTAAGGATTTATATATAATTAAGGATTTTGTTAATTCAACAATTACTAATTAAGGATTGAGATATAATTAAGGAATTTTATATATAATTAAGGATTTTTATAATGAAGGATTTTGTTAATTCAGAAATTACTAATGAAGAAGAGTGATTAGTAACTCTGATTGATTTTATATACCTGTGAAATTTCTACCACCCAAGGATTTTATATACTCTGATTGATTTTATATAAATGTGAAATTTCTAAAAACACCATCTTCCTTTTTCAGTATACCTGTGATAACAAAAATTTAACAATAAATAAATAAAATCCAAAAATAAAACTACCTTAATAAACCACTCCCCGTAACAAAATAATTTCACATTCGCCTCCTTAAACCTACAGAGGAGCTGAAGGTTGTCCCCAATATGCCTGCACTTGGTGGGGGCCAACCTGCAAATTAAAAAACATTAATCTGAACACTAACATACCTATCTAAAAAATGGACACTGCCATACCTGTCCAAAAAAATTCAAGTCATAGATGGAAGTAATATAAATTGATTGATTGAACCTATAAATCGAATTGCAGGTAATCGAAGAAAATAATGTTGTTAATGAGTTGGCTAATTGTGGGTGGAAGCCAAAATTGGGCATGTCCTTTGACTCTGAACAAGCTGCATATGATTTTTACAATACTTATGGCGGGAAGGTGGGATTTAGTATTAAGAAGCTATATGCACACAAGAACAAACATACTAAGGAAATAACTTCACGGACTTTTGTATGTTACAAAGAGGGAACTCGGGGTATTGACAAGCGAGATCCACTAGTAAAATTTCCGAGACAAGAGGTGAGGTGTGGTTGTGGTGCTCGATTTAGTATCAAGTTAGATAGAAATTTAGGAAAATATGTTGCCGTTGATTTTGTTGAACATCATAATCATGATCTTGTGCCTCAAGAGTGCATTCATATGTTGCCATCCCAAAGAAAAATATCTACCACCCAAGCAATTGGCTGCAGAATCTGGAATTCCTCTTAGGTCTGCTTATGAGCTATTTGGTAGGGAATGTGGTGGAAGAGCATCACTTGGCTTCACCAAATTAGACCAAAAAAATTACTTGAGATCGAAGAGACAAAAAGATTTGGAATATGGAGAAGCGGGTAGTGTGTTGCAATACTTTCGTAAGAAAAGTTTAGAAAATCCATCCTTTTATTATGCAGTCCAGTTAGATTGTGAAGAGCAAATAAGTAACATATTTTGGGCGGATGCACAAATGATAATGGACTATGCTCAATTTGGTAATGTAGTGACCTTTGACACTACTTACAAATTAAATAATGAACATAGACCTTTTGGAACCTTTGTTGGATTTAATCATCATCGAGAAACTGTTGTATTCGGTGCAGCGTTGATGTATGATGAGACTGCCGAATCATTCACATGGTTGTTTCAGATTTTTTTGGAGGCAATGTCAAACAAAGCTCCAAAAACTATTTTTACCGATCAAGATGCTGCGATGGCTAAGGCCATTCCAGTTGTCATACCTAGTACAAACCATCGGCTTTGTACATGGCACTTGATGCAAAATGCTGTGAAGCATGTCAGTTCCCTCTTTCAAGATGTTGGGGTAAAGGGTGTCTTTTCAAAATTTATGCATCAAATTGATGATGAAGAAGAATTCAAAATACAATGGGACCAAATGCTTGATAGGTATGATGCACACAACAATCATTGGTTGGCGCAAACTTTTGGTGTGAAGGAGAAATGGGGATGGCCATACATTATGAATTCTTGGGCAGCTGGAATGAGTACTACTCAACTAAGTGAATCATTCAATGCATTTTTGAAGGATTATCTCAATTGTGATCATAACTTGATGGAATTTTTCAAGCATTTTGAGAGGGTGCTCTATGACAAGAGGTATAAAGAATTGGAAGCCGAGTATAATTTGTGTCAAAAATTGCCAAGGGTTTCCATTCCAACTGTGATGTTAAAGCAAATGGCAGATATTTACACCAAAACAATTTTTGAGGAATTCCAAAATGAGTACGTGCAATCCATTGAAGCGTCCATTGTAGGCACTATTCATGTTAGTGAGAGTACCATATTCACAATTCAAACGGATGTACATGGAAAAAAAAATAAACATGTGACAATGGATGGAGATGGTTTTTTGAGTTGTAGTTGCAAGAAGTTTGAAGTGAAGGGCATAGTGTGTCAACATTGTTTAAAGGTGCTTAGAGAGGTAATCAATGCAAAGGAGCTTCCTGCACAATACATACTCAAACGATGGACTAAAAAAGCAAGGGCTGAAAGTGTGAAAGATCGGCGTGGGTATGATGTGAAGGCTGATGTCAAACTACATCAAAGTGACCGATATAGGTCATTGATGAATATGTTTAGAGCTATAGCAAGTAGAGCCGCCGAAAGTGAAGAAACTTATAATTTGTCACTTGCAAAAGGTGAAGAACTGAGTGTCATGGTTGAAGACAAATTAAGTGTGCACACTTGTGGTCAAGTGGAGATCACTGAATTCAGAAATTCCTCAGCTAACACATGCCCACAGAGTGATGAAGTAGATTGTCCAATCCAAGCCAAGGGACTGAAGAAAAGACAAGCAACTAGTAAGGCAAGAAGGAGGATAAAGGGCGGGATGGAAAAATGTATTGCAAAGAAGAAAAGAATGCAATCTAAGCAGGTAATTAATTGAAGTTATGTGTGATTGTTATGTGTTATAAATTTTGTGTTATGTGTGTTAGGAAAATAATTTATTACATAATTTGGTTGTTTGCAGGGTGATAGTTTTTGTACGCTTGAAGGTCAATATGAGTCTCCTGTTGCCATGGGTAATATTTCTAGTCAGGTAATTTTTACTATTGTGTGCAACCTTGTATTTATTTGTTGGATTGATTATTCTTGCAACTAGTAGCGTTATATTTATTATTTTTGGTCTTTTGTGATGCATGTAGGATGGTTCTTTTTCTACTTATCAAGGCCAATCTCAACCTTCTTCCGACATGGGTAATCATTCAATACAGGTAATATTTAATTTAGGGTGTTTACCTTTGACATGCATATACGTTAGGGAAATTGAACCTCATACGGAATTATGAACTTTGTCTTATTCTTTGGTTTATGTTGGTTTACTTTAGGGTGTATACACTCCACAAGGTCAATCTCGACCTCCTTTTGCCATGGGTCATAGTAATTATGTTGAGGTAATATAACATATTATTTGTTTTTTTAGCATGAAAATGCGTTATGAAATTTTTTTAAAATGCATTGTCTTATTCTTTGGTTTATGTTGGTTTACTCTAGGGTGTATACACTCCACAAGGTCAATCTCGACCTCCTTTTCCCATGGGTCGTAGTAATTATGTTGAGGTAATATAACATATTATTTGTTTTTTAGCATGAAAATGCGTTATGACATTTTTTTAAAATGCATTGTCTTATTCTTTGGTTTATGTTGGTTTACTCTAGGGTGTTTACACTCCACAAGGTCAATCTCGACCTCCTTTTCCCATGGGTCGTAGTAATTATGTTGAGGTAATAGAACATATTATTTGTTATATTTATTTTTGTTATAACATATTATTTGTTATAACATATTATTTTTGGTCTTTTGTGATGCATGTAGGATGGTTCTTTTTTTACTTATCAAGGTCAATCTCAACTTTCTTCCGACATGGGTAATCATTCAATACAGGTAATATTTAATTTAGGGTGTTTACCTTTGACATGCATATACGTTAGGGAAATTGAACCTCATACGGAATTATGAACTTTGTCTTATTCTTTGGTTTATGTTGGTTTACTTTAGGGTGTTTACACTCCACAAGGTCAATCTCGACCTCCTTTTCCCATGGGTCGTAGTAATTATGTTGAAGTAATATTTCATATTGTATGTTGTGTAAAATGAAAATGCATTATTACTATTTTTCATTTCACACTTTCTTTTTTTTATGTTGGTTTACTTTAGGGTCATGGTCGTGCAATCTATATTTCTCAACCTCAATCCCAATCTCGACCTGAATCCCAAGCTGAACCTTCATTTGCCATGGGTCGTACAAGTGTTCATCATGTCATGTATCCTACATATGATGTGAGTTGTAATTGCTTACATATTTCACATTGAAAATGTAGTATAGATTCTAAAAAAATTTAATACATGTATCACTATTGCAGGGGAATAACACGCCTCAGTCAATGCCGCCTGATTCAATGCATTTACTGTATCCCACTCCGACATCGTTCCAGAAATTGCTTCAAGATAGTACTGCAGTCCAACTATCACAAGCCTCACATACTCCTGCTGACAGTCATGTGGATGGACAATGATCTTATTATATTTGTGAATTTCGATGTATTTTTTATGGACAATTTTTTTTGTGTTTGTAATGTTTTGTGGGATTTGGATGTTTTTTATGGACATTTTTTTATGTATTTCTAATGTTTGGTGGGATTTGGATATTTTTTATGGACTTTTTTTTATGTATTTGTAATGTTTGGTGGGATTTGGATGTTTTTTATGGACATTTTTTATGTATTTTTAATGTAATGGACATATTTTTAATGTATTGTTTACACCCTTTAATGGACAGATTACACTTATTCCCTGTTTTTATTACACCCTGTGATTGACAGGTTAAACTTATTTCTTGTTTTGAATACACTCTGTAATGGACAGGTTTGATTTTATTTCCTATTTTTATTATACCCTGTAATCGACAGAATAAACTTATTCCTTGATTTGATTACACTCTGTGATGGACAGGTGAAACTTATTTCCTGTTTTGATTACACCCTGTACTGGACAGGTTTGATTTTATTTCCTATTTTGATTACACCCTGTAATGGACAGATTACATTTATTCCCTGTTTTGATTACACCCTGTGATGGACAGGTTAAACTTATTTCCTTTTTTGATTACATGCTGTAATGGACATATTTGATTTTATTTCCTGTTTTATTTACACCCTGTAATCAACATAATACACTTATTCCCTGTTTCATTACACCCTGTAACCATAATCATAACCGTACAAAGTCAACAACATAACCATAGAAACTGTTTACACAGCTCTGTTGGACAAAATGAACAACATAACCAAGTGCCATTACATAACCATATAACCATACAAAATTAACAAGTCCAGTTAACCATAGAAAGATATAGTTTACATAACCACATAACAATACAAACTGCCACTAGCTCCTATGGGTCGCAAAGCTTACAAAACTATTACATTTTTATAACTAACACGATCCCAATTACAAGCAAGATACACAACCCATAAATACGACTCGAATTTTGATTTATGTCTGTTTCCAACTTAAGCATCTTCACCCTCATAAATTGAAGTTCTTCGCTTTGAAATCGAAGTTGTTCGTTCATAAGTCGAAGTTGTTGTTCGGTGACAGTTGACATATTTTCCATTTGCACTACTCCTTCAGGTCTACCTTGTGAATTTGTAGGCAAGCACCATCCAATAAAATCGCCGCAATTTTTACAACAATAAAATAATTTGTTTTCGTTTTGTTCCGTCTCTGAAATTTGAATAGTTGCTTTCCTATGACATTTAGGGCAATTTCTGTTGCTGAACATCAAATGCTCTGAGGTACCTCCGTTAACAGTTGAACTGGACATCTGCAGAATTATGCACACAAATCATAGTAAAGTTATATATTATGTACGGTGCACTGATAATAAATAAGTAAACTTAAGAAGAAATGAATAAATTCTGGAGAAATAAACACCAACAAGAATGGAAGGGTTTATTTGAATGGTAGACTAGTTAATGTACAACATTGTCAAGGAAAACTGTCTATTAACTCAAAAGATGCAGCTGAGCATTCACAAACATGATGGTGAACAAATATTTGAAGGGTATCTATGTCATACGGCTTGGCACTTAGGAAGGGCATCTAAATAGGATGGAATTATTTTACGAGCCATACTTGGTTTGTTGTTGGGAATGGTGATAAGAAGCAGTTTTGGAGTCAACTGTTGTGTGCAGAGGAGAAGCTGGAGACATCACTTCCTGCTCTTGCTCGGATTGTGATCAATAAAGGAGCCTGAGCCTCTATTGGTGATTATATGAAAAAAGAGGGTAACCAAGTCTTTTGGCCAATGATTATATTGTGTTACACGGGGAGCTCAATGGAGTCATCGACGGTGCTGTTTTAAGAGGCACATAAACATCTCAAATCATCATATAAGGACATTGGCCATAGTAGAAAGATATGTTTCTAGTTGCAATGTCAGCACTTCAGTGTTGCGCTACAACAATATTAGCCAGCCGGGTATAGTTACATCGAAGGTGAAATGATTACTGGGATGGTGCCTCATGAACCTATGTAACTGACAAATAATGTGGGGGAAATAACTCAATACACCTCCACGATATTCTAACAAATTTCTGTGGTCGCACACATTCAAAATCAACTAATATAGAGCAAGGAAAAAATATCATTCTCAGTAGATTTAGATGCCCTTACATTCTGGATTTATTCTCATGCTCGTTTAACTCATGCCAATTAACTCAAAGCCAATTAACCTAGATTTATTCTCAATTAACCCAGATTTATTCTCAAAGCCAATTAACTCATGCTGGATTTATTCTCATATGGGCATTCTATTCTCACAAATTCAGATTTTACACTTATCACAAATTCAGAATCATTTTTGTACATTCACAAATTCAGAATCAGAGATGGAAAAATTAGAATTAGAATTAGAATCATTCTTGTGGCTGGTCTTCACAAGTTCCGAATCATTCAGAATCACAAATTCAGCATCATTCACTTTCAGAATCACAAATTTAGAATCATTCAGAATCACAAATTATAATTAGAATCATTCAGAATCACATTTTTACACAAATTTACATCAGAGATGGAAAAATTATAATAGATTTTTTAATCATTCTTTTTAATCACACAAATTATAAGAATGAATCATTCTTTTAATCATATTGCAAATTAGAATTAGAACCATTTATAGTTTGCAAATTAGAATCATTTGTGTAGAAGAATGATTCACACAAATTAGATAAATTTCTTTCTAATTTGACAAATTTCTTTTAATCATTCAGAATCATTCTTTTAAAAATTATAAATGATTCTAATTTATTTTTAGAAAAATCTTTTGCAAATTAGAAGCATACCAGGTGAAATGGGGATGGCCAAGAATTCATTTTTAGAAAAATCTTTTGCAAAGAGTAATAAAACCATTCACCTCGTCAACCCTCTTCGTCAAACCATTCACCTCGTCAAACCAAATTCAGAGAAGCATATCAGAGAAGCATACCAGGTGAAATGGGGATGGCCAAGCCTCTTCGTCTCTCGCCGACTCTGTCTCCTCGCCGCTCCAGTCGCCTCACCGTCGCCTCGCCTCCGTCGGGCTGCTGTTCGTCGGCTCAAACTCGTCCAGATCGTCGCCTCGCCTCCACTCGTCCAGATCGTCGCCTCCACTCGTCCAGATCTAGGGTTCAAAAAAAAGGGGAAGCTTCAGAAACAAAGGAAGAAGAAAAAAAAGAAATAAAAATAAAAATAATACAAAACGACGTCGTTTTGTATGGCTGCTGGGAGGGCTGCTGGAAACCGCGGCTGAAGATCTGAACTCATCGTGCAGCACCATATGTCTATGTGCCTGACCACATCATATCTTTTATTATTTTTTTCATCATTCAATATAAATTCATAAGTTCTATAATCTTCACCAAGTTCTATCATCTTCACTAATCGCAACACACGTGTAGGACGTCATATAAACATGCCTCAAAACCACCAAAGAACTTCTCCTGCACCTCTGCTGACAAAATTATTGCATGATTTGGAAATATTGTTGTATTAGTGATGATGCTACCAACTTTTTTATTTTTTATTTAGAGAAACCCTAATTTTTTTTTGAAGAAATATCAAATAAAATTATAAATAAAAAATAATTATATTTAAGTTTATATATATATATTAAATTCAATGGAATCAATTTTTTTTTCTCCAAAGAATAAAATTTAACTTTAATTTTTGAAAAAGGACAAATTGCTCTAATAGTTCTTGTGTTTTGGCCCTTGTTTATTTGGTCATTATAATTTTAATTAGATCGATTTTCATTCTGAATTATTAATTTTGTCTCAAATTAGTTTATTTGATTCCAATTATTAATATTCTTCCAATGACAAATACACACATGAACGGCATGTGTCATATTTTTATAAGTAGAATTGTATGCTTAATCAATTTTGTGACTTAACCTCTAGTGAAAATTTTCTATCAAATACCCTAAAGTATTATCAATTGAATCAAATTAATATAAAATCTAAACTTAAAGATTAAAATTGAACTAAATGAAACTGTAGAGACTAAAGTGACACAAGTTACAAAATATAAAGACTATCAGTGTAATTTACATTTTGAAAAAATTACGTAATAATAGGAAATGGGCACAAATTTACAAGAGGATGAAACTTGAGCAACTCCAATACTACTCTTCATTTTTTATTAGTTAAAGTATAAAAAATATATACACTTTATTTTAGTTAACTAGTTTTACGCTACTTTTTATTTTACATATTTATCCACAAACTAATTAAAAAAATCTCTTAATGCTCTCCAAATGTAAGTAGCATGCAAGAATCTTGTTAAAATAATATCGCACTAACTAATTGGTTCAAGTGAGTAAAATAATATGAAACTAGTTATAATAGATAATGAATTTTAAAGAACGCTTTAGTGATGTTCTTACCTCCACTTATTTGTAAAAAATAAATCAGTATTTCATGCTAAAATGATATATTCCCCTTTATTTAACAATTTAATCCCTCAATTTTTTCACACTTTTGCCACCGCCAACTTCTCATACTACTCCCAATTCCTCTCCAATTTTTTGTTTTTATTTTTATTTATTTTGTTATAACTGAATATCCGAACTACCTTACACACGCTTTTATTATTATTTTTTCTTACTATTAACAATGGCGTTTTCTATCAGCACATCATATTTCCTCTCCTCTCCATCTCACAATTCTTTTCTTGAATATTGGTCACTCCATTTATTTTTGATTCAAGAGGCAGTTTTATTTAATTAAGTAGATAAACGAGCTACACAACGTGGGATGGCTCTCCCACAAAAGTCCCACATCAAAAAGGTGGATGCAAAAAAAGGAGCCTTATGATACAAAACAAGAGATTCCTGTGAAAAAAATTGTATGGACTTTGCCATAGCATCAGCAACTGAGTTTGTCTCTCTAAATATATGAGTGACTTGCACAGTCCAATCATGCTAAAGAAGGGACCTGCAATCATCAACAAGGGGTTGTATCCATGATGAGCAACTAGGTTGTGATGTAAAGTAAACAAAAAGCAACATGAGAATCAGTTTGGAGAATAAGATGGTGATAGCCGAAATCCCATGCAAGGTGAGAGGGTAATTTATATGAAAGTTGGGCCGAGCTGGGTATATTGGGCAGAGCTAAGTAGTGGGTCGTTTTTGGGCCGCACTACGAAGGGCTGAGTAAAAAGACCATGTAAGTTACTCCGGTCGGAAGAAGTAGTCTTGGAATTAGACCGGTCTCAACCGTGGTATCTAGTCCGGTCACATAATTCTACTTCGGTTAAGGGATGTGTTGTGTGGAATTCGGTCTTCGGTAATTAGTTTGGCTCCACTCTTATGGATAGCTCGGTCTTAGCATGGGAAGCCGAGATAAGGGAAAGGGAGGTATGGGCCGAGCCATAATGGAGAGCCGGTCTAAGCATAGCTCGGTTGAAGATCATAGGTGCCTTGCTTACTCCGGTCGTAAGGTAGTTCGGCTGTTGTCAAAACCATCTCACTTGGTTTATGCAGTGAGGGGGGTGTTGGAGGATAAGTATTATCTTCCAGGAGTATGAATCCTAGGAGGACTCTACATGGAGGAGTAAGAGTCCTACCAGGATTGTACCACGCGAAACCTATAAAAGCTCACCAATATCACCTATGAAGAGGTAATGCAACTTTGCTCCCTGAATACATAGAGCTTTTGCCTATTTGTCTTGTTGACTGACTTAGGCATCGGAGAGGTTTCCGGCACACACCCGCCGGCTAGCTCACGTTTGTATTTTCAGGTAGTGGAACGACGTCGTACGGAGGAGCGCAGACTTGATCAACAGGATTATACGAGAAGGTGTATTTCTTTCCCGTACAATTGGCGCCGTCTGTGGGAACTCAGACAAAAAAAACCTCTTGATCAAGCTTTTCCTCAGGAAGAATCAATGGCGCACAACGAAGATGTATCACAATCCGCCGTCGACGGACTAACACCAGAGGGAGGTGCAAGGCGCGAGGGTCTACCTTTGGTCCCTCCTATGGCGGACTTGGAGCAACGACAAAATTCCAGGAGGGATGCCATGGGTAGAAGGAGGAATAACAGCCCTCATCCCTCTCGTTCGCAAAGTCCAGAGAGACAAAGGCGCAGGATTGATCCTCAAACTTTTAGAGGATCGCGTCAGGGAACAAGACGAGTTGATACGGCGGATGGCGGCGGACATGGAATCTCTAAAACGCCAGATGAAAGGAAAAGAAGTGGCGACAGGAGAGGGGCGCAACAACAAGACGCCCCCTCGCCACTCAGAGGGTCGTAGTAGAAACTCTACACCTTCCCAAGCAGAAAACAGAAGCCTCAGGACAGGCGACACGCAAGCCAGATCTTCTAGGACTCGTCACTCCAGGTCTGAGAGGACGAGATTTGAAAGGTCTTACACGGAAGGAAGCACTTACTGGCCCTCACATACGCACCAAACAAGGTCCAGACAGACAGAGTTACCCAGCTCGTCCGACCTACGAACCGTGCTAGATGAAAAGGCACGATGCAGGGAAGACGCCAGGGCACGTGATCCACATAGAGTTTCTGCCTTACAGCGGTTGGCTCCTCGGACGCATGGAAGCATCGAGGTTGGAATGCCAATACTGCGCCCAGCCTATGAACCAGCTGACAAGGCATTGGCGAGGCTGCAGACCTCACCGTTTGTTCCAGCAATTGAGAACGCGCCCCTACCATCAGGCTTCCTTCAGCCCAAATTCAATACATACGAGGGGAAGACGGACCCCTACTCACACTTGAGCCACTTTCGCTAGGTTATGGCTGTATACCGGCGGAACGAAGCCTTGATGTGCATCCTCTTTCCTTCCAGCCTTGGCGACTTAGGCTTAACTTTGTTTGAGAAACTCCCAGAAGGCAGCATAGCCTCCTGGGCGCAATTGGCGAAAGCGTTTGTCACAAGATTCAGGACAAATACCAAAACTCCGGTGGAGATCGACCAGTTACTCTCCATCGACATGGGTGACAAGGAGACCCTAAGATCTTATAACAGTCGCTACTGGGAGACATTCAACCAGATTGGGGACTGCCCCACCAATCTCGCCATTGCACAATACAAAAGAGGCCTTCCAGTCGGGAATAGACTAAGGGACTCAATCACCATGACGCCGTCACTTACCATGGAAGCCCTGATGGAAAGAGTGCACCAGCACATCAGGGTAGAAGAGGATGGCGCACGCGCCAAAGCAAAGTCAGGCGCAACCGCAGCACCAGAAAAGAAGGCCTCAGCAAAGGTCAATGCGGTAGACCGGCTGAACAGAAACGGACGTGGCAAACGAGACAACGGAGAAGACCAAGACAAAAGATGGTTGAGAGTCTGCACTGCCATAACCACGGTCTTCAAGAAACCGATCTACCGAATACTTAGTGAGATTCGCGACGAGCCTTTCGTCAAGTGGCCAGCCAAGCTAGGCGAAGCTCAGAAGGACTACGACGATAGATCTCGGTGCACCTTCCACAAAGAAAAGGGGCACCGCACTGAGAATTGCACGCCATTAAGGCAACACCTGGAAGAGTTGGTGGCTGCGGGCCACCTGGATAAATACATTGAAGGGGGGGCACAGCCAGCTCCCCAGGTCCACGATAACCCCAATGGAATGCCAATCGACGCCCCACCTCAAGGCGTAATTAATGTGATACATGGAGTCTTCGAGCCTGAGCGTGTATGCGAGCTCAGAGGGTCGATCAAAAAGGCTGAGCACTTAAGGGAGGTACTAAGCACTCAGCCTATCATCAAAAAGGGGAGGACAGAAGCCACAAACATCATGTCTTTTTCAGATAAAGACTTGGACAGAATATATTGCCCACACAATGATGCCTTGGTCGTCACTCTCCGAGTCAAGGATTTTGACGTCAAGCGGATACTGATTGACCAAGGTAGTTCATGCGAAATCATGTACTATGAGACATTCAAATAATTGAAGTTACAAGAGAAGGACTTGGCACCTGCCGTTTCTCCCCTAATAGGATTCAACTCCATGCCAGAATGGCCCGTCGGCAAAATAATCCTCCCAGTCAGAGCAGGGAGTGTGACAAAACAAGTGGAGTTCTGGGTGTTGAAAGTCCCCTCAACTTACAACATCATCTTGGGCAGAACGTGGTTGCATGCCATGCGCTCGGTGGCGTCATCCTACCACCAAGTAATGCGGTTTCCCAACGACACCGGAGTGATAGAAGAAGTTTATGGAGATCAGATCATGTCGAAGTAGTGCTTTGTCACAGTGAACGGCAGCCGCGCTACCAAAGGATACGTTCATTCGGTGGAAGAACCTGAGAGTAATGAACTATTCGCGGATGTTGGCAAAGCGGCTAGCCAGAAAGCGGTGGAAGACTTGGTGGAGGTCAGAATAGATGAAAAGAACCCGGATAAGTTCTTTTTGCTTGGTTCGTCGTTGTCCAGCACTGAGAGATTGGAGGTCTTGGAATTTCTGACCTCCAACATCGAAGTGTTCGCCTGGACCCCATACGACATGCCAGGCATTGATCCCAACTTCACCTGCCACCAACTCAACGTCCACCCTTCTGCCAGACCAGTCATTCAGCGCACCCGCAGATCGGCACTCCACCACGCCAAAATAGTGGCAGAAGAAGTAGAAAACCTGCTGGAGGCAGGGGCAATCAGAGAGGTGCACTACCCAAGATGGATCTCCAATACCGTCGTAGTGCCAAAGAAGAATGGCAAGTGGCGTGTTTGCGTCGACTACAAAACGGTCAACAAGGCGTGCCCAAAAGATAGCTTTCCTCTACCAAGGATAGATCAACTGGTAGACCTAACGGCGGGGCACAACAGACTTAGCTTCCTGGATGCATACAGAGGCTACCACCAAATCGCCATGCATGAACCAGACCAGGAGGTGACATCCTTCACAACTCCAAGAGGACTATACTGCTACAAGGTCATGCCTTTTGGCCTAAAGAACGCAGGGGCGACATTCCAGAGAATGGTCACCAAGATGTTTGAGCCATTGTTAGGCAGAACAATGGAGGCTTACATCGACGATATGGTGGTCAAGAGCAAGGATGAGAATGACCACCTCAAAGACCTAAGTGAGATGTTTGAGATCCTGAAGAAGCATAAGTTACGCCTCAACGCGTCGAAGTGTGCATTCGGAGTAGGATCAGGCAAATTCCTAGGCTTCTTGGTGACCAACCGAGGTATAGAAGCAGACCCTTCTCAGATCAAGGCAATACAGGATCTGGAAAGGCCAAATTCAGTGAAGGAAGTGCAACACCTCACCGGCATGGCAGCCGCACTCAATCGGTTCATAAGCCGGTCGTCAGATAGACTACGACCATTCTTCCATACGCTGAAGGCCAAGTTTGAGTGGGACGAAGAATACGACCAAGCCCTGGAAAGCTTGAAGGAGTACATGTCTTCTCCACCACTCCTTGTAACACCAATCCCTGGAGAAGAACTCTTCTTATATATGGCAGTCTCGCAACACGCAATCAGCGCAGTGTTGGTCCGTGCAGAAGAAATCCAACACCTTCCCATCTACTATGTCAGCAAGACATTACTGGGCGCCGAAACGAGGTACTTGCCACTAGAGAAACTGGCATTGGCCTTGATGATGGCTTCAAGAAAGTTATCACATTACTTTCACGCCCACACCATAGTTGTTCTCACAGCCTTCCCATTGAAGGCTTTATTTGAAAGAGCAAACTTCTCTGGGCGAATTCTGAAGTGGGCAGTAGAGTTGGGACAATACGACATCAAGTTCCAACCTAGGACCGCAATAAAAGCACAAGCATTGGCAGATTTTGTTGCAGAATTCACACCAGGGAGTCATCACATCTGCCCAATCGACCTAACTGAGACAACCGAACTAGGGATGGAAGTTGACGTCGGAAGAATGCAACCCCTGGTACTGGTTACTCAGTCAGGCCCCAAGGTAGACCAGAGCAAAGTAAGGAAGGAAGAAACGAACCATACTATGCCAAGTCAGGACCCACCGACAAATAAAGACTTGGTACAAACAGAAAGCAAGGGGCAGACAGCGAACATGGACTCTGAAGAAAACGCCAGCAACCTGGAAGATCCCAAGGCATCATCTGATCCCTCCACCTGCTGGAAATTGTTTGTCGGAGAGATGTGGAAGCTCTTCGTGGATGGAGCATCCAACCGGCATGGAGCAGGACTTGGCATAGTCCTCATCTCTCCAGACGGCCTAGTAGTGGAGCAGGCAATCAACCTTGGCTTCCCAGCATCAAACAACGAAGCGGAGTATGAAGCGCTCCTGGCAGGACTCAAGTCAGCATTCTACATGAAGGCCACCGAGCTAATGGTTTACAGCGACTCGCAACTGGTGGTAAACCAAATATCTGGCGACTACGAGGCAAATGATGATAGAATGGCCAAGTACCAAGAATTGGTCAGAACAGAGATAAAGAAGTTTGAAGTAGTGAGGATAGAACAGATCGGCAGAGAGGAAAACAGCAGAGTAGACGAACTTGCAGGTTTCGCCTCAATGGCAGACACCTCCACTCCTCACCCACTACTAATCGACTATCTACCTAGACCAAGTATTGAAGACCCAGAAGCAGAAGAAGTATGTTGTGCAGAGTTAGGCCCTTCTTGGATGGATCCCATCATATTGTTCCTGAAAAACGGTACCTTACCGGAAGAAAAGAAAGAAGCCAACAGAATAAGAGCAAAGTCGCAGCGATTTTGGCTCTCTCCATCCTTAGCCTTATACAAAAAGTCGTTCTCAGGACCTTACTTAAAGTGTGTTCACCCCAGCAAAGTGGAAGCATTCCTGTTCAAAATATATGAGGGTGTATGTGGCAGCCATCAAGGAGGAAGATCATTGGCATATAGAGCGATTTCACAAGGATATTGGTGGCCGTACATGCAAGCAGATTCAGAGAAGTATGTTAAAAAATGCGAAAAGTGTCAAAAGTTCGCACACCAAATACACCAACCTGCTAGAGAACTTCTACCTCTAACTAGCCCATGGCCCTTCGCAATGTGGGGATTCGACATAGTAGGTCCACTCCCAACAGCACCAGGCAACAGGAAGTTCTTTCTCACCGCAACCGACTACTTCACAAAGTGGGTGGAAGCAGAAGCCTTGGCATCAATCAAGGAAAAAGATGTGAAGAAGTTTGTTTGGCAGAACATCATTACTCGCTTTGGCATACCAAAAGCACTGATCTCAGACAACGGCACTCAGTTCGACGGCAGAATTTTCAGAGGCTTTTGTGAGGAGTACAAGATAGAGTTCTACAATTCTACACCGGCATATCCCCAAGCAAATGGTCAGGCAGAAGCATCAAATAAAGTCGTCTTGGATGGATTGAAGAAAAGGTTAGAGAAAGCCAAAGGAAAGTGGGCAGAAGAGCTCCCTCATGTTTTATGGGCTTACCGCACCACGCCTCGTCGATCAACAGGAGAAACACCATTCTCCTTAGCTTATGGCATGGAAGCAGTCATCCCATTAGAAGTTGGCCTCCCCACAATTCGGAGCGAAAACTTTGACCCAGACTTAAATGGCGAGGCCATAGCATTAGAGCTTGACCTTGCGGAAGAAAGAAGAGACAGAGCATTGGTTCACATCGCCTCCTACCAACAAGAGTTGTCTAGAAAATATAACAAAACAGTGCATCCAAGACAGTTCAAGATCGGCAATTGGGTACTTCGCAAAGTAATGGGAAACACCCTGATTCCAGGAGATGGCAAGTTGAGGCCAAATTGGGAAGGACCTTACAAAGTGGTCGGTTTAGCAGGCAAAGGGGCATACCACTTAGAAGATGAGGACGGCAAAGCAATTCCTAGGCCATGGAACACTGCCAATCTTAAGTTGTTTTATTTCTAGCTTTTTTTTCTTTTAAGTATGTGTAATTTTTTACTTTCTCAATAAAACAAGTCGATTCTTTCTTAGTATAATTGTTTTCAGTAGAAAGTAACCTTAGTAAGTTAGTAGCACTGTAAACATAGTTGGCCGGAATAACCAACTATGACCCCTCCTAAGCCCAGGATAAGGGTCCAGGCTGCAGGACGTTTGGTCGGAATAACCAAACACCTTATTCTAAGTTGGCTGGAAAAACCAACTTAGAGGTTGGCTGGATTAAACCAACTCTTTGTACTCTTCAGCCGAAGTAAGTGTATGGCTGAAGAGTGGTTAGCTGGATTAAACCAACTATTTGTACTCTTCAGCCGAAGTAAGTGTATGGCTGAAGAGTGGTTGGCTGGATTAAACCAACTCTTTTTACTCTTCAGCCGAAGTAAGTGTATGGCTGAAGAGTGGTTGGCTGGATTAAACCAACTCTTTTTACCCTTCAGCCGAAGTAAGTGTATAGCTGAAGAGTGGTTGGCTGGATTAAACCAACTCTTTGTACTCTTCAGCCGAAGTACGTGTATGGCTGAAGAGTGGTTGGCTGGATTAAACCAACTATTTGTACTCTTCAGCCGAAGTAAGTGTATGGCTGAAGAGTGGTTGGCTGGATTAAACCAACACCGGATACTCTTCAGCCGAAGTAGTTATATCGGCTGAAGAGTGGTTGGCTGGATTAAACCAACTCTTTGTACTCTTCAGCCGAAGTATCTATATCGGCTGAAGAGTGGTTGGCCGGATTTAACCAACACTGGATACTCTACAGTCGAAGTAGCTATATCGGCTGAAGAGTGGTTGGCTAGTAAGTCAGATAGCTTAAACCGAGATCACAGTTCAGCAAATGAGTACATGGAAAATTCATTACAAGTACAAACATAAAGAACAAAACCGAAATAAGTGTTGGAGCACAGAAGAAGATTTTTTCATTGAAGAAAAAAGCAAGTACAATTGAGGGGCCACAGCCCGGTTACAAAGTTCAAATACAAAGAAGAAAGAAAAAATCAGTTGAAAAGATCGTCAAGTTCGGCATCGAATTCTGCATCAGCATTTGCCCGAAGTCCGGTTTCAGGCTGAAGCACGGTTTCAGGTGGGAGCTCGGTTTCAGCATGAACCTCGGTACTAATGGGCTGCGCGTTGTCAGTCTGCAGCTCATCAGTAAGGTCTTCAACTACCAGCTCCAACCGAACCGTCTGATCGTTGGGTTGCTCATTGATCACCGGAGTGACAGTTGGTTCATCCTCATCATCATCATCATCATCATCTTCATCGCCAGACCCTTCAAGAAGTTGTCTTTGGAGATCGGCAGCATATTACGAAAGTGAGGCCGGAATAGAATACGGTGGAGCATCGTAGACATCGGTGTCAGGCTTACAACCGAGCCGCTCCACCGCACTCCTCCAGCCACATTTGAAGAATAAGTCCTTTGCTGCATCGCACTGGAGGGTGTAGGCGTCTTCAGCCTTCTTGAAGCCTCTTTTTTCGGCCTTTTTTATTCCGGCTTTAAGTTCGTTTATTTCGGTGTCTTTTTTCTTCTCAATTTTTGCCAAAAGGCGCAGATATTTGTCTTTTGCCTCACTGGCAACCTTTCGCTTTTCGGCTTCGACCGAATTAGCAAGCTCGGTCAGCCGACTATTCTCAGCACGCAGCTCGGCCAGATGTTTTTTGGCTTCCTCTAGCTCGGCCGATTTTGCTTCGGCCTCCGCCATGGCTTCCCTTGTACTTCGCCGAAGTTCCATGACCTTCCTGTGAGTAACTTGATTTTTCTGGATGGCCTGCAAAGGAGAAGTGACGTTAGCCGAACTGAAAGTTGGGAAAAAAACTAGAAAGAAAGAGAGAGTCACTTACCAGGATCATGGACTTGGTCGAAGACCGGATGGACTTCAGCTCGGTGTTAAGCTGTTTGTAGTGGTGCTCCATGTCCTTGGGAAGGCACACACTCTTGGCTAAGTTGAAAGCCATCAGGTGGTCCTTCTCTGTCACAACCGAATCTGAGGCAGTGATATCTCGGTTGTTGAAGGTCAGTTCGGGGACCCATTTGGAGGAAGATGCAGTTCGGTCGGATTGCTCAGGCTGGGGGCTTGGTTGAATGCTTGGGGGAGGACTTGGTGGCGGGATGGTCTCATCTTCATCAGCAAGACGTGGCTCGGTTTGGTTAGTCTGGGCACGTTTGCTTGGGCGAGATGAGAGCGGCCGTTGGGATGGAAGGGCCACCACGGTCTCAGTGGTCTGGCCGGTTTGTGGTACGTCGGCTGGAGTTGTTGCGGTTAGAAGGGCCTTTAGCCTGTTCTTCTTTGCCATTTCTTGTTCGGCGGTAAGGGGCACAAGGTTGATCTGGGGCAAGGATGGGTCCGGTTCTGGTGCCTCTTCAAGAAGAAAGTCGGTCACCTTCGCTTTTCGGCGACCGCTGTATCGGTAGGTCGGCTCAAAATTTAGAAGTTTTGCCCAACTTCTCTCCTTAACTCGTAGTGCGGCGCGCAGAATACCAAGGTTTGGGTGGCCGTAATTTGATAGGAGATGGGCTTTATCTGCAAAAAAGAGACAAACTGTTAGTTCGGTTCAAAGGAGAAAGCCGAAATAAAGAAAAGATTGAATTGAAACCGAAGTATGTATACCAGGTACTCCTTTTTTCCAATTTATTCTTCGGCCAGGAATCTGGGCTTGATGATCTTCGAAGTTCCCAGACACCCAGAAGAAGTCATCGTCATTTAGGTCTTTGTCCGGTGTATGTTTTATTATTTTCTCCCGGCCACGGCGTATTCTTAAATAATAACACCAGCCTTCATCTTTGGATCCTAAGGAGTATTGATGGAATATTTCGGCTAAACCGAGGTTAAGACCGGTTTGGCGGTTTAGCGCATCTATGCCCATTATTATACGGTAAGTGTTGGTGGATAGCTGGGTTGGGCATAATCTGGTTTGTCTAAGGAATTCGCATATTAAAGGTTGGACTGGGAATCTGAGTCCGGTTTCTATTATTGATTGGATGGTAAAGGGAACAAAGCCTTCGTTGTCCCATGGGTCAACGTCTTGTTCGGCTAAGGTAAGATTTACATCAGCTGGAATGTTGTATTCTTTTCTGAATTCGGCTAGGCCTCCTGGGGTTTCTACTAGGAACCTATATTTCCCCATTTATGGTATAAGTTAAGAATAAATTATCTCGGTCAAAAAAGTGTGCTCAGTAGCTCGGTTGAGTGCAGGGAAGTGCCTGGCAACCTAAGTCTGCAAAGTGAAAAAACAAGGTGTTAAGCACAGATCATTGACCGTGCTACAAAAAACAAAGCAGAAAAGACAAGTCCCACTTCGGCTACGCAGTGTACTACGGGATCTACCACGGTCGCTAGCAAGGTGCTTGTTATCTCGGTTCTACCTGTGGTTTTATTACTTCGGTTAAGCATCAAGGGGCAGCTTTCTGAGTTCGGTTTAGGAACTGAGAAAGCTGGCTTAGCCCCCAAAGCTTAGCTCGGTCGGGGGCCGAAATTTTCTAGTTCAGTGCATTTTTATTTCGGCTAATGTGAATCAGTTGGTGCCCTATTGAAACTACTTCTACACGCACAAGTTATAGTTCGGTTTTAGTCTGACTGAATCTGTGTATAGCAGAAACTGTTTCCTAGTTCGGTTGGACGTGTTTGTGGATCAAACAAGTGTTTTACTAACAATTTCTTGAAGTTCCTAAAGCTCTTGTGAAGTTTTTTCCAGAAACTACACGAAACTAAGCATAGAGAGTGTTTTGCAAAAACATATGAAACAGAAAATAAAGGAAAATAAGAATGGATTCATGTGCTTACCTGATAGAGAGGAAGAACTGAAGATGGCAGTAGTAGTGGCAAAAACACGAGCTTCAAGATTGCTAGAAGATTGAAGAATAATGGAAGAGTTCGAAGGAAGAGAGAAGGAAGTGAATAGTAAAGTGAAAAATCTGAAATGAAGAGTGTGTTTTGTGTAAAGGCAAAAGGGCGGGAACTGTTCAAATTCACGAAGTACGAAGAACGGCGTAACAGCTGGGATTGACCAATCAAAGGCTGCCTGTAGACGTCCCCGAACGCATCCGGGGGCAGGAGTGCGAGTCCCCCCCCGTTCTGGTTCGATATTGGGTTACTACTGTTCGAAGGACTCAAATGTCACGGTTTTTAATCTTGAGCCAAAGAGTCCAAATCCGGCAAATCGTTTTTGAAAACAGATTTTTGAAAGAAGTGCCAAACATGGACTGCTTTGCCAGATACAGAGTCGCCACCTAAATATTTTTTAATGGGAAATTTAGGAAACCCTGACTCGGTGCCAAAGGCCACGTGTCCGTCATCACCAAAGTTGCCTCGACTCGGGAACTTGGGTACGATTGGGGAAGGTCACTTCGTGAGCACCCCCGCTCGCCCGGTCAAAGACCGGCCTCTACTAACCATGATATCTGTTTTTGAAAACATTGTGTGTTCTTATTCCGTCTATTAGCCTAGGTTACTATGTGATGCGCACAGCATACAAGTATAGACCGGGTCGTCTGTATTGGAACAAAATATTTCATGTTTGTTTGTTTGAAAATGGTTTGATGGTGCTACCTGCAGGTAGGCTAAGACGTGGATTTGCCACCCTCAGGTGGGCTTAGAAAACAGTGATTTTGCCACTATCTAGTGGGCTTAAAACAAACAGTCAATGCATTGTTCCAATCCAAATAACTCAACCTCCACCCACAGGCATTCAAGGCAGTTATATCACATAAGCAAATAGCCTCATGGCAAGCATGCTATTCATGGCAGTCACTCACACGCATGCAAGGATGCTAAAGCACAAAACTCACCGAGTACTCCAAGCCAAAACAGAAGCTCATTAGAAATCATGCATGATCCTAAATATGCTGAAATGCCTAATGCAACACATGCAAAATGCAACTATAGCAGGCTCGGCTATTCTAAACATGGCATATGGAATGCTACAACTAACACGTATTCAATTTGGAATTGAAATACAAATGCAGTTTGTATGATGCGCCGAGCCCGGTGCATGCAAAACAGATGAATGATGCAAACATGCTGTCATACTGTATGCTAATTGAAATATGCCCTATATCTAACCATTGTAAGCAGGTAAATAAAAGGGAGAAAGACGTGGGGTTGGAAGACATACATCGCACTCACCCACACTTATTACAATTATGCCCTCGCGCAGAGGGTCCAAATAAATATACAGTCCGAATAAAAGAATATTACAGTCCAAAATAATACAGATTCCTAATTAATTAACAAATTAACTAAGAAAACTGTAAAACTGGCATGCAAGCCAGGGGCTGCCTTGATTCTGATGAATGATGCATGCCGGGCTGCTTTGGCACTGAAATCCACTGGGATGCCCCAATTAGCCTCTGTTTGCACCTGCTCTTGAAATGTGTGCCAAGCTCCGAAAAGTTGCTGATTCTTCATTTTGCTGCAACAGAGAGCAGGAAAGGGGCATAGCAATGTATTTCACAAATATATGCATGCCTCGATCCTCGTGCCACCAATCACACATCTCGATGCATGATGGCCGAGGAGTCGGATTGCACAACTCAATATAGGATGAATGCGTATGAATGCTACAACAAAACCTAACTCCATCATGGGTAATCCGGAGTGTCGGTGACTTGGGAATTGAGACCCGTTCCGTCACTCGGGGTGCGAAACGTGCCTCGTTTCCCGTGCCCGGGCTAACTCCTATTCTGAACACGATGCAATATGCATGAAATGCAGCTAATATACAATCCTAACATACACAATGCTATGAAAATGAGATGCCTCGAAATGCGTGCACGCGGGCACGCAAACCGAGGCAATGATCCTAAGGCATGAAATGGCAATACGCAATGCAAATTGGACTTACACTAACACGAGTGGACCTCAGCCACACTCACATAAGAGGCCGATGGATGAAAATGAAGTGCCTCGAAATGCATGCACACGGGCACGCAACCGAGGCAATGGCATACGCAATGCAATGGCATGGAAATATGATATGGGCTTACGCTAACATGAGTGGACCTCAGCCACACTCACATAAGAGGCCGATAGATGAAAATGAAGTGCCTCGAAATGCGTGCACGCGGGCACGCAAACCGAGGCAATGATCCTAAAGCATGGAATGGCACTCCAAATGCAATATGGGCTTACACTAACATGAGAGAGCCTCAGCCACACTCACACAAGAGGCCAATGGATGAAAATGAAGTGCCTCGAAATGCGTGCACACGGGCACGCAAACCGAGGCAATGGCCCTAAGGCATGAAATGGCATGGAATAGGATATGCAAACATGCAAATGAATTTCAGCACTGAAATTACGGGAAAAACATTCCCGAAAGATGGCGAAATGACACCAAATGCGAGGAATGGTCCCGAAATGCGAATTTAGGCACCCGAAATGGCCTATAGCTATGCAATGCATGCACAATATGGACATGGAATGAAAATACAGTAGCAAGGCAGCCCCAAGAAAAGCGTTTTTCAGTCATAAAAAGGGCTAAACAGCAAGCATAGATAGGGCAACAATGGTATGCAAAAATAGGGGCCAAGAGAGGGGCTATGAAACAAGTGGTAGATGCAAAGCCCAAATGGAAAAATACCCTTCTACAACACTGAAGAGGGGCCAAAAATATGCACATTTACAGTAGATGACAACCCCAAAAACAGTATGCAAACATGCTAGAAATGCCATGCAAGATTGAAGCTAACAAAGGCTATAACATGAGGTACTCCAAAAATTCATCAAACCAACAAGGACCCTTAATGAAACATGTTAAGAAGGTCAAAAAATGACCACTTTCAGCTCTGATCATGGTCCAAAAACAGAAGCAAAATGGGCTAGCAAAGCATGCAAAAACAGGGGTAAAACATGGATTCAAAGCAAGTGACACCTGGAGTATGAAAACAGTGTTGAGCCCTTCTTCAATATTTAAAAGGGGCTCAAAATAAGCACAATCTTAGTTTATGAAATGCTCCAAAACAGATCACACATAGGCCAAACAAATCATGCAAATTTACGGTAAATAGGAGAGATTATGAAGTAAGTGCAAGATAGGGGGCCCAAACAGGGTTGAGCCCTTCTTCAATGTTGAAGAGGGGCTCAAAATAGACCCACTCACAGTTTACATTATGCTCGAAAACAGATCACACATAGGCTAGAAATTTCATGCAAAATAATAGCATACAAGATGATATTGAAGCAAGTACCAAATAGAGGGCTCAAACAGGGTTGAGCCCTTAAACAAACATGAAGAATGACTCAAAAAAGGCCTAGTTTCAGTTAGGGTTGGAGCCCAAAACAGTAAGCAAATAGGGCTAAGAAATGAGGCAAAAATGAGCTCAAAAGAGGGAGATTCACACTTACCCTTGAAGACCACTTCTTTTCTACCTCTTGGCTTGAGTTGCAGCACCTTTGACCTCTGGAAATCAGCCTCCAAGTGTTGGAATGGAGTGTGGGGGTCTTGTGCTAGGGGTTGATGTAGAAATGGTGCAAGGAAAATGACTTTGGAGCTTGGAAATGGAGAGAAATGGGAGGTGGAAGGTCTATCTCTCTCTCAAATGTGTCTAAAAAAATATCTAACCCCCATACAAGAAGCCAAGCCTCTCCTTTATAGAGGAGAGGCATGAAAATATCTAAAGGACCTCTCTAATCCTCCATACACGTGTATGGAGGATGGTCCAATTGGCAACCAGCTGGCACAGCTGGAATACACTGAGGGAGAGAAAAATGGTCGGCTAGCTTAAAGGGGCAAAAAAGTCACTTTTTTGGGTAGGTGGCCGGCCGGCTGGAAAAGGTGACCGGTCTGCCAGGTCAACATGAGAAAAGTGGCCGGTGACCCCCTAGGATGAAGCCCCAGAAGTTATCTTTCCAATGCCGCAAACCTTGCATTAAAATTCCTCCTGTAGAAAAAGTTATGCCAGTTTCCGTAAAGCCGCGCAGATTCGGTCCAAACGGACTTCAACCAACCATATCTCCTCCCCCCGGATTTGGACTTAGGAGATTATTGAGTGAAAAATGAAGCCCCGGAAGTAAGCTTTCCAATGATAGTGGCCTCATATTTTAATTCTTCTTGTACAAAGAGTTACGCCCGTTTCGGTGAAGCCGCGCAGACTTTTCTCCTTCCCAGATTCATGCTGAACCACTTTTGACCAAACAAAAAGTTGGTTGTCAGAACAATTGCTGGCCTCCCACCCTACTACAAGCTTCCTAACCATGAAAATAAAGCCTCCACCAAAAATGAGCCCAAACCGATGCGAAATGAAGGTTCGGGGGCCGAAACGCGCAGTTCAGTACCCCGAAAACTGACTGTTGGGCACCGGGAGTGGTGTTCGACCACGAAGTCGGTCCCTCAGACCCTAGTGTCCCTCAAAAGGGAGCAAATAAGATGTATGCCAAAAACCGGAGGAATCAGAGATGGTTAGACGGTCCCGAACCGAGGCACACGGCCTGACGGCTCCGAAAACCGGGAACCGGGCTCCGAAATGGGCAAAATGGCCTACGGCCACGAAATGTAGCCTACGGCCATTGAGAGATGGTCTACGGGACCTCTCCCTCCCCTCAGGAAGAAAAATAGAGAAAACCGAGCCTGGTTCGCGAACCGAGACAAAGTACAGAAAAGGGTTCGGAAGTCCGGAGGCAGGGCTCACGGCCGAGACTCTGAGACTTCTGAACGAGCACAATATGCAATATCACCGAGCGCTCAATCGGTGACGTCTAAGTCTTAAGGTCGGTCAAAAATGGGGTGTCTACACTGCCACGTGTCACTGGCAAGGGAAGCGTTTTAGTTGCTGCAATCGAAAAGACGTTTTGACCGGGCGTGTGTGGCTCGGCTTGAGCACAGCTTGGCTTAGACTTAGCTCGGTTGATATGCTAAATAGATTTTAGCTCGGCTGGAGGAGTTAGCAGGTTTTACAGCTCGGCCGGAATAGCTATAGGATTATAGCTCGGCTGGAAAGGCTTACGAACTCTAGCTCGATTGATGGACAGGTAATCCCTATCATGCTACGCAGATGGAATTAAGGGGCAATTGAGAGGGTAATTTATATGAAAGTTGGGCCGAGCTGGGTATATTGGGCCGAGCTAAGTAGTGGGTCGTTTTTGGGCCGCACTACGAAGGGCTGAGTAAAAAGACCATGTAAGTTATTCCGGTCGGAAGAAGTAGTCTTGGAGTTAGACCGGTCTCAACCGTGGTATCTAGTCCGGTCACATAATTCTACTTTGGTTAAGGGATGTGTTGTGTGGAATTCGGTCTTCGGTAATTAGTTTGGCTCCACTCTTATGGATAGCTCGGTCTTAGCATGGGAAGCCGAGATAAGGGAAAGGGAGGTATGGGCCGAGCCATAATGGAGAGCCGGTCTAAGCATAGCTCGGTTGAAGATCATAGGTGCCTTGCTTACTCCGGTCGTAAGGTAGTTCGGCTGTTGTCAAAACCATCTCACTTGGTTTATGCAGTGAGGGGGGTGTTGGAGGATAAGTATTATCTTCCAGGAGTATGAATCCTAGGAGGACTCTACATGGAGGAGTAAGAGTCCTACCAGGATTGTACCACGCGAAACCTATAAAAGCTCACCAATATCACCTATGAAGAGGTAATGCAACTTTGCTTCCTGAATACATAGAGCTTTTGCCTATTTGTCTTGTTGACTGACTTAGGCATCGGAGAGGTTTCCGGCACACACCCGCCGGCTAGCTCACGTTTGTGTTTTCAGGTAGTGGAACGACGTCGTACGGAGGAGCGCAAACTTGATCAACAGGATTATACGAGAATGTGTATTTCTTTCCCGTACACAAGGGATAATAAATTTGAATGCCTTAGAGTTCAGCAATCATACTGGATGAAGTATCAAAATGTTGGGCAAATCCTATAAACCATGATCCATTAGAATTGTGAAATACCGCAGCATGACTTGCAGAGTCAGGCCTCGTCTCGTTTGGCAAGTTGTGATTTTAGTCAAAAAGTTATTAAAAAAATTAAAAAATTAATAACCTATATTAAAAAGTCTAAATATTCTATTTTCTCTCTACTTTTTGTATATCTTTTCGTAAAAAATAAAAAAGTTATTTCAAACATACTAATTTTTTTTACATCATATTTTAGTTAAAAAGTTACTTAAAAAATCTGTTCCCAAACGAGGCCTAATATATCCTAACACACAACCATCTGTATTTAAGGTCACAAATTTTTTTTGGGGGGGGGGACTGAAATAGTAAAGCACTAGAAATTGAGGTATATGCGAGAAAGAATTAGTGTGTTTGGTTTCAATTTTTTAAGTTTAATTTTTTTAAAATTGAGTTTTTTATTTTTCGTATTTTTTTTATTTTTAGTGAATATTTTTAAAATTTTAAGTATTTTTTTTTATATTTTTTAGATGCACCTTACTTAGATGTATCTAAGAAGTAAAATATTTGTAAAATAATATTTTAAAAAATTAATAAATACACAAAATACAAGAAATGTACTGAATTATCATTTTTTGTTTTTTGTATTTTTGGTATTTAGTGAATTTTTTAAAAAAAAAAATTCATTTTTTTAAATATTTAAAAAAAAAAAACAATTTAGAGAATTGACCAACTTTTCAAATTATTTGGGAAACTAATCTGGTTTTTGAAATCGCATTTTTAAAATGCGATTTTGAAATTGAAATTGCATTTTCAACATGTAATTTCACCTGAAATCGCAAGTTGAAAATGCAATTTATGATGACATGGACTTCACTTTTTGAAATTGCATTTTCAACATGCAATTTCAAGGTGAAATTACATGTTGAAAATGTAATTTCAATTTCAAAATCACATTTTGAAAATGTGATTTAAAAAACTAGGTTAGTTTCTCAAATAGTTTGAAAAGTGGGTCAATTCTCTAAATTGTTTTTTTTTTTTTAGAATATTAAAAAAAAACTCATAGTTACACCCCCAGTGTAATTTTTTTTTTAAATTATATATTTATAAAAAAAAATTTATAACTTTAAACATAAATATTTGTTAAAATTTTCACCCACTTGTAATAATTTTTCAATAAATTCATTGATGTGATAGTTCTCCATATAACTATAGAATGTTGCAATTAGCATCCCATTTCTTTGAACCCCCATAAATTTTAAAACTCTTAAAATTTCTTTCCTCTCCCCAAATAATATCAAAATTATTTTTATAAAAATTTTGCCCCTACTCAAATGCACACCCCCACACTCTTAAAAACCATTATCCCCCAAAATCCTAATAAAAAAAACTCTCCAAAATCAATTGTCTTTCTCACGACGGTGGAAGAAAAATGTTTCTAAAGTGAATCGATCAGTGTAATGAATGTGTTCTCTGTGATCTTCATTTTTTTCTTCGCATTAGGTGCGTATGTCTTACTTTAATTCTATCAATTTCTTTGATCAATCTTAAACTCTAAAAGCAACGGATATAAATATATATATATATGTGTGTGTGTGTATATGTATAGTTAGAAGGGAGCAAATTCACTTGTTCAATCTTAATCTTGTCCCTTCCCCATCTCCCGAAATCTCTATCCTCTCTGTTTCACTGAGAATGTTCAGACTTGTATTTCCGAACAAATAAATTATGTTCGAGGCTATGTCCTTGAACAAATAACCAATTTTCGGGCATGTATTCCCGAATTAAATAAAACGAAAACTCCTACAAATGTGAAAATTTAACTTTTCAAAGTGTATCAAAATTTCATGTTCGGACTTGTGTTCTCAAACAAATAACCAATGTTCGGGCTTGTGTTAATAAGTAATGTTCAGGTCAGTGTTATTGAATTTTGGTTATATGTTATGTTATTCAATACTGAAAAAAAATACAAACAGTTTTCACTATTGTTGTTGTGTTTTTTAAGAAATTTTCTTTGCAAGGCCAACCTCCTTCGAACTAAAACACCATCAAAGTTATGAATTTATTCTAAACTTACATTATTATACTCCTCTCGTCTCATGAAGTTGTGGTTGTCGGAAAAATTTCCACTCATTGCCATTGCCGGGGAAGTGTGTGTAATCAAATGTTTGCTACCATTGCCATTGGAATATCACCGCCGGAAGGTTCTCAAAGTTTTGAGGGTGGGATTTGGGGAAGATGAATGTGTAGTGATGGAGGTGAGTGCTCTCATAAATCCTATCTTATGATTTCGTGGGTGTGTGAGCTTAATTATAAGATGGAGTGTCCCAAAATGACTAATGTCCTTCTTAATAATTTTATTTAAGATTATTATTATAATAAAAAAAATAAAAAAAATAAAAAATTTAAAATAATAAATGGAGTGTTGATAACATCACTCATAATTATAACTTTTGTTGTGGTATAAATTGACCAAATATCCTCCTATGATTTACTAGCAACTTTTGAACAGGGATATTCCTGTAAGTTCATAAGAATTTACTGGGCAAAAGCTAAGGGCCTACTTGGCAACAGGTACAGAACCACCCATCAGTAAAATATCCAACCAAACTTTCATACATTTCCAAGAAAAATTCTCGTAAAGCAAGTGAGGTTTCCAAGCATCAATTACTTTTAATTAAAATAAAGTTGAGGGAATAGAATTAATAAATTTATCTACACATAAAAGAAATGATCTAAAGTTCTCAAACTAGCACTAATACTAAAACTAGAGACAAAATCAAAGGAAAGCCCTAGATAAGTCCACATAGATAGGAAAAATAAGTCCACATAGATAGAATTAAAACACAAAAAAGTAAAAAATAAAAAATCAAGAATGTTTATGTCCACGCACTGAGGCTCCATTGTGTCATTTTGATCTTTACACTTTCAATTGGCTCATTTTGACATTTAATTTTGGAGTTTGTATCAATTTGGTGCAATCGATAATGACGGGTACGATTTTTAAATTTTTTTTTCACTAGTGGTTGAGATTAACTCACTGAATTGAGTAAATTTATAATTTTACCCTTTAAAACTAGACACATATCGCTCATGTATTTTGTTTCATATTATGATAATCAATTTGACTAAATTGAGATAAATTAATAAATTCAGAGTAAAAAATGAGACAAGTGAAATTGTATGATTAAAATGACCCAAAGCCAAATTATAGGGACTAGTTATGTTATTTACTCTAAAATTTATATAAAATTTTGTTTGTATTCAGTCACTAAAAAAAACCAACTACAGCTTGAGTTGTATCACTTCATGTATCTATTTCATGGCTAGAGTACCATATGCTTCCTATCACTGTCCATGCATGCATGAACATACAAATTAAAGTTTATATTTGCAACTTTTCTCATATATAGAGTATGTCTAACATGCAAACTTAGCTATCTTAGCTAAACTTTACAAAGAGGTATATATTGACAATGCCCATTGAATATTGACATCCATTAACATCAACAAACAATATGGTACTATTGTTTTTATCATACCTCTTAGTAGGTTGGGACAAAAAAAACACATGCTAGCATTCTTTCGGTGGATTATAATGACATATTTGAAAATGATGTTATAATAAATAGATATTTTATTAGAGTTTCTTATTATTAAATGAAAATATAATGAAATTCACATTAATAAGTACAAGTGCGACTCATTATTTTACATTTGCTGATAAAAATAAAAATGACAAATCCATTTAAAATGAGGAGGCAAAAGGGGTTGCAAATGCGTTACCAATTGAGCATTTCATGTCAGTGTATTTTAAAGGAGAGTTTTTTGGACCATGCCTCCAAGCGTGCAATGCTCTATGTGGAATTTCCATGTAAATCCAATCACTTCTTTGCCATATTGAAAATATGCCTTATTTGATTGAGAAACAAGAAATCCGATTTTCACAAAACCCGACAAATAATTGTCATAACATGACCCAAAACAAAAAACCTACAACCTCTCTGTTAAGTTTTTATTCTTGACAATCCCGATTGACAAAACTCCTTTCAGTTGTACTTATTTTCGCATTTTTTATTTCAGTGAGGTTATGAGTGTTTAGATGCGAATCCAATCCGAATTGTGCCTTATAGAGAAGTTTGTGATGTTAATACTTTCAAGATTGCCACTTCGCTGATTATGACGGGGATCGAGCTGCCCGGTCAGCTCGCGGGAGTCCAGGGGGCGGTGCCCCTTGGCGAGGTCAAGGAGCAGCGCCCCCGAAACAAAATGCAAAATTGCTTTCGAAGTTGCCTATCCGCCCTTGCTCGCTAGAGCGAAGGTTGTGTCTGGCAAAAAACCTGAGAATGATGAATGTACACTCGAGCAAAGGTTGTGTGGCTCGAGAGAAGCCACTTATGAAAAAACACGCGAGATTAGTTCCTCGCTCGAACGAGAGAGTCTCCGCTCGAGCGAGTTTCGCAGTCCCAAATTTTTATAAGTACGTGTTTCTGTCAGATTTTAGGATTACTGCTCCAGATTTTCTTTTTGGATATTAAGGTTTATATCTGGGGATATTTTGCTAGTTTTCTTTGATATTTAATTGAGTATTCAACTCATGGGTTAAGAAGAATACATCAAAGGTTTGTTTGTTCATTCTATACTAAAGAGAGAGTTGTTCTTCGGTGGATTCTGAAGAATTTGAGCCTGAAGGTTTGGTGGATTCTGGAGTGGCTCATCGTCAAGACAATTCCGAGGTGAAGACGGGGTTGGAAGAGACACATAGGGGTTGGTTCAATTCGGGGCGTGAATTCGCTAGGTAATTGAGAGTATACCCGTATAATTCCTTTATGTCTTTTTAGTGGATTGTTTTGTGGCTTTTGTCCGTGATTTTTTTTATCACAATTGGAGGTGTCCAATTGTGGTTTTTCCACGTAAAATTGTTGTGTCGATTTGTCTTGATTGTTTGATTGGGATTGTTATATACTGCTTAAAATTAATACATAATCACAAATCAACATATAGGAGATTTCTAGATTTTTCACTCTTATTTTAAACCAACATGTGATGGCCTCTTTTGAAAAGAGAGTTGGAGGTTAAATATAAAAATAAAATAGGCTAAAATAGTCAATAATGTCTCGTTTGAGGTCTAAATTTTTTAACAAAAAAGTCATTATAAATTGTTTCATCACTCTCTTTATTTCTTTTGCACATTTTTTGGTAAAAAAATAAAAAATTATTAAAATAGTCCGTTCCCAAACGAGACTTAAAACAAAATGTCATATTTAAACCATAATCATTTCATCTTTTCTCTCATAACTATCAAATCAACTAAAAAAAAAATTAACTACCTTTCTAAACATAACTTTTTTAGATAGAATAAAATAGTCGAAAAAATAAGAAAAGTCAACTAAAATAACCAATGCAGGACATATTAAAGAGAATATGATATAAATGGAATTTTTACTAGATTTTTTTAGAAACAACTGGAGGGTCTAATTTATGGGCTATGGGCCTATTCCATTCCAGTGATCCAAATCATGTTTTTAGTCTTTTCTAATTTTTATTCTCTCCATTTGATATATATATAATAGTAAATTTTCATTATATATCTAATGGTTATGAAATATAAATGTAAGTTTATAATTATTTTAAATTAAGAAAATCATTACATTTTCCATTGGATGATGTAATAAAATATCTCAATTACAAATATGCAATAGAAATGATCAAAATCCGTGTTGTCCAAGCAATTTATTAGTATAAAAAATCAAGTTGATTTGATATTAGTAACTATATAATTGAATCACGTTTGTTTTTTGTTTTTTATAAATGAAAAAGACCTTCTATCCTCAAAATCATATGTAACGTCTATTTTTTTTTTTTAAATAAATATAATCTAATTATATGATTATTGACATATAATTAATATATTATTTTATATGATGTTGGCTTTTTGGCTTTTCGAAGGATAGTTTTGTAAATGCGAGCGTGCCAGCAAGGATCAATCAGTCCTTACAGAAATTATAGTTGCCAACCAATTTATCAGACGATTGTGTTTTTTAGTTCTTTCAGCCTCAATGAAGAGGACTTTTACTGGTGGCTTGACTTAGGAGAAATTAAGAAAGATAACAAGCAATATAAAGAACAATCGTAGTATTTCATTAAAAATGAACACTTACAATAGTCCAAACTCAGCCTCGAAGAGGTTTACAGCAACAGTCTACTTGAATCTACTTGAAACTACTCCTAAGAATCGAAGTGCAGTGCAGATATTTAAAGGACATGTATTTAAAGTGCAGGTATTTAAAGTGCAGGTATTTAAAGTGCAGGAAATGTAAAACTGGGAAAGAAAATATAAAGTAAATGACTGGTTTGTATGATCTGAGTCTGGGGGTTTTTTCTGGGGACTTCCTTGCTATTTATACTTGCCAAGGATGACCTTCGAACTGCACTTCAAACCGTCGAACTGCTCCTCCATGATTGCTGATCATGCTGCCTTAGAAGTAGTTCCACTACGCCATCACTTGCAGTTAAACTTCCCTATTATATTTGAATTTGAATATGAGTAACCGTTGAGGCCACGTCATCTTTCGTTTCTTTATTGATCTGGTGCTACTCGGATCACGTGAGAACCAATTGTCATCGCCACGTGTACGATCAGGATTGAAGATATGAATCATCTTCCCATAATACCCTTATTCTGCCACGTGTCGAATTGTTATTGGCTTTTACAAAATATATAGCCAACATTACCCCCCGCACTAATATACCCAATACTTGGTGATATTAGTGGATTAAAAACTTTTCCCGCGTTTTTGGAATGTGCACGGAATCCACTTTCGGGAAACATAACCGTCACCCATTTGGTGATCATTAGCATTAACTCTCAAATTATTGAATATTTCAATATCTTTAGCATCCGAACGGATTATGGCTCAATCAACTTCTCATTCTACTGATCAAGCATACGAAGAGCCATTGAGTAATGCTGTTTCCCCTCGAAAGAATCTTCACGCATTCATTAGCCATCTTCATCCGCCCTTCCATATTCAGGTTGTGGAGGCTTTTGCGAATTATCAAGTTTTGGACTATGCGCATATTGCCATTAACCCTTCGATTCACAACTCCGTAAATACAAGAAGTTCTTCCTCTAGCATCCCTTTGTACTTTGAACAAACTACCCTCAAATCTTTGCTTCGATAAGTTACAAATATGGATTCGGGAAGTTCTTCTTTGCACACCTCTGCATGGGATGAAGCTATAACTTCTTCATCGTCTGGGACTTCTAGTTGGACAAACTGGTCGTCCTCTGAGACTTATGATGTAAGGGAGCGCATCAACCATCATTTTGTTGAGTTTACTGATCCCTTGGAGTTTCCTTCCTTCGCTCGAAGTTCAGTAGTCTACCCTTACGTGCCCATTGATTTTCGACGTAGTTTAGAAGAAAATCTGCTCGTGGCCTGGTATACCTCATCCATGCCTACAAAGATAATGCATCCTACCCGGCGCCCGGAAGAAGCACAAGGATACAGTCCTTCATTCTTAGCCAAGAAGGCGAAGATTTGTTCTTCTGATTGGCTTGATTACATTAATGCCTTTGTTCCTTCCACTCCCACGCCATCTCTTACAATAGAGGCATCCACACCTTCTTCTTCATCTTCTGAATTTGAAGCCTCTACTCCTTCTTCTCCTCCCGCTCTTTCCTGGATAGAGAAACTAAGGCTTGCTCTTCCAATGGACAGAGTCTTTTCACCTTACAACCCTCCATTATCCCCTTCTCCAACTGAGCGGAAACAAGCTCAACTTCTGCTAGCGGCTTTCTCTCACTTGCCTTCCAATGTTCTTGAGGATGATACCCCTCTCAAGAACTTTCAATGGGCTTGTGATATTTTGACCAGGGGCCATATCCTTAACCCCATCGCCCAAGCAGAACTTTACCTATTTCTGGACCAACTTCCAGTGCTTCTCCACTGGCATCGAAATTCTCTGGTTGCTACGCAATCTTTGGATCAACTCTCATCCCTACGAATTCATGCTCAATACGAAGCAGAGAACTTCCTCGAAGAGTTCGATGACTTCAGAAATAAAGAATCTGCGTATTGGGACGATTTGGTTATAGATGAACTGGAACAAACACTGAGGGAGGAAGCTTTCGAAATAAAGGCTGAAGAGCTCTATTATGAAGTAAGAGCACATCAGCTTATGCAGCCAACATTGGAGGAGATAGAAGAAATAATAAAGAAAGAACAAAAATTCATTGATCATTGTTGGATGAAATTCCATGACCTTGTTATTTATTCTATTCCTTATTTTTATGAGCTAGAATTCGTACCCAGATAGGGTCACTTGATGTAATTGTTTTGGCTTTAGTACAAACAAAGTCTTTTTACATTTGTCATTGTTTGATTTTGTTCCTTTTGTCTTTAAAAGCCAACCCATAGCTTCGAATTAAACAATCTCATCCTTCGAATCTGGATTTAATTGTCTAATGAAACGCTAAAAGAGTCAACATGTCAGTTTATGGGGTGTTGTTGACAATTCTGGCTGTTATTACCTGGAATCAATGCTCTGAACTTATTAACATTACCCTTCAGAACTAACTATAGCCAATATATGATCATGGTTAATGTAACCAATCAATTTCAAATTAACTAGTTTGCCTCGAAGAGTAATCCACATTGTTCTGGTTCAAAAGCAATTCCTCTTTTTATATGTAATAAAACCAAATATTGGTTTCAATGCACCGAACAGTGCTCCTCATCCCTCAAAGGATCCGAAGATTTACTTTGAAGGTCATTACTCTGATAAATGGGCCCTAAAACCCCCTGAAGTAGACCAATACTCGAACAGTCCAGTATATTCGAACATGAGTACGCTTCGAAGCTGGCTTCCGTACTTCGAAGCCATAGTTGTTTGAATTTTGGCGCCAAAATTCGGCTTCGAAGCCAAATATCTTGCTTCGAAGCTGGCACCAGCGTCCGGAATGTGCTCTTCCCTCCAGAAATTATCAATGTTAGAAGGAACTCCTCGTATTCGTACGTTTTTAGTACTTAGCGACTTATGAAATGTATTTCCGGACACAAAGGCTTTTGAAACCCTTCTGCTCACTTACGCATACAAACCCTCATCTGTTTCTCACTTTTCCTTACTCCCTTCTGTACTTTCCGAAAAGCATACTATCAATGGCCTCTTCCTCATCAAAAATCCCATCCATAGAGCGTGTGAGCTCATCTGTGGCCTTGAAAAGGCTTATTGATGCTGAATGTGAGAAGTACAAGGCCGGGGAAAAAAGTGCTATCGATGGGCGTATCTTTGTCCCTCGTCACCATGTGCAGCAAGAGTATGTGCTTGGGCCCATATTCAAGGAGGTCCTTGCTGAACTTCCTGCCCTGTACCCTCGTCTGGAGGATCAACGTCTTCTCTATGAAGGTAGCCTCGACTGGAAGGGCTGGAGAATCAATCGCCCTCACCGATGTTGGCCCACGATGAGGCCAGAGTGGCAAGAATGGTACGACCGAGTTGTCCCTGCTAGGGCACTGGACCTACAAGAGCTCTGTCTTCTCGATGCTCTTCGACTATCTAGGGTAACTATCTCAGAAGACCCTTTTCTAGTTCCTGCTGCTTTATGTTTTTGGAATCCCATTTTCAATTTCTTTCAGTTTAAATGTGGGATGATGGCCCCCACTGTCCTTGACATTTGTTATCTTCTAGGAGTATCCCCCATTGGTGCTCCTATTACACCAGATTTTCCTGATTTGACAGTCCCTTTCTCCCTCCCCTCTCTTAACTCATCTTATAGCGATTTTGTCAAAGCTGAGAATAAGAAAGAGGGCTTGGTAACTGATAGGGAATTCTTCTCCTTTTTGTTATATTGGCTGTGCAAATTTCTCTTCTGCACTTCTTCTCAAAGAATCATGCCGGAATTTGCCCCTCTCGCTAAAGCTTTTATCTTGCAAAAACGAGTAGCCTTGGCTCCGTATGTCTTAGGCCATGTATATAGAGTTTGTTCTCTCTTTTGTGAAAAACCCTTAGATGCTAACCAAGGGGGGCCATTCTGGATCCTTCAGCTTTGGCTTTTCGCGTACTTTACCGATTTGCAATCCAAATGCCTCAAATTTGCTGGGTCACATTCTTTTACCCATGGCATAAGATTAGCCAATGCCTCACTTTACCCCTCCACTTTTGCCTTTTATCTCTCTTTCTTTCATCAGCTACCAGCCGCTCCTCCTCTTCATTATTTCCGTCCCTTCGAAGCCAGTATTGGCCCGACTTGGTTGAATAATTTCCTAAGTGACAAGCTCTGTATCTCGCCTGCTCACAAGGAAATATGGGCTTCTTTCCTGCTTCCCAGAGAACTATTCATTGGGACCATCAATCCTAGAGCTTATAAATGCATAGCTGAGCCTTATTGTCCTGCCCAATTTGCTAGACAATTTGGCCTCACACAAGGAGTTCCAATTCCGCTCTGCAGCAACACTAATCTGAGCCTTACCAAGAGGGATTTGAAGGTTCGGAAGTCAAGGCTGGAAGAGGCAACCTTCAAGTTTATGGGCGACTTGGCTAATTTTGAGTTCATCCCCTTCTCTCCTCAAGGTCCTGTCTTGAAGAGATACCAAGATTGGTGGGTGAGCAACATGGAAGTCTATCTGGCCATCTCACTTCATAACTTACTAAAGATGCTGGATGTGCCTAAGCCCAAGGGAGTTGAGATTGCCATTTCTTCCACTGTTTCAGCTGCAGTTCCTGCTATAACTCGATCCACTTCTGCTACTTCAACTCCTGCTAGAATCATCCGAGGTATATACCTTTGTCTTCCTTTTCCTTTGGTCTTCTATACAACACTGGTTGTCTTATCTTTAATTCTTCTTCTATGAAGGTGATCAACAGCAAAAGAAGAGGAAACTGCTTGATCCTGAAAAGGAAACAACTGCAGCACAAGAAGAAGAAGAAAAGGAAGAAGACCAAGAACACGAGCCACCCTTGATGAGGAGGAAAAGAGTAGCAGATTTGGTCCAAGAGGAGACAGCTACTAAAGAACCAGAAGAGGAGCTTATTTTTGGGGCATCTGAGCCTCAAGCTAAAGGGGTTGAGAGGACAATTGAGGAGTAAACAAAGCCAATTCAAAGAAAAAAGAGAAGAAAAATTACTGTCTCTCTTTCTGACTTCGATGTCTCTCCTTCTGATTTTGATGAAGATTCTGATTCCGAGACAATTGCCCAAGCAATAAGAAAGAGAAGGAAAGTGACCGCTTCAACTGTTACCTTGGTTAAAGACCCCATTCATGAAGCAGCTGCCAAGGCAGTGGAGCAGGAACATTCCAAGGCAATAGTTGTCTTCGAGAGGGCTGAGAAGAAACGGCAGCAACAGTTTCTGAGAGATGAAACTGCTGCTGCTGATGTGTTACAAAGAGAAATTGTTCGAAGACAACAAATTGCCGAACGTTATTCTCTTCGAAGTTCTCCCATCAATATCAACATTTCTGAAACAAGTAATTTCTTTCATTCTTCTGTTGCTTTTCTTTTGTTAACTTTGACGCTGGATTATGACATTGCTTTTCGTCTCTTCTTCTTGCAGCAACAACCACTGCATTCATCTTTCCAGTGAGGCCTCCCTCAATTTCAATTGAGGTCGATCAAATGCAGAATGTGAGGGTTGTTCAAATCGCACTCCCACTTTCAAGGCCTACATTTGATGTGCCTTCTTTGAGCCCCATCATTCCTCCATCTCTTTTCCTTGGTCTAGAACCATATCTTCCTTTTTTGGCTTTTAACCCGCCTCAGTATGCTTCTTCGAGCCTTGCTCTTCCTTCTTCCAAGGATATTCCAGCTGTTACTCTAATCCCAGTGGCAGTTGATTCTCCCACAGAGGGTACTGGTAGTTCTCCAGTTCATAATTTATCACCTATGTCCACTTCCAGCCCCTCTTCACTAGATTCATTGGTGGCTAAAACCATAGAGGCTGCCAAAGATGCTCCATCCATTTCTCCCATCCCCATGCAGCCCTTTGTGTCTTCCACCACAATACTTTCTATGCCCTTCATGTCTAGGGATGAGGTAGACATCTTCGAAGGAAGACTCGCTAGTCTTTTCAATGTACCTTCTACCTCTCCAACATTTAGTGCTGAAGCTGAGCCATTAGTCTTGGCTAACTCCTTGCTGGAGATTTTCGAGAGTCCTTCTCCCAGCAGCAAGCCTCCTGCACCTTCAATAGATCTAGACACATGTTTGGAATTGCTAACTTCCTTTTCGAGGATTCCCTTCGAGGCTCTACAAAGGCCTATCATTAGAAATGGGTTTCTTCAGTGTTGCAACATTGCTGAACAGTCCGGCATGAATGTCTCAAATCATCTATCTCAGGCTGCAGCTACTATTGATTTTTATCTCAACATCTGTCATGCTGCTAAGACTGCGGATGAGAAGCTGGTTAGAGACCAGAATTTTGTTTCTCAAGTGCATACTAAAGTAGCAGATCTCAAGGAACAACACTCTTCTGTCTCCCAGTTTCAAATCCAACTGCTGGAGAAAAAAGCTCAACTTGAAGAGGAGTTGGCTGCAGTAAACCAAGCCTTGGTTCGAACTGATACCAAATTGCAAATTACCAACCAAGAGCTGGCTGACCGAAAAGAAGACATGGCTGCAGCTATTCAACTGTTTCCAGCACTTAGCCATAGGAAGTCCACTGTACAAAAACAATTAAGACATTGTAATGATTTTTGGGCCAATCTGTGGCACAATGTATTTAATTCTTTATAAAAGGACAAATTTTGTCTATCATTTGAGTAGTCTTATGTTTTCGTAGTTGATGCTTTATGTTATTCCTTGTGTTTCCCAAATAGTTGGAAAATAAGGTTTTAAATATCTGCCATTAATCTTTTTGGGATGTACATAACCATTCAAATTTCTTAAATGATATGCCCCAAAAGGCAGAACTCTATGAATTTGATATGGTCCTTCCCAATTAGGTGACCATTTGCCAAACTTATGGCTTTTAATCCCTATTGGGAGTATTGTTTTCCAGACCAAATCACCTTCATCAAAGCCAATGTGTTTGACCTTTTTATTATAATTCTTGGCTGCTTTCTTCTTCTGGAAAAGAATGCTATTTAATGCCAAAATTCTGGCTTCATCTATGCCTTCTAATTCCAAGCACATGCTTTGATGGTATTGCTCAGGATTTAACTGATCTTGGCATCTTACCCTTAAAGATTTAACATTGATTTCCACAGGTAAAACTGCATCATGCCCATATACCAAGGCATAAGGAGTAACCCCTGTGCTTGACCTAGGAGAGGTTCTGTAAGCCCATAACACATCCAACAACAGGTTATGCCAATCCCTAGGATTATCCTCCACAACCTTTTGTATTCCCTTTTTTAAGGACTTATTGGATGATTCAGCCTGACCATTAGCTTGTGCATAATAGGGTGTGGAATTAACAAGGCTAATTCCAAACTCTGCCACAAAAGACTTCACCATTTTCCCATCGAACACAGTCCCATTATCAACTGTTATGGTTTGTGGAATGCCAAATCTATGGATCAGATCTTTAATGAACCCAATAACCTCTGTTTGGTCTACAGCCTTGTACGGCTTAGCTTCGACCCACTTAGTGAAGTAATCGGTAGCCACTAAAATGAAACAATGATGTTTAGAAGAGGGTGGGTGTATTTTTCCCATCATATCCATGGCCCATCCTCTGAATGGCCAGGGCTTCACTACTGCATGTAGGTCAGTTATGGGTACATGCCTTATTGTGCCATGCTTTTGGCATGCCTGGCAGCCCTTTGCATATTCTATGCAGTCTTTAAGGATAGTTGGCCAGTAGTAAGAATGCCTTCGAAGCAACCATCTCATCTTTACGCCGGGTTGATGAGCACCACAAATGCCTTCATGAACCTCAGCCATAGCTGTTAATGCTTCTCTTGGGCCTAAACATTCCAGCAATAGGCCATCTCCCCCCCCTTTTATAAAGAGCATTACCATACATGATGTATTGCATAGACTGCAATTTAACTTTTCTGCTGGCCTTCGAAGATGGACCAGCCAAATACTGCATTATTGGATGCCTCCAATCTTGTTCTTGCAAGTCATTATGATTGACTTCTAAGACTACATTCCTTTTATTCAAAGGTGGTATCAATTTTTGATATGTTGTTTGGCCTATGCTCCTTTGGGTATTATCCCTTCTCTTGAAGTTCGAAGCTTTCTGAGCCACATCATTAGCTCTATTATTCAAGAATCTTGGAACATGAGTTACATTTGCTACTTGAAATTGAGAAAGCAGATGTAATGCAACAACATAATATGGTAAAATACTTATGCTTTGACACTTGAAAATCCCATTTACTTGGTTAACCACCAACTGAGAGTCTCCAAATATATCAACTGCATGTACTTGTAATCCAATAAGGATCTCTAGTCCCACTATTAAGGCTTCGTACTCAGCCTGGTTATTGGAACAAGTAACTTCGTCCACTCTGAAACCATGTGTGGTTTCTACCCCCTGTGGAGATTTAATCACAATACCAATTCCAACTAAACCATTGGCTTTCGATCCATCGAACCACATCTGCCATGGCTCAACACTGGTCATGCCAAGTTCCATTACTTCTTGGTTCTCTGTTTGAGATGGATGGTCCGCTAGAAAATTGGCTAAGACTTGCCCTTTTACTGCCTTTTGAGGGACATACTCTAGATGAAATTCTGATAAGGCTAGTATCCACTTGCCAATTCTTCCCCTCAACATAGGTCTTGACAACATATACTTAACCAAATCTGTGGTTGCAATCACCAAGACAGTTGTAGGTAAAAGATAATATCTTAATTTCATTGCAGCAAAATACAAAGCAAGGCACAGCTTTTCGACAGCTGAGTATTTACATTCACAAGAATTTAAAAACCTACTAAGGTAATAAACAGCTTGTTCCCTGCCTTCTTCATTGTCCTGGGCCAAGAAAGCTCCCAATGAATCTTCTGCTGCAGCTATATACAACTTCAAGGGCTTGTTTCCCTTTGGTGGCATCAGTACTGGAGGATTGGCCAAGTAGGCTTTAATACCTTCGAAAGCAGTTTGATGCTCTGTTGTCCAAACAAATTCTTCTTCATCCTTCAGCCTTAACAAGGAAGAAAATGCTTTAGTTTTCCCAGCAGTGTTAGAAATAAACCTTCTAAGAAAGTTAACCTGCCCAAGGAACCTTTGTAATTCTTTCTTACTTGATGGAGGCTTAGCTTCGATGATGGCTTTGGCTTTGTTCTGATCAATCTGTATTCCTTTCTTGTGCACCACATAACCCAAGAAGTTTCCAGATGATACACCAAAGGCACATTTGAGAGGATTGAGTTTTAGCTTGAACTTCCTCATTCTTTCAAAAGCTGTTTCTAACTGAAACAGATGTTCTTTCATGGACTGGGATTTCACTATAATGTCATCAATATAACACTCTAGATACCCTCCAATGAGATCATGAAAGATGGTGTTCATAGCCCTTTGATATGTTGCCCCAGCATTCTTCAGGCCAAATGGCATTTTAATCCATTCGAAGGTGCCAATATTTCCAGGACATCTGAATGCTGTCTTGTGGATATCCTCCTCCGCAATGCAGATTTGGTTATAACCAGAATGCCCATCCATCATTGACAAAACTTGGTGCCCTGCTGAACTGTCTACCAGTAGGTCCACTATAGGCATAGGGTACTCATCTTTGGGAGTCGCTAGGTTTAAGTTTCTGAAATCGATGCATACCCTCATTTTACCATTCTTCTTAACTACAGGTACAATATTAGATAGCCATTCAACATACCTGGCTGTCCTAATAAAGCCTGCCTTAAGTAGTCTAAGGATCTCTTCTTTGACCTTCTGGATTACTTCTGGACTCATCCTTCTCGGTTTCTGCTTGTATGGCTTGAAATTTGGCTTCATAGGGAGTCTATGTTCCACTAATGACCTATCCAATCCTGGTAGTTCATTATAAGACCATGCAAAGCAATCTTTGTATTTCTTTAGAACAACCAATAACTGGTCTCTGTCCAGAACGTTCAAACAAGCACTTATGTAGGTTGGTTGTTGTACAGAACCTTCCCCTAAATTCACTTCTTCTAAGGGGTCTTGTGTCTGAGAACTTACTAAAGCTTCCTCTTTGATTCCTTCTACCTTCGAAGCATATTTCTTGCTTTGCTCCACTCGCAAGTTCTCTGGTTCTACATTCTTACCTTCTTCCTCATAGACAAAATCTGTCCATAAGGCATCCTCCTCTTGTATCTCCTGGACCTTTGTCTCAATGTCCAATGCGCAATATTTCCCAAGGGTCAAAACTCTGACCTGTAACTGCTCTTGTTTACAGCCAATCATCATGGCTTCTCTTTCTTGCTCCTGTACTTTCTGGACTATTGCTTCTACGTCCAATGGTGAGAATTTAACCAGAGCCAAAGACTTGGCTTCTTGCTCTTCATCTCTTTGCCTATAACCAGGCATCATTGTCATCTTTCACGACAACCTCTTCATCAGCACTCTCTTGGACTAAGTGCTTTAGGTGTGTCACTTCCTCATCAGCCGTCACTTCGGCTGAGCCATCAGCTTTCCTCAGTATACTGAGTGGTGTTACTCCCTCAATATACAACTTGGCCTCTGCAAAGTCTGCACAGGCTATGAAGGGTTGAGGATCTGCATCAATTTCCTCTGTCTCTCCATTACCCAAGGCCATCATGATCTTCTGATGCAAAGAGGAAGGCACACATTTGTTGGTGTGGATCCAATCTCTCCCAAGTAAGGCATTATATTTGGCATTGCTGTCGATGACGAAGAATGCTGTCATACAATCCCTGGTTCCCACACTCAAATTAATAGGCAGAATCCCTTGAGCCATCTGTTTATCTTCAGCAAAACCAGCAATAGTCGTGCTGGTTGGGATCAACCTGGGATTCTTTTTCCCTAGTTTCTTCAAAGAAGATTTCGGTAATAAGTTCACTGCTGCCCCATTGTCTACCAGGACTCGGTTTAGCTGTATCCCATCAAAGAAAGCCTTGATGTACAAAGGCTTGACATGCTGGGTCATGGAATTTGAGGGATATTCAAAAGGGTATGAGAGGTTGATGCTCACTTCTTCCTCGCTCTCATACTCAGTTTCCATTGGAGTAGCCATTTCAGGAGCATCCTGTACCATACTCACTTGTGACTCTTCACTAGATACAGGAATTGGATCCATGTCTTGGTCACCATGACCCTCATTTTCAGCCTGGAATTCATGAGGTAGTATGTGTACCATATTGACTGATACAGGGGGAAATGAGCCAAACTGAATGGCTGACTGTACCTTCTTCCCCTCTTGGCTACCTTGCTCAGTGTCCTCAGCAGCATCCTCCATGCTGCACTCTGGTATTTCATTGATAACTGATCCCTTTGAAGGATCCTTTTCAACTGGTTCTTCAGTTAGAAATGTATGTTCAGCCATGAAGGCTTCGAACATTTCTTCTTCTGCCATTTCCTTCTTTTGGCTCATGTCAATCTCGTCTCCCACTTCACTATCACTTTCCATCAGAGCCTTCTCCAATCCTGCCAAACTAGACTTCTCCCTGGCCTTTAGTTCAGAATGAACTTGGGCCAATTGTTCTCTGCTACAAGCCACTTTGCTTTGCAGAGTCGGCTTTGGAGTATGATCTGACTTCGAAGTTTTCTTTCCTTCTGTCTTGACCTGTGAAGAACTCTCTCCACTTTCTTTCAGATCTTGCTGGTACTGGGTATACCTGCGTTGAATTTTCCTTCTTTGTGATCTGGAAATGACTGGGACCATATCTGGTTCCTTTGTCTTTGGATGTTTAAGTAATACCCAATTGTTTGGGGCCACCAAAGGAGGCTTGACCATCCTGCCTTGGTTTCCAACATCCCTTTGAGTAGGCGCCTCCCTAGGTTTGTTCTGCATTACAAACCAATCTGGGACCCCTGGTACCCACGAGCTTACTGATCCAGATGTCGAACTGTTTCCTTCTACCTTCGAAGCCATCTTCGAAGCTGGCTGTGAAGGTAAATGCTTGGCTCTGACTTCATGTTTTGAACCTGATTCAGTCCTTCGATGAAAAGAGCCATTTTCTGTCCTTCGCAGGGTTGGTCTAAAAGGCCAATCTCTGGCTTTACTCCCATAACCTGGACCCCTCTCCAATCTTCTTTCAGAATGGCTGCTTTCTACCCTGTAGTAGTTAGGTGGCCTAGACTCATACACAGGCCTCTTGCCTTTAGCATGTATTCTGTCCACTACAGGTTCCACCACTAATGGGCGTTGCCTGTCACCAGCCGGATACGGCCTTTTGTTGTGAGCATTGGTTGATTTAGGACGTCTCTGAACATCCTTATAGTATTGCTTCCCATCAATTGGAAGCCCCTTTAACCATTTGTAACTTAATCTGCATCTAGGACACATCCTCTGCACTACAGCTGCTTCGAGAGAATCATCGTCCAGTGCTTCTTCATCAGAGTGTTCCCTCTGACGTGAGAAACCTTGTCCAATAGTTGGTGGGTTTCCAATCTCCTTCTTGGCAGTTGTCTGGTTGGCAATATGCATTTGCACGTTGACCTCTTCCAATTCCTGCAGAGATAGATTCTGAAAGTTTGGTACAACCACATTAGCCGCGCTTTCTCCAACTTCTGGAAATGGGTTGCTGTCAATTCCCATGGCTTTTTCTGTTTTGGCTGGGAACTTCAAACTTCCTTTTCGAATTTGCTCTTGGATCCTGTCTCGAAAAACAATACAGGTTTTAGTTGAGTGAGACCAAGAATTATGCCATTTACAGTACACTTTTCCTTTAAGTTCTTCTGGAGATGGCAGTTTAACTCCTTTTGGTAACTTAAGGAAATTGGCTGCAAGCAAATGATCAAAAATGTCATCTGCTTTTGTTAAGTCAAAAGAATACTTTCGGTGAAAGTCCTTCTTTTTAAACTGTTGGTCGATGGTTGTATCCTTATGAATTAATGCTTCACAGATTACAGGTTCTTTGCCCACAATCTCTGCTGCATCAATCTCATAATTGGGATCTCTATAATACGTCTTATACGAAGCATTATTTCGATCTTGTTCCTCCTCTAGTAATGCTTCATATCGAGACACCTTATAGGTTAATTCGACCAAATCCCTAAATTCAGTTGAGTCAAATTTCTTTCGAAGCCTGAACTCTAAACCGTTTTGAGCCAATCTTACAAATTCTGACTCTGGAAGGATGACCCTACATTTATTTCGAGCCCTTTTAAATCTGGCAATAAACTGAGTAGCCTTTTCTTCAGGCCTTTGACTCAATCTTGCCAAGTCTGCCATGGACACCTCTGGCTCCGATTGGAAGAATTGGGCATGAAATGCCTCTTCCATTTGTTGCCAATTTTGAATGGAGCCAGGTGTAAGGTTGATATACCATACAAAGGCTCCCCCAGTCAGGGAATTTGGAAATAATCTCAGTTTCATGTAATCATGATTAGTGAATTCACCACATTGAGCAGCGAATCTGGCAATGTGCTCTACTGTTGATTGATTTCCAGTTCCATAGAACAAGGTAAAATCTGGTATTCTGAATCCTCTTGGATATTCATGTACCCTATCTACCCATTCTGGGTATGGTTTTCTGTATACAGGAGTCTGGACCCCCCGAGCCATCGGTCCACACATCTCCCTAACAATATCAACAATTTGGTCCCTAGGGACCATATTCTGTGCTTGCTGAACCAGTACTGGAGGAACAAACACAGGGTTTGGTGGACAAACTTGTGCTTGTGGCCCTCTTGGTCCATAAGGTGGTACATTTGGGACTGGTTGCCCCTGTGGTACAGGTTGCTGTTGGGGATATGGGTAACCCCTTTGAGCCTGTCCTGCGAAGGGACCTGCGAAAGGTGCTGGAACAGGTGTTGTGTCCCTTCCATTTACAGGAAAACTCTCCAACCCCCCGGGTATAAATTCAAACAAAGGATTATTATATCCCCTAGTGCCAGGTATGGCTTCGAACATGGGATTTGTAACCACTCTCATGCCAATTTCTTGTACTTGCCCAGATCCACCAACATGTGTGGCTTCATTGTTGGGTACTGAGGCATTTTGGCCTACTACAGGCCTTGAAATGGGTTCATACCAAGACTGAGGCGATGGTCTTTCATAATTCTGAGTACTAGTCTGACCATTAGATTGTCCATTAATTTGCATAGGCTGTTTTTCTCTAGCCAATCTTTGCTGAGGGACATTTAAAACTTCCTCTGTGTGTCTTGTATTTGTTGGTTGGTGGTTATTCATTCGATCCAAAAAGGATGTTGCCCACCTTTCCATGGTGTTCATTAATTGTTGTCCCATAGCATCGACTAAGCCATCCCACGGATTTGTTGGCTGAGTAGATGGAACGGTGGATGTTCCAATTCCTTGGTTTCGTCCAATATTATGAACATATGGTTCTTGTCCAGAAATACTGGTCTGTTCGACCATAGGTTCTGATAACATAGGAGCCTCCACAGGATGTGTTATCACATTATCCTCTGGATTAGGTATTTCTACCTCTCCTTCTACGCCTTCTTCCAGACGTTCATTTTCTCCTTGTCGTCTTCTTCTAGCCATTTTAAATTAAGTCCCACCGGGCGTGCCAAAAATATATGTTGGCTTTTTGGCTTTTCGAAGGATAGTTTTGTAAATGCGAGCGTGCCAGCAAGGATCAATCAGTCCTTACAGAAATTATAGTTGCCAACCAATTTATCAGACGATTGTGTTTTTTAGTTCTTTCAGCCTCAATGAAGAGGACTTTTACTGGTGGCTTGACTTAGGAGAAATTAAGAAAGATAACAAGCAATATAAAGAACAATCGTAGTATTTCATTAAAAATGAACACTTACAATAGTCCAAACTCAGCCTCGAAGAGGTTTACAGCAACAGTCTACTTGAATCTACTTGAAACTACTCCTAGGAATCGAAGTGCAGTGCAGATATTTAAAGGACATGTATTTAAAGTGCAGGTATTTAAAGTGCAGGTATTTAAAGTGCAGGAAATGTAAAACTGGGAAAGAAAATATAAAGTAAATGACTGGTTTGTATGATCTGAGTCTGGGGGTTTTTTCTGGGGACTTCCTTGCTATTTATACTTGCCAAGGATGACCTTCGAACTGCACTTCAAACCGTCGAACTGCTCCTCCATGATTGCTGATCATGCTGCCTTAGAAGTAGTTCCACTACGCCATCACTTGCAGTTAAACTTCCCTATTATATTTGAATTTGAATATGAGTAACCGTTGAGGCCACGTCATCTTTCGTTTCTTTATTGATCTGGTGCTACTCGGATCACGTGAGAACCAATTGTCATCGCCACGTGTACGATCAGGATTGAAGATATGAATCATCTTCCCATAATACCCTTATTCTGCCACGTGTCGAATTGTTATTGGCTTTTACAAAATATATAGCCAACATATGAATAATCTACTTAAAAAACATTACAAAATCAACAATTAAAATAAGTGAGATGAGCCCAGATTAGGCCCACAACCCATGAACTAGAATTGATCTTCTGTTTTTTTACTATTAAACCTAAAGTTATTGAGTCTACATTAATAAATAAACAGAAGACCTATGTTCGTTGGTTTAGTATAAAAACATCAAAGTAAAATTTTATTAAAAATTATTGTTGTCATGTTATTTTTAAATAGACATTTTCTTTTTTGCTTCTGTGTTGGAATTGGACGTTCTAAAAATAAAAGAAAACAAAATAAATTCAAAATTTATTTTTTTTTTTTTAAAAATGAAGAAGCAGAGGGACAAAATTGAAACTGAAATTCAGAGATCATGCGAGGCGGGGCATAGGGGAGGCACATGATGGTAGCGTGGGGTCACGAAAGTCACGCGAGCGTAGCATGATGAGGCACGTGTGTGAGTGAGAGCCCAAAACACATTTACACACGAGTTCAAAGCCTGTTTCTGGGGGAGTTGTCTTTGTCTGTATGCGAGTGCAGGGTATGAAGGAGACACGAAACTGACTTTTGTGGGTCTCCACTGATCCACTCCTCTATTTGGGCTCATAAGAAGATCTCCAACCCAGAATCAAAATTCCCATCAAATTTGAGTAAAAAGATGATTTTTTTCTCAATCTAATACCGAGTGCTCCAACGGTTGATTTTCATCAAATTTTCATTAAATTTGTGCCGGGACAACCGGCTGGTCGACCGGTTAAGCCAAAAATAAATTATTTTTTTTTGAAATTTTTTTTTTTTGAACTGTTTGAACTTTTTAAGGCAAAAAAATATATATATATTTTTTAACTGGTTGAACCTTTTTTTGGAATTGTTTGAACCTTTTGGTGGTCGACTGGTTGGTCAACCGGCTGGTCGACCGGTTGGTCTCCCCCAACGGTCATGCACAGTGTTTTGGTGAAATGCGGAGCCTGTCCTCATTTTGGTGAAACGTTTAGTGAATTCTCGATTTGATATCAATTTGGTGAAACCGTTAGGGCTCCAAACAATGCTTTTTTCACCAAATTTCAAATTTGATGCTAGGTTTGGTGAAGGGTTGGAGATGGTCTAAGACTAAGGTCTCGTTTCGTGGTTGTTTAGGATGACCTAAATAAGTGTATTTTTTGTTTTTTTATGAAAAGATGTGCAAAAAAGTAGAGAGGTGATGTGATGAAAAAAAGATAAAAAGATAAAAAAAAAATGGATTATTTTGTAGTAGCCAAACTTGGCCTTAATATTTTAGTTTAAAAATAAAAAATTCACTTAAAAAAATTAAAAAGTTAATAATATATACTAAAAATTTAAATATTCTCTTTTTTTATCTATTTTTTGCATATTTTTTTATAAAAATTAAAAAATCATCTTAAATATATTAATTTTTTTATTTTATATTTTAGTCAAAAAATCAAAAATTATTAAACTAACCTATTCTCAAATAAGGCCTAAGAATTTAGAGATATTTTGAGAAGTGATTTTTTGAGTTTTTTTTTTTTTTTTTTGGGCTTATTTTTGTTTTTAGTGAATTTTTATATAAAAAAAAAATTCATAAATTTTAGATTTCTAGATTCGCCTCGACAAGACGAATCAAAAAATTTAAATTTTCTTAAAAAAATCCAAAGAAAATCAAAAACAACAAAAATAAGTCAAAATAAATATATATATTTTTAACATTTGAAAAATTATTTTTTTAGCTAAAAAGTCACTAAAAAAATTAAAAAGCCAATAATCTATATCAAAAAGTCAAAATTTTCATTTTCTCTCTACTTTTTGCATGTCTTTTCGTAAAAAATTAAAAAGTCATCCAAAACATACTAATTTTTTTACATCATATTTTAGCTAAAAAGCTAAAAAAATTATCAAAAAAGCTTGTTCCCAAACGAGGCCTTGTGTTTAGTATTTTTTTTTTGAAATTTTTCAAAAAAAAAATAATTTTTAGATTCGTCTCGACAAGACAGATAAAAAAAGTAAAAGATTTTAATATAATTTTGAAAAAACATTGACTAAAGACAAAATAATTTTAATTTTAATTTTTTTTTTTAAAAAAATTTGGGGGCAAAATGGGCCTTAACGTATGAATCTCCGCCGTTAGAGAGCATGGAGGCCCTGCTTCTGCGCACATCTGATGACGCATTAACCTCCCATGTTGCTCCCTTTCTTTCTCCATTAATCAACAGTTTCTTCAAGGGTATTTTCGTCATGTAAAAGATAGATGCTCATTCCCCACATTCAAAAAAATAATAAATATGATTATATATAATATTGTTTTTTATAAAATTATTATAGAAAATCTTAATCCATGACGCGGGGCATCTCATATGATTTCCACTGCAAAAAGATTTTTTGAATTCCGAATTTACCCTCAGAGAAGGCGACTAGACGTAGGTACTATTCTTCACCTGAAAATCCTGAAAAAAATGCTTTAGAAGTCTGTTTCGTCCCTTTTTCTTTTTCTGTTGTCCTCCTTTTTTTTTTTTCTTTTTTTTTTTTTTGGGTGTTGGAAAAAGAATTGAGCTAAAATAGCCCAGAAAGATCCTGTTTGTTTATCGGATATAAAAGTTAAATATGGATGTGAGACCAGATATAATATGAGGTAGGTCTTATATATTTTTTTATCTCCCTATATTTCGTATTTGGCTGTTCCGAATATGAGTTTATATAGTATATGATGCAAAAAAAGGATATGCAATACTATCCCCATGGTATTATATATCTTCACCATCAAATATAGCTCATCTTTTATTCAAAGGTCAAAAATAATTACTCTCCTCTTATATTATATCTTAACCAAATATAGTATAAGTGATCCTACAGCATATATAATCCATATCATATCCTATAACATATTATATCACATCCTTATCTTTTGCTATTATGTATCCTCCTCAAACTCTTATATCCAATCACGATAATCAAACGGGGTCTAAAAGATAAAATAGACTAAAATAATAAGACAAAATATCACATTCAACTTATAATCATTTTATTTTTCTCTCACGACTATCAAATCAATTAGAAAAAAAAAGTAGCTAAACCAACTTCTCAAATATAACTGTTATAACCAAGTTAAAATAGTCAAATAATTAACTAAATTAGTCAATTAAAATAGTTAACTTTCCAAACGTGACCTTTATGTATTTTGCACACATTTTCAAATTACATAAAATATTTTGTCTATTTTTAAGTGGGATATCTTTAATTCATTTTGTTCTGTTGAGTAAGTTTTGCTTTGCTCAGTTTTCAGGTATAATGACGAGAGAGAGAGAGAGAGAGAGGGAGAGAGAAAAGCTTGCTTGCTTAAGTTTCTACAACTACGGAACCGTCCGGCTGAGCAAGCCTCTCTCGCAGTACCATGCGTAACTCTTGTGTTTTGTTTTGTTTTGTTTTTAGAACTTTGCGTTTGTTTTTGTTCATTGGCTTTTGCAAAAGCTAGTATAGGTTTGGTTGAACTTTTTTTAAAGTTAAAATTTAAATCTAGAATAATTTGAAGGACTAAGATCCATCATGAGTCTTTATTTTGATAAATCAAATTATTTATTTTGTACAGTATTTTATGTATATCATTTACAAAAAAAAAAAAAGGTTAAAAAAATTATTAGAAAACTCTAGAGTTTGAGTTTTCTAACAAAATAAATTTTCAATTTTTAATTTTGTTAAATTAAACTTCAAATTTTTTATTTGTTTTTAATCTAAACCATTTGACTATTTTGATTGAGTAATATCGATGGAAAATGAATATTTTAGTCATTAAACCCAATAAAAAATTATATTTTAGACATTTCTTTATATATACCTACATTGAGTTTAATTCTTAAAATACTTTTTTTTCCATCAATTTTACTTAACAAAAATAAAAAAATGGTTTATTTGAAAATAAATCAAAATATTATGGTTTAAATTGATAAAACTAAAAAAGCGGGAGTTTATTTTGTTACAAGACTCAAAATATAGGCTTTTTTTCTTTTTCTTTTGTAATTGTCCCAAAAAATTAAGTTGATTTGATAATCATAATTTTTTCATTTTATCATATTTGTCTCAAAAAAATAGGTAATTTATTGTCGTCTATTTTTTCATAAACAAATAAGATTATATGAAAATGTTATGATTATTCAATCGACTTAATTTTTTTCATAGATGACATATATTAAAAATTTTACAATAAAAATTATTCGAATCATTGAAACAGAATCTATAATAAACTCCACTAACTTCTTAAATTTTTTAAATTTAAATTTAAACTTCAGATAATCAATGTTATGGGAGTCTACTACACATGCATACATGCATGATAAGTGTGGCTTGGTTTGAGAGTGATGAAATATTTTCAGTTTAGTTTTGTTTTCACAATTTATTTATTTATACTTATTTTTGTCTTTTACTAAATTTTTCAGAATTTTGAATCCGATTTTTTATTTTTTAGGTTTTCCATATTTTTGTTTTTTTTTTTTTCATTTTTTTTAAAATTTTGGAAGCGTTTAGTTTATGCAGACTTAAAAACTAAAATAATTTGACTCAAATTTTTTAAAAATTCAATCGTACCAAAAGTAATTAAAAATAAACAAACTTGTAACCACACGTAAAATTAAAATGATATTAAAATATGATAAAAGTGACAATTTAGCTTAAAAGACTCCATCAGTTATGTCTGTTACCAATATAGTATTGACACAAAAAATAATAAATAAATTATAATAAAAATATGACTATTGTAGTATTATTGTTGTTGAAAAATATGAGGTCAAATATAACTATTGGAAAAATGTGAATGATGAAAAAAATGTAGTCTAAAAAATATAATAATTATAAAAATATAATTATATTTACAAATATATAGATTTTAAAAGAAAATAACCCAAAGATGAGAACTTTGTCAGTGTATTGAAAAATAAAAAACCTACATTCTGTTTGTTTAGTCCTCATTTGATGGGATTTGGGAATGATAAATTGGGTGCAAATTTAACTTTTGATCTAATTTATACAAAGTGATTGCTCTCAAGAGTGTATATTGAAAAAAAAACTAATTAAAATAATAAAGTTGAATTTTAAATAACTATTTGAGATATTCTTGTTGGAGATGCTCTTATTAAAGAGAGCATTTGGCAGCAGCAACAACAACAACACCAGCAACAAAAAATCTCTTTTTCAATTTTTTTTTATCTTTAGTGATTTTTTTTATAAAGTATGTCAAAATATCTTACTTTTTTGGTCTGTTTTGTTGAGACAAATCTGTTGTGGGAATTGAAAAATATTTATCTTAAATCAATTTTATAGAATAATATTGAAAGTAAAACAGATTCTAAAAAACTAGGTTTTACAATTCAACAAAACTATATATACGTATATATAACAGAATAAGTAAAAGATGAAAGGGTTCAGAAAATAGCCTGTGTGATTGTGAGAGGAACATCAAAGACGCTATCCTAAAGTCGTTATGCGCTCCCTCCGTGCAGGTTCTAACGATCACAAACGACTCCAAGATACAACCCAAAAACTTTACAGGATCTGATACAATGCACAGTTGTACCAGAAGAATTTACCAATAATGTATCAATTGCCCAGAAATATGAAATATAAAATATTGTAAAGAGAAGAAGGAGAGAGAGAAAATAGAGTACGTTATATCCCTTTTCTCAATAATAAAATCCTATATAAAAAGGATCTATGATGTCTGTTAGGAACAGACACACCTATTCCTTTTGAAACCAAACACATATTTAAAATTCAAATAAATAAGATTATAAAAGCAAATAAATAAATAATAAAATATAATAATAAATAAAAATAATTAAAGTTTTGAAGCTTTTAGGAAATCTCCAACAATCTCCCACAAGATTCAAAACTTTGTAAAACAGTCAAATAAAAAATAAATAAATAAATAAAATAATATGGGCAACTTTAAAACCATACAATGGGTGTAAGTGTTTTTCAAACTTGAACCTCACTTAGTGTTAACAGTTTCATTCTGAAAGAATCTTAGTGAACTAGGTCTTGAACTAAATCCTTTTTACCAGAATTCAACATGTCACATATATGGTATGATACATAACTGTGGCGCGAGTTAGCATTATTAGCAGCCATGTGGTCAATCTTGATTCTCATGAGAGTTTTAGGAAATAGCCCTATTTCCACGGTCATGGCTTCACAACACTCTCACTTAGGTGAATCCTCCAAAGATAGAAGTGACAGATGTCTATCTTGCGAGAGTTTGCTTGCCTCGGATTCATTTAGAATAAATACCCTTCATTAACCATCACATTTACATCAGCACTGATTTCTTAAGGATGAGCAGGAGAATATAAATAATAAGTTTAATAAAATCTCCTTCTTTAAAGTGCTGGAATACAAGTCACACTATAAGGATTGTTCCTACCCATTGAATTTCCTTCATGGGATCTCCAATCATAGATAAACCTTATGGGCTTAGACCCACCCCCCTCGACAAATCTAAGACTACACTCTTAGATAAACCTTTTGTTAACTGATCAACAATATTCTTTTTAGATTTCACAAAATTCAAAGATACAACATTTTTATTCACCAAACTTTTTATAGATTTATACCTTACTTGCATATGCCTATTCATCTTTTTATTAGTATGTGCTTGTCTCACAAGTTCTATTACAGCTCTATTATCACAATGTATAGAAATAGCAGGTATAGGATTTTTCACAAGTGAAATATCAAGGAGTAAATTTTTAATCCACTCAGCTTCAATACACGTAGTGTCTAAGGCTATAAGTTCTGATTCTGTTGTACTTCTAGAGATAATGGTTTGTTTTTTAGAACCCCATGATATTGTTGTTCCACCTAACATAAGTATATACCCAATAGTAGACTTAACATCTAAGTTATCTGTTATCCAATTAGCATTGCTATAACCTTCTACCACATTAGGAAAACCACTAAAGCAAAGTGAATAATCTAGAGTTCTTCTTAAATATTTAAAAACTCTTTCTACAGCAATCCAATGATCTTTACTAGGATTATGAGTATGTCTACTTAATCTCCTAATAGCATAGGCAATATCAGGTCTAGTCTTATTAGCAATATAGAGAAGTGATCTAATAATTTGAGAATATCTAAGTTGAGAAACAGGTACACCATTATTTTTCTTCAAATTCATGCTAGGATCAAAAGGAGTTGAAACAGGTTTGAGATTATAATAATCAAACTTTTTTAACATTTTCTCTAAGATTCTAGATTGATTCAATGTAATACCTTTGGTTGTTTTCTCTAATTTCATACCCAAAATTATAAAAGCTTCTCCTAAATCTTTCATATCAAATTTTGAAGATAAATAAGTTTTCACATTTTTAATTATCTTTAAATTTGTTCCAAATAATAAGATATCATCAACATATAAACACAAAATAATACATTCTCCATTATCTTCTTTATAGTATACACATCTATCATGTTCATTAATCTTAAAACCAAATTCTAGAATTATTTTATCAAACTTTTCATGCCACTGTTTAGGAGCTTGCTTAAGTCCATACAAAGATTGAACCAACTTGCAAACTTTATGTTCTTGTCCTTTAACCACAAAACCTTCAGGTTGCTCCATATAAATTTCTTCATCTAAATCTCCATTCAAAAAAGCAGTTTTAACCTCCATTTGATGAATCTCTAAATTATAAATGGATGCTAGAGCAATTAAGATTCTAATGGTTGTAATCCTAGAAACAGGTGAATAGGTATCAAAATAATCTATTCCTTTGTTTTGTGTAAATCCCTTGGCTACTAATCTTGCCTTATATTTTTCTATACTTCCATTAGGTTTTAATTTCTTTCTAAATACCCATTTGTAACCGATAGCTTTACTCCTAGGAGGTAGGTTAGTCAACTCCCAAGTATTATTTTGAAGAATAGATTCAAACTCACTATTAATGCCTTCCTTCCAAAATGATGCATCTAAAGATGATATAGCTTCTATAAAAGTATTTGGTTCTCCTTCAATTAAAAAAATATAAAAATCATCTCCAAAGGTTTTCTCTATTATAGTTCTCTTACTTCTTCTAGGTTCTATGTTTAGATGTTCAGAATCATCTCTAAAAAGAATAACACTAGTACTAGTAGTAGAAGTTCTATTTACAACCTGATTTGATATCCTAGTTTTATATGGAAAAATATTTTCAAAAAATGTAGCTTCACGAGAATCAATTATTGTATTATTGGTAATTTCACTAATTTCAGAATTTATTACTAGAAATCTATTAGCACTACTATTTTGAGCATATCCTAAGAAAACGGTATCCACAGTTTTAGGTCCTATTTTCTTACGTTTAGGTTCTGGAATTGCTACTTTTGCTAAACACCCCCACACTCTTAACATTTTAAGATTAGGTACTTGTTTTTTTCCAGATTTCATAAGGTGTTTTATCGTTATCATTTACAATTACTCTATTTAATATAACACAAGCAGTGAGTATCGCTTCCCCCCACAAGCTCTTCGGTAAACTAGAACTAATAAGCATTGCATTTATCATATCCATAAGAGTTCTATTTTTCCTTTCAGCTATCTCATTAGATTGTAGAGAATAAGGTGGGGTTACTTCATGAATAATTCCATGTTCTTCACAAAAAGTACTAAGGGTACTTACATTATATTCATCTCCTCTATCAGATCTAAGTTTCTTAATCTTTCTTTCTAATTGATTTTCTACTTCAGCTTTATAAATTTTAAATTTACTAAACACTTCATCTTTGGTTTTAATTAAATATAAGTAACAAAACTTAGAACAATCATCTATAAAGGTTACAAAATACTTATTTCCTGCTCTAGTTAGTGGTCTATTAGAATCACAAACGTCACTATGTATAAGGTCTAAGAGTTGTGAATTTCTTTGTACAGATTCATAAGGTTTCTTAGGTTGTTTTGCTTGCACATATATTTCACATTTGCGTTTAACATCAATAGATGATTTAGGTACTAATTCTAAATCCATCATTTTCCTAATTTTCCTTAAATTCACATGTCCAAGTCTTTTATGCCATAAATCACAAATTTCAATATTGAAAATATTATGAGAGATATAATTAACTTCAAAAAATACATTCAATTTAAATAAATCATCACATACAAAACCTTTACCAATAAAAATATCATTTTTACTTATTACAATTTTATTCGATTCCATTACAATTTTGTAACCTAACTGTACTAAACACGATCTACTAATAAGATTTCTTCTAACTTCAGGAACATATCGCACATCTCTCAAAGTTCAGATTTTCCCAGAAGTCATCTTCAAATCTATATCTCCAATGCCAAGTATTGGTACAATTGATCCATTTACCAAAGTTACACTTCCTCCACTTGATTTCTGAAAAGTTTTAAAATAACCACAATCAAAACACACATGTATATTAGCCCCAGAATCTAACCACCAATCTTGATATTCAAAAGTAGAATTAATTTTAGGATTATACCTAAAAGATGGTCCGGAAATTTCTTCTTTCTCCAAAATCATATTCACTTGAGCATTATGACCTTGATTCCTTTGCTTATTGTTGAACCTTGGTTTATACCCATCAGTCTTCTTAAAAAAACAATCTTTAGCATAATGATTGGTTCTTCCACATACATAGCACAACCTCTTGCCACTCCCTTGTCCCTTAAAATTATTAGCATTGGCTTGGTAGTTGTTATTATGGTGTTTGCCATTTGACCTCTAGATTTAAACTTAAGGTTGTTCTTGAAAATTTTACCTTTAGGTTGAAAGTTATTTCTATTGTTGGAACTATTCTTATTCCCATTCTCCACCACATTTACCTTAGGCGTTTTCTCTTTTCTAGTTTCTAGATTTGATCTATGTTTCTCTTCCACCCTAAGTGTATTGATTAATTGAGTTAATGACAGATCTCCTTGTTTGTGCCTAAGACGTTTAGCAAAGTCATTCTAAGATGGAGGTAATTTATCGATAAGATAAGACACTTTAAACTCCTCACTAAAAGTTGTCCCTTTCTTTTCTACTTTTCTAAGTAGTTCTTGAAACTCATGAATTTGGTCTCCTACAAGTATGTCATCTTTCATTTTATACCCATTAAAATTAGAGACAATGAACCTATCAATACCAGCATCTATAGTTCCATATTCGACCTCTAAGGTTTTCCATAGTTCTTTTGCAGTCGAGGTGGTTGACTGATATATATCATATAAATGGTCAGATAACACACTAAGGATTCTATTATAACAATGAAATTCGATTTGTTCGGGTGACAACCAAGATCCAACAAAATCCTGATCTTCTATGGCAGACATAAGATCCAACGCGGTCAACCAATATTTTGTTTGTTTTTGCCATCTTTCAAAATTGTTACCATTAAATTTTTCAGGTTTCACATTAACAGTTTCTTCTAAATTAGCCATAAAAATAAATTAGTTAAGGTACAAGAGAGTAGTCAATTATAAAATTTGTGTGACAACAATGAAACAATCACAAATGTTATTAAATTTGAAATTGAAAAATAATTGCCAACAATTTAGGAATAGATAAAATGTGAAATTTTTTTTATACAGATCAAATCTACACACAATAATTTATAACATGAACAATGCTAATTAAATGTCATGAATCTAAACAACATAATTTATCATGTGAAAATTTTGATTTTACTCAACAACTTTTCTAAGAATAATTAATATAAAAAATAAATAAATAAATAACTACATATAAACAACAAGTTGTACAACTTCCCTGATTAATATAAGTCAAAATTTGAAAACAAAGTTACACTGTTTCCGGGGAAAAAAAAAAACACAATTGAATAAACAGATTTTAAACACAAATAATTACGTATAGAGTGAGTTCTGTTTAATTAAACACAAACAGATTTGAAACACAAATAAAAAAAAACGACTAATGCAATTATGAAACACAAACAGATTTGAAACGCAATTAACAAACAGTTTATTTATAAACACAAATAATTAAACAGAGTTTTTTGTTAAACAGATTTGTTCAAGACCAACAAGTACAATTATGAAAGACAAATAATTAAAAGATTAATTATGTTACAGATTTAACGACTTTAGATTGTTGTGGGAATTGAAAAATAGTTATCTTAAATCAATTTTATAGAATAATATTGAAAGCAAAACAGATTCTGAAAAACTAGGTTTTACAATTCAACAAAACTATATATACATATATATAACAGAATAAGTAAAAGATGAAAGGGTTCAGAAAATAGCCTGTGTGATTGTGAGAGACACGTCAAAGACGTTGTCCTAAAGTTGTTATGCGCTCTCTCCGTGCAGGTTCTAATGATCACAAATGACTCCAAGATACAACCCAAAAACTTTACAGGATCTGACACAATGCACAGTTGCACCAGAAGAATTTGCCAAAAATGTATCAATTGCCCAGAAATATGAAATATAAAATATTGTAAAGAGAAGAAGAAGAGAGAGAAAACAGAGTACGTTATATCCCTTTTCTCAATGATAGAGTCTTGTATAAAAAGGATCTATGATGTCTGTTAGGAATAGACACACATATTCCTTTTGAAACCAAACACATATTTAAAATTCAAATAAATAAGACTATAAAAGGAAATAAATAAATAATAAAATATAATAATAAATAAAAATAATTAAAGTTTTGAAACTTTTAGGATATCTCCAACAAAATCTATAAAGTATATTTTTTTTTTTTGAAAAATTTCAAAAAAAATCACTGAAGACAAAAATAAGTCCCAAAAAAAAAAAAACTTATTTTTGTCTTTTATGAATTTTTTTTAAAAAAAATTATCATTTTTCGGTTTGTCTTATCGAGTTGAATCTAGAAACCTAAATTTTTTTTGAAATTTTTTTAAAAAAAATACCAAAGATGGAAAATAAAAAGATAAATTACAAACACACCTTTTAAGATTTGATTAAAATACGAATTACCCCTGTGGTTTTGGAAATTACATTCCACCCTTAGAGGTTTCTAATTTCGTAACAAATTGCTCATTTTATTAATAAATCATGAAATCAATTAATAGTTTTTCATGATATTAGAAACATGTTTCAATTAATAATTTAGGTAATTTTATTATTGTATTAGAGAGCAATTATAAATTTCATTTTTTTAGTTAATTCTGTTAAATAAAAAATTCTAATAAGGAGGTATTTGTAATTTTCGAAATCATAAGAGGTAATCTGTACTTTAAGTAAATTTTAGGGGATGTATTTATAATTTACCGCAAAAAAAGAAAAAAAAACCCATTGACATGTTGGTCTTGGATTAAAATATTCACAAAAAGATAAAATAGATTAAAAAAATTAATAAGATAAAATGTCACATTCAAATTATAATTATTTTATTTTTTCTCTCACAAAAATTTAAAAAATTAAAAAAATTTACCTCAAATAAAATTTTTTCACTTTTAAATTAAAATAATTAAAAAAATTAACCCACCCCCCAAAAGAAGGCTAGTATCAGCCAAGTAGAAAAGGCCGATAAGCCAAACCTTGATTTTGTTGATTAATAAAATGTGAGGTGGAGCTAAAGAATGATTGATTATCTTTAAAGTTCTGTTTATCCCAATTGAGTATATTTTAACAACATTAATGATAGAAAGTATCCATCATCTAAAAAGCTTTTCTCAAGTCAAACTGACAGAAAGCATAATACAATAATACAATGTTCATGATGAGAAAATTGACATCAAAACTCCTTTTCAGGTCCATTTTGGCAATATATATATATATATTTTTAGTGATTTTTTAAATTATGTTAAATTTTTTTATTTTTTGGGTCTGTCTTATCAAAACAAATTTAAAAACATATATTTTTTAAAATTTTTAAAAAAAATCACTAAAGACGAAAATAAGTTAAAAAAGATCGTTTATTTTGACTTATTTTTTGTCTTTTCTGAATTTTTTTAAAAAATTTATAATTTTTTGTTTCGCCTTATCGAGCTAAATTTACAAACCTTTTAAATTTTTTTTTAAAACTTCATTAAAGATAAAAATAAAAATAAAAAAAGTAAAAAAAAAAAGCCATTCCCAAAACACCAACAGTTTTTTTTTTTTTTAATAATTTTTAAAAGCAATTTTTTTCGCTTTCAACCTCTTTTGAGTTACACCATCTCTCTATTTTTTATACATTTTTTTTTTTCTTAAAAAAAAAAAGTCCAAAAGTTAGCTTTTAACATACTTTTCAAAATAACATTACTGTCCTCCTACAACAACAATATGGAAATTTATCAGATAGGGAGACGTTTCTTTCCATTGGGGAGTATTGTTGGACCTTCGTTGGTTTACTAAGGAGTCTACATTGATAATTTGAACCGTTCACCGTGAAGAATTTGTCCAATACTTCATCTTTACAAAAAATCATTTTGATCAATGGTTGACACAAATGTGATCTAATCAAGTGGTTATTGACATTCAATCAATATAATTTTTTGCAGAGATAAAATACTCGACGAGACCTGCACATTAAATATTCAAATAATCGATATGAACTCCATAATAGGGGCTCACAAAACCAGGGCTGGCCCTAGACATAGGCCCACCAGGCCATGGCCTAGTGTCACGGACCGAGAAATCCTAATGCTACCCTCACTAGAAAGCGTTGAAAGCCCTGGGAGGTTGTAGAGAATACTGGAAGGTTCTAGAACTCCTTAGAGCTTTGTAGAGAATTGTACATAAATCTAGAAGCTTGTACATACTTCTAGAATAGGTTCTTTGAGAGGATGAGAGAAGGATCTATAATCTTTTCTGTTCTTGTAGATCTAGAATAGTCTATAAGATGTAGTGGGAGGAAGTGTCTTGAACACTCTCCATTAGTGTAATTCTAGAATATTTCTTGTAAGCCTATGAAAGGGAGGGCCTCATTTGCCAAAACCATCCACGGACCCAAGTACCCACGTGAGACCCAAGTAGACCTAAGTGTAACAACCCTCGTCACTGTTTACTGAATAAGCACTGATTACCGATAAACTGAACTAATTACGACTGATAAGTGAACTGAATAAATTACTGAACTGACTGACTGAAACTGGAACTGAATTGATCAAGTATATCTCTATTGTATTGCATATCCTATCTGTTTGATTTATTTGATTATCTGTTCATGTTTCGTGTTTAAACTGCTAATTGAAGGCCTTATCGGCGGCCGAACCGGAAATTGATTAGTGTTTCATGATCCTCATAATTTATGTAATTTTATAGTGTATCTAATTAAAATGTGATTTGGTATGATTAGATTATATTTAAATAAGCTAAATTGCATAGTTTGATGTAATTACATGTTTGCCATTGCTAGTGGCCCACTATCTCTCTCTTTTTGAGCCATGCATCACTTGAGCCTTATTACAAAACATTTCCTCAGCCCTATTTCAATGTTCTTGCCGACCAAGAGAGCTAGTGAGAGAGAAATTGAGTTTTTCTTGAAGAATTGCTTGGAGACTTGGGAATTTGGAAGAGTAATTACATATTTGAGCTCCCACACTTCTAATTCCACACCTAAGGTAGATCATTTATCTTTCTAATTGTGTCTTTGAGTTGTTCTTGCATGGTTTTGAGCTAAATTGAGGTCAAGAGCCAATTTATGGCTCAAAGTGTTGAATTGGAGCTTAATTGTTGCATGCATGGCTATATCCTTGCATTTTGAGGTAGATTACATGGAATTTGGCACATGCATGTTCATATTATTGTTAGAGTCCATGTTTTTAACTTGTTTTTGAAAAGAATGAGCTCATTAGAGCAAGAATTGAAGCTTTGGAATGGTTTTAACCCATGCATGTTCTATTTGAGCATTGTTCTTGAAAAATGGTTTGAAATTGGGTTTGAATTAAACACCCTTGGGCTTTGATTTCTCAAATTGAGTTTTGAAACATGATATTCTATGTGTTTAAAAGAGTTTTTCAGGAAATGGGCCCAAGAGGATCAAATTGGGAGCATCAAAACTTGGTTTTAGCTTGAATGTACAATCTGCATTTTTCTAGATTTTGGTTGTCCGCTCGAGCGGGGGAAGTGCCGCTCGAGCGGGAAAATCAAGCTCCCAGTATTTTTCACTGTAGTATTCAGTCCGCTCGAGCTGAAGAAGTAGCGCTCGAGCGGAAAAATCGAGCATCCAGTACTTTGCACTGCTCATCAGTCCGCTCGAGCGGAGAAATGTATGCTCGAGCGGAGTATTGAGTGGCACGCTCGAGCGGGTGCCTTTGTCTGTTTGTCCGCTCGAGCGGGGAAACCTGCGCTCGAGCGGGACTCTGTTCCACTGAAAATTCTGCAAACGTTTTCTGAATACATCTTTGCATCCTCCTTCCATCCTAGGCATTCCTAGGCCTAGTTTTAGACAACTTAATGAGGATATAGATGTAGAACACACCGATGTATTATAGGGAGTTAATGTTTATCTTTCCCAACTGTGAAACTTAGTGTGTGTTCACTCTGTTAACTGTATAGGGTTGGCATTCCAGGGAGATACGCTCTAGCATACCGTAGCCCAGAACTCTGTGAGTAACAATTGTGTAAAGATATGTTCAAAATGATTATCTTTGAACACTGAATTGAACTGCTTACTGAACTGATATTGTTACTGAATGAATGTATGTCATTTATTTCTGAACTGTACTGTGGCATCCTTAGCACCTACTGTTTACTGTTACTGTTACAGAGATCTCTGTCGGTTCCCTCAGGGAACCACTACTGTTTACCGACTGATGGCCATCATTACTGTTCGGTCTTTAAGACCTACTGTTTACTGCTATGCTAATGGATGTACTACATATGACTGAATAACTGTTCTAACTGAAAGACTGAAATACTGTTTAATGAACTGTTTTCTTTACTGCAAGGACATTTCATTCTTAACCTCTTTACGCATTATGTTATTCACTGGGCTTTAGCTCACTGCTCATATATATATGTAGGTGTACAGGCACCGGACCAAAGCTAGAAGCGTCGGAGTAAACTCCAGTTTTGTCAAGCCAACCTATGGGCCTCACTGCGAGGTTCCGAGCCTATCATGCTAAGGCTTAGGGGTGTTTTAGTATTTCCTCTTTTTGCACTGTCGTACTGTTTTGTAATAACCGAATGGATTGTATAGACTGAATGTTTACCGTACTGTTGATTGGGGATTAAGTCCCTGTTTCACTGAATGACATGTATGTATATGTACTGTTCTGTAAATATGTATGAAAAATCTTTTGGCATACAGACTGTCACAGCTCATTGGACACTGTTTTATTACTGTATTGGCTTCCGCCAGGCCCTGTACTCTATTTTATTGTATTACTGTTAAGCAGGCCTTCGGTAATCTCGGATTACTGGCCGGTTACGGTGCTAAACCCATAGGGCCGGGTTTGGGTCGTGACACTAAGTGAACCAAATGTAATCACAAGCATTCAAGCAATACAAGCAAAGCATTCTCCAAGAGCTCTCTCTAAGTTTCTCAAAGTCTCTCTTGTGTGTGCTAACTTCTCCTAAGCTCTCTTCCAAAGAAGGCTTACTTAGGTGCAAGCAAGGCGTGCATAAGCATTTAAGGCTGCACGGTTGGCTTGGAAAAACCAAGGCCGTGACACTAGGGCCCCTCAAAATAGATCCACAAAGAGGCCCTCTACTATTATAGTTTACTGTAATATATTAGGTATGTTTTAAATCCAAAAAAAATTAAAGAAGACCCAAACTAATTTAAAATAAATTGACCTATTAAAAAGTTGAAAGATCCATTCAAAAAAATTAGCATTGTTATCTATTGAAAATAGACTCAAAAAAAGGGTCCCCTCCTATTATAGTTTAGTGTAATATATTAGGTATGTTTTAAATTCAAAAAAAATTAAGAAAGTCCCAAACTAACTTAAAATAAATTGACCCATTAAAAGATTGAAAGACCCATTTAAAATAATTAGCATTGTTATCCAATGAAAATGATTTTGTAAAAAAACTAGATTATGCAAGTATGATTGATTTATTTGCTTCTAAAAATGCAAGAAGAGTGAGGATCAAGCGACACTTATTAATTATTGTAATGTAATGCTAAGTATTTTTTGTGATTTTGATACAAATCTTTTGTCTTTTACCTTCAAATTTTTTTTTTCCCATTCAATGGAAATGAAAAAAATAAAATAAATGTGAATGGCCCTAAAAATTTATTAGTTAATTATCAGTTTTGAGCCCCAAAAATCTCAAGATCGGGCCTGACAAAGACCCAACACCACCTTCAAGTCCGATATAAACTAGAGAAGTCTCTCCCTATGAGATACTCTCACAAGATTATGTGATATTATGTATGTAATATTTTTATAAATAAAAATTATATGGATCATTTTTTATTTTTAAATGTGTTATTATGTTTTATCACTAAATTTTTTTTTGTTATGTAATTGGTTTGGAATATAATATAAATGATGTTACGTAGTGGTATGAGACTACCGAATAATTATTCACTTATACTATATACTCATAAAATTTACTCAAAAAAATATATCTATAAGCCACATTCATTTTGAAATTGACATAATGCACCTCATTTTCGAGTAATTTTAAAGAAAAAAAAAATTATGATAGGTGACAATTTCCTTTACCAAATTTAAACATTGGGGCCAATACATTGACATCATTTCACTTAAAGGAAATAAAAAAGGAGAATTACACATCAATGGAGATTTTATAAAATATTTACAAATTAATGAAATTTTTTATGAACTTAATTATTAATATTTAAAAATTTTTCATTTATTTGATTTTTAGACAAATTACACTAATAGTCCCTATAGTTTTGGACTCGTATCACTTTGATTTTTGACTTTTCAATTGTGACACATTTGACCCTGAATTTTAAATTTTGTTTCAAATAAGGATAATTGAAGATATCATTAGTCAATTTTAAGAGCAAAGTCGTTAATTTGATAAAATATAAACTAATTTAATAAAAATAAATGTTAAAAAAATATTTTTGAATTTTTAAAAATTATTTTTACCCGCCAAAGATAAAATTATGTAAAATTGATAAATCTTTTACGCATTTATTTATTTTACTAAATTAATTTTTATTATGTGTTTGGATGATGATCATGTAATGTGTAGTTGTTAAGTTTTTAATGTGTAATCAATATATTTAACATATGAAATGTTTTTAGTTTTGAATTTTTTGATTTAATGGATTGATTTAATAATAATATCTAAGTTGTCGCCATATTTGAGTTTGAAAAAATAGAAACTGATTTAATGAAAATAAAAACAATCATCCATTACATGACCATCATCCAAACACATAATAAAAATTAATTTGGTAAAAAAATGTGTAAAAGATTTATCAATTTTACATAATTTTATCTTTGGTGGATAGAAATAATTTTTATAAATTCAAAAATATTTTTTTGACATTTATTTTTATCAAATTAGTTTATATTTTATCAAATTGACAATTTCGCCCTTGAAATTGAGTAATAGTATCTTCAATTGTTCTTATTTGGAACAACAAGATTTAAAATTCAGGGTCAAGTGTATCACAATTGAAAAGTCAGTGACTAAAATGACACAAACTCTAAACTATAAGGACCGTTAGTGTAATTTGCCCTTAATTTTTTTCTTTTTGAAAAGATACACTGATGTGTAATTTTCTCAAATATATAAAATAAAAATATATTATTAATTATTTTTTAATATAATAAAAAAATTTAAATTTGAAGTATCATCTACTTTAATAATATAATGCGTCAATTTAATGGGTAAAAAAATTATAAAATTTATTATGTTATCTCATGCACTAATTATGATAAAAACATCAACCACTTTTATTTATTTATTTAAGGATTTGTAATGTGTGAATAAGTTGTCATTGAGCCATAGCACCATAAATACTTGGGTTATTTTTTGATAAATCCTCTTTTTAAATGTTTTATTTTATTTAATTCATATTCTTTCTGAGTATTCCATTAAGTCTTATTTAATGTAATATTACCACATCATCATTTCTAATTTTTTTGCACATGTTTCTATTTTGAAATTAATACATAATAATAGTCCATCATTTTATAGAGAAAATCTCTCCCTCATTCTAAAGAGAAAAATCTCTCTCTTATTCTAAGGGGAAAATCTCTCCCACATTCCATAGAAAAAAAAATCTCAAATTATGAATTTTGAACATTTTTATAATTTAAAAATTTTAAAAATAACACAACAAAAAATCTGAATGAAAATCAAAATACAATGTGAATGTTCACAGTAAACAACAAATATACAACTAACTTTTGAAAAAACAAAACACATATTAAAATACAATGTGAATGTTCACAATAAACAACAAACAAACAACTAACCTTCGAAAAAACAAAATTTATACCAAAATACAATATAAATGTTCACAAGTTATAATTAATATACAACTAGCCTTAAAAAAAAACTTATACTAATGTAAATATTTATACTTCAACGTAAAAATATAAAACAAAATTGAAAAAAGTAAAAATCGACTATTTCAATTGTTTAATGGTAACAAAAATGATTGTTCAACTAACAAACATAGTAACAAAAACAACAAACATACAATTAACTTTCGAAAAAATAAAACTTATACCAAAATACAATGTGAATGTTCATAATTTACAATTAATATACAACTAATTTTAAAATAATAAACTTATACCAATGTGAACATTCACACTGCAACGTGAAAACATAAAATAAAATTGAAAAAAGTGAAAATCGACTATTTTGATTGTTCAATGGTAACAAAAATGATTGTTCAACCAATAACATAGTAAAAAAAAAGAAAAAAACAAAATACAACTAACTTTCAAAAAAATTAAAAAAAAAAAAAAATGCCAAAATAAAATTTGAATATTCATAATTTACAATTAACATACAACTAACCTTAGAAAAACTAAATTCATACTAATGTGAATATTTACACTACAACATGAAACAAAATTGAAAAAAAAAAAAAATTGACTATTTCAATTGTTTAATTGTAACAAAAAAATTATTGTTCAAACAACAAATATAGTAACAAATAACCAATGACATGTGAACGTTCACTAGGAATGGCAATGGGGCAGGGCGGGGCTAGGGACTACCTTCCCGGTCCCCGATCCCCGAAGGTGAGAAATTTCCCGTCTCCATCCCCGATCTCTGATGAGGAGCCCATCGCCCCCCCCGGGCCCTGATCGGGGATCGGGTATCCCCGACCCCGCAAATTCTCCGAATTTCTTTTTAAACATCCTATTCGAACAAATAATTAATACAGATATAAACAGATATACAGAGTGACATTCTTTTTCCAAATAGATATCCAGAGTGACATTCTTTTTATAAACAGATATACAGATCAACAATAAACAGATATACATTAATGATCTGTTTTGTAAACAGATAAACACAATCCCAATGTAAACATATCAATAATAACAGATACATAAATATTAACGCTAGACAGATATATAAATGATCTATTAATGATCTGCTTCATGATATATAAAATATACAGATATATTAATGATCTGCTTCATTTCTTTTTTTGTTTTCAAATTCATAATAAATAAATATATTATATATATAAAAAATAATGATCTGTTTATATTAATAATATGCTTCATTTCTGTTTTATTTCTGTTTATAAAAATAATATTCCAAATTCATAATAAATAAATATATAAACAGATATATTATATATATATATATAAAATAAATAAATTTAGAGGGTGAAAAAAAAAATAGAGGTTGAAGAAAAAATATATATACACTCAGATCTATATATATATATATATATGTAAACCCTAGATCGAGAGAGAGGGGGAGAGAGAGAGAGAGAGAAGTAGCCTCATCGGCATCATGTGTGAGAAAGAGAGAGGGGGGAGGCGACACGCTAAACAGCAGTGGCGGTGAGGGAGGATCAGTGGTGACGGAGGATCGCCAGTGAGGGAGGAGCGGCGGTGAGAGAAAGAGAGAGGGAGAGACCAAACCAGCGGTGAGAGAGAGAGAAAGAGGAGCAGAGCAGCGCCGTGTGTGAGAGCGAGTATGAGAGGCTGAGTGTGTCAAACCCTAAACAAACACAAGCATATAATATATATATACCTAGGGACAAAACAATAATTTTACCTCGGGGACTAAACGGGGCGGGGACGGGGCCGGGGCTTAAACATCTATCCTCATTCCCCAGCCCGGATATCATCGGGGATGAACTTTTGAATACCATCCCCGGCCCGTCGGGGATATTTTTCAGTGAATAACCATTCAATTCGGGGTCGGGGGGTCGGGTCCCCGTCGGGCCAGGTTCAGATTGCCATCTCTAACATTTACATATTGCAAAATATATAATTATATCCATATCTATATTCTAACACTTATTTCTCAAATTTTCAAACAATGTGAAATGTGAACATTCACACTGATTGACAAAAAAATAAAGAAACAATGGCAGCAATAGAATTAGAAATCCACAAAAAACTCAATCACTCTAAAAATAAAAAAAAATATCATCCACATCATCATCTTTATCATTATCACTATCATTAATAATCTATGCAATTTTACCATTTCACCAATCCAAATCCAAATCCAAATCAAACCAAACCCACCTTTGAAGAATATGGTTGCAACAAAATTGACTGAATATAAATAGAGTTTCGATTTACAACAATGAAGAAACATGGAGTTTCAAAGACAGAGGAACAATAGACGAACATAGAATTTCGAACACAAAGCGACAATGGAGGAACACAAAACTTCACTGCAACAATGAAGGAACATAATATCATTTCACCACCATGTGTAAACTAGAGTTTCTAAACTATACCAAATAGAGAGTTTCAAAATGGATCATTTTTTTGAAAGTCCTATTCTTAAATGTTATGTTCCATTTAACCCATATTTTTTTAAAAAATATTCCATTAGGTCCTGTTTAATGTAATATGACCAAATTACCATTCCAAACTTTTTGGGCATGTTTCCATTTTGAAATCAATACACAATTAAAAATAATAATAGTTCCTCATATCATTGAGAAAATTTCTCTTTCATTCTAATGAGAAAATCGCTCCCTTATTTCATGGAGAAAATTTCTCATTTATTTTATATGGAAAAAATATCTCATTTATTCTATGGAAAAAATATCTTCCATTTTCAAAAGCCTAAATCTTTTACCTTACTCTAAAGTGAAGAAGCAACATTGTGAACATTCACATTGATCAAAGTGTAGACACTGTGAACATCCACATTACTAGTAGTTGCTTATATTTGTATACACACAACCATTGACTTAATGTGAGTTGTGGTAAATAAATATTAATGTGAATTTTCACATTACAAATGCATGTTGGTAAAATAACACATTGTTGTTTGCACTTGTATGACTATTTCTAAATGTGAATATTAACATTGATTAATAATGTCATGATCACAATACCAATTGCAACACATTACAATGTGATAATTCACAACAAGCAATGACTCATTACAGTGTGAATATCCACACCATGTAATAATCATGCAAAACTCATACAATAATTAGTGATATGTAAACATTCACTTTATGCAATAACCATACAATCATCAGTCTACATTGCACGTCATGCAACCCTTACATGTTTTTAATATTGAAGTTCACATAATCAAATGCAAAATATTAAAATATGATAATTCACAACAACAATAACTTTAGTGGATGTGAACGTTCACATTTACTGAAATATCCACCCAATAAGCATACACACACTGATATATAATACCATATCAATTCATCTCGAAACAAAAAGTTAAGTCCAACTTTATTGAACATACATTTGCTAACCAAAAATGGTGCTAACTTTCATTCAACAATTTTGAACTTCGAAACCGCAACAATGGAAGAAAACAGAGTTTCAAAATCGCAATAGTGAAAGAAAACAGAGCTTCAAACTGTAACAATGGAAGAATGTAGTATTTGAATGTTCTCTAACTTTCGTCCAACAATTCTGAACTTGAAAACCGCAACAATAAAAGAAAACAAAACTTTAAAACCGCAACAACAGAAAAAAAAAAAAAAAAAAAGGAGTTTTGAACTATAACAATGGAAGAAGAAAATATTCAAATGTTCTCTCACCACCAATGTGTAAACGAAACTCTTACAAAAACGTATAATGGAAATGTATCTATTTATTCTTCCAGTATCTCTAATCACCAAAACTTCCAAAATAGAAATAACAATATATGAAAAACGTTATATCCTATAGTGTATAATACTTACTATCAAAATAGAATACAGGGTATAATAGTCCCAAAAAAATTATAAATAAGGCAAAAAGGACCTCTTGGGATACAAATCTAAATATATGGGATTTAATGGAACACAAGAAAACATTATAAGTTTATTGGGCTATCAATCTACTGAAAAAGATTTATAAATAAATCTCTCTAAAAAAATTATTAAGATTATTAATTCAGAAAAATGAATCAATAATTAACAATGATTAATAAATAATTTACAATTATTGTACGTATAATTCGTATTTTACTAATTTTAAATTTACAACACACTCACTTTGAGAGTATTTTTGTTTATTATAATGGATCTAATTATAATTAGGGGTGTAAATTTGGCCCAGCCGGGCCCATGTCGAGCCTTGTAGGCTCTCATCGAAATTCAGGCCGGGGCGATCCACAGGCTAAAAAATTAAGCCTAGGCCCAAGCCTAGGGATATTCGGGCCTCGCCCAATGGGCTTGGGCCTAACCAAATTTTTTTTTTAAAAAAAAATTTTCTACCAAAATTTTATTATTTTCTATTAAAAAATACACTGAGCCTCAGGCGGGTCAGGCTTCAAGCCGAGCCCTAAATGGGCCTTAAGCAGGCCTATGGCCCAGATTGGGTTTCAAAATGATGGCTCAGGCCCAGGGGCTCGGGCCTGAGCCCAAGCGGGCCTAAACGGGCCGGGCCCATCCCGGACCGCGGGCCATTTTTACACTTCTAATTATAATAGAAAAGAATGTGGCGCAATTGTTATGATCCAATAACTTAAGATTTGTTTGACAATATCACTTTTTAACTTAAAAGTTAAAAAGTCACTAAAAAACTAAAAAATCAATAACTTATACTAAAAAGTCAATGATTTCATTTTCTCTCTACTTTTTATACATTTTTTCGTAAGAAATTAAAAAGTCATCCCAAATATACTAATTTTTTTATACTATATTTTAGCGAAAAAGCTAAAAAATTACTAAAAAAATATGTTCCCAAACAAGACCTTAGTGTCACATAAGGCTAAGCTGACCTAATCTCATACTCTTGTATGTTGGAATTAGTATTGTGCAAAATACCGTTTAATTCGTTAAAATTATATCGATTTACATCAATTTGTACCGTTCTATTTGCTAACTAGGGTTTAAACTTTAAACTTTATAATTTGCCTTCAAAATTGCTCTGCTCTGCTATAGTAATACACACACACACACACACATATATATATATATAAATATAAATTTATAATGAAATATCAAAATAAAAATGAATGTGAGAGAGATTTAATATGTGAAATTTATTACAAATTAGTAGTTATATAAATAAAAAATATTATGTAAGATTAATTTGTATTATATTTATGAAAAATATTATGTAAATTAATGCTATATTTTAAGCAAAAGATCGATAATTAGTTAGAATATTTTTTAACTTACCAATCCATTTAAAACCATTCAAATCATGGTTTTAAAAACCGGACCGGACCGGCCGGCTCAACCGGTTGAACTGCCACCCGGTCGAGGTTCTTGTCCGGGTACACCCACTGAACTGGTCGTAGTGGAAAACCGGCCTATTTTAAGAGAACCGGAAAAACCGGCGATCGAACCGCCGAACCGGTCGACCCGGTTCCGGTTCACCGGGTTGATAAAAACGAAGTTTTTTGTATTTTTTATTCTTTCTTTCTTTTCTAAGATTAATAAAAAAAAGTAAGAAAGAAGTATTCTAAGATTAATAAAAAAATTATTAAGAGAAATATTTAAGATTATTAAAATTTATAATTTATAATTTTATTACTTATATTTTTATTTAAATATAATTTTAATATATTTATGATGTCACAGTTCGATTCCGATTTAACCCGACGGTTGAACCGGCGACCCGTCCACCCGATCATTTTTTCGGTTCACTCACCGGTCCGGTTTTTAAAATATTAATTCAAATCATAATTTATCAATTCATTAATTTGTTAATTTACTATCAGCTGTGATGTGCAGCTCGAAAAGGGGGGCACTAATGCCCCGAAATTCCTTTTAAGGAAAGAAAAAAAAAAAAAACAGTTATAAAAAAAAAAAAAACAGTTACCAAAAAGGGAAATTAGGGGCATTAGGGGCACTTTTTTTAGTGCTAAAAAACATTTTCCATTTACTATAGCTCCGTTTGGGAAGTTCGTTTGTGGGCTTTTTTGATTAAAATAGTCACAAAAAATAAAATAGACTTTTCAACTCAATAAGACAAAACATCACATCCAATCCATAATTATTATATTATTTTTTTCACAAAAAAATCAAAAAAATTAAAAGCCTTCTCAAATTAAACTTTTTAACCCCAAACTAAAATAACTAAAAAAAATTAAAAAGTCAAAAAATCAACTTATTTTTCAAACAAAACTTATTCAATATATAATTTTACACTTAAACCGTTCCAAATGCACTACGCAAATAAACATGTTGAATAACGTTGGGAAATTGAAATAGCTTTCTTGGATCCTGTGACTGTGGGAGAGATAGGCATTGTTCGCTCACTACTGCCAAAATTTATCAAAATGCTAGCTAGCTAAAGAGAAAGTAACCAAGGAATGATGAAAAGTAGAAAGAAAATTTAAAAAAGAAAAGGAAAGGGAAAAAGAAATCCCAAGAAAACAAAAGTATTATGGTTGAGAGCACACAAAGGTAAAAACTACTTATGAGAGACAGAAAAGAAGGTAGAAGAAACAGAGTGAAAGAGGATGAGACTATTCAAAATTTTAAAATCTTTATAACAAATGTATTCTCTGAATCGGTTTGGGAGGTGGGTTAATATTTTGACATTTTAGTTGTTTTAGTATGGGATTAAAAAATTTCGTTTGAGATAGATTTTTTGATTTTTTTTTTTTAATTTTTGTGAGAAAAAAAAAATTATAGTTTGGATTTGACATTTTATTTTTAACTTATTTTATTTTTTTTTAACTATTTTAGCCCAAACTATCTCAAACGATTATGCCAAACGAGTGCTTAGTTATAAATTTCAATAATAGAGTGAAAGAGAGAAAAGATTTATGTCATATTTAAAAGAAATTATTTAAATTTAAAGTTTATATATCATAATTATTATGGGTATAAATAAGTTTAAATATATATCATAGATTTCAAATTTTGAATAAAAAATACATAACATTTGTGAAAACTTTAGTAGTAGAAATTTGAGTTACAAATAAAAATACTAATAAAAGTTGTAGAAAGTAACAGTGATAGTTTCACACACTCTGTCTTCTTTCTCTATCTTCAAATTTCACAACAAACAGAACCCACCGATGAAACAAATCATCATGAAACACCCTTTGCACCCAACACTCCAAAAAAGCAATTCTATTCCTCATCAAAACCTTCCATCCCATAAATTTACCAATCTCAACTCAATCCACCTCTCACCCACAACCCCCCCAAAACCATGAACAACCCTTCTTTCCCTCTCTTTCTCACCACATTCTCACTAATCCTCTTTCTTAGAATATCCCAAGTCACTACCACCATCACCGCTACTACTACTGCTACTACTGCCACTGTCTCCACGACGCCTCCTCCCCAACTAATCTCTCTTCTCTCTCTAAAATCCTCCCTCAATGACCCTCTCAACACATTCCATGACTGGAACCTCACCGCCACCGCCACCGTCACCGCCACCGCCGCCGCTGCCACCTCAAACACTCCTAGTTCCCAACCCATTTGGTGCTCGTGGTCCGGTGTAAAATGCGACCACCGGGCCTACCAAGTCACGTCACTCGACCTCTCCGGACGCAACCTCTCCGGCACGTTTCCCCTCAAAATCCGATACTTTATTCATTTACATCACCTCAATTTAAGCGCAAACTCATTCGACGGTCCTTTCTCCGCCATCATCTTCAACCTACCGTTCCTCCGAACTGTCGATATTAGCCACAACTACTTCAATTCGACATTCCCTCCCGGTATATCAAGACTCAAATCTCTCACTGTCTTCAATGCCTACTCCAACAGCTTCACCGGCCCTGTTCCACTGGAGATCACTTCGCTCCGCTCCCTCCGAATCCTAAACCTCGGCGGAAGCTACTTCGACGGTTCAATTCCGGCCAGTTTCGGATATTTCCCGAATTTAACATTCTTAAATCTCGCCGGAAATCTTCTTACGGGTCCAATTCCTCCCGAGATGGGTTCTCTGCCTCGGCTCGAGCGGTTAGAGATCGGATACAACGAGTTTACCGGCGGAGTTCCGGCGGAGTTTGGAAATTTACCGAATTTCAAGTACTTAGACATCTCCTCTGCGAATCTCTCTGGCCAACTCGCCCCTGAACTCGGCAATCTGACTACACTTGAGACCTTGCTGCTCTTCAAGAACCACTTTTCCGGTTCCGTTCCGGCGAGTTTCGTGAAATTACAAGCTCTCAAGGCTCTTGATTTGTCAGACAACCAACTTTCCGGGCCTATTCCGGCCGGAATTTCATCACTCAAAGAGCTCATCGTTCTGAGTTTAATGAACAATCAACTTTCCGGTCAAGTACCGGATGGTATTGCTGATCTGCCAAATCTCCAAATGCTGTCTCTCTGGAACAATTCACTCACCGGAGCTTTACCGGAGAAATTAGGATCGACCCAGATGTTGCAAAAGCTTGATGTTTCGTCGAATTTGCTTTCCGGTCCGGTACCTCCATATATCTGCTTCGGAAACATGTTACTTAGACTCATTCTTTTCGGAAACAAATTCACCGGTGAGCTTCCTTCATCGCTCGTAAATTGCACCTCCTTATCGAGGGTTCGAGTACAAGACAACAATCTCAACGGTTCAATTCCATTTGGGTTTGGTTCTTTGCCCAACTTGACATACATAGATTTGAGTAAAAACAACTTCACCGGTGCAATTCCGAGAGATTTCGGCAATGCGGCCACGTTAGAGTTCTTGAACGTATCAGAAAATTCGTTCAACTCCGAGTTGCCAGACAATATATGGAGCGCACCGAATTTGCAAATATTTTCAGCTTCTTCTTCTAAGCTCACGGGTCGAATTCCGGACTTCATTGGTTGTAAAGGCTTGTACAAGATTGAATTAGAAGGTAATAGTTTGCATGGGAGCATCCCTTGGGACATTGATCATTGTGAGAAGCTGATTTACTTAAATTTGCGTCATAATTCACTTTCGGGGATTATCCCATGGGAGATATCGACGCTTCCATCAATAACCGATGTTGATTTATCCTACAATTTCTTGACCGGGACGATACCTTCAAATTTCGACAATTCTAGCACACTCGAAGGCTTCAATGTTTCGTATAACAATCTCACCGGAGAAATACCCATGTCCGGGACGATTTTCCCGAAACTCCATCCGTCGTCGTTTATCGGCAACGAAGGTCTCTGCGGAGGAATCCTCCTAAAGCAGTGTGACACTAACGGTCTCGTCGCCGGAGCTGCGGAGGTCAAGCAACAGCCGAAGAAGACCTCCGGTGCAATCGTGTGGATCATGGCGATCGCCTTCGGGATTGCTCTATTTGTGCTTATCGTTGCTAGTCGTTGCTTCCGGGCAAACTACAACCGTCGATTTTCTGGCGATCGCGAGATCGGACCGTGGAAGTTAACCGCTTTCCAACGGTTGAATTTCACGGCGGATGATGTGTTGGAGTGCTTATCAATGTCTGATAAGATCTTAGGGATGGGATCTACTGGAACAGTGTATAAAGCCGAGATGCCAGGTGGAGAGATCATAGCGGTAAAGAAATTATGGAGCAAACACAAAGAAACGATCAGGAGGAGACAAGGTGTGTTAGCTGAAGTCGAAGTGTTGGGCAATGTGAGGCACCGGAACATAGTGAGATTGTTAGGGTGTTGCAGCAATAACGAGTGCACGATGCTACTCTACGAGTACATGCCTAATGGGAGCTTAGATGACTTGTTGCATGGTAAGAACAAGCGGGATAATTTGGCGGCGGATTGGCTGACTCGGTATAAGATAGCCTTAGGCGTGGCTCAAGGGATTTGTTATCTCCACCATGATTGCGACCCAGTGATCGTTCATCGTGATCTCAAACCCAGTAATATACTATTGGACTGCGAAATGGAGGCTAGAGTGGCTGATTTTGGTGTGGCCAAGCTAATCGAGAGTGACGAATCTATGTCAGTCATTGCTGGTTCCTATGGCTACATTGCACCAGGTACGTATTTGGTTTTTTTTGATAATTTTTGTTTGGTGACGATATTTTATTACTATGCGTCGAGAATATACGTACATTAGTGGGTCTAATTATTTTATTTTCACTGTGTAATTCTTGACATTGTGCGTTTTGTTGGGTGACAAATTTGGATATTGTAGTATCTAGATTTTGTCTCCCATCATGCAAAGTGGAGTTCGTTACACTAATGCATTAATGATCAAATTCAATGCTTAAATTTGATACTCTAAAAAATGTAACGGTGGTGGTATTACATGTATTAATTGATATATTAATTAGTACAGCAATACTAGATATCATAAAAAAATCTTTCATGAAAATAATCATGAAAGTTTTGTGACCCTTGGATTAAACTTAGAATAAAGAACCACACACTGATCAAGGTAATCCAAGGATCATAACTCTTTCACGATCATTTTCGTGAAAGTTTTTTCATGATCCCTAACTTTTCTCTAATTAGTATACCAACATAGTTACGGCATTATTATTTTAAAACTATGATATCACCCATTATACAAATTACGAAAATTCAAAATATCTAAAATTGTGTTACATCATTTATTGATATACTAATTAGTATATCAACTGGTACTTATAATATTATTCAAAAATGTAAATTTTTTTTTTGGCTAAGAAAATTTAATATGAGAGTGAGGAAGAAATATTTCCGCAACTTCATCAAAGAAGAGGAACTACCAAAAATAAAGAATAAAAAAAATAAAATAACAAAGAATTCAAATGTGTAGGGCAAGATTGAATAAGTATAATTTATATATTTTAAATTTAAGATATTTTTCTGAATAAATATAATAGAAAAGGTGCAGAACCAACAATTCTTTTATGGCATGTTTGATTGGGTGAATTAGAGCATGGGATTATGATTATTAATCCGTGGGCCCAATTATCTTATGTTTGTTTTAACATTTTGGTTTAGGATTATTAATCCATTGGATAATTAATCCAACAAATTTGTAGGATTATTAGTAATGGGGTAGGGGTGAGATTATTAATCCAATTGGATAATGAATACCACACTAATTTAATAGGATTATTAATACTTCACTATTAATCTTGTGAATTAAACATGACCTTAATGTATTATCATGAATATATAAAATTAGGTATAAAAGTAGAGGATTTACATTAATAAATATATTTGAGGCTCAATACTTTACAGTTAATTATAAAAATAAAAATAAAAATTTAGTAAGAAATCTGTGAAATAACATTTAAATTTTATTTATTTATTATTTTATTTTTTTTTCAATTCAAAGCTTTAACACGTTGCTACAGTGCGCCACTGGAATGAGACGTGGGTGTGGTGCACCACGCACCGAGCTCAAGTCATCGATACTGTTCCGGTATATTTGCGCACTATTGCGCGTGAAGTGGTGCTTTTTCTTTTTGCATACTCTTTACTTCTTTTAATGGGCCCACAAAGATCAGGCGATGCTAAAGCCCTCAAGAGCCACCCACATTCTCTTCACTTGGTGACTTTTTTCAAAAGTCAAAATTTTGGGCGGCAATGTTGTTTTATTTTAATTTTAAATTTTTTTTTTTGAATGGAAAATTTTATGCTTTTAATTTATTTATTTATTTTTTTACATATCAATATCGTTTAGAGTGATATGTTAATGGTAACTTAGTAATTAAAACTTATTTTGATGGATTATTTGTTCAGAATTGATAAGCAAAAAAAATTAGACACATTGTCCTATAGTTAATTTTTGTAAATTGTCTTTCTTTGTATTTCATTATTTTTTTATAAAAAAAATGATATATAAATAGAATTTTTATACTAAAAAAATCGTTCATAATGGTGTGACTGAGATTTTTGAAATTATAAGTAACAATAACAAGTGCTTTAACTTGAAATGAAAGAATACTTGAAGGATATATCATTTGGTATGAAAGTTTATACTTGTGTGGCATTGCTCTTATGCTTTTTGAATGGCTAGTTTGTGTCATTGCGTCATTAACGATGTGTTTGGTTTTGTAGAATATGCCTACACATTACAAGTTGACGAGAAAAGTGACATTTACAGTTACGGGGTGGTGTTGATGGAGATGTTAATCGGGAAGAGATCAGTCGACTCGGAATTCGGTGATGGCAATAGCATTGTGGATTGGGTGAGGTCGAAAATGAAGACCAAGGATGGCCTTTACAGTGTGCTCGACAAGAATGCTGGAGCATCGTGTGTTTTAGTGAGAGAGGAAATGATGCTATTGCTAAGGGTTGCATTACTTTGTACTAGCCGGAACCCTGCTGACCGGCCCTCAATGAGGGATGTCGTGTCAATGTTGCAAGAAGCCAAGCCTAAGCGGAAATTGCCCGGAAGTGGTGGTGGCCGTGACAATGCAACTGGTGGTGGTGATGGCGGTGGTGGTGCTTATCCTTTGGCACAAAAAGCAACTGTTGAATGTTAATATAATTGGTTTTAAGGGTTCTTTTTTCTTTTTTTTTTTTTTCTTTTTGTTTTTCAAATTGTGGGGATTGGTATAGGAGAAGTGATTTTTTTTTTTTTTAAATTTGCAATGGAATTTCACAAGTGTTGTGATTTTGCTGGTGATGTGTTATGTTGGGCAATGCTCCTTAACATCAAGGATTAGTGTTTCATTACATTAAGATATAACTATTAGTGTTTGTTGCAATCCTGTTTGATACAATTTCTTTCCAGTTAAAAGTTTATAATTTAGGGAGTTGGGCCCAATTGGATTGTATTATTGGGCTCTCAATGGGGGCGATTTTGATAATTCAAAGAATTAATTTTGTAAGGTATTCCGAAAAGATGGCTGATTTATAAAATCATATTGATTAGATAAACCGTATCTACATAATTATGTTTATCTTCAAAATAATAAATAGTTTCCTATCAAAATCATTTTTCACTGTTTATCTATTTATATATATATATATAACATATGTGATTTGATCATATATCTATAATTTTCTGATTAATAGCGTTCGAAGATGATCTTTTTGAATGGCTCTACAAATGAATGGCACGAGTCAACAAAACGGATTCAATGACGAGCCCACCGAATTACCAACTGGAGAGAATCTCATCCCATAATTTAAATACAATTTTTTTTTTTGGAGTAAATTAACAAACAATTTATATTATCCATCCGGGAGGGGAGGGGGGTTTAAACTCCTAATCTCAGGGTTAATTACACTTGGTACTCACATATTTTTATCAATATTTTATTTTAGTCTTGCTATTTTTAATTTTTATTAATCTTATTAATGATAAATTGACGAAAGGGTGAGATTTTTTTGAAAGTGCAAAAAATTAAAATGAGATTTTAATAAAAGTTATATTAATGAGACGAGAAACATATCACATGATTTAGGTGATAGGTTCTCTTAACTTTGTAAACGGCAGATTGATGGAATGATGATATTACAATTTGACTTCAAATATAAGTGATTAATTATCAAAGTGAAGGAACCAAATAAAATTTTAGTGAAATGTAAGAATCCTAATTATAATTAACCTCTAACATGATGTGCAATCGTATCAGATTTTAAAAACTTATATGACTTGCTCTTTAATTCAAGTGTTAACAGTCCATAAATTGACATGATTTTTTGTCATTGGATTCCATTAAATTCAACCATCAATGGATGAAAATAGTTCAAAGTCAAACATTCCCATGATGATGTTGCCATTGAAAATCCGATTTTGGTAATGATTTCAATGCTTAGAGTGTGTTTTTTCCACTATTCGTTATCTTAACTCTCTTTATTTTATTTTTATATAGTTAACTCTCTAAAAAAATCATTAAAAAAAATACTCTCTAAAATTTTAGAAAGGAATGTAATGTAGTTATTTTTCAAAAAATATATAAAATGTGAGGATATTAGAGTGGATGGTCTAATTTTGGATATACGAACCCATCATGAGTGTCATTTTGTTAAGTTAAATTGTTTATCTTTTAGATATTTAGATCATTTAAAAAAAAAAAAACTATCTAATAAGTGTAAAAAAATATAATTTTATCATATTTATTTACAAATATATTTGTGTTATATTTTTTAAATCATATTTGTAATTCATTTCATGAAAATAAATATGCTGAAATGATGTGGTTACATTTATAGATCAATATATGTTATTATACGAATAATCTACTCAAATACTTAAAAGATGAATAATTCGAATTATTGAAGCGAAACTGCGGTACATCCACAAGCCCAAAACTTGACTATCAAGAAGACTGGAGATAACCCAACAGCATATGTAGCAAGTGCAAGGGAGCATAATAAATAGGGAGCATTAAAAAAACTGGTAAAATTGTGAATTAATTCGAATTGGTTTATATGGTATAGTTTGGCTTTATTTTTTGAGGAAACAGTGTGGTTCTGTTTTCAAAAAATTAAAATTGTTGATTACAAGTAGATTTATAGATTAAAAATTCAAAAGAACTGTATAAAATCAAATCAATCAAACAGTTGGATGGTTTTATTATTTTAAATATGTATAAGGTGTTCCACAAGTTAATTACTTTTCCTCTTATTGACATCTTTGAATCTCAATCTCATTTCAACATCGATGAAGCATTAATTCCTTTTATTCACAGGATAATAATTTTTTCCCCCACTAGTTATATGATTTTTATACTTCTTATATTACTAAAAATTATATTTTTATTTTAATTACTATACAATATGAAACATTTGCTTTGTTTTTACATCATTTATAAAAGTTTTTGTTTGGAATACATTGTTAAAATAAAAAATAATAATAATAAAATAACAATTGTATGTGTATGAAACTTTTAGGATACTTGTATGAGTAAAATTAATTTTATTGAATTAAATAGTCTAGGTGTAGTAATGAATTTTTAGTTTGGAGCCAAATCAAAACTGAAATCAGAACCAACCCTTTTTGGTTCATTTCTAAAGATTTCACCATTTGGTTTGATCCTAAATTTCTAGAATAGTAAGAATTGAGTTGCTTTTTAATTTAATTTAAAACAAAATCAAACCAATTCATAAACTCCCTAATTAAATTAAATTCGATTGAATAATTGACTTATGAATTGGTTTGATTTTGTTTTAAATTAAATTAAAAAGCAACTCAATATTTTACAATCGAATTTTAAAAAGCAACTCAATCGAATTGAATAATTCAATCGAATAGCTTTTTCTTTTCTTTTTTTTTTTCTTTTTTTTTTAAGTGTAAGGATATATAATAAGTCAATTATTCAATTCGATTGAATTCTTAAAAAAAAAAAAATATTTATTTTACAAGAATTAACAGCTAGGAAGGGTTGACAATGCTTCCCAACCAAATTTTAAAAAAAATTATTCAAAAATTCTTGTATATGCATACATAAAATAGAATATATGGGATCTGCATTATCTCTCATCCAATAGATTAAAGTCATCTCATAATTACTGTTTTTATTAATTTAGAAGTAATATATCAACTGGCTAAGTTAATACTTTGCTAATTAGTCCAGCTTGTCTCAAGTTGAGATCAAGACTGGACCTATCCAGTTTGACCCATGGGGTCCATTTTTTAGGCCCGTTTTGATAATCCGAACCGTTCAATGTATAGAACTCGTCGATTACTACATGCCTGTAAAAAATCACATTGATCGGATATCAATAGCTATGTGATCAAATCAATTTTGTATAAAAAAAAAATAGACGGTGAAAAAATTAACGGTTGATTAAAAACTGTTTTGTTCACATAGCTATCGATATCCGATCAACGTGATTTTTTACAAGCATATAGTACTCGACGAGTTCTACACATTGAACGGTTCGAATTATCAAAACGGGAACTATGGTGGGCCTCTACGGGTCCAACAGCACGGTCCAGTCCGATCTTGGGCTGGACCAAAGCCACTGCCTTTTGTATAATACTATATATATATATATGTAAAGCCAGGCATATAAATGTGGATACAATTTCTTGCATTGTGCAGTGCTGTAAATAAGAATTAGCAGGAAAAAAATGGATAAGGGGTCACTGCTGTGCGGGAAGCACAGCAGTGACTGTGGTGCCTCTATTTGAGGTGTATTATGACCTTATTTTTATGATCCAAACCGTCCATTTTGTAGGGTTTGTTGAGTACTTCATGCCTACCAAAAATCATATTAATCGGATATCAACAACTATATGATCGATAACCAAAAAAATAAATAATAAGTTTTATTTTGAGAAATAACATAAATAATATGTATTTCGATCATATAGTTGTTGATATCCGATTAATATGATTTTTGGTAGACATGAAGTACTCAACAAACCCTACAAAATGGACGGTTTGGATCATAAAAATAAGGTCATAATACACCTCAAATGGAGGCACCACAGTTACTACTGTGCTTCCCTCACAGCAGTGACCCCTTATTCGAAAAAAAATTACTTGATTGGATTGAGCATGAAAATGGAACTTTTACTTTCAAATATTTATTTTTTTTATGGAAATGACTCCCCTTCATATTCTTATCTTTCATATTTTTTTTATATTTTATTTTTTTGAGCTCCATTCTAAGTTCACATTGATAATTTAAATTGTTCTAATAATTTCAACAATTTAAATGAGTTATGCAAAAAATTAATTTCATTGGATACACTAGATATATAAATAAATTGCATCTTTTTTAAAAAAAAAAATGAATAGGAATTGTGAGTTTATACTTAAACCTTTTATTCTATAAAACAAAAAGTGATTTGTTTATATATTTCATCGATATCTGATGAAGTTGATTTTTTGCAAAGACAGTTCTATTGTGAGATGTACAAGAAAAATGGTTTAAATTATCATTATGGATCTAAAATGGAATTCGAAAAAATGAAATATAGAAAGAGTATGGAAGAGAGCCATACATGATTGTAATTGCAAAACCTAAAATCAATAAAAAGAAAAAAAAAATATGAAACACTTTCGAGTGCACATGAGAAAAGAGAGAAGATGGTGGTTAGAAAATAAAATGTACAAGGTAGATTTAAATATAATTTGTTATAAGATACGCATAAAATAAATTTAGTTCATACATTTTATATTTTTAACTATTTTTCTAATTCCTTAACATAGTTTTTCAGCTCATAAAAATACATATAATTAATGACAGGTTTTATGAGTAATGTGATTTATTTGCTTTCTACCAAATCCATCATCAGCTGGCTCATTTGGCTTTCCTCCGACTCCAGAGCTTCTTGGAGGAGATGCACTCTTAAACTTCTCTCTTTTGCCTGCTTTCAAAGATTTAAAATCAAAATTTAAACCACAATTCTCAAATATTATTCTATCGGTTTGGTTTTGAGTTTTTAAATATAATTCGTAAATTTTTGAGTTTTTTATTTTTTTTATTTTTATGTTTTTAGTGAACTTTTTAAATAGTTTTTATTTTATTTTATAGATTTAATGAAATATCAGGCTTTGACTTTTGTAATAAAATAAACTCTAAATTTTTAATTTTGTAAATTTAAATCATAATATTTTGATTTATTTTCAATCAAAACCATTAGTTTATTTTTGTTAAGTAAAACCGATAAAAATAAATTATATTTTAGTCATTAAACTCAATAAAACATTTTATGTACATTTATATTGAGTTTAATAACTAAAATATTTTTTTTGTCACTTTTACTTATTGAAAATAGATAGATGATTTAGGTTAAAAACAAATCAAAAGTTTAGAATTTAAATTGACAAAATTTAAAATTCAAAATTTACTTAACAAAAATATATTTTCGTAGTTTAAATTGACAAAATTTATAGTATATATTTTTGTAATTCCCCTAAAAATATTTATGAAAGAATCTGTAAGAAATTTATTAAATACACAAAAAAAGAAAAAATAATTGAATACATTTTCGTATTTCTTTAATATTTATTATGATTATTTTTTAATTTTGTCATAAATATTTTTCTTTTTACTTACATCTGAGGTAAAATCTAGATATAATTGCAGCTTGGAACTGATACAACCTTCATTTTGGGCTTTCAGCAAATCAGGGCACATTCCAATCCAACCATCTTTTCCCACTTTGAAAGCTCAAAATGGCCCCTATATGATCAACCTAAGAGAAAAGCCAGTATTTTAGGCTTTTTTTTTCTTCTTCTTATTCTCCTTCTTCTTTTTTGCAATGCTTTTTAAAAATAATATTAATTTAAAAAAAAATTATGTGGTTCTAGTCTAACAGCCTATGAGAAGTTACCAACAACAAAAAAAAAAAAAAAAAAAAAAAATCAACCGAAAAAGACCAAAGCAAAAAGTTTCAAATTGGCTTGTGAAAAATCTAATGTGGATTTTCAGTCACAAAAACCAAAATTCATTGTAGAAGTTGGGCTCATATATTTGGGAATTTTTGAAAGCGAATTTTTTTGTTTTAAATTTTTGATATTAAGATTTTATAAGATAAATGACATACAATATTTTTATAGTAGTTAAGATCCCTTGACATTTTCACAGAGAAAATTCGACTCAGAGAAATTTTGCCCGACTTAGAAAAATTTCACTTTGACTTAGAGAAATTTCAATTTTCACATAGAAATTTCAAAATTTCTTTGAGTCGGGCGAAATCTAGGTTGAATTTTCTCTGTGAAAATGTTGAGGAACCTTAACTAATAAAAAAGAAAAAGTATCTTGGACCTCTCAAAACTCACCAAATATTTCTAAGTTGGGTTAGTTTGGATAAGAGTTAAATACATTTATACTCTTGACGTGTAATTTAGTTGGCCGTGATTTACTTCTCGCATGCTCAACTCAAGTTCGATTCATGTTAGTCTTTCTTATTTGCTTGAATCATGCGATTAGGGAGTGTCATTTAATTCTTGAGTTTACACTCCTAAGATGAGTCTAAAAGACTCTGCCTGAGATACGATTCCCAATTATATTAATTTTTTATTTATAAATAAATACATTTGAAGAACAAACTAACCTTCCCAATACTACATGGAGGTAGTTATTTAGACTTTTGTTTTTAGGTGATTTGCCCAACCCTTTTTTCCAGTGTTAGGTCCCATTATTTAAGGGTGGTGTTGGGAAGAGTAAGACTGAAGACAGGCTTAATTTTCGGTATTATTTGCACTTTGTGTGGCCCATTTTCTTGCTCAGAAAGTACAAACTAGAATTGAAGCATATTGGTGCTTTTTTGTTACATTTTGCTAGAAAAACATATTGGGTAAATTACACTTTTCATTCACAAAAAATAACTCAAATTTTAGTCTTTAAATTTCAACCTGTATTTTAATGTGGTCCTCCCGTTATCCCACATTTTGAAATTTGTGTAAAAATTAAAATATAAAGAATTAAAGTGAAATTTGAGTAACGTAGGCAAACAATATAATTTGTCAAACAAATTTTTTTCTGTAATCCTTCTAAAATGTGCTCACGTGAAGTAACGGGAAAACAACATTTAAACACGAATTAAAGTGTGAAGATTTAATTATTGTAATTAAAAAATAAAAGACCAAAATAAAATTTAAAAGAAAATTTGAGTAATAAATAGTGTAATTTGTTTTGGACCAAGTTTGAGTTGCATTGAATTTATTAAGGACTTGATCCATAAATCTTGGTGGATCAGATTTGTGGCCATGGTATTGTTGTCAGTTGGTTTTTAAGCCCAATTCACTAGCACCTTCCTATTTTTTCTTCATTTTGGTGTGCTACAGAACAAAATTATTGTCATTGGTGTTCGAGTTATTCGAGCTTGACTTCTTTAATTTGTTTAAAATTAATTTGTAATTGACTTATTATGACAATAAACCTTAATATATTTTAAAATTTGTAAACGAAACTTGAACATATTACTTTATTCCACTCAATTATAAATATTATTAAAAACCTAACTGTTTGAGTTCGATTAAAATTTATTTGAGATAGTTCGAAAGTAAAAAACTAGCCAAACTTAAATATATTTTTAAAATTATTAATTATTTAAAACAATCTTTAGCAATTTACTAGTCAGCTCTACTCAGTTTGTTTAGATCTCCAGCTTGCTAAATAATTTTATAAAAAAAAAAAACTCTATACACCATTTTTATTTTTATTTTTATAAATAAGGTAAGGCTCACCTCTAATGAGAAAACCAAGGAAATCCACTTGTGGAGTTGCTCCATATGCTCATTCTGTTGTTTTTCCATGATTATTAGCTCTGTAATCAGAAAACATATCTTCTCAACCTGTTGTATCATCAAACAACTAACCAATAATTACATTATTATGATAATAGTTGATAGTAGCATAAAAAATTATATATTATATATTATTATGATGTCTTATTAGTAATTTTTATTTTTTGAAAAAATATGTAAAAAATTTATAAAAAAAAAAAAAAAATTTTAATTAATTTTTAATATAGACTCTTTAGCTATTTTAGCTAATGGGAGTGGCTCCCCTCCATTCTATTATCCTTCGTATCTCTCCATAGGTTTAACAGTAAAAAATGAGTTGTGCAAAAAAATATATTCGTCAAATATCATGAAACATGTGAACAAATTATATTTTATTTTTTAAAAATAAATGGCAGCTATTAGTTTAAACTTAAACCATTTATTTTATAAAATAAAATGTGATTTGTTCATTTATTTATTATTATCTGACGAAGTTGATTTTTTGTACAAATCATGTTCATTGCAAAATTTATGAAATAAATGGTTCAAATCAGGGTTGTGGGTCTAGAATAAAACCTACAAAATAAAATATGGAAGAGAATGGAGGATAGCAATATGGACTATAAAAAACATCTCATAAGGTTGACACTTGCTATGAAATTGTGAATTTTAAAGTCTAATTTAAAGAAAAAAAACTAAATTAAAATTGAAATTGAATTGTTCAAAGTGAAATAAGTAGTATTAAAATTAAATTTGGGTCAAACTAATTTACCCCACTACAACCATGTTCATTTCAAAAATATTTAATAAATAAATAAATAAATAAAAGAAAAAGAAGAGAAGAAATAAAAGGAGAAAATAAGGGGAAAATGAGGCAATTTGAAGCCTCTTTGGCATCTAGTTAAAAAATCACATTTTTAAAATTGTCTTTAGTAATTTTTAAATTTTTTTTTTCAATTATTTTAAATTTTCTAAAGAATCCAAAAAGTTTAAAAAAAAAAAAATCCAAAAAGAAGTCAAAAGTGAACTTTTTTTCATTTTTTTTTGGTAGTTCATTTGGTCGAGTAGCAAGTAGAATCTAAAAAGTCTAAAACTTTTTAAATTTATTTTAAAAGGTTATTAAAGACAAAAAAAAAAAAAAAAAAAAAAAAAAAGATTCAATCTAAAAAAACAAATAGCCACCCACTAAATTATAAAAATTGGAGTACTCATATGTAGATGGCTTATTCAGGAAAATGCTATGGATCTTAAATAAATTATCAAATTTTTTATCAAACTTTTCACATAAGTGTGAGATTCACAAAAATTACATGTGTGTGGTTCCACGCCTATGTTAGAGATTTGATAAAAAAATTAATAATTTATTTAAGATTCCTAATATAACTCGGCACATTCATGTTGAAAGTGAATATGAGTTCGATGCTGATTGGTACCTACTACACATCAATCAAATCAACCCATCCGTCTTTTGTTTTGGCTGATTAGTTGACCTAATAATAAAAATTATAAATTGTAATTTTGCATTGAAAATTAATAAAAAAATTAGACCTGAGGGAGGAATTGTGTGGCCATTACTTCTATACTCTGCATGACTCCCATGGCTGAATTCATTGCATCATGCACAGAAGACACATCTACCTATTCACAAACACACACACACACACATAAAAATTAAATGAAGTTGTTAATTAAGATTACAAGAAATGTAAATGCTAATACAAACAAAAACCGTTTTGTTAGGAAGAGGTTCCTTTGGAATTATAAGGAAAAAGTTACCAGGAAGGTATAAGTAGATTGGATATTTAAAAAAGAACCAATCACAAAAGATAAAAAAGGTGGGACCCATGAGGATACATATATATATATATATATTTTCTCTTTTGCAAAACAAAACCCAATAACTTGATTTTGTGTCAATTTAGTTCCTATAGTTCTAATTGTATTAATTGTTTGTTAATTTTTCATATTGTATCAATTTAGTCACATTGATTACAACTGTTACAAAGTTTGATAGAAATCAACCTAAACAGTTCATTCAAAAAGAATTGAATCATTTTAAATTAAACGCAACCGGTTATTCACTCTGAGAAGAGTAAATGAATTATTTTAACCCTTCATTTCAATACGAATTTTAAAAGAATGTTATTAACTGAACTACATTTGACACAATATGAAAATTTCAATGGTAAAATTTGTACAATTATGACTACATGGATCAAATTAACGCAATAGAAAAATTATAGGGGCATGAGTGTCATTTTCCCAAAATGATTGTACCACATTTGAAATGCCATTTACAGAGAATTTTTATACAAAAAAATCTACATAAAATAATGTCGCAGTGACATTTTCATACTTGCGAACCAAACTGGTAGACTTCTTATTTAAAATGAATATAAATAGAATACAAAAGTAAGAAACTTTTGTATATAAATTATGTCCATGTATCATTTTTTGCATATTTCCTATGGAAAATTTTATACAGAAACATATTTATTATTTTCTTAGGGTAAATTATAAATACACCCCTTGAAATTTATTTAAAATATGAATTGTCTCTCGTGATTCTAGAAATTATATCATGCCTCTTGAAATTTCTAATTTCATAATAAATGGCTTATTTTATTAATAAATCATCAAATTAATTAATATTTTTTAATGATGTCATAAATGTATTTCAATTAATAATTTAGGTAATTTTATTATTATATAGGAGAGTAGGTGGAAATTTCATTTTTTTCAGTTAAATCTGTTAAATAATTTATTTTTTTGATAAAGGAATATTTATAATTTTTCAAACCATGAGAAACAATTTATATTTTAAACAAATTTCAATGAGTGTATTTATAATTTATCCTTTTTCTCTTATGAATTATGTGTATTTAGTTCTTTTTATTGTGAAAAGGGGAACAAAAAGATGAGGCATCTGGTCTACAATTTGAATTGGAGGGTCCAGTCCAGTGTACTACGTCGAGCCCACAATTATTTTTTTTGATTCGAATCATTTATTTTTTAATACCTCTTAAATAGATCATCCATTGTCTTTATAAAAAAAAAAGATGGCAAGTATATTTTAAAAAATAAACCGTTTATTTTATTAAAACAAATGTGATCTAAATATATAACTATTAAAATCAATCAACTTAATTTTTTTTTCATGAATAATCTATTTGAGAGCAGTGGCGGAATCAAAAAAACTAAATCAGAAAGGACACTTATTAATTACAATTTTTTTTCCATAACCAACAATAAAAATAATAATTTTTGAATTAATATTAAGTACAAAAACTTAAATAAATTATTACAAAAAAAATTCAATTAACTTCGAGTGAAATAAAAAAGAAAGTATTGCGTGTAACTAATAGATCATGGCTAATGTAAAAAAATCATATATTTAAGTCTTAAAATAAATTATATAATGGTAAGATAAATTAAATTTTTTCAAAATTTGAGTAAAAATTTCATATAATAGTGATATTACATCATCATTGACATATAATATCACCAACTAATAGTAAAACAACATAGTGAACTTTATATGCAAATATAACAAACACTCTAATAACTTTTACATATATATAGTGAGATTAATTATATTTGCATGTCAATAATGATGGATATTACCTTTATATTGTTATTTTTTCACAAAATTTTCATACATAAAAATATAATTTGTTATAGTCACTTCATTTTCAATAAAATAATCACTATTGTTCTCATAAATTTAAAAATACCATTGACATTTTATTCTAAATATTATTTTTGTTTAAATTTTTATTTATATACATGTGTAAAAAAAAAAAAAAAAATTGTAAATCCAAAATGTAAAGGCACGTGACTCCCCTAGTTTTCATGTGACTCCGCCATTACTTGAGAGACGCTAAAACACTTTTTAAATTAACGAAATAAAACTATGATAGGTCGAAAATCACATAAACTAGACCATCCAGTCCAAACTGTGAATTGGATGGAAGCCCCATCAAAATGATTAACATCTAGTGAGTAACCAATAGATTCCATATTAATTGAAGGAAAAATATTTAATCACAAAGTACCTTAGCTTCATGAACTAAAGGGAGTCTGATTGATATTGCAGACAATTTTCTTATGATCCTGCCAACCGCTTCTGAATTCTTGGTTTCCAACCTTGCCCATTCATTGAGCAAACTAATTTGTGGGTTGATAATCTCGTAAAGCTTGATTCCATGTTTTATGTTGTGTGTTTGTATTCTCTCTTCCATGATAGATTTTCTCAATATAAAGATGCGTAGCCAAACATAGAACAACTTTTTCTGGAAAAAAAAAAAAAAAATAGAGAAAGAAGAAAATTTAAGAATAGTGTATGCAATTGATAAAAGGAAAAATTATTCATAAATTTTAGCAGTTTACATCTGTAAATTAAATATGTGTGCCCCACTAATAGTGTCCCGTTGACATTTGAAGCTAAAAATATAGTTGATATGTTTTTAGGAATTCATATTTTAAAAAAATTATATAAAATAATATGACAAGTCTTAATTTATAATTTTAAAACAAAAAAATTCATAAAAGTAGTTTATATTTTTAAAAATGCCATTGTTATTCTCACATCATATTTGTCAAAAATTATGTATAAACATTTTTCTATGAATATCAATTTTTTTTTTTTATTTTTTATATTTTTTACAACCAATAAGAAAAAAAAAAAGAAGAGAAAATCAAAAATAGCATCGCGTAGTGATAAAATTCAACTAAAGTATCACACCTGATATCAATCCCTTGATCTTAAAAAATAGTAGGTATATGAATGACCTATTGAGTTAATGTGCCACCAATGCTAGATTATTTTGGTTTGCTGTCAATGTCAACTACCTTGCTCATTGATAAAAAATTCAAATATTTTGTCTAAACTTATGTGCTACCGTTTCCATTTGAATGGACAAATGAGCAAAATGTTAATTTCAACATGATCATTTCCATTAGAACACTAAGATTTATGAGGCTGTAGGCGGATTTTGAAAGTAAAACTTTCTTATATATATTTTTTATAAACAAAATTACAGATACCAATAATTTGTTTATTATTAGTAGCTATAAAAATTTTCCTTACATATACAATCATTAAAATTTATTTTCATATGTTAAGATAGGAAAAAATCATTACAAATACTCGAGAAAGATAAAATAGGGTATTGTTATTTTATAGTTTGGCAATAATTAACACAAACAACATAATTCACTGATATCTCATAACGAAATGATTATGTTATTGTAATATGATATCTAATAATACAATCATAATCTGCACAAATCACAATCCATTAATTATTTGATAACAAAACTCAAATTATTGGAAAAAAATTTGGGAGAAAAAACTAAGACAGACTTATGATAAAGAGAGAGGGCAAAAAAATTAAGCTAAAGTTATTTATTTTTAAAATCTTGACATTAGACTCTATTTGGACTCATTATATCATATATATTTGTTTGGACTAATTATATAAAATTTTAATTGGGCCTAACTACAATTATATATATATTTAATTTGGCCCAACAGATTTTCTTGAGGGCTTTTTAGATTGGGCCTCAAATAATAAAAAAAGATTAAGTTTTGAATTTTTAATATAATATAAAACTAATAAATTTAGAATCTTATTTTGAGTCAAAATTTGAAGACTCTAGACACATACCTTAGTGGCCTTAGCCCAACGCCACCCTGGTCATGCAAGAGGCAAAGCATACCAAAGGTCAGCATGACCAATGCCTCATTTGGCAAGTGCCCTTTTTAGTTAAAGAGTCAAAAAGTTACTAAAAAAATAAAAAAGCTAACAATTCACACCAAAAAGTCAAAGATTCTATTTTCTCTCTACTTTTTGCACATCTTTTCGTAAAAAGTCAAAAAATCATCTCAAACATACTAGTTTTTTTTTTGTCATATTTTAGTCAAAAAGTTAAAAAGTTACTAAAAAAGTCTATTCCCAAACGAGGCCTAAATTAATTTGAAGTTCTAGTCATCTAATTGTCATAACTAGCAGGTCATAACGTATAAAATATTTTTTTATCGTATATATATAGAACATGCATTACTTTCTAATTAATGAATAGATATTTGTTGCAACAATGATACAATTCTACATGTTAAAACCCGCTAATTGAGTTGTCTCTCACGACTTCAATCATACAGTCTCATTAGTAGAATTTGAAATTTCATGATATCATGGTATATGGAAGAGGGGTTTAAGATCAATCACTGAGTCTCATTATTAGAAGGATAAAAAACATTTTTAATCCTTAAAATTTGTGTTTTTTGTTTCAAGTTTTAATTTTGTCATTTTGGTTTGTCAATTTGAGTTAATTTTGTTCTATCTCTAACGTCCGTTTACATTAATAATGGGAAAAGTATTTTATCCTTTGATAAAAAACAGTTTTGGTCCATAAAATATGCATTTGTTGTCATTTTAGTTCCTTAAGTTTTAAATTGACAATTTTTAGGACTAAAATAACAAAATTTAAAATTTGAGAAATTAAAATGATAATAAATATATACAGATTCATATTTCTGTTACCGTAAACGGAAGTTACACATAGGACTAAATTGATAATTTTGAAAACTAAAATGACAAAATTAAAATTTAAGAGAGAGTAAAATAAAAAATAATGCATACTTAAAGCTGTCTTTTATCCTGATTAGAATTTGAAATTTCTTCCAAACTGTTATATATATTATCAAATTTTATGAATTTTTTCTTACTAATTAATATGTTAAGTAATAGTAAAGTTTTAAAAATAGAAATTAATTAATTTTTTTTTGATGATATTGTTACCTCTGCAAGAGCCTTCATTGCAGCCCTAGAAGCCTGAGCTCGAGCATTGACAAACCTCCATTGCAACAATCTGTTATGCAATATCCTAAACCTATGAAACTCTTCTTCTTGTACCATTGCCACCTTCTTCTTCTGCCTAAAATACTTCAAAACCCCACTCATTCCACCACCGCTGCCGCTGCCACCAGGTGACTTTTGTAGTACCGGAGAAGAACACGGTGAAGATCTTCCCGGTGACAACGCCCACGCAGAAGGCGAACCGGGCATTGTAGATCTCGCCCTCTTCGCCACCACCACTTGATCTTTAACATTATTAGTACGTTGCAGAAACTTAACAGACCCGTGATCATCTATGCTATGCTGATCTTTAAGTTTTTTGGGAATTCTGGGACTTGTCATTGAAGGGTTTAAATTGTTCTCTTCGACTTTGTTTTTGGTTCTTGACTTTGTGGTTGATTTCGAGCGTTGGACCGACGTTGACCGGCCAGAATTTGACCTATTGGTGTGGATTTCAAGTGACTGCGGTGGTGGCGGTGACGTGGCCGGATGCTCGCCTCTTCTCCGGGAAAGGCAAGGCGACGGCAGCAGCGGCATTCCGGCGGGTTGATGATGCTTGTTTTTTTGCATTTTCTTGTAGTTAGGTTTCGATGTCTCTCTCAAATGTTCATAGTATTATTATTATTATTACTACAACTATATAGTTAGTATAATATTATATATATCTAAGTATAATTACCTACCAAGCTGAGAAGTTGAGTTGAGACCACGTTAAGAACTCACCAAATACACACAAGTCATTGAGGCCTCCCGTCCTCATGTGATTAAGGCTTCCACGACTGCTTTACACTACGTGCATTTTGTGGTGATTTTTTATTTTTGTTTTGTTTGTTTGTTTGTTGAGAAAAAAATTAGAATAACGTTTTTTAAAAAGTTTTATTAATTACAAGGGAAAGAAAATGAATATGTTGCGTGACAAAAAAAAATATATGGGTCGTGATGGCATGACATATGTGGCAATGACTAATGATGGTAAGAGAATATGATGGTGAAGGCAAGGAGTCCAGATTCTCCGTAGTAATTTTTTGTATGATTAATATTTTTTTTAAAAATAATTATAAGTATTACTGTACCCTTAATTTTGTACTATTATACTCTCAATTTTTATAGAATTGAATTTTAGTCATCTTGATTTGAAGGGAAATACACGTGTTCTTTAGGAGTTTGCCTTTTTTAGTTTATTTTGATTTTTTTTATCTGTGTTAAGTGATTCCAAAAATTAAAATAAAATCATTTATTTTTAAATCTACTAAGGTTTTTGTCAAAATAAGAATGATAACGGTACGAGACATCCCAGTATGTGGTGTCTTATTCCCACCCTACTCCTTCTTAAGATGGGGACAAGAAGATAAAATCGTGGAGGTGGTGGAGTGGGATGGGGAGGCAAGCGTCAAGATAATTTCACACCCTTTGGAAGGAAAAAAATTTAAATGCAATATTGATATCATGTCATTAGTATCATAATTCAATAACTTTTTGTTATTGATCTTCCCATTTTAAGACAGATTCTTCTCTCACAGTAATGTTTATGAATTGATGAACGTCTATCTTCCAAGATAAACTCATATTCGAAGATTGAAAAAGCATTACAATCAATCTGCCTAACAAACTAGACCTATGCTTTGCACTCTCTCACAAATATGCAGAATATGTATGCAAAGGATGAAAGGCAACGAATTGAAATGATTTGGATTGAAGGAGAATTGCCTTTATATAATCAATGAAAATCTGTCCGAAAGAGGTTGAAACTCTTATGTAATGGCAAAAAATTGTTAATGTTGGCTTTTGTTTGGACAGAACAACCACCTTTGTTCAAAGAGAAAAAATGAAAATCTAGTGCAAAAAAGTTTTTAACCAAAATTGGGATAGTCACGTGGTTAACCACACTTTGGTTAAGTTCTTCCTCTTTAAAAAAACTAGGTATCATGAAAAACTTTTTATGAAAATAATCATAAAAGTTTTGTGACTCTTGGATTACACTTAGAATAAAGCACCACACACTAATCATGGTAATCCAAAAATCATAAATCTTTCATGATCATTTTCATGAAAATTTTTTCACAATTCCTAACTTTTCCCTTAAAAAAACCTTGGGTGCCTCTTACAACCCAAGCCTTCCAGCAAAGTTGGCATAAATAAGTCACTCTTAACTTTCTTTTTCTTTCTAATGTGGGATAAGAAAAAAGAAAAATTAACAATAAGTCTTATTTTATTCTTTAAGTTATGTTGAGTTCTATTAATTATCAATATAGACATCTAAATCCTATTTGTCGTAAAATATTTTCAAAATGTTTATTTCTCCATAATGGTGTATCTTATCCCAATTCTACCATTCTCCTTTAACATAAACAACAATTTTATAAATAATTTTAATATAATTAAAATTAAAATTTTTAATTGTAAAAATTATTAATATTATTTTAAAAAAATCATAAATAATAATTGGATGGAAAGAACTATAGTATAAAAAGTATCATTTTTTGTTATTTCAAATTATGAATTTTTTTAGTGTAAACAATTTTGAAAAACCTAAGTGATTCGTGATTCAGATCAAAATTAATTACAACAATACCCAAACAATTAAAACAGACAATCTAAATCATCTAGCACATACGAAAATGATTTAGATTGTTGCTTCAAAATCAATAAATCAACATAATAGATTTTTACGTGAAAAAAATCACAATTGGAGCACCTCCAATTGTGATTAAAAAACTACGGGCGAAACACCACTAATCAATTAATTATGAAAGAAAGAATACAAATATACCAAACAAATTACCCAAACTCTGTCAATTTGTCTTCAACAATCTATATATCTTTCACCACAACCTTCGTCTCGGAATTGATCAGATTGATGTTGAATCTACAACATCCATGTCGAATCAATGACTGCGCACAGCTTCGAACTCTTTCGAATACTCCACGCTTGAATCTCCAGATTCCATCGAAGAAGAACACTCTTGAAGTAGAATACTCAAACAACTCTTTGATGTATGCTTGTCAAACCATGTGAGTTTAATACTCAATCAAACATTAAAGAAAACTAACAAAATTGCTCCAGAATAAAACCCTAGAACCCTCTAAGAAGATTTGGAAGCATTAATCCTAAAAACAGACTAAAACAGATATTTATAGAAAATAAGGCCGCGAAATTCGCTCGAGCGAACGATCTCTCGCTCGAGCGACGAGACAGATACGCGAAAAATCAAAGTGCCTTCACTCGAGCCACCAATAGGTTCGCTCGAGCGCACAAAAACCATTCCCAATATTTTTGCAGAAGAGCAAAGTACTTGGACCAAGGCTACTTCGCTCGAGCCAAGACTCCCTCGCTCGAGCGAGCAAGACAAAAAACCAAGAACAATTACAACTCGATAAGTTCATGTTTGTTCATGGAATTGACAAGACTAAGGGACCTAACAATCTCCCTTTTGTCAATTCCCGGACAAAATATTCTAACAAGAGTTCCTAGTAACACACGCACTAGACTAAAAGAACAACCAAACACAACCAACTAATCTAAATCAACAGCCTTGACGAAATACTCTGCAAAAATATATAAACAAAACCACTAGGAATAGATAGTAATTAATCAAGAAAAAAAAAATATATATCAAGACATAATGAATCCAAACTTAATTAGTCTAATCCAAAATTCCAAAAAGTGATTAGTTCATTGACAATATCCAAGAAGCATACCCAATATCCCATATCCCAATATACCCCAAAAAGTAATACTCCTCTTTTTTGACCAGGAGAGACAAAGGGAAGAAAATATACAGGCCAAAAGAATACGAACAAAACGCAGCAAAAGAAGTAGACTAGCCAAACACAAAACTGTCCTAAAACAACATTGTCTAAAAACACAAAAGAAAAACAGTCCAAAAGAGAAGAGGAACATCACTGTGAGGACGGTGGAGGCTACTGCGGCAACTGCAAAAGAGAAAGAATCTGGGCAAGCATGGTGGATTGCTGAGCAAGGTGGCCATCAAATGCATCAAGGTAGGCATCCATCTGATCAAGACGGTGCGTGGCGGAGCGCTCGAACTGCTGTAGCTGGCCACGAAACGAGTGGGGACGCATTTTATTGGCAATTGCCGCATCAAACTTTGCCTCCTTGGCAAGAGGATCATCACCTGCATTAGACACGCCAACCCCGGACGACCTTCCCTTGACATGGGCTTGACTCTGGGAGACAGTAAGTTTGGTGATAGGTTTAGTGGGAGATGTAAACTCATCATTGTCAAATGTAGGGACATCGAGAGAGAGAGAAAACTATTTAGTAAACAACCGTAAGGGAGACCCAAGGATTTGCGACCCTCAAACACGCCTATCATTTTGTCCACAATCATGATAGAAAGGTTGAAGGGGAGGCGATGAGCAACGCAATGCAAAACATACCCCTAGTCTTGAGTAATGTGGAGGAATGAGTGGTGACATGTATGTTGGCATAGACAATGATATTGAGTAGGGGAAATTGGAAAAAAAGCTCATTTTGTCGAATGAGCACCGCGATGATCCAAGTCCGGGGAGTGCCACAAAGTTCAATGGCAACCATATCAAAATAAGCAATGTTGCGGGTAAGAAAGGGATAATAGCAGTTCCGAACTTCGGGAAGAGAAAGAAACTGGTGAATAACCTCTTAGTCAATAAAAATTTCTTTGTTGCAAACCCAAGTGTGAAACAAAGTAGAAATTTTGCTAATGGAATGGATGTTGCAGTAGAATTCCCGGACCCAGCTAAGATTTTGAGGACCGGAGAAATGGAGAACCTGGTCACCCTCCAAAACATCAAACAAAGACCAGATAGGAATAGACTCAAAAGCACTGGGGTGGACATTTCGGTCTAAGTGAACAATCTGAGACACATAAAACTCCCTATACAGGTTGGACTTCTCTCGAGATGAGATTTTATCTTTATTAAAAGTGGGAAGGGATACAATAGTTTTATGGCATTTGGATGACTCCCCCATAACTAATAGACACTCAAGAAAACCACCCCAATAGAACCCCCAAAACCCAACCCAACCCAACCCAACCCAACCCAACCCAACCCAAGATAGCCTACCAAGTAAACCCCAATAATCAATTGCCACTCCCAAAAAATAGATCAAAAGAACAAAAAACATTAGTACCAAAAACAAATAAAATTAGGAGAATAGCAGTATGATGAGACAGAAAATCCAGAACCCTATTAGCAGCAAAGGACAAATCGAAGGCATGCACAATAGAAAACCAATAATTTCAAGCACATCATTAGGGCAAAACTGCAACCTCATTGTGTAAGCAAAAACTATCAAAACAACTCCTCAAAACCAAACAAAACCCACACAGAGACTCGCATGAGTTCAACAGTGGAATGGAACCAAAACAAATTAAACAAAAATAACAGGATAGCGGTAGTGTAAATAGAAGCATAAACAGATTAAAACCCTAAAAAAAACACAGAGGGGCTCGACGCACAAACCCTAGAATGATACCTAAATTGCTCAGAAAAATAAAAAATAAGATAAAGCAAAGATGAGAAAAAAAAGAAAGAAGATAATAAGATAAGAACAAGAAATTGATCACAAACAAACTCAAAAAAGCAGCATAAAAATAGAGAGAGAGAGAGAGAGAGAGAGAGAGAGAGAGAGAAGGAAAATGAAATCGAGAAGAAGAGAGAAAGCAACTTACCAATAGCTGGGAGGGAAAAACTGATGGAAGAGAAAAAAACTCCTACAACTAGTGAAATGTAAGGGACGAACAACACGGGTGAGGAAAAAACCCTACGAGAGAGAAACCATTCGAGAAAAATGGAAAAAATGGGATTGAAAGGACGGAGGGCACTATTTAAACCAGAACAGATTGCTCAAGCGAGAAGTTTGTTGCTTTAGCTAAGACACTTACGTGCAGGGGTCGCTCGCGCCAGAACATTGTCGCTCGAGCCAGAAAAATAAACTTTCAGAATCTATGCAACCTGCCAGAACAGATCGCTCAAGCGAGAAGTTTGTTGTTCGAGCTAAGACACTTACGCGCATGGGGTTGCTCGAGCTAAAAAATAAACTTTCAGAATCTGTGTAACCTGCAAAAGTACTGGGGTGAGAAAAAGTGCGCTCAAGCGAAGGAGTACAACCAAAGCACTTTGAAAAACACCCGACTGAGCAGATTAAAAAACACTCACACTTCAAGTGGGGCTTGCAACAAGAAGGGATTAGCACAACAGCACGAATGTGATGCTAAGATGAGATAATCCACAAAGCATGAAACCCATATTCTCGCAAGTTGGACAATGTGAATCACAATATCATGAGCAAATTAGGTAAACCTCAATCAATGATCATAAGCTACATAGGAATACACAACTCAAAGACAAACATGAGAGCTCACATAATGAATGTATGTGTGTGTAATCCTTGAGAGGCCACGTAACTAGAATTAATCCTTGTAGTGATTGGATGGTTGGACCTCTGACAAGAGTAACTAAACATCACTGAGAAAAGTCAAACCACTAGCCTTCAAAGGGTATTTAGTGAGTAAAAGCAGAGGCTCCTCCTCAATCAAAAAGCCCTTTTTATTTTTTTACTTTTCTTGTTTGTGGGCACTCACTGGTGGCATCCAGAGAAACATGGAACCAATAAGGATGGCCTGGTTGCTACCTCTGAGGTAGCCGTTTCCTAATGCCCGGACTTCAATGAATCAAGAGAGGAACCGTGAAAGTGAAAAAAGATGGTAGATGGTTAAGAGACTTAACATCACCCACGATATGCCAATATTTCTCTAAAAATGTATAAGAGACACTGCTAGAGGTCCATAGAGAACTTTGATCACTTGTGCATAAACCCCTGCAACAGTTTATCTCAAGGATATGTACAGAATGAGATCATGAAGTCAAAGAGCATGAGTATTTAGAATGAGCAATAAACACAGATAAATGAAATCTTGCAAGCAACATGAGAGGTGTTCATTCAGTCTAAGTGCAAAGAAGACAAGAATCAATGGTAATGAGATTATAACATCCAAGCACACAAACAGCCATTCAGTAACATCCACTCATGCAACAAGACACACTCTAGTTACCGAGCACTACACCCAAGGTCTTTCTAAGGAACTCAAACCTAAGAAGATGAAGGAGTTTTGTAAAAATATCAGCTTTTTGATGCTCAGTAGATATATGTTCAAGAACAACAAGACCCTCTTCCACTAATTCTCGAATGAAATGATGACTAATGTCAATGTGTTTAGTGCAAGAGTGTTAGACAGGATTTTTAGAGATGTTCATGGCCCTTGTATTATCACAGAAAAGAGTGAGAGTGTCATGGTCTATACCATAATCATGAAGTATTTGCTTCATCCACAACATTTGTGCACAAAAACTCCCTGTAGCAATGTACTTAGCCTCAGCGGTTGAAAGAGAGATGGCATTTTGCTTTTTGCTATGCCAGGCAATCAAATTAGTCCCAAGGTAAAAACACCCTCCAGATGTGCTCTTATGATCATTAGTACACCCTGCCCAGTCGGTATCAGAAAAACCAGTGATTTCGGCGGTAGTGTCGATCGTGAACCAAATCCCATACCCCAATGTCCCATTAACATACTTAATGATGCGTTTGACCGCAAGTAGATGAGACTCTTTAGGACAGGCTTGGTAATGGACACAAACACCTACACTAAATGTAATGTCAGGACGACTGGCTATAAGGTACAAGAGACTCCCTATCATACTCCTATAAAGGGTAAGATCAACATTAGTACCAGAGGAATTTTTGGAAAGGTGAAGACTGGTGCTCATTGGAGTACGAGCATGTTTGGCCCACTCTAGACCGAACTTAGACACAAGATTTTTGGCATACTTGGTCTGAGAGACAAACATACCCGAAGGAGATTGTTTAATTTGAAGACCCAAGAAGTAAGACAACTCCCCTGTTATGTTCATTTCAAACTCATGTGCCATGCAATCCGAGAAATATTTCACAAGAAAATCAGTAGTGGATCCAAATACAATATCATCAACATAAATTTGAGCAACAAGTATATGAGACTTTATATGTTTCACAAATAGGGCCTTGTCCACACTACTCTTTTGAAAATCATTATCAAGAAGAAAAGTAGTAAGTCTATCATACCAAGCCTGAGGGGCTTGTTTCAATCCATACAACGCCTTGTCTAAATTGTAGACATGGTGTGGACATTTTAGGTCCTCAAACCCTTTTGGTTGCTCAACATAAGCCTCTTCTTTCAAGTACCCATTCGGGAAGGCACTTTTCACATCCATTTGAAACAATTTGAACCCTAGAAAGCATGCAACACCAAGTAAAATCCGTATAGATTCGAGACGTGCAACAAGGGCAAACTTCTCATCATAGTCAACACCCTCTACTTGTGTATAGCCTTGAGCAACCAACCTAGCTTTATTTCTAACCACAGTACCATTCTTATCAGATTTATTTTTAAATATCCACTTGGTACCTATCACATTCATGTCTCTAGGTCTGGGAACAAGAGTCCAAACTTTGTTACGTTCAAATTGACCTAACTCTTCATGCATAGCATTGACCCAACTATCATCTAGTAAGGCCTATTTTATATTCCTAGGTTCAATTAATGAAACATAGCACATATGAAATACCTCATCCTGAATTTGTTTTTGGGTTTTCATTCGGTCTGAGACACTCTCAATCACCTGTTGAGCCAGATGATTCAGTTTTACCCTTGCTGATGGTTTGAACTCTGGCCTGGAAGTGACAGGAGCATTAGAAGTGGTGACTCTTTATGCACTCTTTGGACTCGGACTTACCATTGATGTTGGTGTCGGTTCACCTTCTTGAGCTTGACCCTCTACTTCTCATTGACTTTGTGGTTCAGTATCCAAGATTGGAGACTCACCATTTTCTTTCTCATGTATTGCTGGAGTGGGAGAACCTGTGTCATCTATAACCACATTGATCGATTCCATTAAAGATAAAGTACACAAGTTATAGACACGAAAAGCTCTAGTAGTGGTTGAATACCCTAGAAAAATACCTTCATCACTTTGGGAGTAAATTTGCCCAAAGGCTCCCTATCTTTGAAAATAAAACATTTACTCCCAAAAGTTTTAAAGTATTTAACATTAGGTTTCAACCCTTTCCACAATTCATATGGAGTTTGTAAAGTATCGGGCCTTAAATACACACGATTTATAACATAAATAGCAGTATTCAAAGTTTCAGCCCAGAACTTTGGAGAAACTTTATTGCTATGGAGCATGACCCTAGCCATTTCTTGAACAACCCTATTCTTTCTCTCAACAACTCCATTTTGCTGTGGAGTAATTGGTGCAGAAAACTCATGTTTAATTCCATGCATATCATAAAAATCTGAAGATACGCCCATGATCAGTTCGGATTCTTATGATACGCCCAATAGAGACACCCTGTTCATTTTGGATTTTAAGGACTAAGTACTGGAAAGCATCAAACGTATCATATTTTTCTCTTAAAAAATTAACCCACGAAAAACGAGTGTAATCATCAATAGTTAAAAAAATATATCTTTTACCTCCAATGCTTTCAGTGCGAGTAGGTCCCATAAGATCCATATGAACCAGTTCAAGAGGACGTTTGGTTGTGAAGCTGTTCACCTTTTTATGAGGGGCACGAGTTTGCTTCCCAAGTTGGCATGGCCCACACACATGGTTTACATTCTTACCCATTTTGGGCATTCCTCTCACTAGCTCTTTGTTGGCAATCTTAGTTAGGTCTTTGAAATTCATGTGACTTAATCTTTGATGCCACATGTCAAGATTACTTATGATGGCTGAGTGGCACATGAGATCAATTGTGGTAACAATCCCATGTCAAATATCAGATGTGTGAACCTCATGCATGACAGTATTTTCCTTCTTATCCAAAATTTCACATTTATTTTTTGAAAATAATACTTCATGGTAGGAATCACACATTTGACTAATGCTTAAAAGATTCTCTTTAAGGCCATTAACAAGTAAGGTATTTTCAAGCTTGGGAAAACCGGCCACACTTATAGAGCCCTTACCAATGACTCTAAAAGTGCCACCATCTCCAAAAGTAACAATTCCTCCTTCATATTTTTCAAGAGATGTGAAGTAGGATTTGTCACCAGATATGTGATGAGAGCACCCACTATCAAGATACCACATGTGTGAGTCATGTGCTTTCAGTGCAGTGCGAACAACAAAACAAGTCAAGTCACTTTTTCTCATCCATATCTTTTTGGTCTTAACAGAAGTAGGACTGGCAGTCTTGGTGAATGTCTTAGCGTTGTGAGCACCAGCATGAATCTTGGTGTTTCGCCTAGACATGTAAGGTTGTCTCCTAACCCATGAAGTATTAGTATTTCTAATTTTTTGAGACACCTTACCAAAACAATTCATAACAATAAAGATGAATATGGCCATACCCACCACAATGATGACAAACAAAACTAGATTTTACCTCCCTTTTGTTGAACTTACCCCCTTTTGGTTGATGAAGAGAGGGATCACCCTGTTGAACCTTCAGCTTTCCCTTTGTTTGAGTCTTTAGGTCATGTGATGTAAATGCCTGTCCCTTTTGAAATGTTATATCACCATAGCCTATCCCACTTTTGTCACAACTCATCTGTTGAGACCTACTGATGTCTTCAAGTGTCTTTGACCCTTTGTTCCACATATCAATCATGGCTCTAGTTTCTTTGAGTTCTTCCTCTTCCTGACTGACCATCTCTTCTAATGCAGCTTGTGATATCTCAACGATTTCAATTTGCTCTTCATATGTGGCATAGATTTTTAGAAGTTCATTCCTTTCGGTCTCATAAGATAGAAGTTTTCCACATAAATCTTGCCTGTCATTTGAAATCTTGATGACATCTTTTTTTGCTGTTGCAATCTCTCTTTTTAGCTTGACATTCTCGCTTTCACATGCTTTGAGCTTGAGAGTGAGTTTGTCATTGATTTTAGACAAGTTCAGAGATTCATTGTAAAGCTTTTCATAAACTTGTTGTAGATCATCACCATCAATCTCATCATTGTCTTCCGAGGTTTCATCATTTTCTTTTTGCTTTTGTTTCTTCTTGACCTCATCCAATCGAGCAATTAAGGCATGAAAGTTGATGGATGGTTGTACAGATGACTCTCCTCTTTCATGGATTTGACTAAGAATGTCCCATGCACCTTTGGCCTTTGTGCATTGAGTAATTCGTTGTTGTTCTTCTTTAGAAATTGCTTCACGGATGGTAGTCAGAACTTTATGATTACTCGGATTGTCAGCACTTTCAACATCCTCTTCAATTACTTGCCAACCTCCAGGATCATGAGCTCTAAGATACATTCTCATTTGTATCTTCCAAAATAAGTAATCACTCCCATCAAAGGTAGAAGCACGGTGCAGACTCTGACCACGAGCAAACTCAATTGGCTTTGGAGATGGTTGAGTGGTAGTAGACCAAAATGCCATGTAGGTACTATCTCCGTCTTCACTGAATTCGGTTTCCTCGGGTTCTTGCTCTGAACCGCTTTCATCATCCCAAGTCACAGTATAGACTTTCTTGTGGTTCTTTTTTGATGGACATTCAAGTGCAATATGTCCAAACCCTTGACATTCATGTCACTTGACACCTTGCCTCTTCACAGTCTTCTTCTCAGTATTAGGAGCAACTTTGGTGGAAAAGTTTTGAATTTTTTGTTACCCTTATCTTTTGAACTAGAGTCCTTAAAATTCGGCTTCTTTTTCTTTAAATTTTTTTAAAACTGTTTGGTAAACATAGCCGTCATTTCAGACTCTAGATCAAACTCAACCTCAGGGGTCTTAGCAGTCTCACAAGTACTGGTAAAAGCCATACTATCTTTTTGTTCTTTCTTAGAAATCTGGTGGGTTTCATAAGTCTGCAAGTTTCCAACCAACTGATCAAACTTGTGGGTATCAACATTTTGAGCCTCCTCAATAGCTGTAACTTTTGATTGGAACCTCTCGGGTAAAGACCTCAAATTTTTTTCCAACAACCTTAGTTTCAGGGATTTTTTCACCGAGAGTGAAACAGGAAGTCACGATGTCACTAAGTTTAGCATAAAAGTCATCAAACTTCCCATCATCATGCATAAAAAAGAGTTTCAAAAGAGGAGCTGAGACGTTGAAGTTTTTGATCTTTTAACAGCAGTAGTATCCTCGTGAATAGTTTCAAGAATGTCTCAAGCCTCTTTTGCTACCTCACACGTGCAGATACGCGAAACTCTTCAGGTGTGACGGAGCAAAAGAGGGAATTGAGAGCTTTACTATTCCAACTCGAGTTTTGATAATCGATTGCATCCCATCTATTGAGTGGTTTGGGGATATCAGCACCATAAATAGTGACAACAGGTTCACTCCACCCATAGAGCACACAGTGCCAAACTTTCTCATCGATAGATTTTAAAAATGCCCTCATATGAGCTTTCCAATAAGAATAGTTTGTACCATCAAGTATCGAAGGTCTATGGGTCGAGTTACCTTCGCGAATTGAATCCATATCACAAAATCACACTCCTATAGTTTTGAGAAAAATAAAGAGTGACTTGCTCTGATACCAATTTAAAAACCTAAGTGATTAGTGATTCAGATCAAGATTATTTCAACAATACCTAAACAATTAAAATAGACAATCTAAATCATCTAACACATACGAAAGTGATTTAAATTGTTGCTTCAAAATCAATAAATCAACACAATAGACTTTTACATGGAAAAAACCACAATTGGAGTACCTCTAATTATGATTAAAAAACTACGGGCGAAACGTGACTAATCAATCCACTATGAAAGAAAGAAAACAATTATACTAAACAAATTACCCAAGCTTTGTCAATTTGTCTTCAACAATCTGTATCTCTTTCATCGCAACTTTCGTTTCGGAATTGATCAGATTGATATTGAAAACATCCATATCGAATCAACGATTGCGCACAGCTTCGAACTCCTTCGAATACTCCACGCTTGAATCTTCGGATTCCACCGAAGAAGAACACTCTTGAAATAGAACACTCAAACAACTCTTTGATGTATGCTTGTCAAACCATGTGAGTTTAAGACTCAATCAAATATCAAAAGAAAACTAACAAAATTGCTCCAGAATAAAACCCTAAAACTGTCATGACCCAAACCCGCCCCTATGGGCTAAGGACATAACCAGCCAGTAATCAAGGGATTACCTACGACCTCAAACCAAACAAGACATAACTCATCAGAGTGAAGGGGCCAAACGGAAGCAATTTCAAACTTTTGTCCATAGAGCTGTGCTTACATGGCACGTCATAACAATCCATACATACACATGTTAATAACTCACATCAAGATATGTAATAACACAAAGTTCTGTATATACAAGATCATTCAAGTCTAAGTCAGCCAATCAAAACTATATACAACTGTAAACCAAAGTTCTCGCCAACATGACAAAATATAGCAAACTAGCAAAACGCGAAAACAAGTCTCGTGCGTGATACGTATGGCTAACTCTTCAAAACCTTGGCTGTTTCTCACAAACTTCACTGAGGTTGGGTTTGGACCTCCCTTGGCTCACCTACAGATACATGAATGAGCGTGAGCGAAAGCCCAGTGAATAATATCAAATAAAGAAGTTACACGAACGGTACTTAGAACAATATACACCAAATGGCCTTGGGCCCAATTCATATTTCTATTTAATATATATATATATACATAGGTCAAGTAACTACGGTTCCAAACACATCGAATGGCCTTGGGCCCGATCCATTCATGTCAAACGGCCTTCGGCCCATTCATTCTTTCATTCATGCTAGACTGGCCTTTGGCCCATCCATTCTTTCATTCATATCAAACTGGCCTTTGGCCCATTCATGCTTTCATTCATGTCAAACTGGCCTTTGGCCCATTCATACTTTCATTCATGTCACACTGGCCTTCGGCCCATTCGTACTTTCATTCATGTCAAACTGGCCTTCGGCCCATTCATACTTTCATTCATGTCAAACTGGCCTTCGGTCTATTCATACTTTCATTCATGTCAAACTGGCCTTCGGCTCATTCATACTTTCAAATCAACAAACGGCCTTATACAAATTAGGCATATAGAATACTCATTCATCAACAAATCCATGGAGCATATACAGAAGTAGCATCTGGAAAGTAACTTACTTGAAGATATCTTTACTAAGATATTACTCACAGTGATCAGCTGGATGATTTGCCCTGGAGCTCGACCCTACACATTCCATGAACACAATGGGTCACAAACAATTCAATCTGTTCTTAATTCACGTATTCCTCTTTAGGCTTCATTCTTATCCTTTTAACTCATTTACAATGCTCAATGCATGCCTAAGAGTGCTTAGAAGCCTAAGAGTGCTTAGAAGTGAAAGAGAACGGAAAACGAAACACAGAACGTCCTTACAAAATTTCTGAAACAGGGGTCCCTGCTCGAGTGTGGACTTCCCTGCTAGAGCGGACCCACGAGGTCTGCAAAAGTACTGGTTACATCATTTTTACGCTCGAGCGTGAATTCGGACGCTCGAGCTGAAGGTCATTCTACATAGCTCCCTGTTTGAGCACAAACTTCCCCGCTCGAGCAAACATCATGCCTGCAAAAAGTTCTGGGAGCTCGTATTTCCCGCTCGAGCGGCAGTTCCCCCGCTCGAGCAGACATCATAAATTCTGGGTTTTCCAGAATTGTTCTTCAAGTTCAAACTCAACCTCCAAAGGTCTAAAACTCATAATTTTGGTTTCAAAACATGCAAATACATTATATATCATGATCCAACACCAAATTCATTACATTGTGAAGCTCAATTTCATGAATTAATCACATGCATGTTCCAAATTACACCAAATTTATTTCCACAAAACAAATTCATGCATTCAAAACTCATACCCTTATGATTTGTACATGCATGTGGGATATAACTTCCATTTTCAGCTCAAATGGCACAAATGGTGATCACAAGCATGAGCTTTAACCAAAATTCTACATGGATCATACATTTCATGCTCACTATACAAATTCATGGTAATTATACACATGCATGCATTCCAAGACTTCAAACTCAACAAATATAACACAATTCATGATCTAACTCACTACTTAATCTTCAATTCACAAAATCACAACTCAAACTCATGAATTAAGGGTTGATTACTCACCTAGGAGCTTTAATCTTCCAAACTTATGCTTAATTCTTGAGTTCAACCTTCCAATTTCACAAACTTGAGCCAAACACACAATTCTCCTTCTTTTCTCCCTCTCTAGCCGACCCTCTCTCTCTTTCCTTAAGGTAATCTTAGCCAAATGAATAAAAGAGAGTAATTGAGTGTATAATGGCCCTTTATAAGCTCCTACCCAAACACATTTCTTTAATATTACATAATTGAGCACCATTTCATTAATTTAATCTATTTAATTTGATCCGAATCAATTTTCAATTAAATTTCACCGTAGGCTCTAAAAATTACGCCAATCACGATGGCGTAGTCAATTTTGGCTTCGATGGCCGATAAGGCCTTTAATTTTCAGTTCAAAGCACAGATTCTAACAGATTTTCCTACGGTGAACAGATACAGAGCCAAAATCACATATAATCATGCAATTAACACCCAAATTCAAATTAAGCACATAATTGCAAACATAAGCATGATTAATTAACATAGTACAGGACACGGTTATCACAAAAACCCTCAAAAAAGATCTGGAAGCATTAACCCTAAAAACGGACTAAAACAGATATTTATAGAAAACAGCACCATGAAGTTTGTTCGAGCGAAGGATCTCTAGCTCGAGCGACGAAACAGATTCATGGAAAACCAAAGTGCCTTTGCTCGAGCCACCAATAGGTTCGCTCAAGCGCACAAAAACCATTCCCAGTATTTTTACAGACAAAGGAAACTACTGGGACCAAGGCTACTTCGCTCAAGCCAAGACTCCCTCGCTCGAGCGAGAAAGAGAAAAACCAAGAACAATTACAACTCGATAAGTTCATGTTTGTTCGTGGAATTGACAAGACTAAGGGACCTAACAAATCTAAAAGAGCTAAATTCCTTTAAAAATTCAATGAGTTATGAAAATAATATTATGACAAATTTATATATTTTTCAATACATAAAATAATTGATAAATCTAATACTTATGCTTTTGTTTATAAAAATTCATTTAATTTTAGCAATAAAAAATATAATTTTACTTCGATCAGAAATATTTGTAAAATTGGTATTCATATTAAATGAGAGATAAAATTAAGATACATCATTATGAAAACAATGAATTTTTTGGGAATATTTTATGACAAATAGGACTTAGTTATCCATAATGAAACTTGATAGAATAATCTGAAGAACAAAATAGAATTTATTGGTAATTTTTCCTAAGAAAAACACACCAACTTGAAAGGAAACCCACCAACATGAACTATTTCCAACCAAGGTTTAGTCTAGTTGGCCACCATGACCTTCCTAAAAGCTTAGATCCTAGAGAGAGGTCATGAGTTCAACTCTCTCTAAGAGAATCGAATTAAGAAGACAATCACTTGGTACTTTGCAAAGGATGAAAATGCTAACTCTTATAAGTGTTAATTTAACAACTAACAACTGACTTTCGTTGATAAATAATAATGAAAAAAGAACTATTTCCAATTAACTCATTTTGATGTCAATTTCTTATTCACATGGTTTTAACCAATCAAATACACATTCTAAAACTCCATACACAAACGACTAACTTCGAATTTTCAACCAATCAAAAATATCAAATGAATCTCATTGTAATTTGGCCTAAAATTAACCAAAACTCATTGTCTAAAAACAATTTTTTTTCTTTTATCAATGAATTGAACTAGTAAAAGAGATAAATTAATCAACAATACTACACACCATGAAAATTAATTAAAAAAAGTATATTTACTACAATAATTTTGCATATGGCTCACATTCTCTTTACTTTAAATCTATACTATACACCACACATCTAAGATAATTTTCGAGACAAATTTTAGGATCAATAACATTTCCTACATTAATTCTAAAAATGTGTCAAAATATTATAAATCAAAATGTAGTGATTTACTCTATTGTACCTTTGGGCCAAGACAATCAACGAGCTTCACTAGTACTAAACCTAGTCAACAAAATTACCACAAATGCATGTAAATCATTAACTTGAACTAGTCCTTTTGACATAAGATTTACCCCCAGAGTTCTTAAAATGATATCAACAACAACAACAACAACAACAACAACAACAACAACAACAACAACAAAAAAAAAAAAAATCCAAATAAAAATCATAAAGAAAATCATATTCCAAAAATTTTGCTAAATTGATTAATATATACAACATTGGAGAAAAATGATCTACTTTTTGGTGAAGCACCTAATTTTAGTTTGTTGCAATGACTAAGTTAATATGGCAATTCTACCATTGCTATGAGAATAAATCAATACCATGTTCGGTATGAATAATCTAGACGTAACTTGTTGCTCTAAACTCCTTTGCACAAAAAAAGAAAAAGAAAATTTTGAAAGCTACAAAAATGGAAAATCATCAAATCAAGTTGATCCTTATATCATCTTTGAAAAATCTAGAAACCCGCTAGATATTGATTTGTGATTATGTATCAATTTAAAGCAATAAAACAATCCCAATCAAACAATCAAGACAAATCGACACAATGATTTTAACGTGGAAAAACCACAATTGGAGCACCTCCAATTGTGATAAAAAAATCACGGGCAACAGCCACAAAATAATTCACTAAGAAGATATAAAGGAATTACACAGGTATACTCTTAATTACCTAGCGAATCAACACCCAAATTGAACCAACCCCTATGTGTCTCTTCCAGCCCCATCTTCACCTCGGAATTGTCTTGACGATGAGCCACTCCAAAATCCACCAAAGCTTCAGGCTCAAATTCTTCAGAATCCACCGAAGAACAACTCTCTCTTTTGTATAGACTGAACAAACAAACCTTTGATGTATTATTCTTAACCCATGAGTTGAATACTTAATTACACATCAAAGAAAACTAGCAAAATATCCCCAGATATAAACCTTAATATCTAAAAAGAAGATCTGGAGGAGTAATCCTAAAATCTGACAGAAACACGTACTTATAGAAATTTGGGACTGTGAAGCTCGCTCGAGCGAAGACTCTCTCGCTCGAGCGAGGAACCAAAAATGCGTGTTTTCCATAAGTGGCTTCGCTCGAGCTAAACAACCTACGCTCGAGCGTAAAATCTTCCTTCTCAGGTTTTTTGCCAGACGCAGCCTTCGCTCGAGCAAGCAAGGGCGGACATGCAACTTCGAATGCAATTTTGCATTTTGCTTCAGGGCGCTGCCCCTCGACCCCGCCTGGGTGCTGCGCCGGACCCACCAAGGGGCGCTGCCCCCTAGACCCCCGCGAGCTGACCGGGCAGCTCGATCCGCGTCATAATCAGCAAAGTGGCAATCTTGAAAGCATTAACATCACAAACTTCTCTGCAAGGCACAATTCGGGTTGGATTCGCATCTAACAAACTCATAGCCTCACTGAAATAAAATGCGAAAACAAGTACAACTGAAAGGAGTTTTGTCAAATTGGATTGCCAAGAATAAAAACCTAACAATCTTTAATTTTGTGTTATCTTCCATATCAAAGGCAACATTTGGCTACAATTCTTCCAAATTCATCTTCAATGGGTTGCTATTTTTTATGCCAAATTATAACAGTGTCATTTGATAAGAACATTATATTATTTTTTTTGTGAATAAAATAGAAAGAATGATATTTGTACTATTCAAGCAATGTTTCAAAACTATGACAATTTGACACTATAGAATGCTAAAATTGGACTTACACATTGTCATTGTCATTTTACTAACCATTGAAAATGCTCTTAATGCTTATAACATGCATACCAAAAGCAACCCATATTGAGGATCTTTTAATGTCATATGAAGCAACAAAATCTTATCGGTTTTCTAGATCATATAAGATGGTTTTTCTACATATAAACCACAAATTAATAGAAAATAATAGAAGAGCATAAATAAATCGATTGCTAAATCATCACAAATGAATGGTAATTATAAGTTTGTGGCTATACAAAAGAGAAAAGATATAAACCATAAACATCTACACTTAATTTACAAGAAGAAACATACAAGTTCACTATATGTAAACAGATCCAGGGCCGATGATGTGATAGCATGGTGCTGTGACAGCAAAACAACAATGTTTAGTTTGTTTTAAAAAAGAAGCCATCCTTGTATTCAAATTGCATCACTTTGTAGATTTTTTATTAAAAAAAAAAAAAGTAAGAAAGAAAGCTAAATGAGTTTAACTTGTTGAGTCAACCCAGCGTTTATTATTTTTTATGATAGTCAATTTGTTTGACTAGTTGAGTAATATGGTGTGGAGTTAGTCTTGAACATTTGGTTATATACCCTTGTATGTATTTGGAAAGCGGCATGGCCTCGGCTTGGTAAAGATTGTGAATGGTGATAAGGAACGTATTTCCCAAGAAAGGTTGATTGCTTTGAGATTTTGTTGTAAAAGCTGTAAAGTGCAAACTATGTAACGTTTTAAAGATAAAAATTGAAACATGCAATGTTCTTAATTCTTGTTATTCTTAATTTTTCATTTGTAAGTGTTAGGGGGAGTGTCCTACACTTGCTGGTAAGACGACTATTTTAAAAAGAATAGGTAGAGTTTTGACCCATGGTTATGTTTTCTTTTGGGGATGTCTTGTGTCTGGTTGGCTAGTCTATTGGTTTCCAAATAGAGTCTTGGAATGACTCTATGAGTGTGATGGTTCGATGGTGTAATCTATGTCTTAGATTGTTTTGGTCGAGTGTGGTTTGGAATGGTAGTTGGTGAAAAATCTAAAAATCTTTGAGATATTTATTTGTGATTATGTATCAAATTTAACCAGTAAATAACAATCACAATCAAACAATCAAAAACGAATCGACACAATGATTTAACATGGAAAAACCACAAGTGGAATGCCTCCAATTGTGATTAAAAAAAAAAAATCACATGCCAAAGCCACAAAACAATCCACTAAGAAGACAAAAAAAAATTACAAAAGTGTACTTTCAATTACCTAGCGAATCCACGCCCAAATTGAACCGACCCTAATGTGCCTCTTCTACCACCATCTTCACCGTTTGAGCGGTCAAACAGCTTGATCCTCGACATAGTCAGCGAAGTGGCAAACATGATAGGATTAAGATCACAAACTCCTCTGCATAGGCACAATTCAAGTTGGATTTGCATCTAAATACTCATAACCTCACTGAAATAAAAGATTGAATAAAATTATAACTGAAAGAAGTTTTGTCAAATGGGATTGCCAATTACAAAAACCTAACAGTTGGTATCATTGTTGTGTAATTTGAGTAGCTTTGAGAACTAGGTTATCTTTTCCTTGCAATTGGTTAAGTTGGAATGATTTAAATTCCAAGTTTGTTTGCTAAACCTCGAGGGATGTTTCCTAGCAAAGAAGAGGGATCTCTGGTTAGTTAACTGGGGGAACAACATTGTTGTTTTAAGTACTTGTGAGTTTGTGTTGGTCACATCATGGTTGCATTCAAGGTGGACGTTCAGGGTCATCGCAATACTAGTGTGGAGTTTATGATGTAACTCGAACTAAATGTCCTAGGAGTTGAGTTGAATTATCTTTGAGCTTGGGAGCCATGTATAATTTGGGTGTTTACCTAGTCATGTTGAGTCTTGCTTAAACTTATAGCATATTGTTGAGACTTTTTGTGAACTCCACGTCAGAACGGAACTGTTTGGGTTGAGTTGTGGTCCTTCTTGTTGGGAATTCTAGCTTGTTGTTCAAATTGATTTTAGGGTAAATTATGCAAATGATCCCCGTAGTTTATACGATGTGTCAATTTGATCTATGTCATTTCAATTTGCTCAATTTTGCCTCTTAATTTAACAAATTATGTCATTAGTCCCATAAATAACGGTTGTTAAGTTTGGTAGATGGAAAGTCTACACAATGTGTTAATTTAGTCCTTGTAGTTTACACAATGTGTCAATTTGGTCCCTATTGTTTTAATTTGCTCAATTTTGACAATGACCAAATTGACACATTGTGTAAACTACAAGGACCAAATTGACACATAGTTTGACTTTCTGTCCACCAAACTTAACTACCGTTATTTATTGGACTAAAATGACACAATTTGTTAAATTAAGGGGCAAAATAGAGCAAATTGAAATAACAGAGACCAAATTGACACATCATATAAACTATATGAACTATTTGTATAATTTACCCTTGATTTGATTTCATTTGGGTTACAAGGTGTAGCTTCACCCTAGCATTGGTAGAATATTGGTTGTCTTGTGACGGTTGACAGTCATTGTATTAGTTAGTGGTTAGTTCTCTTAAAAGGGTGTTGCTGCTTTTTGTTAAGGTCTCAGAGTAGTAATAGTGGTTTTGGCCTCAGATGTGTATTGCATTCAGCGATGGAAACAGTTGGTTGATGGTGGGTTATCACCAATAAGGTAGTGTCCTGGTGTTCTGATGGGATCCTTTTGGAAAAATTCAATTATGCTTAAGGGATTAGATCCTCTTTTATTGTATTGGGTTATCAATATAGATCAAGGAATTACTTAGAGGTTTGTACTAGTAAAGGTTTTTATAACCAATTGTTGTGCGAGTGTAATGATTTCGTTCGTTATCGTTGTGACCTATTGAGGCACATGCGGCAGTCAAAATTTGTTAATGCGTTGGTGAGTACTTGAGTGAGCTTGTGGGTGACTGTAACATGCACGACTTTACTTGAGTTTAATTTCGAGGATAAAATTGTTTTTAAGGAAGGTAGGTTGTAATGACTCAAATTTTTTTTGTCATTGTATAAATTAATTGAGTGATATTCGGATTGGACTGCTATGTAAAATTGTGTGTGAAAATGGTCCGATTTTGTATTTTTTTCAAAGAAATAGTTCTCTAACTTAGAAAATTATGATTTTTTTTTTAATTTTTATGTTGTTCTCATATGAGTCTACCATGTTGGATAAAAATTTTAAAATTAAACAATGAGTATTTATTTTATGAAAATTCACAGACTGATTAATGTCCAGTTGGCATTAAACCAGAATTTTGGTATTGAGTGTTGGGTATTTAGGCCATGACTTGAGATAAAGTTTGTTGGGTCTAATTTGATGTACTTTTGAGCCATGTTTAGTGTGCATGTGAAAATTTAATTCAAGACCCATGACTTAGAATTAATTTAATTTGAGTTTGTATACTCATGTTTAACTATTTAGTGTTTTTTATGTGAATAATAGGGAGCACCTTGGGAGTGGTTATTATTTATTATTCTGTATTATAATAAATGTTTGAAAGATGAAATTATGATGTATATAGTGAGCAAAAGATTATATTTTGTGGTGTACAAAAATATTATGTTATGAGATAAAATTATATCATTTTATAATTTATATTACAAAATTTTAGGATATTATTACAAAAATTATATTGTATTATTTGAGAAATCAATCCTTATGAAGGCAACCCAATGGGGCTACCCCCTTTTTTCCTTGTCTCATCTTTTCCTTCCCACTTCTTTTATTCTTTGCTTGCTTTGGCAGAGGATTTTCTTTCTTTCTCTATGGTTGATCAAGCTTTGAGCTTAGAGTGAGAGTCTATAGAGCGAAATTTTGCAAAAGTTATGTAAATAGAAGTCAGAGAGCTCGTTGTACTTTTCGCAATAGTAGTCTCGGATTCGTGATCTGGCAAGGTTTGCCTTTCAGATTGGCTCCCCTTCATTATTTGAGGTAAGGATTATTTCAAAATTATTGCTTTAAAATTTATGATAGGGTTATGTTGAGAAAAATGACATGATAGGAGTTATATGATTTGTATCTACATCATATTAAGATTGGATAGTTTATTTGAGAAAAAAAAAAAATGATGTTGAAATATCATCTCATCTTTGAATTTTTGGAATTTATTTTTGAGAAAATAAATTAACATTTATGAACAAATGTTTAAATGGTTAAGTTGGAATTTTAGAATTGTTTTTGGATTAAAAACTCTAAAAGTGTTATAGTCATGACATTTGATGAATGTTGATATGTTGATGATTATGTTTTGTTCATTTTTGTGAAAACGAAAATATGAAATGTGGACTTTTGAACTCCCAACCTTGAAAAAGTGTACTCTTGAACATATTTCATGATTTTTCATGTAAATATCATGTTGATTAGTTAACTTTGGATAAGTTGTGAAAATTGTGAGTAGAAAATTTGGGAAAAATTAACTATTGTTATAGCTTGTATGAAATATGGTTATATTTGAAAGATGATACATGTTAAGTTACGGTTGATATTATTTCTTTGAAAAATTGTGAATATAATGAACTTAATAATTTAGTGGATTAAATTAGTTTGGATAATATTTTATATCCTTTATGATTAAAAGTGTGTTATTGAGAGTATACCATGATTTTTAATATAGTAGGAATGAAATGGTAATATTTGGTAAGTATGAGATTTTGTGAAAATCATATTGGTTATTTTGGTTGAGGTAGAACAAAGTTGATTGAAAGTTTTGTGTGAGTCAAAACAATTGGGAAGTTGATTACTAATTTTATTAGTTGGGGTATTTTAATGTATTATTTTTATACCTTAAATTCATATATGAGATATTTGAATTGTTTAGTGTCGTTTGGTGACTTTTAATGAGAAAAGGAAAGGAAATGATATTTTAATTTGTTTGGAGCAAATGGATGTTTTGGATTAAAATATAATTTGAGTTATTTAATTTATTTCCTTGGATTAACTTGATGAGGTTACTGTTGATAATTGAAAAGTGAATATTTGTATTATATTTTATAATTATTGTCAAAAGAGGATTTTAATATATAATGCCTCGAAAATAATGCAATAATTCAACAGTAAAGACTAATACAAAATGACATAAATAGAGTACTAGGCTTTCATTAATCAAAGTCAATTTACAAAAGGGGCACATGCATTACATACTCATATGCTCTACCCTGAATCTATAGCATGTGGCATCAAACTAAATGATTAACGAAATAAATGCTCTACGGGCTTACAACTTTCCAAGATGATGCTTGGTTACAATAAAACGAGTCAGAAGCTCAATACAAATAAAGCCCTAGGCTTGTACAGAAGTAAATACAAAATAAACAAAAGTGAGCTCTCAGCTCCACAATCCTCCCAAGCTAGGCCCTTGGCGGAGGCATATCACCGGCACCTGAAAATGGTTTTTCCCAAATAGGGTGAGCCAAAGCCCAACAGAAACAATCTAGCACAATATATGAACTTTAACAAGGTTATAAACATGATGCACATGACCAATGCTCTAGGATAAAATCATTCACAACTCTTTTTTCAAAACTATATTATGTCAAGTGTTATATCCCAACCCATTTTATATCAATTCGTTTCATGTCATTTCATATCTCCTCAATTCATCGGTCATATCCATTGTTATCTAGAAGACCCAATTGAGATTACAATTCAGTGGTTTTGCTTACCACACAACCATTACGCACAAACACTTCACTTTGCCATTTTACGAAAATTTCGTCCGCGGGACCGGCACCTATGTATAGACGCAGTTTTTGGGATTTGCACCCAAGACACACAGGCCAACTTAATTTAATGAAGTCCATCCCCTTTCTCCTCTCAAAGATCATACATATACAATGTATTAAAACACAATCATATTTAATGACAACCAATAAAGAATTAGTTTCAATTTACCTAATCCTCATGTAATTTCTACAATAATCATAGCTATCCTCCATCGATAGCCCAAAATAGATATACAATCTTCTCAACAGATAAATTATTCAAATTTTCGTAGGTGAGAGATAACACGTATCTAATTACACCATTTATATAAATGTCTATCCCATTTCACATTTCTTGTACAATTTCCATTATTTATACAAAATAATTATTCGAGGCATTTTAGGGCAAAACTCCAATTTATCCCAATCTCATCCCAATTTCGAAAAATCAACCATTTTAACATTACCCAAGGTCACATCCATTCCCATAACCATTTCTAAGACATCCATTTGAAAACCCCTCTTTGGAATTTAAACCCCAAACCCTAGGTTTGTTAAAACCACCTCAACACCCAATGTTTCTCACATATCAAGGAATAAACAAGTTAAAACTCATAGAGAGTGTAGAAGTCTCTACCTCAAGCTTAGATGACCAAGGCAACAATGGAGGAACTTCAAAGACGCCGAAACCAACTTCTACTCTGATTAAAATGGAGCTCCAGAGACGCTCTACCTTATTATCAAAGGCACACGGGTAGAGAAACCAATGGATCTAGGTGAAAATATAGAGAGAAGGTAGGTTTTAGAGATAAAGGGTCCCAATCTAGGGTTTTGAGAGAAAAAGAGATAAAAAAGTGATGTAAAAAGAGGCTGCTGCGAACTGATATATGCACAGTTCGCTCGAACGCAAGAGTTGACGCTCGAGCATCAGACACAATAAGTTGTTCTGTTTGAACCCAAGAAATGACCACTCGAGTGCAGAATACACACATCGAGTAGTTTTGCAGATAGAAGAACATCGCTCGAGTGTAAGAATAACTGCTCGAGCGCACACCCGCTCGAGCGTAAAATACACTCTCCTAGTAGTTTTGCAGATCTACAAAAGTACTAAAAGTTTGCAAAGCCTGCTCGAGCGCAAGAAGTGCCGCTTGAGCGGAAGAGCAAAATTCTAGGCAACAAGTGTTGGGAAATTGAACAACCAACTTGTTCCAAATACAACCACAACAATCCCATAGCCAAGTTTAAGGGAAAAGAAGGTAAGCAAGACATGTTTAACAGAACGAAACCAAGAAACCCGTATCCAGATTACAACAAGGGTCGGGTCAAAACCGGAGTCGCTATATAATATAATTGACTAAGTGTTGGAAAGTATATGGAAATTAGGAGATTGGAAACCTTACATGTTATGTAATTGTCTATAATTACGTAAACGAAAATGTTATGGTTTATATTAAGATATGTGATGAAAGTGTTGTATACAGGTTCCAAGTTCCTTTTGGTTAGCACTCGTTAAAGTGGATTGCGCTTCGAATGATAGGTCTCAAGTTCTCTCCAACTAGCGCCTACGAAAGTGGTTTGCGTTTCGAATGATAGTTCCTAAGTTTCCTTCAGCTAACGCCTGGTAAAGTGCATTGTAGTGGCTTGACGAAGCCGAATTGTGTTATGTAATAGTACTATTTTGTTTAAATATGTATATGTGTTGTAATGGGTGTGCAATTGCTCCGCTGTGTCTATGGCTCGAAAATGTGGGTGATGTCTTTGAATATTATGAATTGTGATAACTTGTTGATTGATTATCCTCTTAAATTAACTGGCATGAGTTAAGTACCTATAGATGTTAGTAGATTTAAAACAAAGGAATTACAAGTTAAGAAGCCTTTTTATTTTTTATTTTTTATTAAAATCAAACTAAATGTGGCCCTCTTGTTGTGACAACACCATGCTGTCATGGCATTAGCCTTGTATCCTATGCAAACAATATAAAAAAAATGCAAGATTTAAAAAAATATATAAATCAAAAAAATCAAAATCTTGTTTTCTTAATCAATTTTGCACTAAAATTGCCTCACACATAGATGTTGGTAGATTTAAAAACAAAAGAATTACAAGTTAAGAAACCTTCTTTTTTTAAAAGAAACTAAACGTTGCCCTCTTGCTTTGACAGCACAGTGCTATCACAGTACTTGCCTTGTATCCTATGTAAACAATATAAAGATAATGTAAGATTTTTTTAAAAAAAAAAAAATATCAAAATCTTGTTTCCTTAATCAATTGTGCTTTGAATTTGCCTTATATGTAGATGTCGGTAGATTTAAAAAAAAAGAAAAAGAATTATAAGTTAAGAAATAAATACAACTAAAATGGAATGATAAATGTAATACCAACCATAATTATTCTGATAATGATGATGACCAACATATAAAATAAAACATTTAAGAAAAATATGGAAATTTATAACTTTGTTTAATAGCTAAATGAACACTAGATTGTGCAAATTTCTAGAAGACCACTTCTTTTATCACAATGTTGAGATTTAAACTCTTAACATAACGGTTTATTTTCAATTTCCATTTTCTTTTATCTTCTTTTCCCTTGCCATGATCATCATCATTATTTCTTGTCGTTTTTCTTTTCTTGACATTCATTCTCACATGTTGTTATCTTTTCTTCCATCTTCAATTTTCCTTTTTCTTCCTTTCTCTTTCCACCATCCTTCCATTTACCCTTAGAAAGTATCATAATAATAAGAGCAATCTCTTCATCACCAGGTGAAGGAACATAAATCAAACATATTTCTTTTTGCTTTACTGGTAAATCACCTAATTCATTAATTGATTTGCGTCGTTTTGCTCGCTTTCGATTTATCTTTTGCACTGAGTTACTATTGCTTCCTTCTTGTGTTTCTCCTTTAGAACATACAGATACAAATGAATATACCTTGATTAAGTCTACAGGTTTTTGTAGTCTTATAGGCTTTGGAGGAACTAAAGAAAAAAAAAAAAAAAAAAAAAAAAAGCCTGATGAATTCTCATATGACCACCTATGCTTTTTCATTAGAGAAGCATTTTGAGCAAATTTGACATGTATGTTTCTCCATTGATGGGGATGGTCAACAACTTGTTCACTCATATCGATGTATTTATGGTGTTGCAAAATGGTTAGTGACTTAAATGATGAGCAAATGACAAGTAGGATTGACCAAATAAATGTAACCGATCGAAAGGTTTAAACAAATACATACTAAATTATGCTTAGAATAATAAGTACATCTATAATTCCAAGAGAATGTCTTTTACCCTCCCGCTTTGATTTTTCACAACCAATAATTCAAATTAGTCGTTAAAAACATGATTTTTGCGACAAAATCATGTTAGTCGTGGAAAATAAAAATTTTGGCCATCAAATTGTTCTTTAGTCGGCAAATGTGATGTTTTCGCAATTAAAAATTATTTATTCGGTGAAAGTATAATTTCTTGTAGTGATTTATCGCATCTATGGAGTTCTTGTGCTTCAACCCTTGTTAGGTCGGCGTCTAACTTTGACTTCGAATCCTAGTGGGGTACATTTTGTTATCAATGGCGGTGATGTAATCATTAGCATCATTGTTGTTCATTTTTCCTTTCTTCACCTTCATTCTCACATGTTGTTTCGTTTTCCTCCATCTTTCATTTTGTTTTGTCTCCTTTCCCTTGCCGCAATCATAATCATCATTGTTGTCATTTTTCCTTTCTACACCTTCATTCTCATATATTGTTATGTTTTATTCCATCCTATGTTTTCCTTTTTTCTTCTTTTCCTTTGCCATCATCCTTCCATTTACTATTAGCAAGCATCATAACAATAAGAGCAAACTTTTTAACAGGTGAAGTAACATAAATAAAATTTGTTTCCTTTTGCTTTACTGATAAATCACCTATAGATGTTGGTAGATTTAAAAACAAAGGAATTACAAGTTAAGAGTAAGGGTTTTGGTGGGGAAGGATGTAACGCCCTCAAAATAATAACATTAAACCCAACGATATAGACATGATATATATAAAGTTCCATATCCTTTCATTCACCAGAATTGTATTACAAGGAGTATCACATGTTAACAACAAAAGCAACTGCCCTAAGGGCTTACAGCTTTCCAAGTTAACACTTGGTTACACAAAAGTAGAGTACTAACTCATTTACACATAAAGCCCTTGGCTTGAATTTACATGTAATACAACAAAAGGAAAGACAACCAAAAAGTCTGTCCGCCACTAGCCTCCCAAGCTAAGTCCTTGGAGGTGGCATGCTTCCTGTACCTGAAAATGATGTTCCCATATAGGGTGAGCCACAGCCCAGTAGAAATATACTAAACCAATTATGAACAATGCCTAAAAGATTAACAGTTGATAGATGGTCAACACTTTTACATTCATTCATAATATAACACAGTTCCAAGACACTTAAGTCTATATTTCCTTTCATTTCCATTTCTTTCCTTTTTACTTGCCATTTCATAACCTTGGCTCAGAACCTGGCCAAACATCACACATGAGACAAACACTCATGCCAACACCTTTCACTTCATCAAAGATAAACATAACAGTTATATCAATACTTCCAACGACAAGCATATCCGCTATGTCAACACTTCTAGATAAGCATACACGCTCTATCTACGGAGTTCATCCCCTATCTCCTCCCAACAACATCCGGTTTAGAGGTTCATCCCCTATCTTCCCCTAAACCGTGGAGTACATCCCCTATCTCCTCCAACACAACACAATGCATATAAACAACAATTATATACATCACAAATCAACACAATTAATTATTCAAATTAATCAATCAATGTAATTAGGACATCCTCCATAATTAACATCACAACCCTTAGGTTCCAATTCCACTAATGTTTCAACATTAATTCCATGTTTATATACCAAACATGCTTCTAGGTTTATCATAGATAAAAACCCCCAACTTTTATAAAATTACACAATGGCCCAAAGTTTCCCAAAATTACACAACAACTTCCAACATATCAAAATGCTAAAATTGAAAGACAAAACTCATAAAGAGGAGTAGGATATCCCTACCTCAAAGATTGAGCTCAAAAGGAGATGATGCCCAACACCCAACTTGCTCCAAAACCAAATTTGTTCCGATTAAAACGAAGCCCAAGCCACCCTCTAGCTTTTTAACAAAGGCCTTAGGGTAGGAAATCACCCTAGGTAGATCAATTCTTAGAGAGAGTGCAAGTGTAGAGAGAGGAGCTCTCAAAACAAGGGTTTGAAGAAGATGAAATGTAGAAAAAGTGATGTTTAGTTCGGTGCTGCCTTGCTGATATAAACAGGCTCGCTCGAGCCAACAGTGCAAATTTTCCGATTTGCAGTACGACGCTCGCTCGAGCGAAGACGAACCAGCTCGCTCGAGCGAAGAAATGCAACCTTCAGGTCTGAGCCAGACGCAGTCGCTCGCTCGAGCGAAGCCACTCTGGCTCGAGCCCCCAGACACAAAACCAACCCTCGCTCGAGCGACCAAACCCTCGCTCGAGCGACCAGCCAAAATTCTGGGCAGCAACACTTGGTTTCCAAACACAACCAACCTGTAACAAACCTGCCCAATACATCCTATAACCCAAATACAAAGTAAGAAAGGATGTAAACAAGACAATACTCAACTGCCAACATCCACGGACACATGTCCGGATCACTGTACAACAAGGGGTAAACCCGGGACCGTTATAACCTCCCCCCCTTAAAGAATTTCGTCCCCGAAATTAAGAACACGTTTTTGAAAAGCAAGTTTTTGAAAAGCAAAAATTTTTTCTTTCTTTTGAACAATGTTATACCACAACATTCCACAATTCGACCCATTCCCGGTCATTCCATCTCTTATCAAGAGGCATTCTACAACATATACATTTCGACATGCATTCTCTTTTCATTTCAACCATTTCCAACACACATGGTTCACAATTCATATCATAAGCAATAATCATGATACAATTCCATTTCTATAATATAGCCAACACATGCAATATTATAATCAACGCCCATAACAAGGCAAGTTCTACAACATTTACATTAACCAAAACATGCACCATGTTTTCCAATTTAAGACATTTTTAATCCTCTTAAATTTCATTACAATTACACAATTGCAATACTTGATTACACATCAACAAACAAGTCCGGATATTTCTCGCGGACTCCCAACTCACGTTCCCAAGTGGCCTCCTCCACTCCGTGATGTTTCCACAAAACCTTAACCAAAGGGATGGTCTTGCCACGCAGGACTTGATCCCGCCTATCCAAGACCCGAACCGGTCTCTCCTCATACGAGGCATCCTCATCTACCTCTAAGTCGGTCCAATCCAACACATGTGATGGATCCGGCTCATACTTCCGAAGCATACTCACATGAAACACGTCATGAACCCCGGATAACTGTGGCGGCAAAGCTAAACGATAAGCAACCTCGCCAACCCTCTCAAGGATCTCAAAAGGACCAATAAACCGAGGGGATAACTTCCCACTCTTCCCAAACCTCATCAAACCCCGTCTAGGTGATATCTTCAGAAATACATGATCACCTACCTCAAACGCCAATGGTCTCCTCCTACGGTCAGCATAAGATTTCTGACGACTCTGGGCTGTAACAAGCCTCCTACGGATAAGCTCAACTTTCTCCGTCGTCTCCTTAACCAACTCCGGACCCAACAAAGGTGCGTCACCCACCTCGGCCCAACAAACTGGAGACCTACAAGGTCGGCCATACAAGGCCTCAAACGGTGCCATACCAATACTAGACTGAAAACTGTTGTTGTAGGCGAACTCTACCAATGGTAAGTGCCTCTCCCACGTCCCACTGAAATCAAGGACACAACCTCGAAGCATATCCTCGAGGATCTGAATAGTACGCTCGGACTGCCCGTCAGTCTGAGGATGATAAGCTGTACTAAAGGTCAACTTAGTACCCAAGGCACTCTGCAAACTCTGCCACAACCTAGCAGTAAAACGAGGATCTCTATCTGAGACGATCGTCACTGGGACCCCGTGCAACCTCACTACGTCCCGAATATACAAGTCGGCAAGATGATCTACTGAATCTCTCACGCGCATAGGAATGAAGTGCGCCGACTTAGTCAACCGGTCTACAACCACCCAAATAGCATCACTACCCCGCTGAGTCCTCGGAAGACCTACAACGAAGTCCATAGTGACATGCTCCCACTTCCACTCGGCAATAGGCAAGGGTTGTAACAAACCCGCTGGCCTCTGATGCTCGGCCTTCACTTGCTGGCAAGTAAGGCACTTAGACACGAAAACTGCCACATCTCTCTTCATACCTCGCCACCAAAACTGGCGACCCAAATCCCGGTACATCTTAGTACCTCCTGGATGCACCGCAAGGCGCGAATGGTGAAACTCTCGGAGTACTTCCTCTCGGCAAGACTCCGGTACAAACAAACGGTCTCGGTATCTCACACTCAGGTCGGGATACACCGTCAAACCCTTCTCAACCTTCCCACTGGAGATCTTCTCTCTGAGGGATTCCACCTCAAGGTCACCTCTCTGTGCCTCTAACACTCGAGTCACAAGCGTAGGCTGTGCAACAACAGAAAACAAGGCCGCAGCCTCAACGGATTCGCTCAAAAGCAAATCAAACTCTCCAATGGCCCCCAACATCTCCCACTCCCGGATGGCTACATAAGCTACATCACTAATGGATTTCCTGCTAAGGGCATCGGCCACAACATTGGCCTTTCCCAGGTGATAATGCAACTCGAAGTCATAATCCTCAATAAACTCCATCCATCGCCTCTGCCTCAAATTCAAGTCTTTCTGTGAAAACAGATATTTCAGACTCTTGTGATCCGAGAACACCTCGAATCTCTCACCATAAAGGTAGTGCCTCCAGATTTTCAAGGCAAAGATCACAGCCGCTAACTCTAGATCATGCGTAGGGTAATTCTTCTCGTGAATTTTCAACTGACGTGAGCCATAAGCTACCACTTTCCCCTCTTGCATCAATACACAACCCAAACCCTCTCGTGAAGCATCACAATAGACTGCATAACCCAACCCTCTCTCCGGAATAATCAAGACCGGAGCGGTGGTCAGTCTAACTTTCAACTCCTGGAACGACTTTTCACAAGTCTCACTCCAAACAAAGCTGACTCCCCTCCGAGTCAATCTGGTCAACGGTGAAGCTAACCTGGAGAAATCCTTCACAAACCGGCGGTAATACCCAGCTAATCCCAGAAAACTGCGGATCTCAAACACACTCTTAGGCTGTGCCCAATCTTGCACTGCCTCAGTCTTGGATGTATCAACGGACACCCCTTCCCCGGAAACCACATGGCCTAAGAACTTGACTTCTCTTAGCCAAAACTCACACTTCCCAAACTTGGCATACAGCCTATGGGCTCTAAGCAACTCAAGCACCACTCTCAAGTGTTCCTCGTGCTCCTCCTCTGAAGGTGAATAGATAAGAATATCGTCCACGAAGACGACTACAAAACGATCCAAGAATTCCCGGAAAATCCGGTTTATCAAGTCCATAAAGACTGCCGGTGCGTTGGTAAGCCCAAATGGCATTACCAGAAACTCATAATGGCCATACCGCGTACGGAATGCCGTCTTTGGAATATCCTCCTCCCTGACCCTCAACTGGTGGTAACCCGATCTCAAATCTATCTTAGAGAAACAACGGGAACCCTTCAACTGGTCAAACAAATCATCTATACGGGGCATAGGGTACTTATTCTTAACCGTAGCCCGATTCAACTTCCGGTAGTCAATACACAATCTCAAGGCACCATCTTTCTTTTTAGCAAAGAGTGCCGGCGCTCCCCACGGTGAAACACTAGGGCGAACAAAGCCCTTATCTAGCAATTCCTGGAGCTGAACTTTCAACTCAACCAACTCTGCTGGAGCAAAACGGTAAGGTGCCATAGAAATCGGCGCCGTGCCGGGCACTAAATCGATAGAGAACTCAATCTCTCGGTGAGGTGGCAAATCAACAAGGTCCTCGGGAAAAACATCCGAGTACTCACAAACTACCCTTGGCAACACAATCTGAATCTCATCACACTCACCACTCTCAAAGCTAGCAAGTAAACCACTAAGCTCATTCCGCCCTCGCGGACCATACCCCGGTGGTACAACACTACCAACCCGGTCTCCCAAGAAATGAAAATACTCCCCGCTCACAGTACAACAAGTAACCCTCTGGCGGTAGCAGTCAATAACAGCTCGGTATGACGATAACCAGTCCATACCCAAAATAACATCAAAGCCCTTCATGGGCATAACTACAAAAGGAAACGGAAGACGATGATCGTCGACCTCAATATCACAACCTCTACATCCGTGTTTCAAGATCAACTCACCCCCAATAGGTGACACAACACAAATAGGAGATGCTAATAGTGCTAACTCCAACTCCAACACAGATGCAAATGCAGCAGATACAAAAGAATGAGATGCACCCGTATCTATCAACACTCTAGCAACCGAGTTGCAAAACAGAAAGGTACCTCTCACTACTGATGGAGCCGGTACAAGATCCTGCGCGGTAACAGCATACACGCGCCCTGTAGGCCCCTGATCCACCTGCTCGCCTCTCGGAGCATAGGACTGCTGCACTGACTGGGACGACGAAGCCCCCGGATTGGCCCTCGAGGCCTGCACAGACTGAGCTGGCTGAAAACCCTGCGTCTGCCTAGAACCAGACGCTCCTGAAGTGGCACTCAACCGTGGGCAATACCTCTTCATGTGCCCAGGCTGTCCACACTGATAACAAGACAAGGGCTGCCCCCTGCCCGAACTCTGACTCTGCGGTCTAGCTGACGAAGAAGCAGCTCTCTGACCCCCGCCCTTCAGTGGGCAAACTGAAGCCTTGTGACCCGGCTGGCCACACTTGAAACAGGTGAACTCTCCCTGACTGCCCCTCCCGGAGCCTGCACTCGGTACTGGGAAAGTCGACCTAGCCAAACCACCCTGGGACGGCTGAGGGTTATAACCCCTCTGCCTCCTACCATCTCCCTGTCCCTCTTGGCCCCTCTTGGAGCCTCCATGCTTCTCCTCCTCTCCCTCCTGCATCATCAGCTCCATATGAGCTGCAGCATCCACCAAATGCCTGTAATCTCGAATGTAGGGTCCACCAACTTTCAACTTGAGATCCCATCTCAACTTCCGCTCAAACTCGTAGCAACGGCGCTCCTCTGTCGCCACAAGTTCAGGTGCAAACCTGGACAAGCTAGTAAATGTAGCCTCAAACTCGGCCACAGACAAACCCTCCTGCTTAAGCCGGCTGAACTGATCCCTCAGCCTCTCTCTAGCCACAGCAGATAAAAACCTCTCCTGGAAAGCATTCACAAACGCCTCCCAAGCACCACCAACATGAGCTTTCTCATATTTCCACCATTGACCCGCATCTCCCTTCAGCTGGAAGGATGCCAAGGTCACTTTCAATGCCCCGTCCTCAATGCCTAGCATCTCGAACGTTTTACTCATCTGTTCTAGCCACTCGTCTGCCTTCAATGGCTCCTTAGGATCCCCAACAAACTCCTCCGGGTTAGACCGGAAGAACTCCCTTTTCAAGAAGGAAGGCCCTGCCTCAGCTGCCTGATTCCCTGCTCTGAGAATACCCAGAGCTCCTGCTATCTCCTGGGCCAAGGCACTCATGGCCTGCTGACCTGCTGGTTCGGCCACATTGGCCTGACCAACCCCCTCCTGAACTGCCGGAATCTCCTCCGGTAATGGCACCTCCTGCCTCCTAGGCCTACCACGCCTACCACCTCTTGCTCGTCCTGACATCCTAATAAAGGTGACACAGAACATTAGCACATTCATAAACGTGCCAAAACTAAACACTCACGTCCTAATGCATGGACAACTGTAATTCATTCCACATAAGCACATAAACACATAAGCACTTACGAATTTCATTTCCGGATAATGATAGTCCCAAGGCGTTACTAGAGTACCGGTTAGAAACAGCATTGATCAAGTGCTTTTCCAACAAGACTCCCAGAAACCCAAAGATCCAACCAACATCCTAGAAATTAAATCCCATACCCAATTAATCACATAAGCATGTTATCAATTTAAACACGTAGCATATGATTCTACACTAAGTCTCTATCAAGCGAGACAAACCCATTGTGATTCTAATCACTTCCCACGTACCCAAAGTATTCGAACCCGGGATGCTCTGATACCAAGTTGTAACGCCCTCAAAATAATAACATTAAACCCAACGATATAGACATGATATATATAAAGTTCCATATCCTTTCATTCACCAGAATTGTATTACAAGGAGTATCACATGTTAACAACAAAAGCAACTGCCCTAAGGGCTTACAGCTTTCCAAGTTAACACTTGGTTACACAAAAGTAGAGTACTAACTCATTTACACATAAAGCCCTTGGCTTGAATTTACATGTAATACAACAAAAGGAAAGACAACCAAAAAGTCTGTCCGCCACTAGCCTCCCAAGCTAAGTCCTTGGAGGTGGCATGCTTCCTGTACCTGAAAATGATGTTCCCATATAGGGTGAGCCACAGCCCAGTAGAAATATACTAAACCAATTATGAACAATGCCTAAAAGATTAACAGTTGATAGATGGTCAACACTTTTACATTCATTCATAATATAACACAGTTCCAAGACACTTAAGTCTATATTTCCTTTCATTTCCATTTCTTTCCTTTTTACTTGCCATTTCATAACCTTGGCTCAGAACCTGGCCAAACATCACACATGAGACAAACACTCATGCCAACACCTTTCACTTCATCAAAGATAAACATAACAGTTATATCAATACTTCCAACGACAAGCATATCCGCTATGTCAACACTTCTAGATAAGCATACACGCTCTATCTACGGAGTTCATCCCCTATCTCCTCCCAACAACATCCGGTTTAGAGGTTCATCCCCTATCTTCCCCTAAACCGTGGAGTACATCCCCTATCTCCTCCAACACAACACAATGCATATAAACAACAATTATATACATCACAAATCAACACAATTAATTATTCAAATTAATCAATCAATGTAATTAGGACATCCTCCATAATTAACATCACAACCCTTAGGTTCCAATTCCACTAATGTTTCAACATTAATTCCATGTTTATATACCAAACATGCTTCTAGGTTTATCATAGATAAAAACCCCCAACTTTTATAAAATTACACAATGGCCCAAAGTTTCCCAAAATTACACAACAACTTCCAACATATCAAAATGCTAAAATTGAAAGACAAAACTCATAAAGAGGAGTAGGATATCCCTACCTCAAAGATTGAGCTCAAAAGGAGATGATGCCCAACACCCAACTTGCTCCAAAACCAAATTTGTTCCGATTAAAACGAAGCCCAAGCCACCCTCTAGCTTTTTAACAAAGGCCTTAGGGTAGGAAATCACCCTAGGTAGATCAATTCTTAGAGAGAGTGCAAGTGTAGAGAGAGGAGCTCTCAAAACAAGGGTTTGAAGAAGATGAAATGTAGAAAAAGTGATGTTTAGTTCGGTGCTGCCTTGCTGATATAAACAGGCTCGCTCGAGCCAACAGTGCAAATTTTCCGATTTGCAGTACGACGCTCGCTCGAGCGAAGACGAACCAGCTCGCTCGAGCGAAGAAATGCAACCTTCAGGTCTGAGCCAGACGCAGTCGCTCGCTCGAGCGAAGCCACTCTGGCTCGAGCCCCCAGACACAAAACCAACCCTCGCTCGAGCGACCAAACCCTCGCTCGAGCGACCAGCCAAAATTCTGGGCAGCAACACTTGGTTTCCAAACACAACCAACCTGTAACAAACCTGCCCAATACATCCTATAACCCAAATACAAAGTAAGAAAGGATGTAAACAAGACAATACTCAACTGCCAACATCCACGGACACATGTCCGGATCACTGTACAACAAGGGGTAAACCCGGGACCGTTATAACCTCCCCCCCTTAAAGAATTTCGTCCCCGAAATTAAGAACACGTTTTTGAAAAGCAAGTTTTTGAAAAGCAAAAATTTTTTCTTTCTTTTGAACAATGTTATACCACAACATTCCACAATTCGACCCATTCCCGGTCATTCCATCTCTTATCAAGAGGCATTCTACAACATATACATTTCGACATGCATTCTCTTTTCATTTCAACCATTTCCAACACACATGGTTCACAATTCATATCATAAGCAATAATCATGATACAATTCCATTTCTATAATATAGCCAACACATGCAATATTATAATCAACGCCCATAACAAGGCAAGTTCTACAACATTTACATTAACCAAAACATGCACCATGTTTTCCAATTTAAGACATTTTTAATCCTCTTAAATTTCATTACAATTACACAATTGCAATACTTGATTACACATCAACAAACAAGTCCGGATATTTCTCGCGGACTCCCAACTCACGTTCCCAAGTGGCCTCCTCCACTCCGTGATGTTTCCACAAAACCTTAACCAAAGGGATGGTCTTGCCACGCAGGACTTGATCCCGCCTATCCAAGACCCGAACCGGTCTCTCCTCATACGAGGCATCCTCATCTACCTCTAAGTCGGTCCAATCCAACACATGTGATGGATCCGGCTCATACTTCCGAAGCATACTCACATGAAACACGTCATGAACCCCGGATAACTGTGGCGGCAAAGCTAAACGATAAGCAACCTCGCCAACCCTCTCAAGGATCTCAAAAGGACCAATAAACCGAGGGGATAACTTCCCACTCTTCCCAAACCTCATCAAACCCCGTCTAGGTGATATCTTCAGAAATACATGATCACCTACCTCAAACGCCAATGGTCTCCTCCTACGGTCAGCATAAGATTTCTGACGACTCTGGGCTGTAACAAGCCTCCTACGGATAAGCTCAACTTTCTCCGTCGTCTCCTTAACCAACTCCGGACCCAACAAAGGTGCGTCACCCACCTCGGCCCAACAAACTGGAGACCTACAAGGTCGGCCATACAAGGCCTCAAACGGTGCCATACCAATACTAGACTGAAAACTGTTGTTGTAGGCGAACTCTACCAATGGTAAGTGCCTCTCCCACGTCCCACTGAAATCAAGGACACAACCTCGAAGCATATCCTCGAGGATCTGAATAGTACGCTCGGACTGCCCGTCAGTCTGAGGATGATAAGCTGTACTAAAGGTCAACTTAGTACCCAAGGCACTCTGCAAACTCTGCCACAACCTAGCAGTAAAACGAGGATCTCTATCTGAGACGATCGTCACTGGGACCCCGTGCAACCTCACTACGTCCCGAATATACAAGTCGGCAAGATGATCTACTGAATCTCTCACGCGCATAGGAATGAAGTGCGCCGACTTAGTCAACCGGTCTACAACCACCCAAATAGCATCACTACCCCGCTGAGTCCTCGGAAGACCTACAACGAAGTCCATAGTGACATGCTCCCACTTCCACTCGGCAATAGGCAAGGGTTGTAACAAACCCGCTGGCCTCTGATGCTCGGCCTTCACTTGCTGGCAAGTAAGGCACTTAGACACGAAAACTGCCACATCTCTCTTCATACCCCGCCACCAAAACTGGCGACCCAAATCCCGGTACATCTTAGTACCTCCTGGATGCACCGCAAGGCGCGAATGGTGAAACTCTCGGAGTACTTCCTCTCGGCAAGACTCCGGTACAAACAAACGGTCTCGGTATCTCACACTCAGGTCGGGATACACCGTCAAACCCTTCTCAACCTTCCCACTGGAGATCTTCTCTCTGAGGGATTCCACCTCAAGGTCACCTCTCTGTGCCTCTAACACTCGAGTCACAAGCGTAGGCTGTGCAACAACAGAAAACAAGGTCGCAGCCTCAACGGATTCGCTCAAAAGCAAATCAAACTCTCCAATGGCCCCCAACATCTCCCACTCCCGGATGGCTACATAAGCTACATCACTAATGGATTTCCTGCTAAGGGCATCGGCCACAACATTGGCCTTTCCCAGGTGATAATGCAACTCGAAGTCATAATCCTCAATAAACTCCATCCATCGCCTCTGCCTCAAATTCAAGTCTTTCTGTGAAAACAGATATTTCAGACTCTTGTGATCCGAGAACACCTCGAATCTCTCACCATAAAGGTAGTGCCTCCAGATTTTCAAGGCAAAGATCACAGCCGCTAACTCTAGATCATGCGTAGGGTAATTCTTCTCGTGAATTTTCAACTGACGTGAGCCATAAGCTACCACTTTCCCCTCTTGCATCAATACACAACCCAAACCCTCTCGTGAAGCATCACAATAGACTGCATAACCCAACCCTCTCTCCGGAATAATCAAGACCGGAGCGGTGGTCAGTCTAACTTTCAACTCCTGGAACGACTTTTCACAAGTCTCACTCCAAACAAAGCTGACTCCCCTCCGAGTCAATCTGGTCAACGGTGAAGCTAACCTGGAGAAATCCTTCACAAACCGGCGGTAATACCCAGCTAATCCCAGAAAACTGCGGATCTCAAACACACTCTTAGGCTGTGCCCAATCTTGCACTGCCTCAGTCTTGGATGTATCAACGGACACCCCTTCCCCGGAAACCACATGGCCTAAGAACTTGACTTCTCTTAGCCAAAACTCACACTTCCCAAACTTGGCATACAGCCTATGGGCTCTAAGCAACTCAAGCACCACTCTCAAGTGTTCCTCGTGCTCCTCCTCTGAAGGTGAATAGATAAGAATATCGTCCACGAAGACGACTACAAAACGATCCAAGAATTCCCGGAAAATCCGGTTTATCAAGTCCATAAAGACTGCCGGTGCGTTGGTAAGCCCAAATGGCATTACCAGAAACTCATAATGGCCATACCGCGTACGGAATGCCGTCTTTGGAATATCCTCCTCCCTGACCCTCAACTGGTGGTAACCCGATCTCAAATCTATCTTAGAGAAACAACGGGAACCCTTCAACTGGTCAAACAAATCATCTATACGGGGCATAGGGTACTTATTCTTAACCGTAGCCCGATTCAACTTCCGGTAGTCAATACACAATCTCAAGGCACCATCTTTCTTTTTAGCAAAGAGTGCCGGCGCTCCCCACGGTGAAACACTAGGGCGAACAAAGCCCTTATCTAGCAATTCCTGGAGCTGAACTTTCAACTCAACCAACTCTGCTGGAGCAAAACGGTAAGGTGCCATAGAAATCGGCGCCGTGCCGGGCACTAAATCGATAGAGAACTCAATCTCTCGGTGAGGTGGCAAATCAACAAGGTCCTCGGGAAAAACATCCGAGTACTCACAAACTACCCTTGGCAACACAATCTGAATCTCATCACACTCACCACTCTCAAAGCTAGCAAGTAAACCACTAAGCTCATTCCGCCCTCGCGGACCATACCCCGGTGGTACAACACTACCAACCCGGTCTCCCAAGAAATGAAAATACTCCCCGCTCACAGTACAACAAGTAACCCTCTGGCGGTAGCAGTCAATAACAGCTCGGTATGACGATAACCAGTCCATACCCAAAATAACATCAAAGCCCTTCATGGGCATAACTACAAAAGGAAACGGAAGACGATGATCGTCGACCTCAATATCACAACCTCTACATCCGTGTTTCAAGATCAACTCACCCCCAATAGGTGACACAACACAAATAGGAGATGCTAATAGTGCTAACTCCAACTCCAACACAGATGCAAATGCAGCAGATACAAAAGAATGAGATGCACCCGTATCTATCAACACTCTAGCAACCGAGTTGCAAAACAGAAAGGTACCTCTCACTACTGATGGAGCCGGTACAAGATCCTGCGCGGTAACAGCATACACGCGCCCTGTAGGCCCCTGATCCACCTGCTCGCCTCTCGGAGCATAGGACTGCTGCACTGACTGGGACGACGAAGCCCCCGGATTGGCCCTCGAGGCCTGCACAGACTGAGCTGGCTGAAAACCCTGCGTCTGCCTAGAACCAGACGCTCCTGAAGTGGCACTCAACCGTGGGCAATACCTCTTCATGTGCCCAGGCTGTCCACACTGATAACAAGACAAGGGCTGCCCCCTGCCCGAACTCTGACTCTGCGGTCTAGCTGACGAAGAAGCAGCTCTCTGACCCCCGCCCTTCAGTGGGCAAACTGAAGCCTTGTGACCCGGCTGGCCACACTTGAAACAGGTGAACTCTCCCTGACTGCCCCTCCCGGAGCCTGCACTCGGTACTGGGAAAGTCGACCTAGCCAAACCACCCTGGGACGGCTGAGGGTTATAACCCCTCTGCCTCCTACCATCTCCCTGTCCCTCTTGGCCCCTCTTGGAGCCTCCATGCTTCTCCTCCTCTCCCTCCTGCATCATCAGCTCCATATGAGCTGCAGCATCCACCAAATGCCTGTAATCTCGAATGTAGGGTCCACCAACTTTCAACTTGAGATCCCATCTCAACTTCCGCTCAAACTCGTAGCAACGGCGCTCCTCTGTCGCCACAAGTTCAGGTGCAAACCTGGACAAGCTAGTAAATGTAGCCTCAAACTCGGCCACAGACAAACCCTCCTGCTTAAGCCGGCTGAACTGATCCCTCAGCCTCTCTCTAGCCACAGCAGATAAAAACCTCTCCTGGAAAGCATTCACAAACGCCTCCCAAGCACCACCAACATGAGCTTTCTCATATTTCCACCATTGACCCGCATCTCCCTTCAGCTGGAAGGATGCCAAGGTCACTTTCAATGCCCCGTCCTCAATGCCTAGCATCTCGAACGTTTTACTCATCTGTTCTAGCCACTCGTCTGCCTTCAATGGCTCCTTAGGATCCCCAACAAACTCCTCCGGGTTAGACCGGAAGAACTCCCTTTTCAAGAAGGAAGGCCCTGCCTCAGCTGCCTGATTCCCTGCTCTGAGAATACCCAGAGCTCCTGCTATCTCCTGGGCCAAGGCACTCATGGCCTGCTGACCTGCTGGTTCGGCCACATTGGCCTGACCAACCCCCTCCTGAACTGCCGGAATCTCCTCCGGTAATGGCACCTCCTGCCTCCTAGGCCTACCACGCCTACCACCTCTTGCTCGTCCTGACATCCTAATAAAGGTGACACAGAACATTAGCACATTCATAAACGTGCCAAAACTAAACACTCACGTCCTAATGCATGGACAACTGTAATTCATTCCACATAAGCACATAAACACATAAGCACTTACGAATTTCATTTCCGGATAATGATAGTCCCAAGGCGTTACTAGAGTACCGGTTAGAAACAGCATTGATCAAGTGCTTTTCCAACAAGACTCCCAGAAACCCAAAGATCCAACCAACATCCTAGAAATTAAATCCCATACCCAATTAATCACATAAGCATGTTATCAATTTAAACACGTAGCATATGATTCTACACTAAGTCTCTATCAAGCGAGACAAACCCATTGTGATTCTAATCACTTCCCACGTACCCAAAGTATTCGAACCCGGGATGCTCTGATACCAAGTTGTAACGCCCTCAAAATAATAACATTAAACCCAACGATATAGACATGATATATATAAAGTTCCATATCCTTTCATTCACCAGAATTGTATTACAAGGAGTATCACATGTTAACAACAAAAGCAACTGCCCTAAGGGCTTACAGCTTTCCAAGTTAACACTTGGTTACACAAAAGTAGAGTACTAACTCATTTACACATAAAGCCCTTGGCTTGAATTTACATGTAATACAACAAAAGGAAAGACAACCAAAAAGTCTGTCCGCCACTAGCCTCCCAAGCTAAGTCCTTGGAGGTGGCATGCTTCCTGTACCTGAAAATGATGTTCCCATATAGGGTGAGCCACAGCCCAGTAGAAATATACTAAACCAATTATGAACAATGCCTAAAAGATTAACAGTTGATAGATGGTCAACACTTTTACATTCATTCATAATATAACACAGTTCCAAGACACTTAAGTCTATATTTCCTTTCATTTCCATTTCTTTCCTTTTTACTTGCCATTTCATAACCTTGGCTCAGAACCTGGCCAAACATCACACATGAGACAAACACTCATGCCAACACCTTTCACTTCATCAAAGATAAACATAACAGTTATATCAATACTTCCAACGACAAGCATATCCGCTATGTCAACACTTCTAGATAAGCATACACGCTCTATCTACGGAGTTCATCCCCTATCTCCTCCCAACAACATCCGGTTTAGAGGTTCATCCCCTATCTTCCCCTAAACCGTGGAGTACATCCCCTATCTCCTCCAACACAACACAATGCATATAAACAACAATTATATACATCACAAATCAACACAATTAATTATTCAAATTAATCAATCAATGTAATTAGGACATCCTCCATAATTAACATCACAACCCTTAGGTTCCAATTCCACTAATGTTTCAACATTAATTCCATGTTTATATACCAAACATGCTTCTAGGTTTATCATAGATAAAAACCCCCAACTTTTATAAAATTACACAATGGCCCAAAGTTTCCCAAAATTACACAACAACTTCCAACATATCAAAATGCTAAAATTGAAAGACAAAACTCATAAAGAGGAGTAGGATATCCCTACCTCAAAGATTGAGCTCAAAAGGAGATGATGCCCAACACCCAACTTGCTCCAAAACCAAATTTGTTCCGATTAAAACGAAGCCCAAGCCACCCTCTAGCTTTTTAACAAAGGCCTTAGGGTAGGAAATCACCCTAGGTAGATCAATTCTTAGAGAGAGTGCAAGTGTAGAGAGAGGAGCTCTCAAAACAAGGGTTTGAAGAAGATGAAATGTAGAAAAAGTGATGTTTAGTTCGGTGCTGCCTTGCTGATATAAACAGGCTCGCTCGAGCCAACAGTGCAAATTTTCCGATTTGCAGTACGACGCTCGCTCGAGCGAAGACGAACCAGCTCGCTCGAGCGAAGAAATGCAACCTTCAGGTCTGAGCCAGACGCAGTCGCTCGCTCGAGCGAAGCCACTCTGGCTCGAGCCACCAGACACAAAACCAACCCTCGCTCGAGCGACCAGCCAAAATTCTGGGCAGCAACACTTGGTTTCCAAACACAACCAACCTGTAACAAACCTGCCCAATACATCCTATAACCCAAATACAAAGTAAGAAAGGATGTAAACAAGACAATACTCAACTGCCAACATCCACGGACACATGTCCGGATCACTGTACAACAAGGGGTAAACCCGGGACCGCTATAAAGGAACTTGTTAAGCCATAGAGTACCTTTCTTTTTTAAAACAAACTAATGTTGCCCTCTTGTTGTGACAGCACCATGCTGTCACGGCATTGGCCTTGTATCCTATGTGAAAAATATAATCAGAATGCAAAATTTTTAAAAAAATAATCATAATCTTATTTTCTTAATCAATTGTGAAATAAAATTGTCTCACATATAGATGTTGGTAGATTTAAAAACAAAGGAATTACAAGTTAAGAAGTGTTTTTTTTTTTTTTAAAAAAAAAAAAAAAACACTAAATGTTGCCCTCTTGTTGTGACAGCACCGTGCTGTCACGGCATTGGTCCTGTATCCTATGCAAACAATATAAAAAGAATGAAAGATTTAGAAAAAAAAAAAAAAAATCAAAAGCTTGTTTCATTAATCAATTGTGCACTAAATTTGACTAACATGTAGATGTTGGTAGATTTAAAAACAAAAGAATTACAAGTTAAGAAATAAATGTAGTTAAAATGGAATAATAAACATAATACCTATCAAAATTATTTTGATAATTATGATGACCAACATATAAAATAAAAAATTTAAGAAAAAACATGGAAATTTATAACATTGTTTAACACATAAATGAACACTAGATTGTGTAAATCTCTAGAAGTAAGACCACTTCTTTTGTCACAATGTTAAGATTTAAACTTTTAACACAACATTTATTCTCAATTTCCATTTCATTTTTTCTTCTTTTCCCTTGCTACGATCATCATCATTATTGTTGTGAATTTTCCTATCTTTACCTTCATTCTCATACGTTGTTATATTTTCTTCCATCTCAATTTTTCATTTTTCTTCTTTGCCCTTGCCATCATCCTTCCATTTACCCTTAGAAAGCATCATAGTAATAAGACTAACCTTTTCATTAGCAGGTGAAGGAACAAAAATCAAACCTGTTTCTTTTTGCATCATTGGTAAATCACTTAATTCATCAATTGATTTGCATCATTTTGCACGCTTTCTATTTATCTTTCACAATGATTCACTATTGCTTCATTGTTCTCTTTCTCCATTAGAACATATAGATACAGATGAATTTATACCTTGATTAAGTCTACAGGTTCTTGTAGTAGTGTATGCTTTGGAGAAACTAAAATAAAAGCAAGATGAGTTCTAATATAACCACTTATGGCTTTTTCATTAGAGAAGCATTTTGTGCAAATTTGACATGTATATTTCTCCATTGATGGGGATAGTCGATAGTTTGTTCACTCCTATCAGTCTATTTATGGTGTTGCAAAATAGTTAGCTACTTAAATGATGAGTAAATGACAAGTAAGCTTGACCAAATAAACGTAACCAATCGAAAGTCTCTGAAACAAATACAAACTAGACTGCACTTAGAATAATAAGTATATCTATAATTCCAAGATGTTGTCTTTTACCCTCGCGCTTTGATTTTTGCCACCAATAATTCAAATTAGTCGTCAAAAACATGATTTTTGCAACTAAATCATGCTAGTGGTGGTAAATAAAAATTTTGGCAACCAAATTGTTTATTAGTCGGCAAATGTGATTTTTTTCGCCAATAAAAAATGTTTAGTTGGCAAAAGTATAATTTCTTGTAGTGATTTATCACATCTATGGAGTCCTTGTGCTTCAATACTTGTTAGGGTTTGAGTCTGACTTCGAGTTTGAATCCTAGTACTGGTGTGATCATCAGCATCATTGTTGTCATTTTCCCTTTATTCACCTTCATTCTCACATGTTGTTTCATTTTCTACTATCTTCCATTTTCTTTTTTTCCTTGCCTTAATCATAATCATCATTGTTGTAGTTGTCGCTTCCTTTCTTCACCTTCATTCTCGTATATTGTAATGTTTTCTTCCATCTTCTGTTTTGCTTTTTTCTTCTTTTCCCTTGCCATCACCCTTCCATTTACTATTAGCAAGCGTCATAATAATAAGAGCAACCTCTTAAATAGCTGAAATAACATAAATCAAATTTGTTTCCTTTGGCTTCATTGGTAAATCACCTATAAATGTTGGTAGATTTAAAAACAAAGGAATTACTAGTTAAGAAGCTTTCTTTTTTAAAAACAAACTAAATGTTGCCTCTTGCGGTGATAGCACCATGCTGTCACGACACTAGCCCTGTGTCCTATGTAAACAACATAAACAGAATTCAAGATTTAAAAAAAAAAAAAAAAATCAAAATCTTGTTTTCTTAATCAATTGTGAACTAAAATTGTTTCACATATAAATGTTGGTAGATTTAAAAACAAAGGAATTATAAGTTAAGAAGCCTTCTTTTTTTAAAACAAACTAAATGTTACCCTTTTGCGGTGACAGCACACCACTAGTCCTGTATTCTATGCAAACAATATAAAATAATGCAAGATGTAGAAGAAAAAAAAATCAAAATCTTGTTTTCTTAATCAATTGTGCACTAAATTTGACTGACATGTAGATGTTGGTAGATTTAAAAACCAAGAAACAAAAAGTTAAGAAATAAATGTAGCTAAAATGGAATGATAAGCATAATAGCTATCATAATTATTCTGATAATGATGATGACCAACATATAAAATAAAACATTTAAGAAAAAACATGGAAATTTATGACATTGTTTAATACCCAAATGAACACTAGATTGTGCAAATCTCTAGAAGTAAAACTACTTCTTTTAACACAATGTTGAGATTTAAACTTTTAACACAACATTTTCAATTTCCATTTTCTTGTTTCTTCTTTTCCCTTTCCACGATCATCATCATTATTGTTGTCGATTTTCCTATCTTCACCTTCATTCTCTCATGTTGTGTTTTCTTCCATCTTAATTTTTCTTTTTTTCCTTTGCCATCATCCTTCCATTTACTCTTAGAAAACATCATAATAATAAGAGCAACATTTTCATCAATAGGTGAAGGAACAGAAATCATACATGTTTCTTTTTTTTTACTAGTAAATCGCCTAATTCATCAATTTACTTACATCATTTTGCACAATTTCGGTTTATCTTTTGCAATGATTCACTATTGCTTTCTTGTTCTCTTTCTCCATTAGAACATATAGATACAGATGAATTTTTATATTGATTAAGTCTATAGGTTCTTGTAGTAGTATATGCTTTGTAGGAACTCAAATAAAAGCAAGATGAGTTCTCATCTAACCACCTATGGCTTTTTCATTAGAGAAGTATTTTGAGCAAATTTGACATGCATATTTCTCCATTGATGGGGATGGTTGACGGTTTGTTCATTCCTAGCAGTCTATTTCTGGTGTTGCAAAATGGTTAGTGACTTAAATGATGAGTAAATGACAAGTACGATTGACCAAATAAATGTAACCGGTCGAAAGTCTGAAACAAATACGAACTAGATTGCGCTGAGAATAATATGTAAATCTATAATTCCAAGATATTGTCTTTTACCCTCCCGTTTCGATTTTTCACGACCAATAATTCAAATTAGTCAGCAAAAAACATATTTTTTTGTGACTAAATCATGTTGGTTGTGGAAAACAAAAAATTTAGCTACCAAATTGTTTTTTAGTTAGCAAATGTGAGTTTTTCAGAACTAAAAATTATTTAGCTGACAAAAGTCTAATTTTTTGTAATGATTTATCACGTCTGTAGAGTTCTTGTGCTTCAACCGTTGTTAGGGTCTGAGTCTGACTTCAAGTTGGAATCCTAGTGGAGTACATTTTGTTATTGTCGGTGGTGGTGTGATCATCAACATCATTGTTGTCATTTTTTCTTTATTCACCTTCATTCTCACATGTTTCATTTTCCTCTATGTTCCGTTTTCTTTTTTCTCATTTTCCCCTGACACAATCATCATCATCATTGTTCTTGTTTTTCCTTTCTTCACCTTCATTCTCATATATTGTTATGTTTTCTTCCATCTATTGTTTTCCTTTTTTCTTGTTTTCATTTGCCGTCATCCTTCCATTTACCATTAGCAAGTGTCATAATAATAAGAGCAACCTCTTCAATAGGTAAATTAACATAAATCAAATTTGTTTACTTTTTCTTTACTAGTAAATCATCTACAGATGTTGGTAGATTTAAAAATAAAGAAATTACAAGTTAAGAAGCTTTCTTTTTTTAAAACAAACTAAATGTTGCCCTTTTGCAAAGACAGCATCGTGCTGTCACGACCCTGGCCCTATATCATATGTAAACAATGTAAAGAGAGTGGAAGATTTTAAAAAAATATTTAAAAAATCAAGATCATTTTTTCTTAATCAGTTATGCACTAAAATTGCCTCACATATACATGTTGGTAGATTTAAAAACAAAGGAATTATGAGTTAAGAAGGTTTATTTAAAAAAAAAAAAAAAAAAAAAAACTAAATGTTACCCAATTGTTTTAACAGCATGGTGTTGTCATAGTACTGGCCCTATGTCCTATGTAAACAATATAAAGAGAAAGCAAGATTTAAAATAAAAAATAAAAAATAAAAGTATATCAAAATCTTGTTTCCTTAATCAATTGTGCACTAAATGTGCCTGACATGTAGATGTTGGTAGATTTAAAAACAAAGGAATTACAAGTTAAGAAATAAACATAGCTAAAATGGAATGATAAACATAATACCAATCATAATTATTCTGATAATGATGATCACCAACATATGAAATAAAACATTTAAGAAATAATATGGAAATTTATAACATTGTTGTGGGGACATATTTTGTGAATGACAACACGTGGCCAAGGTGGCACCAGAGTGTCAGTCGAGATGCCACGTGCCTTGGTCATGTTGCCGAGGTGATCTCAGCTAAGCCGATGGTATCTGCAGAGATACCGAAATCTGAGATAAGGGGACAAGGGACAGGAGTCCTAGAACTGGGGAGGACCTTAGTATGGATAAAGATAAAGCTCTTAGGGAGTCTATCTCTATCTGGCTAGGGAGTCTAGGATGAGCATTGAGCCGGAGTCCATTAAAGCTAGGCTTCTACAGAGATCAGGTTAGTGTTGGCTATAAAAGTAAGGCATCCTCATGGGTCTAAGGTACGCTTTTTGTATTCTAATTAGTGAGTTAAGCACAGTTTGCTATCTTTGAGAGATAATTGAGTATTGACTTGATTCTCGGAGTGCCCCCGGGTGGACGAACCACTGCCGGAGTCTTATCTTTCTGTGACAAGTTGTTCGGGCATGATCTATTCTGCTTATGCTCTCCTGCTGAGTTCCTGTTTGGCAGTGTGGTAAAAAATCAGCACCATAATTTGGCACCGTCTGTGGGAAGCGTAAAGAGAGTAGATGGCCAATGACGAGCAGAAAGAAAAGAGCAGGGACGACATCCCCAGTGGGAGTGGAAAACACGCCGATCCTAACGTAGGGGAGGATAACTATAATGAAGAGCCCCAGGAGCAGAATCTTGGGGAAAAAGACGTCGGCCAAGAGGGGGACGTACCGAAGAAGGTTGGTCGAGGTGAGTATTACAACGAAAACGACCTCCAGGTATGGAAAGATAGATGCCTGAGGAGGGACGGCGAGATGAAAGGGATGGCAAACAAGTTGGCAGACCTACAATCGGTTGTCAACTTTATGATGCAGAACAACGTCATGCAGCCGCCATTTCCATTGGAGGACACGCCGATTCCAATGGCCAAAAATGATGCCTTGAAAGGGGGGAAGAAAGCAATCCTTGCAGTTCCTCAGCATGACAGGATAAAGGAGCATTCGCATCGACCTTCACAGAGGTCGGGCGAGGAGAATCGATGAGAAGAGAATCTCAGAAGACACACCGTGCCAATGAGACCTACGTCAAGGAACATCGGCATGTTCAAGGAGAGGGAGCTTTGTTTTGACACAGTGAATGAAGGGAGGTCCAAGAGGACTCATCATGACACTGGGAGCAGTGCACCAAAAAGGCTGAAATTCGTTGACAGCCGAGCTCTTGGACGGACTAAGGAGGATTTGAGGGATTACCTCTAGAGGAAGTGACAAGATGCCAAGGTCACATCCCCGGTCTAGCCGAGAACGCCGTTCTCAGTAGAGTTAGATAAGTTTGAAGCCCTAAAAAGGTTTCGCATACCAAGGTTCCAGATATATGATGGTAAGTTCAATCCGAACTTTTACGTCGGTTTATACTTGAACTCAATGGCACTGTATACTGGGAACGAACCGTTGCTCTACAAGGTATTCCCCTCATCCTTTGGGGAAATCGCATCAGATTGGTTTCACAAGTTGCTGAAAGGAAATGTGAAAAGTTAGGAAGGCCTGGCTGAGATGTTCGTGGCCAGGTTTGTTACAAACAAACTGCAGCCGTTGAGGGTAGACTCCCTGATGGCACTGAGAATTGGCGAGGATGAAAGCCTCAGGACTTTTGCCAAAAGGTATTATGAGGTTTTTAACCGAATACCAGGGTGCAACCAAGAGTTGGCGGTCGTATCTTTTAAGAATGACCTGAACGATGACTGCCTACTTCGAAAGTCATTAGCAAAGACACTGCCAAAAAGTATGGAGGAACTCATGGCCAGGATCGAGAAATATGCAAGAGCTGAAGAAGACATGCTAGGGACAAAGGCGTCGAAATAGGAGAAGAGAAATGGCTCACTGAAGCGAGGCCGAGGTAATACTGGATATAATAGACAAGAAACAGGACTGAGAGCTGCACAAGCAGTCACCACAGTGTTCCAGATCCCATTTTACAAAGTCCTGGAAAGGATCAGGAACCAGCCTTACTATAGAGCACCAAAGAAGATTCCTGGTGAATTTATGGAAAGAAGCCTTGGGAAGTACTGTGCCTACCACAATGAGGATGGGCATCTGACTCAGGGTTGTAGAGCCCTAAAAGCACATTTGGAAGATCTGGTAAGACAAGGTCACCTAAGGGACCTAGTAGATGAGGCCAGAACAAGGGAAGAACAAGCAAGGCTGCCACAAGCACCGGTAGCACCACCACCACCAACACCACAACTGCAAGCGGACGGACCTCGAGTGATCATTGTGATTCACTCAAAGGTCAATAAGAACGAGGTACGAGAGGAGACTCAAAGGGTCAAACAGTTACAACATGTGTATTAGATCCAGCAAAAGAGGCCTAGGGCAGACAAGTACCCGGGACTAATGATGTCCTTTACTGAAACTGACCTAGACATGGTGCAGTATCCACACAATGATGCTCTGGTGATATCCCTTAAGATTAGAGAATGCCAGGTAAGACGCATTTTGATTGACCAAGGCAGCTCTTATGACATCATGTATGTCAGATGTTACAAGGAGCTCGACATTCACCGAGATGATCTAAAGCAGTCCAACAGCCCAATGGTCGGGTTCAATGGAACGCCGACATGGCCTTTGGGAGCAATAAGTTTGGAGGTGCAGGCAGGCACCAAGAATGTAAGTACAGAGTTCACAGTAATTGACATCTCCTCCCCTTACAATGTTATCCTGGGGAGGCCATGGTTGCATGTAATGAGGGTTGTTCTCTCAACGCTGCACCAACTGTTACGATTCCCAACAGAGCATGGAATCGAGGAGGCCAGAGGGGACTAGGTGCAAGAAAAGAATTGCTCCATGGAAGCAATGAAATCCACCTGTAACGTGTGAGAGACAGAAACAGTAGAGATTGAGGACGAAGACATGGAGGTCCTGGATAACGTCGGCAAAGAGCCAGTCGACAAAAGCGAGGAAGTCTTGAAGAAAGTTCTGGTCCAACAAGATGATGAAGAGCGCTTCTTCCTTTTCGGCTCACGATTAGCCGAAGAGGAAGAAAGAGAGTTGAAAGTATTCTTGTGAGTGAACATAGAGGTGTTTGCATGGACGCCATACGAGATGCCTGGTATTGATCCCGAGGTCACATGCCATATGCTCAACGTAGATAGGTTGGCTAAACCAGTCATCCAACGAGCAAGGAGGCCGACGTTGATGCATGTTGAGGCAGTTGAAGAGGAAGTGGACAAATTATTGGAGGCCAGAGCCATTCAGGAGGTAAACTACCCAACTTGGTTGTCAAACACAGTTGTTGTGAAAAATAAGAATGGGAAGTGGAGGGTCTGCGCGGACTTTACCAGCCTGAATAAGGCTTGTCCCAAAGACAGCTTCCCACTCCCCAAGATCGATCAATCAGTGGATGCCACTTCAGGGCACGGAAGGATGAGCTTCCTGGATGCTTACAGAAGGTACCATCAGATAGCCATGTACCCTATTGATGAGGAGAAGAATGCATTTATCACCCCAAAAGGGTTGTATTGCTACAGAGTGATGCCTTTTGGGTTGAAAAATGCAGGAGTAACTTACCAGAGATTGGTGACCAAGATGTTCAGACATCTAATTGGCAAAACAGTAGAAGTATACATCGATGACATGGTCGTGAAGACCAAAGAACCTGAGGATCATCTGGCCAACTTAAAAGCAGTTTTCGACATCCTTAGAACATATCGGCTCTGACTCAATGCTTCGAAATGTGCATTTGGAGTTGGGTCTGGTAACTTCTTGGGATACTTGGTTACTAAAAGAGGCATTGAGGCAAGACCAGATCAAATTAAGGCCATTCTAGATTTGAAAAGCCCAACGTCGGCAAAACAAGTGCAAATGTTGACTGGAAGGGCCGTAGCCCTGAATAGATTTATAAGCAGAAGTTCAGACAAGTGTAAACCATTTTTCAGTCTGTTGAAAAAGGCCACAGATTTCTTGTGGACAGAGGAATGTGAAGTCGCCTTGGCTGACTTGAAAAGATACCTGACCACAGCTCCAGTTCTCTCAAATCCAGTACCTGGAGAGGAGCTATTCTTGTACTTGGCGGTTTCAGAGCATGCAGTAAGTGTAGTGATAATTAGAGAAGAAAAGGGAGATCAAAAGGCAGTGTACTGTGTGAGTAAAACCCTAGCAGGCGCAGAGACTAGGTATTTACCCCTGGAGAAATTGACATTGACCTTAATCATGGCCTCCAAGAAGTTGAACCATTATTTCCAAGTCCATAAGATTGTGGTATTGACTGAGCATCCCTTGAAGTCCCTACTACAGCAAGGAGATCTAATAGACAGGGTGGCCAAATGGGCAGTGGTACTAGGCCAATATGATTTAGAGTTCAGACGCAGAACAACAATCAAAGGCTAGGTTCTAGCCGACTTTGTGGCCGAGTTCACACCAGGTGCCATCCCACGTCGGGCTTCGGTGAGCCGTGGCCTAGGATGTCCAGGGGAATGAGAAGAGACCCAACTGGGAATGAAAAACCCTACAGCAAGTCAGAGGAAAGAAGAAAAACTCAAGCCCTACGATATCTATATCGGCGACTCCTTCTGCCTGTTTGTTGATGGGAGTTCAAACCGTTAGGGAGCAGGGGCATGAGTGGTGTTGGTATCTCCAAATGGGCGAATGGTAGAGCAGTCTATTCATTTAGGGTTTAAAGCCTCAAACAATGAAGCAGAATATAAAGCACTGATCGCAGGATTAAAGTTCGTAGCAGCAATGGAAGCCGACGATGTGGTGGTCTTCTGTGACTCCTGGCTTATTGTGAACCAAGTAATAGGCGAGTATGCAGCCTGAGATGAAAGAATGATAGCCTATGTCAAAGAGGTTGTTAGACTGCTAGCCTTGTTTCAGGACTACCGATTACAGCAGGTTAGCCGAGATGACAATAGCAATGCCGATGCCTTGGCTAACCTGGCTAGTGCAATGAAATCAGGGGAGACAAGGACAATAATGATTGATTATTGTCAGGACCACGTGTGGAACCACTGATCATAGAGTATGAAGTAATGTGTGTGGAGATGGGCCCAAGTTGGATGGATGCAATAGTAATGTTCCTTAGAGATGGGAAGCTGCCAGATGATTGCAAAGAAGCATATAAGACTAGATTGAAGTCGGCTAGGTTTAGCCTGACAGCAGAAGGACATCTCTACAAAAGGTCTTTTACCGGTCCGCTTTTGAGATGTGTGCATCCCTCACAAGTTGAAGACTTCTTGTATGAAATACATGAAGGAGTATATGGAAGCCATGCTAGGGGCAGATCACTTACTCATAGGGCCATTACTAGGGGGTACTGGTGGCCCTACATGCAGAAGGATGCTGAAGCCTATGTCAGAAAGTGTGAGAAGTGTCAAAGGTTCACGCCTTTGATATATCAACCAGCAGCAGATTTGAACCCAGTGTCCAGCCCTTGGCCATTTGCCCAGTGGGGCATGGATCTTGTTGGACAACTATCCCAAACAACTGGACAAAGGAAGTTCCTGCTGGTAGCAACTGACTATTTCATAAAGTGGGTAGAAGTTGAACCCCTTGCGAAAATTCGGGACATTAATGTGAAGAACTTCATATTGAAGAACATCATCACCAGGTTTGGAATCCCAAGGGAAATAATAGCCGACAATGGTACACAATTTGACAGTAAACTAATCAAAAGCTTTTGTGCAAAGTGCAAAATCAAGAACTATTACTCTACTCCAAGTTTTCCTCAGAGTAATGGTCAGGCAGAAGCATCTAACAAAACTATCTTGGATGGGATCAAGAAGAGGCTGGAAGTAGCAAAGGGAAAATGGGTGGAATAGTTGTCCAATGTACTCTGGGCATATCAAACTACGTCGAGAAGATCAACTGGGAATCCCCATTTGCCATGGCTTGTGGCACAGAAGCAGTTATCCCACTGGAAGTCGGTATCCCAGGGATCAGAACCCAAGGAGTAGAGAATGGAACTAACGAGGCATTCCTGACCCGAGATCTAGACCTACTTAAGGAGAAAAGGGAGAGAGAAGCAATTCGACTGGAGGCATATCAGCAACAACTTGCTAGGGCTTATAATAAAATGGTCAACCCAAGACAGTTCAAAGTTAGGGACCTGGTACTAAGGAAAGTGGTTGGCAACAAGAAAGATCCTAGGGAGGGAAAGCTGGGCTTAAATTGGGAGGGGCCTTATAGAATCATCTCAGTCGCCGGCAATGGGTCATATCGGCTTGAAGACAGTGAAGGCAAAGAGTTGCCAAGACCCTGGAACACTTGTAACTTAAAGTTTTTCTATCATTAGACTTTTTTGTTTTTCAAAATTTATGTCATAATTTTCTTAGCCGAGGTAGTAATAAAATTTTTAGTTTGATTTTTTAAGAATGTGAAATTTGTGTGATAGGACTGACCAGTCCTTTGGTGATGTTTCTGATTGAAATATGACGAATAACTTAGATTTATTATATGGCGGAGTTGAATTATACTTGCATATAATAGAGTTGAACTAAGTTGGCGATGTTTCTGATTAAAACATGACGAGTAACTTAGACTTATTATATGACAGAGTTGAATTATACTTGCATATAATAGAGTTGAACTAACTTGGCGATGTTTCTGATTGAAACATGATGAGTAACTTAGACTTCTTATATGGCAGAGTTGAATTATACTTGCATATAATAGAGTTGAACAAAGTTAGCGATGTTTTTGATTAAAACATGACGAGTAACTTAGACTTATTATATGGCAGAGTTGAATTATACTTGCATATAATAGAGTTGAACTAAATCGGCGATGTTTCTGATTGAAACATAACAAGTAACTTAGACTTATTATATGGCAGAGTTGAATTATACTTGTATATAATAAAGTTGAACTAAGTTGAATTGAAACAAGACTTGCCATGTCGGCAGGATTAAATTTGGAATGAAACTAAGTGCATTAACAGAGAAACTAAGGTTGAGAACCTCGGCTAGTCTTTGTTTGAATCCGACTTTGGTGAAAGACTATATGTGTTTAATGTGAACATAAGTGAAAGTTAGGTTCACATTAAGGGGGTAGAGAGCTGGAGAATGATAGATAAGCTTAAAAATTTGAAGTGCTTTGGGCTTGTTGAATTTTTTTGGAAACATTTACAGGTTAAGAATTGGCTTAACACTTGTTGAAATTTTAGAAAAATTTACAAGTTGCAGTTAAGCCGATGTCATATTGAAAGAAGTACCCGACATACCTCCCCGTCGATATGACTAGGTTACCAAACTTGGGAAGGATAGAAGACAGAATTATTGATAGAAGACAGTAAGTGAGAGTGAAGTGGCAAGTGTAAAGAAACAACATTTGTAAAAATATTTCACAATATTTTTAAGTGTTAAGCCAAGGCCAAGATATACAATTAAAAGATATATCCGAGGTACTTTACTCTGAGGAGATTATATAGTTAAAGGTATACTTTGAAGACATGCAAAATCATTCTAAGTATGAAAGTGGTAAACATACATAAGAGAAAAGAAGGCATTCAAACACTTAGAAGAAAGGAGGAAACTTGCATTTAAAAAAAGATTACTTGTTCAAATTACAAAAGGGGCACGTCGGCCAAATATGAAGCTAAACATTGTTCAGACAAAACAAAATACAACTAAAAGAAGAAATAGTACAAGGAAAAGATGAAATATCCTAAGTACTAGGATTGATTTGTGATTTGTTAACCTCGGATGGCGGTGTTGCATTCTTTTCGGGCGCTATCTCGGCGTCTATTTCTTGTAAAGTCTGATCCAGACTCCTTTTAGCGCACTGAACCTCGGCCTCAGAGGTTGTTGGATTGGGAGAGACGCCCTTGGAGACCAAGTCATCCTCCTCATCTTGAGTTAAGTTTATTAACTCGTTAAGGGTGAGAGACTTGGGATCAGTGGTAGCCTCTTCCTCTACTTCATCAGCTTCACCATCCTCGGCACCATCTTCATCAACTTCATCACCAAAGTCCTTAGGCTCTAGAGGGAAAGACACTTAAAGCTGATTGATGTCTCGGAGGTCGGAGTCCATCGGCACAGCTAACTTGCTGAGAGTCGCCGTCCAACTGAGGTAATAACCTCGGTTGCAAGCCAAGTTGACTTGCTGTTTGTATTGATCACGAACGAAGGCCTGCCCCTCTTCAAATGCTTTTTCATCAGCCACCTTTACCTTGGCCTCCTTAGAGGCAAGGGCCTCTTGAAGCTTGGCCTCTATGTTAGCTGCCTTGGCCTTGGCTATTTCAAGGTCGACTTTTGCGGCCTTGGCTTCGTCATTGGCCGTTTTGGCTTTTTCCTCGGCCAAACTCTGAGTAGCTTTGGCATCCTTAGCCTGGTCCATTAGAGCTTGATTGTTGGCCTCGGCTTTATTGAGTGAGGATAGGAGTTTGGCTGCTTCCTTGGTCTTTCTTGCTGACTCCTTCCTCATCATCTCGGTTTTGACAGCATATGAGTGAGCATGCTGAATAGCCTGCAAGAAGTAAGACAGATTAGTGAGATTTTACTAAGTATAGAAAGAAATATAAAGAAATAAGTATAAGAGGATTACCAAAAGCGAGTGTTGCATCATGAGAGCAAAGTTCTCATACATATGTAACTCGGCCATGCGGTTCATGTCTTCTGGCAGAAGAACAACCGTTGACAGGGCTGCGCCAACTTCAAGATTTACCGCACTGTCACCGGCAATAAGGGGTCTGTTGTCGACCATAACCTCGGGTGCCTAGGTTATGCTGCAAGAATAGCTGGTGCTTTCTGGGTGGTCGGATCTCGGTGTAGACGCGCCCGTGGGCTTACTACAGTTCGGACTCCCTTTCTGTTTGTTGCGGTTCTTAATCTGAACCAAAGAGTCCAACTCTGGCAAATCGTTTTGAGAAAAAACAGATTTTCAAAAGAAGTGCCAAACATGGACTGCTTTGCCAGATACAGAGTCGCCACCTAAATATTTTTTAATGGGGAAATTTAGGAAACCCTGACTCGGTGCCAAAAGGCCACGTGTCCGTCATCACCAAAGTTGCCTCGGCTCGGGAACTTGGGTACGATTGGGGAAGGTCAGCTATGAGCACCCCCTCTCGCCCGGTCTGAAGACCGGCCTCTACTAACCATGATATCCGATTTTGAAAACATTATGTGTTCTTGTTCCGGTTATTAGCCTAGATTTACTATGTTATGCGCACAGCAAACAAGTATAGACTAGATTGCCTAATTTAGAAACAAGCATCGCATATCCGTTTGTTTTGAAAATGCTTTGGAATTTGCTACTCGCAAGTAGGCTAAAACACGGATTTTAACGAGTTTTTCCAACTCAAACAATCCAACCTTCACCCACACGCAATCAGGCAGTTTATCTCATATAAGCACTTAGCCACATGGTAATCATGCTGTCATGTTAACATTCACACGCATGCGAGATGCTAAAGCATAAATACTTACATTGTACTCCGTGCCAAAACAATAAACTAGTTAGCAAATATGCATGTCCTAGTTCATGTTAAATGGCTAATGCAACACATGCAAGGATGCAGTTTAGAGTAGGCTCGGCTAACCCTAAAATGGCATGTGAAATGCTACAATTATCACATATTCAATTTGGAATTGAAAATACAATGCAGTTTGTATGATGTACCGAGCCTGGTGCATGCAAGACAAATGCATGGATGCGCGCATGCGTAGCATAAGGTATGCTAATTTAAATATACCCTAACCTACCATCATAAGCAGGTAAATAAAAGGGAAGAAATGAGTGGGGATTGGAAGACATGCACACACACACACCCACACTTATTACAGATTCGCCCTCGCTCGGAGGGACCAAAAGAATAATACAAATTAATTAACTACGCAAGCTAATTGAATATTACAAATTGCCTAATTAGTTAACAACTAACTAAACTAGGAAGAGCAGTAAACCGCCTCGGGAGGAGAGCCTGATGCAACGCATGCTCGGGTCCTACTCGGAATTGCACTGCCATGCATAGACTGCCTCTGTTTTCCCTGCTCTGCCCTTCTGAAGACTGCTAAAGTCTCAGAGATGCTTCTTCAGATGCTGGGGATCACTATCGGCCGAGTAGAATGGCCGCCGGCTGCAGCATGTGATCATCGGCTGGAAATGAGGCTATCGGCCACCAATACATTGCCGGTCGACACTAAATATTGCCGGTCGGCAAAAAGTTCCTGCAGAACCTGCAACTCACAGCAGCAGAGGGCAGAACCTTGTATGGCAATGCAATCCAAACCATGTATGCACCAACCAAGCCTCTTATCATGTGTACAACTCAAAGGGGGGCATGGTCCTTGGTTCTTGGACCACCAATCGAGCATTTGAATGCGTGATGGCCCAAGAGGCCAAGTGTGCATCTTTCATTTCAAATGAAATGCAATGCAAACAAACAAACCAAAGCCCAATCCCTATCACTAATCAAGGGACAAAGCATGCATGCAAGATGCAATGCAACCTAGGCATGCAAGCTAAGAATGCAACATGGCATGGCAAGGTACTTATGCAAGCATGCAAGCAAACATGCAAAGTAAGCATGCAAACCAAATAGAGGGTGGACTTAAACATGAATTAGGCAGCTCTAATTAGGCTTAAAACAGTAGCCATAATGCTAAGGAAGTGAGGCCAAACACACATACACGCATGCAAGTAAATTGGACCAATACTTAGGCATTAAACAAGTAACTCTCAAGCACACTTAAAAGAAGCATAACATGGACACTAGGCATGCAACATAAGCTTTGAAAATCATGTTATAAGGGGTGCCAAACCAACTCAAACAAGACAAACATTAGCATGCAAATGGTCCAAGTACTTAGAACAAGCCATGGAGGCTTAAACTAAGGTCAAGTCCACCAAGCCTCACAAGGCTAAGGGGACTTAAAATAGGTCAAAAGAGGGCTTGAACAAAGCCAAAGGTGCACCTGGATGGCATCTAAGTGGCTCAAATTCAAAGGCATGCGCAATGGTCAAAACATAGGGCATACAACACAAGCTCATAAGACATCAAAGAGGTATTTAAGGCAAGCATACAAGCATGTTAGAGGGACTGAAATAGCATGAAAAATGATCCCAACCCACTAAGTCCATGCAAGAATGGCATGCTATACACTTACACACTCAAGGCCAATAAGCCAAAAATGCAAAGGGGCTATGCAATGCAAGCTATGATCGACCCAAACAATAATAGACAGACCTTAAACATGGTGAAATAAGCACAAAAGCTTCATCAAGCTAAGCCTAAAGCATGCTAAAACAAAGGCTTGCAACCTAAGGCATGTTAGGGGCTAAACATGGCATTACATGGTAGGCATGCAAGGCATGCATGGTGTACCAAAACCAACTTAATACAAAGTTAAATCATGACAATATAAGCATAAAATACAACCATGGCATGATCAACAAACCTTTAAACATAATGCTCCCTCAAGAGGCCAAAATTGGTCCTTTTCAAGGACAACAAGGAGAGGGGATGGCCCTCTCCTTCTTGAGACTTCAAGGCACCATCTTCACCACTGAAATCCCTCAAGATTTCAGTGGTGAGGAGGCCCAAGCACCAAAGTCCCGGAGCTCACCAAAAATGGCACAAAATGGGGCCTTTCAAGGCCTAAGGGTGGTCAAACACCTCCAAACCACAAAACACTCTTAACAAACAATCAAGAGGGCTTAAAAATAGAACTTTTTTATGTTATACACCAAGCACAAAAACAGTTCTAAGATAGGTAGAAAAGCAATGCAAAAATGGGGAATAAAAGGGACGTTTCTTACCCTTGAAGTCCTCCTTCACAAAAGATGATCTTGTTGCCTCCTTGAGCTTCAATCCAGCCAAGAACACTAAGAACAAACCTCTGGTCCTTCAAAAGCCAAGGAAAGGTGAAAGCCTAGGTGTTTATGTGCAATAGTATGGACAAAAGCACCTAGAACATAAAAGGGAGAAAAAGAGAGATAGAATAGTTACAACTTTCTAACCCTAGAACCAGAGCTCTCCTCTGTGTTTTTCTCACAAAATTCTCTAACCCTAAAGCCAAGGGAAGAGCCCTCCTCTTATAGGGAAACAATCTTGTAAAGCTTGTTCAATAAGCTTACAAGAGGAGCATCCCTCCATACACGTGTATGGAGGGGAACAAAATGCCACACAGCTGTCCTAAAATATCTGCAAAAGCAGATGAACAGTAGTCGGCTGCTCAAAATTGCCATTTTGACAAAATTGATGGCCGGTCGGCCAAATATATGGCCGATGGGCACAAACAACAGCCGGTGGCCTCAAGCCACGGTCGGTGATGTATGGGGAGACCTCACAAGGCATCCCCTGCCCTTCCAAGGCAAAACACAAGTGTTTGGTGCGAAACCAGACACAAAACGGTCGAGTTCGGAGATCCTGAGGCAAGGCGCGTAGCCGAGACCTCCGGGAACTCCAAACGAACACAAACATGGATAATCACCGGGTGTTCAAACGGTGACGTCCAAGTCTTGAGGACGGTCAAAAATGGGGTGTCTACAGTTGCCCCTCTTTGACAGAACTCGAAAGTCATAACAATGACGGGAGTGAATGTCAAAGCCCAGAGACGACCCATTTTTGACAAGGCCGAAGACTTGGACAAACATGCAAGACAAACAAGGTATGCGCCCGAAGGCAGGGGCAAAATGCAAGACAATGCACGAAGCCAAGCATAACTTACGATCATGCAAAGAAAGCTGTAATGAAGCACGCATGCGACAGTTTTAAGCTAGCATACACCAAACTACACTACAATGTAGAAAGGATGTAAGAGAATTATGCAATTCTCAATACGTCTCACTCGGAGGATACAATACCTGTTCGGTTCGTCTGGTTCCACCAGTGGTAAATGAACCGTACATACAATATCGTGCCTGTAAAGAAAACAACTTAACAGGCATGATATTGTTAGCAACATGCATGACAATGCAAGAATGAATGCAAAATGATATGCAATATATACAAAACAATGTATAAATGATGCAAATGAAAATGCAATGCAATTGAAACAATGCAAACTATATGCAGAGCAATTGAATCATGATCCAATCATGAGCGATTCAAAACCACACGTATGTCAAATAGATTGATGGAGGTGACAAGTCCGTCTACCATAGAACGATCAACTGAACTATGAGTAATGTAGACGGACACAAGAACGAGTATTTGGGGGATGACATAAGTGGGGTAACGACCCGCTGGGGAAAGAATGATGATCCTAATGCCGGATGCAAAATTACACTACAATGTAATAGCTACAATGGATATGGCATGCAACCAAACCAAATCTTGCCTAGGAAAGGCATGTACACATACAAGCCGCGGCTAACATAGAACGGTCCACTGAACTATGTTTTGACGTGAAAAGTATAGGCACATACCAGACCAAGCTCAACATGGAAAGGCGCAAGCCATAGATGGAAGGTGATGCAATGGATGCAGGCAATCTAAAACGCAATGGAAATGGATACAATGGATATGGCACGCGGGCCAAACCAAATCTGGCCTAGGAAAGGCATGTACATAAACAAGCCATGTCTAACACAGAAAAGGTGCCGCAACCCTCAAACCAACATACCAGCGTGGAATAGGCGCGTACACATGCAGAACTGTGTTTTAACGTGAAAAGTAAGGGCACATACCAGACCAAGCTCAACCTGGAAGGGCGCAAGCCATAGATGGAGGGTGATGCAGTGAATGCATACAATCTACAATGCAATATCTACCAATATGCAATGGAATGGATATTTACAAAAAATGCATGACAATGCAGTATGATGCGATCTACTGGGGGAAATGCAATGGACGTATGCAAGCTACAATGGAAATGCATGACAATGCGTGTTTATTTTCTATAATGCATGACAATGCAATGTTTTACCATGTATGCATGATAATGCACTATTTTACCATGGATGCATGACAATGCACTATGATGCAACGGCTATGATTGCAGCTTTCCCTATCTTACCAACAGGGCAATATACTAGGTTGGTTCAGTATCCAGAACTGAGGCGCAGACATGCTGTCTCAACCTATGGGGCTTCCATACAGATTTCAAGCCGAGGATACACCCCTGGGTATTTAAACCAGACTTTAGTCTTGGAATTCCCGAACTTTTACGTTCTAGGCATAAGCCGTTCGAACTCTAGTTTTCACCGTCTCAGTTGGTCTTCTAGGAACTCACCGCAAACACAGGCAGGTGGCTTTACCAGACCACCGAAAGTCGTTCGGGCACGACAAACACCAAAGGAATTGCACCTTTAGAGGATTTAAGGTCTCCTAGACCGGGATACAAAAAAGATGTATGCATGACAATGCATGTTTTTTTTTGAAAATGCAAATGATGCATGAAATGCATGTTGCATGGAATGCGCGACAACGCGAGTCGCTCGAGATGCATGACAATGCATGATTTTTGATGCGCGGCAACGCGCGGCTTGAGAAATGCATGACAATGCATGTGAGGTGCGCACAATAGTGCGAACAATGAATGCCTGCCAAATGCAATAAGGCGCGCAAAATAGCGCGGTGCGTTAGACAACGCGAGTGAAGGTCTTGCACCTCCCAAGGATTTTAGGTCTCCTAGACCGTGCGTGTTTAAGGTCTCGCCAGACCGGTGAGAACAAGACAATGCGATTGAAATGCGATGCACAAAACAGTGCGATTGAAATGCGATACACAAAACAGTGCGATTGAAATGCGATGCACATGGGGCAACTTTTGGGTCTTGTAAAAGCCAAAAGGATACGAGACGGATACACTTTGCACGAATTCGAGTGCCACGCACAGGAGACACGATCCAAGGCCAAAACGGAGGCCGATTGAGCATCGGAGAGGCACTGTTTTGCACTGTTTAAGCAATGAAGACTCTGAAGCACTCATGTAACCCAAGAAAAGGTGTAGAAGGCTCAAAACCCATTGTAGGAGACCATTGGCCATCACAATTCATCACCGGCCGTCCATCGGCCATTAAAGAGTTGCATCAGCACAATATATTACCGACCGACACATAATGTTGCCGACCGGCAAAAAGTCCCTGTATCGGGGCAGTTTCGACTTTTTACTTCGGGTCTTTTAAAATAGGGTTTCTAACCCTATTTTCTCACTTCCTCCTTAGCCAAAATCTTGCCCTCTCTCTCTTTAAAGCATTTTCCCCTCCCCATTTCGTCATTTTCTTCGCGCTTTACTCCCGTTTCGTCGTTGGATTCGCGATTTCCTTCGCGTTTCGGACGTTTTCAACCGATTGAAACTTCGTTTCGGTACACCCTTTGCTATTTCCACCTTTTTGGGGTTTGTTCCCCTCACTTTCCTCTTGATTTCCGTGCCTTTTTTGCATCCCGGCTTTTCCGGCCATTTTCCGCCCTCTCGGGGTTGACTTTTCGGTTGACTTTCCATATTCCAGCCCGATTTTCATTTTTCCGGCTATTTCCTCATCACTCTTGATATGGCCGACGATATTCCACGCGGTGGGACTCCTCCGGATCACGAGATGGATCCCGGGGTCGAGCTCCTACCTTTGAGCGAGCGCCCGTTCGACCCGGCAACCTACCGGCCGGCGATTCATGTTCTGCCCCTCGACGGACTACGCCAGTTCAGGAGTTTTGACAGGGCGCTGGACCCAGAGCTTCTGCTACGTGAGCCTGCCTCTCACTTATCCTTCGACGCTTCCGAGGTAACATTTTTTCTCTGTTTTGCATTCTGTAATGTAGAACTTTTAACTGTCAACTGCCATAGCTGATTACAGTCTTTAACGGCTTAGTTCAGATACACTGATACACTGTATATTGTAGTTGATCGCAGACACACTTTGCAATTGATATCTGTTTAAGACCGACACATGCACACACACTGCACTAGCCTTGAACCACTCAACACACGGCACACACCGTATTTCACTGCAAACACCGGCACCCGATACCTGTTTGAATCTGAAAATATGCATGCATGCCACATTTGCACCGAACCACTCAAACAACTATAAGCACACCGGCACTCGGTATCTACTTGAACTTGAAAATACGCACGCATGCCAAATTTGCACGGATTTTGATTGTTTCTTCAAAACTGTTCATTTTATATTGCTTCGCAACTACTTGTTTGAAAACAGGGAGATTCCCATACCATCCGCGGGTATGGGAACACTGTCGCTCGTGAGTGGTACGCCGAGCTACCCGATGCAGTTCGTCACATCGTGGACCAGGCCGACTTTGGCGCCTTCTGCAGAGGACTCTCCAGGCTCACTACATGCAGACCTCTCATTGCCGCTCTGGTGGAGAGGTGGTGGGACACCACCGATTCATTCCATTTCTCTGCGACGGGGGACATGGCGATGACCCCTTATGATTTCTCGATGCTTACAGGCATCGGGGTAGGGGGTGATCCGATCCCCTTCGATACTGATATGGATGAGTGGGAGGCCGCTCAGATCTACTTGCTCGGCGAGCTGCCGCCTCTGGCGCATCCCGGCTTCGTCCGATATTCCTGGTTTGAGGTACAGTTCAGGGTCCAGCCCACCCTTGTTGAGGCAGCCCCGATGACTCAGGAGGCCGTGGAGAGATACGCACGCGGCTTTCTCATGTTCCTGTTGGGGACGACCATTTTCGCCGACCGGGCGAACACCGTGCCTCTCTGCCTGCTCAGCGCACTGGTGGACGTCAGGCATATCTTACATTACGACTGGGGTGGCGCCGCTCTGGCCACTCTCTACGGATATATGAGCTCAGCTTCCCGCGGCAGCGGACAGTTGCTCGGGGGCTACTGGCGTGTTTGGGAGGTACATTTCTTTCTCTGCTTTTCAATTCTGTTCTATATTTTCTGTACTCTGCACACTGCACACACTGTAGTCTGCTTTATACTTGCTGTATACTGTACACACGGCACACACATACTCTGCTTTACACTAACTGTATACTGTACACACGGCACACACATATTCTGTTTTACACTGACTGTATACTGTGCACACGGCACACACATACTCTGCTTTACACTGACTGTATACTGTACACACGGCACACACATACTCTGCTTTACACTGACTGTATACTGTACACACGACACACACATACTCTGCTTTACACTGACTGTATACTGTATACACGGCACACTCTGCACAATACACTGCACAACATATGGCTCTGCTATTTCTGCTTTTATTCTATATTCTGCTTTATCTGATAAATGCACTGGTATTTACCTTGCAGTTGTGGGTTTATGCCTACTTTCCTAGGCTTGCCCCCGTACCCGACGCAGAGACCCCTCTTGTCGTCCCGTTCTCACGCCGCTTCGACGGGAGGTGCGTGCGGAGGCCCCGAGAGACATTTAGCTTCTTCCGCCGCTACTTCGATACCATCACCCCCGCAGAGGTATGTTTTACTTGCAGTTTATTTAAGCTTCGTCTTTCCACTGCATGTTTCAATAACAGTAGATAACAAACTGTATTTCATTTTCAGATCACCTGGCAGCCTTGGGCTCCTTTGCCAGCCGTGATGCGGGATTGGTTTGCCGGTGCCGATGAGACCTCGCGTTTTCGGATTCTGCTGGAGGGCCTGGTCTGTCGGGCTTGGTACCTGGGCGAGCGTTTCCTACGTCAGACCCTGGGTTTACCGGAGCAGATAGTCCCAGTGCACCCTCCTGAGCATATGAGGGATACCGAGAGATTCACCGCCGAGCAGATGGCGGACTACACCCTCGGCTGGGAGGCAGACGGCTTCAGAGGCGAGGGCGATTTCTCGGAGTACGTCCGGACCTTCATCATGCGACCTCTGAGCGGCGGCCGCCGAGCGGAGAGAGAGAGACCTGCGGCGCCAGCGGCTGGAGCGGGAGCATCGAGGAGGGCCCAAGTCCGCGGCAGGGGCGGAGTTCAGCGAGGACGGGGAACCGGTTGGCCTGCTTTGCCCGCTTCACTGACTTTCAGAGGGCAGGGTGGGGCGACCTACCAGATCCCCTTTGCTCCTCCGCCGGCTGATCATGAGTTTGTCGGTGTCCCCGACTTGCCTCCGGTATGTATTACTGCATTCTTGTACAGTCGTTTCATTTCAGTTTATTTAATATTTCGCAGAATACTGATGTATCTGATATTTTTGCAGGCTTCCTCCGAGTAGACCCGGCAATCATTGGAGATGAATGCCTCCATGATGGGGATGCTACAGCGGACCTTCGACCTCCTAGCCCTTTACAGCATTCCGGTATGTTCTTTCTTACCACAGCCTCAAACCATACACAAACTGCTTTGCATAATCTGATGCACGACACAACACTGGATACCCAGCCCTCACGGCACCTGATACACTGTACTCACACACTGCATCCTGCACTGGTTCACTGCTCACAACATACATTCACTGTACTCATATACTGTATTCTGTACTGATTCACTGCTCACGGCACTCACAGACTGTATTCTATACTGATTTACTGCTCACAGTATTCTGATGTATTTGCCTTTCATGCTTTTTCAGCCTCCCTTCCAGATTCCTCCGGTGGATGGTGCTCCGGCTGGACCTCCCATTTCTACCCGGGATGGCAGAGTATATCCCCGCACCAGAGGGGGGCGCACTCATGTAGGGAGCAGCTCGCGGGCTCCAGTTCCAGATGACGAGTCTGAGGCAGAGACAGAGGCGGGGGCAGAGTCGTCGGAGGAGGAGACCGGTGATAGCTCGGACTCGGGCTCAGACGGTGATGCTTCTGGTGATGCTCCTGGACTTCTGCCCAGGAAGAGGGCGAGGACGGATCCCCAGGCGTGAGACCATTGATGCTGCTTCAGATTTTTGCTCCTTTTTCCTTCTTTTTGTACTTTTTCTCTTTTTGGTTGGATTACCTTGTACTGCCGCAGGCAGGTTTTTGTTCCCAAAACTTTGTACTTGAAAAAGATGATATGAAATGAAACAAACTCTTTTTTGTCTAGAAAAGTGTTATATCTGTACATTTCATACTTTGTACTGCATTACATCATATTACACCTCAAATGCAAATGGAATTGATCTGTTGCTTGAAAATTGAGCACTTGCACTGTGATAATCGGATAACCAACCAACTAACAGCAAACAACTTATACAAACCACCGCTTAATCTAGACACACAGCCCATACTCTGTTGGGAATTAGTCTGCATACGGCCCATAACACAACACTCGGTTCATTTTGCACACAACAAACCCTGAACAAACAGCCCAATCTGACAAGACGGACCACAAAACTGAAACGGTTGAAGTTGGAACACGCTCGGATGTCCCAAATTTCCTTTTCTTCTCTTGCTTCGCATGAATGTAGAGAATGGCACAGCATTTTGAGCACAAACGGTTTTAACTTTGAAATACAGAGGGTTTCACAACCGGGGTATCGAGCCTACGACTAAACACGACGGAGGGACTCGATTGAAGAAAACAAAAGGCACACGACCTAAGCACAACGAGACGTGCTCGGAAAAGACTCAAAACAATAGTTGCGACAAAACCAAAACGAAAGACACGACTCACGGACGTGTTTACAAGAATGAAAGACCTCAGATCACAAAGAGCCAGTTTCCACGGGTTTTGTTCCCACCCTTTCTAATTTGTGACTCTCACGACACTCGGCCCTCAGGCTCGTTTTTCTCTCAAAACCTTGTCGCTCACTTTTCTCTCAACTTACACCTCTCTATTCTTCAATCTCTCATTTTTCATCCCTTCCTAGGGTGATTGATGAATGAATAGGGAATTGCGGGTTCATACCTAACACCGTTAGCTCACAGCCATTCCTTCCGGTGGATAGAGTGCCTTTCTGGCAAGTATGTTGACGGCGGGGGAAAGACAGAAGACCTGACTCAATTGTGCCCCTAGTTCATCACTTTGACCATTTTTTGTTTTCTAAAACAGTTTTGACCAAAATGAGAGTTGGATTAACATACTCGTTCAATTTTGTTGATTTGAAAATCATGCAAGTCAGGCTGTGAGCACTGAAAATTTTCCTTTTTAGGTCCAAGAAGATGGTTCGATTTTTGGAAAATGAAATAGTTTTCGAGAAAATAGTCAACTTCAGTAAAAATTTTCAAAAACTATTTTTTGCAAACAGTCAATGCTCAACGAGCACGGCACTTAACCCCAAGATGCGCAACCTCGGATCGGAGGCAATGGAAAATTGCCCCTTGCTTAAAGGGGGCACATGGCAATGGAAAGTTGCCCCTGGTTTGGACAGCAACTTAGGGCAACTTATGGCAATGCATGGCAACGGAAAGTTGCCCCTTGTTTGGATGATGCCGCAGCATTTTTGGTAGATGGTCTTTATCGATGACGACTGAACTCCGAAGGCGATGGTCTGAACCAATATATGGACACAGTCACTGTAAGAGCTATGGTGGCTGGACTTCAGGATGAAGTTGCCTACGTATCCCAAACATGGGAATCAAGCCTACGTAGTTCACGGTTGTCACAACCGAATTGTCGGATGCCGAGGAAGCAAGGATGATCAAAACCATTACATGGACTGAGGCGCTTATGAAAGCGTCGGGGGCTGGACTTCAAGATGAAGTTGCCTACGTATCCCAAACATGGGAATCAAGCCTTACGTAGTTCCGGCTAAGGTACACTCGGGTATTTTAACCTTCACTTTTTCAGGCTCTAACTTTTGCCAAAGTGCCCGATGCGGGTTTTCGACCTTGCGAGCTTCTTTTTCTTTTTTTTCTTCATTTTTTCATTTCTTTTCTTCCCTTTTTTTTTTTCTTTTTCTTCAATTTTTCTGCATTTTTCTTTTTTTTCTTTTGTTTTTTTCTTTTTGCATTTTTTTATTTTTATTTTGCCTTGCTCTAACTTTTCCCTGGGTCGCCCTTTCGGGTTTTCGGCCCAGCGAGCCTCTCAAAGGGTAAAAGTGTAACAAGTCTACGACAAATGGTTTTTGAAATTGAAGCCCTCTGTATTCGAGAGAGTGACTACTGTGTTGATTTGCAGAAGAATCCATCACGGTTGCTTCACGAGCTTTTTCCAGTGAGACCTGACCTTTTTGATCTGATTTTGGTGCCTCTTGCTCGAGAGCAGCTTCGAATTGGGCCACACAGGCCTTACATGGCAGTTGACTATTGAACGTTTTGAGCGGATTCCAGGTTCGCAACAGATAGATTGAATCTCAAGGCTGAGAGCGATCCTGGGCTGCACAATCTCAAGAGCAATTCCACACAAGTCTTCACAAGACTGCGCAAAACATTTTGTTTTTGAAAGTTTTTAAGAAAGCGACAAATCGCTCGTGCTGAAGATAGTGTGGAACCAGTCTGGATCAAACCAGGATCCTTCTCAGTACTCACGCTGACAGGCGTGATTTCATTCATAAAAAGGCTTGGCATGCCGATCTTTCTCTCAAAATGATCAAAGTTTTACAAAACCCGAGGAATTGCTTCCTCTTCGTTTTTATCACCACAGTGTTCGAAAAGGGTTTTTTGAAAAGCTTAGGTCATTACAACGATGTTCAAGGCACAAGAGAGTAGGTAGAAATGTACTGTCGTTCCATTCACATCCTCTGGCACAACTAACTTAAACAGTAATAAGTACGGAAACGTGATAGCCGCAGCTGTTTCATTCAGATTCCCTGATTGTGACTGGCTCCTCAACCGAGACAGACTCAAAAGGAAAACAAAAAAAAAAAGGGTAATTACAAAACGGTGTTCGAGGCAACAACCCCAGAATCACCTGACATTCTATACAAAGGGGACTGACTCGCTACAACAAGACAGACCCGTGAGCAAAAAGGACTGACTCAAGACAACGAGACAGACTCAAAATAAAGACTGACTCGACACCCAAGCCAGATTTTACAAAACTAGCATTCGCAGATGCTCAAAAATGCGTGCCAGACGCCACATCAAAAACACTGGGCGCCGCTCACAAGTGGTCCTTCCCTGATCACATACTCACAGTATCCGCATCCTCAAAATCCAATAGCTGGGTAGTAACGAACTTGGCTGAGGTGGGCGGGAGGATAACCTCGTTGTCAATCAAATCTTGCACCTCATGACGGAGGCGGAAACAATTGTCGGTAGCATGGCTTGTTTGCTGGTGGTACGCGCAGTACTGAGCAGGGTCATGAGTAGCAGGGAGATTCTTCGGGAGAGGCCGAGGCTCCAGGGGTTTAAGATGCCCTCTTTCAGCTAGGATCTGAAGTGCCTTGGACAACGGCATGTAGAGAGCATGGAAGACCCTGCGCCCTCGGGGCAGGTACTTCGGAGGTTGAGTATTCTTGCTAGACGCACTAGCGAACGGGTCAGCAGGCGCGACCTTGGATTTCTGATCTTTCCTAGGTACAGGGTTGGGAATGGGAGGAACTGTTCTGGCATGACGGGGCCTATCCCGGTTTTCTGATTGACTTGAACTACCCTCAGGTGGAGTGGGGAAAACATCGTCCACAGCTTTTGTCATAACTGCAGATATCTGTTGCTTGTTCATCCCTCCGGCTTTCAAAGCCTCGACTGCCCACAGCAGTTGTTCGATAGGATCGGCATCTGCCTTCATTTTGCCTTTGTCTCTGGCTTCAGCCTGATCTAGGATTTGAGTTGGTACGTCGTTGCCATAACTGGAGACCATCTCCGGTTGGCTAAGTTCAATCACAATCCGTCCCAACAGCGGGGGCTCCTGGGGTATAAAACTCCCGGCATATAGTGCGGCTGGTGGCGAAGCTGACGTTCCGTAAGCGAGATCCGCCACGGACCTTTGGAGATCACCTATCATCCCCATTAGTTCGAATGTGGTGGGCTCGCGAGCCTGATACAGCTGGAAGGTCCAGACCGGGTGCGCAACCGGCGATCTGGGTGGATGCGGCACATCGACATTGGTCTCACTTTGCAGAGTGATCCCTTGATCTAATGCAGCTGTCATAACCACGATCTCTTCTGAATTTTGCGTCATCATAAGTCCTGCCTCAGCAAAGGGGGAACACTGACTATTCTGGAACTCTCTGAACTGAAAGGAAAAACAAGCAGCATTTCAGCCTAAACGGATCAAACACAGGTGCAGCCGAACAACTGTACTCTACTACTGATCACTGTCCCCCAGAAATCACTGTCCAAAACACTGAATCGGATACCCTCACATATAACTGATTCTATCAAATACTGACATTGGTGCCCTCGGGCCTGATACTCAAACTTTGCAAACTGATATGCGCGTTCCTGCAGAGGTACACTCTAAAAGCACATAACAAGTAAAAGAGAGCCGAAAACACCCCTATATTGGGGTTGGGTTTCCTTGTCCTATTTTGTCAGGAGCTAGGGTTTCACTACGCACACAGCGGTTTCAAACAACCTATATCGGGTAAGCAACCTGTCCTAGCTTGGAATGGTCACTATGGATTTCGATATGCACTAGGTCGAATGGTCGAAAGGGGTGCCCCGGTAAAACCGGGGTTTGTGTTCCCATACTGGCAGAGCCCGCAACCGGTTAGCCTTATGGCATGCTTTGACAAAGTCATGCCTCCGGTAAACCGCTCAGGAATAGCAGATGGCCAACACGGTGTCCTAGGCGCACCAATGCACATGCAATGCAAAGAGATACATAAATGAAATCAAAACAAGATATCACGAGTTCGAGTCAAGTTCTCTAATCTCCCCAGCAGAGTCGCCAGAAACTGTAGATGCGCTCGTGGGCTTACTACAGTTCGGACTCCCTTTCTGTTTGTTGCGGTTCTTAATCTGAACCAAAGAGTCCAACTCTGGCAAATCGTTTTGAGAAAAAACAGATTTTCAAAAGAAGTGCCAAACATGGACTGCTTTGCCAGATACAGAGTCGCCACCTAAATATTTTTTAATGGGGCAATTTAGGAAACCCTGACTCGGTGCCAAAAGGCCACGTGTCCGTCATCACCAAATTTGCCTCGGCTCGGGAACTTGGGTACGATTGGGGAAGGTCAGCTATGAGCACCCCCTCTCGCCCGGTCCGAAGACCGGCCTCTACTAACCATAATATCCGATTTTGAAAACATTATGTGTTCTTGTTCCGGTTATTTGCCTAGATTTACTATGTTATGCGCACAGCAAACAAGTATAGACTAGATTGCCTAATTTAGAAACAAGCATCGCATATCCGTTTGTTTTGAAAATGCTTTGGAATTTGCTACTCGCAAGTAGGCTAAAACACGGATTTCGACGAGTTTTTCCAACTCAAACAATCCAACCTTCACTCACAGGCAATCAGGCAGTTTATCTCATATAAGCAGTTAGCCACATGGTAATCATGCTGTCATGTTATCATTCACACGCATGCGAGATGCTAAAGCGTAAATACTTACATTGTACTCCATGCCAAAACAATAAACTAGTTAGCAAATATGCATGTCCTAGTTCATGTTAAATGGCTAATGCAACACATGCAAGGATGCAGTTTAGAGTAGGCTCGGCTAACCCTAAAATGGCATGTGAAATGCTACAATTATCACGTATTCAATTTGGAATTGAAAATACAATGCAGTTTGTATGATGTACCGAGCCTGGTGCATGCAAGACAAATGCATGGATGCGCGCATGCGTAGCATAAGGTATGCTAATTTAAATATACCCTAACCTACCATCATAAGCAGGTAAATAAAAGGGAAGAAATGAGTGGGGATTGGAAGACATGCACACACACGCACCCACACTTATTACAGATTCGCCCTTGCTCGGAGGGACCAAAAGAATAATACAAATTAATTAACTACGCAAGCTAATTGAATATTACAAATTGCCTAATTAGTTAACAACTAACTAAACTAGGAAGAGCAGTAAACCGCCTCGGGAGGAGAGCCTGATGCAACGCATGCTCGGGTCCTGCTCGGAATTGCACTGCCATGCATAGACTGCCTCTGTTTTCCCTGCTCTGCCCTTCTGAAGACTGCTAAAGTCTCAGAGATGCTTCTTCAGATGCTGGGGATCACTATCGGCCGAGTAGAATGGCCGCCGGCTGCAGCATGTGATCATCGGCTGGAAATGAGGCTATCGACCACCAATACATTGCCGGTCGACACTAAATATTGCCGGTCGGCAAAAAGTTCCTGCAGAACCTGCAACTCACAGCAGCAGTGGGCAGAACCTTGTATGGAAATGCAATCCAAACCATGTATGCACCAACCAAGCCTCTTATCATGTGTACAACTCAAAGGGGGCATGGTCCTTGGTTCTTGGACCACCAATTGAGCATTTGAATGCGTGATGGCCCAAGAGGCCAAGTGTGCATCTTTCATTTCAAATGAAATGCAATGCAAACAAACAAACCAAAGCCCAATCCCTATCACTAATCAAGGGACAAAGCATGCATGCAAGATGCAATGCAACCTAGGCATGCAAGCTAAGGATGCAACATGGCATGGCAAGGTACTTATGCAAGCATGCAAGCAAACATGCAAAGTAAGCATGCAAACCAAATAGAGGGTGGACTTAAACATGAATTAGGCAGCTCTAATTAGGCTTAAAACAGTAGCCATAATGCTAAGGAAGTGAGGCCAAACACACATACACGCATGCAAGTAAATTGGACCAATACTTAGGCATTAAACAAGCAACTCTCAAGCACACTTAAAAGAAGCATAACATGGACACTAGGCATGCAACATAAGCTTTGAAAATCATGTTATAAGGGGTGCCAAACCAACTCAAACAAGACAAACATTAGCATGCAAATGGTCCAAGTACTTAGGACAAGCCATGGAGGCTTAAACTAAGGTCAAGTCCACCAAGCCTCACAAGGCTAAGGGGACTTAAAACAGGTCAAAAGAGGGCTTGAACAAAGCCAAAGGTGCACCTAGATGGCATCTAAGTGGCTCAAATTCAAAGGCATGCGCAATGGTCAAAACATAGGGCATACAACACAAGCTCATAAGACATCAAAGAGGTATTTAAGGCAAGCATACAAGCATGTTAGAGGGACTGAAATAGCATGAAAAATGATCCCAACCCACTAAGTCCATGCAAGAATGGCATGCTATACACTTACACACTCAAGGCCAACAAGCCAAAAATGCAAAGGGGCTATGCAATGAAAGCTATGATCGACCCAAACAATAATGGACAGACCTTAAACATGGTGAAATAAGCACAAAAGCTTCATCAAGCTAAGCCTAAAGCATGCTAAAACAAAGGCTTGCAACCTAAGGCATGTTAGGGGCTAAACATGGCATTACATGGTAGGCATGCAAGGCATGCATGGTGTACCAAAACCAACTTAATACAAAGTTAAATCATGACAATATAAGCATAAAATACAACCATGGCATGATCAACAAACCTTTAAACATAATGCTCGCTCAAGAGGCCAAAATTGGTCCTTTTCAAGGACAACAAGGAGAGGGGGTGGCCCTCTCCTTCTTGAGACTTCAAGGCACCATCTTCACCACTGAAATCCCTCAAGATTTCAGTGGTGAGGAGGCCCAAGCACCAAAGTCCCGGAGCTCACCAAAAATGGCACAAAATGGGGCCTCTCAAGGCCTAAGGGTGGTCAAACACCTCCAAACCACAAAACACTCTTAACAAACAATCAAGAGGGCTTAAAAATAGAACTTTTTTATGTTATACACCAAGCACAAAAATAGTTCTAAGATAGGTAGAAAAGCAATGCAAAAATGGAGAATAAAAGGGAAGTTTCTTACCCTTGAAGTCCTCCTTCACAAAAGATGATCTTGTTGCCTCCTTGAGCTTCAATCCAGCCAAGAACACTAAGAACAAACCTCTGGTCCTTCAAAAGCCAAGGAAAGGTGAAAGACTAGGTGTTTATGTGCAATAGTATGGACAAAAGCACCTAGAACATAAAAGGGAGAAAAAGAGAGATAGAATAGTTACAACTTTCTAACCCTAGAACCAGAGCTCTCCTCTGTGTTTTTCTCACAAAATTCTCTAACCCTAAAGCCAAGGGAAGAGCCCTCCTCTTATAGGGAAACAATCTTGTAAAGCTTGTTCAATAAGCTTACAAGAGGAGCATCCCTCCATACACGTGTATGGAGGGGAACAAAATGCCACACAGCTGTCCTAAAATATCTGCAAAAGCAGATGAACAGTAGTCGGCTGCTCAAAATTGCCATTTTGACAAAATTGATGGCCGGTCGGCCAAATATATGGCCGATGGGCACAAACAGCAGCCGGTGGCCTCAAGCCACGGTCGGTGATGTGTGGGGAGACCTCACAAGGCATCCCCTGCCCTTCCAAGGCAAAACACAAGTGTTTGGTGCGAAACCAGACACAAAACGGTCGAGTTCGGAGATCCTGAGGCAAGGCGCGTAGCCGAGACCTCCGGGAACTCCAAACGAACACAAACATGGATAATCACCGGGTGTTCAAACGGTGACGTCCAAGTCTTAAGGACGATCAAAAATGGGGTGTCTACACTCGGCTTTTTGGCCGGTAGGGCATCAGATGATGGGACCTTGGTTGAACGTTTATCGGCAGAAGGGGCACTTTTTTCAGCCTCAACAAGTTTGGAAATTGGCATAATGTCCTTAGAATCGATCTGAGTCACTGTAGCCTTTGCTTTGTCCTTCTTCATCTTTTTTGGCTTTGGATTTGGTTGGAATGGAGAGGACGAGGATTGCACCATCACAACCTCAGGGTTATTAGAGAGTAGGTCTTCAACAACTGCTGGTTTGCAGCCCATCTCTTCAGCAGTGGCGGCTACAGTTACTTTGGTGCCAAGGCGGATAGTTAGAAGTGCAGTAGGTAGGTTTTCTAGGTCGTAAGTCGATGACTCAGAAAGTCAGCGTGTACGGCTGCGGGTTCTGCCGGCAGGGGCAAAAATTGAAACTCGGTGTCAGCGTTGGCACTGGGATGGAGGAATTAGTTAAGGGGCTAAGGTAGATGGTTGATCAGTTAGGTCAGAAGTGGAGGCCTGATTTGGCCTTGGAGATAAAGTTGCTGGTAGAGTTGTGGCAGAAAAGGGAGTCTTGTTTCGGGGAGGTACATCGGGCAAGGCCGACTTGTAAGTTGGTATGTAGTTCAGTAGAAGAGGCCTCTTGCGCTTCTACAGAGGGAGATCTAAAGTTGGCTGGGAACGAAGGATTGTCGAAATCTCTTTGCTGGCTGGGGAAGAGCTGTAAAAAAGAAAGTAAGAAGACAAAAATATTTAAGATGAAGATATATCAATTTGACAAGTCCTAAATAGAAGGGTGGTTATAAGAATGACTCAATCCTTACCATCACTCTCTTTAAACACTGTTCAGCTCAAGGGATAGAGGTGGAGGTCTTCATCAGGTGAGAACTCCCAGTTGCTCGAGACGAAGAACTAATCATCTCCTACACCCTTGTTGGAGTTTGGGAGGTCGGCAATAAGTTTAAAAGCAGTGGATCTGGGCTTTAGGTAGTATATGTATCCTTTTTCGGACTTGAGGCCACACATGGTATAGCAAAATTGAATGTCGGCTAAAGTGATCCTAGCTTTTTTTCGGTGTGCTAGTTCAATTATGCCATTGATAACCTGGTATGAGTTAATGGCTAACTGCATAGGGTTGAGCTTATAATAGTGAAAGACCTCCCTAAAGAGAATGTCTAGAGGGAACCAGAGTCCACACTCTATAAAGGCCACTACTGGGAAAGGCATGGAATCCCCATCAGGTATGATGGAGTCCTCCCCTCCAGCCAACCTAAGATGGACGTCGGCTGGGATAGAGAACTCTCTCCTAAGGTACTCAAGTTTTTCTGGGGTATCTACCCTCCACCTGAACATACCCATGATGTCGGCTAAAAGAGGACAGTGCAAGATTTCAGAGGAAAGTGGTTGATATGGGTTTGAAGGACCTCTGCTAAAACCCTAAATAGGAATTGGGGCAAGGGTTTTTCAAGATCTAGGGGAGTTTGTTTCAATTTTCCTAAGTATGTGATTTCTTTATCAAAACCCAAGCCTAAATCTATATGGAAACACAAATCAATGGCAAGAATCTGGAAATAAACAAGAAAAACATAAAAGAGTAATGATTCAGAGTCCAGAAAACCAACAGAAATTCAAGAACACTGTGTAAGTGTGTGCAGACGTGCAAAAACCAAAGAACAGTGGCAAAATTGCTAAAACATCATGTGAACAGTGTGTGCATATATAGACCCAGAGACAGATTGAACAACACAGAATTGCAAGCAAGCATGTTTTACATCCAAGTGATTCAATAACAAAAAATGGATAGATGATAAAGGGGGAAACGTATTCAAAATCATGGAAGATTGAAACTGAAAATTGAAAAAGGACAAAGAACTCACCAGTTGGGTCCGAGGTTAAGGTTTGCTGGAGTCAGACGGCGGAAATAAGTGGAGCAGAACGGTAAAAGCTTCGCTGGAGGAGATGAACAGAGTACAGTTGAAGAGAGCTTGATGAAAACAACAATGGAGTAGAGGATTTGTTAAGAGAGAGAAAATCTTGAAACGCAAAAAAAGGCAAGAATGTAAAGTGAAAAGACGGAGAGAGAGGGAGATGTTTTGTTAAAACGTGAAAAGGCGGCAAACCATAATGATATGCCTTGGACGACGTGTCTGTCTGGCGATGTGCGCAGAAGCGACGCGACTTGATGGCGCGTGTTAGGTATGAATCAATGGGAAAAGGACGCATGGATAAAACAGTTGAGAAAACCGTGCGTGACAGCTCATGCGCAGATGGAACTCTTGAAGTTTTTGATTTAATAAGGCAAGAACCTCGGCTAGAGAAACGGTCCTGGTTAAGGAACTTGAAGAACTTAGTTCTTGGTTCTTGGTCATTAATAAAGTAGACTGCAGAGTCTTGGTCATGTCAAGCTGACGTGTGATGATCTCGGTCATGAAGGATAGAGTACATCTTAGCCAATGTGCTATGTGGACGAACGATATAGGTTCCATCACCTCAGGATGCCGAGGTAATAGAACCTAGAGGGCAGTTGTGGGGACATATTTTGTGAATGACAACACGTGGCCAAGGTGGCAACGGAGTGTCAGCTGAGATGCCACATGTCTTGGTCATGTTGCCGAGGTGATCTCGATTAAGCCGAGGTTATCTGCAGAGATACCAGAATCCAAGATAAGGGGATAAAGGACAGGAGTCCTAGAACCGGGGAGGACCTTAGTATGGATAAAGATAAAGCTCTTAGGGAGTTTATCTCTATCTGGCTAGGGAGTCTAGGATGAGCATTGAGCCAGAGTCCATGAAGCTAGGCTTCTGCAGAGATCAGGTTAGTGCTGGCTATAAAAGTAAAGCACCCTTGTGGCTCTAAGGTACGCTTTTTGTATTCTAATTAGTGAGTTAAACACTGTTTGCTATTTTTGAGAGATAATTGAGTATTGACTTGATCGTCGGAGTGCCCTCGAGTGGACGAACCATCGTTAGAGTCTTATCTTTCTGTGACAGGTTGTTCAAGCGCGATCTATTCTGCCTGTGCCCTCCTGCTGAGTTCTTGTTTGGCAGTGTGGTTGGAAATCAACACCCATAATTGTTTAATACCCAAATGAACACTAGATTATGCAAATCGCTAGAAGTAAGATCACTTCTTTTGTTACAATGTTAAGATTTAAACTTTTAACACAACGTTTATTTTCGATTTCCATTTTCTTTTTTCTTCTTCTCCCTTGTCACGATCATCATCATTATTGTTGTTGTGCTTCCTTTCTTCACCTTCATTCTTACATGTCGTTATGTTTTCTTTCATTTTGATTTTTCCTTTTTCTTTTTTTCCCTTGCCATTATCCTGCCATGTACCTTTACAAAGCATCATAATAATTAGAGTAACCTCTTTATTAACAAGTGAAGGAACATAAATCAAACATGTTTCTTTTTGTTTTACTGGTAGATCACCTAATTCATCAATTGATTTGAATAATTTTGCTCACTTTCGATTTATCTTTTGCATTGATTCACTGTTGCTTCCTTCTTCTCAATCTCCTTTAGAACATACATATACAGATGAATTTACCTTGATTAGGTCTACAGGTTGTTGTAGTCCTATGGGCTTTAGAGGAATTGGAAGAAAAGCCAAATGAGTTCTCATATGACCACCACCTATGGCTTTTCCATTAGAGAAACATTTTAAAGCAAATTTGACATGTATATTTTTCCATTGATGCGGATGGTTGATGGCATGTCCACTCCTATCGGTCTATTTATAGTGCTACAATATGGTTAGCGACTTAAATGATGAGTAAATGACAAGTAGGCATGACCAAATAAATGTAATTGATAGAAAGTCTGAAACAAATACAAACTGGATTACGCTTAGAATAATAAGTACATTTATAATAATAAGAGATTGTCTTTTACCCTCTTGCTTTGATTTTTCACGACAAAAAATTTTAATTAGTCCCCAAAAACATGATTTTTGCGACCAAATTGTTTTTTGGTCGAAAAATGTAATTTTTTTGCAATTAAAAATTATTTAGTTAGCAAAAGTATAATTTCTTGTAGTGATTTATCGCATCTATGGAGTTCTTGTGATTCAACCTTTGTTAGGGTCTAAGTCTGACTTCGAGTTTGAATCATAGTGGAGTACATTTTGTTAACGTCGACGGTGGGGTGATCATCAGAATCATTGTTGTCATTTTTTCTTTCTTCACCTTCATTGTCACATGTTGTTTCGTTTTCCTCCGTTTTCCATTTTCTTTTTTCTCCTTTCCCTTACCCCAATCATAATCATCATTGTTGTCGTTTTTCCTTTTTTCACCTTCATTTTCATATATTGTGATGTTTTCTCCCATCTCCTGTTTTCCTTTTTTTCTTTTTTTCCAATGCCATCATCCATCCATTGACTATTAGCAATCGTCATAATAATAAGAGCAACCTCTTCAATAGGTGAAGTAACATAAATCAAATTTGTTTCCGTTTTGCTTTATTGATAAATCACCTATAGATGTTGGTAGATTTAAAAACAAAAGAATTACAAGTTAAGAAGCTTTCTTATTTTACAACAAACTAAATGTTGCCCTCTTGCGGTGACAACACCATTCTGTCATGGCACTGGCCCTGTATCCTATGTAACCAATATAAACAGAATGCAAGACTTAAAAAAATAATAAAAAAATTTAAATCTTGTTTTCTTAATCAATTGTGAACTAAAATTGTCTAACATACAGATGTTCGTAGATTTAAAAACAAAGGAATTACAAGTTAAGAAGCCTTCATTTTTTAAAACAAACTAAATGTTTCTCTCTTGCGGTGATAGCATCGTGTCGTCACGTCACTGGTCCTGTATCCTATATAAAAAATATAAAAAGAATATAAGATTTAGAAAAAAAAAAAAAATCAAAATCTTGTTTCCTTAATCAATTGTGCACTAAATTTGATTGACAAGTAGATGTTGGTAGATTTAAAAACAAAAGAATTACAAGTTAAGAAATAAATGTAGCTAAAATAAATGATAAACATAATAGCTATCATAATTATTCTGATAATGATGATGACCAACACATAAAATAAAACATTTAAGAGAAAACATGGAAATTTATAGCACTGTTTAATACCCAAATAAATACTAGATTGTGCAAATCTCTAGAAGTCAGACCACTTCTTTTGTCACGATGTTGAGAATAAAATTTCAACACAACGTTTATTTTCAATTTTCATTTTCTTTTTTCTTCTTTCCTTTGCCGCGATCATCATCATTATTGTTGTCAATTTTTCTATCTTCACATTCAATCTCACATGTTGTTGTGTTTTCTTCCATCTTAATTTTTCCTTTTTGTTCTTTTCCCTTGCCATTACCCTTCCATTTACCGTAGAAAGCATCATAATAATAAGAGCAACCTCTTCATCAACGGAACAAAAATCAAACTTGTGTTTTTTTTTTCTTTACTAGTAATTAACGTAATTCATCAATTGATTTGTATCGTTTTGCACGCTTTCAATTTATCTTTTGCATTGATTCACTATTTATAGCGATTCTGATTTTGACCTGACCCTTTTTATGTTCCGGACTCGGGTTTATGGTTTTTGAATGTTGTTTATATCATTTCTCGTTTATTCTTTCTTAAGTTTGGATATTCAACATGTTTGGAACACGTTGGTTACTTGGTTTTCAAACTTTTGTTACCCAGATTGTTGCTCTTCCGCTCGAGCGGCACTTCTCACGCTCGAGCGAGCTTTGCAAACTCTCAGTACTTTTACAGGTCTGCAAAACTACTGGGAGAATGTATTCTACGCTCAATCGGTTCTTTCTGCGCTCGAGCTTCCTTTCTTATGCTTGAGCGATGGTCTGTTCTCTGCAAAACTACTGGATATGTATATTTTACGCTCGAGCGTCACTTCTTGCACTCGAGCAGTAATGCCTTTTTGTTTTGTGTCTTGGCGCTCGAGCGTCATTTCTTGCGCTCGAGTGGAATAACTTATTGTGTCTGACACTCGAGCGTCAACTATTGCGCTCGAGCAGACTATACGTATATCAGTTCGCGATAATGACTTTTCATCACTTTTTTCAGATCTAATTCTCTCTAAACCCTAAAGTTGAGACATTCTCTCTCTAAAACTCACTCTCTCTTTACTTTTTCACCTAGATTTAGTGGTTTCTACACCCTACCCTCTTTGATAAAAAGATAGAGCATCTCAAGGGCTTTACTCGCATCCGAATAGACTTGGATTTCAACTTGTTTGAAGTGTCTTCATTCTCTCCCTCATCTTCTAAACTCGAGGCAGAGATTTTCTACACTCTCATATGGCTTTTAACTTGATTATTTCTTGATGTGTAAGAAACATTGGATTTGGAGGTGATTTTAGCAAACCTAGGGTTTGGGGTTTAAATTCAAAAGAAGGGTTTTCAAAAAGAATGCCTTGAAAAGGGTCATGGGAATCAATATGAACTTGGGATATGTTAAAATAGATGATTTGGTGGTTGGGATGAGGTTTAGAAGGAAATGGGGTTTTGCCCTAAATCGTTCAAATAATTATTTTGCTTAAATAATGAAATTGGTAATAGGAATATGAAATTCGATGAGTGTTTATGTGAATGGTAGAGTTGGATATGTATTACCTCTCACCCATGGGGATTTGGACAATTTATCTATCTTTGAGATTGTATATCTATTTAGAAATATCTGTTTTGGGCTATCGGTGGAGGATAGCTATGATTATTGTAGAAATTGCATGAGGATTAGGTAAATTGAAACTAATCTCTTGTTGGCTGTCATTATATATGACTGTATTTTAATACATTGTATATGTATGATGTTTGGGAGGAGAAAGTGGATGTACTCCATGTTTGAGAGAAGAAAGGAGATGGACTCCATTGAATTAAGTTGGCCTGTATGTCCAGGGTGAAAGTCTAGAAAACATTGTGTATACTTGGGTGCCGAATCCCATGGATGAAATTTCCATAAAATGGCAAATTAAAGGGTATGTATGTAATGGTTGTGTGGTAGGAAAATAACTGAGTTGTAGGCTCAGTTGGGTTGTCTGGATAACAATGGTGTGACTCATGAATTGAGGAAATATGAAATGACGGGAAACGAATTGATATAAATTGGATTGGAATATAGTACTTGGCATAGTATGGTTTTGGAAGGAAAAAGTGTGGTAAACAATCTTATACCCCCACCTTACTTGATCTCATCCATGAAAGCGTATAAGTTGATCCAAAAAGGGTGTCAAGGTTATCTGTGTAGTATATTAAGTGATCTGAATGGAAATGTTGAAATAGCCGACATCCCAGTTGTTAGAGAATTCGCCGACGTCTTTCCAAGTGAATTGCCTAGCCACTTAGTCGACAGAGAAATAGAATTTACTATTGACGTTATGTCGGGAACCCAGCCTATCTCCAAAACGCCCTATAGAATGGCCCCAGCCGAGCTTAAGGAATTGAAACTACAATTACAAGAGTTGTTGGATAAGGGTTTTATTAGGCCGAGCACTTCACCTTGGGGAGCACCAGTTCTATTTGTTAAGAAAAAGGATGGTACACTTCGTCTTTGCATTGATTACAGAGAACTGAACAAGGTAACCATTAAGAATAAGTATCCATTGCCGAGGATTGATGACTTGCTTGATCAACTACAAGGAGCATGAGTCTTTTCAAAAATTGATCTCAGGTCGGGCTACCATCAGCTCAAGGTTAAAGCCAAGGATGTTGAGAAGATTGCTTTTCGGACGAGGTATGGCCATTACAAATTTTTGGTAATGCCTTTGGAGTACCTAATGCTCCCGCAACATTCATGGATTTGATGAATAGAGTCTTTAAGCCATACCTAGATGAGTTTGTGGTTGTTTTCATCGACGATATATTGATCTATTCCAAGAGTGAAGTTGAGCATGAGAAGCATCTGAGACTTGCTTTACAGATTTTGAGGGACAGGAAGTTGCATGCCAAGCTTAGCAAGTGTGAGTTTTGGCTTTCTAGCATTTCATTTTTGGGGCATGTGATTAATGAAGAAGGTATTTCAGTTGATCCTAGCAAGGTTGAAGCCGTTATGAATTGGCCGAGGCCGACTAATGTGTCTGAGGTTCGTAGTTTTCTGGGTTTGGCAGGTTATTATAGGAAGTTTGTGAAGGACTTCTCGAAGATTGCAGTACCATTGACACAATTGACTCAAAAGGGAGTGACATACAAATGGACCGAGGGTAGAGAAGCAGCCTTCCAGGAACTCAAGGCGAGGTTAGTTACTGCACCAGTTCTTGTACTACCGTCAGGAAATGAGGAATTTCAGATTTATAGTGATGCATCGCATAAGGGTTTGGTTTGTGTATTAATGCAATGGGGTTAAGTCATAGCATAGGCATCTTGTCAATTGAAACCCCATGAGAAGAACTATCCCACCCATGATCTAGAATTAGCAACCGTAGTATTTGCTTTGAAGATTTGGCGTCATTACTTGTATGGAGCTTCTTGCCAAGTTTTCACAGATCACAAGAGTTTGAAGTACTTGTTCACCCAGAAGGAATTAAATATGAGGCAGAGAAGGTGGCTTGAGTTATTGAAAGACTACGATATGCAGATTCAGTACCATCCGGGTAAAGCAAACTCGGTAGCCGACGCTTTAAGCAGGAAATTAGTTAGAAGTTTGGCATGTTTAGCAATGATTTCAGTGGAGCCGACTATTATTGAGGAAGTGAAGACCAGGCAGATGGAGGATGAATTCTTAAAAAGGGTGATTGATGAATTTGTCACCAAGCTGAGGTCAGGGTACACCGTTGAGAATCAAGTACTTAAGTTTGAAGGAAGATTGTGCGTGGTCGACGTTCCCGAGTTGAAAAGAAGAATTTTACAGGAAGCTCATGTTCCAGATTTGCCAAATATGAAAAGAGATTGTTTATCTTTTCATATCTCTCTTTTTGTTGGCCGAATATGAAAAGAGAGATAGCCGAGTTCGTATCTCAGTGTCTATATTGCCAACAAGTGAAAGCAGAGCATCAGAGGCCAGCAGGACTTCTTCAACCTTTGTCAATTCCAGAGTGGAAATGGGAACACATCTCCATGGATTTTGTAATCGGGTTGCCGAGGACGCAAAAGGGTATGGATTCAATTTGGGTTATAGTTGATAGGTTAACTAAGTCAGCACACTTCTTGCCTATTAAGACTACATTTAATGCCGATCGACTTGTTTCATTGTATATGACTGAGATTGTGAGACTTCATGGAGTGCCGATATCCATTGTTTCAAACCGAGATCCAAAGTTTGTTTCTAGATTTTGGCAAAGTCTACAAAGAGCTTTAGGAGCCGAGTTGAGGTTTAGCACAACTTTTCATCCCCAAACCGATGGCAAACAAAGAGAACAATTCAGACACTTGAAGATATGCTTAGACTATGTGTATTGGATTTCAAGGGAAGTTGGGAAGTGCATTTGCCACTAGTAGAATTCGCCTACAACAACAGTTATCAAGCTAGCATTGGCATGGCACCGTATGAAGCCTTGTATGGAAGGAAGTGTCGATCGCCGATATGTTGGACCGAGGTAGGAGACAGAGCTCTGATTGGTCCCGAGTTAGTTCAAGTGACAACCGAGAAGATTAAGCTTATCTAGCAAAGAATCAAAACTACTCAGAGTCGACAGAAAAGTTACGCCGACCAGAGAAGAAGGGAGTTAGAATTTGAAGTTGGGGATCATGTATTCCTGAAGATTTCGCCGACGAAAGGAGTTTCAAGATTTGGAAAGAAAGGTAAATTAGCACCTCGTTATATTGGGCCATTTGAAATTCTTGAGAAAGTTAACCCCGTTGCTTACAGACTTGCTTTGCCACCAGAACTAAGCCAAGTCCACAATGTATTTCATGTTTCGATGTTGAGGAAGTATATTCGAGACCCATTGCATGTGATTGATCATTTCGGGATTGTGATTAGTAAAGATTTGGGTTACAAGGAGAAGCCAATACGGATTCTTGATAGGCAAGTGAAACAGTTGAGGAACAAGTCGATACCGATGGTGAAGGTAGAATGGAAAGAGCATTATGGCAAAGATGCTACATGGGAAATGGAAGAAGAAATGAAAATCCGATATCCGGAGTTGTTTGTGGAACAAGGTAACTCAAGTTTGGGGACCAAACTTCTTTAAGGGGGGAAGGATGTGACAACCCTCACTTTATCCTAGTCATACTCACATGCATTCACATGAATTGTCTTGATAAATTTGCATCTACAGACCTTGATTCGTTTTGTCTAAGTGTTGCTTGCATGTTTTGTTTCTTGCTTGGTGTGTGTGTAGTCGATGTCATCTTAAGCCTAGGTTTCACCTTTGAACCTCTTACACCTAGGACCATCTTGGAACCACTTTGGTTGACCTCCACCTTCCTCCTGGCATGTTGGCCCGGATGTCATTATCTAGGCCGAGGTGTTCATCACCAAGGCCAAGATGTGTATTATCTAGGCCGAGATGTTATCCTTGCACCTGGTGATCTTGTTCCTGGACTGGTATGACCTAGACCGAGGTGTGGCACATCTAGGCCGAGGTGTGGCACAGCTAGGCCAAGTGTTATCCTTCTCAGCCGAGATCATTGAGACCTTACTTGCCAAAGCCTATGTGTAGACACCCCATTTTTGACCGCCCTTAAGACTTGGACGCGACTGTTGGTTTACATGGTGGAGAAAGGTGTGCAGGGCAAAGGTTCAATTTCTTTGGCAAGAGGAGAGTCAAATCCCAACCTTACATCCCATTTTGGACCAAAGCTATTTTGAATGGTTTTTAGACCTTAAAACCTTCTCTTTCAAAACATTTTTGAAATAAAGTTTCTACGATGCTCTGAGGCTCATGTTTTGTTAAATGTTGCGCTTTTCGGTAAACCGAGCAAGGGCAGAGTTGAAATGAATGAAAGAGAGTTGAAATCTTTGAAAAATCTTTTAAAACACCTTGTTAGGGGTTTGGAGTTGAGGAAAAGAAGAAAAAAGGAAAGAAACCCAGTTGGGGAAGAAAATGGGCATGAACCGTTAAGAGAGAAAGTCGAGCGGTCCTCGCTAAATCAGACTTATCTGTCTATACATTTGGATTTAAGCTATGAGGCCACCACTGTTGGAAATAAGATTTCTGGGGCTTCATTTTACACTCAACAATCTCCTAAAGCCAAGTCCGGACGGGGGAGATATAGTTAGTTGAAGTAGGGCATCAATCCGGTTGGACCGAATCTGCGCGGCTTCACCAAAATAGGCATAACTTTTTGCACAGTTGGAATTTTAATGCAAGGCTAGCGCCATTGGAAAGCTAACTTCTGGGGCTTCATCATAGGGGATGGACGACCACCTTGGACCTTTTGACCTGGTCGGCCGACCAGGTTAAGTGGTCGGCCGACCACTTGAACTAGTCGGCCAGCTCTCTGCAGCTTTGTCTCTGTGAGTTGGTTCTAGTTGTGCCAGCTGGAGGGCACAGACTGGATCCTCCATACATATGTGTGGAGGATCTTTGGCCTTGCTTCTTGGCTTCTTGGAGAAGCTTTGGTCTCCTTGGCCTATAAAGGAAGCCCTCCCTTTCCATTGCAAGGGTTCAGAATTTGGTTGAAGGCTCCAAGCTTGTATCTCTCTATATCTCTACATCCAAGCTCCAAAAGTCCTTTGTTCTTGGCCTATTGCATACCACCTCCTAGCACAACACCTCCACTATCAACCTAAGCACCTTGGAGCTTGTTTTCAGAGGTTGAAGGCTTGCATTTCTTGGTCCAGAAGCTGCTGGAGTTCTTGGCTACAAGGGTAACACTCTATTCCCTCTTTTGGTCTTTATTTTGCTTCATATCTTAGCTCTATTTGCAAGCATATTTGGGCTTTCTCATAAACTGAAAAAAGTCTTATTTTGAGCTTCTTAACATGTTTGTTTAAGACCATTTTTCTGTTGGGGGTCATCTACCCCCTTGCATGCTTGTTTTCACCTTGTTTTGAGCCATGCGTTAGGGCCTTTGTGTTGAGCCTTGTTGGCCCTTTTGACCACTGAAATCCAGCGGATTTTCAGTGGTTATTATGCTATTTTGAGCACCAAAATCAGAGAGGGGTGACCCTCTCACCCCTTGTCTTGTTTACTAGCATTGTTAGCCTAACAAAGGGGCATATATTTACACACTTCTTGAGCATGTTTAGGCCATTTTTGGTCGGTTTTAGGACCTGCATGACCTCTTTCCAGAGGTGGTTTTTCCATATTAGGTGTCCCTCTTGCATATGTAGAGTAACCATCTTCATGGTCTTTCAAAGGAGCTTTTACTTACATGCTTCCTAGCCTCATTTCAGGCCCTTTTTAGTGAGTTTTAGGGCCTTCATAACCTCTTTCCAGAGGTGGTTTTTCCATTTTGGATGTCCATCTTGCACGTGTAGAATAACTTTCTTTTGGGCCTTTCAAAGGAACATATCATTCTTGCATGCATAGACCATGTTTCAGTGGTTTTTTGGGCTTTATTTGGCATGTCATACCTCTGAATTTTTCTAATTTAGTGACCTCTTGAATGCTCCATATACTTGTAGTGTAAACCCTCTTCACTAGCTTGTATTGCATGCTATTTTGGTCTATGAATCTAGCACTTTCTGGCCATGCCTTAAACTGATTTTGTGCATGTTTTGGACTGCCTTAGCTCTGTTTTTATGCCTCATGGTCGAATGATGCTTGCTATGCATGGTTGTAGTTCAATACTCTTGCCTAGCTTTGTGTTTTGGGGCCTATTGCATGCTTATGTTGAGGTGTTTCCATGTTTTAGGACCATTGTGCATCATATTTCAGAGCTTACATGTATGCCATATTCCCATGTTTTCCACTCTTTAAATGTGTTTGAGAGTCGTGCTAGTTTGCCTCGTTTTTGGACCATTGCATGAGCTTCATTTCTATGCATGTTGAGCCATCTTTTTAGGCCATTTTTCCACTATCTTGGACCTGCCTAGGGTCTGTTTGGGGCTGGTTTTTCCATTTGGGCATTGCTTTGTGTACCTCTAGTGAAACGCACTTCACTAGTTTTGGTATTCGGGCCATCTAGCATGCATTGTGTGACATATTTGCATGATTCGGGGCCATTGTGTATCATGTTTCAGAGCTGGAAAATGTATGTTTGTATGCCATGTTTCATCCCTTGCCATGCTTTGGTAGAGTGGCATTTGATGCCTTAGGTTCGGTCACTTGCATTGGGCATGTTTGTATGAGTGTTCCTACCTTTCATTCCATCATGTTTGGCCACTGATTTGGGTGTGGCTGAGGCTCACCCATCTTGGTTTAAGTCCATCTTGCATTGTGTATGCCATTCTAGTCATAGCATTGCGCATGCCATGTAGTTCGTTGCATCGAGTATGCCATTTGATATTCGCATTGTATATGCTAATCATATGTTGTCATATTGTTGCATAAGGTGTCTTGCATCGAGTATGCCATGTAGTTCGTAGCATTGTGTATGCTAGTAGCATGTTTGCATGTCATTCTCTGCATGTTTGCATCATTTAGTCGCATTGCATTTAGCTTGCATAATCCGAGTCGCATCGTGCATGCCATGTATATTGCATTGTGTTTGGAATAAGGTTTAGTCCAAACACGGGAAACGAGGGACGTTTCTTACTCCAAGTGACGAAACGTGCCTCGATTCTCGGTCGCCGACACTTCGGATTACCCATGATGGAGTTTAGGCCTTGTTATGTTTATGTGTGCATCCATTTCATATTGAGTCGTGTAATTCGACTCCTCGGCCATCATGCATCGGGATGCGTGATTGGTGGCACGAGGATCAAGGACTATACTTCCTAGAGCTTATGCAATGACGGGGAGAGTGGTCATGCATACATATGTTGAAAATACTTTGCCATGCCCCTTTATTGCTCTCTGTTGCAGCAAACCGGAAACCAGCAGCAAAAACTGGTCAGCAGCCTTCTGGAGCTTTGTACAGTATTCCGGGACCAGTTGCAAACAGAGGCAAATCGGGGCATCGCGATGGATTTTTCGGCGAGGCGACTCGAGCATGCATGCATCTTTCATCATTCCGAACAGAGCTGAGGCAGTCTACTTCATGTAGCATTGCATGCTAGTTTACTCGCTTTCTTAGTTAATTCGTTAATTAGCTAGTGTTGTGTAATAATTAGTTATTCATTTTGGTTGTGTAATATTTATTCAGACCCTCCGAGAGAGGGCCAACTGTTGTAATAAGTGTGCGTGTGTGTGTTGTATGTCTTCCAACCCCACGTCTTTCTTCCTTTTATTTACTAGCTTATGATGGTTAGTTTTAGGGCATGTTTTAATTAGCATCTATATGTTCGCATGTTTGCATCCATTCATCTGTTTTGCACGCACCGGGCTCGGCGCATCATACTAACTGCATTGTATTTCAATTCCGAGTTGAATACGTGTATCATTTGTTGCATTTCATATGCCATCTTAGAATAGCCGAGCCAATCTTAGTTGTATACCTGTATGTGTTGCATTAGGCATCTCAACATAGTTAGGATTCATGCATGATTTCTAATTAGCTTCTTTCTTTAGCTTGGAGTACTCGGTAAGTGTTTATGCTTTAGCATCCTTGCATATGTGTGAGTGACTGCTATGATAGCATGCTTACCATGAGGCTAAGTGCTTATGTGATATAACTGCCTGAATGCCTGTGGGTGGAGGTTGGATTATCTGAATTGGAACAATTCATTGATTGCGAGTTTTAAGCCCACTAGATAGTGGCAAATCACCATGTTTTCTAAGCCCACTTGAGGGTGGCAAAATCCGCATTTTTGCTTACTTGTGAGTAGTAAACCGCTTTAAAAAACAAACATGAAATGTTTTGTTCCAACTCAGGTGATCCAGTCTATACTTGTATGCTGCGCGCATCACATAGTAATTCTAGGCTAATAACCGGGATAAGAGCACATAATGTTTTTAAAACTCGATATCATGGTTAGTAGAGGCCGATCTTTGATTGGGTGAGCGGGGGTGCTCACTAAGTGACCTTCCCCAATCGTACCCAAGTTCCCGAGCCGAGGCAACTTTGGTGATGACGGACACGTGGCCTTAGGCAACGAGTCAGGGTTTCCTAAATTCCCCCAAAATAAAATATTTAGGTGGCGACTCTGTATCTGGCAAAGCAGTCCATGTTTGGCACTTCTTTTTAAAAATCTGTTTTTCAAAAAACGATTTGCCGGATTTGGACTCTTTGATGATTCATCGGTCTTGCATTGCACTCTGCGAGATTAGATACAGGACTGTGACATTGAGTCCTGAACTGTAGTGAGCCCAATGAACAAAACGGGATTCCCTCTCGGGACGTTCGGGGATGTCTACACTATGTCTTGATCCGAGGTCATTACCTGCCGGAGTACCCATGTCACCTTAATTGTTATACACACTTTGTCATGCTCTTGTCTTGTCAGTCAGTCACCTTTTTGAGGAAACCCAATCCGGTGGTGCCACGTGTCCTAGCAGAGGGTTAAGTCTGCTGGCAGTAGAGAAAACATATCATTTTGTCATATCTTTGTCCTAGGAAGAGAGAGAAGCTCTAGAAAGAGAGGAAGAGGAGTTCTTGAGAGAGAAGTAGATTTCCAAGCTTGATCCTTAGAGTCTAAACCGTTTGATCCTAGTGTTGAGGTTAGATTCTTGATTTACTCTTGTTATTTTTTATGTTTATTCGATCGCATTGCATGATCTTGCATGATTCTTGAGCCATGCATTGATTTAACGTTTGTTTTAGAAAGAGAAAATGATGTTCATGTGTTCTTGAAGAAAAACCATGTTTTGATCCGAAAGTTTGTACCAAGATCCATGTTTTTGTGTTTGTTTTCATAAGATCTTCAAGTATGGGTACCCAGGTCCATGTTTTTGAACTCATATCATGAAATCTCAGATTTTGAATAAAGAAGTTATAATTTTAGCATTCATGTTCTTTGTGATTCTTCATGTTCATGTTCTTCAAGGAAGGAAACCCAGATTTCCAGACTTCACCCTTCCCTAGGTGTGGTCACCAAGACCACTCTTGCCTAGATCTCACATTCAGGCCAAGCATCGTATCTCACCTTGGCCTACCTTGCATGATCACTTGCACCATTGGTTTATCTTGCATGAACACCTCGGCAGTCAGCCGTTCGCCGAAGCCTTGGTAACCACACCTTGGCCAAGAGGTATGGGACCTCGGCAAAGACCTGGTTGGTACCCAGCATGTTCCCCGAGATGAAAAACAATGTTTTAACTTCCAGCGTGTTTTGCTCTGACTTGACGTAGTTTTGAAAGAAATGCCGGGATCATTTGCACTCATGAAAAGCTTGTTTTAAGAATGCATTTCATACCCATTTTTGAGCATCTCTTCTTGTCTTCTTGAATTGCATTCAGTAGACTTTATTATGTGTTTGTAGGACTTGGACCCTTGCTTTAACCCCGACGTTTGAAGAGCTATGTGAGTGGTATTTTTAATAAAGTTATGTTATAAAGTTTTGATAAAGCCTTGTTTCGTCTTGGAAAGTGTTTGTTCAAGCATGAATGATTATCCCTAATTTTGTATCAAGTATTATCTTGTTTTGATGACATTCTGGGAAAGTCCTTAGTGCCAGGGGACTATAATGCAACTGCACCCTTGTTTTGAAAGTCCTTAGTGCTAGGGGACTATAATGCAACTGCATCCTTGTTTGAGATATCTCCCTTGTTTTGCAACTGACGGTTTTCCGCGTGGATTCGTTTGTCCGGAATGTCATCGTTTGGTATTATGTAGATGTTATTAACATCCAAGAAGCTTGAAAGATTTGATAGATGAACTTGGTTTATCCCTTTGATTTGTAAAGTTATGATATGTATTGTTTTGGAAAAGATCTCGAATATCATTCGTTCAAACCTTTATTACTAATATCATTCACTGAGTATCCAAGCTCACCCTCTCCTTATATATATGTAGGTGACGAGCAAGAAGGCAGTGATGCCTAGATGTGTTTTGCAAGATGTTTTGGACTCATATTTTGTGGCATCTTGAAGATTATGCTTCTTGGCTTTGTAATTCATTTCTTTTGTATATGTCGGCTCGAGAAGTCTTTTGATCAAGATGTATCTTGTACCTTATTTTATTTGAATTCAGGTTGTAAAACCACGTTATGTATGCCATTTCATTTGATTTAAATTTTATTGCTTCCGCACACGTAAGCCCCATATGTATACTCTGATTGTGTGTGGCTTTGTAAGTTGGCCTTTGGTAATCTCGGATTACTGGCCATCATGGCATCATTTTACTAGGGACGGAATGGGGTTGTGACACCAGTAGTAGCCCTGCCTGAGAATCTTCTGGGCTAGCATTACTCCGCTCATGTGCAATCCGCACTCCTCTCTGTGGATGGCCTCCATTAGGCGCTTCGACTTTTCTGCATCAACACACAGCTTGTGCATTCCCAGATGACCATGTTTGTACAACTTACCCCCGCAGATGATAAACTAAGTAGCCATTTACCGTATTGCCCTTTTATCTTTGGCATTTCCCCCTAGTGGATAAGCCTCATTTTCCAAGAAGTTCCAAATATCATAATACCAGGGGTTCTAATGCGTAAAGGTTAGCTTCTCAAACCTAGGAATCAGAACATCCAGGGTTTGGTGATAGATTTTCATCCTTTCTTCTTTAACCTTCTAGTCTCCTTTTGCTTGAGACACAACTAGGTTCGAGTCCCCAATGACCTCCAACCTTTTTGCCCCTAGTTCCAGGGCGGCTTCCAAACCAGTGATACATGCCTCGTATTCTACTTCGTTGTTAGATACTTTGAATCGGAGTTTGAAGGCTAAAAGTATATGTGAATTGTCGGGTGCTATCAGCAACACCCCTATCCCATAACCGTATTGGTTAGACGCTCCGTCAAAGTACGTTGTCCAGGTTTCTTCCTCGACTTGCAAAATAACTTCATCTAGGAATATGTATTCTACTGCTTCGTCCCCTTCTACTGGGTGATCTGCCAAGAACTCGGCTACCGCTCTCCCCTTAACAGACTTGCGAGTCACGTATTTTAGATCAAATTCGGAGAGAAGAAGCAACCAACGGGCTAGCCTACTCGTAAGTGCTGGTTTCTTGAAGAGATATTTGATGGGATTTAATCTTGGATCCAGAATTACAGAGTGAGCTAACATGTAGTGCCTTAACTTCCTGGTAGCCTATACCAAGGCTAAGCAAGCCTTCTCCAACGGGGTGTAACGGATCTCATATTCCAGCATCTTCTTGCTCAGGTAATAGATGGCTTTCTCCACTCTATCCTTAGATTCCTGTGCAAGCATGCAGCCCATAGTCATGTTAGTTACTGACAGATACAAAATCAATGGCTTCCCCGGCTCTGGCGGTGACAACACGTGTGGGTTCTGGAGGTACTGCTTGATCTGCTCAAAAGCAAACTGACATTGGTCATCCTATTGGAATTTTTTTCCTTTCTTCAAGAGACCAAATAGTGGTTCACAAGTCAAGGTTAATTTTGCAATAATTGCACTTTCCCTAGAAAGCCTCGCACCTACTTTTTAGTCCTTGATGGTGGCATTTTTAGGATGGCCTTGATTTTGGAAGGATCAACCTCGATGCCCCTCTGTGTGATCAAGAAACCCAGTATTTTCCCTACTGTTACCCCGAAGGTTCACTTTTGTGGATTCAACTTCAATATGTACTCTCTGATCCGTTGAAAGAATTTTTCTAAGGCTGTGTAGTGGCCCTCTCTTTCCTTGGACTTGACAATCATATCGTCCACGTACACCTCAACCTCTTTGTGGATCATGTCATGTAGAATTGTGGTTGCAGCCCGTTGATAGGTAGCCCCAGCATTCTTCAACCCAAACGGCATCACCCTATAGCAGTAGATTCCCTATGGTGTGGTGAAGACAGTCTTCTCTCTATCCTCGGATGCCATCAAGATCTGGTTATACCCAGAAAATCCATCCATAAAGGAGAGCAACGCATGGCCTGCGGTGAAGTCCACCAATTCATCGATGTGCGGTAGAGAAAAGTCATCCTTCGGACTAGCTTGGTTTAGATCTCTAAAATCCACACACACCCGAATCTTGTCGCCTTTCTTTGGCACCGGAACAATGTTGGCTGACCAAGTCGGATACTTAGATACTAGCAAAAACCCTGCATCTATCTGCTTGGTGACCTCTTCTTTAGTTTTCAAAGCCCAATCTGGGCGTATTCTCCGCAGCCTCTGCTTGACGGGTCGGGCCTCGAGGTCAAGAGGGATCCGATGCTATACAATCTTAGAATCGATTCCAGGCATGTCTTCATAAGACCACGTGAAAACATCTTTGAAATCTTTTAATAAAGCGACTAAGCGTTAACATTCCTCCGAAGACAACGTGGACCCAATTTGGACCAGACATGGATCCTTCTCAGTACCTACATTAATTGGAGTGATTTCATTAACAAGGGGTTTACAAACCTCTCCTCCTCTCGATTAATCAAATGTTTCAAAACCAGAGGAATTCCTTCCTTGTCGTTTTTATCAAAATTTTGAAAGTTATGATCAATGCAATATACAAGTGGCACAGAGAAGTACTCAGAAACAGCAGTGGTATCATTCTCATTCAAAGGTTCCAGCTCATCTAATTCCTCAATTACAACTGACTCAAAAGAAAAGAAAAAAGACAACCTGGACAAAACTACGGCATCCGGGTTATCAACCCCAGGAATACCGGACTCCAACTCAGAAGAACTGGAATCTGATTTCGACTCCACAGACTCTGTGGAATCAGATTTTGGCTCACTACCTAATTCAGAACTGCTGGACAGAAAGCCCTCCTCTAGCTGCCAAATGAGAGAGGGTGCGTTAGATGCATCCAGAATACCACCAGAAGGGTCCACACCTGATTGGTCTCCGATCATGGAAATGGTTATGTCATCTCCCAAGCTCTCTAGATCGATCGGAGGATCTGAAAGGAGACAAGCCAGTGCTGCTCCTATCTCAAGTTCACTGCTGTTGGACTCACCCTCTGTACTCTGTTTAGCCTCAACAGTTAATTCAGTCTGTTCCTCTGTGGCTTCACCCTCTTGCAGGTGTAAGTCAAAGAAAATCTCAAAACCCGGTAGACGCCGCTTCTTGGAGTTCAGCCATGGCTTAGGAAAACTGCAAAATGGGAAGTCTTCCCCCTCCCGGATAAAGCGGTCGTTCAGAGTTCCCCGAATTAGTCTATATACAAGCTCATAGTGCTTCCCACTTGGCTTAGCTTTGGCTCTTCCTGCCATTTCCTTCCATTTTCTCACCCAATCCTCTTTGGTAGGCGTGTAGCCCAAGCCAAAGGCATGAGGGTTATGTGGCACTTTGGCTAATGCGGTAACGCCCTTCCGACCGCTCTTTCCTAATCCCATCCTGGGTATATCCTGTAGCTTGTTCATGAGGTAGACTGATTGAGCACTGACGTACAACCCCTCATCAATAGCTAACATGTTTTGCACCACCCGGGCCTCAGCCAAGGTAAAACCAGACAAGAAAACATCCTTATCGCCATGTACAATCTCCAGTACTGGTGTAGTGACCTTCGGCGGAGGATGTATAGAAGAATTCCCAAAAACAATGGCTACTCCTTTTCCAAGAGGGTACTTCAGCATTTGATGCAAGGTGGAAGAAATAGCCTTTACTTGGTGTAGCCAGGGTCGCCTAAGTAACAAGTTGAAGGTAGTTGGAACATCCAGGACATGAAACTCAATATCCTGTTGGGTCGGCCCGACCTGTGTTCTGATCTGAACTGTTCCCATCACCTCTCTGCTTGTGTTGTCGTAAGCCCGGATCACCTGGGCCGTTGGTACAAAGTCCACTATGCGACGGACAAACATTGATTGCAGACCCAATGTCAACCAATATAATCGACACCCACTTCTCTCTATATTCAACTGAGATGCATAAGGGTTTGTTATGTACAGAGCCTTCCGGTGACAGTTCCTTGTCGAAAAAGGTTAAAGTTGGCGCGGCACCTCCTAGGAAGACAAGTCCCATTAGTTGCTATGGAGTTGTGTCGATAGACAGTTTGGCCTTATCCATTGCCGACAATACAGCTTGCCGGTGCATGCGCGAAGCCATGAGAAACCCCCAGATAAATATATCTGCTTGGATCTGCTTTAACTGCTTCAGTACAACTTCTTCCTCTATTTTTTAGTTTCCTTATCCTTTCCAGATACTTCAAGTTGGTCCAGGTGTGGGGGCTTGAAGTATCGCCCGCTCCTAGTCATATGATCCACCTCCGCAGAGTACCAAGTGTCGTCTGGTAAGCCCTGGCCCCAATCCTCATCAGTGTGGACAAGATGCAGATTATCATCTTCCCACCATATTCCTCCGGCAACCGATAGGCAATTGTCCGATTCGGTTGTAAGTACTCCGCGTCAACATCACAATCATTTCCCGCAGGGCCTTGGGCTTTTCCAGCCTTCTGATCATTCTCGTCCCTTTCCTGTTCAAACCGCTTTAGTGCAGCTTCTTGCTCTGTATCAGCAGTACTAACAATGCTCAATTCCTGAGTCGCTTGTTTCAGACCGGCGTCTTCCGGCAATTTACCTTTTCTATCAGCTATTCCAGCCTTTGCAGCGGTTCCCGCTTCTTGCTTTTCCAGCTTTAGTTCAAGTTTCTCATCTATATCAGGTTCATCACTGAGCCACCCTGAATTGTCTGTCAACCCGTTCAGATCAAACCAGTCAATCTGTACATTCCCCGGACCTTATTCATCGTAGAACTGTAGATTGTCCAAGTCTTTTTCCAACTCTACTAGATCAACCAGACCTTGGCTCGGGCCATCCTCCCGGACTACATTGACCTCTATTCCTGTTGACAACTCCAGCTCTGGTTTGGCCTGATTGGTTAGCACAATATAATAGCATGGGTTGTATTCCTCATCAGAAAAATCCACAGAGCCCTCAAGCACTGGACTGGTATTCTCATTCTCCAACAAGGCTAGCCTGCCTTCATCTACCACAGTCACCACCACGAGTTCGGGTTGGAATGTGGACGGGTTCATCGTACACAAGTCTGTGCTCTCAGGGATGAACAACGTCGACTTAGGAAGGTGAGACGGGGTGATGTATATACTGGGGTCATAAGGGACGGCCAGTGTATGGATGAGGTTTATTTGTCGGGGTAGAGGGACCTGGTTATGTGGTAGAAGGGGATTTGTAGTGACGTTAGGCTTTTGAGGAGGCGCTATCACCTTATTGTCAATAAGATCTTGAATCTCATGACGTAATCTAAAGCATAGATCAGTGTCGTGACCCTGATGTTGGTGAAAAGAGCAGTATTTGGCCAGGTTGTGTTTCGAGGAAAGATGATCGGATAGAGGGCGAGGCTCTAGTGGCTTAAGGTGCCCCTTCTTGATTAGGACCCCTAAGGCTTTGGATAAGGACATGTATAGTAGGGTGAAGACCCTTTGGCCACGGGGTTGATGGCTTGAGGTTTGTGAGGTTGTATTGGATGTACCGACAAAAGGGTTGGCAGTCTTAGGCGTGGTGGTGACCATACCCACATCGGAAGGCCTTGCAGTTGCACTACCACTCGTAGTCGCATAAGAACTGCGTGTGACAGCCCTTTTCGGTTGCTCTTTCTCGTGGTCTATCAGACCATGCTTCATTGCATCCTCAATTTGCACCACTATTTCATGGAGGTCAACAAAAGTAGACAAAGGCAAGACTATCATTTTCTGTAATAGTCTTGGTTGCAGATTATGAACCACTATTCTAATTTGGTCCTTTTCAGCCGGTCGGATAGTCATCATAGAGGCCTTGGTCCTCCACCAGGTGACAAAATCCAAGAAGCCCTCCTTTGCCTCCTGGTGAGTTGCTTCGAGATCATGAGTTGTGACCTCAATTTGAGTGTTGTAGGAGTATTGCGCTATGAAGGCCTCGACCATCTCTTCCCAGCTTCTCTTCACAGAGTCTTCGAGTTTGGCATACCAAATGGCCGCTATACCCGACAGGGTCCGGCCAAAGAGCGACAGCTTCTGTAGTCTGGTGAGACCCATGGATCGTAGGATGTCAGAGAATAGTCGTAGATGGACTATAGGATCCTCAGACCCATCAAACCGGTCTATATACGGCATATTGAATCTGTCTAGCAAAGTCACTGCCGAATTAGTATAGCCATCCTCAATATCAGGGATCGAATTCATGCCCTATGCCCATCTAAAGAGCTTTTCCAGCTTGCTCACTTTTAGTGCAGTAGGGTCGACCTTGAAGTCAAACGGCGCCTTTGTCGGGTAAACTGATGCCTTAGAGGTCTGAGGTGGGACAGGATCCGCTTGAATGCGCGCATTTTCCTGGACATTGATTGTGACCCTGGGTGCTGGAATTCCCACTGGGGGTGCATGGGATGCAGAGGCTACTACCGGTTGTGGCTGCTATTGTTAAAGCCTTTCTATCACCTCTGCTTGGTAGGCTACAACCTCAGCTTGGCGAGCTGTGGTCTCAGCTTGTTGGGCAGCATCTAGCTGCATGTTCTCAATAGTCTGCTAGAGTTGACGAAGCATGTCTTCCATGTTGACTGGAGGACTTTGAACTATCAGAATTGGCAAAAACTCTCTGTCTGGAGGAGAAGTAGATGTTTGAGCCTGACTGGGCACATGTGAGGTAAACGGTGACTACTAAATTGGCGAATTCTGTCGAATCCTCCTTCGTCTAGTAACCGGCAAGAGTGAAACAAACACTGGCTGTCCCCTGACTAGATCCCCAGATCTACAAATCCTTCTAACTCAAGTCCAGAGTGCTTGAGGGGTAACAGAATCATCTGAAGCAACGGTGAAAGAATACCTTGCAAAAAGAAAATAAAGCAAAAAGAAACAAAAATCAGAAACCTCACAGCACCTCGACTCAGATTCAAATAACACGCAGTTGAAAACGTAAGTGTAGACACCCCATTTTTGACCACCCTTAAGACTTGGGCGCCACTGATTGCTTACTCGATGGTGCAGGCTATTTTGTGTAAAAGTTCGATTTCTTCAGCAAGAGGAGCTTCAAATCCCAACGTTATACCCCTTTTTGGACTAAAACTATTTTGACCAAAGATTTTAGACCTTAAAACCCTCTCTTTCAAAATATTTTTGAAACAAGGTTTCTACGATGTTCCGATGCTCGCATTTCGTTAAATGTTGCACTTTTTGGTAAATTGAGCAAGGACAAAGTGGAAATGCATGAAGGAGAGGTGAAATTTTTTAAAAATCTTTCAAAACATCTTGTTCAGAGGTTTGAAGTTGAAGAAAAGAGGAGAAGAGGGAAGAAACCCAATTGGGGAAGAAGTTGGGCATGAATCTTTAAAGGAGAGTCGAGCGGCCCTCGCTAAATCAGGCCTATCCATTTGCACACTTGAATTTCAGCTATGAGGCCACCACCATTGGAAAGAAGACTTTCGGGGCTTCATTCTGCACTCAAGAATCTCCTAAAGCCGAGTCCGGATGAGGGAGATATGGTTGGTTGAAGTTGGGCATCAATCCGATTGAGCTGAAATGAGCAGTCTTCACTAAAAGGAGCATAACTTTTCTCAAACTTGGAATTTTGATGTGAGGCTGCCACCATTGGAAAGCTTACTTCCGAGGCTTCAATTTAGACTCAAGAATGGCCTGCAAAGGAGTCCAGATGAAGAAGTTATGCCCATTTGAAGTCGGGCCCAAAAAGCAGATTTTTGTGGCTGGTCGGCCATTAGTGTCCCAAACTTAGATATTTTGCAGATCTTTTCCCTCCAGCTGTTCTACATAACCTCCAGCTGTCCCAATTCAGATATTTCGACCAAGGCTTGTATTGTTGCTATATATAGAGGCCATATCTCTCATTTTGAAAGGTTAGCAAATTTTGGGAGCCTCTCTCCCTAAAAATCCTCTCTCTCTACATATCTCTCTCTCTAGAATTCTCTCTCTCTCTCTCTCTCTCTCTCTCTCTCTCTCTCTCTCTCTCTTCTTTTTTATGCTTGAAAGATAGAATTCCCTACACATTTGCATACAACCCCGTAACCAAATTGGACCACCTTGGGGATGAGGCATCTTGGGACCTATTTTAGGCTGTTGAAGGGTTATTTGAGCCAAGAAAGTGGCTGTTTAAGTGCTGTGCTTCAAAGGTATAAGTCTTAACTCTTTTAAGCTCTTTGCACATAGTTGTTTTGCCATCTTTTTGTGCTGTTTTGAGCCTAGTTTTCAACTACAAAAAGTTCTGATTTTTGGGCCTAAACATGTTGGTTTAAAGCCATTTTGTGCTAAGGGGTTGTATCCTCCTTCTTGTTGCCTATTTGTATGTGCCTTTGCATAATCTTTTAGCATGTAAAAGTCAAACTTTTTGGCCTTTAAACCACTGAAATTCAGAGTTATTTCAGTGGTAAAAAGTGTGTTTTGAAGTCCAAAAATGGAGGGGTTAGCCTCCCCTCCTTCTGTCTCTCTTCCATGCCTAGTTAGCACTACAAAGTAGCATGTTTTTGTGGCTTGTGTTAGCTTATTTCAAACATGTTTTAGGCTCTATTTTGACATGTCTCAACTCTGTTTTTGGTTAGTTGGAGCACTTGTTGCTTGCTTCTTGCACTTGTAGTGCAATTGGGCTTACTAGTCTAGCATGCCTAATGAGTTAGCCCATCATTCTAGTTTGTGTTAGCTTGACTCCAGCACATTTTAGCTACTATTTTGACATGCTTTAAATCTGTTTTGGATTAGTTAAGTCATTTGAGGCTTGTTTTGCATAGCTATAGTGTAACGGTCTTCACTAGTCTATTGTTTTGAGGCTTTGAGCATGAAGTGTTTGAGTTGTTTGCATGTTATAGTATCATTTAACATGTAATTTCAGCACCATAACCTCTGTCATGTGCGCATGTATTTCACTCTTTCATTGCTTTTGAGAGTTGTGCTTTGAGTCTCATTTGCAAGCTAACACATGAGCATGTTTTTCTTGCCTTTTATGCTTCAAACTCAGCATGTTTTGGCCACTGTTTTGGCATGTTTTACCTCTGTCCAGAGCTGGTTTGATCATTTAAGCTTGATATTGCATGCCTCGAGTGTAGTGTTCTTCACTAGTTTAATGCTTTTGGCTTTTGAGCATGTCTTACATGTGTTGCTTGCATGATTTAGTGTCTTTTGCATGCCATTTCAGCACTATAACATCTGCAACCTCCCTCTATTCTTCACTCTTTACTTTGTTTGAAAGTGGCTTTGAGCCCCTTGTTGGCTTGAGTGTGGAATTGAGGCTCTCATACCTGATGGTTTTAATCCTCTCTTGAGGGTTTTTACTAACCAATAGCATGAGGTCTCTTTCATGCTCAAGGCACTTGTGGCTTAGACCATCTTTCCAATTAGAGGACTTTCACTTTGAACTTAATCAGTTAAACGACTAATCGGCAATCTAAAATGCGTAAACAAAATTGGACAAGTAAAACATGGACAAGATAAGCATGTTGTATTGCATTGCATGTTTTTGGATCGGACGTTAATCCAAACATAAGAAATGGGGATGTTTCATACTCAAAGTGATGAAACGTGTCACGTTTCTTGGTTGCCATCGCCTTTGATCATGCATGATAGGATGATGGTCCTTTGAGTCTTATTTGTGCATTCATTAAGCTTGTACAAGCTTGACTCTTTGGCCATCATGCATTGAAAATGCTTGATTGGTGGCTTGAGAGCTAAGTGCTACACTCATTTGAGCTTGAGAAATGATAAGGAGGGTGGCAGTACACACATTCCTTGAAAAATGCATTGCTTTGCCTATGTTGTTCTCGGTTGCAGCAAAAACAGAAGTTTGGAAAAAGGGGTGGCAGACTGGCCACTTAGACTAGCCGGCCGACCAGTTGAGGTGGCCAACCGGCCATTAGCCCATTTTTGTGCAAAAGTGTATCTGAGTTAGGGCAGAAGCAATCTGGAAGCTGGTGCAATGTTCAGAGAGCAAACAAATGCAAACAAAGGTAACCAGTGGCAAGGCGATGGATTTTCGGGAGAAAGCCAACCGAGCATGCGTGTCTCCCTCGCCTGTGAGGCCACTTCATTGCTTTATTAGCTAATTATTCAATTCGTTTTGTAATATTTTTAATTAGCTTAACATAGCTAGTTATTCAATTGTGTTGTAATAATTAGTTAACTAGAATGGTTAATTAGTTTCGTTTTGTAATAATTAGCTTAGCTTATTCATTCGGACCCTCCTTCGCTGAGGGCGTATTGTTGTAATAAGTGTGTGTGCGTGTGTGCATGTCTTCCAACCCCACGTATTTCTCCCTTTTATTTACCCGCTATAGACAACCCATTTTTGACTGACCTTAAGACTCAGACGTCATTGATTGAGCGCTCGGTAATGGCGCATGTTGTGCTCGTTCTGAGGTTTTGGAGTTTTTGGTTGAGAGCCTTGCCTCCGGCCCTCAGCACTCTTTGTGCTTTGGCTCGGTCCAAGGACCAAGTTTTGTTTTCTCTTCCCGGAGGGAGGAGAGGTCTTGTAGACCATCTCTCAGTGGTCGTAGGCTACGTTTCGTGGTCGTAGGCCACTGTTCCCACTTGGAAACTAGTTTCCGGTTTTCGGAGCCGTCGGCCGTGCGCCTCGGCTCGGGACCGCTTAACATTCTCCGTTTGGCACGATTTTTGGAACACACCTTGTTTCCTCTGTCTAGAGGGACACTGTGGTCCGGGAGACCACTTTTGTGGTTGTACGCCACTTTTTGTGCTCAGCAGCCAATTTTCGAGGCCCTTGGCCGCGCGTCTTGCCTCCCGAACTCTCGTTTTGCATCCATGTTGGTTCGTTCTTGGCACGAACCTTGTTTTCCTTGTTTGGAAGGTGGTACAAGGATGGGAGACCAACTTTCTCCTTGGAAACCACTTTTCTCCCTGCCAGTCGATTTTATGGTCAGGAAACTGGTTTTCTTGGTCTTTGGGCCACATTTTCTGCTTTCCCACCCCACCATTGGCTTACTTTCAGTGTGGAGACCACCAATTACCCCTGGCCGACCACTTTTTTTTTTTATGAAACCACTTTGGGTGGTCGGCCGACCACTAAAAGTAGCAGGCCGACCACCTTTTCTGGTTGGCAGGTTTCCTCCTATTTTGTCTGACTGAATGGATGCCAGCTGTGCCACCTGGAGGGCACAGACTGTATCCTCCATATAGAGGGATTGCATCCAAGTTTAGCTTCTCCAAGAAGCTTGAAACCTTTGTTTCTTCTATAAGAGAGGCTCTCCCTCTCCTTAAACCAGGTTCAGAAAATTTCCTAAGGCACAAACACATATCTCTCTATATCTCTATATTTTTTAGCCAAAAGTGTGTATTGTTCTTGACCTTTAACACCCCAACTCTTAGCCATACATCCTTACCATTGAACTGAGGTTCCTAGAGGTTATTTTTGGAGGTTAAAAGGGTGGTTTTTAGCTAAGGAACTTGCTGGTTTTGCTGAGCTTCAAGGGTAATATCTTTTCTCTCTTTTTAAGCTTTGTCTTGATCACTCTAGCCATACTTGCATGCTTATTTGAGCTTTGTTGTCAACTGAAAAAAAGCTTCATACTTAAGTGTTTTTCATGTTTGTTTAAGGCCCTTTTGGTGCTGAGGGTCATCTTCCCTCTTGCATGCCCTATTTGGCCTTGTTTTGTGCCATGCCATAAGGCCCTTGAGTTAACCCTTGCATGGCCTTTTAGCCACTGAAATCCAGTGGATTTTCAGTGGTTGGCATGTGGTTTTGAGGCTCTAAATCAGAGAGGGGTGACCCTCTCTCTTTTGGTCTTGTTTGCTTGCATTTTTGGCCTATCAAAGGAGCATATGTTTTCATACTTTCAAGGCTCGGTTCAGGGACTTTTTGGTGACTTTTAAGGCCTTCCTAGACTCTGTCTATGGCTGGTTTGGTCACCTTGGGTTTGCCTCTTGCATGTGTAGAGTAATCCCTTTGTGGCTTATCAAAGTAGCATGTCATTCTTGCATGTATTGGTTATATTTCAGTCGGTTTTTGGTCATCATTTGGCATGCCATGACTCTATTTTCAGCTGGTTTGGTAGCCTCTCACATGCTTCATATGCTTGTAGTGTAAATCATGTTTACTAGCTTAGAATGCATGATGTTTTGGCCCTCTATTCTAGCATATTTTGGTCATGCTCCAAACTGGTTTTGTTCATATTTGAGGCTGCCTTAGCTCTGTTTTGAGGCCTCTTGGTCGAAAGATGCTTGCCGTGCATGCTTGTAGTGTAATAGCCTTGACTAGCTTCGAGTTTTGAAGTCCCTTGCATGCTTAACTTGAGGTATTTTCTTGTTTTGGCATCATTGAGCATGATATTTTAGAGCATATAGGGCTGTCATAGTTCCATGTTTTCCACTCTTTAGGTGCCCTTGAGAGTTGTGCTTTTATACCCTATTTTGTGAGCCATTGCATGAGCTTCATTTTTGTGCCTTTCAAGCCATCATCCCAACTCATTTTGCTACTATTTTGGGCCTGCATAGGGTCTGTTTGGAGTTGGTTTGGCCATTTGAGCATTGCCTTGCATGCCTATAGTGTAATACACTTCACTAGTTTCGATGCTTGAGCCATTCAACATGCATTACATGAGTTGTTTGCATAATTCGAAGTCATTTTGCATGCCATTTCAGAGTTGAAACATGTGTCATTGCACTCCATATTTCATCCTTTCAATGCGTTTGGAAAGTTGTGTTTTGTGCCTTAGACTTGGGGCCGTTGCATTATGCATGATCGTATGTGTTTTGATGCCTTATTTCCATCATCTAATGGCCACTGATTTGGGTGTGGTTGAGGCCCATCCATTTTGGTTTAAGTCCATTTTGCATTTAGTATGTCATTGTAATTCATAGCATTGAGTATGCCACGTTGTCGCATGATTGATCATTGCATTGTGCATGCCTTGTTCATCTCATTGTGTATGTTAGTTTCTATGTGCATTGTGTATGCTAAGTGTCATGTGCATTGAGTATGCCATTGTTAGTTCATAGCATTGTGTATGCTAGTTGCATGTTTGCATGTTATCCCTTGCATGTTTGCATGACTTAGTTGCATCGCATTAAGATTGCATGCTAGAGTTGCATTGGTGCATGCCTTGTTTGTTTCATTGTGTTTGGAATAGGGGTTAGTCCAAACACGGGGAACGAGGGACGTTTCATGCTTGAAATGATGAAATGTGCCTCGATTCCCCGTCCCCGACACTCTTGACCACTCTTGTATATGCATTCATTTCACATTGAGTCGTGCAATTCGACTCCTTGGCCATCATGCATCGAGATGCGTGATTGGTGGCCCGAGGGTCAAGGACTACACTCCCTTGAGCTTATGCAATGATGGGGAGAGTGGTCGTGCACACATGTGTTGTGAATACTTTGCCATCTCTCTCTCTTGCCTTCTGTTGCAGAAAACCAAAAACTAGGGGTAGAAACTGGTCGGCCGACCAGATTTAGTGGCTGATCGACCACTTTTTCTGGTTTTTCACCACAAAAGTGGTCGGCAAGTGGTCTCCAAGGCCAATAGCTGGTCGGCAACCTTCCCACAGATTCCCAGGGTGGAGTTTCAGCCTTCTGGAGCTTTGTGCAGTGTTCTGAGGTCAATTGCAAACAGAGGCAAGTCGGGGCATCGCGAGGGATTTTCGAACAAAAGCATGCACACATCCTTGGTCATTCAAAGCAAAGCTGGGGCAGCCTACATTCATTTAGTTTGCATGCTCATTTAGATTGCTTACTTAGTTAATGTTGTGTAATAAGTAGTTGTAGGTTGTTATTCCTTTTGTCGTGTAATAACTAGTTTAATTAGATTAGCTTAGATTAGCTAGCTGGTTCTGTATTATTTATTTGGACCCTCTGCCGAGAGGGCAAATTTTGTAATAAGTGTGCGTGAGTATGATGCATGTCTTCCAACCCCCATTTCTTTCTCCCTTTTATTTACTAGCTTACGATGGTTAGTTTTAGGGCATGTTTCAATTAGCATCCTTATGCTCGCATGTTTGCATCCATTCATCTGTCTTGCATGCACCAGGCTCGGTACATCATACTAACTGCATTGTATTTCAATTCCTGTTTGAATACATGTATCAAATTACATTTCACATGACATTTTAGAATAACCGAGCCTATCTTAGTTGCATTTTGTATGTGTTGCATTAGGCATTCTTGACATAGCTAGGATCATGCATTGATTTCTAACATAGCTTCTGTTTTGGCTCGGAGTACTCGGTAAGTGTTTATGCTTTAGCATCCTTGCATGTGTGTGAGTGACTGCCATGATAGCATGCTTACCATGAGGCTATTTGCTTATGTGATATAACTGCCTGATTGCCTGTGGGTGAAGGTTGGATTACTTGAATTGGAACAATTCATTGATTGCGAGTTTTAAGCCCATTTGAAAGTGGCAAATCACCATGTTTTCTAAGCCCACTTGAGGGTGGCAAAATCCGTATTTTAGCCTACTTGCGAGTAGCAAACCGTTTTCAAAACAAATATGCAATGCTTTGTTCCAACTTAGGTAATTCAGTCTATACTTGTATGCTGTACGCATCACATAGTAATTCTAGGTTAATAACCGGAATAAGAGTACATGTGCTTTAAAAAACAAGATATCATGTTAGTAAAGGCTGATCTTTGATCGGGCGAGCAGGGGTGCTCATTGCATGACCTTCCCCTCTCGTACCCAAGTTCCCGAGCCGAGGCAACTTTGGTAATGACGGACCCGTGGCCTTAGGCACGAGTCAGGGTTTCCTAAATTCCCCCAAAAATAAAATATTTAGGTGGCGACTCTGTATCTGGCAAAGCAGTCCATGTTTGGCACTTCTTTCTAAAAATCAGTTTTTCAAAACGGTCCATGTTTGACACTTCTTTCTAAAAATCAGTTTTTCAAAATGATTTGCCGGATTTGGACTCTTTGGTGATTTATCGATCTTGCATTGCACTTTGTGAGATTAGATTCAGAACTGTGACATTGAGTCCGAACTGTAGTAATCCCAATGAACAAAACGGGATTTTCCCAGGACGTTCGGACGCGTCTATAGTTTCTGGAGACTCTACTGGAAAGTTTGGAGAACTTGACTCGAACTCATGATATCTTGTTTTGATTACACTTATGTGTTTCTTTGCATTGCATTTGCATTAGTGCGCTTAGGACACTGCGTTTGCCATCTGCTATTCCTGAACGGTTTGCCGGAGGCTCGCTTCGAGAAGTATGCCATAAGGCTGACCGGTTACTGTAGACACCCCATTTTTGACCGATCTTAAGACTCAGACGTCATCGATTGAGCACTCGGTGATTGCGCATGTTGTGCTCGTTCTGAGGTTACGGAGTCCCGGCTGAGAGCCTTGCCTTCGGACTTCGGGACTCTTCCGTGCTTTGCCTCGGTTTGCGAACCAGGTTCTGTTTTCTCTTCCTGAAGGGAGGGAGAGGTCTTGTAGACCATCTCTCAGTGGCCGTAGGCTACTTTTCATGGTCGTAGACCACTGTTCCCGTTTGGAGACCAGTTTCCGGTTTTCGGAGCCGTCGACCGTGCGCCTCGGTTCGGGACTGCTTAACTTTCTCCGTTTGCTCCGGTTTTTGGCACACACCTTGTTTCCTCTCTCTAGAGGGACACGGTGGCCCAGGAGACCACCTTCGTGGTCGCACGCCACCCTCGATGCTTAACAGTCAGTTTTCGGGACACCTGGCTGCGCGTTTTGGCCCCCGAACCCTCGTTTTGCATCCGTCTTGGTTCATTTTTGGCATGGACCCTATTTTCATTGTTTGGAAGGTGGCACAAGGGTGGGAGACCACCTTTTCTCTTGGAGACCATCTTTTTCCCCGCCGGTCGGTTTCCTTGACAGGTAACTGGTCTCTCTCACTTTTGGGCCACAATTGCTGGTCTCCCACCATACCACTTGCTTGCATTTCATGAGGAGACCATTAATAGAGGCTGCCGACTAGCTTTTGTGCATTGACCCTTTTGACCCTAGTCGGCCGACCAGGGCAAGTGGTTGGTCGACCACTTGAACTGGTCGGCCAACTTCCCATTTTTCTGTCTTACTGAGTTGATTCCAGCTGTGCCAGCTGGAGGGCACAGACTAGATCCTCCATACACGTGTATGGAGGATCTTCACTCTTGGTTTTAAGCTTCTAGGAGAAGCTTTAGACCCTTGGCTCTATAAAGGAAGGGTTCCTCTTCCTTTGCAAGGGTTCTAGAGTTGGCTGAGGCTCATACATACATATCCCTCTATATCTCTCCCTTTAGGCCTTGAAAGGTTGAAGTTCTTGACCCCTTTGCATACCATCTCCTAGCACAACACCTCCACTATCAACCTAAGCACCTTGGAGCTTGTTTTCAAAGGCTACGGAGTTGCTGTTTTGGTCCAGAAGCTGCTGGAGTGCTTGAGCTTCAAGGGTAACACCCTATTCCCTCTTTTGGTCTTTATTTTGCTTCATCTTTTAGCTATACTTGCAAGCATATTTGAGCTTTGGTGTAAACTGAAAAAAGTCTTATTTTGAGGCCCTTAACATGTTTGTTTAAGACCATTTTTCTATTGGGGGTCATCTACCCCCTTTGCATGCTTTATTTCATCTTATTTTGAGCCATGCCTTAGGGCCTTTGCATTGACCTTTGTTTGGTCTCTTAGCCACTAAAATCCAGTGGATTTTCAGTGGCTAGGATGCTGTTTTGAGCACCAAAATCAGAGAGGGGTGACCCTCGCACCCCTTGTCTTGTTTACTAGCATATTTGGCCTAACAAAGGAGCCCTTATTTGCATGCTTCCAAGCCATATTTCAGGCCATTTTTGGTGGGTTTTAGGACCTGCATAGGCTATGTCCAGAGCCCATTTTGCCATTTCGGGAGTCCATCTTACATGTGTAGAACAACCCTCTTTATAGCCTATCAAAGGAGCCTATCATTCTTGCATGCATAGACCATGTTTCAGTGGGTTTTTGGGCTTTATTTGGCATTTCATACCTCTAAATTTTGCCGGTTTGGTGGCCTCTTGATTGCCTCACGTGCTTGTAGTACAAATCCTCTTTACTAGCTTACATTGCATGCTATTTTGGCCTTTGATTCTAGCACTTTTTGGCCATGGTTTAAACTGATTTTGTGCATATTTTGGACTGCCTTAGCTCTTTTTTTATGCCTCATGGGTGAATGATGCTTGCTATGCATGGTTGTAGTTCAATACCCTTGCCTAGCTTTGAGTTTCGAAACCTATTGCATGCTTAGGTTGAGGTGTTTCCATGTTTTGGGGCCATTGTGCATCACATTTTAGAGCTTACATGTATGCCATATCCCCATGTTTTCCACTCTTTAAATGTGTTTGAGAGTTGTGCATGAATACCTCATTTTTGGACCATTGCATGAGCTTCATTTCTATGCATTTTGAGCCATCATTTTAGACCATTTTCCCACTGTCTTGGACCTACATAGGGATTGTTTGGGGCTGGTTGGGTCATGTGAGCATTGCTTTGTGTACCTCTAGTGTAATACACTTCACTAGTTTCGGTATCCGGGCCATCTAGCATGCATTGTGTGAGGTGTTTACATGATTCGGGACCGTCTTGTATGCCATTTCAGAGCTGGAACTTGTGTCATTGTATACCATATTTCATGCTTGCTATGCTTTGGTAGAGTTGCACTTTGTGCCTTAGGTTTGGTCCCTTGCATTTGTGCATGTTTGCACGTATTTTTGTTGTCTCATTTCCATCCTATTGGCCACTGATTTGGATGTGGCGGAGATCCATCCATCTTGGTTTAAGTCCATCTTGCATTGTATATGCCATATAGTCTGTGTTGTTGCATGATTGACCATTGCATTGTGTATGCCTTGATCATCTCATTGATAGTCTTCGTATGTGCATTGCGTATGCCATGTAGCGTCATATGCATTGAGTATGCCATTCTTAGTTCATTGCATTGCGTATGCTAGTCGCACCCTTGCATGTCATCCCTTGCATGTTTGCATCATTTAGTGGCATTGCATTTAGGTTGCATGCTAGAGTTGCATTGGTGCATGCATTGTGTGTTGCATCGTGTTTGGAATAGGGTTTAGTCCAAACACGGGAAACGAGGGACGTTTCGTACTCCAAGTGACGAAACGTGCCTCGATTCTTGGTCGCTGACACTCCGGATTACCCATGATGGAGTTTAGGCCTTGTTGTGTTTATATGTGCATTCATCTTACATCGAGTTGTGCAATTCGGCTCCTTGGCCATCATGCATCGAGATGCGTGATTGGTGGCACGAGGATCGAGGACTACACTCCCTAGAGCTTATGCAATGACGGGGAGAGTGTTCATGCACACATATGTTGAAAATACTTTGCCATGCCCCTTTCTTGCTCTCTGTCGCAGCAAACCGGAAACCAGCAGCAAAAACTGGTCGGTAGTATCCCTATAGCATGGTGGAGTTTCAGCCTCCTGGAGCCCTGTACAGTGTTCTGGGACCAGTTGCAAACAGAGGCAAATCAGGGCATCACGATGGATTTCCCGACAAGGCGACTTGAGCATGCATGCATTCCTTATCATTCAAGACCGAGCTGAGGCGGTCCATTTCATATGTTTTGCATGCTAGCTTATTTATTTTAGTTAATTTGCTAATTAATTAGGGTTGTGTAAATAATTAGCTGTAATTCGTTGTTCATTCGGTTATGTATTATTTATTCGGACCCTCCGAGAGAGGGCAATGTTGTAATAAGTGTGCGTGCGTGTGATGTATGTCTTCCAACCCCACGTCTTTCTCCTTTTTATTTACCAGCTTATGATGGTTAGTTTTAGGGCATGTTTCAATTAGCATCTATATGTTCGCATGTTTGCATTCATTCATCTGTATTGCATGCACCGGGCTCGGCGCATCATGCTAACTGCATTGTATTTCAATTCCAAGTTGAATACATGTATCGATTGTTGCATCTCATATGCCATCTTAGAAAAGCCGAGCCTATCTTAGTTGCATTCTTGCATGTGTTGCATTAGGCATCTCATTATAGTTAGGATTCATGCATGTTTTCTAATTAGCTTCTTTCTTTGGCTCGGAGTACTCAGTAAGTGTTTATGCTTTAGCATCCTTGCATGCATGTGAGTGACTGTCATGATAGCATGCTTACTATGAAGCTATGTGCTTATGTGATATAATTGCCTGAATGCCTGTGGGTGAAGGTTGGGTTGCTTGAGTTGGAATAATTCGTCGAAACCTGTGTTTTAGCCTACTTACGAGTAACAAACGTCAATCCATTTTCAAAACAAACGGATATGCGATGCTTTGTTCCAAATTAGGCAATCCAGTCTATACTTGTATGCTGTGCGCATCACATAGTAATTCTAGGCTAATAAACCGGAATAAGAGCACATGTGTTTTCAAAAACTCGATATCATGCTTAGTAGTGGCCGATCTTTGATCGGGCGAGTGGGGGTGCTCATGAAATGACCTTCCCAAATCGTACCCAAGTTCCCGAGCTGAGGCAACTTTGGTGATGACAGACACGTGGCCTTAGGCACGAGTCAGGGTTTCCTAAATTCCCCCAAAATAAAATATTTAGGTGGCGACTCTGTATCTGGCAAAGCAGTCCATGTTTGGCACTTCTTTCTAAAAATCAGTTTTTCAAAACGATTTGCCAGATTTGGACTCTTTGGTGATTTATCGATCTCGCATTGTACTTTGTGAGATTAGATTCAGAACCGTGACATTGAGTCTGAACTGTAGTAAGCCCAATGAACAAAATGGGATTCTCCCAGGACGTTCGGGCGCGTCTACAGTTACGGGCTCTGCCACGATGGGAACACAAACCCCGATTTTCACCGGGGCACCCTTTTTGACCATTCGACCTAGTGCATATTCGGAATCCATAATGACCATTCCAAGCTAGGACAGGTTACTTACCCGATTGTAGGTTGTTTGAAACCGCTGCGTGCGTAGTGAAACCCTAGCTCCTGACAAAATAGGACAGGGAAACCCTACCCTAACATAGGGGTGTTTTTGGCTCTCACTTGCTTACTATGTGCTTTTAAAGTGCGTCTCTACAGGAATGCATGTATCAGTTTGCAAGTTTGGGCATCAGGCCTGCGGGCATCAGCATCAGTGTTTTGAGAATCAGTTATATCTGCGGGTATCAGATTCAGATTTGGGGCAGTGATTTGGAAACAACGATCAGTAGTTGAGAACAGTATATTCAGCTTACAAATGCCAACTGTGTGTTGTCATACTGACCGTGTGTTGTGTTTATTTAAGCCGTTATGCTGTCCGTTTTCTGGTTGTTTATTTCCTTATTATGCTTTATTTATCTTTTTGCTAGGTAGTTTAGCACAATTACTTCCAACCAAGCAGATATTCCCCAAGCACTCTAGACTAGAGGTCGCAGACTCCATCGATCTGAGGATCTGGTAGACGGACAACCAGTGTTCCATTCTTTACCCCCGGTTACTAGACGAAGGGCAGTTAGGCAGAGGATATCAGTTCAGCAGTCAGTTCAGAGGGCTTTGTCTACCCCACCTGAGTATAGTAGGGATCAGAGCTCTGTTTCTCCCGCAGAAAGGGAACATATACCGGTAGTTCAGCTAGATCAGGGTAGTATGGCAGGAATGGAAGAAATGATGCGTCAGCTCCAGGAGAGCATGAAAACCATGCAGCAAGACGCTGCTCGTCAAGCAGAATTTGCCAAACAGCAAGCTGAGATCATGGCCCAACAGGCAGAGCTAATCACCAGACTACAGCAGCAAGCCGGGACATCCGCTTCACACTAAGCTCCTCCCCCACCAAAGGTTCCAATACCCGGGGAGACACCAAATGTCCAGGAAGATACGGACATTCCGACAGGGCCGGCTCTGCCCCCAATCCTACCCCAGCTATCCAAAACACCTACCAACTTACCGGATTCTCCCTTTGAGTTCGAGGTGGACCCCACAGCATTAAAAGTGAGCAAGCTTGAAAAGCTGTTCAAGAAATCTCAGGGTGTCAAGTCCATTCCAGATATCGAAGATGGGTACACCGACACGGCCGTGACGTTGCCAGACCGGTTTAAGATGCCACACATTAACCATTTTGATGGATCCGGGGTGATCCTATGGTACATCTGCGGTTGTTTTCGGACATACTAAGGCCGATGGGCCTCACCAGATTACAGAAGCTTTCTTTATTCGGCCGAACCCTGTCGAGTGTAGCGGTCATCTAGTACGCAAAACTGGAAGATTCCGTCAAGAGGAATTGGGAGGAGATAGCCGAGGCCTTCGTAGCTCAATACTCCTATAATACACAGATCAAGATCACAACTCGTGATCTTGAGACGACTAGACAGGAGCCGAAGGAGAGCTTTTCTGACTTTGTAACCCGCTGGAGGGCCAAGGCCTCAATGATGACCATTAGGCCGACTGACAAAGATCAAATACGGATGGTTGTGCGCAACCTTCAGCCTAAGCTCATGCAGAGAATGATCGTCCTCCGTCACCCTATTTTTGCAGATCTGCATGAGATTGGGGTGCAGATCGAGGACGCTGTGAAGCAGGGTCTGATTGATAATGATAGAGAACAGCCCATGAGGACCTTCAACCGCAACGCAAATGCAGGCACAAGCAGTGTTGCAACTGCCAGAGCCTCAGAAGTAAGCATGGTCACCACCACTCCCCCAAGAGCCTTTGCAGCTACACCATTCACCGGTGCGTCCGGAAGCAACCCACAAACAACCAAGTACCAACCTCGAGGCCAAAGAACCTTCACTCCATTATACATGCCCCTGTCCAAAGCTCTGGGGGTTTTAATCAGGAAAGGGCACTTGAAGCCCCTGGAGCCGCGGCCATTGCCAGAAACACTTCCCCCCTCCTATAACCCAGCCAAATACTGCGCCTTTCACCAGCAGCATGGTCACGACACCGACCATTACTTTAAATTGCGTCACGAGATTCAGGATCTCGTTGACAACAGGGTGATCGTGCCTTCGGAGAAACCGAATGTCACAACCAACCCTCTCCCACCACACAACCAAGCTCCACCTCCCAAACACATCAACTCAATCCAAACTGGGGTTATGTCGTACGACCCCAGCATATATATCACCCCGTCCCACCTACCTAAGCCGGAGGTGTTCGTTCTTGACAGCACTGACTTGTGCATATTGGACATCTCCCGAACCCAACCCGAACCAATGGTGGTGACTATTGAAGACAGCACAAGGATGACTTCGAAGGAAAGTGGGACTAGTGATTCAGGGTCTGAGGAATTTGGGAGCTCTGCTGAGGAGGTATACAATCCGGGTGGCTACATTACGTCAGTGGGCCAGGTTAGGCCTAATGTGGAATTGCGAATGGGGGCAGAGATTTGTGTAGTACAGGGGGATGGGCTTGATCAGGGGGTAGATGACTTAGCAGCTCTGGAATGAGACATTACTAACCTTCAGCTTTTCAACGAACAAGATCCAGGAGACATGACAGTCAACTGGTCTGACTTTGATGGGTCAGCAGAGGTTACAGGGTGGCTTAACGACCAACCAGATATTGTTGAAGAATCTCAGTCAGAACAGGGCCTATCAGGGACAAGAGCATCAGCTGTGGCCGGAAGGGCCGAAAATCAGAATGCATCGTCAGAGAGCGCCGGTGCCAAGAATTTCGCTCGGGATTTGGGCATTTTGAATGCAGGACATGTTGAATAGCAGGCTGCACTGACGCAGTTGGAAGGGAAGGGATCGAAGATTTTGAGAGAGCCAGAAAGGCCAAGGCCCCCGTGGGGACTGAACGTGCTGTGTGCACAAGAACAGAGCATGCTATGAGCACATGGACAGAAGGTGGTGCTGTGGGTACAAGGACAGTTGTAACGGAGCGGGACAGGTGTCTGTCGGCTGCCGATAGAATGTGGTGGGAAGACGATGACCTATGTCTCGCCCACACCGATGAGGACTGGGGGAGCAATCAACCGGATGATACCTGGTATATTGGTGAAGTTGACCATATGACTAGGAGTGGGCGGTATTTCAAGCCCCCGCACCTAGATCAACTAGAGGCGTCCGGGAAGGACAAGGAGTCGGAGAAGCAGAAAGAGAAGCTACTTGAAGAAGAGGCCGTACTGAAGCAGTTGAAAAAGATACAAGCAAACATCTCCATCTGGGAACTGCTTATGGCTTCACGTGTTCATAGACAAGCTGTCCTATCGGCAATTGACAAGGCCAAACTCTCAATAGACACCACGCCTGAACAGCTGGTGGGATTGATTTTTCCGGGAGGGGCTTCCCCGATGTTGACCTTTTCCGACAAGGAACTGCCACCTGAGGGCGCGAATCATAACAAACCGCTCTATATCTCTGTGGAGTGTAGAAACAAATGGATACCGGTGGTTCTTGTCGACACGGAATCCGCTATTAACGTGTGCCCGTCAAGGACAGCATATGCAATCGGGTTGAAGCCCGCAGACTTCGTGCCAACAGCCCAGGTAATAAGGGCATATGATAACACAAGCAGAGAGGTGATGGGGACCGTGAAAATTCATACTCAGGTTGGTCCAGGACAACACGAGATTGACTTTCATGTCTTGGACGTTCCCGTAACCTTCAATTTACTCTTGGGGCGGCCGTGGCTGCACCAGGTGAAGGTAGTCTCTTCCACCCCTGCATCAGATGTTGAAATACCCTCACGGGAAGAGGGTGGCTATAGTTTTTGGGAATTCTTCAATCCATCCGCTGCCAGAAGTGTCTACACCGATTTTGGAAATCGAGCATGGCACGGAGGATGTGTTCCTATCGGGTTTTACCCTAGTCGAGGCCCGGGTCGTACAGAACATCTTAGCTGTTGATGAAGGGTTGTATGTTAGCGCTCAGTCAGTACACCTCATGAACAAACTCCAGCACATCCTTGGGATGGGGCTAGGAAAAAGTGACCGGAAAGGCATTGCAGTATCGGCCAAAGTGCCGCACAACCCACATACCTTTGGTTTGGGTTATTTGCCCACCAAAGAGGACTGGGTGAGGAAAGACAAGGAGATGGCTGGGAGAGCCAAAGCAAAGCAGGCGGGGAAACCTTATGAGTTAATGCATCGACCCATCATGGGTACCCTAAACGGACGCTTTGTCCGGGAGGGGGAGGATTTTCCATTCTGCGGCTTCCCAGAGCAATGGTTGAACGCAGAGAAGCGTCGCTTGCCAGGGTTTGAGATCTTCTTTGACCTACAGTTATCCGGGGATGATGTTGCCAAGGAGCAGACAGACCCATCAGCTGAAGTTGAGCAGTGTGGAAAAGTGGATTCTGAGAACACTGAGATTGAAATGGGGGTAGCACTGGCTTGTTTACTTTCAGATCCTCCGATCATACAGAAGTGCTTGGGGGATAACTTCTCGGTGTCCATGATCGGGAATGAAACGGCTACGAGCCCACCTTCAAACATTTTGGATGCATCCATGGCACCCTCCCTCATTTGGCAGTACGAGGAGGGATTTTTATCAAGCAGCACCGGATCAGGTAGTGAGCCGGAATCTGATTCCACCGAGTCTATGGAGTCGGAATCAGGTTCCAGCTCGTCTGGGTCTAAGTCCGGTATTCCTGGGGGTGATAACCCGAATGCCACAGTCCTGTCTAGGTCGTCTTTTTCTTTCTCTTTTGAGTATGTTGTAACAGAGGAATCGGACGATTTGGAAGTGATTAATGAGAATGGAATGGTTGTGGTTTTTAAGTACTTTTCTATGCCTTTGATTTATTGTATTAATCAGAACTTTCAAAATTTTGATGAAAACGACGAGGAAGAAATTCCTCTAGTTTTACAACGATTAATTGATCAAGAGCAGGAGAGATTTGTTAAACCCTTGGTTGATGAAATCACTACAGTTAATGTTGGTACTAAGAAGGACCCGTGGCTGGTCCAGATCGGGTCCATGTTGTTTTCGGAGGAGCGCGAGCGCTTAGTCGCTTTATTAAAAGATTTCAAAGATGTTTTCACGTGGTCCTACGAAGACATGCCTGGAATCGATCCTGAGATTGTACAGCATCGGATCCCTCTTGACCCAGAGGCCCGACCCGTTAAACAGAAACTCAGAAGGATCCGCCCGGACTGGGCTTTCAAGATTAAAGAAGAGGTCACCAAGCAAATTGACGCAGGGTTCCTGCTGGTATCTGAGTACCCAACTTGGCTGGCCAACATAGTTCCGGTGTCGAAGAAGGATGGCAGGATTCAGGTATGTGTGGATTTCAGGGATTTGAATAAAGCCAGTACGAAGGACGACTTCCCTCTGCCGCATATCGATGAGTTAGTGGACTTCACTGTAGGGCATGCATTGCTCTCATTCATGGATGGGTTTTTTGGCTACAATCAGATATTGATGGCACCCGAAGACCGAGAGAAGACTGCTTTTACCACCCCATGGGGGACATATTGCTATAGGGTGATGCCATTTAGGTTGAAGAATGCTGGAGCTACATATCAATGGGCCGCGACCGCGATATTACATGACATGATCCACAAAGAGGTTGAGGTGTACGTGGACGACATGATTGTCAAGTCCAAAGAAAGAGAGGGCCACTACACCGCCTTGCAAAAGTTCTTCCAAAGGATCAGAGAATTTCGGTCGCAGCTGAATCCTCAAAAATGTACGTTTGGTGTTACAGCAGGGAAAATGCTGGGGTTCTTGATTACACAGAGAGGTATCGAGGCCGACCCTTCCAAAATCAAGGCCATCTTAGAAATGCCACCACTAAGGACTGAAAAGGAGGTGCAAGGCTTTCTAGGTAAAGTGCAATTCATAAGATGGTTTATTGCTAAATTAACCTTGACTTGTGAACCACTCTTTGGTCTCCTGAAGAAAGGAACGAAGTTCTAATGGGACAGCCGATACCAAGCTGCTTTTGAACAGATTAAGCAATACTTACAGAACCCACCTGTGTTGTCACCACCTGAGCCGAGGAAACCGTTGATTTTGTACCTTTCAGTGACTGAAACTACAATGGGCTGCATGCTCGCACAGGAGTCTGAGGACAAAGTGGAAAAAGCTATCTACTACTTGAGCAAGAAGATGTTGGATTACGAGACCCGCTACACTCCACTCGAGAAGGCTTGTTTGGCCTTGGTATGGGCTACTAGGAAACTACAGCACTACTTGTTAGCTCACTCTGTAATATTGGTTTCAAGATTAGGTCCCATCAAATATCTCTTCAAGAAACCAGCACTTACGGGTAGGCTAGCCCGTTGGTTGCTTCTGCTTTCTGAATTCGATCTGAAGTATGTGACTCGCAAGTCAGTAAAGGGGAGAGCGGTAGCGGAGTTCCTAGCCGATCACCCAGTTGAAGAGGATAAAGTAGTTAAGTACTTATTCCCAGACGAGGCTATTTTGCATATCGAAGATGAAACTTGGACGATGTACTTTGACAGAGCGTCAAACCAATACGGGTATGGGATACGGGTGTTGCTGATAGCACCCAACAATTCCCGTATCCCTCTAGCATTTAAACTCCGATTCAAAGTCTCGAACAATGAAGCAGAGTATGAAGCATGCATTGCTGGTTTAGAAGCCGCCTTAGAACTAGGGGCAAAACGGTCGGACGTCATCGGGGACTCGAACCGGGTTGTATCTCAAGCTAAAGGAGACTGGAAAGTCAAAGAAGAAAAGATGAGAATCTATCATCAGACCTTGGACTTGTTGATTCCTCGATTTGAGAAGCTGAACTTCGCTCATCTGTTAAGAGAGAACAACAGGTTCGCAGATTCACTAGCAACTCTATCTTCCATGATAGACATCCTTTTTGGAGTCCGGATGCGTCCAATCATCATTGACCAGAAATTTGTGCCAGCTTACAAGCTGATTGCTGCCATAGATAAGGTTCAAGATGAGAATCCCTGGTATCACGATGTATGGAACTTCCTGGAGAAAGAAGCATATCCACCAGGGGCAAATGCCAAGGATAAAAGGGCAATCAGAAGAATGGCTACTTAGTTCATTATCTGCGGGGGTAAACTGTACAAGAGAGGTCATCTGGGAATGCATAAATTATGTGTCAACGCCGAAGAATTGAAGAGCCTGATGGAGGCCATCCATGGAGGAGAGTGTGGAGCGCACATGAGTGGGGTGATGCTAGCTCGGAAGATTCTCAGACAGGGTTATTACTGGTCCACCATGGAGGACAATTGTATTGGCTTTGTTCGGCGATGTCACAAATGTCAGATCCATGCAAACTGCATGAACATCCCGCCGTCGAAGCTGTACAATATGACTTCGCCATGGCCATTTTCAGTTTGGGGAATTGGTGTAATCGGGGCTGTCACTCCGAAGGGGTCTAATGGGCATGAGTTCATTCTGGTCGCGATAGACTATTTCACAAAGTGGGTTGAGGCCCAATCTTATGCGGTGTTGAAGGCTTCACATGTTGCGAAGTTCATCAGAAACAACATCATCTGTCACTACGGGGTCCCGAACGAGATTATTTCAGATAACGGTTCCCACTTCAAGAAGGAAATGATTGACTTGTTGGAAAAATACAACGTGGCTTTTCATAAGTCATCCACATATCGGCCGCAGACTAATGGAGCAGTTGAGGCCGACAACAAGAACATCAAACACATTTTGCAGAAGATGGTGGAAACCTACCGGGACTGGCCAGATAAGTTGTCATTTGCTCTGTGGGGCTACCGGACTTCAATTAGAACTTCTACTGGAGCGACTCCGTATTCATTGGTTTATGGGATGGAGGCCGTTCTACCTGTCAAAATTAAAAATCCGTCATTACGAGTACTGGCTGAGTGCCTGATAGCTGAGGCAGATTGGCAGCAGAGCAGGTTTGAAGAACTCATGCTCTTTGACGAGCGAAGGCTGAAAGCACTGTACCATGTTCAGGGTTATCAACGACGAATTGCCAGGGCTTTTAACAAGAAGGTTAAGTCTAGGAATGTGAAAGAAGGACATTTGGTGCTCAAAGACAACCGAGCTCCCATTCACGACCCTAGGGGGCAAGTTCAGACCCAATTGGACTGGTTCTTACATCATCAAGTCTATCTGGTCGGGTGGAGCTGTCGTTCTGATGGACCTAGATGGCCTAGAGTTCTCTCAACCGATCAACATGGACAAGTTGAAGAAATATTACCCCTGAGTGGCTCGCTAGGCCGAAAACCCGAAAGGGCAACCTAGGCAAAAGTTAGAGCATAGAAAAATTTGAAATTATAAAAACAGAGCTTGCAAGGTTGAAAACCCACAAAGGGCGGCCTTGGCAAAAGTTAGAGCGTAAAAGGTGAGGGTTAATACACAAGTGAGCCTGAGCCAAACTACGTAAGGCTTGATTCCCATCTTTGGGATACATAGGCAACTTCATCTTGAAGTCCAGCCATAAACATTTCCCCGATCAACTTTGTTCATGTGATCATGTCGGTCATCTTTGTCCATTCTGCATTCAAGAGCTCAGTTGTGATCTCTAGTGTAGTGCTATTCAGACTAGGGGCAACTTTCTAGTTGCCGGGATCCGGGTTTGTACATCTCAGTGACAAATCTCAGGCGTGTCCAGTTTTGATCCATATCGAAAATGGTTTTGAAAAGTTTTAATAAAAGTTGATTTTGCTCAAATTAATCTTTTTACAACTTAGACCATTTTTGGACCAAACGGGAAATTTTCAGTACCCACAACCTTCAATTATATTGATTTCAGTACAGAGTTCTCTTGCTCTTGCATACAAATTGAAGTTACTTTTTTTATTACACTCATAAAGAAAACTTGAAAGTTCTGATTAAAGCAAATAAATTAGGGGCATAGTCAGGTGATCCCGCGTCCCCTTCCAAAGCTGGCCAAAGCCTTTGATGCCAAGCTGGGCCCGATCTGTGCCGCTTCATTGAGCCAATCTATGCATTCATCAGAAAGGGTGTAACTAAAAGTGGGAGTTGGGGCCAGAAGCTCTCTCGTCCTCCATGCCGTGGCACACTAAGCTAGCTGTGCGCCTCAGACCGGTAATGCAGCTGGGTACTCTATCCCCTCTGCTGGGCAAATCTGATCATGGCCGAACTGGCGCTGGAACTGGAAAGGAAAGTAGAACACGTAGTGTGTCAGGCCAATCAACTGAATCCCGGTCTGCCGGGACATACTGTAGCTCATTGCCGGTAGATTGAGCCAAGGACAACGCCAAGCAATGCGGTCTGCGGACAAACTGCACATCCAGTCGAACCACCATCCCTCATCAAGGGCATCGACTAGACGTCGCCGGAAGAAGTAGCCACGAGCTGAGTATGCTGGGTAAGAGTCCACAACCTGCAACTTGTCCATCAACCACACCTGGGAAGGGATGGAAAATGAGAGATTAAAGAATAGAGAGATGTACAATGAGAGAAAAGTAAGAAAAGGGTTTTGAGAGAAAAATCGAGCCTGAGGGCCGAGTGATGTGAGCAATATATATGTGAGACAGGGTGGGAAACATTACTTGCGGCAATAGTGGACTCCCCGCAAATCTAGTCGTCTCCCGGCGATGGAAAGCATCCAAGCCCATCAATGTCTCGGCCAATGTCATGGCAATGCAACTCTTGCCCTCTTTCAAGCCTTGGGCAACTTCGATCAAATGAACGCTAGGCCCACTGAAGCCTGGGGCAAGCAAAAAGTGAGACAACATGCACAAGCAAAGGGCATGTCGCCAAAAACCTTGCCAGTGGTGATCACCGCGGTCACCGGCATTGGAAAAATGATGAATCAAGCTGAGGATGTCCAATTCTCCGTCGCGGATCAAAGACCGAGTGTCGTGCATAGTGAGCCCACACATTCGTCCTAAGGCTTAGGCGTGGCCGAAGCGAAGTTGGGGCAAGATTTCTTTATTGCGCTCGGATTCCATCAAAACTTGGAAATCTTCGAAGGTAGGACATATCTCTTGCCCGCCAAAACTAAAGACATGTGTTACCGGGTTCCAAAACCTTGCCGTGGTATGGAGAAACAGAAGGTGCAGCGGAGTGCGACTCAGTGTGAATAGTGCATTTATGCCGAAGCCTGGGAAGTTTAACTTTTCCGAGCCATCTAAGGTAGCAATCCAAGTTGTGAGATTTTGGATGAGAAATGCTTCCATTTTGATGTAAAACTGAGATAGAATGAGAGAACCACAAAGCTGGGACTTTTATGGAGGATAAGACACTGTTTGGAGGACAAGTGTCAAAAATCTAGAGGTCACCATGCCAACTGGTCGGCCGACCACTTTTTCTGGTCGACCAGCCAGTTTTTCTGGTCGGCTGACCACATAACTGGTTTACTGAGCAAAAAAACTGGTCGGCCAGCCACTTCTGGTGGTCGGCCATAGAGAAAAACTGGTTTTTGGTCTTTTCCTAATCTCTACAAGGGAGCTCCTAGCCTTTCCATGTGTTGGGAGTGTTGAAGGTCCGAGTTTACCTCTGTTTCGGATGCGTTCCATCGCCCCGTTTGTCCGAAATGCATTTGCTTATCGAGTTGTTAAGTTTTACAGAGTTGTCGAGTTTTGTTCATCGAATTGTTGCTCTTTGTTTATCAACAATTGTCGAAGTTTGCTTATCGAGTTATAAACTTGCTAAGGTTTTGTTGTTTCTTAGTGAGTTAAGCTGTTTAGTTTGCTTTGTTGGCTCATTACCTGACTTGGCAATGTACAATGCTCGATTTCCATTCAATCTCATTTTTTTGTGCAAAATAATGCGATACGGTGCTAAGAATGCAAAATACAACACTTTTTGAACAAAAAGTTGTTTCATTCCATCATAGCTTCTTTTGTTACAACATTTTACAACAGGGTACAAGTTTTAAAGAAAATAAAATTGCCTAAAGCTAATGCACTACAACTACTAGTAAACAAAAAAAAGAAAATAAAGCAAGAACATCTGCATCGGTGCTGTCAGGCTCAAGATCGGGAGGCTCTCTTCATCCTCTTCGGCTGAGCAGCCTCTGCACCACCTCCACCTGCACCACCATCCAAATCGGACTTGCCGTCCTCGGAACCCTCCCCAGCATCACCTCCACTCTCAGAACTGGAGCCAGAGTCCTCCTCTTTGCCTGCGGATGTCTCCGACTGAGGATGCGCAGAGTCCTCCTCCTCGCCGGACTTTTCATCATCTCTGATAGGCGCTCTACGCCTGCCTTGGCTGTGAGTCGAGTCCCTTCTCCCAGCCCCTCGAGAAAGCTTGGATGGCCCAGCCTGTAGTGGTGGGAGCTGAAAAAAAAAAGGGGCATTTTGAATACATCAGTCAAAGTATGTATATTAGATGCAGATGTGGGAATGTTGTATAGAGTGTGTGCTTGTAGATGTAGTATGTAAATGTGGTGTGTCAGATATGCTCTACACATGTAGTCAACCAATGTAATGGAATGTTCAATTTTAGTATGTCATTAGAAGTATGATAAATGCAAGGAAATTGAAAAGTACCGAGACACCGGCAATGAACAGCTGTGTCTCCCTCCACAGGACCATGCTGTCGAGTGAGGCCACTACTCCGAGTAACCCCTCAGTATACTCTCTGGGAGGCTGCAGATGTTAGTGCAAGTCATCAGTGAATGAATGAATGTCTAAATATCTGAGTGATATATCAAAACTGCAAAGCATACCGGTGGCAAGTTAGGGTCACTGACGTATCGATGATCAGGCAACGGAGGCTCCAATGGAATCGGGTAGGATGCCCCATACTGCCAGCCTGTCAGCTCAGTCAGAAGATCCGGCCACCCAGCATACTGGTAAGTCAGGGAGATCTCTCTAACTCCACCCCTCGAGGTGCCGGCTCCGCTGGTCGAAGGAATGTCTCTAGCTCGGGCGCGACTCGAGAAAGGCACGTCAGCAGCCATCCTCCTGGGGGCACGGACATCTGACAGCGGAGGCATCAAGTATGTACGGCGGTAGGTCGCGTACTCTCCCTCCTCCAGCAACAAAACTGCATCAGTACCCAACATGAGCTCCTCGACCTCTCGAGGAGTGAGTCTCTCAGTGGATCGCATGTCATCTGGAGGTGCTGAGGGGATACCCTGATCAGGGTTGCCCATCGTCTGACTCATGAAGCGATCCCCCAGAAACCAAGCCCTGCCAACTGGCCCCTCAAATAAAATCCTGTATCGAGAAGCGGCCCACGCCCCAGGGAATCAGAACAAGGCATCTCCTGACAAGGGTGCCCAGGGCTACCAAGTGATCTGCGGATAACAAGTGCATAAACTGATTAGATGTCGTAGATATGCAAGAGGAACCAAAGCTGAAAACATGACGAACTGAGAGTTTTGGATTACCTCCGTCGGCCGTACAGTATCGAAGAACTGTCGGAGATAGGGCAAAGCCTCCTGAGTCCTCAGCCAGCATCGACCCTCAAATCTGCGAGAGAAGGGGATCTCTAGAGGTACCTTAACCTCGAGCTCAGGAGCTAGCGTCGGAAAGTAGGCATAAACCCATAGTTGTGAAAAAAAACCAAGGCACTGGCTGTTAGAATATAGAATGTACAGAAAATGCAGAATGCTGAGTGCAGAATGTAGAATACGGAATGTAATGTGTGCCGTGTGCAGTGTACAGATAATCGAAAGCAGAACTGTAAGTCAAGAGGGTAGAATGTACCTCCCAGGCTCTCCAGTAGCCACCTACTATGTTCTCCCGCCCGCGAGAGGTCGCGCTCATATAACAGTAAAGGGTAGTGAGGCTGGTGCCACCCCAATCATACTGGCTGACCTGTGATAGGTCTACCAAAGAACTGAGCAAATAAAGTCCAACTGTGTTCCCCCTATCGGAGAGCAGAGTGGTCCTGATGAGGAACATCAAAAAACCCCGGGCATACTGCTCTATCTCCTCGACAATCTCAAGCATAGTCCTCCTGAACCGCTCAGAAAACTAGGTGTACCTGACTCTACCTGATGATCTGTCTATCGACGGGCAGGCTCCCAGCAGATAAATCCAAGCCGCCTCCCACTCATCCATGTCTGCGTCATAGGGGATTGGTCGGCCGGCCACGTCAAGGCCCGTCAACATAGAGAAGTCATACGGGGTCATCGTCATGTCCCCAGTAGCTGAAAAGTGGAATGAGTTGGTGGTGTCCCACCATCTCTCCACAAGTGCCCCCATGAGGGTCCTACTCGCCGGATAACGTGATATCCCTGCTTAGAAAGGTCCAAATCCCGCCTCGTCCATGATGTGATGTACAGCATCTGGGAGCTCCGTATACCACTCCCTAGCAAGGATTGATCCATAACCCCGTGTGGAACGGGAAAATACCTGCATTCAGAATGAACAGATGTATTCAGTTTTAAAATGGAATGTATGAGCTACGTGCAAATGAAGTAAATGAACTGTGTGTTCAGAAATGAAGTGAATGAGCTGTGTGTTCACAAATGAAAGTGTATGAGCTGCGTGTTCAGAATTGAAATGTGTGAGCTGTGTGTTCAAAGTAGAATGTATGAGCTGCGTGCAAATGAAGTAAAACAAGCTGTGTGCCTGAAAATGAGCTGCGTGTTCAGAATTAGAAATGAGTTGTGTAACCGAAAAACGAGCTGTGTGCCCGAAAATGAGCTGCGTGCCCAAAGAATGAGCTGTGTGCCCGAAGAACGAGCTGTGTGCCCGAAAATGAGCTGTGTGCCCAAAGAATGAGCTGTGTGTCCGAAAAATGAGTTGTGTGCCCGAAAAGTGAGCTGCGTGCCCAAAGAATGAGCTGTGTGCCCAAAAAGTGAGCTACATGACCAAAGAATGAGCCGTGTGCCCGAAAATGTGCTGTGTGCCCGAAACAAACTATGTGGTCAGAATGAACCGTGCGTTCAGAGTAAGCTGCGTGCCAAATACTGTGTTACGAGCTGCGTGCTAAATGAACAGAGTATTGTTATGTATGAGCTATGTGCCAAATGGACCGGATGGATGCGTGTAAATGTGTTCAGAACAAGCAGGTATAATACATAGCGAAAACATGAAGTGAGCAAGGAATGCAAAAATACATTGTAGAGAATGTAAAAGGGAAGCACGTACCTCTCGCGCTTGGTGAGACAGATGAGACTCTGGCTCCCATAGCAGTAGGTCTGCGGGTGCTCGCCGATCGAAGTCGGTAAAGTGATAGAAGGTGGTAGGAGGCAGGATGTGCTGCTGAGGGTGGTACCTCTCCGGGTCGAAAGGCCGAATCCTCAGAGGCAATGACATGATGTCTGGCTCGTCCTCGGCATATGGAGAACCTCCGTCGTGATGAAAAGGATCCGCCCATCAGAAGAAATCTGCAAAAATGAGCGAAATGAGCCAAAATTGTAAAAAGTCAACAAAAGTCAACTCTCGAAAAAGGAAAAAGTCAACAAAAGTCAACTCCCGAGAAAATGTCCCAAAGTTCAAGATAAACATACCTCAAGTGGTGAAAATGGAGAAAGAAGCCCCGAAAACAAATTTTAATCGGTTCAAAGTGAAGAAAAGCGAAAGTTTTCACGAAACAACTTCGCATGGGGCATTGGAAAACGCGTATAAAGCATAGATCTGAGGGAGAAAATGGTCTAGGAAGGAAGAGGGGTGTATTTCGGCCTTAGAGGTGTGAGCAAGAATGATTTGGATGTGTGAACTTAAAGGGCCGAACATCAAAAGACAAAACTACCCCAATTTTTGTCAACTGGTCGGCCGACCAGTTTTTCTGGCTGGCCGACCACCTTTTGGGCAACAACTGGTCGGCAGCTTTGCTAAGTGGTCGGTGGCCCTCCTGGGTGGTCTCCAAGGCCCCTTTGTTCTCCCTGTGTATTATGGTGATGATTGGAGTCCTCGGCTCTCGAGAAAGTACAAGAAAAGTGCACTTTTCGGCGCGAAATGTCTCCGCGGGAACCTCAATTCAAGTCTTCGACGTGCGGCTCGTCGTCACTCGCCAAGAGAAAGGTGTATACTTTCTGAGTACGTTGCGACCCCTCCGAGAGGTAAATCGAAGGTCGCGTTTGAGTTACCCTCTTTAAGGCTTGTACTTCTCTACTCCGCATTTTGTTTCAAACATGCTTTTGAAGTTACACTTATCCCATATTGTTATGCACACCACTTGTATTGTTGTGCACGTTTCACTGGTATTATCACGTATCCATACTTTACTTGCGTCGTCACGCACGTTTCACTTGCATTGCTATCGGAGTCATACATATCCGCGGTCGATATGGCGTTGAACATGTATTGCTAACTAGGTTGTACCTGTTAAGTTTCCTTCTTTTGCAGGCACGATATTGTATGTACAGTTCATTCGAGGCTAGTGCGACCAAACGATGTTGTATGTACAGTACATTCGAGGCTGGTGCGACCAGACAATATTGTATGTACAGTTCATTCGAGGTTGGTGCAACCAGACGATATTGTATGTACGGTTCATTTGAAGCTGGTGCAACCAGACGAACCGGACGGTACTGTATTCTCCGTGTGAGACATAGCAAGAATTGTATAATTCTCTTACATCCTTTCTGCATGTGATGTAGTTTGGTATGTATTCGCTTGCTTTAATTGTTGCATTTATTGTGTATATTTACTGCATTACAGTTTTTTTTGCATGATCATAGGTTATGTCCGGCATTGTGCATGTCCTTTGCATTTTGCCCCTGCCTGCAGGCACATCTCTTTGATTATCTCGTCTGTTTGTCTAAGTCTTCGGCGTTGTCAAAAATGGGTCGTCTCTAGGCTTTGACAACCACTCCCGTCACGTGTGACTTTCGAGTTCTGTCAAAGAGGGACAACTGTAGACACCCCATTTTTGACCGACCTTAAGACTCAGACGTTATCGATTGAGCGCTCGGTGATGGCGCATGTTGTGCTCGTTCTGAGGTTTCGGAGTTTTGGTTGAGAGCCTTGTCTCCGGGCCTCGAAACTCTTTGTGCTTTGGCTCGATCCGTGGACCAAGTTTTGTTTTCTCTTCCCGGAGGAAGGGAGAGGTCTTGTAGACCATCTCTCAGTGGTCGTAGGCTACGTTTCGTGGTCGTAGGCCACTGTTCCCACTTGGAAACTAGTTTATGATTTTCGGAGTCATCGGCCGTGCGCCTCGGCTCGGGACTGCTTAACATTCTCCGTTTGGCACGGTTTTTGGAACACACCTTGTTTCCTCTGTCTAGAGGGACACTGTGGTCCGGGAGACCACTTTTGTGGTCGTACGCCACTTTTTGTGCTTAACAGCCAGTTTTCGAGGCCCCCGGCAGCGCATCTTGCCTCTTGAACTCTCATTTTGCATCCGTGTTGGTTCGTTCTTGGCACGAACCTTGTTTTCCTTGTTTGGAAGGTAGTACAAGGGTGGGAGACCAGCTTTTTCCTTGGAAACCACTTTTCTCCCCGCCAGCCGGTTTTCTGGTCGGGAAACTAGTTTTCTTGGTCTTTGGGCCACATTTTCTGGTTTCCTACCCCACCATTGGCTTGCTTTCAGTGTGAAGACCACCAATTACCCTGGCCGACCAATTTTTTATTTGGAAAACCACTTCGGGTGGTCGGCCAACCACTAAAAGTAGTAGGCCGACCACCTTTTCTGGTCGGCAGGTTTCCTCCTGTTTTGTCTGACTAAATGGATGCCAGCTGTGCCAGCTGGAGGGCACAGACTGTATCCTCCAGACACGTGTATGGAGGGATTGCATCCAAGTTTAGCTTCTCCAAGAAGCTTGAACCCTTTGTTTCTTCTATAAGAGAGGCTCTCCCTCTCCTTGAACCAGGTTCAAAAAATTTCCTAAGGCACAAACACATATCTCTTTATATCTCTATATTTTTTAGCCAAAAGTGTGTATTGTTCTTGACCTTTAACACCCCAACTCTTAGCCATACATCCTTACCATTGAACTGAGGTTCCTAGAGGTTATTTTTGGAGGTTAAAAGGGTGGTTTTTGGCTAAGGAACTTGCTGGTTTTGCTGAGCTTCAAGGGTAATCTCTTTTCTCTCTTTTTAAGCTTTGTCTTGATCACTCTCTTAGCCATACTTGCATGCTTATTTGAGCTTTGTTGTCAACTGAAAAAAAGCTCCATATTTAAGTGTTTTTCATGTTTGTTTAAGGCCCTTTTGGTGTTGAGGGTCATCTTCCCTCTTGCATGCCCTATTTGGCCTTGTTTTGTGCCAAGCCATAAGGCCCTTGAGTTAACCCTTGCATGGCCTTTTAGCCACTAAAATCCAGTGGATTTTCAGTGGTTGGCATGTGGTTTTGAGGCCCTAAATCAGAGAGGGGTGACCCTCTCTCTTTGGGTCTTGTTTGCCTGCATTTTTGGCCTATCAAAGGAGCATATGTTTTCATACTTTCAAGGCTCGGTTCAGGCACTTTTTGGTGACTTTTAAGGCCTGCCTAGACTCTGTCTATGGCTGGTTTGGTCACCTTGGGTTTGCCTCTTGCATGTGTAGAGTAATCCCTTTGTGGCTTATCAAAGTAGCATCTCATTCTTGCATGTATTGGTCATATTTCAGTGGATTTTTGGTCATCATTTGGCATGCCATGACTCTATTTTCAGCTGGTTTGGTAGCCTCTCACATGCTTCATATGCTTGTAGTGTAAATCATGTTTACTAGCTTAGAATGCATGATGTTTTGGCCCTCTATTCTAGCATATTTTGGCCATGCTCCAAACTGGTTTTGTTCATATTTTGGGCTGCCTTTGCTCTGTTTTGAGGCCTCTTGGTCGAAAGATGCTTGCCGTGCATGCTTGGAGTGTAATAGCCTTGACTAGCGTCGAGTTTTGAAGTCACTTGCATGCTTAACTTGAGGTATTTTCATGTTTTGGCATCATTGAGCATGATATTTCAGAGCATATATGTAGACGTCCCCGAACGTCCCGGGAGGGAATCCCGTTTTGTTCATTTGGGCTCACTACAGTTCAGGACTCAATGTCACGGTCCTGTATCTAATCTCGCAGAGTGCAATGCAAGACCGATGAATCATCAAAGAGTCCAAACCCGACAAATCGTTTTTGAAAACAGATTTTTTGAAAGAAGTGCCAAACATGGACTGCTTTGCCAGATACAGAGTCGCCACCTAAATATTTTATTTTGAAAAATTTAGGAAACCCTGACTCGTTGCCTAAGGCCACGTGTCCGTCATCACCAAAGTTGCCTCGGCTCGGGAACTTGGGTACGATTGAGGAAGGTCACTTCGTGAGCACTCCCGCTCGCCCGATCAAAGATTGGCCTCTACTAACCATGATATCGAGTTTTGAAAACATTATGCATTCTTATTCTGGTTATTAGCCTAGATTTACTACGTGATGCGCACAGCATACAAATATAGACCGGATCGCCTAAATTGGAATAAAACATCTCATGTTTATTTTTGAAAGCGGTTTGCTACTTGTAAGTAGGCTAAAATGTGGATTTGCCACCCTCAAGTGGGCTTAGAAGAACGTGATTTTGCCACTCTCAAGTGGGCTTAAAACTCGCAGTCAATGCATTATTCCAATTCAGATAATCCAACCTTCACCCACAGGCATTCAGGCAGGTATATCACATAAGCACATAACCTCATGGTAAGCATGCTATCATGGCAGTCACTCACACGCATGCAAGGATGCTAAAGCATAACCATTTACCGAGTACTCCAAGCTAAAGAAAGAAGCTAATTAGAAAACATGCATGGATCCTAACTATGCTGAGATGCCTAATGCAACACATGCAAAAATGCAACTATAATAGGCTCGGCTATTCTAAGAATGGCATATGAGATGCTACAGCTAACACGTATTCAACTTGGAATTGAAATATGATGCAGTTAGTATGATGCGCCGAGCCCGGTGCATGCAAGACAGATGAATGGATGCAAACATGCGAGCATAAGTATGCTAATTGAAACATGCCCTAATCTAACCATCATAAGCTGATAAATAAAAGGGAGAAAGATGTGGGGTTGGAAGACATACAGCACACACACGTACACTTATTACAATTGTGCCCTCACTCGGAGGGTCCGAATAAATAATACAGTCCGAATAAATAATTAAATATTACAAAACCCTAATTGATTAACAAATTAACTAGGAAAGCAAATAAATTAGCGTGCAAGTCTATGGACCGCCCCAGCTCTAGTCCGAATGATGAAAGATACATGCATGCTCGAGTCGCCTCGTCGGAAAATTCCTCGCGATGCCCCGATTTGCCTCTGTTTGCAATTAATTCCAGAATGCTGTGCAAAGCTCTAGAAGGCAGCTGATTTCTAGTTTGCTGCAACAGAGAGCAAGAAAGGGGCATGGCAAAGTATTTTCACATATGTATGCACAGCTCGATCCTCGTGCCACCAATCACGCATCTTGATGCATGATGGCCGAGGAGTCGAATTGCACGACTCGATGTGAAATGAATGCACATATAAGCAAGTAAAGCCAACAACTCTATCATGGACAGTCAAGAGTGTCGGCGACCGAGAACCGAGGCACGTTTCGTCACTTGGAGTACGAAACGTCCCTCGTTTCCCATGTTCGGACTAAACCCTACTCCAAACACAAAACAATGAGATGTCATACACAATGGGACTAACATGCAACCTAGCATACGCAATGCTATGGGCTAAAATGGCATACACAATGCACGTGACATAACATGGCATACACAATACACTTACGAAGACTATCATGCGCACATGAACTAAATGGCATATACAAATGCAAGATGGACTTACACCAATATGAGTGGACCTCAGCCACACTCACATCAGTGGCCATATGATGAAAATGAGATAACCGAAATACATGCAAGCATGCACGAATGCAATGGACCAATCCTAAGGCACAACATGCAACTCTAACTAAGCATGGCAAAGGATGAAATATGGCATACAAGCATACATTTTCCAGCTCTGAAACATGATGTACAATGGTCCCGAATCATGCACATATGTTACCCAATGCATGCTAGATGGCTCGAATACCGAAACTAGTAAAGTGGGTTACACTAGAGGTACACAAAGCAATGTACGAATGGCAAAACCAACCCCAAACAGACCCTAGGCAGGTCTGAAATAGTGGGAAAATGGCCCAAAATGATGGTTCAAAGTGCATGGAAATGAAGCTGATTCAATGGTCCGAAAACAAGGCATTCATGCACAACTCTCAAGCACACTTAAAGAGGAGAAAACATGAGGATATGGCATTCACATAGGCTCTGAAATATCATGCAAAATGACCCCAAAGCATGAAAACACCTCAGTATATGCATGCAATAGACCTTAAATCTCAAAGTTAGGCAAGTGTATTGAACTACAAGTATGCAAAACAAACATCATTCGACCATGAGACCTAAAAACAGAGCTAGGGAAGTCCAAAATATGCACAAAATCAGTTTAAGGCAAGGCCCAAAAGTGCTAAAATCAAGTGTCAACAAATCATGCAAAATAAGCTAGTGAACCATGATTTGCACTACAACTATATGAAGCACATGAGAGCTCACAAAACCAGCCAAAAACAGAAGTATGCCATGCCAAATAATGTCCAAAAACCCACTGAAACTCAGTCAATGCATGCAAGAATGATGTGTCCCTTTGAAAGGCCAATAAGAGGGTTGTTCTACACATGCAAGATAGACATACAAAATGGAAAAACCACCTCTAGAAAGAGGTTATGAGGGCCCTAAAACTCACTAAAAAGGGCCTGAAATTAGTCTAGGAAGCATGCAAGTGAAGGCCCCTTTGAAAGGCCTTGAAGAAGATTACTCTACACATGCATAATGGACACTTAATATAGCCAAACCACCTCTGGACAGAGGTCATGCAGGTCACAAAACTCATCAAAAATGGCCTAGAGCATGGCTTTGAAACATGCAAATAGGGGCTCCTTTGGAAAGCCAAGAAAGCTAGTAAAGAGAACAAAGGGTGAGAGGGTCACCTCTCTCTGATTTTGAGGCTCAAAGACACATGTTAGCCACTGAAAATCCACTGGATTTCAGTGACTAAAAGGCCAAACCAAGCCTGACACAAATGCTCTAAAGCATAGCTCAAAACATGAGGAAATGAAGCATGCAAGGGGGTAGATGACCCCCAACAGAAAAATGGTCTTAAACAAACATGTTTAGAAGATCAGAAAAAGACTTTTTTCAGTTTATGACAAAGCCTAAATATGCTTGCAAATAGAGCTAAACTATGAAGCAAAACAATGCTACAAAGAGGGAAATGGTGTCTTACCCTTGTAGCACAGCAAGGCAGCAAGATCATTTACCAAGAAATCAACTCCTCAAGCTTTGAAAATGACCTCCAAGGTGCTTAGGTTGATGATGGAGGTGGTAGGCTATGAGTGGTAGTGCAGTGGGGCAAGAACAATGGAGTTTTGGAGCTTGGAATAGAGAGATAGAGAGAGGTATATGTATATGCCCTAGCCAAAATGTTCAACCCTTGCAATGGAAGATAACCCCTTCCTTTATAGAGGAGAGGGGCTAAAGCTTCTCTTGGAAGCTTAAAACCAAGCTCAAAGATCCTCCATACACGTGTATGGAGGATCACTTCTGAGGCTTCCAGCTGGCACAGCTGGCTAACACTCAGTGAGACAAAAAGCAGGAAGCTAGCCGACCAGGTTCAGGTGCTCGGCCGACCACTCCCCCTAATCGGCCGACTAGGTTCAAAAGGGTCAAATGGATTTAGGTGGTCGGCAGCCCATATTGGTGGTCTCCCAGGTGAATGCAACTCAGTGGTGGTATGGGAGACCAAAAAATGTGGCCCAAAAGTAAGGGAGACCAGCTTCCTGACAAGAAAACCGACCAACCGGGAAAAGGTGGTCTCTAAGAAGAAAAGGTGGTCTCCCACCCTACTACTACCTTCCTAACAATGAAACTAGGGTCCATGTCAAAAATGAACCCACACCGATGCGAAACGAAGGTTCGGGGGCAAAAACGCGCAGCCGGGGGCCCCGAAAACTGACTATTAAGCACCGAAGGTGGCGTATGACCACAAAGGTGGTCTCCCGGGCCACAGTGTCCCTCTACGGAGAGGGAACAAGGTGTGGACCAAAAACCGGAGTAAACGGAGAAAGTTAAGCGGTCCCGAACCGAGGCGCACGACCGACGGCTCTGAAAATCGGAAACTGGTCTCCAAACGGGAATAGTGGCCTACGACCACAAAACGTAGCCTACGGCCACTGAGAGATGGTCTTCGAGACCTCTCCCTCCCTTCGGGAAGAGAAAACAGAGAAAATAGGACTAGGTTCGCAAACCGAAGCAAAGCACAAAAGAGTTCCGAAGTCCGGAGACAAGGCTCTCAACCGAGACTCTGTGACCTCAGAACGAGCACAACATGCAACATCACCGAGTGCTCAGTTGGTGACGTCTGAGTCTTAAGGTCGGTTAAAAATGGGGTGTCTACAATATAGGGCTGTCATACTTCCATGTTTTCCACTCTTTAGGTGCCCTTGAGAGTTGTGTTTTTATACCCTATTTTGTGAGCCATTGCATGAGCTTCATTTTTGTGCCTTTCAAGCCATCATCCCAACTCATTTTGCTATTGTTTTCGGACTCCATAGGGTCTATTTAGAGTTGGTTTGGCCATTTGAGCATTGCCTTGCATGCCTATAGTGTAATACACTTCACTAGTTTCGATGCTTGAGCCATTCAACATGCATTACATGAGTTGTTTGCATAATTTGAAGTCATTTTGTATGCCATTTCAGAGCTGAAACATGTGTCATTGCACTCCATATTTCATCCTTTCAATGCGTTTGGAAAGTTGTGTTTTGTGCCTTAGACTTGGGGCCGTTGCATTGTGCATGATCGTATGTGTTTTGATGCCTTATTTCCATCATCTAATGGCCACTGATTTGGGTGTGGCTGAGGCCCATCCATTTTGGTTTAAGTCCATTTTGCATTAAGTATGTCATTGTAGTTCATAGCATTGAGCATGCCATGTTGTCGCATGATTGATCATTGCATTGTGCATGCCTTGTTCATCTCATTGTGTATGTTAGTTTCTATGTGCATTGTGTATGCTAAGTGTCATGTGCAGTGAGTATGCCATTATTAGTTCATAGCATTGTGTATGCTAGTTGCATGTTTGCATGTTATCCCTTACATGTTTGCATGACTTAGTTGCATCGCATTAAGATTGCATGCTAGAGTTGCATTGGTGCATGCCTTGTTTGTTGTATTGTGTTTGGAATAGGGGTTAGTCCAAACACGGGGAACGAGGGACGTTTCATGCTTGAAATGATGAAACGTGCCTCAATTCCCGGTCGCCGACACTCTTGACTACCCATGATGGAGTTGTTGGCTTTAGGTGCTTGTATGTGCATTCATTTCACATTGAGTCGTGCAACTCGACTCCTCGGCCATCATGCATCGAGATGCGTGATTGGTGCCCGAGGGTCAAGGACTACACTCCCTTGAGCTTATGTAATGATGGGGAGAGTGGTCGTGCACACATGTGTTGTGAATACTTTGCCATCTCTCTCTCTAGCCTTCTGTTGCAGAAAACCAGAAACCAGGGGCAAAAACTGGTCGGTCGACCAGATTTAGTGGCTGGCCGACCACTTTTTCTGGTTTTTCACCACAAAAGTGGTCGACAGGTGGTCTCCAAGGCCAATAGCTGGTCGGCAGCCTTCCTACAGATTCCCAGGGTGGAGTTTCAGCCTTCTGGAGCTTTGTGCAGTGTTCTGAGGTCAATTGCAAATAGAGGCAAGTCGGGGCGTCGCGAGGGATTTTCGAACAAGGTAATTCAAGCATGCACGCATCCTTTGTCATTCAAAGTAGAGCTGGGGCAGCCCACATTCATTTAGTTTGCATGCTCATTTAAATTGCTTACTTAGTTAATGTTGTGTAATAAATAGTTATAACATGTTATTCTTTTCGTCGTGTAATAACTAGTTTAATTAGATTAGCTTATATTAGCTAGTTGGTTCTGTGTTATTTATTCGGACCCTCCGCCGAGAGGGCAAATTTTGTAATAAGTGTGCGTGAGTGTGATGCATGTCTTCCAACCCCCATTTCTTTCTCCCTTTTATTTACTAGCTTACGATGGTTAGTTTTAGGGCATGTTTCAATTAGCATCCTTATGCTCGCATGTTTGCATCCATTCATCTGTCTTGCATGCACCAGGCTCGGCGCATCATACTAACTGCATTGTATTTCAATTCCTGTTTGAATACATGTATCAAATTACATTTCACATGACATTTTAGAATAGCCGAGCCTATCTTAGTTGCATTTTGTATGTGTTGCATTAGGCATTCTTGACATAGCTAGGATCATGCATTGATTTCTAACATAGCTTCTGTTTTGGCTCAGAGTACTCGGTAAGTGTTTATGCTTTAGCATCCTTGCATGTGTGTGAGTGACTGCCATGATAGCATGCTTACCATGAGGCTATTTGCTTATGTGATATAACTGCCTGATTGCTTGTGGGTGAAGGTTGGATTACTTGAATTGGAACAATTCATTGATTGCGAGTTTTAAGTCCACTTGAGAGTGGCAAATCACCATGTTTTCTAAGCCCACTTAAGGGTGGCAAAATCCGTATTTTAGCCTACTTGTGAGTAGTAAACCATTTTCAAAACGAATATGCAATGCTTTGTTCCAACTTAGGTAATCCAGTCTATACTTGTATGCTGTACGCATCACATAGTAATTCTAGGTTAATAACTGGAATCAGAGCACATGTGCTTTCAAAAACAAGATATCATGTTAGTAAAGGCCGATCTTTGATCGGGCGAGCGGGGGTGCTCATTGCATGACCTTCCCCTCTCGTACCCAAGTTCCCGAGCCGAGGCAACTTTGGTGATGACGGACACGTGGCCTTAGGCACGAGTCAGGGTTTCCTAAATTCCCCCCAAAATAAAATATTTAGGTGGCGACTCTGTATCTGGCAAAGCAGTCCATGTTTGGCACTTCTTTCTAAAAATCAATTTTTCAAAACGATTTGCCGGATTTGGACTCTTTGGTGATTTATCGATCTTAAATTGCACTTTGTGAGATTAGATTCAGAACCGTGACATTAAGTCCGAACTGTAGTAAGCCCAATGAACAAAACGAGATTTTCCCGGGACGTTCGGGTGCGTCTACACCCGCTTTCAATGGTTAGTTTAGGGTCATATTTTGATTAGCATACCTTATGCTTGCATACGTGCATCATTCATTTGTCTTGCATGTACTAAGGCTCAGGGTATCATTCAAACTGCATCGTTATTTCAATACACTTTCTTGAATACGTGTTTAAAAACATGCTATCAAAGTGTTGCAAATGCCATAGTAGCCGAGCCTATTAAATCATATTGCATATGTTGCATTAGGCATCTTAACATAGTTAGGATCATGCATATTTCTAACTATCTTTTGTTTTGGCTCGGAGTACACTGTAAGTTTTACGCTTTAGCATACTTGCATGAGTGTGATTGCCATATTGTCATGTTTCGCATACTTGCCATGAGGCTATGTGCTTAGATGCTAAACTGCATGAATGCCTGTGGATGAAGGCTTTGTTGTTTGAATTGGAACGATTCAATGAATGTGCATTTTAAGCCCACTTTGCGAAGTGGCAAATCATGTTTTAAGCCTATCATGATTGATGGCAAATCCACGTTTTAGCCCACTTGAGGATGGCAATTTCAAATCATTTTTGAAAACAAACATGAGTTGATTTGTTCCAAGTCTTGCGACTTAGTCTATACTTGCTTGTGTGTGCGTCACATAGTAAAGTTAGCTAATAATCAAAATAAGAACACATGAGGTTTATAAAACAACATATCATGATAGTAGAGGCTGATCTTTTGATCGGGCGAGCGAGGGTGCTCATTTTAGGACCTGCCCCTCTCGTACCCAAGTTCCCGAGCCGAGGCAACTTTGGTGATGACGGACACGTGGCCTTTGGCACGAGTCAGGGTTTCCTAAATTTCTCAAAAACAAAATATTTAGGTGACGACTCTGTAATCTGGCAAAGTAGTCCAGTTTTGGCATTATTTGATTCAAAATCTGATTTTCCAAAATGATTTGCCGGATTAGACTCTTTGGTGTTTATCAGTCTCACATTGCACTTTGTGAGATTAGATTCAGAACCGTGATAGGAGTCCGAACTGTAGGACCAATTCGAGCTCTCCGAAAGGGGGCGCGAAGAAATTCGAGTCCACAGTAAGCTGGACAACTGTACTCAAACACTGAATTTTTGCCTCCCAAAAACTGATACCCTCAAACTGATACCCAAACTTGCAACTAATACATACATTCCTGCAGAGTTTCACTCTAAAAGCACGTATCAAGCAGTGAGAGCCAAAACACCCCTATGATGGGGTACCCTATCCTAATTTCATCAAGAACTAGGGATTCACTAGGCAAACAAGCGGTTTCAAACAGTTCCTGCATTCGGGTGAGCAACATGTCCTAGTTTGGAACAGTCTCTATGGCTTCCAATATGCAGCTAGGTTGATTGGTCAAAAAGGGTACCTCAACAAGACTACCTAATATACCACTCACACCTGACACCGAGAAGTGAAAGGAGGATCAAACGATACAGCGGTAGTCCAAATCCAAACGTTGTGTTCCCATCGTGGCAGAGCCTGCAACCGGTCAGCCTTTTGGCAAGCTTTTCCAAGCAAGCCTTCGGCAAACCGCCCAGGAATAGCAGATGGCAAACATTGTGACTTAAGCGCACCGATGCAAATGCAAATGCAAATGCAAATGCAAAGAAACACATAAGTTCGAGTAAAACAACATATCATGAGTTCGAGTCAAGTTCTCTAAATCCCTAGCATAGTCGTTAGAAACTGTGGACTCGCCTTTTTCCGCACCCTGCCTTCCGAAAAGGATTGAAAAGAAGGCCTCACAGTTCGGACTCCCGCGGTTTTGAATCTAGTCTCACAAAGTACAATGTGAAATCGATAATCACCAAAGAGTCCAAATACGACAAACCTTTTTGAAAAATCGATTTTAAATCAAATAATGCCAAAATTGGACTGCTTTGCCAGATACAGAGTTGCCACCTAAATATTTTTTTTTTGGGAAATTTAGGAAACCCTGATTCGTGCCAAAAGCCACGTGTCCATCATCACCAAAGTTGCCTCGGCTCGGGAACTTGGGTACGAGAGAGGAAGGTCATGAAATAAGCACCCCCGCTTGCCCGATCAAAGATCGGCCTCTGCTAATCAAGATATGTTTTTTTTATAAACATTATGTGCTCTTGTTTTAATTATTAAACTAGTTTTACTATGTGACGCGCACAAGCAAGTATATACTAGTTTACTCAATTTGGAACAATTCAACTCATGTTTGTTTGCGAAAATGGTTTGAATTTGCCACCCTCAAGTGGGCTTAAAGATTTGGTTTTGCCACCAAACACAGTGGGCTTTAAACAGGATTTGCCCCAACAAAGTGGGCTTAAAACTCACATTTGTTGAATTGTTTCAATTCAAACAACAAGCCTTTATCCACAAGAATTCATGCAATTTAGCAAGTAAGCACATAGCCTCATGGCAAGCATGCGAAACATGGTAATATGGCAATCACACTCATGCAACTATGCTAAAGAATAAAAACTTACCGAGTACTCCAAGCCAAAACAAAACAACTAGTTAGAAAAATGCATGATCCTAACTATGTTAAGATGTCTAATGCAACACATGCAAAGAATGCAATTAATAGGCTCGGCTACTAATATGGCATATGGATCGATTCGAACAACATGCGATTAAACACGTATTCAAATAAGATATTGAAATGACGATGCAGTTTGAATGATGTGCCGAGCCTCGGTGCATGCAAGACAAATGAATGGATGCAAACATGTAAGCATAAGGTATGCTAATTGAAAATGTCCATAATCTAACCATCGAAAGCGATTAAATAAAAGGGAGAAAGACGTGAGGTTGGAAAACATACACACACGCACGCACGCACACTTATTACAACATTACGCCCTCATGAAGGAGGGTCCGAATGAAGAAGCTAAGCAACTACCTATGCTAACTATTACAACACTTGAAATGAATTAACTAACTTATTCTAAGCTAATTAAATATTACAAACCGAAATCGAATAACTAGTTACACTAACTAATTAATTACAACACTTGCATGAATTAGCTACCCCTAATCAGCTAAGCAAAGTAACTAAATGGTATCGGGGGGCGAGGGACATATGCATGCTCGATTGGTTTCCACCTGAAAATGCCACTGCCTCACTGCTGTAAGACTCTGCTTGTACACTTGAACACCAAAGAAGCTACCAACTTCCAGAACACCTCTGCTTCCCTTTTCCATCATGCTAAGCAACTTTCTTCATTGATGGCCGGTCGGCTACTACTGGTGGCCATCGACCATTGCTGGTGGCCGGTCGGCCACCCCTGTCCAGAACTTCCTTTTGTTGCAACAGAGAGCAAACAGAGGCAAAGCAGTGTATTCTCAAGGAGTGTTTGTACTGTTACCCTCCTTATCATCACACAAGCTCAAAGGAGTGTAACTCTTGGCCCTCAAACCATCAACCAAGCAATTTCCATGCATGATGGCTAAGGAACCAAGTTTATACAAATTTAATGAATGCAAAACAAGACCAAAAAGCCCACCACCCTATCATGCATGATCAAGGGTGATGGTGACCAAGGAAAGTGGCACATTTCATCACTTTTGAATATGAAATATCCCATTTGCCTTGTGTTCAAATTAACGTTGACTTTGAACACATGCAATGCAACACGAAAGATGTTTATCTTGCCTCTTTTACTTGTCCAATTTTGTTTACTCATTTTAATTACCGATTCATTCTTTAATCGATTAAGTCCATTGGTGAGTGTCCTCTAACGGAAAGAGGGCTTAAACCAAAGGTGCCTTGGGCATGAAAGAGACCTCATGCCGTTGGTAATGAACCTCCAAAGGGATTAAACCATTAAGCATAAATGTCTCAATTTCACACTTAAGCAAACAAGGGGTTTAAAACCACTTTCAAAGCAAACAAAAGGGTGAAGACCTGAGGGAGATTGTAGAGATTAAAGTGCTGAAATTAAGTGCAAAACAACACTAAAACATGTTATCAACTCAAAACCATGATGAATAAAGCATTAAAACTCCAAGCTAGTGAAGGAAATTGCACTACAACCATGCCATACAAGCCTCAACTGAACTAACCAGCCCAAAACAGAGCCAAAACAGGTTATTTCAGAGGCAAAAACATGCTGGACTAGAGTTAGGTTAAGCTAGAAAAACATGCCAACATATGAAGCTAGCTAGACATGCAAACAAGACACAAGGAGGGGAGGTTAACCCCTCCAATTTTTGACTTCAAAAGGTGATTTTTACCACTGAAAAACCTCTGAGATTTAGTGGTTAAAAGGCCCAAAAAATTTGTTTTGAAAGTGAGGAAAGATAGCACAAAAAACTTAACAAGCTAAGGAGCCAAAAGGGTGGACAACCCCCTAACTCAAAAAGGCTCAAACCACCATTTTTAGGTCACAAAAATAGAGTTTTTTACACTTCAAAAATAGCCTTAAAACAGTTGAAAAAGATAGGAAAATAAATATGCACAATAAGCTTAAATAAGGTAAGTGCTCTACCTCTGAAGCAAAGTACAATTTAGGCACAAATCCAAGCTCAAACCTCTTCCAAAGCTCAAACAAGACTCCAAGGGACCTCAACTCTATGGTGGTCAAGTTTGATTAAGGGTTGGTGTGCAAAAGTGTGGAGGAACTAGGCAATCAAGCACAAAATATCAAATGAGAAAGAGAAAGCTACAGAGAGAGAGATATTTTTGGTCCAAAATCTTCGAACCCTCAAAAAAAGGGGAGGAACCCCCCTATTTATAGAAAAACAAGTCTTGAGCTTGTAAACCATCTCACCATACACGTGTATGAAGATGTAGCTCAGTGAGCAACAGCTGGCACAACTGTCAACAAATATCTGGAAAAAGAGACCAATGGCCAATCGGCCACCACTAGTAGCCGACAAGCACAAGCCATGGCCGACAGATCCTAGGGCTGGCCGACAGGTCACCCTCTCTTCCAAGCCAGAGGCAACAAACTCTTGGTCCAAAAACATGCACAAAACAAATAAGGTTTAGAGGCTCAAAGACAAGGCGTTCCACCGAGGACTTCAGGCGCTCAAAACGAACACAAACAAGCACTATCATCGAGTGCACAAACGATGACATCCAAGTCTTGAGGACGGTCAAAAATAAGGTGTTTACAGGTCCCTTCCAGCACCTGCCTTTTAGGCAGTGTGCAACCTTTCACAGCTTGCCCTACCTTGCACGTGTGGCCTCATCCCCCGCATGTGCGACCCTAGCCCAGCAGCCCAGAGTTTTTCTGGTTTGCTCCCGGACACTCCGAACTCAACCGTGCACCCTCCGAAACAAGAGAAAAACAAACCCGGAATAAACAAGGACAGGAATTTTGAGAAAAGACATCCGGACACCAATCCCAATGAAAACAAAATGAAGAGACGTATAACGAAACCGGTCATCACAACTAGCATGGTGGTGCGCCGTGCTGGGTTTGCTTGGCGCTGCGCGTTGCTTGGTTATCTTAAGAACCATCAAGGTTAAAGTAATATGGTTACTTGGTTGGAAGCCGTGCAAAGTGTTGTGCCATATCACTTGGTTTGGAGTGATCCGGGTGTGAAAGGATAAGCCACATCCTTTTAGGAATGTGATTCCTAGTAGGATTCTACAAAGGGGAATTAGAATCCTACTAGGACTCTGCCATGCAAAACTTATAAAAGCTCAGAGTTAACCTAATATCAGGTATTGTAATCTTAGTTCCCAAATTTATAGAGCTTTTCCTCTTTGTTGATCTTATTTGCTGACTTAGGCATCAGAGGGGTTTTCAGCACACACCCACTAACTAGCTCATGTTTTTGTGATTTCAGACCATATGACGATGTTTGGAGGAGTACAAACTTGATCAACAGGATTATACAAGTACAGAATATTTCATGCTCGTACAATATCTATTACAATAATCACTCAGAGATTTGAAGATATTTAGTAGAAAAGAGACCAATAAATAAATAAATAAATAAATAACCACAGTAGGGAAAAAAAAACAGTAATTAATTTGAGCTTACCCCAATTTGTTATTGACAAAATTGGTGAAAACTCTATTTTCATGGGTGTATATCTCAATAGTTTTGGTGATAACAAATTTGATACAAATTTATTTGTGTATAAAATTACTTTTTAAATATGATGAATTTTACATATTTGCACATACTGTTCACACGAGCAAAGCTACTTTTATCATTTTGCTATACCATTTGTATTTATTATTTAATGTTATATATTTCACTATTAATTATTGATATAGATGTAATTGGTACACTTATAAGTTAACTTTTGTAATTATTACTTTTTAAATTATAAACTTAAAAAATTTTAAATAAATTATAAATTTGTTTGGTGCATTTTTTCAAAAAAAAAAAAAAAAAAAAAAACTAAACTTGATAATCGAGGACATTGAAGGGATAAATAAACACTCAATTTTTATGTTATTCTTATTTTTTTTTCAATGTTATTCCAAACAAATAACAATAGTTTCCTTTCCACCCTTAGTTTTTACCCCCTTTTGAATTCCCATAAACCAAACAACCATAAAATAACTTTACTTATTATTTTTCAATAATCAAGTATCTGAGTAGATCCCGACTAATCCCGAGACTCATGCAAAACGTCCTCTCTAACGGGGCGAGAAAATTTCGGGTTATGCTCGCAGGTGTGGCCATAAAAGGATTGATAACACTCAATGGGAGTCGAGTGTTAGACTTGATGCTTCATGAGGTGCCAAGCGCTAAGTGACAGACCATGGAATGAAGGTGAAGAAAGGGAAAACGACAACAACAATGATGATGATCACGACAAGGGAAAAGAAGAAAAATAAAATGGAAATAAAAAATAAACGTTGTGTTAAAAGTTAAAATCTCAACATTGTGACAAAAGAAGTGGTCTTACTTCTAGAGATTTGTACAATCTAGTGCTCATTTGGGAATTAAACAATGTTATAAATTTCCATATTTTTTCTTAAATGTTTTATTTTATATGTTGGTCATCATCATTATCAGAATAATTATGGTTGGTATTATGTTTATCATTCCATTTTAACTACATTTATTTCTTAACTTGATATTCCTTTATCTACCAACATTTACATGTCAGGCAAATTTAGTGCACAATTGATTAAGGAAACAAGATTTTGATTTATGTTATTTTATTTTATTTTTTAATCTTGCATTCTCTTTATATTGTTTACATAGGACATAGTGCTAGTACTGTGACAACACCGTGCTGTCAAAACAATCGGGCAACGTTCTTCTTTTAAATCTACCAACATCTATATGTGAGGCAATTTTAGTGCACAATTGATTAACAAAATAAGATTGTGAATTTTTTTTATTTAAAATATTGCATTCTCTTTATATTGTTTACATAGGATACAGGGCTAGTGCCGTTACAGTACAGTGTTGTCACAACAAGAGGGAAACGTTTAGTTTGTGTTAAAAAAAGAAAGTTTCTTAACTTGTAATTCTTTTGTTTTTAATCTACCAACATCTATAGGTGATTTACTAGTAAAGCAAAAGGAAACAATTTTATTTCTTTTTGTTAGGTTTTTGTTATTGGCAATCCTATTTGACAAAACTCTTTTTAGTTGTAATTTTGTTCAACTTTTATTTCAACGAGGTTATGATTTTTTAGATGTGAATCCAACCTGAATTGTGCCTTGCAGAGATGTTTCAGAAGTTAATTCTTTTGTGTTTCCCACTTCGCTGACTATGTCAGGGATCGAGCGGCCATAATTGCAGTCAAAGTTGTTTGTCCGCTTGAGCGGCTGATTGTGCGCTCGAAAGGAGATTGCGACCTTTCAGAAGTTTCACTCGCTTGCAAAAGTACTGGGAATTGTTTTTTTTCTGCTCGAGTGGCCATTTATACACTTGAGCGTAGACCCTGTTTAGTCACACGCGTTTTAGTCAGTCCGCTCGAGTGGCCATTCTAGTGCTCGAATGGAAATGGCGGATCTGTTTGTTATAAAAGCTGTGGTTCAGTCAAGTTTTAGTGTAAGACTTCCAAATCTTCTTCTTGGGTATTAGGGTTTTCTTCTGGAGCTTCTTTACTTGTTTGCTATGATATTTGTGAGAGTTTAATCATAAATTGAGTGGATTAGATCAAAGGGTTTGTTTGTTCTGTTTTATTCACAAAAGAGAGAGTTGTTCTTTGGTGGATTCCGGAGTGGCTCATCATCATGGATTCGACATCAGCGTTGTGGATTCAACGTTGGGCAAGACAATTTTGAGGTGAAGACGAGGCTGGAAGAGGCACATAGGGGTTGGTTCGATTCGGGCATGGATTCGCTAGGTAATTGAGAGTACACTTGTGTAATTCTTTTATGTCTTCTTAGTGGATTGTTTTGTGACTTTTGCCTGTGGTTTTTTATCACAATTGAAGGTGCTCCAATTGTGGTTTTCTCACATAAAATCGTTTTGTCGATTTGTCTTTAATTGTTTGATTGGGATTGCTATTTACTGGTTAAAATTGATATATAATCACAAAACAATATCTAGGGGATTTCTAGATTTTTCACTTTTATTTCACTTGTTGGATAGGTTGCTCTTATTATTATGACGCTTGCTAATAGTAAATGGAAGGATGATGGCAAGGGAAAAGAAGAAAAAAGGAAAACAGAAGATGGAATGAAACATTACAATATATGATAATAAAGGTGAAGAAAAGAAAAATGACAACAATGATGATTATGATTCGGGCAAAGGAAAAGAGAAAAAAGAAAATGAAAGATGAAGGAAAATGAAACAACATGTGAGAATGAAGGTGAAGAAAGGAAAAATGACAACAATGATGCTGATGATCACACCACCGCCGACGATAACAAAATGTACTCCACTAGGATTCAAACTCAAAGTCAGACTAAGACCCTAAAAAGTGTTGAAGCACAAGAACGCCACAGATGCGATGAATCACTACTAGAAATTACACTTTTGCCAACCAAATAATTTTTAATTGCAAAAAAATTACATTTGCCAACCAAAAAACAATTTGGTCAAAAAAATCATGTTTTTATTTTCCACGACTAACATGATTTAGTCGCAAAAGTCATGTTTTTGGTGAGTAATTTAAATTTTTGGTAGTGAAATATCAAAGCGGGAGAATAAAAGACAATCTCTTGGAATTATAGATGTACTTATTTTATTATTCTAAGCGCAATCTAGTTTGTATTTGTTTTAGACTTTCGATCGGTTACCTTTATTTGGTCATGCCTACTTGTCATTTACACATCATTTAAGTCGCTAACCATTTTGCAACACTATAAATAGACCGATAAGAGTGCACAAGCCCCCGACCATTCCCATCAATAGAGAAATATACATGTCAAATTTGCTCAAAATGCTTCTCTAATGGAAAAGCCATAGGTGGTGGTTATAAGAGAACTCATTTGGCTTTTCTTCCAGTTCCCCCAAACCCTAAAGGGCTACAAGAACCTGTAGACCTAATCAAGGTAAATTTCATCTGTAACTGTATGTTTTAAAGGAGAAAGAGAAGAAAGAAGTAATAGTTAATCAATGCAAAAGATAAACTGAAAGTGAGCAAAACGATGCAAATTAATTAATGAATTAGGTGATTTACCAGTGAAGCAAAAAAAAAACATGTTTGATTTATGTTCCTTCACTTGTTGATGAAGAGGTTGCTCTAATTATTATGATGCTTTGTAAAGGTAAATGGAAGGATGATGGCAAGGGAAAAAAAGACAAAAAGGAAAAATCAAAATGGAAGAAAACATAACAACATGTAAGAATGAAGGTGAAGAAAGGAAGAACAACAACAATAATGATGATGATCACGACAAGGGAGAAGAAGAAAAAAGAAAATGGAAATAAAAAAAAAAAAAAAACATTGTGTTAAAAGTTTAAAGCTCAACATTGTGACAAAAGAAGTGATCTTACTTCTAGAGATTTGCACAATCTAGTGTTCATTTGCATATTAAACAATGTTATAAATTTCCATATTTTTTCTTAAATGTTTTATTTTATATGTTGGTGATCATCATTATCAGAATAATTATGATTGGTATTACGTTTATCATTTCATTTTAGCTATATTTATTTCTTAACTTGTAATTCCTCTATTTTTAAATCTACTAACATCTACATGTCAGGAAAATTTAGTGCACAATTGATATACTTTTTCTCTTTAGATTAGTGCTCAATTGATTAAGAAAACAAGATTTTGATTTTAATTTTTGTTTTGTTTTTTTTTACAATCTTCCATTCTGTTTATATTGTTTACATATGATACTAGGCCAGTGTCGTGATAGCATGGTGTTGTCATTGCAAGAGGGCAACGTTTAGTTTGTTTTTTTTTAAAAAAAAAGCTTCTTAACTTGTAATTTCTTTGTTTTTAAATCTACTAACATCTATAGGTGATTTACCAGTAAAGCAAAATGAAACAAATTTGATTTATGTTACTTCACCTGTTGAAGAGGTTGCTCTTATTATAATGACACTTGCTAATGGTAAATGGAAGGATGACGGCAAATGAAAAGAAGAAAAAAGGAAAACAAAAAATGAAAGAAAACAAAACAATATGTGAGAATGAAGGTGAAGAAAGGAAAAACAAGATCAATATGATGATGATGAGTGTGTCAAATGAAAAGGAGAAAAAAGAAAACCGAAGATGGAGAAAAACAAAACAACATGTGAGAATGAAGGTTAATAAAGAAAAAATGACAACAATGATGTTGATGATCACACCTCCGTTGACGCTAACAAGATGTACTCCACTAGGATTCAAACTCGAAGTCAAACGCAGACCCTAACAACGGTTAAAGAACAAGAACTCCGCATAAGCAATAAATTTGTAACAACCCCATCGCGTAATACTTAATATTTAATTAGTGACGGAAATTTGAATTTTAATTGCTACTATTCTGATTTAATATGGGAATTATGAAAATTATGGAGATTGATTTATATACGATGCTATTGAAGATTTATTTGGAATTAGAAATTGAAAGCTTGATTGGCTCAAAAAAGGATAAGTAGTGAGTCGAATTATCACAATTGATGATGGAAATAAGCTTAATTTGATATTTGAAGCCTTTTGGGAGTTTGATTAAAATCTAATTCGGATTGATAAATTTGAATATAATTAATTGGGCTCTAATGGAAATTAAATTAGGTTAATTAAATTATGTGGGAATTGTGATTAGTTATGATTAAGCTAATTATGTTGTTAATGTGGAATTGCATGTGTAAGGATGTGAATTATAAGGATTTGAAATTATATCTGTTGATTATAGAAAAATCTGTTGAAATTATAACCTTTGGACGGAAAATTGGAAGTCCTAGAGGCATGACAAACTGAAATTGACTTTATAATTGTGGTTAGTATGATTTTTAGGATATAATATGAAGTTTTGTAAAAATTGATTCGTAATGAATTAATTGGCTTTATTTGGGTAAAACTCTTAAGTTAAAACTTTGAAATTGAAATTGACGACTTTAATGGGTTCAAAAACAGAAATTGAGTACATGGATATGCTAATGGGAATTTTTAGAGCCATTTGGGAAGTTTAATTAAAAATTTATTCCGTCTAATTCGTTAAGGTATGTTTGGGCCACCTTTAAGTGTGTATATATATGTGTGTGATATAAGCCATTTGAGCTCATCTTTTTCTTGTTTTAAAACACAAAAATCTGAGGAAAGAGGGGGAGAGAGTTCTAGAACCAGAAAAGAGAGAGGGAGAGCTCAAGGAGAAGAAGGAAGAGGGAAACTTGAAGAGAACGTTGAAGATAAGCTAATCCAAGGCAAGCATCTTCCTCTGATTTTATGAATACAAGTTGTATTCCTCATGAGATTATATAATCTAGGTTGAATTAAGAAGTTGAAGGGTGTAAAGTGGTGTAAATTGAAGTAAGAACCCTAAAGGAGAAGATTACTTGGTTTTATCATTTTGAGTCTAAGCTTACTTGATATATATATATATACATGAAATTGGAGTTGGATTTCTTGGATTTGTTTGATTTAAGAGTTGATTTCTTTGAAGTTACTTGACTTGGATTAGATTGTGAGAAGTTGAGCTTTAATATTGAGGTTTTGTATGGTTTGAACTCATAAAATTATATGTGAAATGAAGATCTATGTGGATTTGGAAGAAGAAGTTTTGAAAAAGAACTAAACAAGGATTTTGATCTTTCTTGTTTAAAGATTCATTGTATTTTTGATGTTTTGATTTAGAAAACAATCATAATCTCATGTTTCCCATTATTTTTACATGTTTTTGAGTGATTAGAGTTGAAACCTAGCTTGGAAAATAGAAGAATAAGTGTTAGAGCCAACAGATATTTTCGGCAGCAGAATTTTGCCCAGAGCCGCACGTGCGGTGGGGCTTCCCGCACACGCAGAAGTCTATTTCCAGCAACATTTTTTATTCTAAAATAATTGCACTTGCCCCTGTACGTGCCCTGATTTTCCTGTACATGCGGTTTTGGACCCGCATGTGCAGAACTCCCTTGTTTCAGCCCAACTTCGAATAGGCATATCTCTCTCATCCGAACTCCATTTTAAGTGATTCTTGAGCCTAAATTCAAGCCCCGGAAGTATATTTTCCAATGGTGGTGGTATCACATCCAAATTCTGCGTACACAAATAGATATGTTGGAATTAGTGTAGGTTGTTCACTTTCTTTCTAACCGTTTCATGCTATTTCTTCTCCTAACCCAGTTTCCTTTCGTTTCTTCCTATTTTCCTAGACACAGATTATGACCCATTAAGGACTAACGAGTTTAGAACCAACATAAATAATTGGTTAAGGAGAAAAGTAAAGGATCGGTTTATTTGATTAAGAGAAGTGAATTTGATCAAGAGAGTAATTCTGTGTTTCGCTATGTTATGCTATGTAATTGTGTTTGTAGATCACGATGAGGACATAGCCCAACTGCTACTAGTATTGTAAAGATACATTTTTCATTATCTATTTTGATTTATGTATGACATGATTCTTTAAATATCGCATTTTGTCAAAATGCACAAGTTTCCAAGAAATGTGAAATGAGTTATGAACAAAGAATGTGAATTGTTTATAATATGACATGGTGGGCCCAAGGCCGTTCCGTTTATCTGTTCCGTTTATGCTATGACATGATATGAATTGTTCGGTCTTTAAGACCTATTGATTTTTGGAATGGAACAACGTGTTGTACAGAACTAAGTGCTATAGTGAGAGTCACCTCTAGAGTCCGTACATACATGAATTGGGCCCGGGAGAGGTGGAGACATGTCGATGTTCCATCTACTCCATGATAAGATACAGTGATACAATATGATATGTTTGGACCTAAGGTCGTTTTGATATATGATTGGGCCCGAGGCCATTTTGTTATACGTGGACCCGAGGTCGTTCACAAAATATGATATGGATACAAATGTTTTTACATCGCTATATGACTCATGTTACGAAATGTTATTTTATATGAATAAATGGATGTCCTATTTTGAAATATGATTCTGACCCTTTGTATAAGTGGGTGTACCGCGTACCACATAAAATGTTTGGTAATGGTTTCAAATATGTATTCCATTTGCAAAGGCATGGATTTTGATACAATAAATATTTGTTTTAAAATGATTTAAGATACGTTTCAGAATTGCAAAATATGTTTTCCTAATGTTAAGGACATCATTCATTAACCTCTTTACTTTATTATTACTCACTGGGCGTTAGCTCACCCTTTTATTTTATATGTATATATAAGTGAGCCATCGAAGGATCAACATTAGAGTTTGTACTGAAGTCCGCCTCTTTGTCAAGTCTCCCAGGAAGTGCCTCTGTGTAGAGGTGTAGTGTTATTTCGCCAAGCCTACTTTTGTTTGAAGTCTTTCATATAGTGTATGAGATCTGTATAAGCTCTATTATTGTATATGTAAATATGGAAACTGTAGTTAAATAGTTTAATTATTTCAAGTCATTATCTATGCACAGCTTAATGAACATTTATTATTTTTGTTTTGTTTTTGCTGTAGGCCTCAATATGATTTGAATATTTTGAAAATTTGTCTCTGAGGCCTGACTATAGGCCGATCATGACCTAAACTTTTAGGGGCGGGTTTGGGTCGTGACAAAATCACTACAAGAATTACACTTTTACCAACTAAATAAATTTTAGTTGTGAAAAAATCACATTTGCCAACTAAAAATCAACTTGGTAGCCAAATTTTTTTATTTTCCACGACTAACATGATTTAGTCACAAAAAATATGTTTTTGGCGACTAATTTGAATTATTGGTCTTGAAAAATTGAAGCGGGAGGGTAAAAGACAACATCTTGGAATTACAGATGTACATATTATTCTAAGTGCAATCTTGTTTGTATTTGTTTCAGACTTTTGACCGGTTATGTTTATTTGGTCAAGCCTACTTGTCATTTACACATCATTTAAGTTGCTAACCATTTTGGAACACCATAAATTGACCGATATGAGGGAACAAGCCATCAACCATCCCCATCAATGGAGAAATATACATGTTAAATTTTGTAACGCCCCAAATTTCTAGCCCAAAGGATAATACAACAATCATGACTCTTTCAAGAAAAACTGAATATAAATCTCCAAACCTACATTACATAATACAATAGTTCTTCATGTAACAATACATTATTCCAACAACAAGTAAATAAACAAATAAATACCCCCAAGGGTTTACAAGTTTCCAAGGCTTGAGTCTGATTACACAAAATGGTTATTCAAACCCACACACATACGGCCCTTGGCTTACACACAGAGTCACAGCAAAATGAGAGTCTCGTACTCTCAACACACATTTCCTCGCCTTTAGTTAGGCGGCATCACCACATCTTTTCCTGCACAAAAATCCTATAGGGTGAGCATAAAGCCCAGTAGGAAATCCTTAACAAAGTATAAACATTTTATACAAGTCTCAAGAGATGAAATGCACATGCCATGCTATGCCCTTTTGAAAGAAAATCACATCTTCATCTTTGAAAACCATCATGCTCAATGATGTCATGCAATTTCAATTCTTCAAAACTTAACAATTCATTTCAAGAGCGGTAAATACGACTCTGGTAATTCCTAGTGTTAGGTTTTCATTCTTCGCAATCCCGTTTGACAAAAATCCTTTCAGTTGTACTTGTTTTTGCACTTTTATTTTAGTGAGGCTATGAGTTTATTAGATGCAAATCCAACCCGAATTGTGACTTGCAGAGAAGTTTTGTGATGTTAATTCTTTCAAGATTGCCACTTTGCTGATTATGATGGGGATCGAGCTGCCTGGTCAGCTCGCGGGGGTCTAGGGGGCAGCGCCCCTTGGCGGGTTCGGGGCAGCGCCTAGGTAGGGTCGAGGGGTAGCGCCCCCCGAAACAAAATGCAAAATTGCATTCAAAGTTGCATGTTCGCCATTGCTCGCTTGAGCGAAGGAGTTCTAGCTCGAGCGAAGGCTGCATCCGTATAAAAACCTAAAAGAGATGATTTCACGCTCGAGCGTAGGTTGTTTGGCTCGAGCGAAGCCACTTATGGAAAACATGCATTTTTGGTTCCTCGCTCGAGCGAGCATCGCAATTCAGATTTCTATAAGTACGTGTTTCTGTCAGATTTTAGGATTACTGCTCCAGATCTTCTTTTTGGATATTAAGGTTTATATCTGGGGATATTTTGCTAGTTTTCTTTGATGTTTAATTGAGTATTCAACTCATGGGTTAAGAAGAATACATCAAAGGTTCGTTTGTTCATTCTATACAAAAGAGAGAGTTGTTCTTCGATGGATTCTGAAGAATTTGAGCCTGAAGTTCTGGAGTGGCTCATCGTCACGACAATTCTGAGGTGAAGACGGGGTTGGAAGAGACACATAGGGGTTGGTTCAATTTGGGCGTGGATTCGCTAGGTAATTGAGAGTATACCTGTGTAATTCCTTTATATCTTCTTAATGAATTGTTTTGTGGCTGTTGCCCGTGGTTTTTTTATCACAATTGGCGGTGCTCCAATTGTGATTTTTTCACGTAAAATCGTTGTGTCGATTTGTCTTGATTGTTTGATTGGGATTGTTATATACTGCTTAAAATTGTTACATAATCACAAATCAACATCTAGAAGATTTCTAGATTTTTCACCTAGGTCGGTGTCTGCAAGTAGACTATACAAGTACTACCAAATTGTCATTTTTACCGGTATTAACTGGAAGGCTCGACACCTATCCGCACGGGTTTTCGGTCTTTCACCCCAAACTCTCAGGCCAACTTATTCAATATCATCTACACCACCTATCAAGACTTACCAATGTATTTACCCCAAAATCATTCCATGAAAACTTGTTTCTCAACATTCTTTTCTCAATGCAAGTTTTCAAATCAACTTTCAAAGTTTAATGTAATCAAATGAATTGATATGCAAATAACACAAAATGAATATAAATACAGTTATTCCAATTCATCATCCAATGAATAACATTATTCCCTCTTCTCAAGTATCCTCAACAATTAGTCATTTCAAGATTATTTCAACGTTTTAAACAATAATTTCCGAAATGAACAACAATTCCCATATTCCTTGAAATTCATCATTTATATAAATATAAATAAAAAAATTTCCAAACATCTATTTATTTTGACACACAAAATAAATATAACAATATCATTCATGGATTTTCAGTCTCTTTTAAAAAAAATCCCTGAATTCTAGATTTTCTCACCAAAACTATACAACTCAAATCTTTTGAAAGAAAACTTTCCAAAATCATTTTTTCTTCAATCAACGAAGATTAAAACCCATAAGATCATTTTAAAAGAACAAGAGACAAACCCATTTTCAAAATCGCTCAACTTCCTGAATCAACAATCAATTTTCAAAGCTATCGAAAGATGATTTCGAAAATCATATAGATCTTGCAAAAATATATATATAACTCTAAGAAAATCCCTACCTCAAGTTTTCGGTTTAACTCCCAACGGATTTGGAGGAATCAAAGAGAGAAGATGACTTCTAGAGAGAGAAGCTCTAGATATGGAAAATTTGGAGAGTTTTAGAGAGAGAGAACTGAAAAAGTGATATGAAATCTCCCCTTACGGACTGATATAACATGGTCCGCTCGAGCGTGAAATATACTTTCCCGTAAGCAATTTTGAATGCATTTTTCATTTTTGCTTTCGGCGAGCTGATCGGGCAGCTCGACACTCGTAAGTTGACCGGGTCAAAATCGGGATCGCTACAAATTTGCTCAAAATGATTCTCTAATGAAAAATCCATAGGTGGTCATATGAAAACTCATCAAACTTTTCTTTCAGTTCCTCCAAAGCACATACGACTACAAGAACCTATAGACTTAATCAAGGTAAATTCATCTGTATCTGTATGCTCTAAAGGAGAAAGAGAGCAAGCAAGCAATAGTGAATCATTGCAAAAGATAAACTAAAAGCGTGCAAAATGATGCAAATCAATTGATGAATTAGGTGATTCATCAATAAAGCAAAAAGAAATAGGTTTGATTTTTGTTCCTTTACCTATTGACGAAGAGGTTGCTCTTATTATTGTGATGTTTTCTAAGAGTAAATGGAAGGATGATGGCAAGGGAAAAAAAGAAAAATTAAGATGGAAGAAAACACATGTGAGAATGAAGGTGAAGATAGGAAAATCGACAATAAAAATGATAATGATCGCGGCAAGGGAAAAAAAGAAAAAAGAAAATAGAAATTGAAAATAAACGTTAGGTTAAAAGTTTAAATTTCAACTTTGCGACAAAAGAAGTGGTCTTACTTCTAGAGATTAGCAAAATCTAGTATTCATTTGGGTATTAAACAATGTTATAAATTTTCATGTTTTTTCTTAAATGTTTTATTTTATATGTGTTGGTCATTAGCATTATTAGAACAATCATGATAGCTATTATGTTTATCATTCCATTTTAGCTACATTTATTTCTTAACTTGTAGTTTCTTTGTTTTTAAATCTACCAACATCTACATGTCAGTCAAATTTAGTGCACAATTGATTAAGGAAACAAGATTTTGATTTATTTAGTTATTTTAAATCTTGCATTTTTTTATATTGTTTACATAGGATACAGGACCAGTGCCATGACAACACGATGCTATCATCGCAAGAGGGCAACATTTAGTTTGTTTTAAAAAAAGAAGGCTTCTTATTTTGTAATTCCTTTGTTTTTAAATCTACCAACATATATATGTGAGACAATTTTAGTTCACAATTGATTAAGAAAACAAGATTTTGATTTTTTTTATATTTTTTTAAATCTTGCATTCTGTTTATAATGGTTACATAGGATACAGGGCCAGTGCTGCGACAGCACTGTACTGTCACGGCAAGAGGGTAAGATTTAGTTTGTTTGAAAAAAAGAAGCTTCTTAACTTGTAATTTCTTTGTTTTTAAATCTACCAACATCTATAGGTGATTTAATAGTAAAGCAAAAAGAAACAAATTTGATTTATGTTACTTCACCTGTTGAAGAGGTTGCTCTTATTATTATGACGTTTGCTAATAATAAATGGAAGGATGATGGCAAGGGAAAAGAAGAAGAAATGAAAACATAAGATGGAAGAAAACATAACAATATGTGCGAATGAAGGTGAACAAAGGAAAAATGATAACAATGATGATAATGATTGGCACAAGGGAAAGAAGAAAAAAGAAAACGGAAGATGGAAACGAAACAACATGTGACAATGAAGGTGAATAAAGAATAAATGACAACAATGATGGTGATGATCACACCACTACCGACGATAACAAAATGTACTCCACTAGGATTTAAATTCGAAGTCAAACTCAGACCCTAACAACTGCTGAAGCACAAGAACTCACTGATGCGATAAATAATTACAAAAAAATTACACTTTTGCTGACTAAATAATTTTTAATTGCGAAAAAATCACATTTGTCGACCAAACAAAAAAAATGGTAGTTGAAATTTTTATTTATCGCGACTAACATTATTCAGTTGCAAAAATCATGTTTTTGACAACTAATTTCAATTATTGGTTGCGAAAAATTGAAGCAGGAGCATAAAAGGCAATCTCGTGGAATTATAGATGTACTTATTATTCTAAGCACAATCTAGTTTGTATTTGTCTCAAACTTTCGATCGGTTACGTTTATTTGGTCAAGCTTACTTGTCAATTACTCATCATGTAAGTCGCTAACCATTTAGCAACACCATAAATGGACCAATAGGAGTGAACAAGCCGTCAACCATCCCCATCAATGGGGAAATACACATGTTAAATTTGCTCAAAATCCTTCTCTAATGAAAAAGCCATAGGTGGTCATATGAGAACTCATCTAGCTTTTCTTTTAGTTCCTCCAAAGCACACATCTGACTACAAGAATCTGCAAATCAAGGTAAATTCATTTGTATTTGTATGTTCTAAAGGAGAAAGATAACAAGGAAGCAATAGTGAATCAACGCAAAAGATAAACTGAAAGCGTGCACAACGATGCAAATCAATTGATGAATTAGGTGATTTACCAATCAAGCAAAAAGAAACGGGTTTGATTTCTGTTCCTTCACTTGTTTATGATTCTTTCAAAGGGTAAATGACAGGAAGATGGCAAGGGAAAACAAGAAAAAAGAAAAATTAAGATGGAAGAAAATACAACAACATGTGAGAATGCAAGTGAAGATAGGAAAATCGACAATAATAATGATAATGATCGCGACAAGGGAAAAGAAGAAAAAATAAAATGAAAATTGAAAATAAACGCTGTGTTAAAAGTTTAAATCTCAACATCGTGACAAAAGAAGCGGTCTTACTTGTAGAGATTTGCACAATCTAGTGTTCATTTGGTTATTAAACAATATTATAAATTACCATATTTTTTCTTAAATGTTTTATTTTATATGTTGGTGATCATCATTATTAGAATAATTATGATTGGTATTATGTTTATCATTCCATTTTAGCTACATTTACTTCTTAACCTGTAATTCCTTTGTTTTTAAATCTTCCAACATTTACATATCAGGCAAATTTAGTGCACAATTGATAAACATGATTTTGATTAATTTTTTTCCCTTCTAATTCTTGCATTCTTTTTATATTGTTTACATAGGATACAAGACCAGTGCCGTGATAGCATGGTGTTGTCATCGCAAGAGGGAAACATTAAGTTTGTGTTTTTTAAAAAAAGGCTTCTTAACTTGTAATTCCTTTGTTTTTAAATCTACGAACATCTATATGTGAGACAATTTTAGTTAATTGATTAAGAAAACAAGATTTTGTTTTTTTTTATTTTATTTATATTTTTAAATCTTGCATTCTATTTATATTGTTTACATAGAATGCAGGGCCAGTGTCGTGACAGCACAGTACTGTTACAATAAGAGGGCAACAATTTGTTTGTTTTAAAAAAAGAAAGCTTCTTAACTTGTAATTCCTTTGTTTTTAAATCTATCAACATCTATAGGTGATTTACTAGTAAAGTAAAAGGAAACAAATTTGATTTATGTTACTTCACCTGTTGAAGACTCTTATTATTATGATGCTTGCTAATGGTAAATGGAAGGATGACGGCATATGAAAAGAAGAAAAAATGAAAACATAAGATGGAAGAAAACATAACAATATGTGAGAATGAAGGTGAAGGAAGGAAAAACAAAAACAATGATGATAATGATTGCGTTAGGGGAAAAGGAGAAAAAAGAAACGGAAAATGGAGAAAAACGAAACAACATGTTAGAATGAAGGTAAATAAAGAAAAAATGAAAACAATGATGGTGATGATCACACCACCACCGACGATAATAAATGTCCTCCAGTTGGATTGACAGTCGAAATCAGACTCAGACCCTAACAACAGTTGAAGCACAAGAACTCCATAGATGTGATAAATCACTGCAAGAAATTACACGTTTGCTGACTAAATTGAAAAATCTAGAACTCCGCTAGATATTGATTTGTGATTATGTATCAATTTAAAGCAATAAAACAATCCCAATCAAACAATCAAGACAAATCGACACAACGATTTTAACGTGGAAAAACCACAATTTGAGCACCTCCAATTGTGATAAAAAACCACAGGCAACAGCCACAAAACAATCCACTAAGAAGATATAAAGGAATTACACATGTATATTTTCAATTACCTAGCGAATCCGCGCCCGAATTGAACCAACCCCTATGTGCCTCTTTCAACCCCATCTTCACCTCAAAATTGTCTTGACGATGAGCCACTCCAGAATCTACCAAAGCTTCAGGCTCAAATTCTTCAGAATCCATCGAAGAATAACTCTCTCTTTTGTATAGAATAAACAAACAAACCTTTGATGTATTCTTCTTAACCCATGAGTTGAATACTCAATTAAACATCAAAGAAAACTAGCAAAATATCCCCAGATATAAACCTTAATAACCAAAAAGAAGATCTGAAGGAGTAATCCTAAAATCTGACAGAATCACGTACTTATAGAAATTTGGGACTGCGAAGCTCGCTCGAGCGAAGACTCTCTCGCTCGAGCGAGGAACTAATCTCGCGTGTTTTTCCATAAATGGCTTCGCTCGAGCCACATAACCTTTGCTCGAGCGTACATTCATCATTCTCAGGTTTTTTGCCAAACGCAACCTTCGCTCGAGCGAACAAGGGCGGACAGGCAACTTTGATCTCCGTCATAGTCAGCGAAGTGGCAATCTTGAAAGCATTAACATCACAAACTTCTCTGCAAGGCACAATTCGAGTTGGATTCATATCTAAAAACTCATAGCCTCACTGAAATAAAAAGTGCGAAAATAAGTACAACTGAAAGGAGTTTTGTCAAACGGGATTGCCAAGAATAAAAACCTAACATAAATAATTTTTAATTGCGGAAAAATCACATTTGTCAACTTAAAAATAATTTGGTAACCCAAATTTTTTTTATGATTTTGTCGCAAAAATCATGTTTTTGGCAACTAATTTGAATGGGCAAATTACACAAATAGTCCCTATAGTTTGAGTCTTGTGTCACTTTGGTCCCTGACTTTTCAATTGTGACATATTTGACCCTGAATTTTGAATCTTGTTCCAAATAAGGACAATTGAATATATAATTAGATTTTTTAAGGGTAAAATTGTCAATTTGATAAAATATAAACTAATTTGACAAAAATAAATGTCAAACAAATATTTTTGAATTTTAAAAAATTATTTTTGCCTACTAAAAATAAAATTATGTAAAATTGATAAATCTTTTAGACATTTATTTTTATTTTTTTACCAAATTAATTTTTATTATGTATTTGGATGATGATTATGTAAAATTAATCATATAATTTTTATTAATTTTACATAATTTTATCATTAGTGGATCAAAATAATTTTAAAAAAATTAAAAATATTTTTTTGACATTTATTTTTGTCAAATTAGTTTATATTTTATCAAATTGACGATTTTACCCTTGAAAAATCTAATGATATTTTCAATTGTCCTTATTTGGAACAAAATTCAAAATTCAGGGTCAAATGTGTCACAATTGAAAAGTCAGGGACCAAAGTGACACAAGTCCCAAACTATAGGGACTATTAGTGTAATTAACCCAATTTGAATTAACTGTCGCGAAAAATAGAAGCGGAGGGTAAAAGACAATCTCTTGGAATTACAAATGTACATATCATTTTAAGCACAATCTAGTTTGTATTTGTTTCAGATTTTCGATCAGTTACGTTTATTTAGTCAAGCCTACTTGTCATTTACTCATCAGTTAAGTCATTGACAAGCGAGATAAACCCATTGTGGTACTAACCACTTCCCATGTATCCAAAGTATTCAAACCCGATACGCTCTGATACCAAGTTGTAATACCCTAAAATAAATATAACAAGCCCATCTCATAAGTGGAAATAGAATTGAATTAACATGCCTTCATTCATCAAAGTGGATATACATGAGAGATAGATACAAGAAGAAATGAAGGTTACATAGATAATCATTTGCCTTAATGGCTTACATGTTTCCAAGATAATTCTTGGTTACAACAAAAGTAGACCTTCAGTCCCTTTGGTAGTACAAAAGTTAAGTACAAAAATAATAAGATTGAGCCTTCAGCTCCAGAGTCCTCCCGAGCTAAGTCCTTGGAGGAGGCATATCACCAGCACTTGAAAATGGTTTTTCCCAAGATAGGGTGAGCCAAAGCCCAGTAGAAACAGCCTAATACAATATATGAACTTTAACAAGGTTATAAATATGATGCACATGTTCACTACTCAAAGATCCTTCACCTTGGAACGTAACCTTGGCTTGGTTTGGGGTTTCAAGGTGACACTCTTGGAAACGCAATTAATGGATGCACGATTAACTACTAACCAATCCATTCCCAATATGACATCAAAATGGGTCATGTTCAACGGCATCAAGTCAACAAGTAATTCAGCATCCTCAATTATAACTACACATGCTCTATAAATGGATGCGACAGCCATAGTTCTCCCAGACGAAGTAGATACAGATAACACATAACCAAGGGGTTCTAGTTCCCTATTCAACTTCTCGGCAAATTTAGCAAATACAAATGAATGTGTAGAACCCGAGTCAATCAATATGTATGCATCTTGAGAGCAAATTGGAAGGGCACCTGACACTACTGTCTCAGCACTCTGGGTGTCTCCTGGCACTAATGCAAAGACTCTGCCCTGCCTCATCTGCGCCTTGCCGACATTGCTTTTCTGTGCAGAGCCCGAAGTACTCCCATTTTTCTTGCCATCATTAACATTTGTCTTCGGACAGTCTTTCATACGGTGACCTATCTCTCCACATTCAAAACAAGCTCCAGATGCCCAACGACAAACTCCAGAATGTGGCTTCCCGCAACTTGAACATGTCGGCCTAGTACCACCTTCCTGTCTTGAGTTGCTTGAACTGCCTATGTTCATTTTCTTCCTGGCATCAAATGCTCCTCGGCGATTGTCGTAATTCTGTCTCTTTCTCTGGCTCTCTCCTGAATTTTGGTATCGGTTCAGGTTAGCTTTTGCAAGGATGGCCTTGTCCAATACTCCGGCGTAAGTCGGCATGTTGAGCATGTTAACTCGATCTTGTATTGGCCCACGAAGCCCACTTTCAAACTTCCTAGCTTTTCTATATTCATCAGCGACCATGTGAGGTGCGTATCTCGCCAACTCGGTAAAAGCATGGTCGTATTCTGCCACTGTTTTGTTGCCCTGCGTCAGGGTCTGAAACTCTGTGGTCTTGCGATCTCGGACACTAAGGGGAAAATGCTTGTTATAAAATAACTCCAAAAATCTGGCCCAAGCCAAGCCTGGATTGCCTTCTCGGATCATCATCCACCATCTTCGTGCGTCGTCATCCAACGTGAATGCTGCCAATGACACCTTCTAAGCGTCAATGCTGGGAAAAATCTCAAACAACTTCTCCATTTCCAAAACCCACGCTTTGGCTTTCATCGGCTCTATACCCCCCTGGAATCTCGACGGATTCATCTTCTTGAACTCTTTGATCAAAGTTATCATGCCATCCCCATATAAAGCTGGCGGCGGAGCCACTTATGGCACTGGAGGAGGTGGAGGCGGAACTGCATGTCGGCCGTTTGTCTGCTCGGCCTGGGTAGAGGTAGTACTAGCGTCTTGTGGCCTAGGCTGTCGCAACTCACGGACCAAACCGTCGACCAACCTTTCTAATCTGTCTAATCTGTCCGCGGCATGATCTCGGCCAACTGGAGGTCTACCCCTTCTCATGATGCTAGAGGTATGCAAAATGTGACTCTTAAAACAAAATGAGCAAATAGACATGTATGCAAGTAACAAATGATCGTGCCGAGATGATGCACACCTTGTCAAGTAGCAAGCAATATGATGCAATCCTAACATTATTCTAAGGGACATCCTATGGTCTTTAGGACTCAAAGTGTGTGAATAACGTACTATAAGGAACCGGTGCTCTGATACCAATCTGTCACGACCCCATTCCACCCCTAGTAGAATGGTGCCATGATGGCCAGTAATCCGAGATTACCGAAGGCCAACTTAAAAAGCCACACACAATCAGAGTATACATATGGGGCATACGTGTGCAGAAATAATAAAATTTAAATCTAAATAGTCCACAAGAGCTGTGCATAGATCAAATGAAATGGCATACATAACGTGGTTTTACAACTTGAATTCAAATAAAATAAGGTACAAGATACATCTTGATCAAAAGGCTTCTCGAACCGACATATACAAAAGAAATGAATTACAAAGCCAAGAAGCATAATCTTCAAGATGCCACAAAATATAAGTCCAAAACATCTTGCAAAATACATCTAGGCGTCACCACCTTCTTGCTCGTCACCTACATATATATAAGGAGAGGGTGAGCTTAGATACTCAGTGAATGATATTAGTAATAAAGGTTTGAATGAATGATATCCGAGATCTTTTCCAAAACAATACATATCATAACTTTACAAATCAAAGGGATGAACCAAGTTCATCTATCAAATCTTTCAAGCTTCTTGGATGTTAATAACATCTACATAATACCAAATGATGACATTCCGGACAAACAAGCCCACGCGGAAAACCGTTAGTGGCAAAACAAGGGAGATATCTCAAACAAGGGTGCAGTTGCATTATAGTCCCCTAGCACTAAGGACTTTCAAAACAAGGGTGCAGTTGCATTATAGTCCCCTGGCACTAAGGACTTTCCTAGAATGTCATCAAAACAAGATAATACTTAATACAAAATTAGAGATAATCATTCATGCTTGAACAAACACTTTTCCAAGACGAAACAAGACTTTATCAAAACTTTATAACATAACTTTATTAAAAACACCACTCACATAGCTCTTCAAACGTAGGGGATAAAGCAAGGGTCAAAGTCCTACAAACACATAATAAAGTCTACTGAATGCACTTCAAGGAGACAAGAAGAGATGCTCAAAGATGGGTATGAAATGCATTCTTAAAACAAGTTTTTCATGAGTGCAAATGATCCCAGTATTTCTTTCAAAACTAGGTCAAGTCAGAGCAAAACACGCTGGAAGTTAAAACACTATTTTTCATCTCGGGGAACATGCTGGGTACCAACCAGGTCTTTACCGAGGTCCCACACCTCTTGGCCGAGGTGTGGTTACCAAGGCTTCGGCGAACGGCTGACTGCCGAGGTGTTCATGCAAGATAAACTAATGGTGCACGTGATCATGCAAGGTAGGCCAAGGTGAGATACGATGCTTGGCCTGAATATGAGATCTAGGCAAGAGTGGTCTTGGTGACCACACCTAGGGAAGGATGAAGTCCGGAAATCTGGGTTTCCTTCCTTGAAGAACATGAACATGAAGAATCACAAAGAACATGAATGCTAAAATTATAACTTCTTTATTCAAAATCTAAGATTTCATGATGAGTTCAAACACATGGACCTGGGTACCCATACTTGAAGATCTTATGAAAACAAACACAAAAACATGGATCTTGGTACAAACTTTCGGATCAAAACGTGGCTTTTCTTCAAGAACACATGAACATCATTTTCTCTTTCTAAAACAAACTTTAAATCAATGCATGGCTCAAGAATCATGCAAGATCATGCAATGCAATCGAATAAACATAAAAAATAACAAGAGTAAATCAAGAATCTAACCTCAACACTCAGATCAAACGGTTTAGACTCTAAGGATCAAGCTTGGAAATCTACTTCTCTCTCAAGAACTCCTCTTCCTCTCTTCCTAGAGCTTCTCTCTCTTCCTAGGACAAAGATATGACAAAATGATATGTTTTCTCTACTGCCAGCAGACTTAACCCTCTACTGGGACACGTGGCACCACCGGATTGGGTTTTCTCAAAAAGGTGACTGACTGACAAGACAAGAGCATGACAAAGTGTGTATAACAAGTAAGGTGACATGGGTACTCCGGCAGGTAATGACCTCGAATCAAGACATAGGCTTCGGCAAGTAAGGTCTCAATGATCTCGGCTGAGAAGGATAACACTTGGCCTAGCTATGCCACACCTCGGCCTAGATGTGCCACACCTCGGTCTAGGTCATACCAGTCCAGGAACAAGATCACTAGGTGCAAGGATAACATCTCGGCCTAGATAATACACATCTCGGCCTAGATAATGACATCTCGGCCAACATGCCAGGAGGAAGGTGGAGGTCAACCAAAGTGGTTCCAAGATGGTCCTAGGTGTAAGAGGTTCAAAGGGGAAACCTAGGCTTAAGATGACATCGGCTACACACACACCAAACAAGAAACAAAACATGTAAGCAACACTTAGACAAAATGAATCAAGGTCTGTAGATGCAAATTTATCAAGACAATTCATGTGAATGCATGCGAGTTTGACTAGGATAAAGTGAGGGTTGTCACAACTGGTTTACCATGGAGGAGGATTATATTGGTTTTGTTCGGCGTTGCCACAAATGCCAAATCCATGCAAATCGCATCAATATCCCGCCATCGAAGCTGTATAACATGACTTCACCATGGCCTTTTCCAGTCTGGGAAATTGATGTTATTAGGGTAGTTATGCCAATAGGGTCGAATGGGCATGAGTATATCCTGGTGGCAATAGACTATTTTACAAAGTGGGTCGAAGCACAATCCTATGCAGTGTTGAAAGCGTCGCATGTAGCCAAGTTCATCAGGAATAACATTATTTGTCGTTATAGGGTCCCAAATGAGATCATTTCAGACAATGGCTCCCATTTCAAGAGAGAAGTGATCGACTTTTTGGAAAAATATAACATGGCTTTTCATAAGTCATCCACATATCAGCCGCAAACCAACGGAGCTGTTGAGGTTGCCAACAAGAACATCAAGCACATTTTGCAGAAAATGGTTGAGACTTACAGGGACTAGCCGGACAAATTGCCATTTGCTCTCTAAGGCTACAGAACATTAATTCGGACATCTACTGGGGCAACTCTGTATTCTCTGGTTTATGGGATGGAAGTTATTCTGGCAATTGAAATAGAGGTTCCGTCGCTGTGGGTTATGGCTAAGTGCCAGATAGCAGAAGCGGATTGGCAGCAGAGCAGGTTCGAGGAACTTATGTTATTTGACGAGAGGAGACTGAAAGCACTGTACCATGTTCAAGGATATCAACGAAGGATTGCCAGGGCTTTGAACAAGAAAGTTAAGTCTCAGAATCTTAAGGAAGGGGATTTGGTGCTGAAAGACAATCGAGCTCCCATCCGTGACCCTAGGGGCAAGTTCAGACCTAATTGGACTGGTCCTTATATCATCAAATCAATCTGGTCGGGTGGAGCTATTATTCTTATGGACCTAGATGACCTAGAATTCTCTCAGCCAATCAACATGGACAAGTTGAAGAAATACTACCCCTGAGTGGCTCCCTAGGCCGAAAACCCAAAAGGGCGACCTAGGCAAAAGTTAGAGCACAAAAAATTGGAAAAAAGAAAAACTGATCTCACAAGGTTGAAAACCTAGAAAGGGTGGCCTTGGCAAAAGTTAGAGCGCAAAAGGAGAGTGTTAAAACCCGAGTGAACCTGAACCGAACTACGTAAGGCCTGATTTCCATATTCGGAATACGTAGGCAACTTCATTCTGAAGTCTGGCCATAAACACTTCCAAATCAACTGTGTCTATGTGTTTGATCAAGGCATCTTTGTCCACTCATTATCTGAAAGATCGGTTGTGATCCTTACCCTGAAAGAAAAGCTAATTACAGTGCTGAGCAGTGCTATTCAGTCTAGGGGCAATTTTCCATTTCTGGATTCGGGGTTGTACATCTCGAGAATAGATTCGAGGTGTGTCCAGTTGTGATCCTTATCAAAGATGGTTTTGAAAAGTTTTGATAAAAATTGATTTTGTTCAAATTAATCTTTTTACAACTTAGACCATTTTTGGACCAAAAGGAAAATTTTCAGTGCCCACAACTCCAATTTCATTGATTTCAATACAAAGTTCTCTAACTCTTGATACAAATCAAAGTTACTTTTATTACATTCAAAAGGAAAACTTGAAAGTTAGATCAAAGCAATAAACTCGGGGCATAGAGAGTTAGGTGTTCCTGTGTCCCCTCCCAGAGCTTATGGAAGCTTCAGATGCTAAAGTAGGCCTGGTTTGTGCCTCTTCTTCGAGCCAAGCTATGCATTCGCTAGATAAGGCGCAGTTGAAACTAAGGACAGGTGCCAAAAGTTCTCTCGTCCTCCAAACAATGGGATATCGAGCCAACTATGAACCTCGAATTGGGAAAGGAAGCCGGGTGATCTATCCCCCTTTCTGGGCAAGTTTGGTCATGTCCAAACTGACGCCTGAATCGGAACGAAAAGTAGAATACATAGTGTGTCAAGCCAACCAGCTGAATCCCAGGTTGCTGAGTCATGCTGTAACTCATCTCAAGCAGATCAAACCAGGGGCAACGCCAAGCAATGTCAGCAGAGAAACTATGGACGCGCCCCGAACGTCTCGACGCTCCGCGTGCGAAGAGATAGCGCGGGGTTCCGTTCTGTTCATTGGGCTTACCACAGTTCAGACTCAAATGTCACGGTTCTGAATCTAATCTCACAATGTGCGATGTGAGACCGATAAATCAGCAAAGAGTCCAAATCCGGCAAATCGTTTTGGAAAACTGATTTTTAATAAAGAAGTGCCAAACATGGACTACTTTTCCAAATACAGAGTCGCCACCTAAATATTTTATTTTAGGGAAATTTAGGAAACCCTGACTCGTGCCTAAGGCCATGTGTCCGTCATCACCAAAGTTGCCTCGGCTCGGGAACTTGGGTACGATTGAGAAAGGTCATTTAATGAGCACCCCCGCTCGTCCGATCAAAGATCGGCCTGTACTAAGCATGATATCTTGTTTTTGAAAACACATGTGTTCTTATTCCGGTTAATTAGCTAATCTTACTATGTGATGTGCACAGCAAACAAGTATAGACTAGATCGCCTAATTTGGAACAAAGCATCGCATATCCGTTTGTTTGGAAAATGGTTTGAAGTTTGCTACTCGCAAATAGGCTAAAATGCGGATTTCAATGAATTGTTCCAATTCAGGTAATCCAACCTTCACCCACAAGCATTCAGGCAGTTAATCAACTAAGCTGTTAGCCTCATGGTAAGCATGCTTTCATGGCAACATTAACATACATGCAATATGCTAAAGCGTAAACACTCAGAGTGTACTCTGAGCCAAAACAAAGAACTAGTTAGAAATCAATGCATGATCCTAGTTCATGTTAAGATGGCTAATGCAACACATGCGAAAATGCAACTAAAATAGGCTCGGCTATTCTAGAATGTCATGTGAAATGCAACTTGATACATGTATTCAAATTGGAATTGAAATACAATGCAGTTAGTATGATGCACCGAGCCCGGTGCATGCAATACAGATGAATGATGCACGCATGCGAAGCATAAGGTATGCTAAATGAAATATGCCCTAAAACTAACCATCGTAAGCGGTTAAGTAAAATGGAGAAAGAAATAGAGGTTGGAAGACATGCATCACACACACGCACGCTTATTACAACAATACGCCCTCTCAAGGGAGGGACCGAATAAGAAGCTAACTAGCTAATCTAAGCTAATTAAACTAGTTATTACACATCAAATTAATTAACTAATCCTAGTTAACTAATTATTACAAAACGAATTGAATAGCTAACGCATTAACTAATTAAAGTACAAACCAAAGCAAAAGCAAGCTATCTAAGCATGACAGCTAAGGAAAGCAGTAAAATAGGAGGTTCTCGAAGGGAAAAGACTGGATGCATGCTCGGTCACCTCGTTCGGAAATCCAATGCGATGCCCCGATTTGCCTCTGTTTTCATTTGTTTTCAGGAACTTGCACCAAGCTCCAGAAAGCTGAAACTTCACCTTGGGAGTCCTGTGGGAGGGTGGCCGACCACTTTTGGTCTCTCCAGACACCTGCCGACCACTTTTGGTTATTGAATAACCAGAAAAGTGGTCGGCCAGCTAGTTTTTCTGGCTGGCCGGCCAGTTGTTGCTGCTGAACTGCAATTTGCTGCAACAGAGAGCAAGAAAGGGCATGGCAATGTATTTGCAAGATATGTGTGCACAACCACCCTCCCTATCATGTCATGAACTCAAGGGGGTGTGGTTCTCAACCCTTGGGCCACCAATCGCGCATTTCAATGCATGATGGCCGAAAGGCGAAGTTGCACAATTCAATATGGAAATGAATGCACAAGTAAACACATAAGGCCTAAAACCCTATCATGCTTGATCAAGAGCATCGGCGACCAAGAATTGAGGCACGTTTCATCACTTCAAGTATGAAACGTCCCTCGTTGCTCGTGTTTGGACTAACACCTATTCCAAACACAATGCAACACATAACATGGCATACTCAATGCAATGTAATGCAACCTTAGCATGCAAACATACAACTACATGGCATGCGCAATGCAACTAACAACATAGCATACACAATGCAAAGGATAGCATGGCATACACAATGCTAAATGCTAAGAACTAGATGGCATACTCAATGCAAGGCAATCATAAGGTTCTAAACACCATGTAATGCATGCATGCACAATGCAATGCAACAAGGGCAACAATATGCAATACACCAAGCATGCAATAACATGCAAACCACAAACTCAATGGACTTAAACCGAAATGGACAGACCTTGGTCATGCCAAAACAGTGGCCATAATGCTAAAATGAAGGCACCGAAAACACATACAAACATGCATGTTAATTAGCTCACCAATTAAGGCACTAAGGTGCAACTCTCAAGAACACGTAAAGAGTGAAAAGCATGGAAGTATAACAACACCAAGGGCACTGAAATTAGACAAGAAATGATGCCAAATCATTTAATCAACACAAGCATGGCATGCTAGGGTCCTTAAAGCATGATGCTAGTAAAGAGGATTACAAAGGAAGCATGCAATACATGGCAAATATGCATGAACTAAGCATGGACAAAGCTCAAGTAGGTCAAAGTAAGGACCTAAACATGCTGAGATGAGGGCTCAAAGGCCTAGGCATGCAAGCATACGAGCTAAAGCATAAACTAGGCAACAATGCACAACACTCAAAGGCACTTAAAGCATGATTGAGGTAGGAACATGGCAATGCTAAATGCTCTGAAATGTCATGTTAAGTGATGTCAAATTATGTACACAACACAAATGAAGCATGCAATGGTGCTCAAAGCTTGAGGCAAGCAAGAGCATTTGTACTACAAGTATACAAAACATGAAGCACGTGACCAAGGAAACCCAAAACAGTCCTAGAACATGTTAAAATGAGTCTAAAACATGCATGGAAGGAAACCGAAACAAGCTAGCATGGAGGGCATAAGGCATGACGCATACAAGGAAAATAAGGTGGATTACACTACACCTATTAGGACCAAGCATGGAATGATTTAACCAATAAAAATTAGAGTTATATCATGGCAAAATAACCCCAAATAAGCACTCAAATGATGGCTCGCAAGCTATGGCATGAAGGCATACACAATGATTCATGTTAAGGCATAAAAGGGCAAACCCTCCAACGCATTGAATGAGTGACAAATGTGAATGCATGGCCATGAAACATGGACTGAAATCACATAATAAATGATGCCAAATCATTGAAATAGTCCAAGTAATGCATGCTAGTGGACTCAATACACAAAGCTAACAAGCTAGGTTGAACCATAGCTATGCAAAGCAAGTCATGCATGACCAAGACAAGACAAATCAGACCTTAAACATGCTAAAACATGAACAAAGTCTTCTTAGAGCTGAGCCAAAAGCATGCTAAAATGACATGTCAAAGCATGATGCATCTTAGGCAATTTCATGGGATTGCACTACAGGTGCATGAGGCATGCAAAAGGTGACCAAACCAAACCCTAAAAGAGGTATGACATGGTAAAACAACACCTAAAACATGCTGAAATGGAAAGAAAACAAGCTAGAATGACATGCTACTTCATGAAGCATACAAGACTAGTTTGTGTGATTTACACTACAAGTGTATAAACCATGCATGGAGTGACCAAACCAAGTAAAAATAGTGACATGCCTTAGCAAAATAACCACAAATACAAGCTAAGATATGGCCAACATAAGTTTAACAAAGGTGCTCAAACATGAGGCATATGAAGCTAGTAAACACAATACAAGAAGAGGGGATGACCCTCTCCTATTTAGGACTCCAAAACCACCTTTCCACCACTGAAATGCAATGGCTTCAACAAGAGCCTAAAGGGATGGCTCAAAACAAGGCCTAACAAGGCCTAAGAGGGGGTAGATCACCCCAAACGAAAAAGTGACCTTAAACAAACTTTTTAAGCATGCAAAAATAGAACTTTTTCCAGTTAAGAGCCAAGCTTAAAATAGTATGCAAATACAGCTAAAAGCTTAAGCAAGAATGGGGGATTTAAGGGTTAAAGACTCACCCTTGATGACCCTCTTCAAGGCTGGAACTCCAGCAGGTTTTTCAAGCTCAAACCAACCCAAGAACACCAAAGACAACCTCAAGAGACCTCAGCAACAAAGGTATGGTGTTTTAGTGTGTGTTTGTGCACAAAAGTATGATCAAATGACACTTTTAAGGCACAAAATGAAGAACAAGAGTAAGATAGATACAACTATGTAAGTATATCTCTCAAGGCACAAAATTTTGAACCTAGAGGAGGGAGGGGGAGCTTCCCTCTTATAGAAGAGGAAGGACAAAGCTTCTAGGAGAAGCTAAGCACCAAGGCAATCCCTCCATGGCTCTAATGTCCTCCAGACAACTGGAGGAAAATATCTCCAAAAAGGTGTCAAAAAGTAACCGACCACCTGAAGTGGTCGGCCTGCTACTTAAAGTGGTCAGCCGACCACTTCAAGCGGTCTTCTAGAGCAAAAACTGGTCGGCCATGCTGGGAGAGAGTCCAGGGCATGAAAGAAGACTAGTGGTGTGGTGGCCGACCAAAAAATGTGGCCCAAAGACCAAGCAAGCCAGTTATCCGACCAGAAAACTGGCTGGTAGAAGGAAAAGTGGTCTCCAAGGAGACAAAGTGGTCTCCCTCCCTTCTACCACCTTCCAAACAAGGAAAACAAGGTTTGTACCAAAAACAAACCAAAGTGGATGCAAGACGAGAGATCGGGAGGCAAAGCACGCGGCCAAAAGCCCCGAAAACTAGCTGACGAGCATCAAAAGTGGTATGCAACCACAAAAGTAGTCTCCCGGACCACAGTGTTCCTCTAGGCAGAGGCAACAAGGTGTGGTTCAAAAACCACGCCAAATAGAGAACGTTAAGCGGTCCCGAGACAAGGTGCGCGACCAAAGGCTCCAAAAATCGGAAACTAGTCTCCAAACGGGAAAAGTGGTCTACGACCACGAAGAGATGGTCTACAAGACCTCTCCCTCCCTCCGGGAAAAGAAACAATATTTGGTTTACAAACTGAGCCGAAGCATAAAAGAGTTCAGAGGGCCGGAGGCAAGGCTCTCAGCCAAAACTCCGGAGACTCGAAACGAGCACAACATGCACCATCACCGAGCACTCAATCAATGACGTCTAAGTCTTAAGGTCGGTCAAAAATGGGGTGTCTACACGGACCTGTTTCACATCCAATGGCACCACCACCCTTCGTTCAGGAAATCAACTAGCCATTGGCGAAAGAAATAGCCTCGTGCTCAATATGTAGGGCAAGAGTCCACTACCTTTAACCTGTCCATGAGCCATATCTAGGGAGGGATGAAAAATAAAAGAGATTAAAGAATAGAGAGGTGTATGTGGAGAGAAAAAGTGAGAAAGGGTTTTGAGAGAAAAACGGAGCCTAAGTGCCGAGTGATGTGAGAAACACATATGAGAAGGGTGGGAAACATTACCTAAAGAAGTAGTGGACTTCCTGTGAATTTGGTCGTCTCCTACTAATGGAAGGCATCCAAGCCCATCAAAGTCTCGGCCAATACTAAGCCAATGCAGCTCTTGCCCTCCTTCAAGCCTTGAGCTACTTCGATCAAACGAATGGTAGACCCTTCGAAACTTAGGGCAAGAAGAAAATGAGCCAACATACACAAACAAAGGGTGTGTTGCCGAAAACCCCACCAAAGGAAATCCCTTCGGTCACCGGCGTCAGAAAATCGATGAATCAAACTGGGGATGTCTAGTTCCCCATTGTGAACTAAAGATCAAGCCTCATGCAGAGTAAGCCCACACATCCATCCTAAAGCTTGGATGTGACCAAAACGGGACTGAGGCAAGATTTCCTCGTCACGTCGGGATTCCATCAAAACTTGGAATTCTTCAATTGTCGGACACATCTCTTGTCCCCCAAAGCTGAAAACATGTGTGATCGGGTTCCAACACCTAGCCGCGGCTTGAAGGAATGGAAAACACAGTGGAGAGCAACTCAACGGGAATAGTGCATTTATCCCAAAACCTCGAAAATTTATTTTTTCCAAGCCATCCAAAGTTGCAATCCAATTTGAGAGTTTTTCGGCAAAGAATGGCTCCATTTGTGGCAAAAACAGAGCTGGAACGAAGAAATTACAAAGTCCCAGCTTTTGTAGAAGATAAGGCACTGAGTGGAAGACAAGTGGCAACAATTTGGAGGTCCCCCACACTGATGGCCAACCGTCCAGTGGTGATGGCTGACGGCCACCTTTTGTAGCCGACCGGCCACCACTGGTGGCCGACAGCCTCTGTTCATGGCCGATGGTCTCCTGGTTTGTCCTGTGGTCAACTTGTATGTCGGGAGTGCTGAGAACCTGTGTTTTATTCTGCTCTTTGTGCGTTGTGTTATCTTGTCTTGGTTAGTTTTGTTGAGCTGTTTTGTTTTAATTTGTTTGTCGAGTTGAATTTGTCTTGTTTTGCTTATTGAGTTGTATTTGTTTTGCTTATGGAGTTGTATTTGTATTGTGTTGATTATCGAGCTGTTATTATTAGTTGTTCGTCGAGTTATTTTACTCTGTTTGTTAAGTGTTGGTCGGTTCATTACTTGATTAAGAACGTTGTGCCAATACGATGTTCAATTTCCATCAATCTTGTTTTTATGCAATGTGGTGCTCGTGCGGTGCTCGGGATGCAAAATACAACACTTTTTCATACAAAAAGTTGGTTTTCATTCCAATCACGGTTACTTTTTTACAAAAGAGTACAAGTTTTTAAAGAAAATAAAACTGTCTAAGATGTCTAAGATGTACAATGTGCTAACACTACTAGCAAAAAGAAACTACGCAAAAACATATGAATCAGTGCCAGCTATCTCAGTCTCGAGAGGCCCTCTTCGTCCTCTTCCTGGGCACGGACTCAGAGCTGTCTCCGTCAGCGCTCCTGTATATACCTCCCTTTGAACCAGAATTTGAACCAAAGTCATCACCGCTCTCTGCCTCAAAGCCTGGCTCAGCATCATCTCCACTAGCAGAACCCGAGCCAGCATCATCGTCTCCACTCTCGGATGACTCGGCGTGCTGACCCACAGCCTCCTCGGTCTTGCTGGTCTCATCGTCGTCATCGCTCGTGATAGGCTCTAAAGGGCTCCCCTGATCTCGACCATGACGTCTCCCTCGGCCGCGTGTCGGAGCCTGTCTCTCTCTCCTCCCTGCCGCCAGAGGGGCATCGTTGGTGTCGGTGCTGCAGGTACTACTGGTCCCATTGGTACGGGTGGAACCTGAAAGGATAGTTCATGTTAGTAACAGCATGTATATCAGATGTGATGCAGAGGTCAGATACAGTGTGTGAATGCAGTGTGTCAGATGTGATCCATAGATGTAGTGTATTAGTGCAGTGTGGGGAAGTGTTCAGTTAAAATGTCAGTTTCAGTGTGTCAGCAGAAATTTGATGATTGGAATGTAAGAAAACTGAAGAAAGTACCTGAATGCTATAGAAGTCGAGCAATGCCTCTCTCATCAATATCATACTCTCGAATGAAGCTACTATCTCGAGCAATCCCTCGACGTACCCTACAGGTTCCTGCAAACGTATCGGGAAAGATCAATATCTAGAAGGAATGAATATCTGAGTATCTGAGCGAGAATGGAAAAAATAAGAACTGTAGTGCATACCGAAGGTGAATCAGGCGCTCTGACATATCTGTGCCCGGCCGATGCAGGCTCAATAGGAATCTGATAGGCCTCTCCAGTGTGTCGCCAACATGTCAACTCAGTCGGAAGCGCAGGCCAACCGAAGCCTTGTCTAACAGAGGACACCCCTCTAACCCTGTCTCTTGGCGCTCGAGCCCTGCTCATCGAAGGGACGCCTGCTGCTCTCCCTGCACGAGCACGAGTACCCATCAAGGGAGGCATGAGATGCGTCTAGATATATGTCGCATAGTTCCCCTCTCCAAGAAAGTAGTCGGCATCCACACCTCGTGTAAAGTCGATCACCTCCTGGGAGGAGAGACTCTCTGTAGCCCGTATGGATGGCGGAGGTAGCATGGGAACCACTTGCAACGGAAAACCCAAGGTCTGGCATAGTAAGCGCTCGCCTAAGAACCAGGCTCGACCTACTGGTCCCTTGAGTACAAGCCGGTAATGGGAAGCGCCCCAAGTGCCAGCAAACTAGTACCTGACACCCTCAGGGATCGTCGCCCAGGGCTACCATGAGATCTGTAGACAGCAAATACACAGATTGTTAGTTGCCATTAGATATGCCATATGAATCAAAGCTAAAGTAAAGTAGAAATAATTGTGAGTTTTAAGTTACCTCTGTTGCAGTCACCGTGTCAAAATACCAGCGGAAGAATGAGAAGGACTCCCTGGTCCTCCTCACGCACCTGTCATCGTACCGATGAGAGTAAGGTACAACAGAAGGCATCTCCACCTCCGGCTCTGGGGCGAGGGTCAAAAAATATGCATATACCCATAGCTGCAAAAAGCAAAAGGGCGACAATGAGTATACAACAGATAAACACAGGTAACATGGAAAGCAAAATATGTGTGCAATGTGCAAAGAATGCAGAATACAGGGAGGATGCAGAAAGCAGAGTGTATAATGCAGCGTATAGAAAGTACAAATGCAAAGCAGAGATCAGACTATGTGTGTGCAGTGTACAGAAAGTACAAAGCAGAAAGCACGGCAAGAAATGTAAAACAGAAAAGTAAAGCATACCTCCCAGGCTCTCCAGTAGCCACCGACCCTGTTCCCGCTCCTGTGGGATGTCGAGCTCATGTAGCTGTACAAGGTAGCGAGGCCAGCGCCGCCCCAATTGTAAAGCCAGACCCGAGACAAGTCCACCAAGGCACTCAAGAGATATAGCCCGACGATGTTCACCCTGTCGGCGAACAAAGTGGTGCCAAAAAGGAACATCAAGAAGCCTCGGGCGTACTGCTCAATCTCCTTTCGGGTCTCTGGCTCTGTCCCTCTGAAATGATCCACAAACCAAGTATATTGAACCATCCCTGATCGACAGAGAGGTGGGCGTGCCCCCAGCAGGTAGATCCAGGCGGCCTCTCACTCGCCCATGTCTGTATCATAAGGGATCAGCCGACCCCCTACCTCGATGCCAGTGAGCATAGCGAAGTCATAGGGAGTCATTGTCATGTCTCCCGCAGTAGAAAAGTGGAAAGAGTTGGTGGTGTCCCACCACCTCTCTACTAGTGCGCCAAGTAAGGGCCTGCTCGCTATGAGACGCAATAGCCCCATGCAGAATAAGTCGAATCTGGCCTCATCGATAATCTGGCGGACGCCAACGAGGAGGCCTATATACCACTCCCTCGCAGATGTGGCTCTGTATCCTTGGATAGAGTGAGAGTCCTCCTGTAATCAGAATGTGTTTGAGAAGGTAGTGTAAAAAATACAATGCAAGAATGTGTTTGAGATAAACAGATGAAAGAGAACGTAAGCATGATCGATGAAAGAAATGCAAGGTACATTGCGGAAAATGTAAGAAGACAGTGTATACCTCGGTGGCGCCGTACGGTAAATGAGACTCTGGCTCTCACAGCAAGAGATCCTCTGGCACGCCTCGTGCAAAACCTCTAAAATGACGAATAGTATCGGGCGGTAACACATACACCTCAGGGTGATATGTCTCCGAGTCAAAAGATCGAACCCTGGGTGGTAATGGTACATACTCGGGATCTGCCTCCATCCTTGGAGAAGCTCCGTCATGGGAAATGTCATCTGCCATCTGGAAAAGAGGTAAGAAAGTGGGCGAAAATGAGGAAAATGAGTGGAGAATGCCAAAAGTCAACGAAAGTCAACCCTCGAAGAGAGAAAAAGGGAAGAAAAAGTCAATGCCCGAAAAAGGTCACTAAACCCAAGAAGAACTCGAGGGCAACGAGCCTCAAATGATGAAACTCCAAGAAAAAGCACCAAAAACAAATTCTAATCGGTTCAAAATGAAGGAAATCAAGAGGTTTTTAGCAAATCAAACGTTCGTGGGGCGTTGGAAAACGCGTATAAAGCGCGGATCTAGAGGGGGAAAATGTCTAGAGAGAGAAATGGAGGATTTTTGGCAATGGGGGTGTGTGCAAATGAAGTTTAAGTGTGTGTATTTAAAGACCCGACGTAAAAAGACCGAAATGGCCCGAAGCTGTCATCAGTGGCCGACAACCTTCAGGTGTGGCCAACAAGTGGCCGACGACCTCTCCTTGTGGCCGACAGGTTCTCAGTGCTCCTACATTGGGTCTTTCTGCTATTTCGTGTCCTCAATTCTCGAGAAAGTGCAAGAAAAGTTCACTTTTAAGCTCAAATTGCCTATGCGGAAGCTCTGAACCGTGTCTTTGGTGCACAATTTATCACTAATCAACATCAATGACGTGTATCCTTTTAAAACATATTGCAACTCTTCCGAGAGGTAAATCGGAAGTTGCGACTGAGTCGGTTTTATCAAACACGCTTTTGTCATTGCATAGAACATGTATCTCTTTGTCGTTGCATGGGACCGTGCATTTCACATGTGAACTTTCATAGAATGTGTACTTCTCACATTTGCATAGAGCATGCTTCCATTTCCCATTCACATAGAATATGCATTCCGATGTTGCATAGGATGTGCATTGGCTAATCTTACATAGAATATGTATTTTTGTACTACTGATCGTGCATAGAATATGCATTTTAACTATTGCATTAAATATGCATTCTGGTGTTGCATAAAACATGCTCCGGTTCTCGTTGCATAGAATATGTTTCCATTTTGTTTCTCGCATGTTTTGCATAAAACATGTCTCTAACATTGTATCATGGTTATTCGTCTTGCATGGAACATGCACTCTTATTATGATATATCTGTTAAGTCTCTTTCTTAAGCAGGTACGATATTGTATGTGCGGTTCATTTAGAGGAGCTCCAGGTGAGATCATTCTTGTCCTTCGAACTCCTTGTTTTGGTTAAAAGCATTCGGATGTGTTCTGATGTTTATCACCACTCCCTGCTTTGGTTAAAAGCATTCGGATGTGTTCTGATGTTTATCACCACTCCCTGTTTTGGTTAAAAGCATTTGGATGTGTTCCGATGTTTATCATCACTCCCTGTTTTGGTAAAAAAATATTTGGACATGTTCCGATGTTTATCACCACTCCTTGTTTTGGTTACAAACGTTTGGATGCGCTCCGACAATTATTACTGTTCCTTTTGGTTCAGAACAGTCGGGTGCGTCCCGATGTTCACACCAACCCTTCTCTCCTCCTGCGTGCAACGCGTTAGAACCTTGTTTGACGCCTCGGGTGCGTCTGTGATTGTATTATTCTTTGCCTTTCCTGCATGATGCGTAGTTAAGCTTGCATAATTTTCTTACATCCTTTCTGCATGAAATGTGGTTTGGTTCATGTTTACTTACTTCTATTCATGTTAGAGGTTGCTATACCTTACTTTGGTTTGTTTAAATGTGGTATTTCTTTGCATAACACTTGCATCTGGATGTTTCATTACAGCCTCATTGCATGATCATAAGTTATATTCTTGCATTGTACATATCACTTGCATTTTGCCCCAGAACTACGCTAGTTTGATTCCTTGTAAAGGGATACATAGGCAGCCTGCGGGCGTAACCGTTCTTTGTTTTGTTTGTTTGTTTATCCAAGTCTTCGGCCTTGTCAAAAATAGGTCGTCTCTGGGCTTTGACATTTACTCACGTCATTTCATGACTTTTGAGTTCTGTCAAAAATGGACAACTGTAGACACCCCATTTTTGACCGTCCTCAAGACTTGGACATCATTGTTTGTGCACTCGATGATTGTGCTTGTTTGTGTTCATTTTGAGTGCCCGAAGTCCTCGGCGGAACACCTTGTCTTTGAGCCTCTAAAACTTATTTGTTTTGTGCATGTTTTTGGACCAAGAGCTTGTTGCCTTTGGCCTGGAAGAGAGGGTGACCTGTCGGCCAGCCCTAGGATCTATTGGCCATGGCTTGTGCTTGTCGGCTACTAGTGGTGGCCGACAGCCATTGGTATCTTTTTCCAGATATTTATTGACAGTTGTGCCAGCTGTTACTCACTGAGCTGCATCTTCATACACGTGTATGGTGAGATGTTCACAAGCTCAAGACTTGTTTTTCTGTAAATAGGGGGGTTCCTCCCCCATTTTTTAGGGTTAGAAGATTTTGGACCAAAAATATCTCTCTCTCTCTCTCTCTCTCTCTCTCTCTCTCTAGCTTTCTCTGTCTCACTTTATATTTTGTGCTTTATTGCCTAGTTCTTCCACACTTTTGCACACCAACCCTTAATCAAACTTGACCACCATTAAGCTGAGGTCCCTTGGAGTCTTGTTTGAGCTTTGGAAGGAGGTTTGAGCTCAGATTTGTGCCTAAATTGTACTTTGCTTCAGAGGTAAAGCACTTCCCTTATTTAAGCTTATTGTGCATATTTATTTTCTTATCTTTTTCAACTGTTTTAAGGCTGTTTTTGAAGTGTAAAAAACTTTGTTTTTGTGACCTAAAAATGGTGGTTTGAGCCTTTTTGAGTTAGGGGATTGTCCACCCTTTTGGCTGCTTAGCTTGTTAAGCTTTTTGTGCTATCTTTCCTCACTTTCAAAACAACTTTTTTGGGCCTTTTAACCACTAAATCTCAGAGGTTTTTTAGTGGTAAAAATCAACTTTTGAAGTCCAAAATTGGAGGGGTTAGTCTCCCCTCCTTGTGTCTTGTTTGCATGTCTAGCAAGCTTCACATATGTAGACACCCCATTTTTGACAGCCCTTAGGACTTGGGCGCTACTGATTGTTTACTTGGTGATGAAAGTTGTGCAGTGCAAAGGTTCGATTTCTTCGGCAATAGGGGCTTCAAATCCCAGCTTCATACCCCTTTTTGGACCAAAGCATTTTGACTAAGATGATTTTGAGACCTTAAAACTCTCTCTTTCAAAATATTTTTGAAAATGATTCTACGATGCTCCGAGGCTCGCATTTTGTTAAATATTGTGTTTTTTGGTAAACCGAGCAAGGACAAAGTGGAAATGAATGAAAGAGAGATAAACTCTTTGAAAAATCTTTCAAAACACCTTATTTAGGGGTTTGGAGTTGAAGAAAATGGGAGAGGAGAGAAGAAAACTAGTTGAGGAGAAGTTCGGCATGAATCCGGGTAGGACTGAAACTGAGCAGTCTTCACTCAAATGAGCATAACTTTTTTCACAGTGGGAATTTTGATATGAGGCTGTCACCATTGGAAAGAATACTTCCAGGGCTTCAATTTAGGCTCAAGAATGACCTGCAAAGGAGTCCAGATGAATGAGATATTCCCATTTGAAGTCGGGCCCAAAAAACAGACTTTTCTAGCCAACTAGAGATGGAGAATGCTGGCCATAAATGGGATTTTTTGGCCATGTGCCAGCCATGAATGGCCTATGCCAGCCCCCTGCCGTCCAAGAGTGTCCCATGCCGGCCAACAATGTGTATGTGCTGGCCATCAATGATCCAGTGCCGGCCATTGATGCAGAAAGTCAGTTTTTGGCAGATATTTTTGTTCCAGCTGTTACAGCTGTCCCTTTTGGGATATTTTCGACCTGAAGTTGCATTTTGCTATACATAGAGAGGCTTCTCTATTTTTTTTTAAGGTTAGAACAATTTAGCAAAGGTTTGGGAGTCTCTCTCTCTAAATCCTCTCACTCTGGATTTCTCTCTCTCTAAAGCTTTTGTGCTTGGAAGCTTGCATACATCAATCTTCAACCTATCAACCCTTAACAAGAGTGGTTCATCTTTGGGCTGAGATTGCTTGAAGCTCTCTTGAAGCCTCCTTGGAGGTCCTTAAGGTTGTTTTGCTTGGTTTTGTAGCTTAAGTGTTGTCTTCCCTTCAAGAGGTATAAGACTCACCCTTTAAGCTTGTTTTCATACTTGTTTTTGCCATCTCTTTGTGTTGTTTTGGAGCTGGATTTCAACTGCAAAAAAACTCTGTTTTTCAGTCCTAAAAATGGTAGTTTGAGCCTATTTTTTGTTAGGGGGTTGTTTCTCCCTTTTGCTCCTTAGCTTGTGTAGTTTTTTGTGCCATCTTTCATCACCTTTGAAACCAACCTTTTTGGCCTTTTAACCACTGAATTCTAGGGGAATTTCAGTGGTGAAAACCATGTTTTGAGGTCCAAAATAGGAGGGGGTGGCCTCCCCTCCTTGTGTCTTGTTTGCATGTGTTGATGGCCTAATAGTTGAGCATATTTTTCTATCATCACATGACTTAATCTCAGCATGTTTTTGTGACTTTTTTGACCTGCTTGAGCTCTATTTTTGGCTGGTTGGAGCCCCTCTTGTTTGCTTCTTACACTTGTAGTGTAATTTTGTTCACTAGCCTAACATGCCTAATGAGTTAGCTTATCATTCTAGCTTGTGTTAGCTCCATCTCAGCATGCTTTTTGCAACTGATTTAGCATGCTTTAGCTCTGTTTTGGGTGGTCTTGGTCATATGGTTCATGTTTTGTATAGCTATAGTGCAAGTGCCTTGACTAGCTTCGAGTTTTAAGGCTTCTAACATGTTTTGCATGAGATGTTTGCATGATATAGCATCATTCAGCATGTGATTTCAGAGCATATACCTCTGTCATACTCTCACATACTTCACTTCTTCATTGCTTTTGAGGGTGGTGTATTATGTCTTGCTTATGGGCTAACATGTGTGCATGTTCTCTTAGCCTTTTGAGCATCTATCTCAGCATGTTTAGACCATTATTTTGGCATGTTTGAGGTCTGTCCAGAGTTGGTTTGGCCATTTGAGTTTGATATTGCATGGTTCTAGTGTAAAGCTCTTTACTAGTTTTGATGCTTAAGTCTTCTAACATGTTGTACATGAGTTGTTTTCATGTTAGAGTCTTGTTTTTCATGCCATATCAGCATTGAAATATCTGCCATCTCCCTCATTTCTTCACTTTTGATTTGCCTTGAGGGATGGTTAGTCTTAAAGTTGTGTTTAAGCTTGGATTTGAAGCATGTGCTTAAATGGCTTTAACCCTCTTTTGAGGGTTCCTCCTAGTCAAAGGCATGGTTTCTCTCATGTCTTAAGTCATCTTTTTGATTGACCTCTTTCTTATTAGAGGCTTTCACATTGGGCAAATTGGTTAATGAATGGCTTGGTAACTTAACATGTGTAAAGAATTGAATCAAGTAAAACACGCCAAGATAAACATGTTATGTGTGCATTGCATTGTGTTCAATCAGACATTATGTTGAACACAAGGTGGATTGGTCCATTTCATACTCAAAGTGATCAAAATGAGCCAATTCCCATTGTCTCCATTACCTTTGATCATCCATGATAAGGTAATGGTTCTTAAGTCTAGTTTGTTATGCCTTGATTGGAATTGTATCAAGTTGGATCTTTGGCCATCATGCATTCAAGATGCTTGATTGATGGTTTTGGATCCAATGGTGCCTCTCCTTTGATGTTTTAAGATAACAAGGAGTGGCATAGTACAGATATACCCTTGGGAGACCCTCCATTTTCCTCTAGTTTGTGCTCTGTTGCAGAATGGTGATGCAGCACAACTGTGGCCGGCAGTGCCTCACTGATGGCCAGCACTGCTTCATCTTTGGCCAGCAGTGCACATCCTTGACCGGCAGATGGCCGGCAGTAGCTCCTCATGGCTGGTAGGCCACTGGTGCATTCCTCAGCTATGAGTTGGTAAGGCAGAGCAGGAAGTTCTTGGAGACACTCTGCGAACAGAGCCTCTCAAGAGCAAACCAGAGAGCTTTTCAGGACGGCAACCAAGAGCATGCATCCTTCATTACTCAAGGCAGAGCTAAGGCAACCTAGCTTACATGTTTTGCATACTTTGGTTTTGTAATTTAATTAATTTGCTAATTAGTTAAATGCTGTAATAATTTGTAAATAGTTTGCTAGTTATTCAATTTGGTTTTGTAATAATTAGTCTAATTAGTTTAATTAGATTAGTTTACTTAGCTTAGCTTAGCTTAGATTAGCTTAGCTTATTCAGACCCTCCTTCGCGAGGGAGCAATGTTGTAATAAGCGTGCATGTGTGTGTGCATATCTTCCAACCCCACTTCTTTCTCCCTTTTACTTACCACTTTCGATGGTTAGTTTTAGGGCGCGTTTTGATTAGCATACCTTATGCTTTGCATGTTTGCATCATTCATTTGTATTGCATGCACCGGGCTCGGCGCATCATTCAAACTGCATCGTATTTCAACACCTATTTGAATACATGTATTAAATCGTTGCATTCATATGCCATCTTAGATAGCCGAGCCTATTTAGTTGCATATTGCATGTGTTGCATTAGGCATTGTTAACATAGTTAGGATCATGCATATTTCTAACTAGCTTTTGTTTTAGCTTGGAGTACACTGTAAGTGTTACGCTTTAGCATACTTGCATGAGTGTGAGTGATGCCATGATAGCATGCTTGCCATGAGGCTATTTGCTTAAATGCTTAACTGCATGAATGCCTGTGGGTGAAGGCTTGATTGCCTGAATTAGAACAACTCGATGATTGTGAGTTTTAAGCCCACTTTGCGAAGTGGCCAAATCATGTTTTAAGCCCGCTTAAGAGTTTCAAATCCGCACTTTAGCCCACTTGCGAGTGGCATTTTCAAACCATTTTCAAAAACACACATGAGTTGTTTTGTTCCAATTCTCGTGATTGAGTCTATACTTATATGCTGTGTGCATCACATAGTAAGTTAGCTAATAACTGGAATAAGAACACATGGTTTATAAAACAACATATCATGCTTAGTAGAGGTCGATCCTTTGATCGGGCGAGCAGGGGTGCTCATTTCAGGACCTTCCCCTCTCGTACCCAAGTTCCCAAGCCGAGGCAACTTTGGTGATGACGGACACGTCGCCTTCGGCACGAGTTAGGGTTTCCTAAATTTTCCAACAATAAAATATTTAGGTGGCGACTCTGTAATCTGGCAAAGCAGTCCATGTTTGGCGCTTTTTATTCAAAATCGATTTTCCAAAATGATTTGCTGGATTTGGACTCTTTGGTGTTTATCAATCTCACATTGCACTTTGTGAGATTAGATTCAGAACCGTGACAGGAGTCCGAACTATAGTAAGACCAATTCGCGCCTTCTCCGAAAGGGGGGCGCACGAAAAAAGTCGGGTCTACAACATGTTAGCACGTTTTTCTAGCTTAGCCTAGCTCTAGTCCAGCATTTTTTGCCTCTAAAATAACCTGTTTTGGCTCTATTTTGAACTGGTTAGTTCAGTTGAGGCTTGTATGGCATGGCTGTAGTGCAATTTCCTTCACTAGGTTGGAGTTTTAATGCTTTATTCATCATTATTTTAAGTTGATAGCATGTTTTAGTGTTGTTTTGCACTTAATTTCAGCACTTTAATCTCTGTAATCTCCCTCAAGTCTTCACCCTTTTGTTTGCTTTGAAAGTGGTTTTAAACCCCTTGTTTGCTTAAGTGTGAAATTGAGACATTTATGCTTAATGGTTTAATCCCTTTAGAGGTTCATTACCAACAACGTGAGGTCTCTTTCATGCCCAAGGCACCTTTGGTTTAAGCCCTCTTTCCATTAGAGGACACTCACCAATGGACGTAATCGATTAAAGAATGAATCGGTAATTAAAATGAGTAAACAAAATTGGACAAGTAAACGAGGCAAAGATAAACAACTTTCGTGTTACATTGCATGTGTTCAAATCCGACGTTAATTTGAACACAAGGAAAATGGAACATTTCATACTCAAAAGTGAGGAAATGTGCCACTTTCCTTGGTCACCATCACCCTTGATCATGCATGATAGGGTGGTGGGCTTTTTGGTCTTGTTTTGCATTCATTAAATTTGTATAAACTTGGTTCCTTAGCCATCATGCATGGAAATTGCTTGGTTCATGGTTTGAGAGCCAAGAGTTACACTCCTTTGAGCTTGTGTGATGATAAGGAGGGTAACAGTACAAACACTCCTTGAGAATACATTACTTTGCCTATGTTTGCTCTCTGTTGCAGCAAAAGGAAGTTCTGGACAGGGGTGGCCGACCAGCCACCAACAATGGCCGATGGCCACCAACAATGGCCGACGGCCACCAACAGTAGCCAACTGGCCATCAATGAAGAAAGTTGCTCAATATGATGGAAAAGGGGTGCAGAGGTGTTCTGGAAGTTGGTAGCTTCTTTGGTGTTCAAGTGTGCAAGCAAAGTCTTACAGCAGTGAGGCAGTGGCATTTTCAGGTGGAAACCAACCGAGCATGCATATGTCCCTCGCCCCTCGAGGCTATTTAGTTGCTTTGCTTAGCTGATTAGGGGTAGCTAATTCATGCAAGTGTTGTAATTAATTAGTTAGTGTAACTAGTTATTCGATTCTGGTTTGTAATATTTAATTAGCTTAGAATAAATTACTTAATTCATTTCAAGTGTTGTAATAGTTTGCATAGCTAGTTGCTTAGCTTCTTCATTCGGACCCTCCTTCGTGAGGGCGTAATGTTGTAATAAGTGTGCGTACATGTGTGTATGTCTTCCAACCTCACGTCTTTCTCCCTTTTATTTAATCGCTTTCGATGGTTAGATTATGGGCATTTTCAATTAGCATACCTTATGTTTGCATGTTTACATCCATTCATTTGTCTTGCATACACCGAGGCTCGGCACATCATTCAAACTGCATCATCATTTCAATATCTTATTTGAATACGTGTTTAATCGCATGTTGTTCGAATCGATCCATATGCCATATTAGTAGTGGAGCCTATTAATTGCATTCTTTGCATGTGTTGCATTAGACATTTTAACATAGTTAGGATCATGCATTTTTCTAACTAGTTGTTTTGTGTTGGCTTGGAGTACTCGGTAAGTTTTTATACTTTAGCATACTTGCATGTAACACCCCGAAATAATTTAACATGAACTACCCACATTAATGGACAATCATTAAACAATAACAATCATCCTTCCATCTTCACATATTTAATAATTGAGTTTAATACAAAAGTTTCACATGCAGTATACATTCAACGAAGCAAAAGAACACATGAATCTATAGCATGTGAAGCATCTAGTCTCAAAATAATAAAATGCCCTTAAGGGCTTACATCTTCCAAGGCAATAGCCCGGTTACACAAAATGGTCTCTTGGACCCATACACATTTAGCCCTTAGCTCACAAAAATTTACAACAAAAATAAGAGAGCTATTTACTCTTCATGAAATATCCGCGCCTTCAATTCGACGGGATCAGCACATCTTTACCTACGCCAAATCCCATAGGAATGAGCATAAAGCCCAGTAGAGAATTCTCATAAAGTATATACAGTTATACAACTCTCAATAAAAATGCAAATGCCCATGCCATGCCATGCTCTTTTAAAGAAAATTCATTTCATGCTCTTCTTGAAGATTTCCATATTTGTTTTCAACTCAAGCTTACAATCACAACACATTTCAAAACTTCCAATTTTAATCAATAAGGGTGGTAAATACGACACTGGTAATCCCTAGGCTGTTGTCTATAAGTAGACTCTACAAGTACTACCCAATTGTCATTTTTACCGGTATTAACCGGAAGGCTCGACACCTATCCGCACGGGTTTCTGGTCTTTCACCATGGACACTCAGGCCAACTTATCAAATTCAACTACACCCCATATCCGGACTTACCACGTATTTACCCCATTCACATTACCATAGTTCTCATTCCTATAAGTACGTTCTTTTCTTGAAGTAAATGTTTCCATTCAAATTTCACAATGCATAATAATAATGACATAACTAAGTATGCAATGCAAAGATTTTCCATATCTCATAACATTTCTCCATTTTCAAAGTCTTTACAATAATGTCCACAATCACATTTCCCATTACCTATTTTCAATGCTCTTCCTCAAGATAACCATATGTTATCTACACTTAGCCACAATTTCACTTTCCACAATTCTTAGCAATATAGTCTCATCAAGACTACATGTAATGTTTTCAAACATTAATTCTCAATGTTTATAATTCTCACAATTCCATAATGCACAACAATTATCATCTTACACATAAATATTTCCATGCATTCAACAATAGTTTTAAAGATAAGTCCTCCACTCTCTTATCAAGAAAATTATCATTTTCTTTATATCAGAATGTGAAATCCACACTCTTGACTCATTTAAACACAAGAAAAGAAGAATTTCATAGTTTTTCTCATGTTTTCTAAAAACCCCCAATTTCTAGGGTTCTTTCTCAAGAAACCAAAACACCTCCCATTTTCATTTGAAAACTCATCAAAATCATCTTTCTTAAATCATAGATAAAAGGCTTCAAGGATCAACTTAGAACATTTAAGTTTAAACCCCCAATTTTGAGAAACCTCATCATCCTTGAGCCAAGAACCAAACTCTCAAAGTAAATTCAAGAAAAGCAATAAAATCAACATGTATCTTGCAAAACATATATATATAACTCAAGAATGTCCCTACCTCAAGCTTGATGAAGAGAGAGAGAAGATGAAACCCTAGAACCAAAAGATGGGAGAGCTTTGACTTCCACCACACCAAGTAAAGCTCTAGCCCTTGATCTACAAGATTAGAGGGAGATGATGATGATATTGACTCAAGATTTGCGAGAATCAAAGTGTTTTGGGTGTTTGAGAAGGGTTTCTAGAGATAAGGAGGAGGAAAATGTGGTTTAGAGTGAGAGAGACACACCTAAAATGTGATACAACTTCGGCCAAAAGAGTAAAAAAAAAAAGAGATTTCGGACTGCCAGAGTGCCGCACGTACGGCACCCAACCCCCGCACGTGCGGAGTGCCCTCCCCGCACGTGCGGCCCTTACCCCTGCACGTGCGGTGGTCCAGCCGCACCTCAGCCCGTACCTTCCTTTTAGGCAGTTTGTAACTCCCCCAACTCGCCCCTATCTCACACGTGCGGCCTGGCCCAGCAGCCTAGAAAATTTTCGCTTCGCTCCTGGGTACTCCGGACCTGACCCCGCACCTCCCGGAACCAATGAAGTTCAACACCGACAAACAAAACAAGAACAAGAGCTTTAATTGGAAATAACTTCCGAATGTTTCAAACCCAACGGGAACAAAAGAGAATGAAACCCAAGAGAAGGAAAAATGAAAGAGAGAAAGAGACCTGGTCGTCACATTGCATGAGTGTGATTGCCATATTACCATGTTTCGCATGCTTGCCATGAGGCTATGTGCTTACTTGCTAAACTGCATGAATGCCTATGGATGAAGGCTTGTTGTTTGAATTGGAACAATTCAACAAATGTGAGTTTTAAGCTCACTTTGTTGTGGCAAATCCTGTTTTAAGCCCACTGTGTTTGGTGGCAAAACCGCATCTTTAAGCCCACTTGAGGGTGGCAAATTCAAACCATTTTCGCAATCAAACATGAGTTGAATTGTTCCAAATTGAGCAAACTAGTATATACTTGCTTGTGCATCGGAACAAGAGCACATAATGTTTATAAAAAAACATATCATGATTAGCAGAAACCGATCTTTGATCAGGCGAGCGGGGGTGCTCATTTCATGACTTTCCCTCTCGTACCCAAGTTCCTGAGCCAAGACAATTTTGGTGATGACGGACACGTGGCTTTTGGCACGAGTCAGGGTTTCCTAAATTTTTCCAAAAAAAAATATTTAGGTGGCGACTCTGTATCTGGCAAAGCAGTCCAATTTTGGTATTATTTGATTGAAAATCGATTTTTCAAAAAGGTTTGCTATATTTGGACTCTTTGGTGATTATCGGTTTCACATTGCACTTTGTAAGACTAGATTCAGAACCATGGGAGTCTGAACTGTGAGGCCTTCTTTTCAACCCTTTCCGAAAGGCAGGGTACAGAAAAAGGCGAGTCCACAGGACCACCGCACGTGCAGGGGTGAAGGTCGCACGTGTGGGGGAGGCGCTCAGCACGTATGGGAGAGGGCGCCACACGTGCGAAATTCTAGGCAAACCGAGAACTCTGTTTTTTCTTTCTTTTGGGGCTGAATGTATCTTATTTTTTCTATATCCCTTTCTCTCTAAAAACACTTTTGCTCCTCCTTCTCTCTAAAAACCCTCATCAAACACTAAAAATCTTGAATTTCTTGCAATCCATTAGGTCTAGATTCATCATCTCTCACAAATCTTAGAGATCTAAGCTAGAACTTCACATTGTGTGGTGGAAATCGAAAATCCCTCATCTTTGGCTCTAGGGTTTCATCTCTCTTCTTCATCAAACCTTAAGGTAGGAATTCTTTTGAGTTATATATACATGTTTTGCAATGATGATGTGTTTTAAGGGTTTTCTTGAAGTTATTTTATCTCTTTTGATTTTATGGCACAAAAATGTAGAGATTTTAAAAGTGGGGTTCAAATCTCAACCTTTTGATCCTTGACGGTTTCATTTTCAATAATTTGAGAAAGATGATTTTGAAGAGATTTCACCAAGGAAAATGGGGAGATGTTTTGGTTTTGATGAAGAACCCTAGAAATTTGGGGGTTTTGGAATATGTGGGAAAAACCTATGGCTTTTCTTTCTTTTCTTGTGTTAAATGAATGAATGAGTGTAGGTTTCATATTATGTTTTGCAAAAAATGGCAATCTTTTTGATGTATGAGGATTGAGAATTTATTTTAAAATTATTGTTGAATGCATGAGCATGTATAGTTGTGAGATGACAAATTGTTGAGTATTATAGATTATGAGAATTGTAATCTTGGAAATTGACGTTCGAAAAATTACATATAGTCTTGAAGACACTAAATTGATAGGAATTGTGCATGAGGAGAAAATATTGCTATATGTTGATAGCTTGGGTTGAGCATATGGTTATTTTGTGAAATAACATTGGAGGAAGGAAAAATGGAGAAATGTTATGAGGCATTAATCATTGCATAGCATACTCATTCAATTTATTATTATTATCATTATGCATCTTGAAGTGAGTTTGGAAACGCTTATATTGAGAAAAGAATATTTTGAATGAGAACTATTGAAATGTTATGGGGTAAATACGTTTGTAAGTCCGGATAGAATGTGTAGATGAAATTGATAAGTTGGCCTGAGTGTCCGGGGTGAAAGACCGAAAACACGCGCGGAGGAGGTACCACTTCCCTTCCGGTTAACAACCGGTAAAGTAGGGTTTTTGGTAGTGCTTGTTGAGCCTACTTGCAGACACCGACCTAGGGATTACCTAAGTCGTATTTACCGCCCCTATTGATTAAAATTGGAAGTTTCGGAACTGTTGAGATTGCTAATTGTTATTGAAAGCATGCTGATTTTCAATAAGAGCATGTGATAAGATTTTTTCTAAAATGGCATTGCATGGCATTTGCATTTGCATTTAATGTTAGAAGTTTACATAACTGTATATACTTTGTTAAGGATTCTCTACTGGGCTTTATGCTCACCCCTAAGGGATTTTGGTACAGGAAAGGATGTGGTGATCCCGCCAAGTTGAGGACGTGGACATATTTTTGTGAAGAGTAGATGACCCTATTTTGTTGTGAATTTAATTGTTAGCCAAGGGCTTTAAATGTATGGGTTTGTGAAATCATTTTTGTGTAACCGGGCTCAATGCCTTGGAAGATGTAAGCCCTTAGGAGCATTTTATTTATTTTGAGATTAGATGCTCCACATGCTGTAGATTCATGTATTTTCATACCGTTGAATATATAATTCGCATGTAGAACTTTTGTATAAACTCGTTGATTAGTTATGTAAAGATGGGAGAATTATTATTATTATTTAGTGGATGTTGGTCGATGTAGTTAATTTGTGTTGGACTATTTCGGGGCATTACACTAATGCTGCGTGACACTTCATCTAGCTCGGTCAATGCCACGCATCCAACTCCGCTTAACCGTCTAACCAGTCTTCTTAAATAGCTCAGTCCATTCACACGTTGTAACGCCCTCAAATTAAAACCCATATATATATCATTGACATGCAATATTTAGAGAAAACAATTCATCAGAGCATTACTAAATAAAAGCATTACATGTAACATCAAATTAAATGCCCTACGGGCTTACATCTGTCCAAGCCAACACTTGGTCACAAAAACATGAGTTCTATCTCAAATACAAGTAAAGCCCTAGGCTTGGATGTTTACATGTACTATCAAATAAAAATAACTAACTAAAGATAGTCTTCAGAAATCCATAAGCTAAATCCTTCCAAGCTAAGTCCTTGGAGGTTGCTTATCACCTGAACCTGAAAATGATGTTCCCATATAGGGTGAGCCACAGCCCAATAGAAATATACTAAACCAAATATAAGCATTGAATAAAGCAATAACATTTAATAGATGGTTAAACAGGATAATCACTATATCATTATCTATGACATGTTTCACTTTTCATTATTACCAATATGGCTCAGAACCTGGCCAAACTTACAACAGTGAAATATATATATCAATTTCTCATTACTTCCAATATCAACAACACAAATGAGACTCAGCTCATATCAAAACACTTCATACTTCCTTTTTGATACACATTTTAATGTTGTATCAACAAAACACTTCAATATAAATAAGCACACATAAAAGTGATGCTAATGGAGTCCATCCCCTATCTCCTCCCAAACAAAAATTCGGTTAGAGGTCCATCCCCTATCTTCCCCTAAACCGTGGAGTACATCCCCTATCTCCTCCCACACAATATGCATATGCAAATGCTCAATCAACACATGTAATTTTCTGTATTAATTCAATAGTCAAAAGTAATGACTTAACCAATGTGATTAGTTCCAGTTATCCCTAATCCATATGCAATATCTACAACAATCATGACTATCCTCCACCGATAGCCCAAAACAGTTATTTCTATACTGGAAATAAATAAATAAACAATTCAATAGGCGAGCAATTTAAAGTATCCAACTACACCAATTAATCAATAAATTCCTCAATTTTATGAATTTAGCTAAATTCTCCCAATTTTCTTTAAATTAATTATACAAATTAATTTATAGAGTTATTCCCAAAATTACCAAAATACCCCCAACATATTAAAATGCCAGAACTTAGAACAAAACGTATACATTGGAGTAGGAAATCCCTACCTCGAAGAAATAGCCCAAAAAGAAGATGGAGATGAAGACCCAAACTCCAAAGTGCTCCAAATCCAAAATCGTTCAGATTAAACTGAAGCCCTCGACCCACACTAGCTTTTTAACAAAGGATCTAAGGTAGAAACCCACCCTAAATAGATCAAACCCAAGAGAAAAGTTGAATAGGAAGAGAGAGAAGTCGGACCTTAGGGTTTAGAACAAAAAGGAGATCAAAAACTGCTTAAAATCCCGCTGCTGCCTATTTAAACCTGACAGGCTCGCTTGAGCGAAGACTTGGTCGCTCGAGCGACCAGACACAAGAGATACTCGCTCGAGCGAAGGAAAGCTCGCTCGAGCCAACAATACGAAGCTTCAGGTCTGCAACCCAGAAGCACGCTCGAGCGAAGAAAAGCTCGCTCGAGCGAAGAACTCGAAAACATACACCTCGCTCGCTCGAGCGAAGGAAAGCTCGCTCGAGCGAGGAAACACAACTTTCAGGTCTATACTAGACGCAATCGCTCGCTCGAGCGAAGAAACCCTGGCTCGAGCCACCAGACACAAACACAACCCTCGCTCGAGCGACCAAAGCCTCGCTCGAGCGACCAGCCCAAAAACTGGACAGCAACACTTGGTTTCTGAACCTAACTAACCTGAAACAAACCTGCCCAACACATCCTATAACTTAAGAATAAGGAATTAAAGGACAATAACAACAATTATATAATGACAGAATCTACGGAACCTAAGCCCAGATACAATAATCAAAAGGGAAAAGACCGGGGTCGCTATACACGTCTTGGACCAAATTTGCCCGGTCAATATAACCAACACATTTGACCGGTTTGACCTCCTCTGCACAACCCAAGCCATTCAATCTTCCAATCCATAGCCCGGCCAACAACAAAGGCCTGATTTAGCTCGGCCCAGATATCATGGCACAAATTCGCCTCTTAGATATCACATGACATTACAACTGATACTTAGGAGAAGATACCCAGTTCCCAAAAAATATTTTTTTCAATTTGTTGTATTTCACCATTTGTTGGCTTCTTTCAAGTTTAAATATAAATTTTAAAGAACTATTTAGGCCCTTGGCGCCCAACACAAATTTGTTTTAATGCTCCAAATCATTTATTTTGTAAAATCTTTCATGTATATCATTTATTAAAAAAATTAGGTTGATATGATAATCGTAACTTTTTCATTTGATCTAGTTTGTCTCCAAAAGAAATGTTTTGCTTTCAAAATCACACATGTCATCCATTTTTTTGAAACAAACACAATAAAATAAAAATATAATGATTATTGGATTGATCTAATTTTTTTCATTGATGATATACATAGATGGTTCAACAAAATAATAGTTTGAATCATTGAAATAAAACTCATTCATCCGAATAGTTCTTTCAAATTTATATTTAAACTTGACTCAAATATTATTTATCACTACATTTACTTTACCTCATGGGTGCATTTATACAATATATATGCGGCCTATTATATTTAAAAACAATGAACCCATCATGCCGTAGGAAAAATTACATAAAAAAATAAAAGTTTTGGTGAAACTTTAAAATAATATATAGTTGCCCTCTTTATTTTACCTTCTGTATTTATTGACATAAAAAATATTATGTGCAAATATGTAAAATTTATCATATTTGAAAAAAATGACTTTATACATAAATGGATTTTTTATCAAATTTTTTTTCACTCAAATTACTGAGATCTACATTTAATAAATATGCATGTGACATATTATCTATATCTCCAGTTACAAGGAAGTTTAATAAAAAAATTCTCATATGCATAGCATTTTTATTTAAAAATAATAATAGAATCAATTATAAAAAAATAAAATAAAAATCATCAGAGAAGAAAAGTTGTCGTAAAATATTTCGATGATCGATGATATTTGATTATCATATAAGTTATCACAATTATAAAAATAAATATAAGTAATGAGATTTATTAAATCAATTTAATAATAACAAATAAAATGCAATAAAAAAATTATGATGATCATAATTTTATTAAAATAAACAAATAAATAAAAGAAAATTCTATTTACACACTATTAATCTTCTCAGTACATATTATTACTTAACACACATAATAATTTTAAATTGAAAATATGTTAGTCCACATTAGTACACATAAAATAATTTTAAAGTTTTGAAAATATTTTAGTCCACACCGTAACTTTCAATTTGTAACCCTAAGACAGTACACCACTTTATTTCAGTACACAGCACACTCATACTCATACATCTCACGAACACACCAGAGTTCTCATTCGGCCAGCGATTTGCATCTTTCATCCCACCATCATCTCATCGATGCATTATCACCATTGAAGATCTTTGAAGATTTTTGATTTACGCATTTGATTCTCACTTAGCTTTATTTTTCTAATCTAGTTTTGATTTGGTTCACGATTCAACTTCCATAACAAATTCTATTTCGAATTTTGCTCAACACTAGTTGTCTGAACATATTATTACTGTATAAAAAATTAAAATCAAACAAATTGAATATATTCAAAATATTTCTGTTGAACAAAATTAATAAGTTCATACTTTATATGTTAAACAACTTCAACTCGTTCATGCTTATTCTGTTGAGCATTTTTATATGTTTATTGGGTATATTACACTTTGCACACATGTCCTTTACACCAAATGCCATTTTGGTTCCTAGAAATGAAATTGCGACAGTTAATCCCTCGCACTTCTAATCAAGTGTCAATTTCCCTTCTTTTTTTTTTACTCCATCGTATAAATCTTTAACAAAAGTGTGAAAAGTAAATGACTATGAAATGAGGGCAAATGAAAAAAATCAAGTTCATTTCCCACCTATACATGTTTTGTTCCAAAAATTACATCAAAATATGACTCTATTCGGCTAAAAAAATACAGATTATGAACAATTAAGGAGATGAATTAGAGTTTTGCAATAACACAATCTTCTATTTATTCCTCTTCTTCTGATGTAGAACAAGATTATAAGAATTTTTGTATTTTTAGTTTTAATATTTTTGATAAATTATTTTATTAGGATTCTTGTAATTTAGTATAAATAATTTAGAATTATTAGGTTTCTTAATTTTATTATTTTGGAATTAGATTTTGACTAGAATTTTAAATAGTTTAGAATTCTAGTTTCCTATTCTCTTAGGTTTTCTAATTTGTGTTGATTTAAATTTCTTAGTTTGTTTTAGAATTACTTTTCCTACTAGTATTTGGTTTAGTTTATTATAAATAGCTATGTAAGCCTCATGGCAAAGACAACTTTTATACAACTTTTATTCATTCATTCAATAATATTTCTCTTCCTTGTGGATTCAAGGTTCTATTTTTCTCGTGGATTCGAGAGCCCCTTTCGTCTACTAGAACGATATCTAGTCCCCGTGTATTCCGCTGCATCAAGTGGTATCAGAGCAAGGTTTCTCCTGGCTTGATGTCATTCATCGAAAAAGGAAGCACAAGCTCTATTGACGATGATCGTAGAGAAAGGTCTAATAGGATTTGAGTCAAGGGACTTGCCCAAGGCCAACCTGTTAGTTACAACGTTAATAGGAACCACGCTATGGGATTCACCCAAGGCCAGCCTATTAACCACAACATCTTGAGACGATGTTCTCGTTGTCAATACAATAATGAGAACGATTCTGAAGATGAGTTATTCGAGGATTATGGTGAATATGAGTCAGTAAGACGACAACAAAAATTCAATGATGTGTTCAATAGCAATAATTGCATCAATCATGACTTTTCATATTATCAAGTACCACCAGAAATTCCCTATTTTAATGCTTCTCGTCATGCCGAGGATTTTATTTATTGGTTTCGCAAAGTTGACAAAGTCCTAGAGTGTATGGAAATCTCTGAAGAAAAGCAAGCCAAATATGTCACACGTAAGTTACAAGGTTATGTTTCTACATGGTGGAAACAATTGCAGTATGATCGAAGGCGACAATACAAACAACCTATTAGGATGTGGCATAAGATGAAGAAATTGATAAGTTCTAGATTCCTTCAATCAAATCATGGGTAAATGTTGTATCAACAATATCAAAGAAAGCTTGAATCAAAACAATTGTTTCAAGGTAATTCTGGTTCACAATATTCTTCACAACTCAATAATTATTATGCAATTGTGGATACAGATTATTCGAGAAACATGACCATGGCTCTGCCAAGTTTGGGTCAATCAAGTCTTATAGGTCAACAAATTTGTCATGCACAACCAGACATTGAAGAAGAAAAGGTTTTGAATATCTCAATGTTTAAAAAAATTGAAGACCCAAACAGACATTCAATTGAAGTAGATAATCAAGTTGATTTCAACAATGGTGAGAGCATTGAAATTGATGAAAGAAAGGTCACTGAACTTACTTTGATCAAGAAGTTTAAAGAAGACAATGAAAATGTGATGCAAGAGAAAAACGTTGAAGTTAGCCAAGAGCTTCTAATGACGGAACTATCATCTCTTGATTATTATGATGGTTATGAGATCGTAAAAGAAGAAGATCTAATTGAACTCAATGGAAAAGAAGAAATAAAAGATGAGGTAATAAAGTTGACATGTGCACCAGAGAAGTTCATTGAGGATGCAATTGATATTCCAAGATTGATAATTGAATGTCCAACTGAATCTAAGACAGAGCAGAGTCTAGAGAGTATCCAACATAAGACAGAGCAAAGTCTAGAGAGTATCCAACATCAATATAAAACACACTTCATTGATTTTCTTGGTGTGAAGCAATTTAATTTGACCTTCAATGCTTGTCTAATTAATCTTGTCAACCAGTTGAAGCATATAAAGGATAACTTTCATAAAATAGACTTCTTTACATATAATTTATGGAAGAGAGACAAACATCTAAAGTATTCCAAGTATCTTTTTATTTGGCATGGACGATAGCAGATCTCTAATATGAACTTGAGGACGAGTTCTTTCAAAGAAGAAGAGTCTGATGTAGGACAAGATTATAAGAATTTTTGTATTTTTAGTTTTAATATTTTTGATAAATTATTTTATTAGGATTCTTGTAATTTAGTATAAATAATTTAGAATTATTAGGTTTCTTAATTTTATTATTTTGGAATTAGATTTTGACTAGGATTTTAAATAGTTTAGAATTCTAGTTTCCTATTCTCTTAGGTTTTCTAATTTGTGTTGATTTAAATTTCTTAGTTTATTTTAGAATTACTTTTCCTACAAGTATTAGGTTTAGTTTATTATAAATAGCTATGTAAGCCTCATGGCAAAGACAACTTTTATACAACTTTTATTCATTTATTAAATAATATTTCTCTTCCTTGTGGATTCAAGGTTTTATTTTTCTCATGGGTTCGAGAGCCCCTTTCGTCTACTAGAACGATATTTAGTCCCCGTGTATTCCGCTGCGTCATCTTCTCTTTGATTTCTCTTATTTCTTTTTTATTTCAAAAACTCTATTTTCTTGCCTCTTCATTCATTTTTTTTACAACCCCGCTACAAACCCCCAAGACCCCAACACATTCGTGAGAGAGAGAGAGAGAGAAAATAAAAATAAATATATATATAATGAGTGATCACCAATCAATTACGGGTTGTGGGGGTTGTAGACACCCCATTTTTGACTGCCCTTAAGACTTGGGCACGACTGATGGTTTGCCCTGTGTTGGAAGGTGCGCAGGACGCGGGTTCAGTTTCTTCGGCAAGGAGAGAGGCGAATCTCAACTTCACACCCCATTTTGAACCAAAATGATTTTGGATGGTTTTGAGACCTTAAAACCCTCTCTTTTAAAACATTTTTGAAATAAAATTCCCACGATGTTCCGACGCCCGCATTTCGGTAAATGGTGCGCTTTTCGGTAAACCGAGCGAGGACAAAGTGGAGATGAATGAAAGAGAGATGAAATCTTTGAAAAATCTTTCAAAACACCTTACTTCGGGGTTTGAAGTTAAAGAGAAGAGGAGAAGAGGGGAGAAAACTAGTTTGGGAGAAGTTCAGGATGAATCCGGGTGGGAGAAAGACGAGCAATCATCGCTAAATCAAGCCCATCTATCTATACACTTGGAGTTAAGCTATGAGGCCATAACCATTGGAAAGAAGACTTCCGGGGCTTCACTTTGTACTCAAGAATCTCCCAAAGCCAAGTCCGGGTGGAGGAGATACGATTGGTTGAAGCTGGGCATCATCCCGGTTGGATCGAGTCTACGCGGCTTCACCAAAAAGGGCATAACTTTTTGCATAGAAGGAATTTTGATGCAAGGTTTGTGCCATTGGAAAGCTAACTTCTGGGGCTTCAATTTGCATACCCACCGGCCGTTTTTTGACCTTGGAATCATCTATCGGCAATCTATTTTGCCGACCGGCACTTTATTTTGGCTGACGACCAATTTTTCTGGCCGGTTTGCACCCTTTGCACCCTCCAAGGCTGGTGCATCCCAGCTGTGCCAGTTGGAATGCACCAGCACACTCCCCCGTGCCTATATGTGGCTATTTTGCACCCTTTTGTACCTTTGAACCCCCTAAAGCTTCTAGAAGCTTGAACCCTTTGGCCAAGCTTCTTGGGGAAGCTTGGCCAGCTGTATTAGCTTCCTCTAGAAGCCTAGAACCCTTTGCACCCTTTGCCCCTTTTGGCATAGCTTCTTGGAGAAGCTTGGAGCACTTTTTGTTGCCTATATAAGCACCCCTCCTCTTCCTTTGTGTAGGTTAGAGATTCTTAAGCAAAAAACCAAAGATATAGATACATATCTGATATAGATACATATATCCCTCCATCTCTCACTATATCTCTCTCATTCAACCTCCAAACACCCTTGTTCTTGGGCCATTCCTTCACCAACCCATAGCACAACACCACCACTTCCATTTCCAGAATTTGGGAGGTCATTTGCAGAGCTTAGGAGCACCAAAACTTGGTCCAAGAGGTGCTGGTTTGTTGGTCTACAAGGGTAAGCACACTTTTCCCCAAAACTAACATTTTCTTGGTTCATATCTAAGCCATAGTTGCATGTATTTTTGAGCTTCGATGTAAACTACAAAGAGGCTTATTTTGAGCCCTTCTTCAACATTGAAGAAGGGCTCAACACTGTTTGGGGCCTCCATGCATGACTAACTTCAATACCCTCTTTGGTCCCCATTTTTTTGCATGTTTCTTTAGCCTACCATGCTTCTGTTTTTGGGCCTTCAACAGGCCTGAAAAGTGTCTTATTTTGTCCCCCTCTACATGTCTCATGAAGGGTCTTTGGCTGTTTGGTGCACCCTTTTGGTACTTCATGTTATACCCCTTTGTGGGCCTTAATCTTGCATTGCATTTTGAGCATGTTTGTATATTGATTTGGGGCTTGTCATCTACTGTGGGTAGTCATATTTTTGGTCCCTCATCAGTATTGTAGAAGGGTATTTTTCAGTTTGGTGCATGCTTAGCATACCTACCATGTGATGCCTTGTAATTGCCTTAATATGCCTTAGGTTGTTAGCCTTTGTTCGAGCATGTTTTAGGCTTAGATTTGTGAAGCTTTTGTGTTTATTTTGCCATGCTTTAGGTCTGTCTTAAGTTGTTTGAGTCGATCCTAGCATGCATTATATAGCCTCTTTGCATTTTGTGGCTTGTATGCTTCAAGTATGTGAATGTGTGAGCATTGTTGCATGCTTTGTTGATTTATTTAGTTGGTTTGGAACCTCCTATAACATGATTTCAGAGCTTACGTTGCATGCTATATGTCCATACTTAGCCTCTTTAAGTGTGCTTAAGAGTTGCCTTGTTTATGCTTAAGGTGTTGGACCATGATTGCATGCATGTGTGTGTGCATTTTGTGCCTTCATTTCCATGATTATGGCCACTGATTTTGGCATGCTTGCGAGCTATCCATGTTAGTTTAAGTCCATCGTTGCATGTTGTTGCATACCATGTTTGTTTACATGTTTAGGTTGCGCGCCTAGCATACATTGTTCATTTGCACGCCCATGTTGCATACTAGATCACATGCCTAGGTTGCATTACATTGGCATGCATGCCTTGCCTCTTGATCAAGTGATAGAGGTTGGGCTTTATGTGTTTGTTTGATTTGCATGACATTTGAAATCAAAGTGCATACTTGGTTTCTTGGGCCGTCAGGCATGGAAATGCGTGATTGGTGGTCCGAGAACCGAGGCACATCTTCCTTTGAGTCAAAAACATGATAAGGAGTGTGTTTGGTGCATACATGCTTTGAATTACATTGCCATGCAAGTTGTGTCCTCTGCTGCTGTGAGTTGCAGGTTCTGCAGGCATTTTGTACCGACCGGCACTGTTTAGTGCCGACCGGCAGTCTACTGGTAGCCGATGGATGAATTCAGTGCCGGTAGCCACATCCTTCAGCCGGTGGTGTTCTACCCCAGCCGGTGGTGATCTCCAGTGTCCAGGGAAGTATTCCTGAAGTTTTGGCAGTCTTCGGAGGAGGAAAGCAGGGAAAACAGAGGCAACCATGCATGGCAGTGTGATTCCGAGCGGGTCCCGGGCGCGTGATGCATCTTGCCCTTTTCCCGAGGCATTTACTGCTTTAATTAACTTAGTTAATTTGTTAATTGATTTAGTGAATTTGTAATATTTAATTAGCTTGCGTAGTTAATTATTTGTATTATTCTTTTGGTCCCTCCGAGTGAGGGCATAATTGTAATAAGTGTGGGTGTGTGGGTGTATGTCTTCCAACCCCCACTTCTTTCTACCCTTTTATTTACCTGCTTATGATGGTAGATTAGGGCATATTTACTTTTAGCATACCTTATGCTATGCATGCGTGCATCCATGCATTTGTCTAAACATGCATCGAGCTCGGCACATCATACAAACTGCATTGTATTTTCAAATTCCAAATTGAATACGTGCATCGAATAAAGTGCATTTCACATGCCATTTTTAGGGTTAGCCGAGCCTATCCTAATTACATGATTGTATGCGATGCATTAGACACTCTAACATGAACTAGGGCATGCATGTTTGCTAACTAGTTTATTGTTTTGGCACGGAGTACGATGTAAGTATTTTTGCTTTAGCATACCACATGCGTGTGAGTGTTGCCATGACAGCATGATTACCATGAGGCTAGCTGCTTATGTGATATAACTGCTTGAATGCCTGTGGATGGAGGTCAAATTACCTAAATTGGGACAATGCATTAAAACTATGAGTTTTAAGCCCACTAGATAGTGGCAAAACTATCTTTTTCTAAAGCCCACTTGAGGGTGGCAAAATCTGCATTTTAGCCTACTTGCGAGTAGCAAATCATTTTCAAAACAAACTTACAATGTTTTGTTCCAACTTGGGCGATTTGGTCTATACTTGTTTGCTGTGCGCATAACATAGTAATTCTAAGCTAATAATTGGAATAAGAACGCATAACGTTTTCAAAATTGGATATCACGATTAGTAGAGGCCGGTCTTCGGACCGGGCGAAAGGGGGTGCTCATAGCTGACCTTCCCCGATCGTACCCAAGCTCCCGAGCCAAGATACTTTGGTTATGACGGACACGTGGCCTTTGGCACCGAGTCAAGGTTTCCTAAATTTCCCATTTAAAAAATATTTAGGTGGCGACTTTGTAATCTGGCAAAGCAGTCCATGTTTGGCACTACTTTTCAAAAAATCTGTTTTTCTCAAAACGATTTGCCAGAGTTGGACTCTTTGGTTCAGATTTAGAACCACAAACAAACAGGGAGTCCGAGCTGTAGCGCGAGGCCCCCCCGCGGACGTGTTACAGGGGTCACAAAATTTGGAGGTCCCAAGTATTTTCCTTTTTTTTAAGCATATGAACATATATATATATATATATATTATATTATATAACTCTCATATACTTATCGCATAAGACAATGTGTATGAGTGGGAAATGTTGATGATTTTTCTTTTTTACTTTCATTTCGTAGTCACATGCTTTCACATGACAAGATTAAACTTAAATAATGGAGTAACAGAAGGAGGATATTGATACTTGACCAAAAGTACAGAGGGTTGACTGTCATGATTTTGTGTGTAGGGACCAAATTGAGATTTGGTGCAAAGTACAGAGGTGTAAAGTGTAATTTACCCCAAGCAAATTGATTGGAAAAATAGGGTTATAAACTCAACATAATGTGACGTAGAACTAAAGAGGGAAAATTACAGCAGTGGTCCCTATATTTTACTATCATTTTGGTCCCTACATTTTTAATTAAAACGATTTTAACTCTTAATTTTAGATTTGCATCAATTTGGTCCAATTGATAATATCTTTAGTCTTTTTAAGAAAAATTGTAACGCCCTCAAAATAAGACATACTTCATTCATTCATAAGATCCATAAAACATAAAAGAAGTATTATATTCCAGACATCAGAGTATTCTTCACAAAAAGTATTACATGTTGACAACAAAAGTAAATGCCCAACGGGCTTACAATTTTCCAAGTCAACACTTGATTACAACAAAAGAAGAGTTCTAACTCTTTTACATATAAAGCCCTTGGCTTGAATTACATGTAATACAAAACAGATGTAACAACAAAAGAAGCCTGTAGCCTCTAAACCACCCCAGCTAAGTCCTTGGAGACGGCATGTCTCCGGTACCTGAAAAATGGTGTCCCAAGTAGGGTGAGCCAAAGCCCAGTAGAGATATGCTAAACCAAATATGAGAAATAACTAAAACATTAGCACCTGATAAATGTCCAACACGTGTACATCGATATATATATCATTTTCATAATCCATCAATATTGACATTCATCTTTCAACTCGGTTTCATTTATATTTCCAATTCACTTTCTTGACATGGTTCATTTATCCAAGTAATTCAAATGAGACAACAACTCATATTATCAACACTTGAATTCATCAACATCATTCAAAATGAGACTACAACTCACATTATCAATACTTCAATTCATCAACATCTTTCAGAAGTGTTTAAGGTTTCGGGACTTTCACCCTGGACAGTTCGGCCAACTTAATTATCAATGGAGTCCATCCCCTATCTCCTCCCAAACACTGCAGTACATCCCCTATCTCCTCCCACCCAATGGAGTACATCCCCTATCTCCTCCCAAATAATATACATATACAATGTATTTAAACACATTATCATATACAATAATTAATTCAAGCACATATTCAATGTGTTAATCCCACCGTCATATTCAGTGACATAATCCAGTTGACTAGTTTTAGTTTACCTAATCATCATACAGTGTCTACAACAATCAAAACTATCCTCCACCGATAGCCCAAAGCAATTATCTCTAAATAGATAATTTATTGCATTTTCCATCGGTGAGTGATTCATCAATCCAACTACACCAACTAGTCCCAATTCCATCCAATTTCATGGTTTCAATTCAATTTCATATTCCCCACAATTACCAAATTAATTATACAAATTAATTATTTAATACAATTAGGGCATTTTCCCCCTTTTCTCAAACATTGATCCTAAGACCAAATTTCACCTATCAAACCCACAAAAACCTCATTTCCAAGACCTCATATACATATGGAGCTTAAAACACAAAACCCCTCTTTTAAATATTACAAATCTCAAACCCTAACTTCCCAAATTACCAAATCTCACCATTTATACCAAATGACAAATGTTTATGTTAAAACTCATAAGAAGGAGTAGATTATCCCTACCTCAAATGGAGAAGATGAACCACACAAGAGACAAACTCCAAAAGTGTCGAAATGCACTTCTTTTCAGATTAAAGTGAAGACCTTGACAAGCTCTATCTTTTACTCCAAAGCACAAGGATGGAAATCTTAACGGATCTAGATGAAATCCAAGAGAGAAGGTAAAATGTAGAGAGAGAAGCTCAAGAACAAGTCTTTTGGAAAGTCTTAGAGAGAGAGAGAGAGAGAGAGAGAGAAGAAAAAATGGTTCAAAATGACCTCTTCACGGACTGAAATACGCGCAGTCTGTTCGAGCGTGGGAACCCCCGCTCGAGCGTCAGACACAACCCCCCGCTCGAGCGTGAAATTGGACGCTCGAGCGTCGAAAGCATACTTCTAGCATCTGCAGACCTGCAAAAATTATGAAGGCTGAAGAATTCCACTCGAGCGTTAGAATGGCCGCTCGAGCGGAGGAGCAAATAAAGCAAAGCCCGCTCGAGCGAGGAGACCAAAATCTGGGCAACACAGGTTTTAAAAGAAAAAGCCACCAACCTGATCCAAACTTACCCAACACATCCCACAATTCAAATACAAAGAATTAAAGGATGGAAACAAGATATAGACAACCACTACGAAACCTAAGTCCAAAACACAATACATGACGGGGAAAACCGGGATCGCTATAACCTTCTCCCCTTAAAGAATTTCATCCCCGAAATTACAAATATAAGTTTCAAAATTGTGGTCTCGTCAATTCTCAACATGATTACACTACACCACTAACCAACATGATCCACTACCGATCATTCCATCTCTTCTCAAGAGAACAATTTATAAATGTAGCTCAATACCCATTATTAACATGCATTCTAGTGAAATTCAACTAATTTCAATGCATATATCCCATAGCTCCATAACATATTCAATGTTAACAACATAATTACATTTCCACAAAACATTCAACATATGCAATGTTAAATTAAACTCACATTTTCAAAACATATTCAACAATTTCAATGCTTCCATAATCCAAACACCATATTTTTTTTTTTTGGGGGGGGGGGGGGAGGGGGGACCAAGTTTGCACACACACCATATTTAATAATAATTCTTTCAAGGTTTTAAAATAATTTTTGAGAAATTATGAAGTAATTCATTTGCCACATGCAAAACAAGTGCTCTTTCACTAGTATTAGTATATATGCACACCCACATGGATGTGCTTGAAATATATAGCAGTTATATAGACAGTTATAAATGATCGTTAGTGTAGAATAAGACAGAAAGATATTATAAATATAATCAGAAACGAAGGAGGGGAATTTAGGAATATAAAAATCTGGCATTGAGGAGAAAAAAAGGTCTTAAGACACCAACAGAGGTGTTCCCTTTATATATCATAGTATAGATAGATGGATTTGTATATAATTATATCTTTATTGTCATAGATCAAAGAAACATTACATAACGGTAAAATATATATAAATAAGAGTAATTAAGAGTGCAAACTATATTATGGTGAAACTTCTCTCATCCCAATGAGGTTGACACAAAAATTCCAGTCCAATCATATGCAATTACAAATCGAAAGTAAAAAATTTCAGAGGTTCCAACCAAAAATTCCAAAATGAAGCAACAACAATTCTGAAAATTACTAACAAATTTAAGAACAATAATACTACAATATCAACAAAAAAAAAAATTCAAAATTCAAAATTCAACATCAATGACCAAGATTCATTTAAAGTGTGGCCCACAACAAAAATTTTCAATATACAACATATATTTTAAATTCATGATATTTTTCCAGTTAATTTCTGATTGCTTAGACTTGTCAATTCAAAAACAATCCACACTATAGGAAATTACACTTTTCCCAACTAAAATTTTAGTTGCAAAAAGGTTGATTTTAGTTGGCAAAAACATTCTACGACAAAAAATTTTGGTCGCCACTTGGGTCACTAATACATGGTCGGGGAAAGTAATCCGCGAATAAAAAAAATATATTAGTCAACAAAAATAAGTATTTGACAACTAAATTTTTCGTCATTGAACATATAACTACCGTGACTAAAAACGTTAGTCACCAAAAGTACTATTTCCCCGACCAACAATATAGTCGCCAAAATTGTAATTTCCTGTAGTGCCAACTGAATAACCAGAAAAACAAAAAGAAAACCTTAACCAAAGACACTTGTAGCAACAAACCACATAGCAAAACAATTGCACCAACCATAACCAAGAAAACAACCATGGAGTGGGAATTGTTAATTCCATGCTTTGAAAAATGTTAATAGATATTTCTAAACTATTCCGTTCATTTTTTTAGGTTTCAACATGTAAATTATCTACGAAAAATATAGGTTTATTAATCCAATAATCATAGCAATGTAAATTAATCATCTACGTCTACTAAAACCTAAAATATGAACAGAATAGTTTTTGATTATCACAGGCATGTAATTTATCATCTTGGTTCTATAGATATTGCCATGGTGACTCAACATCACCTTAACAGTTAGCTAAATAGAAAGAAAATCATAAGTTTAGCACACATAATTTATATAGTTATTGTTGTTATGCATAGTTTGATGATTCCAAAAAAAATTAAACAAAATAAAGTTCAAAATCTAAGTCGATAAATGTTTCGCCATTATTTTATCCATAGGAAACTTCCTTGAAGATTTTCTTTTCAAAGAAAATCAAAGTTGATGTATGGAACATTTGCACCACTATCAGGAGCTGAAGAAGTAGCATCTTTAGATTTGTTAACTTGTCCAAGGGTTGTTTCTCCTTCTATCTCTAGATTTTCCTCCATCTCATTCTCTTTATTTTCTGTAAACAAATCAAAAATTGAATATAATATAAAGAGAATATAAAAGAAAATACACAAAAACATTATTATTAATTTTGGTAAAGTTAAAATGTACGAAGCATGGACACGGACACGCAATACGACACGGATATGACACAGACACGCAGACACGTCAATTTTCAAAAAATGCAAGACGCGATACGTGGGAGACATGTACGAAATATATAATTTTATAAATTTATTATATGTCATATATATATAAATATATTTCAAAGATAATAAAAAAAGCGCTACATGGCACTAATTCTTATAAATTTATATGATTTTTCTTTTATTATTGTATCTTAAGTTATTTTATTTAAACTTATAATTAGTTTTACATGTGCATAATTGATAGATACATGTTTAAACGATAGACACATGTGTTTTCCAAGTATCCGAAGAGTATTGTAGTGTTAAAAAAACAAATTAAAAAATGAATACATTTTGACTAGTGTTGGACACATATTAGGAAGTGTTGAAAGAGCGTCGAAGTCCGACACGAATACGACACAGATATGTCACCTTCTTAGAAGTGTGACCCCCCAAAAATTGAGAACATCAGGGAATATATTAACAAATAAATACAAAGTTCTTCTAAGCTTACAAGTCTAGGGAATATCACTAATGAGTCATTTAGTTAATAAGCAAGTAAGATCCCAAGAAAGATCAAATGAGTCAATATAGTCTCCCTTCAAAATACAATCTCCTTAGATAGCAAAGCTACCTTTTTTATAGATCTTAATTAGGTATTAACACAAGGTGTACATAAGTTGACGGAAGGATAAGGATAAGTTTACAAAAGATATATGTATATATAAGTAAAATAATAATTACAAGATCGTATCTTAATTATGAAAAAAGTTTTAACACTTACAATCCTAAAACATTATTATTAATTCCTATAGGATAGCCATATACTTTCAAATGTTTTTGCTTCACCATCGTCTACGTAAATTTCACCAATACCTGGCACGAAACGCCATGAGTTTAGATTGCCCAATAAACGCACACACTCATCGTCCATTTTTCCCAATCCAATAGACAACCACATTTACAATAAAGAAGAAGTATAATAATCAAGTAAACAAGCAACGGATTACAAATTAGGTGTTAGTAATTTAGAAATCTCCCAAAGAGATTTCATCCTCCCAACCACAAGATATAGACTCTGATTATTCGGTATGCCCCTTCTTTTGTTGCTTTACAGACCTTACCCGAAATGGCTACAACAGTTATATACCGCTTAGTGCCAACCAAGGACCTTAAAAGAGACTATAAAAATATATAACCTCCTCTAACCTTATCTGTCATAAGTACCTGGGATTCGAATACAACCAATCCATTCAAGGGTTACAAAACAACTATTTGCACAAGACTTAACCTTTAATAAGGAACACGTCCTGCCAACCAATTCAAATGTAATACAAGTATTATCTTATGAAATTACTCAACTGATCGAAAACCCATTTACCACCCCAATAAAGTTTCCTATTGAGTTAAATATTTTAAGTAAAGTTTAGATCAAACTTGTTAGATTTTTGTAATTGGCAATCCCGTTTGACAAAACTCCTTTCAATTGTAATTTTATTTGCTCCTTTGTTTCAGTAAGGCTATAAGTGTTTAAATGCGAATCCAACTCAAATTGTACTTGTCTAGAGGAGTTTATACTAATATTTCGTATCTTGAGCATTCTTTGTTTACCACTTGGCTGATTATGTACGAGGATCAAGCTAAGCCAATGTTGTTTGACCACTCGAGCGGTCATTTGTGCACTCGAGCGGTGAAGTGGAGCTTCCAGTAATTCAACCTGCATTCAGAACTTCTAGAAACCTTGTTTTACCGCTCAAGCAGTTAAGTGTGCCTCAAGCGGTTGGCCTATATATTTTGCACCACCTTTACTCACACCGTTCGAGTGGTCAAGTGGTGGCTCGAGCGGTCATCGCGACTCTATTTACTATAAAGTGCATTGTTTGTTATTTTTAGGAATTAACTCGTCCAGATTCTCAGAGAGAAAAAAAAATACAAAGTGTTCTACATTTGAGGGTGTTTTTATATGAGTTTTCTTGATGTATAGAAGGTAACCAATTGATCAACAAACTACGGAGTGTCGAACATCAAGGTAGCCTTGTTCTACAGCATAAATTTAAAGGAATATAACCACAAACATATGTAGATGTCATTTAAACAAACAATAAGAAGCATAATCAAGTAACTAAGAACATGAAACCATTAACAAAACAAATTTTCATATTCGGTTCACTTTAAAAATCACTATCAAAGTAGCATTTTTAGAATTTTTTTTAACTCAACCTTCCAAAGGTTTGTAAATTTTTTTATCTAGTTTCAAGATCATTTTGGAAATGGGATAGTTTTTCTAAATTTTTAATTATTAAAGAAATACTCTAGTTCTGTTCAGATTAGTTGGCTCTTACGAAAATTAGATTTTCTTTCAAATCGCTCACTCTCTTTTAACAAAACCAATATTACTTGAAAGTTAACACTTAAAAAATGTCTAAATTGGAAAAAAGAAATTTAACAAATGAGGGGAGTTATATATTATAATTTTTAATTCAAGAGACTAAAGTAATATTAAACGATTTTTAGGGGATATCTAACATTTAAATAATTTCTTAAAAAATGTGCCTTTTTTTTTCAAACTTAAAAGGTCAATTCATTCATTCGTGGTAAAGAATTCAAATTCTTTGATGGAAACAAAAAGTAGTAGTCCGTTGGGAGCATATGAAAAGTCAGGGACAGATAAAAGCACTGTCGAGACAAAAACAAAAACCAAATATGAGAAAATTCTAAGATAAGACTTCGATTCCAACATTGCAACGACTTGTGCAACTGAAGAAATTAGAGAAGACGATGCTTCAAGGGATAAGAATGGTAGAGAGAGAGATTTTAGAGAGAGAAACAGCTGATGCAGAGTAGAAGAAGAAGCAGAGCAGCAACAGAGGATTTTGGATTACAAGCTGATACAAAACTACCCAAATGTTGTCTTGCTCACCAAAGAAATCTCCGAGCTGGTCTCAACTCTGGCTCAAGAACAAGAAAGCTCTCAACCATGTAGTCTTCGCTATAAAGCTCCAATCTCTCTCCAAACCACCTCTCACCAATCTCACCCCTGAATCTAACAAAACCCTAGTGTTTGATCGCTCAAAGCTCGTCTTAGATCGAACCTCACTCCTCTACGACGAGCTTCTCCTCCGAATCCTCTCCAAACTCCCCCAATCTCAGAGAAATTCGATTTTTCTAGTCTCCAAACGGTGGTTGAATCTCCAAGGCCGTCTTGTTCAATCCCTGAAGCTTCTTGATTGGAACTTCCTCATATCGGGTCGATTATTTGCTCAATTCCCAAATCTTATTCATGTTGATTTGGTTCATGGATGTTTTGTTTCGCCTCGAAACTCAGGTGTTCTGTTGAACCATAAACTAGTTTCCGTCCACATTGATTCTAATGTTTCTCCAAATGGGTTTTTGTCCACATTGCTTCCTTGTTCTCTTTCTCCTTTAGAACATACAGATACAGATGAATTTACCTTGATTAAGTCTATAGGTTCTTGTAGTCATATGTGCTTTGGAGGAATTGAAAGAAAAGCTTAATGAGTTCTCATATGACCACCTATGGCTTTTTTATTAGAGAAGCATTTTAAGCAAATTTAACATGTATATTTCTCCATTGATGGGGATGGTCGATGGCTTGTTCACTCATATCGGTATTTATGGTGTTCCAAAATAGTTAGCAACTTAAATGATGAGTAAATGACAAGTAGGCTTGACCAAATAAATGTAACCAATCGAAAGTCTGAAACATATACAAATTAGATTGCGCTTAAAATAATATGTATAGCTGTAATTCCAGGATGTTGTCTTTTACCCTCCCGCTTCAATTTTTCAAGACCAATAATTGAAATTAGTCGCCAAAAACATATTTTTTGCGACTATATCATATTTCTCGTGAAAAATAAAATAAAATAAATTGGCTACCAAATTGGTTTTTAGTAGGCAAATGGGATTTTCTTTCACAACAAAAAATTATTTAGTCTGCAAAAGTGTAATTTATTGTAGTGATTTATTGCATCTGTGGAGTTCTTGTGCTTTAATCGTTGTTAGGGTCTAAGTCTGACTTTGAATTTGAATACTGGTGGAGTAAGCGTCAATGGTGGTGTGATCATCAACACCATTGTTGTCCTTTTTTCTTTATTCACTTTCATTCTCACATGTTTCGTTTTCCTCCATCTTCCGTTTTCTTTTTTCTCCTTTTCCCCTGACAGAGTCATCATCATCATTGTTGTTGTTTTTCCTTTCTTCACCTTCATTCTCACATGTTGTTATGTTTTCTTCCATCTTCTATTTTCCTTTTTTCTTCTTTTCATTTCTCGTCATCCTTCCATTGACCATAGCAAGGGTCATTGTAATAAGAGCAACATCTTCAACAAGTGAAGTAACATAAATCAAATTTGTTTCATTTTGCTTTACTGGTAAATCAACTATACATGTTAGTAGATTTAAAAACAAAGAAACAACAAGTTAAGAAGCTTTCTTTTTTTTAAAACAAACCAAATGTTGCCCTCTTATAGTGATAGCACCGTGCTATCATGACACTCGCCCTGTATCTTATGTAAATAATATAAAGAGAATGGAAGATTTAAAAAAAAAAAAATTTTAAATCAAAATCTTGTTTTCTTAATCAATTGAGCACTAAAATTACCTCACAAAGGAATTACTAGCTAAGAAGGCTTATTTTTTTAAAGAAACTAAATGTTGCCCGGTTGTTTTGACACCACTGTGTTGTCACAGTACTGGCCTTTTGTCCTATGTAAACAATATAAAGAGAAAGCAAGATTTAAAATAAAATAAAATAACTATATCAAAATCTTGTTTCCTTAATCAATTGGGCACTAAATTTTCCTGACATGTAGATGTTGGTAGATTTAAAAACACAAAAATTACAAGTTAAGAAATAAATGTAGCTAAAATGCAATGATAAACATATAGTACCAATCATAATTATTTTGATAATGATGATCACTAACATATAAAATAAAACATTTAAGAAAAAATATAGAAATTTATAACATCGAACACTAGATTGTGCAAATCTCTAGACGTAAGATCACTTCTTTTGTCACAATGTTGAGATTTAAACTTTTAACACAACGTTTTATTTTCGATTTCCATTTTCTTTTTTCTTCTTCACCCTTGTCACGATCATCATCATTATTGTTGTCGTTCTTCCTTTCTTCACCTTCATTCTTACATGTTGTTATGTTTTCTTCCATTCTTTTTTCCTTTTTCTTTTTTTCCCTTGCCATCATCCTTCCATTTACCTTTACAAAGCATCATAATAATTAGAGCAACCTTTTCATCAACATATGGAGGGCAGAAATCAAACATGTTTCTTTTTGCTTTACTGGTAAATCGCCTAATTCATCAATTGATTTGCATTGTTTTGCTAACTTTCGGTTTATCTTTTGCATTGATTCACTGTTGCTTCCTTCTTCTCTTTCGCCTTTAGAACATACAAATACAGATGAATTTACTTTGATTAGGTCTACAGGTTCTTGTAGTCCTATGGGCTTTGGAGGAACTAGAAGAAAAGCCAAATGAGTTCTCATAAAAACACCACCTATGGCTTTTCCATTAGAGAAGCATTTTGACATGTATATTTCTCCATTGATGGGAATGGTCAACGACTTGTCCACTCATATGGGTCTGTTTATAGTGTTGCAAAATGGTTATTGACTTAAATGATAAGTAAATGACAAGTAGGCATGACCAAATAAATGTAACTGATCAAAAGTCTGAAACAAATACAAACTAGATTGAGCTTAGAATAATAAAATAAATACATCTATAATTCCAAGAGATTGTCTTTTACTCTCCCGGTTTGATTTTTCATGTCCAAAAATTTAAATTCATCGCCAAAAACATGATTTTTGCAACTAAATCATGTTAGTCATGGAAAATAAAAACATGATTTTTGTGACCAAATTGTTTTTTGGTCAGCAAATATAATTTTTTTGCAATGAAAAATTGTTTAGTCGGCAAAAGTGTAATTTCTGGTAGTGATTTATCGCATCTATGTAGTTCTTGTGCTTCAACCCTCGTTAGGGTCTGAGTCTGACTTCAAGTTTGAATCCTAGTGGAGTACATTTTGTTATCATCGGCGGTGGTGTGATCATCAACATCATTGTTGTCATTTTTTATTTCTTCACCCTCATTCTCACATATTGTTTCGTTTTCCTCCATCTTCCATTTTCTTTGTTCTCCTTCCCCTTACCCGAATCATAATCATCATTGTTGTCATTTTTCCTTTCTTCACCTTCATTCTCATATATTATATTGTTTTCTTCCATCTTCTGTTTTCCTTTTTTCTTCTTTTCCCTTGCCATCATCCTCCCATTTACTATAAGCAAGCATCATAATAATAAGAGCAACCTATCTAACAAGTGAAATAAAAGAAATCAAATTGTTTCCTTTTGCTTTACTAGTAAAGCACCTATAGACGTTGGCAGATTAAAAATAAAAGAATTACAAGTTAAGAAACCTTCTTTTTTTAAAACAAAATAAATGTTTCCTCTTGTTGTGACAGCATCGTGCTGTCATGGCACTGGCCATATATCCTATGCAAACAATATAAAGAGAATGCAATATTATTATTTAAAAAAAAAAAATCAATCTTATTTTCTTAATCAATTGTGCACTAAAATTGCCTCACATATAGATGTTGGAAGATTTAAAAACAAAGGAATTACAAGTTAAGAAGGCTTATTTTTGGAAGAAAAAAAACGCTACCTGGTTGTTTTGACAGCATGGTGCTATCACAGTACTGGCCCTGTGTCCTATGTAAACAACATAAAAAGATTGCAAGATTTAAAAAACAAAGAAAATAAAATAAATCTAAATATCGTTTCCTTAATCAATTGTGCACTAAATTTGCTTGACATGTAAATGTTGGTAGCTTTAAAAATAAAGGAATTACAAGTTAAGAAATAAATGTAGTTAAAATGGAATGATAAACATAATACCAACCATAATTATTCTAATAATGATGATGACCCACATATAAAATAAAACATTTAAGAAAAAATATGAAAATATGACCAAATGAACACTAGATTGTGCAAATCTCTTGAAGTAAGATCACTTCTTTTGTCATAATGTTGAGATTTTAACTTTTAACACAACGTCTATTTTCTATTTCCATTTTCTTTTTCTTCTTTTCCCTTGTCGTGATCATCATCATTATTGTACTCATTTTTCCTTTCTTCACGTTCATTTTGTGGTCTATCACTTAGCCCTTGGCACCTCATGAAGCATCAAGTCTAACACTCGACTCCCATTGAGTGTTATCAATCCTTTTAGGGCCACACCTGCAAGAATTGCCTGAGGTTTTCTCGACCCGCTAGAGGGGAAGTTTTGCATGAGTCTCAGGATTAGTCGGGATCTGCTCAGGTACTCAATTATTGAAAAATATTAAGTAAAGCTATTTTATGGTTGTTTGATTTATGGGAATTCAAGGGGGGTAAAAACTAAGGGTGGAAAGGAAACTAGTGTTATTCGTTTGGATTAACATTGAAAAAACAAAATAAGAATAACATAAAAATTGAGAATTTATTTATCCCTTCAATGTCCTCGATTAAGTTTAGTTTCTTTTTTTTTTTTTTTCCAAATTTTGAAAAGATGCACCAAACAAATTTATAATTTATTTTAAAAAAAAATTAAGTTAATAATTTAAAAGGTAATAATTACAAAAGCTAACTTATAAGTGCACCAAATACATCTATATCAATAATTAATAGTGAAATATATAACATTAAATAATAAATATAAATGGTATAGCAAAATGATAAAAGTAGCTTTGCACGTGTGAACAATATGTGCAAATAAATGATAAAAGTAGCTTTGCACGTGTGAACAATATGTGCAAATATGTAAAATTCATCCTATTTAAAAAGTAATTTTATACACAAATAAATTTTGTATCACATTTTTTATCACTGAAACTATTGAGATATACACCTATGAAAATAGAGTTTTCACCACTTTTGTCAGTAACAAATTGGGATAAGCTCAAATTAATTACTATTTTTTTTTCCCCTACTGTTGGTTGTTTATTTATTCATCTCTTTTCTATTAAATATCTTTAAATCTTTGAGTGATTATCGTAATAGATATTGTACGGGCACGAAATATTCGGTACTTGTATAATCCTGTTGATCAAGCATGCGCTCCTCCAAATGTCGTTGTATGATCTAAAATCACAAAAATATGAGCTAGATGGTGGGTGTGTGCCGAAAACCCCTTCAATGCCTAAGTCAGCAAATAGGATCAACGAAGAGGAAAAGCTCTATAAATTCGGGAACTAAGATTGAAATACCTGATATTAGGTTAACTCTGAACTTTTATAAGTTTTGCATGACAAAGTCCTAGTAGGATTCTAATTCCCATTCGTAGAGTCCTACTAGGAATCACATTCCTAAAAGGATGTGGCTTATCCTTTCACACTCGGATCACTACAAACCAAGTTATATGGCACAATACTTTGCACGACTTCCAACTGAGCAACCGTACTGCTTTAACCTTGCTAGTTCTTGAGACAACCAAGCAACGCACAACGCCAAGCAAACCCAACACGGCACACCACCGTGCTAACACTATGCGACACTCCATCTAGCTCGGTCAACGCCACGCGTCCAACTCCACTTAACCATCTAACCAATCTTCTTAAATAGCTCAGTCCATTCACACATCTTGGACCAAATTTGCCCGGTCAATATAAGCAACACATTTGACCGGTTTGACCTCCTCTACACAACCCAAGCCATGTAGTCTTCCAATCCATAGGCCAACAACAAGGGCCTGATTTAGCTCGGCCCTGATATCATGGCACAAATTCCCCTATCAAATATATCACAGGAGATTACAAATGATCCTCAAGAGAAGATACCCAATTCCCAAAAATTATTTTTTTCAATTATTAGTTGTATTTCATTGTTTGTTGGCTTCTTTCAAGTTTAAATATGAATTTAAAAGAACTATTTAGGCCCTTGGCGCCCAACACGAATTTGTTTTAATGCTCTAAATCATTCATTCCGTAATATTCTTTGTGTATATCATCTATTAAAAAATTAGATTAATATGATAATCGTAACTTTTTCATTTGATCATGTTTGTCTCCAAAAGAAATGTTCTATTTTCAAAATCACACGTGTCATCAATTTTTTTGGAAACAAACACAATAAAATAAAAATATAATGATTATTGGATTGATCTAATTTTTTTATACATAGAAGGTTCAACAAAATAATGGTTTGAATCATTGAAATAAGACTCATTGACCAAATAGTTCTTTCAAGTTTATATTTAAACTCGACTCAAATATTATTTATCACTACATTTACTTTACCTCATGGGTGCATTTATACAATATATATGCGGCCTATTATATTTAAAAATGATGAACCCATGATGCCTGTACAGGAAAGAAATAAACCTTCTCGTATAATCATGTTGATCAAGTCTGCGCTCCTCCATACAACGTCGCTTTACTACCTGAAAACACAAACGTGAGCTAGCCGGCGGGTGTGTGCCGGAAACCTCTCCGATGCCTAAGTCAACAAACTAGACAAATAGTCAAAAGCTCTGTGTATTCGGGGATCAAAGTTGTGTTACCTCTCCATAGGTGATGTTTGTGAGCTTTTGTAGGTTCCGCGTGGCACAATCCTAGTAGGACTCTTACTCTTCCATGTAGAGTCCTCCTAGGATTCATATTCCTGAAAGATAATGCTTATCCTTCAACACCCCCCTCACTACTTAAACCAAGTGATATGGTTTTGCCATGGTCGGACTCCAATGTGGCCGAGGTAAGCATGGCTATGCTTAACCACCGAATAGACCGAACTATCCTTAGTTCGGTTCACTGCCCTTACCTTCGTTCCTCTTCCATAAACCATAGTAAGCCCAAACCGAGCTAACTTTTAGTAAGGTTTAGACTACGTACTGCGCTATGACCGGTATAAATTTTAGTATGGTGACCGAACTAACCGTAAGCCCTTTAGGACCGGAGTAACTTCACACCTCCGCAAGACCGGAGTAACTTTATGGCCATTTTACTCAGCACTTCACACAGCGGCCCATAACGGCCCATTACCTAGCTCGGCCCAATTTTCACGTAAATTACCCTTTGAATTGCCCCTTAATTCCATCTGCACAGCATGATAGGAATTACCTGTTTATCAGCCGAACTAAAGTTTTTAAGCATATCCAGCCGAGCTAAAGTTTTTAAGCCTATTTAGCCGAGCTAAAACCTTTTAGCCTTTCCAGCCGAACTGAATTTAAGCCGAGCTATACCTGTCCGGTCCAAACGTCTCTTCAATCACAAAAACTGAATCGCTTCTTCTTCCCATGACATGTGGCACACTCTGATTGGTCAATCGTAGTTGTCACGCCGTCTTCGAGTCTCGTGAATTTTGAACAGTTCCCGCCCTTCCGTCCTTCCGTCCTTCCTTTTGCACAAAACAAACCCTTGCTTTGAATCACTCTTACACTATTCATCCTCATCCTCTCCACTTTCTCTATCATTTGAGTCTCTGAAACCCCCATTTCATTCTTGCAACTGTGGAGCTCGTGTTCTTCACCGCCTTGCTTCCATCTTCAGTTTTTCTGCCTTAATCTGGTAAGCTGCTCAGATCTGCCTTGTTTTTGTTGTTTTCGTACTTTGCTTTTTACCATCTATAGCATAGCGTTAGTGTTTTTGCAAAACACTTTATTTCCATTTGTTTTGCCTTGCGTTTTTCTGGAAAAAACCTCACAAGAACCATTTGAATTCATGAAAACGACCTGTAGAACGCTGTATTTGATCCAAAATCATGATGCAACCGGACTAAAAAATTGTTTGTAGTTGATGTAATCCAGCCAGACTAACCAACCGAACTAATACTTCATGCCATGCCATTAGTTTCCACAAGTCACCAGCTTTTGAGATACCTTAGCCGAGATAACAAACCGAACTAAGTCCGCAATTAGTGCACTGGGAAACCTCAATTCCGACCAAGCTATGTCTCGGGGCCAAACCAGCATTCTTAGCTTTAAACTAAACTAAGAAAGCTGCCCCTACAAGCTCAACCGGTCTAACAAGACCTTCCTCTTAACCAAGATGTCGAACCACTCGCCCACACCGAGCTAACGAACCCCTTGCTCAAACCGAGCTTAAAAACACGTAGTATGCCACATAGCCGAACTAAGACTTGATATATGTTGCCTTTATTTCTCATTAGCACAATCCAACGGTCTGTGCTTAACACCTGTGTTTTTTTTTCACTTTGCAGACTTTAGGTTGCCCAGGCACTCCTTTGAGTGCTCAACCGAGCTTCTCAGCCCGCTTCTGCGACCGAGCTAACACTCAGCTTAATTTATATATAACTTAAGACTAAATGGGTAAATATAGGTTTTTAGTAGAAACACCTGGTGGCTTGGCCGAATTCCGAAAGGAGTATAACATTCCTGACGACGTCCATCTCACCCTAGCCAAACAAGATATCACACCATGGGGAAACCAAGGCTTTGTACCCTTCACCCTCCTGTCCATAATAGCGACCAGACTACGATTCCCTGTTCAACCCTTGCTTTGTGAATTCCTTAGGCAAACCAGGATATGCCCAACCCAGCTTTCCACTAACTCATACCGCATAATTAATGGTACAGCCGAGCTAAACCGCCGAGCTGGCCTTAACCTCGGTTTGGCCGAACTTTTCCATCAATACTCCTTAGGATCAAAAGAAGACGGCTGGGTCTATTATCTAAGAATACGACGCCGCCGTAAAAAAATAATAAAGGACAGACCGGATAAAGACTTGAATGACAATGATTTTTTTTGGGTATCTGGCAATTTTGAAGACCACCAAGCCCAGATCCCAGGCCGTAGTATAAACTGGAATAAAGGAACCCCTGGTATAATTACTTAGGTGTCACTGCAAGCTTCTGTTTTATTTCGGTTTTCTATTCCTCAACCGAACTGACAGTTAGTCCTTTTTATGCAGATTTAGCCCACCTCAAATCACTGTATAGCTACCCTAATTTAGGCGTACTTCGTGCCGCACTACGATACCCCGAAAGAAGTTGGGCTAAGCTACTAAACGTCGAACCGACGTACAGATACAGTAGTCAACGAAAAGCCAAAGTAACAGATTTTTTACTAGAAGCCTCTCCCGAACCGGACCCCAACCTGCCTCAAATTAACTTGGTCCGTACTACTGAAGAAGAAGAAATGGCAAAGAGGAACAGAGTATGGGCCCTCCTAACCGAAACACACCGAGCCGAAGTACCACCACCCAACCAAACGCAGGAAACCGTGGTGGCTCTTCCATCCCAGCAACCCTCTTCATCACGCCCAAGTAAGCGCGCCCGGACTACCAAGACCGAGCAACGCCTCGTAGACGAAGACGAAACCATCCTTCCACCAAGCCCTCCACCAAGTCCGCAACCGGAGCGTGCCGACCGAGCTAGCTCCTCCAAATGGACTCCAAAAATGACTTTCCAAAACCGTGCTATCTGTGATACTGACTCAGTGGTGGCTGACAAAGACCATATGCTAGCCTTCAATCTGGCTAAGAGTGTATGTCTGCCCCCTGATATGGAGCATCACAAGCATTTGACCGAGCTCAAGGCCATCCGGTCGACAACAAAATCAATAATCCTGGTTAGTGGCTTCTCTTGTCTCTCTAATTTTTCCAACTTTCTGTTCGGTTTTGTCATTAGTTTCTTTCCATTCTTTTTCAGACCATGCAGAAGAGTCAAATTGCGCACAAGCGTATGTTGGAGCTTCGCAAAACAGCAAGGCAAGCCATGGCCGAAGCTAAAGAAAAAACCACGGAGCTAAGAGAATCCAAACAGAAGACAGGCGAGCTAGAGGCTGAGATAGCCCGTTTGACCGGACTAGTTACCTCGGTAAATGCTGACAAACAGAGGGCCCTGACCGTGATGAAGGACAAGTACCTTCGTGAGCTAGCCAAGCTCGAAGGAAAGAAAAACGCAGAAATCGCCGAGCTAAAAAAGAAGGCGGATGATGCAAATACTGATGGTTTCAAGGAGGGAGAGGCCCTCTACATGCAACAATGTGAGGCAGCTAAGGATTTATTTTTCAAATACGGTTGGAGGGCAGCTGTGCTGCAGCTCGGTTGTGAGCCTGAGACCGAGGTCTACAATCCTCCTCAGTACTTCATACCGAGCTCACTAGCAGAGTACGCTGCATCCGTTCAGCAACAATTTCTTCAGAGTTCAGATGATGATGAAGAAACCGAGCCCAACAATACCTCGGTCGTTAATGAACCTGCAGATCAATCAGCTCGGTTGGAGCCAACGGTTGAAGACCTGACTAACGAGCTGCCGACTGATACCGTGCTTCCAGTAGACACCGAGCTCTCAACCGAGACCGCACTATCGTCTGAAACCGGTCTTCGGGTTGATATAGATGCTGATGCTGATCTCGACGATCTGTTTAACTGATTTTTGTTTTTCTTCTTTTTGTTGGACAAAATAGTTTGTAACCGAGCTGGGGCCCCTCCTTTGTAATTTGCTTTTATCAATGAAAATCTTCTTTTGCTCTAACTGTTATCCCGATTTGCTGCTCTACTTGTACTTGCTTTCTTACTGTAGTTTGAATGAGGTAGTGCACTCTCTTGTTGATATAAATCATCCCGGTCTTTATTTTTGTAATCAGACTGGCCATACCAACCAACCGCTTTAACCTAGATCCACATCTCGGTTGAAGCATAATAAGAGTTGGTTTTTTCATCCTCTTCAGCCTTGATCCTTACTCCGGCTGAAGAGTACTAAGAGTTGGTTTAATCCACCTAACCACTCTTCAGCCTTGATCCTGACTTCGGCTGAAGAGTACTAAAAGTTGATTTAATCCAGCCAACCACTCTTCAGCCTTGATCCTTACTTTGGCTGAAGAGTACTAAGAGTTGGTTTAATCCAGCCAACCCCTAAATTGGTTATTCCTGCCAACTTAGAATAAAGTGTTTGGTTTATTCCGACCAAACGTCCTGCAGCCTGGATCCTTATCCTGGGCTTAGGAAGGGTGTTTGGTTTTTCCAGCCAACCTCTAGATTGGTTTTTTCCAGCCAACCTAGAGTAAAGTGTTTGGTTATTCCGACCAAACGTCCTGCAGCCTGGATCCTTATCCTGGGCTTAGGAGGGGTGTTGGTTTAATCCAGCCAACTGCTAAGTTGGTTTTTTCCCGCCAACCTAGTTTAAAGTGTTCCTAACTCACTAAAACTATCTTTTTACAGAAAATAATTTATACTGAAAAGAATCTACTTGTTTTATTGAGAAAGGAAAATGAAAATTACATATGTTCAAAAGAAAAAAGCTAAAAATAAAATAACTTGAGATTGGCAGTATTCCATGGCCTGGGAATTGCCTTGCCGTCCTCATCTTCTAAGTGGTATGCCCCTTTGCCTGCTAATCCAACCACTTTGTAAGGTCCTTCCCAATTGGGCCCTAGCTTGCCGTCTCCTGGTACCAAAGTGTTTCCCATTACTTTGCGCAATACCCAATCTCCGATCTTGAATTGCCTTGGGTGCACTGTTTTGTTGTATTTTCTGGATAACTCTTGTTGGTACGAGGCAATGTGAACTAGTGCTCGTTCTCTTCTTTCTTCTGCAAGGTCGAGCTCCAATGTTATGGCTTCTCCATTTAAGTTTGGATCAAAATTCTCGCTTCAAATTGTGGGGAGGCCAACTTCTAGTGGGATTACTGCTTCCATACCATAGGCTAAGGAGAATGGAGTTTCTCCTGTTGACCGCCGAGGTGTGGTGCGGTAAGCCCATAAAACATAAGGGAGCTCTTCTGCCCACTTGCCTTGGCTTTCTCTAACCTTTTCTTCAATCCATCCAAGACGACCTTGTTTGATGCTTCTGCCTGACCATTTGCTTGGGGATATGCCGGTGTAGAATTGTAGAACTCTATCTTGTACTCTTCACAAAAGCCCCTAAAGATTCTGCCATCAAACTGAGTGCCGTTATCTGATATTAGGGCTTTAGGTATGCCGAACCGAGTAATGATATTCTCCCAGACGAACTTCTTCACATCTTTTTCCTTGATTGATGCCAATGCTTTCGCCTCCACCCACTTTGTGAAGTAGTCGGTTGCTGCAAGAAAGAACTTCCTGTTGCCTGGTGCTGTTGGAAGTGGTCCTACTATGTCTAAGCCTCACATTGCGAAGGGCCACGGGCTGGTTAAGGGTAGAAGTTCTCTAGCAGGTTGATGTATTTGGTGTGCGAACTTCTAACATTTCTCGCACTTCTTCACATATTTCTCCAAGTCTGCCTGCATGTATGGCCACCAGTATCCTTGCGAAATGGCTCTGTAAGCTAATGATCTTCCTCCTTGGTGGTTTCCGCACACACCTTCGTGTATTTCGAACAAGAATGCTTCCACTTTGCTGGGGTGAACACACTTTAGATACGGTCCTGAGAATGACTTTTTGTACAATGCCATAGAAGGGGAAAGCCAAAATCGCTGCGACTTTGCTCTAATTTTGTTGGCTTCTTTCTTTTCTTCCGGTAAGACGCCGTCTTTTAAGAACAGTATGATGGGATCTATCCATGAGGGGCCTAGCTCGGCGCAACATACCCCTTCTGCTTCGGGGTCTTCAATGCTTGGTCTAGGTAGGTAGTCGATTAATAATGGATGAGGGATGGAACTATCTGCCATTGAAGCAAAGCCTGCTAGTTCATCTGCTCTGCTGTTTTCCTCCCTGTCGATTTGTTCTATCCGTACTACTTCAAATTTCTTGATCTCTGTTCTGACCAACTCCTGGTACTTAGCCATCCTATCATCCTTTGCTTCGTAGTCACCTGAAATTTGGTTTACCACCGCTGGGAGTCGCTGTAAACTATTAGTTCGGTGGCCTTCATGTAGAATGCCATTTTGAGGCCTGCAAGAAGCGCTTCATACTCCGCTTCGTTATTTGATGCTGGGAAGCCAAGGTTGACTGCTTGCTCCACTACTAGGCCGTCTGGAGAGATGAGGACTATGCCGAGTCCTACTTCATGCTGGTTGGATGCTCCATCCACAAAGAGCTTCCACATCTCTCCAATGAACAACTTCCAGCAAGTAGAGGGATCAGATGATGCCTTGGGGTCAAGAACGTTGCTGGTGTCTTCTTCAGGGTCCATGTTTGCTGTCTGCCCCTTATTATCTAATTGTACCAAGTCTTTGTTTGTTGGTGAGTTTTGACTTGGTGTAGTGTGGTTTTCTTCTTCCTCCCTTACTTCACTCTGGTCTGCCTTGGGACCTGTCTGGGTAACCAACACCAGGGGTTGCGTTATTCTGACGTCAACTTCTATCCCTAGTTTGGTTGTTTCAGTCAGGTCGACTGGGCAGATGTGATGACTTCCTGGGGTGAATTTTGCAACAAAGTCTGCCAAAGCTTGAGCTTTTATCGCGGTCCTGGGTTGAAACTTGATGTCATATTGTCCCAACTCTACTGCCCACTTCAAGATTCGCCCAGAAAAGTTCGCCCTTTCAAACAAAGCTTTTAATGGGAAAGCTGTGAGGACGACTATGGTGTGGGTGTGAAAGTAGTGCGTCAACTTCCTTGAGGCCATCATCAAGGCCAAGGCTAGTTTTTCTAGTGGCAAGTACCTTGTTTCGGCGCCCAGCAATGTCTTGCTGACATAAAAGATGGGCAGATGTTGGATTCCTTCCGCATGGACTAACACTGCGCTAATTTCATGCTGTGAGACCGCCAAGTACAGGAAGAGTTCTTCTCCAGGTATTGGGGTGACAAGCAGTGGTGGGGAAGACATGTATTCTTTTAGGCTTTCCAGAGCGCGGTCGCATTCTTCGTCCCACTCAAATTTGGCCTTTAAAGCGTGGAAAAATGGTCGTAGTCTGTCTGACGACCGACTTATGAACCGATTGAGCGCAGCCGCCGTGCCGGTGAGATGCTGTACTTCTTTTACTGAGTTAGGCCTCTCCAGATCCTGAATTGCTTTGATCTGGGAGGGGTCTGCCTCTATACCTCGGTTGGTCACCAGGAAGCCTAGGAATTTGCCGGAACCTACTCCGAATGCACATTTAGACGCATTGAGGCGCAACTTGTGCTTCTTTAGGATCTCAAACATCTCACCTAGGTCTTTGAGATGGTCATTCTTATCCTTGCTCTTGACCACCATGTCGTCGATGTAAGCCTCCATTGTTCTGCCTAACAACGGCTCAAACATCTTAGTGACCATTCTCTGGAATGTTGCCCTTGCGTTTTTTAGACCAAAGGGCATGACCTTGTAGCAATACAGTCCTCTTAGAGTTGTAAATGACGTGACCTCCTGGTTTGGTTCGTACATGGCGATTTGATAGTAGCCTCTGTACGCATCAAGAAAGCTAAGTCGGTTGTGCCCCGCCGTTAGGTCTACCAGTTGATCTATCCGTGGTAAGGGGAAGCTGTCCTTTGGGTATGCTTTGTTAACTGTCTTATAGTCGACGCAGACATGCCATTTGCCATTCTTCTTTGGCACCACGACTGTGTTGGAAATCCATCTGGGGTAGTGCACCTCTCTAATAGCTCATGTCTCCAGCAGGTTTCCTACTTCCTCCGCCACTATCTCGGTGTGGTGGAGTACCGATCTGCGGGTGCGCTGAATAATTGGTCTGGTGGAGGGGTGGACATTGAGTTGGTGACAGATGAAGTTAGGATCAATGCCTGGCATGTCGTATGGTGTCCAGGCGAACACTTCGATGTTAGAGGTCAAAAATTCCAAGACCTCTAATCTCTCAGTGCAACGACGAATCGAGTAAAAAGAACTTATCCGGGTTCTTTTCATCTATTCTTACCTCTACCAAGTCTTCCACCGCTTTTTGATTAGCTGCTTTGCCGACGTCTGCGAACAGTTCATTACTCTCAGGTTTTTCCACCGAATGAACATATCCCTTGGCAGCGCGACTGCCATTCACAGTGACGAAGCATTGCTTGGACATGATCTGGTCTCCGAAGACCTCTTCAATTACCCCGGTTTCATTGGGGAACCGCATTACTTGGTGGTAGGATGACGCCACCGATCACATGGCATGCAGCCATGTTCTGCCCAAGATGATATTATAAGTGGAAGGGACTTTCAATACCCAGAACTCCACTTGTTTCGTTATGCTTCTTGCTCTAACTGGAAGAATTATTTTGCCGATTGGCCACTCTGGCATTGAGTTGAATCCAATCAAGGGAGATACGGCAGGTGCCAAGTCTTTATCTTGTAACTTCAATTGTTTAAATGTTTCGTAGTACATTATTTCACATGAACTACCCTGGTCAATCAAAATCCGCTTGACGTCAAAATCCTTGACTCGGAGAGTGACAACCAGGGCATCATTGTGAGGGCAATATATCCTCGCCAAGTCTCTATCTGAAAAGGACATGAGGTTCGTGGCCTCTGTCTTTCCCTTTTTTATGGTAGGTTGTGAACTTAGTACCTCTCTTAAGTGTTCGGCCTTCTTGATTGATCCTTTGAGCTCGCATACACGCTCAGGTTCGAAGATTCCATGTATCACATTGATTACGCCTCGAGGTGGGGCGTCGATTGGCATCCCGTTGGGGTTATTGTGGTCCTGGGGGGCTGGTTGCGTCCCTCCTTCAATGTATTTATCCAGGTGACCTGCTGCCACCAACTCCTCCAGGTGCTGTCTCAACGGCGTGCAGTTCTCAGTACGGTGCCCCTTTTCTTTATGGAAGGTGCACCGTGACCTTTCGTCGTAGTCCTTCTGAGCCTCTCCTAGCTTAGTAGGCCATCTGACGAAAGGTTCATCGCGTATCTCGCTTAGAATCCGATACATCAGTTTCTTGAATACCATGGTTATGGCAGGGCGGACTCTCAACCATCTTTTATCCTGGTCCTCTCCGTTGTCTCGCCTGCCCCGTCCGTTTCTGTTCGGACGGTTTACCGCATTGACCTTTGCTGAGGCCTTTTTCTCTGGTACTGCGGTTGTGCCAGATTTTGTTTTGGCACGTGCGCCATCCTCCTCCACCCTGATATGCTGATGCACTCTTTCCATCAAGGCTTCCATGGTGAGGGGCGGTGTCATGGTGATTGAGTCCCTTAGTCTATTCCTGACTGGAAGGCCTCTTTTGTACTGTGCAATGGCTAGATTGGTGGGACAATCCCCAATCTGGTTGAAGGTCTCCCAGTAGCAACTATTGTAGGATCTAAGTGTCTCCTTGTCGCCCATATCAATGGAGAGAAGCTGGTCGATCTCCACTGGCGTTTTGGTGTTCGTTCTGAACCTTGTTACGAACGCCTCTGCTAGTTGCGCCCAGGAGGCTATGTTGCCTTCTGGAAGTTTTTCAAACCAAGTTAAGCCTAGGTCACCCAGGCTGGACGGGAAGAGGATGCACATCAAAGCCTCGTTGCGTCGATATACCGCCATAACCTGCTGGAAGTGGCTTAGATGCATGTAGAGGTCTGTCTTCCCCTCATACGTGGTGAATTTGGGTTGAAGGAAGCCTGAAGGTAGGGACACGTTTTCAATTGCCGGAACGAACGGCGAGGTCTGCAGCCTCGCTAATGCTTTGTTCGTCGGTTCATAGGCAGGGCGCAGTATTGGCATTCCGACCTCGACGCTTCCATGCGTCCGAGGAGCCTATCGCCGCAAGGCAGAAACTCTGTGTGGGTCGCTCGCCCTGGCATCCTCCTTCCATCGTGCCTTCTCCTCTAGCACGATTCGTAAGTCGGACGATCTAGGCAGCTCCGTTTGCCTAGATGATGTTTGGTGCATGCATGAGGGCCGATAGGTGCTTCCTTCCGTGTATGACCTCTCAAATCTCGTCCTCTCAGACCTGGAGTGATGAGTTCTGGAAGTCCTGGATTGTGTATCGCCTGTCCTGGGGCTTCTATTCTCTGCTTGAGATGGTGTGGTACGTCTACTACGTTCTTCTGAGTGGCGAGGGGGCGTCTTGCTTTTGTGCCCCTCTCCAGTCACCACTTCTTTTCCCTTCATCTGGGGCTTCATGGATTCCATGTCCGCCGCCATCCGTCGTATCAATTCGTCCTGCTCCTTTACACGGTCCTCCAGAGTTTGAGGATCAATCATCCGCCTTTGTCTCTCAGGACTTTGTGAACGAGAGTGATGGGGGCTGTGAGTCCGTCTTCTCCCCCTTGCATCCCTCCTGGGATTCTGTCGTTGTGGCTCCAAGTCCGCCATAGGAGGGATAGAAGGTAGACCTTCGCGCTTTGCACCCCCTTCTGGTGTTTGTCCGTCAATGGCGGACTGTGGCAAATCTTCGTTGTGCGCCATTGATTTTAAAGAGAAAAAGCTTGATCAAGAGGTTTTGTTCTTGCCTGAATTCCCACAGACGGCGCCAATTGTACGGGAAAGAAATAAACTTTCTCGTATAATCCTGTTGATCAAGTCTGCGCTCCTCCGTACGATATCGCTTTACTACCTGAAAACACAAACGTGAGCTAGCCAGCGGGTGTGTACCGGAAACCTCTCCGATGCCTAAGTCAGCAAACTAGACAAATAGTCAAAAGCTCTGTGTATTCAGGGATCAAAGTTGTGTTACCTCTCCATAGGTGATGTTTGTGAGCTTTTGTGGGTTCCGCGTGGCACAATCCTAGTAGGACTCTTACTCTTCCATGTAGAGTCCTCCTAGGATTCATATTCCTGAAAGATAATGCTTATCCTTTAACACCCCCCTCACTGCTTAAACCAAGTGAGATGGTTTTGCCATGGCCGGACTCCAATGTGGCCGAGGTAAGCATGGCTATGCTTAGCTACCGAATAGACCGAACTATCCTTAGTTCGGTTCACTGCCCTTACCTTCGTTCCTCTTCCATAAACCATAGTAAGCCCAAACCGAGCTAACTTTTAGTAAGGTTTAGACTGCGTACTGCGCTATGACCGGTATAAATTTTAGTATGGTGACCGAACTAACCGTAAGCCCTTTAGGACCGGAGTAACTTCACACCTCCGCAAGACCGGAATAACTTTATGGCCATTTTACTCAGCACTTCACACAGCGGCCCATAACGGACCATTACCTAGCTCGGCCCAATTTTCACGTAAATTACCCTCTCAATGCCGTAGGAAAAATTACATAAAAAAATAAAAGTTTTGGTGAAACTTTAAAATAATATACCCTCTTTATTTTACCTTCTGTATTATTCACATAACAAATATTATGTGCAAATATGTAAAATTTATCATATTTAAAAAAATAATAATAACTTTATACATAAATGGATTTTTTATCAAAAACATTTTCACTCAAATTCGTGAGATCTACATTTAATAAATATGCATGTGACATATTATCTATATCTCGAGTTACATGGAAGTTTAATAAAAATATTCTCATATGCATAACATTTTTATTTAAAAATAATAATAGAATCCATTATAAAAAATTAAAAACTTCAGAAAAGAAAAGTTGTCATAAAATATTTCAATGATCGGTGATATTTGATTATCATATAAGCTATCACAATTATAAAAATAAATATAAGTGATGAGATTTATTAAATCAATTTAATAATAACAAATAAAATGTGATAAAAAATTATGATGATCATAATTTTATTAAAATAAACAAATAAATAAAAGAAAATTCTATTTACACATCATTAATCTTCTCAGTACATATTGTGAGTGTTTGGGAAGTGAGTTTTTATATAGTTTTTTTTAGTTGTAAGATTTTTTAGTGTTTGGGAAGATAGTTGATTTTTTTGTGGTTGGATGTGATATTTGTGAGAGAAAAAGTGAAATGATTATGGGTATGGGGTTGGATGTGATATTTTATTTAGATTTGTTTTTTTTTTTGGTTTTGCAAAAAGTTTGTCTTTTAGTGGAAAAAATCAAAAAAAACCCAACACACAAACTTCCCAAACACCACCAATATTACTTAGTACACATATAATAATTTTAAAGTTTTGAAAATATTTTAGTCCACACCGTAACTTTTAATTTGTAACCCTAAGACAGTACACCACTTTATTTGAGTACACAGCACACCCATACCCATACATCTCACGAATACACCAGAGTTCTTATTCGGCCAGCAATTTGCATCTGTCATCCCACCGTCATCTTATCGATGCATTATCACCATTGAAGATCTTTGAAGATCTACGATTTGCACATTTGATTCTCACTTAGCTATATTTTTCTAATCTAATTTTGATTTGGTTAACGATTCAACTTCCATAACAAATTCTATTTCAAATTTGGCTCAACACTAGTTATCTGAACATATTATTATTGTACAAAAAATTAAAATCAAACAATTGTTGAACAAAATAAATAAGTTCATACTTATAGTTGAACAACTTCAACTCGTTCAGACTTATTATGTTGAGCATTTTTTATATGTTTATTGGGTAAATTACACTTTGCATCCATGTACTTTACACCAAATGCCATTTTGGTCCTTACAAATAAAATTGCGATAGTTAACCCCTTGCACTTCTGATCAAGTGCCAATGCCTCTTTTTTGTTACTCCATCGTATAAATCTTTAACATAAGTCAGTAATGTGAAAAGTAAATGACTATGAAATGAGGGCAAATGAAAAAAATCAAGTTCATTTCCCGCCTATACAGATTTTGTTCCAAAAATTACATCAAAATATGACTCTATTCAGCTAAAAAAATACAGATTATGAACAATTAAGGAGATGAATTAGAGTTTTGCAGTAACACAATCTTCTATTTATTCCTCTTCTTATCTTTGATTTCTCTTCTTTCTTTTTTATTTCAAAAACTCTATTATTGTATTATATAACTCTCACATACTTATCACATGAGACAATGTGTATGGGTGGAAAATGTTGATGATTAAATAGTATTAAATTTTCAATTTTTATTAAATAGTATTAAATTTTCAATTTTTAATTTGACCAAATAGTACCTTATGACTAATAATATTTTAGGGGGGAAACAAGTTTACGCACACACCATATTTAATAATAATTCTTTCAAGGTTTTAAAATAATTTTTGAGAAATTATCAAGTAGTTCATTTGCCACGTGCAAAACAAGTGCTCTTTTACTAGTATTAGTAGATGTGCACACCCACATGGATGTACTTAAAATATTTAGCAGTTATATAGACAGTTATAAATGATCTATGACCCATTACTGTAGAATAAGACAGAAAGATAGTATAAATACAATAAGGAACGAAGAAGGGGAATTTAGGAATATAAACATCTGGCATTGAAGGAAAAAATGTCTTAAGACACCAATGGAGGTGTTCCATTTATATATTGTAGTACAGATAGATGGATATGTATATAATTATATCTTTATTGTCATAGATCAAAGAAACATTACATAACAGTAAAATATATATAAATAAGAGAAATGGAGAGTGCAAACTATATTACGGTGAAACTTCTTTCATCCCAACGAGGTTGACACAAAAATTTAAGTCCAATCATATGCAATTACAAATCGAAAGTAAAAAGTTTGGGAGGTTCCAACCAAAAATTCCAAAATGAAGCAACAACAATTCTAAAAATTGCTAACAAAAAATACTACAATATCAAAAAAATATTCAAAATTCAACATCAATGACCAAGATTCATTTAAAGTATGGCCCACAACAAAAATTTTGAATATACACCATATAGTTTAAATTCATGATATTCTTGTAGTTAATTTTCTGATTCCTTAGACTTATCAATTCAAAAACAATCCACACTACATGAAATTACACTTTTGCGGACTAAAATTTTAGTTGCAAAAAGGTTGTTTTCAGTTGGCAAAAACATTCTACAACAAAAAATTTTGGTCGCCACTTTGGTCACTAATACATGGTCGAGGAAAGTAATATGCAACTAAAAAAAATATTAGTTGACAAAAATAAGTATTTGACGACTAAATTTTTTGTCGTTGAACATATAACTACAGTGACTAAAAACGTCAGTCGCCAAAGTACTATTTCCCCGACCAACAATATAGTCACCAAAATTATAATTTCCTATAGCGCCAAGTGAATAACTAGAAAGAAGAAAACCTTAACCAAAGACACTAGTAGCAACAAACCACATAGCAAAACAATTGCACCTGCCATAACCAAGAAAACAACCATGGAAAGGGAATTGTTAATTCCATGCTTTGAAAATTTTTAATAGATACTTCTAAACTATTCCGTTCATTTTTTTAGGTTTCAACATGTAAATTATCTATGAAAAAAATAGGTTAATTAATCCAATAATCAAAGCAATGTAAATTTATCATCTACGTCTACTAAAACCTAAAGGATGAACAGAATAGTTTTGATCATCAAAGGCATGTAATTTATCATCTTGGTTCTATAGATATTGTCATGGTGACTCAACATCACCTTGACAAATAGCTAAATAGAAAGAAAATCATAAGTTTAGCACACATAATTTATATAGTTATTGTTGTTATGCATAGTTTGATTATTCAAGAAAAATTAAGCAAAATAAAGTTCAAAATCCAAGTCGATAAATGTTTCGACATTATTTTATCCATAGGAAACTTCCTTGAAGATTTTCTTTTCAAAGAAAATCAAAGTTGATGTACGGAACATTTGCACCACTATCAAGAGCTGAAGAAGTAGCATCTTTAGATTTGTTAACTTGCCCAAGGGTTATTTCTCCTTCTGCCTCTAGATTTTCCTCTATCTCATTCTCTTTATTTTCTGTAAACAAATCAAAAATTGAATATAATATAAAGAGAATATAAAAGAAAATACATGAAAACATTATTATTAATTTTGGTAAAGTTAAAATCTACGAAGCATGGACACATACACGCAACACGACATGGATATGACACAAACACGCGGACACGCCAATTTTCAAAAAATGCGTAACACGATACGTGGGAGACATGCATGAAATATGTAATTTTATATATTTTTGATATGTCATAAATATATGAATATGTTTCAAAGATAATAAAAAAATTTTATGTGTCAGTAATTCTTATAAATTTATATGATTTTTCTTTTATTATCGTATCTTAAGTTATTTTGTTTAAACTTATAATTAGTTTCATTTGTGCCTAATTGATAGATACATGCTTAAACGATAAACACATGTGTTTTCCAAGTGTTCGAAGAGTATTGGAGTGTTTAAAAAACAAATTAAAAAATGAACACATTTTGACCAGTGTCGGACACATATCGGGAAGTGTTCAAAGAGTGTCGAAGTCCGACATGGATACGACACAGATACGTCACCTTCTTGGAAGTGTAATGCCCCAAAAATTGAGAACATCAGAGAATATATTAACAAATAAATACAAGGTTCTTCTTAGGTTACAAGCCTAGGGAACGTCACTAATGAGTCATTTAGTTAATAACCAAGTAACCTCCTAAGAAAGATCGGAGGAGTTAATATAGTCTCCCTTCAAAATCCAATCTCCTTGGATAGCAAAGTTACATTTTTAACAGATTTTAACAAGGTATTAACACAAGATCTACATAAGTTGACAGAAGGAGAGAGATAAGTTCAAGTTCAAATTCAAAAAAGATATATGTATATATAAGTAAAATAATAATTACAAGATCATATCTTCATTATGACAAAAGTTTTAACACTTACAATCCTAAAACATTATTACTAATTCCTATAGGATAGACATATATTTTCAAATGTTTTGCTTCACCATCGTCCACGTAAATTTCATCAATACCTGGCATGAAACGCCATAAGCTTGGAATGCCCAGTAAACGTACACACTTCCCGTCCATTTTTCCCAATCCAATACACAACCACATTTACAATAAAGAAGAAGTATAATAATCAAGTAAACAAGCAAAGGATGCCCAGTAAACGCACACACTTCCCGTCCATTTTTCCTAATCCAATACACAACCACATTTACAATAAAGAAGAAGTAAAATAATCAAGTAAACAAGCAAAGGATTACAAGTATAATAATCAAGTAAACAAGCAAAGGATTACAAATAACCACAAGAATTGGACTCAGATTATTCGGTATGCCCCTTCTTTTATTGCTTTACAAACCTTACCCGAAATTGCTACAACGGTTACACACCGCTTAGCGCCAACCGAAGACCTTAAAAGAGTCGGTAAAAATATATAACCTCCTCCAACCTTATCCATCATAAGTACCTAGGACCCGAATACAACTGATCCATTCAATGGTTCCGAAACAACCATTTGCGCAAGACTTAACCTTCAATAGGGAACACGTCCCGCCAACCAATTCAAATGTAATACAAGTATTATCTTATGAAATTACTTAAGTGATCGAAAACCCATTTACCACCCCAATTAAATAATCCGTTGAGTTAAATATTCTAAGTTAAGGTTAGAACAAACTTGTTAAAATTTTAAAATTAGCAATTTCGTTTAACAAAACTCCTTTCAATTGTATTTTTATTTGCTCCTTTGTTTCAGTGAAACTGTGAGTGTTTAGATGTGAATCCAATCCGAATTGTGCTTGTGTAGAGGAGTTTGTGCTAACATTCCGTATCTTGAGCATTCTCTGTTTGCCACTTCTCTGATTATGTATAGGGATCAAGCTAAGCCAAAGTTGGTTGACCGCTCGAGCGGTCATTTGTGCACTCTAGCGACGAAGTGGAGCTTTCAGTATTTCAGCTTGCATTCAGAACTTCTGGAAACCTTGTTTTACCGCTTGAGTGGTGAAGTGTGCACTCAAGCGGTTGGCCTATATGTTTTGCACTGCCTTTACTCACACCACTCGAATGGTCAAGTGGTGGCTCGAGCGGTCAACACGACTTTGTTTACTATAAAGTGCATTGTTTGCTATTTTTAGGGTTTAACCCGTCCAAATTCTCAAAGAGAAAAAAATACAATGTATTCTACATTGGAAGGTGTTTTTATATGAGTTTTCTTTATGTATAGAAGGTAACCGATTAATCAACGAACTATAGAGCGTTGAACATCAAGGCGGCCTTGTTCTACAACATAAATTTAAAGGAATATAACCACAAACATATGCAAATGTCATCTTAGTTCTAAAAACCGGCCGATACATAGCGTATCGGCCAATACATATAGGAAAAATAGGGCACTGCAACGGATACAGGCAGGTATACCGCTAAGATTGAAAATTGCAAGCGTATCGGCCGAGTCCCGATACGTATCGGTTTGTAACCATTACACAAGCCGTTACACAAGCTGTGACGGGCTAATACTGGTCGGTTCGAACCGGTACGGGAAAGAAAAAGCTAAAAAACCTATGAAATGATTTTTAAAATTTCACCGCCGTAACACCCGATTCCAGATAATACCGATACCAATACTCCGCGATCGATACCGTTACATTACCCGATATCGCGATTTAGAACCATGGATGTCATACTAAGATTTAAACAAACAATAAGGAGTATAATCAAGTAACTAAGAACATGAAACCATTAACAAAACAAATTTTCATATTTGGTTCACTTTTAAAGATCACTATCAAAGTAGCATTTTCAGATTTTTTGAACTCAGCCTTCTTAGGATTTGTAGAAAATTTTATCTAGTTAGAAGATCATTTTTCAGAAATGGGATAATTTTTCTAAATTTTTAGTTATTAAAAAAATACTCTAATAATGTCTAAATTCGTTGATTATTACGAAAATTAGATTTTTTCCCAAGCTGCTCACTCTCTTTTAACAAAAGCAATTTTACTTGAAGATTAACACTTAAAGAATGTTTAAATTGGAAAAAAGAATTTTAACAAATGAGGGGAGTTATATATTATAATTTTTAACAGCTTCGATTCGTAGCTCAAATTCGGAGACTTGAATTTGGCTCGAATTTGGAGCAGAGGAAGAAGAGAAGAAGAAGGAGGGAGGAGGAGGAGGAGGAGGACTGGAGGGGAGGGGGCCATAAAAATGGGCCTGGAGGAGGAGGAGTCGGGGCCGGAGGCGGGGCTGCGCAGGGCTGCGACAAGCTGCGGCGTGCTACGACGATCGGCAGCGGCAGAGGCCCTTCTCTCCTCTCCTCTCCTCTCTCTCTCGCCTGTGTTGCCTGGTTCAACGAAGAAGAAGAAGAAAAGAAAGAAAGAAAGAAAAGGAAGAGAAAGAAGAGAAAGAAAAAGAAAAAAGAAAAATAAAAATTCAAAATCCAAAACGACGTCGTTTTGAGTTTCGAGCCGAATTCAGATCACGAAATTCGAGCTACCAGAAATTTTTTAATTTTTAATTAAAGAGAATAAAGTAATATTAAACGATATTTAGGAGATAGCTAACATTTAAAAATAAATAAATAAATAATTTCTTAAAAAATGTGCCTTGTTTTTCAAACTTAAAAGGCAATTCATTCGTTCGAGGTAAAGAATTCAAATTCGTTGATGGAAACAAAAAGTAGTAGTCCGTTGGGAGCATATGAAAAGTCACGGACAGAGAAAAGCACATTCGAGACAAAAACAAAAACCAAAACCAAATATGAGAAAATTCTGAGATAAGACTTCGATTCCAACATTGCAACGGCTTGTGCAACTGAACAAATTAGAGAAGACGATGCTTCAAGGGATGAGAATGGTAGAGAGAGAGAGAGAGAGAGTTTAGAGAGAGAAACAGCTGATGCAGAGTAGAAGAAGAAGAAGCAGAGCAGAAACAGAAGATTTTGGATTGGAAGCTGAAACAAAACTACCCAAATGTTGTCTTGCTCACCAGAGAAATCTCCGAGCTGGTCTCAACTCTGGCTCAAGAACAAGAAAGCTCTCAACCATGTAGTCTTCGCTATGAAGCTCCAATCTCTCTCCAAACCACCTCTCACCAATCTCACCCCTGAATCTGACAAAACCCTAGTGTTCGATCGCTCAAAGCTCGTCTCAGATCGAACCTCACTCCTCTCCGACGAGCTTCTCCTCCGAATCCTCTCCAAACTCCCCCAATCTCAGAGAAATTCGATTTTTCTAGTCTCCAAACGGTGGTTGAACCTCCAAGGCCGTCTTGTTCGATCCCTGAAGCTTCTTGATTGGAACTTCCTCATATCGGGTCGATTATTTGCTCGATTTCCAAATCTTATTCATGTTGATTTGGTTCATGGATGTTTTGTTTCACCTCGAAACGCAGGTATTCTGTTGAACCATAAACTAGTTTCTGTCTACATTGATTCTAATGTTTCTCCAAATGGGTTTATACGACAGAATTCCATGTTGTCAGATGATAAAATTGATTCTGGATTGAAAGTTTTAGCTAGTGGGTATCAAAATCTTAGAAAACTCATGGTTGTTAATGCCAGTGAAATGGGGTTATTGGGTGTTGCTGAGGAGTGTCCTACATTGCAAGAATTGGAGTTGCATCGGTGTAACGATCATGTTCTGCGTGGGATTGCGGCGTGTCAGAATCTTCAGATATTGAAATTGATTGGTTTTGTTGATGGGTTTTATGGGTCTTTGGTTTCAGACATTGGTTTGACTATATTGGCAGGTGGGTGTAGGAGATTGGTGAAGCTTGAGCTCAGTGGATGTGAAGGAAGCTACGATGGTATTAAAGCAATTGGGCAGTGTTGTCAAATGCTTGAAGAGTTGACTCTAACTAATCATAGGATGGAAGGTGGGTGGTTGTCAGCTCTTTCCTATTGTGAGAATTTGAAAACTTTGAAGTTTCAATCATGTAAGAGATTTGATTGTAGTCCGGAACCTGATGAGCAATTAGGTTCTTGCTCGACGCTTGAGTGCTTGCATTTGGAGAGGTGCCAATTACGGGACAAGCGGAGTGTGAGAGCATTGTTTCTTGTATGTGAAGCTGCTAGGGAGATTGTTTTCCAGAACTGTTGGGGATTGGACAATGACATGTTCAGCATTGCAGGTATCTGCAGGTGTGGGGCTCTCTTACTCTCTTCATTTACTTTGATTGCCAAAAATGGGGAACAAAATTTACTTACTTCTGTTGTCTGATTGACTGATACTGCTGGTATTCTAAATTGCTTGATAGTAATACTGCTGATGAACTTCCACTAAATAACTAATTCATAGTTTCAATCTCTGCATATGGTTTCGACAATGTGCATCTATAATATTTTTCTAATTGATCAGATAGGAAAATGGATTTTCTATTAAGCAAGAAACATGATATCCGCATGCTCATTCAATTATCCCAAAAACTTAAGCTGGAAATGGGCCCAACAATATATCAAGCTATTCAACACTCCCCCTCACATGCAACCCCCTCTTGCACTTGAGATGTAAACATCCATATGTACAGAAAATAAATAATGGGAAATGAAAGACGAAAGAATGCAGACGGGGACCAAATGAAAACAGAGAGATTTGAACCTAAGACCTCCCCCAATTTGAGCTCTTATACCATGTTTAGTTTTTGGGATAATTGATTACTTGACAGTTTTTACTCTTCAGAACTTCAAAAACTAGTCAGCATTTTCAACTTTTGTTTGTTGCAAGGACAGAAAAACTCATGTCATATAGTGGTAATGCTGCTGCAAAGCGAAAAGAATCAATTGATTACAGTGAATAAATGTGAAATAGTATCTTATCAGTTCATTTAGAAAATTCTGTGATCGGAAGCTTAGTATGTGTTACATATTTTTCAGGAGGGTGAAGTCCCTGTCTTTAGAAAGCTGTTCGCAGCTAACAACTCAAGGCCTGGAGTATCTGATTCTTTCTTGGAAGGAGCTTCAAAGTCTCCAAGTTGTATCTTGTAACAATATAAAGGACAGTGAAGTAACTCCTGCGCTTTCAACTTTGTTTTCTGATCTCCAAGAATTGAAGTGGAATCCTGATAGCAAATCTCTTCTTTTGTCGAGCTTTGTGGAGTCTGACATGCGAAAGAGGGGTGGCAAATTTTTCAAGAAGGCATGAGACTCAACACCCTGTACCTGATGTTTAAATTCTGATCTTCTGATTATATACTTGTATGATTCTCTTGGTGGATGCAAAAGCTCTCATTATTGTACTGTACCATAATACCATTATTTATTTGGATGATTCACTTGGTGGATGATCAACATGTATTTTGATTGCAGAAGATTGTACACATTTTTTATGTAGTAGAAAATGGGTATTTTGAATTCTGTAAACATGTCAGTGACCTACCTCTGTTCAGTGTTGTTCAGGAGGGTCACCGACTCACCCACATCCACTTTGATAAGTATGTTGATTAACACCACTGTTTAGCATTGCTGCAGTTTTATGAATACTTTTATTGCCTTCTTTTGCCTCATTTCTCATGCTTGCAAGATGACATGAATGAGCAAGCCATAGGACTTACTGAAGATGCTGTCTACTCATATTCATGGCACCATTGTAGTATTCTTTCCGTTGTTCAGTTTTCACACATCAATGCCTGTGCCAGGTACAAATTGTTCAAGATGTTAAGACAGTCTTGGACTTGGAGTTTGAGCACCTCATGGGATATGTTTCGGTGCGCCAAAGAGTTGTCCTGTGACATAATATTTTTGTATCCATAAAAAGAAGGGGGGGGGGGGGGGGGGGGGGGAAAGAATAAGAGGCTTAACAGTGTGATTAAATACGAGTTGCAGTCAATTTCTTATCCTGTGAACCTACTGCATAAGCAAACACAATTTAGAGCCGTTGATCGTACTATTATTTGAAACCGCACTGTTCAAAACTGATTTGAGCAGTTAGGTTTAGGTCAGCTTACTTCTGTATATACATGACTATAGTTGTGACAAGGGCTTCTGCATGTCCAAGCTACAGGGCTATGGAAAATGGACTCCCCCAAGTTCCAATAGAACAATAGTAGATCCTGTGCCCAGGTCAGGGCTGAAAACGAGGAGCAAGGTATTAAGTTATTCAAACTTGATTTGATAATTTAATGATATTAAAATTATATTCAAGCATGGTTTGTTTACATAATGAACAGATTTCAAATGAACTTTTAACGAATCGAACACGAGTGCATGAGTGGAACTTGAGTAGGATATAAGCTTCGAGTCCCGTACTAAGTTATTCCAACTTGATTTGAAAATTTAAATAACTTAAAATTATATTAAAACTTAACTTATTTACAAATAAATTTCAAATGAGTTTTTAATGACTCAAACACAAGTCAAATTCAAGTAACTTGATTTGTTTAATAATCAAGATAAGTTACAATTGTAGCTTTTATTTTTTGGAGGGTAAAATTGGAACTTTCATTAAAACAAGTTTCTTTTTGTTTTTTAGATAGACATTAAAACAAGGGGGATTACTGTCCAGTGGAGAATAGAAAAAAAAATTTATAACTTGTTGGGTTGCAAGTGATTTTATGGTGGGGTACAAGTGAAAATTTCTAGGGATGCACTTGCACCCTCTATATTTCTTTAATTTTTTTTCTTCTACCCCACTGGACAGTAATTCTCCCTTAAAACAAGTTAAGAGTACATAATCTTAGAATATTTGTTAAGCATCAACGTAGAATTGATTTGTAATTCATGTCAAATATATAGAAGATCATTATTCTATCGATTTAATTGGCAAGTATATTCATATACTGGAGCTTCGTTTGTCAATAGATTATTTTAATTAAAAACCAAAAAAATTATTGCAAACTGTGACATAATTTTTTTTTAATTTTTTTGCATATTTTTTTTTTTTATAAAAAGTCAAAAAACTACTAAAATAATCAATTTCTATCAAAAATTTGTAAGGTAAACTTATCTGTTATAATTGTTCGATTGTAATTTTCTTCGTAATTTAAATAATCATACCTAGTGAAAATAAAAGAGAAAAAAAAACTATTTTATTTTGTGCTTAAGATTACTATTAAGTACTATGTCATATTTTTCATAAAATATTTTTAAAAAGTTCATTGTTTCATAATGTTGTATGTTGTCCCAATTAACCCCTCATTTAATATAAATAATAATTTCATAAATATTTTTCATCTAAGTAAAATTATATTTTTTTTAATTATAAAAATTATGATATTGTAATAAAAAATCATAAACCAAAATGAAAAAATAATCAATAAGCTTCTTTTTTTTCTTTTTTCTTTTTTTGAAAATTAGTATTGAGTTATATCAAATTTTAATATTAACAAATATTTCTTCTTCTTTTTTTCATAAATTGTTATAAAAAAAAAGTTTAATTATTTATAGAGTAATGGTATACAAACAAAAAAACTCAATGATGTGGTTTATGGTGGACTTTTTGCTTCAAAACAAAACACCATTAAAGATATATTTATTCACAATAATAGTATTGTCACGTCATTCTTATCAAGTTTTTTGTATAAATTTTATGTATGTTTAGAATTTTCCTTATTGATAATAGTACATTTTATTTTAATTTTATTAATATGAACCAAAATTTTCATAAATAATTTTAATTTATTTAAAATTTTATACAACAATATTTTTAATTGTTCAAATTAAATAAATTTTTATAAACAAATCATAGGATTCATCAATTACCTCATACATTGAGAAATATAAAAACAAATTTATAGTATTATTTTTTATAGCTCTTGGTAATTTTAATAGAATTTAGCCATTTTAGATTGTTTACACTAAAACAAAAACATAATTTGAAATTAAAAAAAAAATGATGCATTTTATAGTATAATTCAATTGTTATTTATGATTTTTTAATTAATATAATATTAATAACTTCTGAAATAAATTTTTTTTAATTTTAATTAAGTTAAAATTATTTATAAAATTATTATTCATATTAAATGAAAATGGAAAAATTAGATAAGATATTAATGAATTATTTGAGAACACTTTATAAGAAATAGAACTTAGTATGAAACTTAGGTCAAGTTTGGCATGTCCAGAAAAATTCAAAAAGTCAAAAAATTACTCAAAAAGTTAAAAAGTTAACACTATTCACCAAAAGTCAACAATTACGGCTGCACAACTCCCAATTCTAATTTTCTCCTACAAACCAATTTTTATAATTTTTTATTACACATTTTTTTATAAAAAGTCAAAAAGTTAACCCAAACATCTATATTTTCTTCTTCAATTTTTTAGTCTAAAAAGACAAAAAGTACATTTATTTAGGACATCCCAAACAATCCCTTAGTAGGACTCAATAATAATCTTGGAGAATAGAATAGTACTTATTACTTATTTTCTCATAGAAAAATAAAAATAATTTTGGGGGCATCCAAAGCTTGCGTAGTTGGCTTTTTAATTTTTTTTAATCATTTTAATTTGACTAAGAAAAGTTGTGTTTGGAAAGACAATTATTTTTCTTTTAAATCAATTTAATGATTGCGAGAAAAAAATGAAATGATTTGGATGTAACATTTTGGTTTCGTTAGGCTATGTGAGTTGGCATTAAAATAGCTACTAAAAAACGAAATTAACTTAAAAGTTAATAAGATAAAATGTCATATTTAAATCATAATTATTTCACTTTTTTTCTTACAAAAGTCAAACGAATTTTTTAGTCTAAGTTAAAAAAGTCTCAATTCCAAAAAAATAAACTAAAATTTTTTTTGCACAACGGCAACTATATGTTATTGAGCATTTTAGCCCAAACAGGATTATAAGTCGTGTACGTATATAGTTTGTTTTTACTTTTCTAGGCCTTGTGGGGGGAAGTTAACTATTTTAATTTTTGACTATTTTAGAAAGTTAAAATATTTGTATTTGGAAGAGAATTAATTTTTTTTTGTAATTAGATATGATATTTGTGAAAGAAAAAGTTAAATGATTATGAATTTGATGTGACATTTTGCCTTATTGACTATTTTAGTTTACTTTGTCTTTTTGTATATTTTAGCCAAAAACAATAAAATCAATTTTTGACTTCCTAAACACTCCAAATATTCAGGACATTTAACCTAGTAATTGTGTAATACTTTTATGGGGATTCTATTTGAATCCAAAATATGTCTCAGTACGCCCAATCTAAATTTATAAATTTTAATTCCTATTATATCTTAATATGAATTTACTAGGGGTTGTTTGTGATGATCTAAATAAGTGTATTTTTTTATTTTTTATGAAATATGGGTTCGGTTTGGGTTGAGTTTGGAGTGATGTGTTAAAGAAGTGATGTGACTTAAATAAGATGATGTGACTTAAATAGGATAGTGACTTTTTAACTCTTTGTCTTTGTCAAGATATGCCAAGCTTGGCCTAATAAGGACTAACTCATATTAAACCTTAAAATAAAATATTTTTTTCTCATGGTATACCCTAAGCAGTTATTCCTATTCAAATATCTGTATCTTCTTCCTTAAGAAATCAAAGTTATTTCTCCTTTTTCATCCTCCCTCCAAAACTCCAATCCACCTTACTAAAAATTCACAATTATTATCAACATCATTATTTTTTATTAGTTTAAAATTCTAAATCCTAAAAGAAAGTTTGAATAAAATTAAATAATGGATGAGAGTAATAATCAAAATAGTTTTTTGAAACAACCCATCAAAAAAGATGTAAGTATTCATATAAAGGGGTTTCATAATTTTTGTAAAACACCATCAATTATTTTCTATATTGTTTTTTTGACAAAAATTAAAGGGCCCAGTAGTTAGATTAACAATAACATATTATTGGTGTTGTTCTTATTTTATCATTTAAATAGTACATTATTTGAGAACTACTCTTTCTTTTTAGTGCCCGATACTTATGTACTTATAAGTTTGATTTTTACTTTTCCACGAGCATTCTTGTGAGTAATTTATAATGTAAAATATATTGAAAAGTTTTATAATGCTTATGTAAAAGTTTGATTTTTTCTGTATTTATAATGTTTATGGGCTTATAAGTTGGGTTTTTTTTTTTCTGTATTTGAGAATTATTTTATGTATTGAAAAGTTTTTGAAATAATTTAATTTTTTTAATTTGTTTATTATTTATTATTTAGGTTTACCTTGAGGGTAATTTGAAAAAAATAATAGGATGTAATAAAAGTAAAATAATTTTTTTTAATAATTAAAAAGGGTGTACTTATTAATAATTTTTTAAATATAAATAGAATCCCCTACTTTTATGGTATAAGATTTTGGATTCAAACCTTATGAAAGGGAATTTGATATCCTTCATAATGTAGTGATTTATTTCTGGGCTGATTGTACAAAGTTGTTTGGCTTAGTGGCTTTTTTTTGGTTATTAATGGTTAGGTCTCGTTTGGCAAGTAGTTATTTTAGTTAAAAAGTTAAAAAATTATTAAAAAAATTAAAAAGTTAACAACTTATATTAAAAAGTCAAAAATTTTATTTTCTCTCTATTTTTTACACATCTTTTCGTAAAAAGTCAAAAAGTCATTTCAAACATACTTAGGTGGTGTTTGGCAAGAATTTTTTTGGGCTTTTTTGGCTATTTTAGCCACAAAAGACAAAATAGACTTTTTTAGCCACAAAAAACAAAACATCACATCCAACCCATAATCATTACACTCCTCTCTCACAAAAAAAGTCAAAAAAGCCAAAAAGCCAAAAAGCCCTTCCCAAACCAAACTTTTAAGCCTAGGCTAAAATAGCCAAAAAAGCCAAAAAGCCAACCCACTTCCCAAACGGAGGCTAATTTTTTTAACTTATATTTTAATTAAATATCTAAAAAATTACCAAATTAACATGTTCCCAAACGAGGCCTTAGACTCAAAAATTATTATGTGACAATGGTCTATTCAATTAGAGTAATGTTAAAATAATATTAGGAATATTAAATAACTCAAAAAAATTTATTAAATATCTCACAATTAAATATATATATATCACACCTAGTAAAATACTTAATAAAAATCTCAGAGCATCTAACATTTTTCATTCAATTATATAAATATTTATCACGAACGTAATTATTCTCCAAAAAAAACAAAAAACAAACACTCCCCTATAACATTTTTGGTTCCACGCGATAGCTCTACACACAGACAGATACAGAGAAGCAGAAGAAGAAGATGAAGAAGGAGAAGGGAGTGGTAATAGACGACAATCAGAGCCGTAATACCCAACAACATGAAGATGACTTCCCTACCCCTGCTATCAAATTCTCCACCCGTAATGCTTCCTCCAAGTACGATTTCGTCAAGGTTCTCTCTTTCTTCAATCAAACGATTTCATCAACCCAAACCCTAAATTACAATTGGGTCTTTCGATTTTCATGAATCTCATGCTGGGTTTTTGTTTTTGTTGTTTTTGTTTCAGGTGAAGGTTTGGTTGGGTGACAATGCCGATCACTACTATGTCCTCTCTAGATTCTTGCTCAGCAGAATGTTAACTGTCACTAAGGTCTACAACACCCTCTCTATGATCCAATCCTTTCTTGTTCATTTTCTTCAAGTTAGATAATTCTGGGTCTTTGTCATATTAAAATTTTAATCTTACTTGAGATGCTCTGTTTGTTTATTGTATACTATCATATTAAGCAAGACCAAGTTTGGACTTAAAAAATTTAAAAAGCAATACCCTTTCTGGGTCTCCATTGACCCATTTAACTTAAACGCCCCCAATACTGTTAATATTATTATAATATTCTTATCATGTTATTATAATATTCTTATTTGTTATATTAATGTTATCAGTCTCATACCAGTTGTAATGCATTGTAATGTAATGCTTGCCAGATGTAAAAGGTAGTGTATAGCATCATGATGTTTGTTAGCTTTCGGTGCTCATGTGCCTTTCTTCTCTCTATAAGAGAGCTCTCAATTCTCTTTGTAAGTAACACAGAAGATATATCAATATACAGAACTCTGTTGTTCATTCAGTTTCTCTCGTCTCTCAATTTATCTTACATGGTATCAGAGCGAAGTAATACAATTCTGGCATTTTTCAATTTTGGTGTTTAGTCCCGTACACAGTGGAACTACACTTCTGCCATTCTTCACTTTGGTGTTTAGTCCCGTAACTACACCAAACAGCTCGGAATCTCCTTACGGTTCCAACGGCACCAAGCCCGTCACCAGAAACGCTGCCACGCGCCTCCACGCGCCGCTTTTTTGCTCGGCGCGTCACTACTTCCGTTGCCACGCCCACACGCACCTCCACGAGCCTTCCACCCAGTTGGTTCGTGCGCCACTTCTGCTACCGTGCACCCGCGTGCACCGTTCCGCTATTGTGCACCCGCGTGCGCCGTTTTGCTACTGTGCGCCATACACCCTTCCTGCTAACGTGCGCCGCACGCTCCTCCTGCTAACGTGTGCCGCTGACATCATTTTTCCTCCTGCTGACATCATCACTGCACAGCCCACATTTCCTAGCTAATTTCGACCTTCCGGACTCATTGGTACACTCTGTTTTACCTAATTTTGCTCCTACAGGTCTATTCCTATCCATTTAACTCTTATAATGGATCGTCCTGATTCCTCCCATCCCATTTCCGTTATTTTAAATGGTTCCAACTATGTCCTCTGGGCCCAAGCCATGTCTTCCTTCCTCAAAGGAAAGAAGCTCTGGCGAATTATTACCGGGGATGTAACTCAACCAATAAAAGACACTGCTGCCACTGCTGCCACTACTGCAACTACTGCTACTGCTACATATGAAGACCGACTTGAGGAATGGGACAGCAAGAATTACCAAATCATTACCTGGTTTCGCAACACTTCTGTTACCTCTATCAGCCTCCAGTTTGGACGCTTTCAGCTTGACTCTGTCACTGCCGCTGCAAAGGATATCTGGGATTTTTGAAAGAGCGATACCAGACTACGGGTTTAGCTCATCAATATCAACTTCAGAGCCAACTTCACCGCATGCGCCAAGAATCCAATCAGTCCATTAATGACTTTCTGTCTCAAATGTACTCTGTTTGGGATCAGCTTGCCCTTTCCGAACCGCCTTGGCCTCACCGAGAAGATGCTGCTTTATTCATTGCCTATCGTAATCAGCAACGATTGGTGCACTTTCTCATGGCTCTCACTTCCTCTTTTGAGCCTGTCCGCGCCTCTCTGCTTCATCGCCATCCCTTGCCCACTTTGGAACAAGCTATTTCTGAGCTGCTATCGGAGGAGACTCGTCTTGGTACTCTCCAAACTCATCATGTGGACTCTGTTCTTGCCACTCCTCCGTATCGGCCACCCCAGCGGCCCACTGACTGCCTCTATTGTCACAATCGGGGCCTCCCTTCCACACATCTCCTGATCAATTGCCCTGTCAGAACCTGCCCACACTGCAACAAACTCAGTCCTGGTCATCTACCGCAGGATTGTTTTCGCAAACCATCTCGCTCATCCTCCAACAGCCACTCTTCTCGCGGTGGTTCTTCCCGGGGGAACTTTCATCGTTCCGGGAATCGCTCTCATTCCGGGAATCAGTCTCATCACAATGCTGCTGCTGCTGCCTCTGAGGGCTTTTCTGAGTCTCCTGCTCCGTCTACCCCTCTCTTTTCTCCCACGGATGTCGAGACCATGTTCAAACGCCTTCTCTGTGACTCCGGTACACCTCCTCCTACTGCCTTGTCTGTGACTCCAGGTAACTCTTCTTGGTATTTTGACTCTGCCTGTTGTAATCATATGACCTCCAGTTCTACTATATTTTCTTCTATCTCTTCATCTTCTCCTATTCCCTCCATTCAAACTGCTGATGGTTCTCTCATGCCTGTTCGTCACATCGGTACTGTCTCCACGCCTTCTTTATCTTTACCCCAAGTTTATCATATCCCTGCTCTCACTTTAAACCTTATTTCTATTGGTCAATTATGTGAACTTGGTCTAACTTTCACATTTTCTTCTACTTATTGTTTGGTGCAGGACCCTCAGACGGGGCAGACTATTGGGATCGGCCATAAGCACGGACGTCTCTATGAGCTCATCCACCTTCATGTTCCTGACTCTCCTCAGATCGCTGCTCCTACATCTGCTTCCTCATTCTCTCATTTTCATCTTTGGCATTGTCGCCTAGGGCATATTTCTGTTAATCGCTTAAAATCTTTGGTTTCTAGTGGACAATTGGGTCATGTACTTCCGGACACTTTTGATTGTATACCCTGTCAACTTGCCAAGCAACCTGCTTTATCATTCAATAAAAGTACTTCTGTTTCCTGTGCACCTTTTGATCTTATACATTCGGATATTTGGGGACCTTCTCCTACTACTACTATGGGGGGATCTCGTTATTTTGTTGTTTTTATTGATGATTTTTCACGGTTTACTTGGATTTTTCTCATGAAAACTCGGTCTGAACTAAAAACCCTTTATTACAAATTTGCCCAAATGATTCATACCCAATTTTCTAAAACCATCAAAATTTTTCGCTCTGACAATGCTATGGAGTATCGGGATTCAGATTTCCTTTCCTTTCTTCAGAGTCATGGTACACTGCCTCATCGTTCCTGTGCTGGCACGTCCCAGCAAAATGGCCGTGCTGAACGGAAACATAGGCATATTCTTGACACTACTCGTGCTCTCCTTCTCTCTTCTTCCTGCCCTGAAAACTTTTGGGGGGAAGCTGCCCTCACTGCTGTCTACACCATCAATTGTGCTCCTACCCCTGTCATTCATAATCAAACTCCCTTTGAACGTCTGCATGGCTCTCCCCCTCCATATAGTAATCTTCGGGTTTTTGGCTCTGCCTGCTTTGTTCTCCTTCAATCTCACGAACACACCAAACTTAAACCTCGTTCTCGTCTTTGTTGCTTTCTTGGGTATGGAATTGAACATAAAGGCTTTCGCTGTTGAGACCCTCTCTCTCAACGTCTTCGTATCTCCCACCATGTCGTTTTCTGGGAACACAAAATGTTTTCATCCCTCTCCTCTTTTCACTTACCCGCACTTTCCACTAATGCACTCTTTACTAATCCTTCCATAGATCTCTTTTCTAATGTTTTTGATACAGGTTGCTCCTTCATTGAGACGCCCGTGCTCACTCCTGCTCCCGACCAGACTGCTCTCCCTGAAGGTCCACCTCTCCTTACACCACCTCCTTCTCCACCAGTTCTTCCTCCCATCGATCCACCTACGGGTCGACCACACCGGGTAACTCAACCTCCTATCCATCTTCGTGACTATATTGTTGGATCTGTTGCCTTTTCTACTTATGAACCTACCTCCTATCGCGAGGCTTGTACTAATCCTCTTTGGCAGCAAGCTATGTATGATGAACTCCAAGCTTTGGACAAAACTCATACTTGGGATCTTGTTGATCTTCCTCCTGGCAAATCTGCGATTGGTTGCAAATGGGTTTACAAAATCAAGACTCATTCTGATGGCTCTATTGAACGCTACAAAGCTCGTCTTGTTGCCAAGGGTTTCAACCAGGAATATGGGATTGATTATGAGGAAACCTTCTCTCCTGTTGCTCGCCTTACCTCTGTTCGCAGTTTGCTTGCTGTTGCTGCTGCTCGTCACTGGGACCTCTTTCAGATGGATGTCAAAAATGCTTTCCTCAATGGTAATCTTCTTGAGGAGGTCTACATGCAACCTCCACCTGGGTCCACTTTCCACCTCATAAGGTCTGCAAACTACAGCGTGCCCTCTATGGCCTCAAGCAAGCACCCCGCGCTTGGTTTGCTAAATTCAGTTCTACCATTCATAATTTTGGGTTCACCTCTAGCTCCTATGACTCTGCTCTTTTTATACGGACTACTCCTCATGGTACCACTCTTCTCCTTCTGTATGTGGATGATATGATTATCACTGGCAATGATGCAGCTGGTATTCTCCAACTGAAACGTTTTCTCCACCAACAGTTTGAAATGAAGGACCTTGGTACTCTTAACTATTTTTTAGGCCTTGAGGTCTCTCATGATTCTACTGGTTCTTATTTATCTCAGGCCAAATATGCATCCGATCTTCTAGCTCGTGCTGGTCTTACCGATTGCAAGACTGCCTCTACTCCAGTTGATCCTCAGATTCGTCTCACTCCTCTCGATGGGGATCTCCTCACTGATGCTACTCTTTATCGCCAGCTCGTTGGTAGTCTTGTCTATCTCACAGTAACTCGTCCTGACATTGCATATGCTGTTCACATTGTTAGTCAATACATGTCGGCTCCTCGCACTCCCCACTATACTGCTCTACTCCACATCCTTCGATACCTCAAAGGCACTCTGTTCCATGGCCTTCACTACTCTGCTTCCTCCTCCCTTGAGCTGCGTGCCTTTTCTGATGCTGATTGGGCTGGGGATCCTACGGATCGACGTTCTACCACGGGATTTTGTTTCTTCTTAGGGGATTCTCTTATTACTTGGCGTAGCAAGAAACAATCCCTCACTGCTCGTTCTAGCACCGAAGCGGAATACCGAGCTCTTGCTGATACTACTCAGGAACTTCTCTGGCTTCGCTGGCTCCTCACTGATATGGGTGTTTCCTCTTCTGGCGCTACCTCTCTGTATTGTGACAATCAGAGTGCCATTCAGATTGCTCACAATGATGTCTTTCATGATCGCACCAAACATATTGAGATTGATTGTCATTTCATCCGCCAGCATGTTACACGTGGTACTGTTCATCTTCTCCCTATTGCTTCTACTGATCAACCTGCGGATATTTTCACCAAGGCTCATCCTCCAGGGCGCTTCCGTGATCTTGTTTCCAAACTCAACTTGGTCGATGCTTACCCTCCTTGAGTTTGCGGGGGGCTGTTAATATTATTATAATATTCTTATCATGTTATTATAATATTCTTATTTGTTATATTAATGTTATCAGTCTCATACCAGTTGTAATGCATTGTAATGTAATGCTTGCCAGATGTAAAAGGTAGTGTATAGCATCATGATGTTTGTTAGCTTTCGGTGCTCATGTGCCTTTCTTCTCTCTATAAGAGAGCTCTCAATTCTCTTTGTAAGTAACACAGAAGATATATCAATATACAGAACTCTGTTGTTCATTCAGTTTCTCTCGTCTCTCAATTTATCTTACACATTGAATTACTTTGCAAATTGCTGTGAGACAGCCAAATTATGTTCCCAAATCGATATATGTATATATATTTGCTTCTATCATTCTATGGTTGCACCTGAAGTTCTCTTTCTTTGTTGGGATTGCGGCTTGAGTATACATGTTTGTTCTGTGTGCATACGTATTGGTTGTTAATTTAACTTTATGATGTACAAGCTATATATGATAGTGTTGTTAGTAGGAAGGTAGAAAATTTTGGTGGAAGGAACATAGTTTGCTACTATGTACCACCTCATCTTGATATTAAAATACTTGTCAAGTAACTAATTAATGTTTATTATATAATATAGAGTTGTTGCTCATGAATATTACATCCACTCTATTATATTAAGGGCATAGACCCACTTTCATGTTTGGGTGTGGAAAGTGAATAAAGAGGATGACAACAATCGAGGTGAGGAAGATTGGTTATTTGGCATTGTACTTGTCCACCTGGAGTCGTGTTGAATGTGGGTGGTAGACCAATTAAATTGCCATATTGTTTTGTAGCCCATTGATGTTTTGACGTTTCTTTTAACATCTATAGATGTATTTCTTTGTTAATTTTAGTTTATATTTGGAATTCTAAGATTCCATCTTCATCATCAATCCTTGTTGACAATACTTTGGAGTTACGAATCATGATTTTTTGGTTCCAGATTCCTAATCATGTGGCCATTAAAATTGCCCTTGAACTCAAAAAGCTGCTCATAGACAATAGCCTTTTGGATGTGTAAGGCATCATTTCTCATCCTTTCTTTTGCTATTTATGTTTCTTTTTGTCTCTTTTTCCCTGTTCTCCTAGGTAGTAAATGCATTAATTGAATGTTTTGCAGCTCTCAATCCGACCTGGAAGCAAATTTGTTTAAGGTATCTCACTACCCTAGTGCTTTTTCTCTCCCAAATCATGTTTATGTATTTTTTTTTGTTATTCAATTCTGGTGTCGCTTTTGATTCTCAACTTTTTTGGAATCCAAAAATAGATGGTGGGAATGCATATGAGTTGGCTAACATTTAGCTAATGAGTACGTTAATGTTATGCAACGTTTAAATTGTACATGACTTAAGAGTGACAAATCTAACAAGGTACTTCCAGTGTTGCATGCAATCTATAGACATGTTGTATTGGTGTCAAATGCATAATTGCTACATACAGTCATCAATATTAGTACACTTCCATTATATACAGTTTCTTGCATTCAAAACCTGCCTGCATCACCTCCACTAACACATCCAAGGTTAAGGGGATGAGATTTGGGCAGAGATTTCTCAAACAAAAGAAAGTTGAATTGGCATGTCTTTATGCACATTATTATATACATGCTAGTTTGTATGATTGCAATTAAACGACCATTCTAATGCTGTTAGAGCATTTTTTCTGAATTTATATAGATATCAAATATAATTGAATGAAGCCTTATTCTCAAACCTTTTTTTTTTCAGCTCATGGAGCGGCGAGGTTATGGTGAAGAGTATATAAACCGTTATAAGATGATGACAAGGTCAGTAAGTTTTCTAGTAGGTGTCATCTTACCTTGGATGTCCATTTGGAATTAATGGCTACTCAGTAGTGTTCCATGCCTTACTTTGCTTTCCACTAAAATTTAATGCTCTCTTTGCTGACAGAATTGTTGAACTATATGTACTACCTATATATTTCAATGTTTATGCATATATTTCTTTTTTTTTTAATTTTTCTATGTTTTTGGTTTCCTATTCTTTGTTTAATGGGAGTTGGTGCACTCAGTTGAATTTGAACAGTCACTCTTCTTCTTGTGAATTGCTTTACGGATTGAGTTTGTGTTTGTGTGTGAGAGAGAGAGATTCAAGGATCCGTGTTATTATACACTAAATTTTTGAGGAATGAAAAATGTGAATTTTAAGCTCAAGGTGGGGCCCCATGTAGAATAGGATTAGAGGTGACTTTGGGCCCAACCTGTGAAAGGGCTTGAGGTTTCTGTATAGGCTTGACGCTGAGCCTTGGCTGTGGAAATACAAGTGATATAATAACTAAAAATGAAATGAAAGTTCATGTTACAATGTTGTTGATAACTTATTTCATATGGACATGTTGTGATTAACGCTTGGCACTGGGTATGGGCCCATAAATCTATGCCCAAGGTTGAGTTGAACCAAATCTAGCATGAGCTAGCATGGCATATTGTTACCAAATTTAGTGGTGTGCCCATGATTGTACTTCAACATTTCCCCAAAGATTAAGACTTCTCATTCGACTTGTCTCCATCTTTGTAAGGTCTGAGAAGATATTGACTAAGCAAGAATATAGCAAAATTCTAACGAATTTGCCATTTTTTGGGATGGATTTTGTATTGCTGGAGGCATGGTAATAGAGCGAGACTGGACTGCAATATCTCACTGAGACAACACAGACATCCATGGAATTCCAATTTTAGCAAAAGCCAAACAGAGAAAGTGCTGATGGATTAGCACGGATGTTACGTACGTATTACACCAGTAATCCTAAAACAAAGTCCATATTTGGATTTGCAATTTTCCCTATACATATTCTAAACAAAAATAATATTGAAAAGAAGAATTATTTATTGTTTGTGATTTAGCAACAATTTTAGATATGGCTCAGTACTTCTTGTTTGGAAGTAAATCCCATGGTAGGATTTTCAGTTTATATATATATGTAAGAAATAGAAGTCTATGATGCTTTTTTTCTCTCTTTAGCTGTCATAACTTTTTGGTAACTCAGTGCATGCTGGGAAATGAAGAAATAAATTATGCATAGTGATCTAATGTTGCTTCTCCTCATTACCTTCTTTTTAGATTTCACCATCAAAGAGTACCGTTGGTCATCCTTGTATGTGGTACTGCATGTGTTGGGAAGTCCACAATTGCTACCCAACTTGCACAAAGGCTGAACTTGCCAAATGTCTTGCAGGTGAATCTGTCTTAACATACTTCTGTAAGGATATCCCTACCCACTGCTTTTTCACACACTCATGTACACTCACGAGCATGCACGCTCACTTGCACAAACATGATATTAACTCTATTGGAATTGTCTACTAATGTACAAGACATTTTTGTTTGTTAATGTTGCAGACAGATATGGTCTATGAATTGCTACGCACAGCAACAGAGTATGAAACTGACTTGGCCTCTTTTACTTATTTATCTGATTTGTACGCCGTAAAATCTATAAGAAGTTTATTGTGCATGAAAGTGTAGCTTTCCAGGTGTGAATAGAAGCAGTGCATATTCTCTGCATTTCGGCAAGTCTAGAATTGCATTTCATGATTGTTCTTTTTGTTGATGGTATTTTATTTCAAGCAAAAATGTAATCATTAAAAAGGTGCAATAGTAAAACCATAAAAAGGGAGATAATTGCCAAATTACATGGACTTCGGTGTGAGGAGATTAGGTTTTCTCAAGTTTCTGGTTGCATATTTGCATAAATTGACCGTGCTAGTGTGGTATTTGGTTGGAAAACCATGGCAGAAGAATCATTGACTCACATTTCTTTGATTCTTTCATATTTTTAGGAAACTTGAACATCTTAAAATAAATTGTGTCAAAATCTGTATGGGGTTATTTGTGATTCATGGATCTTCTGTTTGAAGAAGGGTGGCATCTACTATATAGCCAAAGTTAATGCAGGTATATATGTGTTTTTTTATGGATTCCAGTTTCCAGGCATATACATGTCTTGAGAATTTATTGCATCACATCACACAAAACTAATTATTTGATATGTAGAAAAATTATAAATCTTATACGAGGTTTTGTTGATAGGAGTAGGAAAAAACGGTTACTCTTATGGACTTAGCTACTCTTTGATCTTTTAGTATTGTTTCTGCTTTTATTTTTTGTATGGGTAGGTTGATATTAGGTTCCTTTCAGTATGAACTAATAAGTTGGAACTTCTTCTTTATTTTTTTTTATTTTTTTTATGTCATTGAAAGAAATAGAGTGGATATATATTTCTATTTGTCTTATTTCAAGCCAGTTTTGTTTTCATGACAAATATTCATAGCTTTAAATTATGGTTCCTACAATAAAATTTCCAATGCTTTTTTTATTTCAATGCACCACACTAGCATGCTTATGCTCCTTTTATCTCATATTTAGTGCTCCATTGGCATCTTCCCCTGTATGGGCACGAGATTTCAACTCCCCTGAGGAACTAATTACTGAATTTTGTAGAGAATGCAGAATAGTTCGAAAAGGTAATGTAGCTACACATACATAATGAGGACATTTGCAGCTAATTCAGAGATTTTAAGAAATATTTTATGCATGTAATTTTCATTTCCTTCTAGGTTTGGCTGGTGATCTGAAGAAAGCAATGAAAGATGGCAAACCCATTATTATTGAGGTACGGTTGACCCTTGGCAAACTACGTTGTAGATTTTACTTGTCCACTGATTTACAGTTTCTTTCTTTTTTTTTTTTTACTTATCTATTTAAATATAATCAATTCTTCATCAACTTATTTGCCGAGATTGTACAAACTGAATAATCTTAAGACATCCATAAACCAAAGACTGGTAAATTTTTTTAAGGGAAATAGAGTCTGTGCATATGATTATATAAGCAATTGTCATGGATGGAATATTAGACATGGGAATATGACCACATTTGACAGATTGAAATGAGTTGTATAGAACTTAAAGCCGCTTTCCATCTAGACTTGAGAAGTTAGTGCTCCCTCTATCCCATTCTTTTTTGTCCATGACAAATTCGACATTTTAAGGGGACAAGCATTGAATGTGAGTTCACACCCAACTAATATAGTCTAAATTGTCAAAACTATTATTTTATGTTCTCACTCATTTAAAAAGGATAATATTGTAAAGTCATAAGATTAAGTTCTTTGAGCTTTCAAATTGGACAACTATTTTGGAATTTGGATATCCAAAATGGAATAGTGGTCGAAAAAATGGGACAGGGAATATTATTGGCATGTCACAGTCACCTTGTTTTCCCCTTCCAGAATTAAAAAGATGTATAAGACTGTATATATGTGTTTGTGTGTGTAATAGGCAAATTTCTTATGGATCATATAAAAACACACTACAATGTAGGGTGGACATAGGCCGGGCCTATACTACATAATATTGAAAGGTGTAACAGTCTGAGCCTGGACTGGCCCAATAATGGGCCTCATATTAAATTCCCAAGAAAAAAAGTAGAAGGCCCAAGCCTGCCCATATATAATGTATACCTATATAAATATATTGTATATATAAATTTTGGACCAGGCTTCAAATACTCTTTCCAAGCCTGGCCCTATTGGTCTACTTGTGATCCCAAGCCCTATATATAGCATTGGACTGGCCTGGGGGGCTTCACAGGCGGTCGGGCCAATGTCTTTCCTCCTAGAATAGATAGAAGCAGATTTCAGAAAAAGATACATACCATGTTATCGTTCATACTTCATATAAAGAAACAAATTTGAACAGAAACAAGGAAATTATGAGAAGGAACTAGATGGTTTTCTTCAAAACCAACCAAAAAACAAATGAAGATGCAAAAGAAAAAAAAGGCCAAAAAACCGAATGCTACAAACACATCAGGAAGAGTAAATTTTTGTATGATACATAAGAGCCACCATCATTTATTTTTCAGTGCTGCAAATGATAACAAAAAGGGTTTTTTTTTTTTTTTAATTATTTGTCTTAAACAAATTTATAATTGACATTTCTGTTAAGCATTACTAGAATCTGGTGCACCTCTGAGTTTCAATTCATGATTTTGCTGATCCACATTGTTTGTTTATGAAAATGGCAGGGTTCACATTTGGATCCAAGTATTTACCTCATGGATGATGAGAATAAATTACCAACTGACATGCCCGCAAAGGCTGAAGAACCAAATTCTGTGACATCAGACGATAAAAATGTGACACAAATGGAAAGTAATTCTTCCATTCTTTGTGATAGTCATAGTGAGAACACAAACCGCTCTCCTCAGGATGCAAGGTCAATGGAGGAGACTAATGCTGACCTGTTGAATAAGGTTTCTGATTGTCTAGAATCAATTAACATTGCTGAAAGTGTTTCTGATGATAAAGGTATACTTTACCTCTCTGTCACGCCCCCCCAAAAAAAAAAAAAAAATACAATTAATCCATCCATAAGAAAAGAGTGTATAATAGAATGGATATACTTTCATTCATCAGAGTTAAATTACAGAAGGTATTACATGCATTATACATTCATAAATGGTCATCCTAAATCTATAGCATGTAACATTAGTTAATAACAACAAAATAAATGCCCTAACGGCTTACATCTTTTCAAGATATCACTTGGTTACAACAAAAGAGAGTCTTAAGCTCTATACATGTAGAGTCCTTGGCTTGAATAAGCATTCAAACACAAAAATGACAAAATAGAGCCTCTAGCTCCTAAGTCCTTCCAAGTTACGTTCTTGGAGGAAGCATGTCACCGGTACCTGAAAATAGTTTCCCAAGTAGGGTGAGCCAAAACTCAATAGAAACAATCTAATACAACGTATGAAGTTTAACTAAGATATAAGCGTCAGATAAAGGTTCAATATTCATGACCAACTTACATCCTTCCCATGACCATTCAATATTAATATTCACATCTCGATCCAATCTCATTTATTCATTTCAAGTTAATTCATTTCATTTCATGTCACAAGACAAATATACATAATTCTCCAAACGATCCAACTAAGACTGCAACTCAATAGTTCTCTATCAACATAATTATCATACAAACACTTCAACCTTGCCATTTTACGGAAATTTTGTTTGCAGGATTAGCACCCATGTATACACAAGATTTCAGAACTTTCACCCTGGACACTCCGACCAACTTAATTATCAATGGAGTCCATCTCCTATCTCCTCTCAAACAATAGAGTACATCCCCTTTCTTCTCCCAAAACATTATATATATACAATGTATTTAAATTCGTCATCATATACATTGACTATCTATAACACATATTCAATGCCTTAATTATACCATCATGTTCAATGACAAACTTAAATGATTAGTGTCAATTCGCCTAATCCTCATGTAATTTCTACAACAATCATAGCTATGCTCCACCAATAGCTCAATATAGATATTTCTATACAGATATACAATCTCTATAATAAATAATTTATCAAATTTCCATGATTGAGTGATTAAACAAATCCAACTACACCATTCATTCACACCTTTTCCTAATTTCACATTTTTTACATCAATTTCATTATTTATACAAAATAATATTCAAGACACATTTAGGGTAAATCTTCCCCTTATTCAATTATTAACCCAAAGGCTAAAATTCACCATTTTAACACAAGATATCCTCATATTCAAAACCCCATAATCATCTATGGAGCACAATATAGAAACCTCTCTTTCAATTTGAGATCAAACCCTAAGTTTACCCAAAAACTCCCAAAATCTCCACCATTTATATATGACAACAAATAACTAGGTTAAAACTCATACTAAAGTATAGAATATCTCTACCTCAAGCTAGAAGACCAAGCAAAGTAAAGATGAAACCCCAACAATGACGAACCCAACTTCCAATCAGATGAAAATGAAAATCTTGAGAAGCTCCACTTTTTTCTCAAAGGCACTAGGGTGAAAAGATCAATGGATCTAGATGAAATCTTAAGAGAGAATCTGAGTTTTAGAGAGATAAAGTGTAGATCTAGGTTTTTGGACAATTTTAGAGAGAGAAAGAAATGAAAAAGTGAATCAAAACACCATGTTATACATGCAGTCCGCTCGAGCGTAGAAAGCCCCGCTCAAGCGTCAGATACAAACTTTCACTCGAGCGTGAAAAGTGGCGCTCGAGCGTAGAATACACACTTCTAGAATATTTGCAAACGAAGGTCCTCGCTCGAGCGTCCAATGCACACTTTCAGTATTTTCAGACCTGCAAAAGAAATATTAAGAGTTGACGAATCCCACTCAAGCGCAAGAATGGCTGCTCGAGCGGATGGGCAAAATTTGTGATGCCCGCCCGAGCAGGATAGCCAAAATCTGGACAATAAAAGGTTTGGAAAAATGGGCAATCAACCTGTTCCAAACGCACAACCACAACCCGAAAGCCAATCCTAAAGGGATACAAGGGGAAACAAGAGGTAAACAACAATATGAAAGTATTAAATCCGAGCCCGGAACATCACAAGAGTCGGGTAAAAACCGGGATTGCTATAACCTCTCCTCCTTAAAGAATTTCATCCCCGAAATTTACAATTGAAGTTACAAAATCAAGTTTAGCCAACTTCCAAAATGATTACAAATCAATACTTAACATCATGACCCATTTACCGGTCATTCATTATCATTAACTCGATGCACAAGTTTCAATAGTGAATTACAATTTCATGTATTCCCGAAACATTTACAATGTTTATAATCAACTCAAGTTTCCAAAATGTATACAACATATACAATGTTTTCAAAAATGGTACAACACACATAATATTCCATATTTTCAAGATATATGTAATGCTCATTTGAATCCAAGTTCCCAAGTTATCCATAACATATATAATGTTCATTGTAACTTGTGTTTTCAAAACATATTCAACATATACAATGTTTTCATACTTTAACACATATGCAATGTGTTAACATTTCATGAACGAAATTAGAATCTTAACATATGCTCAAACATCAACAAATAAGGCCGGATATTTCTCTCGGACTTCCAATTCATGCTCCCAAGTTGTTTCCTCAACCCCATGATGTTTCCACAATACTTTGACCAAGGGAATTGTTTTGCCTCGCAAGACTTGGTCCCGTCTATCCAAGACACTCACCAGTCTCTCCTTATAGGAGGCATCCTTATCTACCTCTAAGTCGGTCAAATCCAATACATGTGATGGATCCGGCTCATACTTCCGAAGCATACTAATATAAAACATGTTATGCACTCCAGAAAGTTGTGGCAGCAACACCAAACGATAGGCAATCTCTCTAATCCGCTCAAGGATCTCAAAAGGACCTATAAACCGAGGGAATAACTTCCCACTCTTCCTAAATCTCATCAAACCTCGCCTAGGTGATATTTTCATGAAGACATGATCACCCATTTCAAAAGACAAAGGCCTCCTCTTATGGTTGGCATAACTCTTTTGGTAACTCTGGGCTGTAACCAATCTCTTACAGGTAAATGCAATTTTCTCCGTCATTTCCCGCACCAACTTTGGGCCAAACAAAGGTGCATCACCCACCTCGGCCCAACACACTGGAGACCTACAAGGTCGACCATACAAGGCTTCAAATGGTGCTATACCAATACTCGATTGGAAGCTGTTGTTATAAGCAAACTCTACTAATGGTAAGTGCCTCTCCCACGACCCCTTAAAATCAAGGACATAGGCTCGAAGCATATCCTCAAGAATCTGGATAGTACGCTCGGACTGTCCGTCAGTCTGAGGATGATATGCAGTGCTAAAGGTCAATCTAGTGTCCAAGGCACTCTGTAAGCTCTGCCACAACTGAGCTGTGAAACACTGATCTCTATCCGAAACAATCGTTACAGGGACCCCGTGCAACCTCATTATGTCTCTGATATACAAGTCGGCAAGATAGTCTACCGAATCACTCACACGTATAGGTATGAAGTGCGCAGACTTGGTTAGCCGGTCAACTACCACCCAAATGGCATCACAGCCCCATTGACTCCTCGGAAGGCCCACAACAAAGTACATCGTGACATGCTCCCATTTCCACTCGGCTATAGGTAAGGGTTGTAACAAACCCGCTGGCCTCCGATGTTCGGCCTTCACTTGTTGACAAGTAAGGCACTTCGATACAAACGCGGCTACATCCTTTTTCATACCCCTTCACCAAAACTGGCAACTCAGGTCATGATACATCTTTGTGCCTCCTAGGTGCACCGCAAGGCGTGAATGATGAAACTCTTGGAGTACTTCCTCTTGACAAGACTCTGGCACAAAAAACGGTCACAGTATCTCACACTCTGATCGGGATACACAGTCAAGCCTCTTTCTACTTTCCTACTGGAGGTCTTCTTCCGGAGGGATTCTACCTCTAGGTCACCCTTTTGCACTTCTAATACTCGATTCACAAGTGTAGGTTGTGCGACTACTGAAAACAAAGCCGCAGATTCGATGGACTCACTCAGGTGTAGATCAAACTCCCTTAGAGTACCCAACATTCCCTATTCTCGGATGGCGATATAAGCTACACTGCTAATTGATTTCCTACTCAAGGCATCGGCCACAATATTAGCTTTCCCATGATGGTAATGTAACTCAAAATCATAATCCTCTGTGAACTCCATCCACCTACTCTGCCTCAAATTTAAGTCTTTCTATGTAAAATAAACAAATACTTCAGACTCTCATGATCAGAAAACACTTCAAATCTCTCACCATACAAATAGTGCCTCCAAATCTTCAAGGCAAAAATCACCGTTGCTAGCTCTAAGTCGTGAGTAGGGTAGTTCCTCTCATGGGTTTTCAACTGCCGCGAGTCATAGGCTACTACCTTTCCCTCTTGCATTAAAACACAGCCCAAGCCTTCCCGTGAGGCATCACAATATACTGAATAGCCCAAACCCCTCTCCAGAATAATTAAAACTGGAGCAGTGGTAAGTCTAACTTTAAGTTCCTGGAACTACTCTCAAATCTCATCCCACACAAATTTGACTCATTTTCTCGTCAACCTAGTCAAAGGTGCAGCTAGCGTAGAGAAATCCTTCACGAGTCGACGGTAATACCCGACCAACCCCAAGAAACTATAGATTTTAAAGGCATTCTTAGGCTATATCCAATCTTGCACTACCTTTATCTTGGATGAGTCTACAGTCACTCCTTCCCCGGATACCACATAACCTAAGAACTTAACCTCTTTCAGCCAGAATTCACACTTCCCGAACTTGGCATATAACTTGTGGGCTTTAAGTAACTCAAGTACTACCCGTAAGTGTTCCTTGTGTTCCTCCTCTAAAGGTGAATAAATCAAGATGTCGTCCACGAAGACGACCACAAAACGGTCTAGGAACTCACGAAAAATCCAATTTATCAAATCTATAAATACCGCTGGAGCATTGGTCAGTCCAAAATGCATCACTAGGAACTTATAATGGCCATACCGCGTACGGAATGCCGTCTTTGGGATATCCTCCTACCTTACTCTCAACTGATGATAACCTTATCTTAAGTCTATTTTAGAGAAACAACAAGACCTCTTTAACTGATCAAACAGATCACCTATACGAGGCATAGGATATTTGTTCTTAATCGTAACCCGATTCAACTTTCAATAATCTATGCAAAGTCGCAACAGTCCATCTTTCTTCTTAGTAAAAAGAGCCGGTGCTCCCCAAAGTGATGTACTAGGGCAGATAAAACCCTTATCTAACAGCTCTTGGAGTTGAATCGACAGCTCTTGGAGTTGAATCTTCAACTCACTCAACTCAGCAGGTGCGAATCGATACGGTGACATAGAAATCGGTGCCGTGCCAGGCACTAAATCAATAGAAAACTCTATCTCTCGGTGAGGTGGTAAACTAGTAAGATCCTCGGGAAAGACATTTGGATACTCACAAACCACCCTTGGCAACTCAACTTGGATTTCATCACACTCACTACTTTGAAAGTTAGCAAGAAGACGACTAAGCTCACTTCGCCCATGCAGATCATACACCGGTGACAAGACTCTATCCATCCGGTCTCCCAAAAAATAAAAGCAATCACCGCTCAAGGTACATACAGTAACCCTCTGACGGTAGCAATCTATAACAGCTCAGTATGACGATAACCAGTCCATACCCGAAATAACATCAAAACTAGTCATGTCAAGCAAAACAAATGCAAATGGAAGTCGACAATCGGCGACCTCTATGTCACAATCCCGACACCCCTATTTCAGAATAACCTCACCACCAATAGGCGATTCTACACAAATAGGAGATGCTAACTGTGCCAACTCCAACCCTAAAACCAATGCAAATGCAGACGAAATAAATGAATGGGATGCACCTGTATCAATCAACACACTAGCAACTGAATTGCAAAACAAGAAGGTACCTCTCACTACAGAAAGAGCAGGTACCAGATCTAGCGTGATAACAGCATGCATGCGCCCTGTTGGCCTCTGATCTACCTGCTTACCCCTTGGAGCATAAGCCTGTTGCACTGACTGAGTCGAAGAAGCTCCCTGACTAGTCCTCAAGGCCTGTGCTGACTGTGCTGGCTGGTGACTCTGTGTCTGCCTCGAGCCAAACGCATCAGGTGTGCCACCCAACTGTGGGTAAAATCTCTTCAAGTGCCCCGCCTGTCCACACTAATAACAAGTGAGCGGCTGACCTCTACCCTGACTCTAGCCCTGAGAACAAGTCGAAGATGAAGTTGCTCGCTGTCCTCCTCCCCTCTGTGGGCAAGCTGGAGACTTGTGGCCCAACTGACCACATTTGAAACAAGTGATGTCTCCTTGACCACCTCTCCCAAAACCCGAACTCGGCACTGGAAAGGTAGACCTCGAATGCGTTCGTTGGGACTGCTGGGGATTGGAGCCCCTCTACCTCTTACTATCTCCCTGGTTATCCTGACTCCTCCTGGAGCCTCTCATTCTCTCCTCTTCTGCATGCATGATAGTCTCAAGATGGGCTGCAGCCTCCACAAGGCGCCCATAGTCCCTAATCATGGACCCAGCCACTCTAAACATGAGTCTGGTCCTCAATTTCTTCTCAAACTCCAAGCAACGGAGCTCCTCAGTCACCACAAACTCTGGAGCAAATCTAGACAGGCTAGTGAATGTGGCTTCAAACTCAACCACTGGTGTGTTCAACTGCTTGAGCTAAGAAAACTGATCTCACAACTTCTCCCTAACTGTAGCAGGCAAGTACTTGTCCTGGAAGGCGTCGACAAGGCCTCCCAAGTCCTTCCAATGCACTCTCACGCATACTTCTACCACTGACCCGCATCTCCCTTCAGCTGGAAAGACACAAGGTCACTCTCAAACCTCCGTCTTCGATGCTGAGCATCTCAAACATCTTCACTATCTATTCTAGCCACTCATCGGCCTTCAGTGACTCCTTAAGATCACCCAAAAACTTGTCCAAATTCGACCGGAAGAACTCCCTCTTCAGAAAAGACGGCCCTGTTTCAGCTACTTGGGTCAGCTACTTGGGTCTGGACTTGATTCTCAGCCCTAAGAATGTCCATGGATTCCCGCAATGCTCCAGCCATCTCACGGGCTAAGGCGCCCATGGCCTGTTGACTAACCGGCTGAGCTACATTGGCCTGACCAACTCCCTCCTCCTATGCCGGAATTTCATTTAGTATAGGCATCTTGCGCCTACCACGCCTATCACCACCATGTCTACGTCCTGACATTCTAATGGAGGTAACAAAAGAAATTAGCACATTTACAAATGTGCCGAAGTTATTTCACTCGCGTCCTAATACGGTGGACAACAGTAACTCATTCCACATAAACACACAATCACATAGATACATACGAATTTCATTCTTAGATAATGATCGTCCTGTGGCGTTGCTAGAGTTCCAATTAGAAACAGCAGTGATCAAGTGCTCTTTTAATAGAACTTTCAGAAACCCGTAGACCTAATCAACATCTTAAAAACTAAATCTCATACTCATATAATCACATAATCATGTTATCATATAAACACATATCGTCTATACTTTTAAGTCTTTAACAAACGAGACAAACCCATTGTGGTACTAACCACTTCCCACGTACCCAAAGTATTCAAACCCGATACGCTCTGATACCAAGTTGTAACGCCCCCCCCCCCCCCCAAAAAAAAAAAAAATACAATTAACCCATCCATAAGAAAAGAGTGCATGATAGAATGGATATACTTTCATTCATTGGAGTTTATATTACAAAAGGTATTACATGCATTATACATTCATAAATGGTCATCCTAAATCTATAGCATGTAACATTAGTTAATAACAACAAAATAAATGCCCTAAGGACTTACATCTTTCCAAGATATCACTTGTTACAACAAAAGAGAGTCCTAAGCTCTATACATGTAGAGCCCTTGGCTTGAATAAGCATTTGAACACTAAAATGACAAAATAGAGGCTCCAGCTCCTAAGTCTTTCCAAGCTACGTTCTTGGAGAAAGTATGTCACCGGTACCTGAAAATGGTTTCCCAAGTAGGGTGAGTCAAAGCCCAGTAGAAACAATCTAATACAATATATGAAGTTCATCTAAGATATAAGCGTCAGATAAACGTTTAATATTCATGACCAACTTATATCCTTCCCATGACCATTCAATACTAATATTCACATCTCGATCCATTCTCATTTATTCATTTCAAGTTAATTCATTTCGTTTCATGTCACAAGACAAATATATATAATTCTCCAAATTTCAATGGTTCTCTATCAACATAACTATTATACAAACACTTCAACCTTGTCATTTTACGGAAATTTTGTCCACGGGATCGGCACCCATGTATACACAAGATTTCGAAACTTTCACCCCGGACACTCCGGCCAACATAATTATCAATGGAATCCATCCCCTATCTCCTCTCAAACAATAGAGTACATCCCCTTTCTTCTCCCAAAACATTATACATATACAATGTATTTAAATTCGTCGTCATATACAATGACTATCTATAACACATATTTAATGCCTTAATCATACCATCATGTTCAATGACAAACTTAAATGATTAGTTTTAATTCGCCTAATCCTCATGCAAATTCTACAACAATCATAGCTATCCTCCACCGATAGCCCAATACAGATATTTCTAAACAGATATACAATCTTTATAACAGATAATTTATCAAATTTCCATGATTGAGTGATTAAACAAATCCAACTACACCATTCATTCACACCTTTTCCCAATTTCACATTTTTCACATCAATTTCATTATTTATGCAAAATAATATTCAAGACACATTTAGGGTAAATCTCCCCCTTATTCAATTATTAACCCAAAGGCTAAAATTCACCATTTTAACACAAAACATCCTCATATTCAAAACCCTATAATCATCTATGGAGCACAATATAAAAACCCCTCTTTCAATTTGAGACCAAACCCTAAGTTTACCCAAAAACTTCCAAAATTTCCACCATTTATACATGATAACAAATAACTAGGTTAGAACTCATATTAAAGTATAGAAGATCCCTATCTCAAGCTAGAAGACCGAGCAAAGTAAAGATGAAACGCCAACAATGACGAACCCAACTTCCAATCGGATGAAAATGAAGATCTTGAGAAGCTTCACCTTTTTCTCAAAGGCACTAGGGTGAAAAGATCAATGGATCTAGATGAAATCTTAAGAGAGAGGGTGAGTTTTAGAGAGAGAAAGTGTAGATCTAGGTTTTTGGAGAGTTTTAGAGAGAGAAAGAAATGAAAAAGTGAATCAAACACCATCTTCACGGACAGTTATACACGCAGTCCGCTTGAGCGTAGAAAGCCCCACTCGAGCGTCAGACACAAAGTTTCACTCGAGCGTGAAAAGTGGTGGTCGAGCGTAGAATACGCACTTCCAGAATATTTGCAGATGAAGGTCCCCGTTCGAGCGTGAAATTGGATGCTCAAGCGTCTAATGCACACTTTCAGTATTTTCAAACCTACAAAAGAAATACTGAGAGTTGACGAATTTCGCTCGAGCGCAAGAATAGCTGTTCGAGCGGAGAGGCAAAATTTGTGAAGCCCGCTCGAGCGGGAGAGCCAAAATCTGGGCAATAAAAGGTTTGGAAAAAGGGGCAACTAACCTGTTCCAAACGCACAACCACAACCCGAAAGCCAATCCTAAAGAGATAGAAGGGGAAACAAGAGATAAACAACAATATGAAAGCATTAAATCTGAGCCCGGAATATCACAAGAGTCGGGTAAAAACCGGGATCGCTATACTCTCTATTTTGTTAATGTATTTAATTCTCTGTTTTGGCTTTTGGCTTTCTTGTACTATGTTTTTCTCGTTTTTCATATTTGACAAAAAATTATTGAAATGTGCAACATGGGTGGATTGAGTTTGTAACATTTCTGGCCATGTAGGTGAAACAATTAAAGGCCCGGAGACAGACACAAATCCCCCTGTTAGAAAAGAAAAGTCTGGTCCTGAACCAATAATTGTACCTATAGTCCTAAAGATGGCTGAATTTGACCATAAGGTGAGACCAAATTCCTTTTTTCTTTGTTATTGTTTGTGATATATTTTAAAGCAACTGAGAAGGTTAAAATTTGGTTGCATTCATTTGCATTTTGGTTAGTGTGACCATGTGAGTCTTCTTAAAGTATATTTTTGAGCAGCTATCAAAGCACAGATACCATGATGGGAAAGGATAAGACACAAGATTATTTCAGGAAAGAGGGGAATTTGAATTGTCATCATCACTGACTTGGCATGCCATTTTAACCCTTGTTATCATTTGAAATAAAATGAATGGTCTGCTGTACTCTATTCTCGTTCAAGGCATATTGGTAGTATGATTAAATGAATGGTCTGCTGTGTTACGGAACGAAAGCCATTGATTTAGCCAATAAAATTAAAGAGGGACAAGTCACTTTAGATTTGTTTTTTTTTTGGTACTCGTATTTTATGGTTAATAGCTTGTAGTCACATATGATCTAAAGTGTCTCAGGTGATTTACTTCTCATTTTACACGAAGGACAGGGTATTGCTTGAAGTTCTGAGCCAGTTGAAACTGAATTGTTTTGGGTTGCCTTGCAAAGGGTGGAGAGAGAAAGAAGGTGGGGGAGGGAGGGAGGGAGGGAGGGAGCACAATATTATATTATTTTTAATATAGGTCTTTTGTGGACACCTCTCTTAATGGAAGAATTTTGAAAGCTCTTAACATATTTATTCTTATACTTCCTCTATTGGTTCTGTGTCTTGATATCCTTGAGAGATCTCATGGTGTTCTTGATGTAATGTAGGGAAAGTAGATTCACTGTATCTTGAGATGGTGACTCAATTCTTCCCTTGTTATTTCTCCTCTCTTTCATGAACTTTTTCAAATATATCAGTTTCTCTTATGTGCAGGCATTGTTAGAGGAGTGGATATCTACTCGAACATTCAGCGACAAATGTCTAATTCAGGTATCCAACATTTCTGAATTTTCTTATGTATTGTAGAACTGTCAATATGTGGACTATGCTCGATGTTATGCTTCATGGTTTTTGGCCTTTAGAGTTATCACACTTGTTTTCCTTCGCGTATTTTTTGAAATGTCTGCATAATGTGTGGGGGCAGGGGGAAAAAAAAGAAGAAAAAAAAAGAGCCATACTTAAAACAAAGATTGCTTTTTTCTGTGTTTTGTTAAGTTCATCAAATCATCTTTAATCCACTTTCAAAATGTAGGTTTATTTATTTATTTATAAGTTCTTAAGCCTATTAACTTTCAATAAATTCTTATTGAACTATCTAGTCACTCTTTCCAGCTTTTGCTGGTTCTGTTTATTTTTATGAGAACCAAGAAATAGCATGTTATTGCTGCTCGAATTGGGATGCTGCTTCTAACTGGACAACATTGGTTGATTGAACTCCCATTTTCATGGACATTGAGAACAGTGTCGTAATTTTATAGTGTTTCAGGGTGTCGGACATGGCCATTAACCAAATTTTGGAAGTATACACAGTGCACAGACAGCATGGTTTTATATGTATATTGTAGTGGACTCAATACATTGAACACATATCTGTATTTAAGTGCAAATTCTAGGCTCCCCTAATTCTTGTTAGGTGGGGCATGCTGATGGACTAAACCCATAACATCTCGTATTTGTTATGTCGGTTCTTTTGGCTCATGATCATTAATTTAAGCTGAACCTTAAGTAACAAAAAGATTTAATTTGCACTAATTGACTCATGTTGTTTCATTTACCTTTAGAATGAGTGACTTGAAATAATGCCCATGGACTGGCAACAAAATCAAAATTGCTTTTCTAACATATTTCTGTTTTTGTTTTTCCTTTCAGGACAAAGATAAGCTAATAAGCAACCTAAAAACGATTCAGGACTATCTTTGCTCTTTCAAGTCACAGGTATGCTAAGATGTTGAGACCTGGTTTTCTCATTATCTTTCCATGTTCTTGAGGATTCAGTAAATGATATGTAAATAAAGGGATATAGTAGTAGTTATGCACATCATGATGAGCATGCTGAGGGCATTTTGGAATCAATAGTCTACTCAATTTTGTTCAAAGTATTATGTATAACTGATAAGGTGTTCCAATTTCCCTACATTTAGGCTGTCAACCAAAGTAATTAAGAGAATCTCAGAATTCTGTCAAAAATATCAATGAACATAAGTGTGGTGGTGCTTTTATTTCTTGCTAGCTTATCGAATTTTGTAAAAGTTAAATCGGATGGTAAAGTTTGAGTATTGCTATAAGCAAATCATTTGATGAATGATCGTTAGATTTGAGGGGGGAAATATGTTTAGGGAAAACAAAAGTGAGAAAAACTCTAAAAAATACTGCTTCAGTGAAACCCACGATTCCTGGTTTTCAGGTAGACTCTTGCAATTTATGGATGATGATGAAAAATAATGTTAACTTTATCCTTAATCTTTTTAATTTATTTATTTTGTGAGTTTTTTGTTACCCTCATGAACAGGGTTTAACAGTTGTCAATATATCAGCAACAACATTTCCACAAACACTGGATTGGCTACATAGTCATCTTCTTCAGGTATGTTTGTCTTCTAACCCTTTATTTGCCTGAACTGTTCAGACCAGGTATATGCTTCTCTAATCTGGAAGAAATTGATAGATGTAGTGGCCCCACTTGCTGGTCATAAAACTACACTAGTATTTTATAGCCACTGTGATTGGTGTTGGTTTCTGTACCCCACGTGACCAGACATGTCATCACCTAGAAGGGGTTGGCTCCACATTTCACCTAAGCACCTCTCCTAGCCAACGCCTTGCCTCATGACTTCACTTATCTTGACTGCCTCACTTGACTTGGCGTCATGTATCTCACCCGCTTGGCTGCTTGCTCACTCCACCTCACCAAGGTTTTACTCGATTCCAGACTCACCTCGAGGTGGCTCCATTTTGACCCAACAAAAGAGAAAGAGAGTCTTTTTTTACCAAAGCATGTGACACCTCATGAAAGTGTATCATACCTAACCCCTCCAGCCTTTGACACAACCCCCAAGGCTAAGCTGATCTCCTTGGCCCAAATCTCCTTTAAAAGGAGGTTCCACCTCTATACATAAACATGCCCTTGAGGAAAGCTCACTTTCCAATACCTTCGCCGTGAGGCTTCACCCCCCTACTATCATTCTCTCTCTACTACCTCAGCTCTCTCTCCATATCAGGTGGTTCTTAGCCATGTGAGAGTGGCCTACCATGATTCTCAGAGGTCCCACAGTCTACCCACATCGCCATTGACTGTCAACACTTGTTTAGGAGCTCCTATACATTATGTTAGTTGTTTAAAAAGATGATCATAGAGGCCGTTTGTACTCTTGGGTTGCAGCACTTAGGCCTCGTTTGGGAACAGGTTAATTTAGTAACTTTTTGGCTATTTGGCTAAAATATGAGCTAAAAAAAACTAGTATGTTTGGGATGACTTTTTGACTTTTTACGAAAAGATGTGCAAAAAGTAGAGAGAAAAGAGAATCTTTGACTTTTTGGTATGGATTGTTGGCTTTTTGGCTAATTTAGTAACTTTTTGGCTTTTTGACTAAATGGGAGGGTTCCCAAACGAGGAATCTAAACAGGGCCGGCCTTGGGCTAAGGCAAGTAAGGCCTGTGCCTAGGGCCCCCAAAATTTGGCCCCAAATTTTGAAGATCCATTATACTATCAAGTTTTAAATCAAGTCCAATTATTGTTAGAAGCCCTCAAAAACAAAACAACCCACTAAAATAGAAGCCCTCAAAAATAAAACAGCCCATTATAAAAGGCCCAAATAAAAACATGTTGCAGGCCTATATTAAAAACAAATAAAAAAATTAGTCCAATTGAAAAAACAAACAAAGGGACCAAATTTACTCAAGCAAACTTGAGTGGCCACTAACAAATATACATATATTTTTTGGGCATATGTACAAGGGGCCCAAATTTATAAGCTCGCCTAAGGCCCCTGAATTCTCAGGGCCGGCCCTGAATCTAAATCAAGTCTAAATATTTATTTTTGCTTTTTTTTTCCTTCTTATTTCTCTCCCTCTCCAATATAGTTGGGGAAGGGTTGTGCAGTTCACTTTTGTTGATAAATAGTTGAACCTTTTTTTTGCAATAAAGTTGGAACAATCAATTGTTTTACTGCTGTGAAAATGCTCCAGAAAATAATTACATAGTTGTCGAAATTTCACCTGGAATTCCATAGCTAACGTATATTGAATTCAAAATGTTACACCTAGTGATTTTTTTTAATGCTTCCTATTTAAACATTCAGAGCTATTTAATGATTTTTGTTATTAACGTTTTTAAAATAGATGAACTGCTGAAATCATTAAATTTTCATTACTTAGATTTGACATGTGGGAACCATCTTTTTAGCCAAGTTATACTGTAAATCCTGTATTAATATTCTGTTCATAAGCTTATCCTATTGTTCTGAAACTTCTTTTGATATTGGTTTCTCGGTCAGTGTATCGAGCAAGGTATATTGTCTGTTTCTGATGGAAGCGCGAAGCAGCCAGCTGGGAATTAGATTGTATGCCATACGTAAGAGGTACGGAAAGACTCTAAATATCTTGTCTTGTACAATGCCTATCTGCAAATACCTTTTTCCATATGTATTCATGCTAAGCCTCACATATAGATTATACGAATGAGTTAAGATTATACTAATGATAAGACCAATTCAATATTTAAAAATAAAAAATTAACCAAAACAAAGAAGAGGATGGAGGGAAAAAATTGATACAGAATATTGATTAAGAGAAGAATGTCAGAAATTGATTAGTGCCTTGCATGGATACAAATTGCGTTGATTTTGATTTTGAATGTTTTAGCTGAAATTTGCATGCCTGCCAGTAAATAATTAATATGAACTGATGGTAGAACATAATTAGGTCAACCTATATACCCAAGACATCACCTTTATGCATCTATTCTTTTACTTTCGCGGGAATGCAACACGTGCCAAGATTATCATGTTTTGAATTGGCACCCTAACCGGTTGCGCAGTTTGTGCAGTCTGACTTGGTCCATTTGGCCAATAGCCAGTTACTCGTTTAATGTTTTCATCTTGGTTTTGTAACTACTTGTATGTTCCTTGTAGTTTGCTTGTTCGGACCAATGAGGAAAAACAAAGTTGCTGCCGATGGTGTTAAAGCCAGAAATCAAACCTCGGAAGTTCCAGACAAGGACAGACTGGAGGCTGCCGAAATTGTCAGCCTAGCTTATTTGACAGGCATAATATGGGACTGTCGTAGAAATGGAGAAGCCCCCATGAAATGGTTCGGTAAATTATTATATTTGAGATTTGTCTCCTTTTCAAAGAGTGTACCATTGTAAGAGATGTAGGGCTTGTTAAAGATGATTGCTTATAGATATTGAATGTTCGTCTTTCTTTGAATTTCTCCCTAGAATCTGGAAGTTTACTTTCTTTGTGAAAATTTAAAGGGAAAAATACACTTGCCCTCTTTTTAACTGTCATATTTGTTTCACTTTACCTCCTGAACTTTCAATTTGCACCCATAAACATTTGACATTAGTTTACTTTACCTCAAACTGTGAACGGAGTTAGTATTTTTTATGAAATATTACACCTATCAGCATATAATTATATTTATGAACATGATTTTCTTAATTTAGTTGTATTTTTTTTTTTCTCAGTTATGTACTTTACTCCATAATTGTATTTTTCTTAATTTGGTTGTATTTATTTAGATGTAGTAGTTTGTTCCAATTTGTTGTATTTTTGTTTTATTGAATATTTTTAAAATTATTGTTGTGGGGTATCTAACTTGCCTCCTCATTATGGAGTAAAGTGAGTCAATACCCTCAATTAATTACATATACCAACACTTATAATATTTCAATGAAAATATTAATTGCATTACAATTGGGATAAAATGAACTAATGTCAATGGTATAGGGGTAATTGTTCAAATTGATAATTCAGGGAAAAAAAAAAAAAAAATTGATCCAAATGTAATTTTGTTTTTTCGGAGAAAGATATAAAGCAATTATATTAAAATAAAAGTAAATATACAGATCAGGAAAAAAAAACAAAAAAAAAAAAACACTCAGGGTTAAATAAACAATCTAACAAGAATTACAAATAACAAAAGACAGCCGTCAGGATGAAGTGTGATATCTTAATCAACCTTTTTTCCAGGACCATTTACAATTTGATTATTTTTTATTTTTTATTATTATTATTATTTATTTTTTTTTGGGGGATTCATTTACAACTTGAATTGAATGCACTTGATGAGCTCTATTTCATACTATTTTTATATTGCCACATCATATTAATGGTTAAAAATATATGATAGAGGATGGTTACATAAAGTAATCCCAAGCCATGGCGATAGGAAAATGAGTTGGATCCCCTTAAGGGCATCTCTTTTGATCCCCTCTCTCTTTGATTGGTCAATTTTTTATTTTTATTTTTTCTTTTTTCCTTCTCCTTCAATCACCACCTGTCACGTGTGTGTGGGGATGGTGGAGGTGGTGATTGGAGGGAGTCTCAATCACTTCCATGACGATAATGTTATTAATGTGTATCCACTTACACTCTGAATGAGTGATCCTCACATTGATTTTTGTGTAGTTTTTAGTGCAAGGAATTATTTATTTATTTTGTCATTTTAGACATTTGTACTAGAGCAATATGACACACTAGCTCACATTTTTTGGCCGTCACTGTTTTGCAACTCACCCTCTACAAAAAGATTTCAAGAACTGCATTCCCCTTTTCTAATATAACACATGTAAAAACGTAATATACATAAATCATGACATTCAAATATCAATCTTTGACATTAAAGTAAAATTCCCTCAAATCTCACCATCCCAAAGATCTTGAATGGTCTTGTAAGGGCTTGTTGTTTGATTAACAAGGAACTCCCCTCTCATAATCTTCCTCTCCTCCATCTTTTCAATATTGAGTAAATCATGATCGTCCAATCTCATATCAAGGGCCCCCATGTTCTCCTTCATCCTTTCTTCGTTAAAGCTCTTCACGATCACACTTGCTCCCTTGGATAATCCCCACCTTAGGGCAACCTACAAAGTTTTTTAAGAAATAATACATAAGAGGTTTTCCTAAAAATGCATTTGTATGTAATTCACATGAATGCATGTGGTGACATTCAATTCGTGGACAAAATTTATTTTAGAATAAATAATATTAAGATATTTTAGTCATTCTGTACATGTTATTTTTGGAACAAACTATCCCACAATCTCACATGTGTAGCCTAGGGTAAAAGGGTTTGAACGAATCATCTGAAATCATAAGATTTGAATTAAACACGACAAGATTATTTAGTCAATATTTCACACTATTAGTCGCAAATCAAACTTGGTGTTAAGGTAAGATGTGATGCATGTGTTTAGTTCTTTTATTTGTATATAAATCAATTATAAAATCAAACAAATTTTCACATGAGTGTGAAATTTATCTTTTTTTGTGTCTCGTGCGTCTAATGCTGTGATCAATTTGTGTGATTTTAAAAATTTTATGATCTGACTCACCTGAGCTGTGGTAGCATGGTGCTTGAGAGCAATTGATTGGATGATGGGGTTATCAACCACAGCCGTAGATCCCCAAGAATTCCCTGGCCCACCAAGGGGTGAATATGCACTGACATGGATCTTGTGATCCCTACAGAATTCTCTAAGCTTTGTTTGCCTCCACATTGGATGCATTTCCACCTATACACACATTGTATTATGATTATGAACTAATTATGGTGATGATGTTTGCAAATCTGTATCTAATAGACCAAGAGAGAGAGAAAAAAAAATCACTTAAAATCACTCTTGAATCACAATTTTTGACTTATTGTACTATACATCTCATTTAGTATCTATATATATTTTTTAATCCTAAAACAATCCTGATTAGGTTTTAACAAAAATGTCTTCTCAATGACTTGGAAGGTCCCGAGTCATTCATGTTACTGTTATGTAGCATTGTATATAGTATTCCCAACAAATAAATAATCACAATACACATTAAGTGAATCATTCAATATCTCTCAATTACTTAATAAATATGAGTCAACATTGTTTAACCTATAAAGTTTTTCACTATATCATTAATTAAGAGCACGTAAATAATATCACATGATACTTTAAAATTAAAAATTAAGAAAAGGAGCTTACTTGATTGAGAGCAGGAGGGACAGAAGCAAAATCTAAGAGGCTTTGGATCTTGTTGGTAGAGAAATTGCTGACACCAATACACCTACACATCCCCATATCTAAGCATCTCTCCATTCCAGCCCAAGTGGTTTCCAAGTCAAGTAGGCTTTCAAACTCATCTTCATTGGGCACAGCATTATTAGCCCAAGGCTTCAACTTCACAGGCCAGTGCACCAGGTACATGTCCACATATTCCATTCCCAACCTCCTACAACATATATACAACACAACATTATATATATAATTCTAAATATGTATTGCACCATCTCCCTACAACCACTGTGGCAGCCAACACCACCCTTACTCAGCAAGTTTTTTAACAAAAATGTCTGAGCTTAAATCAAAATTTTTTAATTCAAGCAGTTCTAAATTTATTTCTCAAACCAAGTTTTATGATGTATGTTTTTAAAACATAACTATAAACTTGAATTCATGTTTTAAAGTCATATTTTCAAAATATGATTTGAACCCTAAAGACTCTGAAAAAATAAATTTAAAACTGTTTGAGTTTTAAAACTCTATTTTAAAAGCAACTTGCAATGGACCAAAATAATAAAAATAAATAAAAACCTCCCTATACATAGCATTGCTGGACTATGATACAAACCAGGGAATCTGCATATATATTTTGGGATTCACAATATCCTAATATGTACTTGTTTTCCAAGGACTATCATCTAGGGCAAAATCTGTTGGGATACACACAATCTCCTAGTCTTTTCATATCCACTTGTTCTTTTGTTAATAGTATAAGCCATAGAGTGCAATCTCATGAGATTTTGCTGAAATATGAAAAATCATGCATCAAATTTTGGAAACATATTCCCACAAGCAGCCTCTAGTGTAGGTTGCAGCTGATTAATGTCCTAAACTTGAATTATTCACTTTAATGGCACGAGATTCTTTTCCCCTGAAAATCTGATTTCCTAGTCTCAATGTTCTCAAACTACATGATAAGGATTTGAAATTTTCATAATTCAAAATTTTCAACCATATTGTGTGATTAAAAGTGTATTGGAGATAGGGGATCGAGATTTTTGAAACAAATAATCCTTAGACCCACTTTCCTTAATGGATTTTGTTAATAGGTGTCTTAAAATAGTCATACATGTTTTATGAGAATGCGTAAAAAATATGTAATCATTTGAAACTTTGTTAATCAATGCCATTAAAACACTTATTAACAAAACCTTCACTAACAAAACCCTTCATTAATATATAAGGATAAAGATAAAAGAAAAAAAATGTTACACACAAAGGCCGTCACACCACACATATCTATTGGTATAGACCTCGTTACCTCATGTCTAGTGGTAAAAATAAAAAAATAAAAAATAGTAAAACATCTATTTATATATAGCATTAGTCAAATTTGAAAATAGTCTACGTGATTGTACCTCTGAATTTCTAAAATTATGTTTACGATTTCAGCTAATAAAAAAAGTGTCACGCGCTCAAATATGCTAATCTTAACATACTAACCTGCTAACATACATTCTACGAAGTGTCAAAAAAAATAATAAAATAAAATTAGTCAAAGATAAATAGATTTTTGGATATGCTTACTGTAAAGTTTGCTTGAGTGCTGAGACAGGGTCATGGTGATCACTTCCCCACAGTTTGGAAGTGAGAAAGATGTCTTCTCTCTCAATCATCTGATCTTCAAAAATTGCTTCTCTTAATGCTTCTCCCACAGCTGCCTCAGACCCATATATTTTTGCTGTATCAAAATGCCTGTAACCCATCTGTAGTTCACAACAACATTCCTTCAAATCATTTTCATCCAAAAAACAAAATACATCTTGCTATAGAAAATTAAAGGCCAAAGTCATAAAGCCATTCATCAAAACCGAGAAATTTTCTTCTCAAATTTCTCTATCTCAATGAAATTTTAGTCATAGAATCATGTTTTGAAATTCTCACATAATCTTAAGACTGAAAATGCTTTAGAATAAAGAGACAGATGTATCTGAGGGCAAACAATCACTATAGTGTTCAATCTATGGTGCATACAGCCTTGCTACGTGCTCTGAAACCAATTACAGAACCGGACAAAACTTTCTTCCATTTATGGGATCCACCCATATGAGAGAGTCGTTTCTGATTGAATAATTAGTTTCAGTAGACAAGAACAATGCTACATATACATTTATATATATTTTGTGCACATATCTTTATGATAGAAGTTGTGATGTTACAAACCTTAAGAGCAGTGTGAACTGCCTGTTTGGTTTCCCCTTTATCATTTTGAGAGGAATAAGTGCCAAAACCCATAGTGGGTATGGTTGCACCACAGTTCAATGTCACTTGATTGTACTTCATCTCTCTCTCTCTCTCTCTCTCTCTCCAACAATGCACATAACTCACTTGGTGTCTCTACATATATATAGGCACACCAAAGTCAACTACCCTTTTACTGTTTTCTCAATATGTTTATTAATTGCACCGCCAATTTAAATATAATAATAACTAGCCTATCACTTGTGCTATGCACGGATTGTATTTATAATTATCTATATATGCGAATTGTGATTTTTAAATATTTTTTTTATTTTAAATGTCTTTTTTTTTCCTTTTTTATATTATATTAAAATTTAATATTTTGATAATAATCATATGTGTTGGACTTTTCAAGGAATTAAATGTCTTTTTTTATTATATTATATTAAAGTTTAATATTTTGATAATAATCATATATGTTGGACTTTTCAAGAATTTTTTTTTTATACTTGTTCTTAATGCATTAAAGTGTTATTACGAGGGATAATAATCATATGTGTTGGGACTTTTCAAGGAATTCATATGTGTCAAATACAAAAATGCTAGAGGCCCCAAAAATTCTACCAAAAGTTTTACCAAATGTCTCATATGGGTGTGGGACCCACATGGGACCCACATTGTGTGGGTCCCACACCCATGTGAGACATTTGGTAAAACTTTTGGTAGAATTTTTGGGGCCTCTAGCATTACTCTTTCAAATAATTTTTTTTATACTTGTTCTTAATGCATTAAAGTGTTATTATGAGAGTAAGACTTGGAAGTTGGGAGAAGTTAATAAATGCTAAGATTTTTTTTTTTTTTTAAATCAAAAAATCAGGAAATTTAGATTGGGAGATTGAAGCTCCCACAAGGCTTGGGGTTAAAAACCCCCTTTTACTTAATATATAGTATAGATTGGTGAGTTAGCAAACACTGTAATCTTATGTAGGAGTTAATGGAAGATGTGAGGAATTTAAATTATTATATATTGGAATTTTTAACATATCAATGAATTGGAATGATGGGATCTTCCATGTCTGAGGGGATTTCAACAATCCTTCATTTCAAAGAAATATTTAAAAGTATCATTCAAGAAAAAGAGGTTCAATTTACCAATATATACATAAATATCAAACTAAACCAAACCAAACAAAGTTTTAAGTCTCATCAAATGAGATTGGCTAATATACATAAATACCAAATTAAAAAAAAAAAAAAAAACTATTTTACTATATCCTTATTTTGTTTTTGAGTAAATTTTAAGAATATATACATCAACATAATGGGATTCATCTCTGATGAAAATAATAAAAATACTAACATATGAGAATAATTCTGATGAACCCATTATGCTGACATATACATTCTTCATTTATATATGTAATATTTATTTAGGCATTAGGCATATATATATATACACATTAATTAGAGGTCAGCACACACTACGTATGTGCAATTTATAATTAGATTTAATAATTATGATAGTTATTTGAAGCAATTGGAGGGAAGTGAAGTTGTTTATAGCAGTTACCACGTTTTGGTGACATTTTCAAAATAAATAATAAATTTGTGACATCTACACCAACATAGTTGTTTGCTATATATATACTAACATTATGCAATGCGTATGCAAAAATATATGTAATTTAGCAGTGGAGAAGATGAATAAACCATTTGTGAAAGTTTGAATATATAAATCAGTTCTCTCATGTCAGCTTCTTCCTACTAACAATTATCAAACTGTTAGGGGTATTTGCAGGAGAAAAAAAAATGTGACAAAAGAAACGTCTATAGCAATTCAAGACTTTATATAATAGAATGATATAAGAAATTCTATAATACACACCTTGACAAAGGTGTAGTATATTAAACTTTCGTGATTTTTTATTACGATTCTTTATAATGTTAATTATGACTTTGTTACAAGTCAATGTGTTGCTGGTTATAATTTAATTATGATCTATAGTGATTTTTATTTTAATCGTGACTAAAGAGATCTTTGGTTATACCTCAAGTGATATTTGATTATAAGGGACATATATGAGGGTGGGACTGGATATAATATGAGATAGGTCTCACATATTTTTTTTGTCTCCTTATATCCCGTGTTTGGTCGCTTAGGATATAGGGAGTTCAGATAGTATATGATGTAAAAGGGGGATATGCAATACCACCCCCCATGGTATTGTATATCCCCCACCGTCGGATATAAGAAATCTTTCGTTCAAAAATAAAAAATAATCACTCTCCTTTTATCCATCCTATATCTATCTTAACCAAACATAATGTAAGTGATTCCACAGTATGTATAATCCATCTCATATCTTACAACATATTATGACCTCGTTTGATTGTCCGGATTGGATATAATGATTTGAGGAGGATATATAATACCCAAAGATAAAGATGGGATATAATATATTGTAGGATATGAGATAGACTATATATACTATGAGGTCACTTATATTATGTTTAGTTAAGATAGGGTATAGGATAAGATAAGAGAATAATAATTATTTTTGACTTTTGGATGAAAGATTCCCTATATCTGACGGTGGGGGATATACAATACTATGGAAGGTTAGTATTGCATATCCCCTATTGCATCATATACTATCCGAATTCCTTATATTCAGAGCAACCAAACACGGGATATAAGGAGATAAGAAAATATGTGAGACTCCCCTCATATTATATCCGGTCCCACCTTTATATCCGTATATATATGATAAATAAATAATATTCCATCTTTATTCTTAAGTATTACATATCTTCCTTAAACTCTTATATCCAATCTGAACAATCAAACGGGCCTTACTTATAACACATATTATTAATAATGATTCAGTTATGAACTATGTAATTGTTATTTTGGTTATGATAAAAAAAAAATTCTTTAAATTACGATAGAAAGTGATTTAGTTATAATACTTTAAATATTAATATTACAAAATATTATAACATACCTATAATACATAATTTTTTCTAAAAAGTGTGTATTATAACATTACACCATATGTATATTAATGTACTTTGATAGTGGCTTGGCAACTAAACAAGTCAAACGTAGTTATGATTGAGTTGTTGCTATGGGGATGCCCTTAGAACATCCCAAGTGTCCTCATGTAAGAGGTTTGGGAATTCAAGTCTTGCACTTTGAGAGAGTTCTCTTTTATTTTTCAAGAAAAAAGGTCAAACAGTTGACATCTTTTTATAAAAATTACTTTTCAATTTGAAATTTAAATAAAAAACATATATATACATTTTAAATGTTGTGTCAAGCAACAGTTGGTTAGAACAACTGAACCAACTGCCTCTCCTATCAATTGAAGAACTAACTAGGGGAAGAAGTTATCACATGAAAATTGGTCAACGAATATTTCAGTTATAACTCTCAATGTATATTTTAGATGAAACTCCGCTTCGTATCTAAGTTCCAACCCTCTATTTGACCTTTTTTTTTTTTTTTGTTAGGAAATAAAAACAAAAAATAAAAAAAGGTTTACTTATGCCCAAAGGCTAGGATGGCTGTACCTGTCAATGTCATCTTAGTTTTTTTATTTATTTTTTATTTTTTTATAATTTGACTTCTTTCACATTTAAATTTAAAATTTAAAATTTAAAATTTAAAATTTTTATTTTTTTCCTTTTTTTATTTTTTATTTTTTGGGTCAGATAGAACTTATATGATATTGTTTCTAAAAAATGTAGTGCAGGAGTTTTTTACAAAATTTTCTTTCACCCTAGCAAAGTGGTTGGGTTGTTCATCATCTATGAAGTATGGGTATTTCGAAAAAATGTCGTATCCGTATTGGATACTTACCAGTGTATGGTACCTCATATGGTACTTCTGCATACGTATTGGGTACACGAAACACGTATCCAAATTTTTTCTTCTTGATTTTTGGAGTACCTAGACATACCTACTATATACCCAAGCCGTACTGTACCTCAATTGAAATAATATTTTCTTCTACTACAAAGATAAAACTCCTTTCACTAAATGTCTTTTTTATTTTTAGTTTTATATTTATTATGTTTTTAAAATTAAACTATGGTTTGTAAAATATATTGACATTTAATTTTGATTTATATCTTTATTTTTGGCATTAAATATTAATTGTAGGTTGAATCTTAACAAATTAAACCATTTAACTAATTTTTGCATTACTCTAAATTAAAAATAAATATTTTTTTACAAGTGTACCAAGCCGTACCGTACCCGTATTTTTTTGAATTTTACAATATCGACGTACCCATATCATACCAATACCAATACTCGTACCTGTACCCGTGCCTCATAGTTCATCATCTATCCATGAGGCTGCTAATGAATTGAGCAAAGCCAAATTTTGCAGGGTTCAATCTCAACTAGTTTGTTCATCAAGTTTTAAAATTTAATTCGAATTCAGCTTGATAATTAATTTTAGATGTGTTTATAGATCGTATTAGTTCACATTTAGAACAAACTAAAGCGGTCCTTACAGTTCCAAAAAATTAAAACCGTAGTCCAACCATCAAACTTTTGTATTCCAACCAGAACTGAATCATAGAAATTGGTTTTGTTTGGTTCAATTCTGTTCTACGATTTTGAAAACTCTATATAACAAGAAATATGATATATATATATATTAATTACCTAAAAATCATATTCACCAATATTGTGGTAGCTTAGATCCTATTCAAGATTTTTTAAACCAACAAGTTTTATTTTGAGATATAAAGACGTTTTTGCCCTTCTGTCCTTTGGTTTGATTCGACCATCTAGTAAACCTGAGAATATTATAAGTTTTTTTCAATTTTAAAATTGAGAATGTTATCAATTTTACACAGTAATATTCCAAATAGTTGTTTTGCTAACTGAGAAAAAAAAATAAAGTATGAGATTAAACATTTTTGTCATGTACTCTTTGGTTTGGTTTGATTTGACTATCTACTAAAACTGACAATATTATCAGTTTTAAAATTAAGAACATTATCAGTTTTTTTTAGTTTTAAAACTAAGAACACTAAGAAAAAAAAAAAAACAAAGCATGAGATTAAATAGGTAATTTCATTCTCATGAACTCTATATCTGATAACAATGATACCAAAATCAATGTTGAAATTGAAATCGAAATAAAAAAAAAAAAAAAAAAAGAGTTTCGAAACTGAAAAAATTTCCTCAAAAATTAGAGTTTAAGATATTTGAATCTGAAAAGTCTCGAATCATTGAGCCGATCTATAATATCGTCGATCACAGTTTTGCAAACCTCAAGGTATCAATAAACAAAGAGATTTTCAAGAGCTTGTCGAAGACCACTTGTAACGAGAGCTCTTATTTTCACTATTTTGCTTCTTCGAATATGATAATGTTCCAACTGAATCAATATTTGATGATAGTAAATGATCTTCGAGTTTTGTTCCTCTGGAATTTGTGAATGAAAAAGTAAAAAAATCTGAAATTTGTGGAGATAGAGAGAGAGGAACAACTTCAAATCTGAGAATGCTTCCAACTGATATCGATGTTTAATGATTTGCTCTGGAATTTGTAAACAAAAAAGTAGAAAAATATGAAATTTGTGGAGATAGAGAGAGGAATGAAGAGAGAGAGAGAGAGAGAGAGAGAGAGGGGTAGACGGGGTGTTCTGTGCTTTTGAATTTGTAAGAATATATTGGTCATATAAAATTAACAGAGAACTTATGAGTTTAAAGTTTTGTGAGTAGGATCTAAGTTATCATTATTTGTCAAAATAGGACTTGACTGTAAATTTTCCTTTATTTATTTAGTTAAGTTAGTTAACGTTTGTCCATTTTCCAATTATAGTTGTTTGGGGTTTGTTTATTTAGTGCATTTTTTTTATTTTTTACGAAAAAAATATGGGGAATTGACTGGTAAATCCCATTTTTTGAACTTATGGTGTGGATAGTCCCAAATGTTTTCTTATGCACTATTTGATCCTAATGTACATTGAATGACTATAATGCCATTAAGTTAATTCTAGTGCGTGGGTTTTTCTAACGTGACGGGTGGATGTGGTTTGGTGATTACGTTGGTGGTACTTTGATATATGGTAAGGCGCCCAACGTTGCCCCGACCCGTTAACGTTTCAACTCCCCCAAATTTGGAAACACCACTGAATTAGGTATGTAAATTAATATTGCCCTAAAATTGAGGGTTGAGAAACGGTGGTTCAAAATTCAAATTCAGTCAATACTTACCCACGTTGTAGATTTGGTGTGGCTTTACGACGATTTGGAGATTCAGATCGTTGTGACTGGAAGATTTGTTGTTGGGTAAACCCGAAGAAGTGGTGTGACGTGACGATCGTGCGATGACTACAGAATATTACGACGAAGGAATTTCTTACTCAGACTCGTCAACGATGACTGGTAAGCTTGATTAAATGCTTTTGTTTACGGAATTTATGTTCCGATTCGTGTTTACAAATTTTTTTAAAATGTCATCAACGATGAATGGATTCTGCAGTTGTGGTTGTTGATTTATGTTACGTATGACGTTTTTAAGTGTTGATTATGTTTGGGAAAGTCAGAATGTTGTAGTGCGTAGTTGTTTACGTGGGTAGGTGTGTGGTGTCGCTATCATGAAGAACAACTGTATTGCTTAGTGAAAAGCTGAGAGTGGTGGGGTGTGTTAATAATGCGGTGTGTGTGTAGGTGGGCCTTCAGTTCTTTTTGACGTGGTTGTATTGAAAATAGTTTATTGACTTTGAGTTGTGTGTGGGGCATCTGTTTACGGGGGTGTGTGGATGTCAATGTGTTGTTGTTTGGAATGGATAGGGTTTGTCGTACCACGTTTAATTTGTGTTGATGTTGACGGGGAAGATGATGTGGGGTTGCGTCGTTTATTGAATTTTTGAATTGTAAAAATTGTGTTGTGTTACGTTAGGTGCACATTGGTATGTCAATTCATGTGTTACTGTGTGATATGTAATTTCACACAGTATTCAAAAAAAAATTAGTTTATGTCAAGAAATCGTAAATGTTGTTATTGTCATTGGTTGGACGGGTTGATTCGATTGTTTTTTATGAAATAAGTACCTGCTGCTATGAAGATTTTTGTTGTTGTAAATCATGTGTGTGTGGTGTTAACGTGTTATAATTGTGTGAGTTTGTTACGAACCTTTTTTTGTTTTGAAATTTTTGATGTGGGAACGGATATATGATTTGGTGTTTAAATTGCAGGTGGTAGGAGGACAAACAGTCCTTCGACGCGTTCATGTGAGCGTAAACGTCAAGATGCAGTCAGCAAGACATTGGTGAATGAACTGAGGGTACGTAAACAGGGGCGGATCTTGTTCAAACAGACAAAAATCGTTAATCGTCCAAGTGTGACACCAAAGATTAATCGTTCGAGGCTCAACTTCCGGTCGAACATTGCAGGCGTTGTGAAGGTAGTGTACGTGCTGAATCTGCGAGACGAACACCTAGTTCACCTGAAGAGGACACCGTTCTGGTTGATATTTGAAGCAATATTGGTAAATAAACTTGACCATGCGGACTTCCGCAAAGGAGACGACCTTGTGGTAAATATCATCCGGACATACAATGCGCGGGACGGGATGTTTCACATTGGTGGACGACGTGTGGGCATAAGTGATGAAGACATGATATTTGGGATACAATGTGGGATTGGTTGCCTTGATTTGACTCCCCGACCTAAGCCACCGTCAGATTTTGTACAGCGTAGATGTGATAACACTAGTCGAATAACCTCGAAATTGATACGGACCTTACTAGTCGAAGCTGCGGAGGGCAGATCTGCGCGTGATGTGGAAGACACTGTGAAGCTGCTGTGTTTATATGCTTGTGGGAAATTATTCTTTTCAAATTCTGGAGAAACAATCAGCGGGGCTCTAATTCGGTATGTGGATAATTTGGATGCAATGAGAACCTACGATTGGACAGGGGCAATACGTAGCTCGTTGATGAGTTCGGTGAGGGAATTTTATCGAACACCTGAAAAAGTAACCGGATGTGTTGTAACATTGATTGTAAGTTTGTTTTTTTCCCCCCCTGTGGGTGTGATATTAATTGCAATTGATTTATTCTGTGTTGTACATGGTGTAGTCATGCTGCTAATATGGATGTTATTGTTTGCTGTCTGTGATGTGTGGTACAATATTGGCTCTGTGAACATTCAACGATCATAGCCCCGAAATCTGCAGTCGCATTTCCGAGGTTCATGAAGTGGGATGTCGCCACATTAGTAAGAGCGGCGCGTGGGGTAAATATGTCAGGGCATGTGGACTTTCAGGTAATAGTGAAATTGTAGTTTTCATTGCATTATGCGGGCAATGTTTTATAATTGTTCATAAATTTGTTATGTTTTGTTTACAAGTGAATGTTGGACGATTGATTAAGGAAGACTATGAGGTTAAGATTTTTGAGGTGGATGGGGTAAACTGTGCTGGGAGTGTTGGGAATGTGAATGAGGAATTCGGTGGTGGTATGCATGAGGATGATTTTGTTGATATGGGAGTGGATGGTAATGTGGAGGCTGTTGACGAAAGAATTCGTGGTAGAAATATAGAAAAGGCCTTGTCTTCAGTCCTTTTCGAAACACCAACCAGGGATGTTCCACGAAACGCTGGTAAGCAGGTAGTGGATGTTGGGATACACATCTGCTACGCTACGGAGAAAATTGTGGAGCTTGAAATGGAGATCAACGAGAAAGAGAATGTGGTTGCAGAGTTGCGTGCAGAAGTGGAGAAACTGAGGAAGGCGAATGAGGTGCAAACGTTGCATCTTGTTGGAGGTTTTGGTAGCTTAATGCAAGCGAAGGATGAGGAGGTGAAGAAACTGAACAGTGAAAATGCTGAATTGCGTAGGGCATTGAATGTTTTGGAGGATCAGCTGGCGGAGCGCGAAGTCCATAATGTGACACAAGCTTTTCGTAATGTAGACGTAAATACTGAAGGTGTGAATGGCAATCCTGGCGGAGTGTTTGCGGACGTGAATGCCACTCCCAGCAGAGTTTTCGCAGTGATTAGGAATGAAATTCCAGTATGGGATGTTACGCCGGTAAGGGAACACGCAATCAGTGCTAATGAAATGCATCGTGGTGTAATGCCTGCAACAGAGGTGGTGGTTATAAGTCCAAACTTGGCAGAAGGTGGTAGGTTTAACTATGTGAGAAGTTCTGTTATGTGGGATGTGAAACTAAAAGGAAAGAAAGGGTTGACGCTTACGGGGTTTGATTGTGTGGGTGTAAGTGGTCAAAATAGTAAAGCGAACATTGTGCCACTTCATTCGTCGATGAGTACTGTAGTCATCAATCCCAGAAGTACTGGTTGCGCAAATATAATTGATGTTGATGAAATTGACGTACAACCGAAGAAGAAGTCAGGATTTGACATGAACAACAGACACACGGTGTGGAAAATGTTGACAGCTGCGGAGAAGAAGAAGATAACTGACGCATACAACAGGGATGGTGATAGGTATGTACGGAGTAATTGTTTTGCATTATCGTTGCTAATGTATTATGTTTTTTTGGTGTAATGAGATGTGGTCGTGTTGTGTGCAGTGCTGTGATGTGGGATGGGCAGGGGCACGGTGTTGCTGTGTATTTTACAGATGTGAAATCGCTTGTGCGTCAATCTGAGATACGGGGGAATGTAAGATGCGTTTGGTTTTTTGTGTTTTTGTTTGGTTTTTTTTGTTTGGTTTTTTCCCAATTATGCAATAATTGAACATGTTAAAAATTTGCAGGTCATCGATGCATATGCTGTTCTGCTAAATGCTGAGCAGGAGAGGATAAATGAGGGCGTTGATGCTGCAGACAAATCTTACTTCTTCAGTAGCATCTGTCTAGTAAGTTTGTGACTGTAAGTGTTGTGTTTATTTATGCGATGTAATAATGTATAACATGGTTGCTGGTGATGCAGGACATGATGAAGAACAACAACGTAAGGTCAAGGAATAGGTATGTGTTGGACAACCTGCGTGCAGCTAAGCTCTTCCGTTACGTGCATTTTTCGCTTTGCAAAGACGCACATTGGACGCTGGTCGTGTATGACACTGAGGATGGGAGTTGGAAGCATTTTAACTCAATGAGGCCGAGGAGCGGAATTTTGGACGTACACTACATTAAGGCACTTTACCTGGTGAGATTTGATAATGTTAAATTGTATGGGTGTGTGTTTCCATATGACTACTTTATTGGCTGAATTGTGTATACGTTGTTGTAGAAAAACATTGTCTCAGAGGTGCAGAGGCAGACCATTGGAAATGACTCGATTGACACCCAGGACTGTGACCCCCCGTTAGAGTCAGTGGCGGACTGTCCACAACAACGTCCCGAATCGTAAGCACTTTTTAAGTTTCTCGATGACAAACATATGAGGCCCAGTTCATGAATTGTTATTATTTTTGTTTATGACGTTAGTAATATATGTTGTGGAATTATTGGACAGGCTTGACTGTGCTATACTTGTGTGTGCTGTAATGCGCCAATATGTGCGCCATGTGGAAGTAAGAAGATCACTACATGGGGGCAACTGTAGTGTGTTGCGGGCAATCATGGTGAAGTCCTTTGTTAATGATGAGGTGCGTGGTTTGAAGAATGACGTGGACTGATTGAGGTGTACGCACATGTGACTCTTGGACAGTGTGTAAGGTTGCACATACAATGGTTTTTTGGGGTAAATATTAAGATAGACTATGGGTTTTGCAGTTTGTGTACGCTGTGGTGCGCATATTTTTACTTTTGGGTTAAGCACATTATATTATTTTAGCACATATTATGTTTTGTTAATGTAAGTAGTTTATTGTCGTGGATGGTTTGTCGTGAATTACCGCATGACGGGCTTACACAGAATTTTGTCTGAAGTTAGTGCGAATATTTTTTGGGATAATGTTATGAAATGTGTTTATGGCTATTCTATATAATGTATGCGTGTTGTTATGAATGTTGTGCTTGTCTGCGTAGTATGTTGTTTGTTTTGTTTGTTTGAGATATTTGTGAACAGTAGGCATGTGTGAATGAGTGGAAGGGGAAGGAAATATGCATTACATGGTTTTGGAGTGATGTGGGTTGTAGTTACGTTGGTATGTTGGACCGTAACGAGTTGAAGTGAGCAATGTAAGGGGGGATGTGGAGTTGGAGAGGATTTTGTTCGTATGTGGGGTGTATTGTGTTAGTAAGTTTCATAGTTGTGTGTGTTTTGGAAGTGGCATGTCATGTACGGTACAGAAACGTGTGTGTGCGCGCGAAAGTGTACAATAATATTCAACTAGGATGTTGATGGTAATGTGTCAACCAAGATAGGTTGACATTGGGTTAAACATCAGTTACGTGACAATTGGTTTAAATGGAATGACTATCTGCATGACTCGTTGACGATGATGTGGGATGTTGTTGTGTGGGGGTATGGTGGGAACGGGAGGTTTTGAAGTTGTGGGATGCTGTTAGGCAGAGGGAATGTATGATGTGGTTACGCGCAAAAACAGTGATAAAATTAAAAATTTGGCGGAAGCAAAGGTATTCAAAAAAAAATTGAGTGAAAATGAAACATAACAAAACGTGTAAGCCAGTTGTAGTTATAGGCGAACACACAACATTATATAATAAGTTATTAAGGAAGTAAACTGTATGTGAATATCACATGCTTATTTGATGGTATGCACGAAGTACGCAAACGACATGAAAAAAAGCGCAGTAAATATTAATTGGGATGTCCAATGGATTGGGATTTCGTCTAAATAGGTTCTTTGCAGGTCTTCCTGTTGTGGTTTCCCATTCGACCACACCTTCCACACCGTATTTGTTGAACATTCTCACTTTTTGACGGTATTCTCTTCTTCTTCGGCCTCCCCGGCAGACGTTTCACGTTTGGTGGGTAGATGACGTAGTCCGTGGGGTTGAACGGTGGTTTTTCAACTGTTGGTATTGGGTAGATTGTAGGCGCATACGTCAGACGGTATTCGGAAACATGGTACCAAGGTACGACAATGTCGTCAAGGTTTTTCCCGCTTTTTCGCACTGCGACAATAGCATGTGCACATGGGAACTCATTTATTTGCCACTGGAAACACGAGCATGTACGGCTGGCGATGTCCACCATAACAGATGGGAATGAGTGGACCTCGTACACGTCATTATTTGCCTGACTCACTTTCTATGTCCGAATTTTGTTGTAAGCTTCTTCCAGGCGCGATTCCATTGTGGGACAAATTGCGCCAGTCCATGTGTGGGCCGACACCCGTCGCTTTGCCATTTGTCGCATAATCTGTCCTCTAATGCTGTCAACCATTCTGGTTATGGGTAAATTCCGTGCTTCGCGAATCCAAGAGTTGAATGACTCAGCTGCGTTGGAGCTCATTTCGCCGTATCGTTTACCTCTGCAAAGCCGATTGGGAAAAAATATAAGAATGAGACATGTTTGTTTGTAGTTGGTATGTTCTTGTTCGGGTTGGGTCCGTACCTGAAAAATGCGTTCGCCCAGTGTTGTGGATGTGCATCCGCAAGGAATTTTGTGGCAATGGCTTTTCTGGATTTCTGGAATTCGTCGGCCTTCTGATTAAATGTTGTTATGGTGGGTGCGTATGCGCACTTACGGAATTTGCTGACAAGCCCAATCCGATGCATGCTGTTAACGTAACGTAATTTGTCCCGTAGATTTCTCTGTAAATGTTGGAGGCAGAAAGTGTGGTGAGATGTTGGGAAAAATATAGGCATTGCTTCCATTAGTCCAACGTTCCTGTCAGACACAAACGTGAGTGTCCTGTTGCTAGGTACCACATTGGCAAGATGTTGTAAAAACCAGCCCCAGTTGGCGTTGTTCTCAGAGTCCACAATGGCATAAGCAAGTGGAAACAACCCTGTGATGAATGATGAGAATATAAGCATCGTGTATAATATGTCCAACCATGCAATAAGTTTGTTATGAAAGTTACGTGGGTCACACCTTGATTACCGTCTTTCGCGGTGGCGGCTAGCAAAAAACCTTTGAACCTGCCTTTCAAGAAGGTCCCGTCGAGGAAAAGTAGTGGACGGCAATGATGAAACCCATCGATGCACGCTTTGAAAGAAATGAAAAAACGACGGAACCGGTAGTTGTTTTCATCGTAATCAATGTCTACATAACTCCCAGGATTGTATTGCATGACGGCGTCACGATACCAACGTAGTTGGTCAAATGATACAGAATGGGCGCCGAACAATTCCCCCCTTGCCTTCTCAACGCCTAACCACGCAACCCGGTAGTTGACGTCCAACCCGTAGTCATCTTTCAAATCTAAGACGACATCGGTTGGACGTGTGAGTGGTCTGTCCCGGACTCGATCTGCGATAATGTCAGCAACCATATCAGATCCAACCCTAGGATGATTTGATGTCCGGACGGATACACCGCAACTATGCACACTGTTCAATTTCCGAATGTAAAAATATTGATTCGCTTTCAACACTCGAGCATGTACAGACCACATGCATCCCTTATCCTCCAACATGGAGCAGACTGCTGTGACCTGTACGGAGTCGTTCTTAACATATTTGAAATTGAAGCCGAACTCCACGGCGTATTTGCACAATACCGTACGAAATTCGTGTGCACCACCCTCAAAGCATTGACCAACGTGGGTTATTCCCCGCGCCCATGATTCAGTCGGTAGTACTTTATTTTTGTGTGGGCAGAAATCAGGCAACAAATCAACCTCATCATCGCTTTGTCCTTTGTCATTAACGATTATTCCGGGCACGGGGTTGGGTTGCATATTATACTGTCCAGTGGCCGTACTTACACTACCCCCACTTCCGTGCTGATCAACCAACACAGAAACGTGTTGCAACCCGAACGATCGGGCAAGACTACCAAGGTTTTCCAAGTCAACATCATCTTGTAAAGTGAAACTGTTCAAACCTGGAATGTTGTACGACAATCCGACATTATGGGGACCCAGCCCGCTGAACTTGGAACACAGAAATTCAACTAATTCGGCGAACGTGCCGTGATCCCGGAGATTGTTGGCTGCGTTAATGTTACGATAAGAACACAACAACATCAAACTCCCTTCCATACCGTCTGCACACACTGCCATGGGCGAAAACACATGTTATATACGTAACAAAACAATAAAAAATTACCACACAAAATGAATACAGAAATAAAATAGAACAAAATTGAATCCTCTAGACCCCCAGTAACGGTGTGGGGAGAAAGAAAACCAAATGCATATACATCAGAATAAACACCATTAGAACAATTGTGGACCCTTAGTAAACATAAAACTGTGGTCATGGCGAGACGTAATCTGCAGGGCAGTGTAGTGTTAACTATGGAATAGATATGCACGTAATATGTACCTGCAATGATACCCAAATATTGACGACTGCAACAGCTCTCCCCAGCAGCAAGAAGACAATGAAACCCTACTCTAGTATCTCAAAAAAAAACCCTTCAGCCCGACCCACGAAAATATCACAAACCCAAAAACATTTGATCCAACTTGCCAACGTGACAGAGCAATGTATCCACAAAACCCTGAGTCAATCCCATAATCCACGTGCATTCCATAACAGAAAAGGGCAAATCAGTCTCCCCACGCCACAGGAAATTTGAAATAGGACTTTATTGTCTACCAAACATGTAAAATAGGACTTTTCAAATCAAAAGATTAAATTTAGGACCATAAAGAGTAACAGTTTGGCACATAGGACTTTCTGATAATTTTCCCAAAAAATATACAGAAAAGTAGAGAGGTGATGTGACCCAAACAATCTTGAGTAACTTTTATTTTTATCTTTACATAAAAAAAAAACAAAAAAAAAAAACAAATAATATTCAGAATTGTAACCAAAACCTTATAATCGAGAACTGAACTGATTTGAAAAATTCAACTAGTTTTAAAATCAAAATCAGAATCAAAGTAAATAAAATTGGACCAAATCACCAATTTAGATCAAATTGGATCAATTTACCAATTCTGTCAATTTTTTTAAACACCCCTAATTAAAGCCCGATTCTAAACTCAATAGTGAAAATCTTTTTGACTATTATTTACATTGTTTAATATATTTTTCATATTATTTAATAAAATAATAAACAAGCCGAGTTTATTTGATTGCTCAAACTCATCTTGACTCATTTTTACTTAATGAATTAAATCAAACCTGACTAAATTAAGTCAAATTTAACTTTTATTAAATCGAAATTATGAATAACTCAATTCATCTACAAACCGAATTTAGGGAAATAGCTAGCAAAGTTAATGGCATGGCATGCATGTTAGGAATCTTAAAATCCTAGTCATGTGATTTTTAGGATTTTGTCATGTTTCTGTATGTTCTCATGCATATCCACCGCCTCCATTTCTTTTTTATTTTTTTTAATTTCCCTTCTTATCTTTTATTTTTGGATATTTTTTTGATAAATTTTCTTTTTAAGTATTTTATTTCATTTAATTCATATTCTTTTTTAGTATTTCATTAAGTCCGGTTTAATATAATATGACCAAATCATTCTTTCTAATTTTAAGTATTTTATTCCATTTAATTCATATTCTTTTTTAGTATTCCATTAAGTCCAGTTTAATATAATATGACCAAATCATTCTTTCTAATTTTTTGCATATGTTTCTATTTTGAAACTAATACATAACAATAATCCCTCATTTTGTGGAGAAAATCTCTCCTCATTCTAAAGAGAAAATCTTTCTTTTATTCTATGAAGAAAATCTCTCTATTATTCTAAGGAGAAAATCTCTCCAGAATTTTATGAAGAAATTCTCAAATTATGAATTTTGAATCTTTTTATAATTTGAAAATTTTAAAATAACTCAACAAACAATCTAAATGAAAATCAAAATACAATGTGAATATTCACAGTAAACAACAAACATACAACTAACTTTTGAAAAAACAAAACACATATTAAAGTACAATGTGAATGTTCACAATAAACAACAAGCATACAACTAACCTTCGAAAAAATAAAATTCATACCAAAATACAATGTGAGTGTTCACAATTTATAATTAATATACAACTAGCCTTAAAAAAATAATTCAAACCAATGTAAACATTTACACTACAACGTGAAAGCATAAAACAAAATTAAAAAAAGTAAAAATCAACTATTTCAATTGTTTATGGTAATAAAAATGATTGTTCAACTAACAAACATAGTAACAAAAACAACAAACATACAATTAACTTTCAAAAAAACAAAACTTATACTAAAATACAATATGAATGTTCACAATTTACAAATAATATACAACTAATTTAAAAAATAAAAATAAAAACTCATAAGAATGTAAACATTCACACTGCAACGTGAAAACATAAAACAAAATTGAAAAATGTAAAAATCAACTATTTCAATTATTCAATGGTAACAAAAATGATTGTTTAACCAACAAACATAGTAAAAAAAAACAACAAAATAAAACAAACTTTTTAAAAAACTTCAAAAAAAAAAAAAAAAAAAAACTTATACCAAAATATAATGTGAATATTCACAATTTACAATTAACATACAACTAACCTTAGAAAAAACTACATCATACCAATGTGAACATTCACACTGTAAAATGAAACAAAATTGGAAAAGAAAAAAAAAATGGGGGGACTATTTCAATTATTTAATAGTAACAAAAAAATGATTGTTCAAACAACAAGTATAGTAGTAAATAACCAATAGACTTTCAAACAATGTGAAATGTGAACATTCACACTGATTGATAAAAAAAAGAGTTATGCTACAGAGCTCGAAAGCCCCTTCCCCCAAGTGAATCCCTCGAATTCGAAGAAGAAGAAGAAGAAGCAGGGGAAGGAGGGGGAGGAGGAGGATGAGGAAGAGGGAGGAGGAGGAGGAGGAAGGAGGGGACTGGAGGAGGCCATCAGCAGAGGTGGGGCTGCGGAGGAGGAGGAGAAGGAGGAGGAGGAGGAAGAAGGAGGGGACTGGAGGGGGCCATCAGCAGAGGTGGGGCTACGACGGCAGGGCTGGGCTGCGGCGGGGCTGAGCTGGGCAACGATCGGAGGCTGGGAAGAAGAAGACGATCGGTGGCTGGGAAGAAGAAGACGATCGACGATCGGGGCTCTCTTCCCCTCTGATTCTCTGTTTCTCTCTTCCCCTCTGCGTTGAAAATGGAAGAAGAAGACGAAAAAAAAAAAATAATGCCCAAAACGACGTCGTTTTGGGCATTAGGGGGATTAGGGGGGCTCATTTTCGAGCTCTCAAGCTTTATTCTAAAAAAAAATAGAAACAATGGCTTAATAAAATTAGAAATCCAAAAAAAACTCAATCACTCTAAAAAAAAAAAAAAAAAAATCACCCACATCCTCATGTTGGACAATCTTCACTGTATTTAAATAGATTAAATACTATTGTGTACTAAATAACAACCAGAATATAAAGAAATAAAGGAAAGAAAAGAATTTGTTTGATTACAAAAATCAAACTTGAAATAATAAATAAATAAATAAAAACAGATTTTATTTTGTTACAAAAATAAAATTAAAATCTGATTTTAAATAAATAATAATAACTCCGGAAAAAAATTAAATAACTTACTTGATTAATTCTTGAATATTATTCTGATCAAATCCAGTGTTTGACACTGTGTCCTTAAGACAGATTTGTCCTCTCCACGGTGCTTTTAGAATGTGGACGTCTATCTCCCAGGATGAAATAATCAACTACAAACAATAGTAGCACTACAAATTGTTTGCCTAACGAACACACTAAGTGTTTACACTCTTTCTTTTAGAAATTAAATGCAGTAAAATGCAGAGATTTATAGTAGAAGATGGAGTACGAAAATTGGCGTTGAAATCCAAATGAGGGGCTAGTCTATTTATAGGCAAAATTGTGGCTGTTAGTTTTGAATTAAACATGTGCAAAACCTGTTCAATTTAAACATATAGGCACCGTTTGGAAACTGTTCAGTTTTGAATTTAAACAGATTTAAATCTGTTGGTTTCAAAAAACGAAAGGGATCTGTTTGGGTGTATAGCAAAAAATTGGACTAGTTTAATTTGAATTTTGGATAATGTTTTTGGCCTGAACAAGCCCAACCCAACCACACATCACCCACCCACGCTTGGCGGCGGCGCACGCGTGTGGTGATTTTTGAGTCCAATGGGTCTAGCCCATTTTGCCCATAATCTCCCTCTCTAAAACACTTGGGTACCCCTTGGGGCACACCCCAAGTACCAAACCCATGCCTTATAAACCCATTCAAAACTTCCCACCAAATCAATGTGGGACAAGCCTTTATTCAATCTTTTAAGGATTTTCCACAAAAACTCCATTTCCATGGGGCATACTTTGGCTTCAATTTCCCATTCACTCGGTAATGGTTTTGAGCAACCAAATATACCACGTGAATCACAACGCGGCATAGAACGCGTTACCACTTTGACTCGCGAAAATCGACGCACGGGTCTCACCTAAATGATAGACCAAACTTAGAAAAAAATTTAATTTTACCCAGAATTTTATAACCATTTTCAACATCTTCATCATCATTTTTTATCATTATTACTATCATTAACAATCTATGCAATTTCACTATTCCACTAATCCAAATCAAACCAAACCCACCTTTGAAAAATATGTTTGTAACAAAATTGACTAGACATAAATAGAGTTTCGATTTACAATAATGGAGAAATATAGAATTTTGAACACAGAGCAACAATAGATGAATACAAAATTTCGAACACAAAGTGACAATGAAGGAACACAAAGTTTTACTGCAATAATGAAGGAACATAATACTATTTCACCACCATGTCCATGTGTAAACTAGAGTTTCTAAACCCTACCAAATAGAGAGTTTTGAAACCCTAGCACAATGAAACAATGCCACAAATGTGAATGAAACTGATTAAAAAGAAAAATATGAATAATGGTAACTTTCAAAATTAAGGTAGCAATAAAAAGGAAATTTGTATATCTTTTTTTATATAATACATATCAATAGGTTAGAACACCTCTAATTTAGATTTATCAATAAAATAACCCTTTTCTATTGTCAATAATGTTTCATTATTTCCAGCACAGCTGTATAATTATTTTAAGGATATAAATTACATTGAATATATTTGATATTAGAAAGAAATAAAAATCTAGTAAACTCAACGCGTTTAATATAATTATATGGAACTTTTTATATATATATAAGATTAAAGAAAACCAAATTAGTGTAGGTGATATATAAATATAGAAATAATCAATAATAAAATGCTCATTTTAATATAAAAATATGATAATATCAATATAGAAAAACTACATATGTATTATGTGAATTAAAAAAACTTTAAAAGGGCACAATATGAAGGGGTTGCCTTCTATCACTACAAAAAATTAAGGTTTTAGAGACCAAAATTTAGGGACAAAATTATTTTTTTGGCACCAAATATTTTTGTTGCAAAAAGTGTCGATATTATATTTTTAGCGACAAAAATTAGACATTAGTGATGAATTATTATCCTTTTGGGACTAATTTTTTTGTCTCAAAAAATAAACCATTTTGAGACTAAATTATTTTGTCCATAAAAGTCTATTTATTTGTGACATTTTTAAAATTTTGTCGCTAAAAGCCTTGTTTTTTACTTTTTGGGACAACCTTTTAGCCACTATCATCGTGACGATGGAAATTGGTCTCTAAATGTCTTTTGCAACAAAATTTTTACTTTGAGAGACCAAAATATTTTTGGTTTCTAAAACTCTTATATCTTGTAGTGTATCTAGTCTGTGAAAGGTGTTGTTAGGCTCGTGGGGACTCACTACGGGTCCTGTTTCAATAATCTGAACCGTTTAATGTGTAGAACTTGTCGAGTACTATATGTTTATAAAAAATCACGTTGATCGGATATTGATAGTTATTTCATCGAATCAGATTCCTATCAACCATTTATTTTTTCCCCATCTATATTTTTATACAAAACTGATTTGATCACGTAGCTATCGATATCCGATCAACGTGATTTTTTACAGCCGTATAGTACTCGACGAATTCTACACATTATATGGTTCATATTATTAAAACAGAACCTCCAGTCCAATCACAGACTGGAGAGAAGCCAAACCCCAATATAAATGTCAACCCAATGAGATTTAAAGTAATTTTTCAAACCTCAAACAAGATTAATATAATTTACCCTTATTTTAAACTAGTATATCACCCATGCTATATACGAAATAAAATAATATATTATTTATTAAAAATACAATAATTATATTTAATTTTTTTATATTTTTTCTCTCGTAAATAAAATTTTATATATAAATTTAAGAGTTTTGTTTCAAATGTTCCTTTACTATAATATATAGTATAGATAGATTAAAATTGTTGTATTGACAATTAATAATTAAAATTATGCTTTGTTATAAAAAAAAAAATGACATAGTTCTAATACTTCACTATTTTAGAATAAAAATATATGAATTTTAAAAAATTATCATATTGATTTTTGAAAGGGAAATAATTAAAAAAAAAATTTAAAAGCCTAATAAATAATAAAGAATTATCGTAACATGTTAAACTAGCAAATCATTGAAACCAAAAACGGTTTAACTTAATCAAATAGGTCAAAAGATCAACCGCTTACACAAAAATAAATTAATTAAAAATTTTAAATTTTATTGTATTAAAATTTAAACTGTCACTACATATGGAAAATAATATTAATTTAAATTTATAATAATCTATCACATAATTTATAAGTTTTAAATACAAATTTTAAATTATCATAATTATCTCATGATTTTTGTTTTAAGGAGCAGTAAGAGTGACATTCAAATTGTCGATGTATCTATATATTTTATAAAAGAGTACTTTTAAATAGAGATATTATGAGAGTTTCAAAATCTCATACAAAATTATTTTTAAAATCAAAACCTCTATGTAGGATTATAAAATAAAAATTAAATGGAAGCTAATCAATGGGGATTTTCTTAATTGTTAAAAATAAAAAAAAATAAAAAAATTAGTATGAGATATTGATCATAAGGCTTTTCATTAAAGATCTCATTTTGCTTAGATAAATGGAAGTATAAGATTCACTTTATGTAAGTGAAACAATTCACTTTTTCCTTCTTTTCTCGATATGAGATTATAAAATAAAAGTTAAATGGAAGCTAGCCAATGAGAATTTTCTTAATTGTTTAAAAGTTAACAATTGTTTGGACAAGAAGTTTATTTCGAATCAAGCAATCTTAGCCGTTTAATCTTTAATTAGGTCAATCTTTAATTTATTTCGAATCAAACAAATTTAACCAATATATTTTGATAAAACTGCTAAAATTAATTAATTAAGTCAAAAGACCAACTAGTTTACAATAAAATTAATTAATTAAAACTTTTAAATTTTATTTTAAAATTTAAACCATCTTGAACTGAAACATGCACAATACTATAATATTAAATGAGAGTATAAGATTCATTTTATATAAGTGAAACAACTCATTTCTTTTTTCTTTTCTCGATGTGGGATTGTAATTATTTTAAAGTTAAATATTATGAGAGTTTCAAAATCTCATACAAAATTATTTTTAAAATCAAAATCTCTGTGTGGGACAGTAAAATAAAGTTAATTGGAAGTTAATCAATAAAGATTTTCTTAATTTTTTAAAATTAAGAAAATAAAAAAAATAAAAAAAATAAAAAATTGGTATTGATTATAGAGCTTCTCACTAAAAATCTCATTTTGCTTGTATAAATGAGAGTATAAGATTCACTTTATATAAGTGAAACATTTCACTTTTTCTTTCTTTTGCATATGTAGGATTGTAAAATAAAAGGAGTATGGAAGCTAGCCAATGAGGATTTTTTTAGTCGTTTAAAATTAAGAAAATTCAATAATTGAGCATAAGATTCACTTTATGTAAATGAAACAATTCATTGTTTCCTTTTTTCCTGGTGTGAGATTATAAAATAAAAAGTAAATGGAAATTAGACAATGAGAATTTTCTTAATTGTTTAAAATTTAAAAAAATCAACAATTTTAGAATGAGGTTTGGAGCTTCTAGAAGGCTTCTCCCTCAAAATCCCTGTTATAAGATTCACTTTATATAAGTGAAACAATTCACTTTTTCTTTCTCTTCTCGATGTAGAATTGTAATTATTTTAAAATTAAATATTATGAGAGTTTCAAAATCTCATAAAAAATTATTTTTAAAATCAAAACGTCTATGTGAGATTATAAAATAAAAGTTAAATGGAAGCTAACCAATGGAGATTTTCTTAATTGTTTAAAATTAAGAAAATCAAAAAAATGAGTATGAGATTTTGATCATAGGACTTCTCACTAAAAATCTCTTTTTCCTTATATAAATTAGTTGATTTCAAATGTAATCGCGATTAAACTAACGAATCAATCAAATCAAAAATGATTTAACCTAATCGGTTAGATCATAATTAATTAATTAAAACTTTTAAAATTTAAACTATATTGAATTGAAATATGCATAACATTACAATATTAAATGGAATGAGAGTATAAGATTCACTTTATATGAGTAAAATAACTCTTTTTTTTTTCTACTCATTTTTTTTTTTCTTACTTTCCTGATGTGGGATTATCAAATAAAAATTATCCAACAAAAATTTTCTTAATTGTTTAAAATTAAGAAAATCAAGAAAATTAATATGAGATATTGAAACTCTCATAAGGCTCCTCACTAAATGGGATGAGAGTATAAAATTTACTTTATATGAGTAACATAACTCATTTTTTTCCTTCTTTTTTCGATATGAGATTATCAAAATAAAAGTTAATCAATAGAGATTTTCTTAATTGTTTAAAATTAAAAAAATTAGAATGAGAATTTGGAGCTCCTAAAAGACTTCTCACTAAAAAATTCATTTTCCTTATATAATAGATAGTCTTATGTTTTCATTAAAAAATTATGAATTTTGTTGCGCTTGCAATTCACACTCCCACGCATTAGTTGATTCATTGGAATAAAATATAATAGAATGATTGTTATATCAAAAGATTTATTCTTATGTTTGATTGGCTAAAAAAATAATAAAAAATACATTTCAAATAAAATCGTCATTCACTATTATAATAAAATAACCATTTTATAAAAGAGTCTATAGAACCACCATTCAATTTCATTTCACCCCATTAAGTTGAGTGAGTACGAGTATGGTAGAATTAAGTGAAGAGAATAATAGCGTGGTATTATTAGGTTTGAGGTATAGGGTAAATTGTGTTTGTTTATGCACAAATTGAATGGTATTAATTAGTTAAGATTAAATTTATGAAATTACGAAAAAATCATCATTATATATAAAAAAAATTAAGTCTACTATCCCATACTAATCCACCTAGATTTTTCTGGGTGAGTGTTTGTGTAGTGGAAATTAAAATTGTGTAGTATGAAATTTATATATAGAATAAATCTGAATCACAAGATAATAATTTTAAATAATTTCTAAATTAATAAGTCTAGGTTCATAATATTACTAAATTCAAAATATTTAAAATTATGGGTGATTCACCAATTAATGAGAACAAATAGGAAATAAAAATATTTTGAAAACTAAAATGTGATTTAAAATGCAAAACATTACCTTGCATGTGCATGTAAAGGAGAGAGACAGAAGGATATGTCAAATGTCTCTTTTTGTTATTTTTAAATTTGAGTAAACAACACTGATTCATTCCACTAAAAACACCACCACTAATAGCACTAATGCATTAAAAAAGTAAAAAAAAAAAAAAAAAAATACAACTCCAAGACCAAAACATCACATCATTACTGGTGAGACCCACTGCCACCTAATTAATGGGAGCACTAATTAGTGCTCCCACTCATTTTCCTTGAGTAAAAGATTTTGAAATCAGAAAAATCTGAAAGTTATAACAGAGCTGGTGCTTGTTAGTGCATCCACAGATCTGTTTGGTTGAGCTTTTGAAATTTAATTTCATACCTTATTTTGAGTGTGTTGTTTGATTACAGCTTTAGAAAATTAATTCCACACTCATTTTTCAAAACACTTTTCAAAATACCCACTTTTTAATATTATATATTACATCACTCAATTCAAACTTTTTTTAAAACTCATAACCAAACAAATTTTTCACACTCAAATCATAATTCCAAAACTCACAAACTCAAAATACAATTCTATTCTCAAATCATAATTCTAAAACTCTACCAAACGCAACCTTAAGTTTTGGGCCACCACATGATCTCAAAACCGATTTTCCATAAGTTTCTCAATCTCTTGTGCAGTCTTTGTGAAAAACCAACTTTAGATTTGGCTTTGTTCAATTGTTTAGAATACTATACAAAAGAAAATAAATAAATATTTTTTAGAAAATTAAATTAAGATTGTGTTTAATTCATAAATTTAAAAAGAAATTTGAAACGAAAGAGGGAAAGGAATTTGTAAGGAAAATGTAACTATTTTTTATTTACATTTTAATTTTTTTTTTTCTCAAATCTTTCTTAAATTCATAAACTAAACATAAGTTAAAAAGATATGAAATGAAAGAAAAAGAAGATTTGAAACTCTCCATAATGCATTAATAAAAGAAAAATGTTTAAGGGTCATAATTTTTGTGGTTCAAATGGTTCAAAATTGTCAAAACGACGTCATTTTGACAATTTTGATGTTGTTTTGTACTCAAAATGACGTTGTTTTGACAATTTCGAATCATTGAGCCACAAAAATTGTAACCCTCTATCATTACTGTTAATAAAAATGTTTCGGACCACCAATTTGAGAGCACCACTTGACCCCCAATGACGTGGAGATGGTCATGTGATAGGCCACACCCGTTTCAGCCCACGCTCCCCCTTCTCTCTCTTCTCTTTCTGACACTTTTTGAAATATCTTTGTTGGGAAAATTATATCAAACATGAAAGTGATTTTCATGTAAGGTATATAAAAAAACATGAACCATTAAATTTAGGGGTAATGCTATAGTGTGCAACTTACACCTTACACCTTTTTGTGTTCACTTACACCTTACACTTACACCTTTTTTACCTTGCACTTACACCTTTTGTGTAAGTGGCACATGGTGTGCAACTTATACATTTCATTTATACCTTCCACTTACACTTACACCTTACACTTACACCTTTTGTGTGAGTGGCACATGGTGTGCAACCCACTTACACCTTTTGTGGGTTGCACACTTAAGAAGAAGCCTAAATTTAGATATGATAAAGGTTAGTCATTAGATGAGTATATAATAAAATTGGGTACAAAAAAATAAGGTAATTTTTTAAATAGTAAAGTAGTTTTAGTTAATTTTAAAATTTAAAAAAATTATGCTAATTTAATATTTGCTACAAACATACTTATTATTTGTTATTCACTCACTTACTATTTGTTAAAATTTATTAATTTTTTTAAATAGTCATTATTGTGAAAAATTAATTTTTGATACAATATTAAAAATAAATAATAAATAAATAAATTATAAAAAAAATGTTTTTAAATTGTAAGTTATTTAAACTATTTTTAAAAACATTAATTTAAAATAGTTCCTATGTTTTATACCTACAACAGCACAAAAAATCTTTATATAAATTCATAATTTTTTTATCACTTTAATTTTTATAATGAAATATTTTTTTCTTCATAATATTTTTTAATATCTAAAATATTGTAAAGCATAAATTGAAAATAAAATAGAATAAAAGAACTTAGAAAGATATCTTATTTTTCAATATTTATTAATGGTAAGATGTACAATAATTTCTTTCTTTTACCGACTATACTTAAAACATTAATTGCTATATACGAATACAGTTAATTAGAAAAATATACAAGAACTCTCAACTCATTTGCATATATAATTAATAAGATTGTGTTTTTTTTCATATTTTTTCACAAAGAATAAGTGAAAGAGGGTAATTTAGAATTTACAAATTAAAGACAATTTCCAGTTAATTAACAAAACACAGAATATCTCGCAATTCATTTGCACACATTATGAGCAATAGTGTTTTTCTCTATAATTTTTTGACAAAGAATAAGTGAAATAGGGTGATTTTATTTTTTACAAATTCAAGAAATTCTCCAGGTAAGAATCGTATGTCTCTATTATGTTTTCTTTTAACATTATGTGATGTTTTTAATTTATAAATTTTAAAATTTTGTTGGAACAACATTTCACCTAATTAAAGGAAAAAAAATCATTGAATGGTAAGTGAAATCTCATTAAATAGTAAATAGAGTTTAATTTAGTAGTAAGTGAAATATCATTAACTAGTAAGTCGAGTTAATTGAGTAGTAAGTAATAAGTGGGTTTTAATTTAGTAGTAACCAAAATCTAATGAAATAATAAATAGAATCTCATTAAGTAGTAAGTGAGATTTAATTAAGTAGTAAGTGAGATTTAATTGAGTAGTAAATCAAGTCAAATGAAATAGTGTCTTATTAGTACTAAGATAAGTTTAATAATTTTGTAGATTTTCTTATTCCGTTTAAAATTCATATTTTTTGTTTAATAATTTAAAATTCATAATTTTATTTATTATTGACTATACATTGTGACTTTATTTACAATTTGTTCTAATTCTATTTACCACTCAATAGTAATAGAGTTATGAATAATACTTGAGACTCCCTTTTGGGGGTCACCCCCTCACCCCCTTTGCCATGTGTTAGGGAGTGATTGGAGGAGCAGGAAAAAAAAGAAAAAGAAAAAGAAAAAGCAACCAATGAGAGAGAGAGGGGGTCAAAGGGGGTGATGGGAAAAGGGGGGGATGAATCATTGTTGTAGAGTTATATTGAGTAATAGTCATGTTTGATTAAGTTATAAGTCAAGTTTGCATAAGATTTCACTTACCACTTCATTCGATTTTGCTTGCTACTCAATTAAACCCGGCTTAGTACTTAATGAATTTTCACTTACTACTCTATTAGACTTTAGTTATTACTCAATGAGTTTTTACTTATTACTTAAGAGGGAAATATATGAGCTGGATTGGGCCGTGGTAATGACCGTGCAGATTATGGGCCGAACATGTTGTGAGCCGTGGTGGCTTGGGCTTAGCCGGAGAGGGTTGTGCTCAGTAATGGCCCAGGACCATGCTAGGACCAAGCTACTTGGCTTGTTTATGTGAGAACAAAGCTAATTTGAGTAATTTGGCCAAGATAATGGAAGCCGATCCTGTTCCCATGGTTCGCGCTTCCAGCCCGGCTGGAAAGGTCCTCGGTTTACCAGCTCGACCAGTTTTCAGCTCGGCTATGCCGGAATGCAACCAAGCTCGGTCGTCGTTGAGCTCAGTGAACGGAGCGCTCTAGCTTGTTGTGCAACATGGCCGTCGGCAGTCAAGATGATGCAGCCCGGATGCCGAGATCCCGGTAGTGTGGGCTGGTAGTTTGGTTAGGTGATGATCAGCTAGATTTGTGCTGACAGATGGGATAGCAGCATCACGTGTCGAGAGACTAATGGGAGTAGATTTGGGGCGCAGAAGGTATATAAGCGAGTTTGCGCCCCCCATGCCTAGGCAGATGAACATTTGGTGAGATATACACTTACACTCAACTCTCTCCTATCTATCTATCCTTCTGTATGTGTGCTAACTTGATCGTCGGAGGGATTTTCCGGCCACACACCGCCGGGTAGCTCACCGTCGTTATGCTCGCAGGTCGATCGGACAGACAGGAACTTGGAAGAAAAGAGTACGGGCTTGCCTGAATATTTGCTCCCCGCACAATTGGCGCCGTCTGTGGGAACTTGACAGACAAAACCTTGTCTTCCAGGCTCATCTGATCGCCGTCTATGGCGAACAACGACGAGATTCCATTGTCTGCCATCGACGGAGTTACCCCGGAGTCAGGTAAACAGAGAGAAGGACATCCTGCCATCCCTCCTATGGCAGACCTGGAGACTTCTCCAGGAGGACATTCAAGAGACGCGCGGGATAAGCGCGAAAGAAGCTTTGGTCATTCACGGAGTCCAGATGGTCACCGGCGGCGGAGAGAATCGCACGCCAGACGACTGGAACACAAGCTAAAGGACCAAGACGCCGTCATCCGGCGAATGGCGGCGGAGATGGAGGATCTTAAGCGGCATGTCAAAGGGAAGGATGTAGTTGGAGTGGGAGACCACAGTGAGCGCACCTAACCCCGCCGTTCAGGCAGTCAGAGCCAGCGGCGTACTCCGTCCATCTCAATCACCAGAAGTTACAAGGTTGGAGATTTCAACGGGCACGTAGAGAAGTCCAGCGCGCAAGACAGCACCTATCAACCCTCACGTCCGACGACGACGTCGAGGTATTCTTATTCCGCTCGTTCAGAGGATTTGCGGGTAGTCTTGAAGGAACGAGCTCGCCGGCGGGAGGCTCAGAGGGTGCCGGCGTTCTAGCGGCTATCCTATGGGGTTCATGCTAGTGAAGAGGTCGGAATGCCTCCACCCCGCCTAGCTACGCCTCTCCTTTTGGACACAGACTTGGTGAGGCCGAGCGCCACTCCTTTCTCCCTAGAGATAGAAATAACAGCACTTCCGAGGGGCTTCCACCAGCCAAAGTTCACGCTGTACGACGGAAAAACTGACCCATATATGCATGTAAGCCACTTCCGACAGGTCATGGCAGGACATAGGCGAAATGACGCTCTTATGTGCCTTATCTTCCAGTCAAGTTTGGGCGAGCTAGGCTTGAAGTGGTTCGAGAGGTTGCCGGAGGGAAGCATCGAAAGGTGGCAACAGTTGGTGGAAGCCTTCATGACACGTTTCAAGACCAACACCAAAACGCCAAAGGAAGTTGACCACCTTCTCAGTGTCAAGATGGAGCCGAGCGACACACTCAAGGCATACAACTCCAGATACTGGGAAACTTTCAATGAGATCTTGGATTGCCCGGTCAATCTGGCAATCACTCAATATAAGCGTGGTCTCCCAGTCGGACATAGACTGCGGGACTCGCTTACTATGCACCAGCTGACATCCATGGGCCAATTAATGCAGCGTATCAACGAGCACATCCGAGTAAAAGATGATGCGACAGCGTCTACCGCGAAGGCAACTCTGGTAGCAACAGACAAGAGGTCGGCTGGCAAGGTGCACGCGGTCGGACAGGAGACCAACCGCTCAAATGATCGCGCCGAGGAATTTGACCGAGGTTCAAATCATCGAAACCGGGGTAGGGGTCGACAGAATGACCGAGATGAATACCCCCGCGACGACGCAGCTGATGCGAATAGAAGGTTGAAAGCTAGGACAAGCATCACCACGGTCTTTAAGATTCCAATTTATCTCATACTTAGTGAAATTCGTGACGAGGATTATGTCTGGTTTCCTGCTAAGTTAGGTGATGCGCAGAAGGGTTTCAATCCACGGTACCGCTACACATTTCACCGGGAGCGCAGACACCGGACAGAGGATTGTTTGCCTCTGAAGCAACACTTGGAGGAGCTAGTCACAGTCGGGCACTTGGACGTTTACAGTGATGGGGGTGTTAAAGCCGTGCATCCTGCTCCGGTTGATCTGCGTGGACCGGATGACTTGGAGACACCCCCTCAGGGCATTGTTAATGTAATCCACGGCATTGTGGAACCGGCGCGTGCATGTGAACTCCGAGGTATGATCAAGAAAGCGGAGCACATGAGAGAAGTTTTGTCGGTCCAGCCCGCGATCAAAAGGGGCAAGACCGAAGAAAAAGACGTGATCAGTTTCTCCACAAGAGACCTAGAGCGCATTCAGACGCCGCACAACGATGCCTTAGTGGTCACACTCCGCGTCAAAGAATTTGATGTCAAACGCATCTTGATCGATCAGGGAAGCTCGGTCGAGATCATGTATTACAATGCATTCAAACAGCTCAAGCTCCGGGATATAGACTTGGCTCCAGCAACTTCGCCACTGGTTGGTTTCAACTCACAACCGGAGTGGCCTTTGGGAAAGATTATTCTGCCGGTCAAAGTGGGATCCGTGGTCAAGCAAGTGGAGTTATGGGTATTGCAAGTGCCGTCCACATATAACTTGATCCTTGGAAGGGGATGGCTTCACGCTATGCAGGCCATATCGTCGACCTACCACCAGGTGATGAGATTCCCTTCAACTATGGGGGCAATCAAAGAAGTTTGGGACAATCAAGTCATGTCGAAGCAATGCTTCGTAGCAGTCAACGGGAGCCGAACTGCCAAAGGCTTCGTCCAAATGATTGAGGGACCGGAAGACCGGGGAGTCCTTGACGATGTGGGCACCAAGGCTGAGGACAATGCCGTTGAAGAATTGGTGGAAGTTCGGATTGACACAGAAAGTCCAAACAAGTTCTTCTTGCTCGGTTCAAGCCTTACCGCCCAAGAAAGGACCGATATGGTGGAATTCTTGATGGCAAACATCGAAGTCTTCGCATGGTCGCCTTACGACATGCCTGGCATCGATCCGAGTCTCATTTGCCATCACCTAAATGTTTTCCCTGGTGCAAAGCCGGTCATTCAGAGAACGAGGAGATCGGCGTTGCATCACGTCGAGGTAGTTACGGAAGAGGTGAAGAACTTGCTTGAGGCACGAGCTATTCAGGAAGTGCACTACCCTCGGTGGATTTCAAACACAGTTGTTGTACCCAAGAAGAATGGGAAGTGGCGAGTTTGTGTAGACTACAAGACCGTCAACCGAGCTTGCCCAAAAGACAGCTTTCCACTGCCCAGAATAGACCAGCTTGTGGACTTAACGGCTGGACATAACAGGCTCAGTTTCTTGGATGCCTACCGCGGTTATCATCAAATTGCCATGCATGGCCCCGACCGCGAGATCACCTCCTTCACTACACCGAGGGGACTCTTCTGCTACCGAGTCATGCCTTTTGGTTTGACGAACGCTGGGGCAACTTTTCAAAGGATGGTGACCAAGATGTTCGCTCCTCTGCTAGGCCGGACGATGGAGGCTTATATAGATGATATGGTGGTTAAGAGCCGGTATCAAGCAGACCACTTGTCCGACTTGGCCGAGATGTTCGCCATTCTCAAACAACACAAGCTACGCCTGAATGCGTCTAAGTGTGCCTTTGGCGTGGGATCTAGAAAATTCTTAGGTTTCCTAGTCATAAACCGAGGCATCGAAGTAGACCCCTCACAGATCAGAGCCGTACAAGAATTAAAGCAGCCTAGCTCGGCTAAGGACGTGCAGCATCTGGCCAGAATGGCCGCCGCACTTAACCGATTTATAAGCCGGTCATCAGATCGCTGCCGCCCTTTCTTTCAAGCTCTGAAATCAAAGTTCTCATGGGATGAAGAATGTGACCGGGCTTTGGCCGAGCTCAAGGAGTATCTGTCTTCAGCGCCCTTGTTGGTCACACCGAAACCCGGCGAAGAACTCTACCTTTATCTGGCCGTTTCTCAGCACGCTGTCAGTGCGGTGCTTGTCCGGTCAAAAGGAATCAAGCACCTCCCCATCTTCTACGTCAGCAAAACCTTGCTACCGGTAGAGTCGAGATACTTGCCGCTGGAAAAACTTGTATTGGCATTGATCATGGCCTCTAGGAAGTTGGCGCACTATTTTCATGCTGATACTATCATCATTTTGACCGAGTTCCCCCTCAAAGCTTTGTTCGAACGGGCGAATTTCTCCGATCGAATTCTCAAATGGGCGGTCGAATTAGGACAGTTTGACGTCAAGTTTCAGCTACGCACTGCCATAAAAGCCTAGACATTGGCCGACTTCGTTGCTGAATTCTCACCTGGAACTCATCCGGTATGCCCGGTGGATATTGCCGCGGCAGATGAGGAGGTGAATGCAGGCTCGACCGAAATAACACAGCTTGGCGATGTTGGCGACGCGGACATTGCGCGCCCCGCCGAAGAACCTTCCGCTAGTACGACACTTCCTCTCGGCGATTGTAGACGCGCCCGTGGGCCTCGCTCTATAGTTCGGACTCCCTTTTGTTTGTTGTGGTTCTTAATCTGAACCAAAGAGTCCAACTCTGGCAAATCGTTTTGAGAAAAACAGATTTTGAAAAGAAGTGCCAAACATGGACTGCTTTGCCAGATACAGAGTCGCCACCTAAATATTTTTTAATGGGGAAATTTAGGAAACCCTGACTCGGTGCCAAAGGCCACGTGTCCGTCATCACCAAAGTTGTCTTGGCTCAGGAGCTTGGGTACGATCGGGGAAGGTCAGCTATGAGCACCCCCTTTCGCCCGATCCGAAGACCGGCCTCTACTAACCGTGATATCTTGTTTTGAAAACGTTATGTATTCTTATTCCGGTTATTAGCCTAGATTTACTATGTTATGCGCACAGCAAACAAGTATAGACCAAATCGCCTAAATTGGAACAAAACATTTAATGTTTGTTTTGAAAATGGTTTGCTACTCGCAAGTAGGCTAAAATGCAGGTTTTGCCACCCTCAAATGGGCTTTTAGAAAAGATGGTTTTGCCACTAACTAGTGGGCTTAAAACTCACAGTTTTAATGCATTATCCCAATTTAAGCAATTCGACCTCCATCCACAGGCATTCAAGCAGTTATATCACATAAGCAGCTAGCCTCATGGTAATCATGCTATTATGGCAACACTCACACGCATGCGGTATGCTAAAGCATAACAGCTCACCTAGTACTCCAAGCCAAAACAGAAACCAGTTAATAATCAAATGCATGATCCTAGTTCATGTTAAGTGGCTAATGCAACACAGGCAAAGATGCAATCTAGACAGGCTCGGCTATCCTAAACATGGCATGTGAAATACACAGGTAGCATGTATTCAATTCGGAATTGAAAATACGATGCAGTTAGTATGATGCGCCGAGCCCGGTGCATGTAAACGAATGTATGGATGCACGCATGCTATCATACTGTTATGCTAATTTAAATATGCCATAATCTACCATTATAAACAGGTAAATAAAAGGGAGAAAGAAGTGGAGGTTGGAAGACATACACACCACTCACACACACTTATTACAAATGTGCCCTCACACGGAGGGACCAAAAGAATATACAGTCCCAAATAGTACAGTCCAAATACAGAATAAATTATTACAGAAATTCTAATTATCAAATTAAATCGAATGTAAAAAGAAGGGGGGCCTCAGCCTTGCCTCGGGGTGCGCAAATGATGCATGCTCGATCCGTCTTACCCGGAAAACCCGCACCATACCACTGCTGCCTCTGTTTTCACTGTCCTGCCTTTCCAAAGATTGCCAAAGTCCCAGAATACCTTCTATGCACACTGCTTCACACCATCGGCTGGATGAAATGGCCACCGGCCATGTAAAATGTCTGTCGGCTGCTTATGAGGTTGTCGGCCACCAATACATTGCCGGTCGGCACTCTTTACTGCCGGTCGGCAAACAATTCCTGCAGAATCTGGTTTTTGACAGCAACAAGGACAGACAGTGTATGGCATGGAATTTTGGGCATATGTAAGCGTGGCCATGTTTCCTATCATGTATGGGACTCAAGGAAGCATGGCCCTTGGTCCTTGGGCCACCAACTATGCATTTTGATGCATGATGGCCTAAGGGACCAAGATTGCATTTCAATGAATATGCATGCAACACGTAAATGAAGACCAAGACCCTATCATGTCAAGGTCAAGGGCCTCGGTGACCGAGAGTTGAGACAAGTTGCATCACTTGTGGTATGAACTCTTCTCAACCCTCACACTTGGCTTGACACCCCAAACCAAGTAATGCAATGCATGTTGTGCAAACATGGCTCCACAATGCAACCTAATACTAAAGTGCAAACATGTCACATGTAATGCAATCTATCATGTTGAACATGCAATGCTAGACATGGATAATCATGCAAAAGATTAGCATGTGACAAGACCTTATTAAACAAACATGCAACAAACATAAGATAAGCATGTAATGGTGGAATTAAACCATAAAGGGGCAGACCTCAATCCACCCCAAAACAGTGGCCAAAAGTGCTCAAAAAAAGGTGGACAAGTGTTCAACCAATATGTAAGCCAATGGGCCTAAAGCTAAGGCACCAAAGAGAGCATCTTACCACCACTAACATGACCACTCATGGCATGTATTATACAAGCAAAAACAGAATTCTAGCATGCGAAAATACACCCAAACCCTCTGATATGGCAGCCCCAAAGTACCCTAAATATACAAGCATGCACAAGGCCTATTTCAAGGCACAAAAGAACAACCTCCCAAGGCATGAAAGTGATGACCAATGCAAGCATGTAAGTATGGATTAGGGACTGAAATATAGCCTACAATGATGCCAAATCATGAGAAGAAGCTAAGTTAAGCATGCTAGTGATCTACACAACCAAGGCTTACGAGCCAAAATGCAAAGCAACCATACCAAGCATGCCAAACATGGAAAAATCAGTGACTAACAGACCTAAAACATGACAAATCATGACCAAAAGCTTCAATAAGCCAAGCTAAAACATGAGGATATACAAGGCTAAACACATGGCACATTTCTAAGCAAAGTAGAGCATTTCAAAGCAAGTATAAGATGCATGCTAAGGGCTACAAATCCAACCAAAAACAGAGATATAACATATCATATGAACAAAAAGCTCTGAAATGAAGCCAAAACAAACCAAGTATGCATGCTCCCTTATAAGCCAAAAACAAAAGCAAAAGAGGGACAAAGGGGAGAGGGGTGTCCCTCCCCTATACAAGACTTCAAACCACCTTCCTCACCACTAAAAACCCACTGGTTTTCAGTGGTGAGAAGACCAAAACACCAAGGCAAACAAAGCCTCAAGAAGAGGCACCAAAGAGGCCAAAATAAGGCCTAAGAGGGTGAGTTTGCACTCAAACCACAAAGTGACCTTAATGAAAGTTCTAAAGCAAGAAAATATAAGACTTTTTCATGTTATACACAAGACCCAAATCAGTATACAAGGCAGGTAGAAACTTGTTGCAAAAATGGGGAAACTAAAGTAAAGTGCTCACCCTTGAAGAAACCTTGAAGAACAGATGATCCAGCCACTCTCTATTGATCAAAACCAGTCCAAAAGCTCAAGAATCAACCCTCCAAGCCTCCCAATCTCGAGCTAAAGTGTGATAGTGTGTGTGTTAGTGCAAAAGTAAGGTAAAACTACACTTCTAGGCCTAAAAACACACACACAAGAGGAGAGAGAGGGAAAATCTAGAGAGAGGAGATATATGACAAATATATAGATACAAAGCTCTGGTTTTTTGTTCAAGAATGGCCAACCCCTAACAAAGGGAGAGATATGATGCTTATATAGGCAAGATAAAGCCAAGAAGCTTAGTGGCTAAGTAAAGGAGAAAGGGTCAAGAGGTGCAAAGGGGTCTTGGCTTCTTGGAGAAGCTAAGACAGCTGGCCAAGCTTCTCCAAGAAGCTTGGCCAAAGGGTTCAACCTTCTAGAAGGTTTGGGGGTTCAAAGGTGCAAAGGGGTCACTCCCATGCACGGAGATGAGTGATGGTGCATTCCAGCTGGCACAGCTGGCATGCACCATGCCTCAGGGGTGCAAAGGGTGCACGCCGGCCACCAAAAGGGGTCACCGGCCAAGAGAAGTGCCGGTCGGCTAAACATAGTGCCGACCGGCCATTGTTTTTAAGAAACCATGGCCGGTGGTACACATATGCAGCCGGCGATGGTAGGGGAGGGCCGGTGGGGTGTGGGGATGGCCAACAAGCCATTCCCTGCCCTTCAAGGCAAAAACACAGGTGTTTGGTGCCAAAACCATACACGAAGCAGTCGAGTCAGGAGGTCCTGAGACGAGGCGCGCTGCCAAGGCCTCCGGGAACTCGAGACAAACACAAACACGGATAATCACCGAGTGTTCAAACGGTGACGTCCAAGTCTTGAGGACGGTCAAAAATGGGGTATCTACAACGATGCGTCGACGGAGTTAGGTATCACCGACTGACCTGCTCTGTCCGGTGCCGCATCACCAAGGGAGGAGGAAGTGGAACCGATCAGTATTGAACCTGAAGCCGAACAACCGAGCTACCGTGGTAACATCAATATTCAGGCCTCCTAGGACCCTTCAAAATGTTGGAAGCTCTTTGTCGGGGAAATGTGGAAACTTTTTGTTGATGGGGCTTCTAACCGCCACGATGCCGGGCTGGGCATCATTCTGATTTCGCCAGACGAACTGACCATCGAACACTCCATCACCCTTGGATTCCCTGTATCAAACAATGAGGCTGAGTACGAGGCACTTTTGGCCGGCTAAAGAGCGTGCTTCAGATGCAAGCATCCGAGCTAATGGTTTATAGTGATTCCCAGCTTGTAGTTAACCAAGTTTCCGGGGTTTATGAAGCAAAGGATGACAGAATGGTGAAGTACCAAGCTCTGGTCAGAGACCACATCAAGCGATTCCTGGCGATAAGGGTCCAACAAATTGGCCATGAAGAAAACCGCCGCGCAGACGGATTAGCCGGCCTTGCTTCAATGGTCGATAACACATCTCCCAACCCTCTCCTGATTGAGTTCCTACCGAGGCCCAGCATTGAGGAAACCGGGCAGGCAGAAGTACTCTGCGCCGAGCTAGGTCCTTTTTGGATAGACCCTATTATCCTCTTTCTCAGAGAACGGACCCTTCCAGCCGACAAGAAGGAAGCACATAAATTCCGGGTGAAGTCAGAGCGGTTTTGGCTCTCTCCATCAGGCACTTTATACAAGAAGTCTTTCACCGGTCCCTATTTAAAGTGTGTGCACCTGTAACACGCCCGCGAGGGACCTCGGTTACAGTTCGGACTCCCCTCCTTTTTTGTTTGTTGCGGTTCTTAATCTGAACCAAAGAGTCCAACTCTGTCAAATCGTTTTGAAGAAAAACAGATTTTTTGAAAAGTAGTGCCAAACATGGACTGCTTTGCCAGATACAGAGTCGCCACCTAAATATTTTTTAAAATGGAAAATTTAGGAAACCCTGACTCGGTGCCGAAGGCCACGTGTCCGTCATCACCAAAGTTGTCTTGGCTCGGGAGCTTGGGTACGATCGGGGAAGGTCAGCTATGAGCACCCCCTTTCGCCCGGTCCGAAGACCGGCCTCTACTAATCATGATATCCGATTTTGAAAACGTTATGTGTTCTTATTCCGGTTATTAGCCTAGAATTACTATGTCATGCGCACAGCAAACAAGTATAGACTAGATTGCCTAATTTGGAAACAAGCATTGCATATCCGTTTGTCTTGAAAAAAAATACTTTGGAATTTGCTACTCGCAAGTAGGCTAAAACACGGATTTCAATGAGTTTTTCCAACTCAAACAATCCAACCTTCACCCACAGGCATTCAAGCAGTTATATCACATAAGCAGCTAGCCTCATGGTAATCATGCTGTTATGGCAACATTCACACGCATGTGATATGCTAAAGCGTAAAAACTCACCTAGTACTCCAAGCCAAAACAGAAACTAGTTAGTAATCATATGCATGATCCTAGCCCATGTTAAAATGACTAATGCAACACAAGCAAAATGTGATTAGGATAGGCTCGGCTAACCCTAAAATGGCATGTGAAATGCTACAATTATCACGTATTCAATTTGGAAACTGAAATACAGATGCAGTTTGTATGATGTACCGAGCTTGGTGCATGCAAGACAAATGCATGGATGCACGCATGCATAGCATAAGGTATGCTAATTTAGACGTGCCCTAATCTACCATCATAAGCAGGTAAATAAAAGGGAGAAAGAAGTGGGGGGTTGGAAGACATGCACGCACACGCACCCACACTTATTACAGATTTGCCCTCACCCGGAGGGACCAAATAAATAATACAAATTAATTAACTACGCAAGCTAATTAAATATTACAAATCAATTGAATTAACTAAACAAATTAATTAATCTAATTAAAACAGTAAAGCCCTCGAGAAGCGGGTCAGATGCAGCGCATGCTCGGGACTTGCTCGGAATCGCACTACCATGCATAGTCTGCCTCTGTTTTCCCTGCTTTGCTCCTCTGAAAACTGCCAAAGTCTCAGGAATGCCTCTCAGGACACTGGGGGATACCACCGGCTGAGTAGAATTACCACCGGCAATGGGATGTGGCCATCGGCACAAAATGAATCCATCGGCTGATGACTTACTGCTGGCCGGCACCAAATGTTGCCGGTCGGCAAACAATGCCTGCAGAACCTGCAACTCACAGCAGCAGAGGGGCAAAACTTGCATGGCAATACAATTCAAACAATGTATGCACCAATCATGCCCCCTATCATGTTTGCGACTCAAAGGGGTATGTGCCTCGATTCTCGGGCCACCAATCACGCATTTCCATGCATGATGGCCTAAAGAATCAAGTGTGCACTTTCATGTCAAATGAAATGCAAACCAATCAAACAAAACAAGGCCCAATTCCTATCGCCAAATCAAGGAACAAGGCATGCATACAAGATGCAATGCAACCTAGGCATGCAAGCTAAGGATGCAACATGGCATGGCAAGGCACTTATGCAAGCATACAAGCAAACATGAGGCAATGCAAACTAATGAAAAGGTGGACTTAAACATGATTTAGGCGGCTCTAAATAGGCCTAAAACAATGGCCAAAATGCCCAAAAAAGAAGGCTAAACACAAATGCACACATGCACATGTGATGGTCCAAACTTTAAGCATTAAACAAGCAACTTTCAAGCACACTTGAAAGGGGATATCATGGACAATTAGCATGCAACATAAGTCCTGAAAATCATGTTAAAACATAGTGCCAAACCGACTTAAACAAGACAAACATAAACATGCAAAAAAAGGGCCCAAGTACTAAGGCAAGCTAAAGAGGCAATGGACTACACTTAGTACAACCACACATGGCAAGACTTAAGCGACCATAAACAGAGTTTTAGCACACAAAACAAAGCCCAAAAGACCACCTAGATGGCATCTAAATGGTTCCAATTCAAAGGCATGCACAAATGCTAAAACATGGAGCATACAACACAAGCTTTTGAAGCATCAAAGAGGTGTCCAAGGCAAGCATACAAGCACACCAAAGGGACTGAAATGACATGTAGGATGGTTCTAAACCATTAAATTAATGCAAGCAATGCATGCTACACATTCACCTACTTGAAGCATACAAGCCATAATACAAAGGAGCTATATAATGCATGCCAAGATCGACTCAAACAAACATGGACAGACCTAAAACATGGCAAAATAAGCATAAAACCTTCACAAGGCTAAACCTAAAACATGCTAGAACAAAGGCTAACAACCTAAGGCATATTAAGGCAATAACAAGGCATTACATGGTAGGTATGCTAAGCATGCATGGTGTACCAAAACCAACACACAACAAGGTTATATCATGGCATAATAAGCATGGAATGCAGCCAAGGCATGACCAATAAACACTCAAACATAAGCTCCCTTAAGAGACAAAAAATGGTCCCTTTCGAGGACAACAAGGAGAGGGGGTGGCCCCCTCCTCCTTGAGACTTCAAGGCACCATCTTCACCACTGAAATCCCTCAAAATTTTAGTGGTGAAGAGGCCCAAACACCAAAGTCTCGATACTTGCACAAAATAGCACAAAAAAATGGGCCTTTCAAGGCCTAAGGGTGGTCAAACACACCCAAACCACAAAACACTCTTAACAAACAATCAAGAGGGTATAAAAACAGAACTTTTTTATGTTATACACTAAACACAAAAACAGCTCTAAGATAGGTAGAAATAGGATGCAAAAAAGGGGTAAAAAAGGACTAGTTTCTTACCCTTGAAGCCTTTCTTCGACAATGGTGATCTTGTTGCCTCCTTAAGCTTCAATCCAGTCAAAAATAGCAAGAACAAGCCCTTAGAACCTCAGTAGCCAAAGGAAGGTGAAGCACTAGGTGTTTGTGTGCAATAATGTGGACTAAAACACCTAGAACATAAAGAGAGAAAAAGAGATATAGGAGATATGTATCAACCCTAACCCTAAAACCAGAGCTTCTCTCTGTGTTTTTCTCTCCAAAATTCTCTAACCCCTTTGCCAAGAGGAGAGACCCCTCTCTTATAGGCAACCAAACTTGTAAAGCTTATACAACAAGCTTACAAGGAGAGCATCCCTCCATACACGTGCATGGAGGGGAACCAAATGCCACACAGCTGTCCTAAAATATCTGCAAAAAGCAGATGAACAGCAGTCGGCTGGCCAAAAATGTCATTTTGACAAAAATGACTGCCGACCGGCAACAAAGAGTGCCGACCGGCCACATACATTGCCGGTGGCAACAAAAACCAGCCGGTGGCCTCTAGCCACTGCCGGTGGTGTGTAGGGATGCCTCACAAGGCATTCCCTGCCCCTCCAAGGCAAAACACAAGTGTTTGGTGCAAAACCAGACACAAAACGGTCGAGTTCGGAGATCCTGAGGCAGGGCGCGTAGCCGAGACCTCCGGGAACTCCAAACGAACACAAACATGGATAATCACCGAGTGTTCAAACGGTGACGTCCAAGTCTTGAGGACGGTCAAAAATGAGGTGTCTACAGCACCCAAATAGCGTGGAAGCCTTCCTGTATGAAATCCACGAAGGCATCTGTGGCAGTCACATAGGGGGTAGATCTCTGGCCTACTGGGCTATATCGCAAGGATATTGGTGGCCATGCATGCAAGCAGACGCGCAGAAGTATGTTCGTAAATGTGAGAAGTGCCAGAAGTTTGCCCACCAAATCCACCAGCCGACCAGGGAACTTCTTCCCCTCACCAGCCCTTAGCCCTTTGTGATGTGGGGGCTAGATATAGTGGGGCCACTCCCAACGGCGCCAGGCAACCGGAAGTTCTTCATCGCGGCCACAGACTACTTCACCAAATGGGTTGAAGCTGAGCCTTTGGCGACAATCAAGGAGAAAGACGTCAAACGGTTTGTCTGGCCGAATGTGGTAACGCAGTTTGGCGTCTCCAAAATTCTGATCTCGGATAACGGCACCCAATTTGACGACCGCCTATTCAGAGGATTTTGTGAAGACTTGAAGATTGAATTCTACAATTCTACCCCGGCCTACCTGCAGTCTAATGGTCAAGCCAAAGCATCAAACAAGACCATTCTTGATGGGTTGAAGAAAAGGATTGAGAAAGCTAAAGGCAAATGGGCCGAGGAACTCCCAAGTGTCTTTTGGGCATACCGAACAACCCCGCGCCGATCAACCGGGAAAACTCCTTTTGCCTTGGCATATGGCATGGAGGCGGTCATCCCTTTGGAAGTTGGTATGCCCACCCTCAGAAGTGAAAGTTTTGAGCCCAAGCTGAACGCGGAAGCCATTGCCCTGGAATTGGACCTAATGGAAGAACGCCGGGAAAAGGCTCTCATTCATGTAGCCACCTACCAACAAGAGCTTTCAAGAAAACACAACAAAATGGTACACCCCAGACCGTTTAAAGTAGGTGACTGGGTCTTGAGGAAGGTCATGGGCAATACCCTGGTGCCAGGTGAAGGCAAACTAGGGGCAAACTGGGAAGGACCCTACAAGATCACTGGTCTGGCGGGCAAAGGGGCATACCACTTGGAGGACCTGGAGGGAAGAGGAATACCCCGGCCATGGAATGCGGCCAACCTCAAACTGTATTATTTTTAGCTTTTGTTTTCTTTTTGTGCAAAGGAATTTTTTTTTTTTTTTGGCGCCTTATTCTTCAGAATGTAATATTCCTTTTGTCAATATATAGAAGTGTCTCATCTTTGCCTTAGCATTCTAATTGTTGCTTTTTAATTTTGAGATTCTCAACCGAGATATTTTACACCGGTTGAATGAGTTGATGTTTTGCTCAACTTTGAGATTCTCAATCGAGATGTTTTACTCCTGTTGAATAAGTTGATGTCTTGCTCAACTTTGAGATTCTCAACCGAGATGTTTTACTCCGGTTGAATGAGTTAATGTCTTGCTCAACTTTGAGATTCTCAACCGAGATGTTTTACTCTAGTTGAATGAGTTGATGTCTTGCTTAACTTTGAGATTCTCAACCGAGATGTTTTACTCCGGTTGAATGAGTTGATGTCTTGCTCAACTTTGAGATTCTCAACCGAGATGTTTATTCCGGTTGAATGAGTTTATGTTTTGCTCAACTTTGAGATTTCAACCGAGATGTTTTACTCCGGTTGACTAGGTTTATTTATTCAAACTTTTGTGAAGCTTTATTCCGGCTGACTGAGTTGATGATTTGCTCAACTTTTATATTTAAACCGAGATGTATTGTTCCGGTTAAAACAGTTGATGATTTACTCAACCTTATGCTTGAAACCGAGATGTCTTTTCCGGTTAAATAAGTTAAACAAGATGATTAGTTTTGCCAAGGTATTGTGTTCGGCTGAAGTTATTTAGCTTGAAGACTATGCAAACACTTGATGGAAATTGAACTTTTTCATTGATACGCAAAGTAACTACAAGAGCAGGGGCAGATAGCCCGGTTACATGTTCAGACACAAAAGAAAGAAGACAAAAGAAAACTAAGCTAGGGGGGAAAGGTCAGTGAATTCATCCCCGTGCCTCCAGGTTGACTGTTGGTGTTTGGTCTTGGACACCGGTCTCCGTTTGGCCCGGCTGCTCTTTGCGGTTCTCTTCCTCAGCATTTTCCTCGGTCTCTTCTTCGCCTTCTTCCTCGGCTTCAGCCTGCAACGCGCTGAAGACGTCGTTGGCATATGGCACGAGATACGTCGGCAGGAAGACAGCTGGCAGAGAGGCAAACACGTCGGTTCCAGGTCCTTGGCCGAGCTGTTCACAAGCAGTCTTCCAGCCTGCCTTAAAGTAGATGTCTTGGGTGGCATGGACCTACTTTGTGTAGCTCACCTCGGCCTCCTTGAAGCCGACATTATTGGCGTCCTCCAGCTCCTTTTCCCTTGATTGTTTCAGCGCATCAAGCTCGGCTTAGAGCGCATCAAGCTCGGCTTGGAGCACATCTCTCTCTTTCTCGGCAGAGCCAAGCTGGCCGAGCAACCGGGTGTTGTCAGTGTTGGCTATTTGCAGTGAAGATTGGGCTCTCCCGAGCTCGGCTTGGAGGCTTTGAACTTGGCTGGCAGAGTCAGTTACCTTCTGCCGGAGTCGGTGAATGCGCTCCATGACCAAGTGCTGCTTCTGGATGGCCTGCAAGAAGAGAGTTTGATTAGAAAGGAAACCGAACTAACACTTACGAAATTTTGAGTAAAAGTTTGAGATACTTACCCTGGTCATGGACTTGATCGAGGATTTCACCAACCGGGTGTCTGGCACATAGTCGCTGCCGACCACGTCGCTGGGCAGAAGGAGAGCTTTTGTGAGGTCGAAGGCAAGCAGATGCTCCTTGTCGCCTTTGACAGAAACTGTTGCCAGGATCTCCTTGCCCCAGTGTTTGAGCTGCGGCCTCCATGTAGGTGTTGGATCAACGGTAACGGCAGGTTGCTCGATATTGAGCTTTGCTACTAGCTCGGCAGAAGGGTCTGCACGAGGCCTTTTGCCAGCCCGACGGCTGTCTTTGCCGGCTTGCCCGGCAACGGGAGACACTAGTGCCACCACGACCCCACTGGATTGCCCGGCAGCAGGGGAGCACGTTGGAATGCTCGGTATCTCGGTGGATGTGGCAGTGATGAGGTTCTTGATTCGGCTTCTTTTGGCCATTTCTTCTGCCTCCGTCAACCGGATGAGTGGCACGTCCGGTTGTAGACGTCCCCGAACGCCCCCGGGAGGGATGATGTCCCGTTCCGTTCATTTCGGGCTCACTACAGTTCGGACTCAAATTGTCACGGTTCTTAATCTGAACCAAAGAGTCCAAATCCGGCAAATCGTTTTAAGAAAACAGATTTTTGAAAGAAGTGCCAAACATGGACTGCTTTGCCAGATACAGAGTCGCCACCTAAATATTTTATTTTGGGAAATTTAGGAAACCCTAACTCGTTGCCTAAGGCCATGTGTCCGTCATCACCAAAGTTGCCTTGGCTCGGGAACTTGGGTATGATTGGGGAAGGTCACTTCGTGAGCACCCCCGCTCGCCCGATCAAAGATCGGCCTCTACTAACCATGATATCTAGTTTTGAAAACATTATGCGTTCTTATTCCGGTTATTAGCCTAGATTTACTATGTGATGCGCACAGCATACAAGTATAGACTGAGTCGCCTGAATTGGAACAAAACATTTCCTGTTTATTTTTTAAAGTGGTTTGCTACTCGCAAGTAGGCTTAAAATACGGATTTCGCCACCCTCAGGTGGGCTTTAGAAAAGATGGTTTTGCCACTATGTAGTGGGCTTAAAACTCACAATCAACGAATTGTTCCAATCCAAATAACCCAACCTTCACCCACAGGCATTCAGGCAATTATATCACATAAGCACATAGCCTCATGGTAAGCATGCTATCATGGCAGTCACTCACACGCATGCAAGGATGCTAAAACATAACCACTTACCGAGTACTCCAAGCCAAAGAAAGAAGCTAATTAGAAATCAATGCATGATCCTAACTATACAGAAATGCCTAATGCAACACATGCAAAATGCAACTAAGATAGGCTCGGCTATTCTAAAGATGGCATGTGAAATGCTACAACTAACAAGTATTCAACTCGGATTTGAAATACAATGCAGTTAATATGATGCGCCAAGCCCGGTGCATGCAAAACAGATGAATGAATGCAAACATGCTATCATACTGTATGCTAATTGAAACATGCCCTAATCTAACCATCATAAGCTGGTAAATAAAAGGGAGAAAGACGTGGGGTTGGAAGACATACATCACACGCACGCACACTTATTACAACATTGCCCTCGCGCGGAGGGTCTGAATAAATAATACAGTCCCAAATAAATAGTACAGTTTGAATAAGTACAAAACCCTAATTAATTAACAAATTAACTAGAAAAGTAGTAAACTAGCATGCAAGCTTATGGACTGCCTCAGCTCTGCTCCAAATGATGGATGATGCATGCTTGAGTTGCCTTGCACGGAAATCCATTGCGATGCCCCAGTTTGCCTCTGTTTATAATTAAGCCCAAATACTGCACGAAGCTCCAAAAGACTGCCGGTTTCTGATTTGCTGCAATAGAGAGCAAGAAAGGGGCATGGCAATGTATTTTCACATATGTATGCATGCCTCGATTCTCATGCCACCAATTACGCATCTCAATGCATGATGGCCGAGGAGTCGAATTGTACGACTCAATATGAAATGAATGCATATATAAACATAACAGGACCGAGACTCCATCATGGTTAATCCGGAGTGTCGGCGACCGGGAATTGAGACACGTTCCGTCACTCGGAGTACGAAACATCCCTCGTTTCCCGTGCTCGGGCTAACTCCTATCCCAAGCACAATGGAATATGCATGACATGCATGAATCCAATCCTAACATGCAACCTAGCATATGCAATGCTATAAGATGGCATACACAATGCACGATGTAGCAAGACATACACAATGCTCTAACATACAACCTAACATACGCAATGCTATGAATTGAAATGGCATACACAATGCATAATGGACTTACACTAATATGAGTGGACCTCAGCCACATTCACATTAGTAGCCATGAGATGAAAATGAGACAACCGAAATGCGTGCACACATGCACGCATACCGAGGACCGAACCTAAGGCATAAAATGCCACTCTACCAAAGCATGGCAAGGGATGCAAGATGGCATACAATAGCATAAATTACAGCTCTGAAATAGTATGCAAAGTGGTCCCGAAACATGGAAATATGACACCCAATGCATGAAATAAGCCTCGAAACTCAAAACTCGGCACATGTATTGAACCACAAGTAGACAAAGCAAGCATTATTTGATCATGAAGTCTAAAGACAGAGCCAAGGCAGTCCCAAAAAATGCACATTTCTAGTTTAAAGCATGGCCAAAAGATACTAACATGATGGACTAAAATAGCATGCAACATTGGCTAGCAAGCATGGTTTACATGGCATGTATATGAAGCGTATGAGAACTCATCAAACCAGCCAAAAACAGTGAATAAAACATGCCAAAATATGCCCAAATAATCACTGAAATGCAGCCAATGCATGCAAAAATGAGGGGCTTCTTTGGAGGGCCATGCAAGGGGTTGTTAAGCACATACAAGATAGACACTTAGCATGGCAAAAATAACTCTGGAAATCAAATATGACAGCCCTAAAACTCACCAAATTGGCCTTGAAATGGGTCTAGGAAACATGCAAAGAAAGGCTCCTTTGAAAGGCCTTGAATGGGATTGCTCTACACATGCATTATAGACATAAAATATGGCCAAACGGACCTTGGACAGAGCCAAGGCAGACCTCAAAACTCACAGAATGAGGCCTAAAACATGACTTCGATGCATGCAAAATAGGGTCGCTTTGGAAGGCTAACAATGCTAGTAAAGAGAATGAAGGGTGAAAGGGTCACCCCTCCATGATTTTGGAGCTCAAAGACAAATCAAGGCCACTAAAAATCCGCTGGATTTCAGTGGCCAAGAGGCCAAAACAAGGCCAATGCAAATGCTCAAATACAAGGCTCAAAGCATGAGGAAATGAAGCATGCAAGGTCAGAGATGACTCTAAACAGAAAAGTGACCTCAATCAAACTTAAAGAGGAGGTCAAAACAAGACTTTCTTCAGTTTAGGTCGAGGTCCAAAAATGCCCACAAATAAGGCTAATATATCATGCAAAATAGGCCCTAAAAGAGAGATAAAGCATACAAGGATGTAAGAGACCTCAAACAGAAAAGTATCCTTAATCAAATATGAAGAGGAGCTCAAAATAAGACTATTTTCAGTTTACACCAAGGCTCGAAAATGCTTGAAAATGGAGCTAAAGTATAGAGCAAAACAGTGCAAGAAAAGGGGAAATGAGGACTTACCCTTGTAGCACAGCAATGCAGCAGCTTTTGGTCCAAGATTGTGAGCTCTCAACCTCTGAAAATCAGCTTCAAGGGGCTGGAATGGATGGTGGAGGTGGTAGGCTAGGAGTTGTAGTGTAAAATGGTCAAGAATATTAGGGTTTGGAGGCTAGAAGTATAGAGATAGGGGGAGTTGTATGTATGCTCCAGCCAAAACCTTCTAACCCTTAGAAAATGAGGTGGGGTGTTGGTTATATAGAGGGAGAGAGGTCAAGGGAAAGGGGGGGAAAAACCAATTCAAATTTCCCCCCAAAAGGAAAGACCCTCGGACAGAGGGTCTGGTGCAAAATAGCTGGCACAACTGGAATGCACTAGGAGAGAGAAGAATGGCCGGCCAGGTGCAAAAGGTCCAGGTGGCCGGCCGACCAGGCAAGGTGGTAGGCCGACCAGTCTAAGTGGCCAGCCGACCATGGTCAAAAGGTTCAAGCCCTAAAGCTGGTCGTCCATGTAGCGCTTGAAGTTAGCTTTCCAATGCCGCAAACCTTGCATTAAAATTCCTCCTATGGAAAAAGTTATATCAGTTTTGGTGAAGCCGCGCAGATTCGGTCCAAACGGACTTCAACCAACCATATCTCCCCCACCCGGACTTGTCCTTAGGAGATTCTTGAGTGAAAAATGAAGCCCGGGAAGTAATTTTTCCAACGGTGGTAACCTCATATCTTAAATCCAAGTATGCAAATAGTTATGCTCGTTTCGGTGAAGCCGCGCAGTGTTTTCTCTCCTTCCCAGATTCATGCTGAACCACTTTTGACCCAAAAATGCTGGTCGGCCATCTGATTTTATGGGCTGCCATGTGGCCACATTGAATCTCCAGAAGTTAGCTTTCCAATGGCACCAACCTCGCATCAAAATTCCTTCTGTGCAAAGAGTTATGCCTGTTTCGGTGAAGCCGCGCAGCTTTGGCCCTACCCGGATTCATGCCGAACTTCTCCCAAACTAGTTTTCTTCTCTCTTCTCCTCCTTTCTTCAACTCCAAACCCCTAAATAAGGTGTTTTGAAAGATTTTTCAAAGATTTCATCTCTCTTTCGTTCATTTCCACTTTGTCCTTGCTCGGTTTACCGAAAAGTGCAACATTTGACAAAATGCGAGCCTCGGAACATCGTAAAAACTTTATTTCAAAAACATTTTGAAAGAGAGGGTTTTAAGACTAAAATCTTTTGATCAAGATTGTTTTGGTCTAGAACAGGGGTATGAAGTTGAGATTTGACTCTCTCCTTGCCGAAGAAATTGAACCTTTGCCCTGCACACCTTTCTCCACCATGTAAACCATCCAAAGTGGCATGCAACCCCGAAGGTGGTCTCCTGGGCCACAGTGTCCCTCAAAAGAGAGGAAATAAGGTGTGTGCCAAAAACTGGAGCAAACGGAGGTAGTTAAGCGGTCCCGAACTGAGGCACACGGCCGACGGCTCCGAAAAATTAAAAACCGGGCTCCAAACGGGAAAAATGGCCTACGACCACAAAACGTAGCCTACGGCCACTGAGAGATGGTCTACGAGACCTCTCCCTCCCTTCGGGAAGAGAAAACGGAGAAAACGGGGACTCGATTTGCAAACCGAGACAAAGTACAAAAGAGTCCGGAAGTCCGAAGGCAAGGCTTGTAGCCGAGACTCTGAAACCTCAGAACGAGCACAATATGTAACAATACCGAGCGCTCAGTTGGTGACGACTGAATCTTAAGGTCGGTCAAAAATGGGGTGTCTACACCGGTAATGTGGGATCAGGTGGTGGAGATGGAGCACAAAGAAAGTCTGTGACTTTACTCCGGCGTGGAGCTGAGTATCTGTATGTCGGCGTGTAGCTAAGAAGCTCGTGGCAATCCCGGTTGTGGTAGCGGAGCACGGTTCTGATGGCTGCTTCATTGGGATAATGATAATGGGTTTGCAGGGCTTCGATTGCTGCAAAAGAAAGCATCAGAAAAAATGTTAAAGTACAGAATAGTGAAGAAAGATGAATTGACCGAGCAGGTAGCACGGCTTACACGTTGAACCGAAGTTCTTGCTAATAAACCAGCCCGGTACGTCAGCTGTTTCGTAGTTGCTGGACACCCAGAAAAAGTCATCATCGTGCAAGTCCTTGTCCGAGGTGCCGGTCACTATCTTCTCTTTGCCCGGTCTAATTTTTAAATAGTATGCAAGGCCATCGCCTATATGACCGAGGGTATACTGTCGCAGTATCTCAGCTAGTCCTAGGTTGGTTCCTAGCCGGTTGTTCAGTTCGTGGATCCCGTTGATTATTCTGTAAGTATTGGTTGAGACCTGGGTTGGAGCTAGCCCGGTGTGCCGCAGGAATTCGCAGATAAGCGGGTTAACCGGGAAGCGGAGGCCCCCTTCTATAATAGACAGCACGGTGAAGGGACACTGGTCTAATCTGCCCCATGGGGTTATGTTCTCCTCGCCGAGCTCTAAATGAACATCGTCCAGGATATCATACTCTTCCCAGAACACGGCTAGAGCAGCCGGAGAGTCGACCAGGAAGCGGTAGCGCCCCATGTGTGGCCGGCTGGTTTTAGCTCGGTTGAGGTGATTAGGTACAAACTGGTGTTTGATGGCTGCTTGGTCTTTGAGAGCCTCGGTATTGGTGTGTGGTCCCCTTGGACTCTGCAGGAAAAGGAGGGTAAGTGTAAGTGGAAGCGTGGTCGTGCAAAACGAGCTTGACTTTAGCTCGGTCATGAAGAGTGCCAGACCACCTCGGTCGCAAAGGCAAGCCGAGGAGCTCGGTCGCTCAAATGGACCAGTTGTTAGCCCGGTCGAGCGGCCAAGTCCTCTATCTACCTCGGTTTCTACTAAGTTTTGGCAAACTTGTAAGTTGCTCAGTGTTAATGTTATTTGGGATCAAAAGAAGACCTGGAGCCCGGTCCGCTCCAGATCTTCATGTGTTCATCACTGGGATTGAAGAACAGCGAAGAGAATAGGGGCAAGTAAGGGTTTTTGGAGGGGTATATCCTAAAACCTACGGATTTTGTGCCCTAGAATGTGAAGTGCCAAGTGAAAATAGCAAAAAGGGGCCCAAAGGACTTACCAGTTAAGGGCAGAAGCTTCTCCTTCGGACACGAACTCAAGAATGGCAAGAAAGGAAGGGTGCTGGAGCTCTGGAACGTCGATAGCTTGAGGAGAGTCAGTAAGATTGAAAGGAAGTGAGATATGGCATGTTTATAGAGGTGAAAAGGCCGCCCAAATTTGAATGTGAAGGGACGTGATGGTTGGCTGTTCGAGGCCAATCCAGGCACGACACGTGTCCCTATTGATGGCGGCGTCAGTACTGAAGAGACAGGATGGCAAATCGAGGCGTCGACCGGGCTAGTTTTGAAGACAAGCATGTCAACTAGCCCGGTCACCGTCTTGCAAACTGCGGACCGAAGAAGAGTTACCCCGGTTAGAACAGGTAATCCCAGTCACGCTTGCGCGGACAGAATTAAGGGGCAATTGAGAAGGAAATATATGAGCTGGATTGGGCCGTGGTAATGACCGTGCATATTATGGGCCGAACATGTTGTGAGCCGTGGTGGCTTAGGCTTAGCCGGAGAGGGTTATGCTCGGTAATGGCCCAGGACCATGCTAGGACCAAGCTACTTGGCTTGTTTATGTGGGAACCGAGCTAATTTGGGTAATTTGGCCGAGATAATGGAAGCCGGTCCTGTTCCCATGGTTCGCGCTTCCAGCCCGGCTGGAAAGGTCCTCGGTTTACCAGCTCAGCTAGTTTTCAGCTCGGCTATGCCGGAATGCAACCGAGCTCGGTTGTCGTTGAGCTCAGCGAGCGGAGCGCTCTAGCTTGTTGTGCAACACGGCCGTCGGCAGCCGAGATGATGCAGCCCGGATGCCGAGATCCCGGTAGTGTGGGCTGGCAGTTTGGTTAGGTGATGATCAGCTAGATTTGTGCTGACAGATGGGATATCAGCACCACGTGTCGAGAGACTAATGGGAGTAGATTTGGGGCGCAGAAGGTATATAAGCGAGTCTGCGCCCCCCATGCCTAGGCAGATGAACATTTGGTGAGATATACACTTACACTCAACTCTCTCCTATCTATCTATCCCTGTGTGTGTGGGCTAACTTGATCGTCGGAGGGGTTTTCCGGCCACACACCGCCGGGTAGCTCACTACCGTTATGCTCGCAGGTCGATCGGACAGACAGGAACTTGGAAGAAAGGAGTACGGACTTGCCTGAATATTTGCTCCCCGCACATTACTCAATAAAACTCTACTTACTACTTAATTACATGACTTACTAATTAATAAGACATTACTTCAATAGACTGAAGTTAGTAGTCAATTACACTTTACTCACTACTCAATTTTGATTCACTTACTACTCAATGAATTTCTACTTACTACTTCACTAGACTCCACTTACTACTCAATGAATGCCCACTTATTATTTCATTATACTTCACTCACCACTCAATTTTGATTTCACTTACTACTCAATGGCTTTCCACTTATTACTTAATGAGCTTCCACGTACTATTTCACTAGACTCTACTTATTACTCAATAAGCTTTCCACTTACTATTTCATTATACTTCACTTACTACTCAATTTTAGCTTCACTTACAATCAATGAGCTTCCACTTGCTACTTCACTAGATCTACTTATTAATCATTGAGGCCTCGTTTGGCATGTAACACTTTTAGCCTAAAAGCAAAAAAGTTATCAAAACATTCAAAAAGCCTATAACCTATACCAAAAAGTCAAAGATTTCATTTTCTCTCTACTTTTTGCATATTTTTTCGTAAAAAATAAAAAAAAATTCAAAACATACTAATTTTTTTTACCTCATATTTTAGCCGAAAAAAATCAAAAAGTTACTAAAATAGCATATTCTCAAACGAGACCTAACTTTCCACTTAAGTAAAGTCTAATGAAGTAGAAAGTGAAAACTCATTAAGTAATAACTAAAAGGATTTGGAAAAGATCATATTTTCATTCAATGAATTAAAGCAATACAACTGTATCTCTTTTTATACAAGAACTATAACTATCTACTCAATATACTAACTAACTAACTATGGTTGTTGTTACCCAAAAAGCAACCTAAGAGGGGGGTGAATTAGGTTTCTACAAATTAAAATTAATAATACCCCAACAAAATTAACTACTAGTACAACAAATTATTAACAAGCACAATGATGAATTTAGCAGTAAATGATCAAACAAAATAACAATGAAGTATAACTAACATACAGGATAAATCAAATGATTAGCACATAAATATTAAATAGATATAGCAGTAGTAGGAAAGTAAAGAGATTAGGGAAGATGAGACAAACAGATTTATAGTGGTTCGGCTTCAACCAAGCCTACATCCACTCCTCAAGCTTCACTTGAGATTTTCCACTATCTTCTAGCTTCACAGGGTGCTAGCAACCTTTTCACAGATGGAGCAATCCTTCACAGATTTTACACAGACTTTCTAAGTCAAGAACCCTGAGTGTACTACACTCTTACAAGGTTGAAAAGAAGGTGTTTTTGCTTTCACAGAAAGCTACAATAATTATCTCTCAAAGATAGATATAAAAATGAAGCTCTGGTTTTTCTGTAAATCTCGCACAAGAAAGATGAGTTTAATGCTATAAGGCTCAGTGTATAATTTATGAGAGAGGATGTAAACAAAAATTGAAGAACACTTCTCAGAGAATTTTTCAGAGAATAGATGTGAGTGATTATAGTTCAAAGAATATTTTCTGATTTTTTTATTTTTTTTGTAACTTATTTACATTAGAGGCTTTAGTATATATAATGAAACTTATAACTGTTTATAACTATTGTATTCATTTAAATTTATAGCTGTTTATAACCGTTGTACTTCCATCATTACCAATTTGAATATCTTTCATTCCATCATTACAAATTTGAATATCTTCCATTTGAACCTTTTGAACTGTTGTTGTGCTGAGCTGTTTGAACCTTTGTTTTGGGTTGTTTGAACTCCTAATTTAATCAAATATTAAATACGTTCTAACAACATTTAGGATAAAGGTTTAGGTGAGAAATAATGGGACAAAATAAATTTTGATTCTATTTTTCTTTTTCAAATAAATTAAAATATAATTAAATAAATCATCAAAATAAATTTTGGATTCTATTTTTCTCTTTCGAATAAATTAAAACATAATTAAATAAATCATCAAAATAAATAAATCTAACAATCTCCTCCTTTTTGATGATGGCACACAATGATATTTTGATTTGATTTGGGAGTAAGAAAAGCCCCCCCTCAAGTCATGCTCCCTGAATTCATTTCTAAATACATAGGTTAGCACATGTGTAATAAAAAAGCTTTAATCAATAACATGATATAAGATTAAGATATCAAACTATAAATACATAACATCATATTAGTTTGAAAATAATACTATAGTACATAACATCATATAATTTCTCCCTCTGTGACATTATCAAAAAGAAATCATGGGTCAGAATTTGGAGGAGGATGAGGAGGAAAAGGATAGGGATAAATGGCATCTATACAATTCAAAACATATATATACATATATGCATACACATACAACTCTCCTGCGTCTCTCTTTTTCCTTCGATAAAAGCGTTTGACACGCGACCTCACTTTTGCGTCATTGGCCAACAAAAGCAAGCCTCGATTTGTACTCGCCTCGGCTCCCTCTCCCTCCTTGTCTTCTTCTCTTTTGCCTTCTTCTTAATCACACACTTTTCCATTTTCTTCTTCACCATTCTCTTCTGTCTCTTCTTCACCACTCTCTTCTGTTTCTTCTTCCTCATCGAGAGACAAAAAAAATAAATAAATAAACTGAACGGAGGAGGCAAACCTCAGTCTGTTCACTTCTATTTCTCTGCAACTCATTTCTTTGACACCTCTCACCTCTAATCCATGGCTTCCTCATCCTGTCCCCTCACTCTGTTTCCGGACCTGAACGATCCCATAAGCTCTGCTGGACCAAGTGCCCCTACTCCTACTCTTCCTGTCATTCATCTTCCTAACCTTTCTATGATGCCAATTGAGCAAATCATGGCAGCTCAATCTGACATAGAAGCCAATCATTTTACACTAACGTCCTGTATGGAGACGGAGACGGCAGTCACAAAATTGGCTCACCGATTGCAGAATAGGACGAGTAAGCTCTATCAGGTCAACGCCCGACTCTCTCTGCTCTAGCACATGTACAAGGATGTGCGAGCAGAAATAGGCGCACTGAAGGCCGAAAATAAAGAGCTTAAATGAAAGACCACCTCCATGGCCCGATTTGGAGCAACGTCGTTCTTGGCCTTTGATAGTCAGCGGGGAGTCGTCGCTCTCGATGAAAGCACGGGGGCAGGGGCGTCAAGGGTCGCCCAAGGTGATAAAAAGAAGAAAAAAATGATGGAAGAGATGAGTAAGTAAGATCAGTGTATGGCCGGAAAAAAATGAAGGTTTTTTTTTTTTTTATGTTTATTTTGATCGGCGTGTGGCCGTAAAAAAAAATGAATGGTGTTTTTTTTTTTTTGATTTTTTTATGTAAATATTTGTATTTTGATTTGTTGTTGTGTTTATGTTTAAGTATTGAAAAATGGAATTAAAAGGCAGAGAAAAAAATAAGAAAATTAAGCCCAAACAAAAAATAATAATGAGAGACCAAATTGTTAATGAGTCTATAAGAAACATTTAAGCATGATCTAATTCTCAATTTCTTAGCAAGAGCATACCAATCTCAAGACTATAAGAGACATAACAGTGCATAGATCAAACAAGGTTACCAAGCAAGAGCATAAATATGAAGCTAAAGTTCAAGTCCCTCTTCCTTGAGGAAAATGATCTTCTTCTTACATTATCAACAACTAATCAACTCAAATGTCATGTTGTAAGAATTAAGATACCAAAAGCATAGAGATACCAAAATAATCAGAGATACTAAAACAATCAAGTCTCTTTTTTTCCCTCGATGACATTTTTAACAAAATCAAGTACAATGAGGGAGTATGGTACAACATATAGGATGAAAGAATGTAAGTCTCATTATAGCACAAATAATCATCCATATCAAGGTAGCTCTATGATACCAAAAAAATGATAGCACATAATGATCATACAATTGAAGCTCATACCATTTGACAATAACGGGCAAAAAAAAATAGTAACATGTGAAGGTGCAAGCCCATAAGTTTGATATCAAAAACAGAATAGAAACTGAGGGGATTTTAAAAAATAATCAAGTTTAAATTCTTCCCGTTATTTCATTTGGCAAAATCAATAGGAGATATGATAAATGAAAGCTCATAACTAAAATGTTCTCGTCAATAATATCAAATAGGATGCCAAAATGATACCAACATGCAATCTACGAAGGATACTAATATGCAATCTAGAAGATTTAACAATCATAGTTTAAGCATTATGTAGAATACCAAATATTGCTCATAATAGGTTAAACTCAATATAATCTCATGGAGCTAATGTAATTCCAAAAAAAATGAAGCATGTTTAAGGTATAGCAATCCATATGCCAAGAAAAATCATAAATTTCAATATATACCACACATTTAAGCATAGACATGATTTTTAGGTAAGAGCATCATCAAAGAGTATACATTGCAAATCATATGAAGCATAATCAATTTTTTCATATGAAAGTAATAACAGTATTAGCTCAAGAAATATAAGATAGAATTTTTACCTCAAAAGCTTAAGAGAGTATATGAGGCATACCTTAGGTTCAAGAGATGAAAGCTTTTCAATCTTCAATTTTCTTTCATGAGGAGTTCATCTCAAAAGGGTTTAACAAATATGTTAGCAAAATGATTTCTCCCCCTAAGTTAGTGCTACCATTTTCTATTTTGTGTAAATATAGCATTCATAAAACAATCACTATTACTCAATAAAAATACAACACAAATCATTTCTTATCACAAACTAAAAAAGTGAAAAATAATTCAATGATCAAACAAGAGTTTGGAATGCTATTTTTCAAAATTTTCAAGTTGTAACGCATAGCATAATATGCATAAGAAAATAGTTTTATGCTCTTTGTTTTATTAAGAAATGATGCAACAATCTCATTTAATCACATAACATTATCAAGAGGCATTTTCATCAATTCAATCCACATACTCAAGTGTGATAAAACATTTTACTCAATATGGAACACAACATGAATGTTATAAACAATTAATTCAACAATTTATCAATCAAAAACATTTCATGAGATGTATGCCAATATAATCCATATTCAAAAGATATTCAATAGGATAGATGCAATGTCTTTACAAACGTATGATACTTCTTTTCATTTAGACATTGTTGATGGATCATAATCAAGAAATTTCACAACTTATTCAAATATTCCAATGTAAAGCATATAAGCATGAAATTTTCATATTGAGCATATTCTTGAGATCACAAATGTAGAATTCAAAATATAGATAGTATACATCTCAAAAACATGCTATGACACCAAATTGATTCTACAAAGATATGACTCAAAAATGAATTAATATATTAGTATGAAGTCATATATAAGATGTGAAAAGTATGCTTACAAAAACATTTATCACTTCTTATCTCTTTTTCATAGCAATTGATGACATGATATAAAATATTAATGAATACATGAATCATTCATATTCTAATAGGCATTCATCAAAATAATATAATTCTCATTTTTTAGTTCAATGAATGTCTGAAAGAAACTAGCAGAACATGACTTAACAAACTTAGTACAATTAGGTTATATGGAAGCAATGATTAGACACAACCTATTATACACAAATCACACCTTACAGAATATAGAACTTTAAGCTTAAAGGTGTGTTAGGAGTTATACCTTCATTTACCTCTTTGGAATCTTCCCCCATACATTACCTTTATTGTTCATCTTAGTGATTTTCATTTCATCATTCTTCTTCTTGTAGGAGCTGATTTTGCTCTTTAGATTCAATACTCTTGTTGTGCATTTCCTCTCGAAGTCCTTGGTGTTCTTTGAGATTCCATCTACAAAATATCTTGATTTCTTTCTTGGTACCCATACTTTCTTGGGTCCATGAGGATTAGTCTCAAGAACATTTAATCTCATAAAAGGTTTAGGAGGATCAAAACCAATGCCTACTTTGTCAAAAACACATCTTTTATTTCCAAGAAGCTTGTTGAGGTTTTCTTTTCCTTTTACAAAATTTTCAAGAGTTTTGTTTAAATCCTCAACATTGTTTTTCAAAATGTTTTTCTCATTGGCAATAGACGTAAAGTCATTTTTCAAAGTAGCATTTTCCATTTTTAAAACACCCACATCATTTGAAAGAGAAGTAACTAATTTCTTTAATTTAGAATTCTTAACACAAACGTTTCTAAATATGTCATGTAATTCATTGAAAGCACTTTCAAGTTCTACATAATTAGAAATTACCTCATCTTGAGTGGATTCTTCTTCTCCAAGAGCCATGAGACACAGGTTGGCTACTCCATCATTTTCTCCCCAAAATGGCTTCCTTCTTGCTGCCATCCATCATTGAAAGTTCATGAGCCATGAGTGAGCCTAGGAGTTCTTCAATGCCTAATTTTGTTAGGTCTTTTGCTTCTTGGATAGCTGTAACCTTAGCTTTCCATTCATTTGGCAAAGACCTAAGTATTTTTCTTACAAACTCATCATTAGTATAAGATTTACCAAGAGATTTTAGAGCATTAATAATATTGGAAAATTTATAAAACATCTCAGAAATAAATTCAAATGATTCCATAGTAAAGAGTTCACAATCATAAATAAGCATGTCAATCCGAGACTCTTTTATTTGGCTAGTTCCTTCATAGGTGATTTCAAGTTTATCACAAATCTTTTTAGCAGTAATACACTCGGAAATTCTATTGTACTCATTTGCATCTAATTCACACACAAGAATAAGTTTGGCTTTAGCATTAGCTTGAAGGAGTTTATAATCATGCTCATCAAATTCATCCTCAAGTTTAGACTCACTGATATGGTCTACTACCTTGGTAGGGATTTTAGGACCTTTAGTGATAATGAGCCACAAAGCATAATTGGTAGCTTGAAGATACAAAGTCATTTTTTCTTTCCAATGAATGTAATTATTACCATCAAAGAGAGGTGGCCTATTGCTAGCTTGTCCTACAGCAGAGTAAGTAGAATACATAGTTGCTATGGATAAAAAACTCAGGATTATTAAATCTAAACAAGAGCCCCAGGCTTTGATACTAATTGTTACCTAAAAAGCAACCTAAGAGGGGGGTGAATTAGGTTTCTACAAATTAAAATAAATAATACCCCAGTAAAATTAACTACTAGTACAACAAATTATTAACAAGCACAATGATGAACTTAGCAGTAAATGATCAAGCAAAATAACAATGAAGTATAACTAACATACAGGGTAAATCAAATGATTAGCACATAAATATTAGATAGATATAGCAGTAGTAGGAAAGTAAAGAGATTAGAGAAGAGGAGACAAACAGATTTATAGTGGTTCTGCTTCAACCAAGCCTACATCCACTCCTCAAGCTTCACTTGAGATTTTTCACTATCTTCTAGCTTCATAGGGTGCTAGCTACCTTTTCACAGATGAAGCAATCCTCCACAGATTTTACACAGACTTTCTAAGTCAAGAACACTGAGTGTACTACACTCTTACAAGGTTGAAAAGAAGGTGTTTTTGCTTTCACAGAAAGCTACAATAATTATCTCTCAAAGATAGATATAAAAATGAAACTCTAGTTTTTCTGTAAACCTCACACAGGAAAGATGAGCTTAATGTTATAAGGCTCAGTGTATAATTTCTGAGAGAGGATGTAAACAAAAATTAAAGAACACTTCTCAGCGAATTTTTCAGAAAATAGATGTGAGTGATTATAGATCAAAGAATATTTTCTGATTTTTTTTTTTTTTTTTTGTAACTTGTTTACATTAGAGGCTTTGGTATATATAATGAAACTTATAGCCGTTTATAACCGTTGTACTTCCATCATTACCAATTTGAATATCTTTCATTCCATCATTACAAATTTGAATATCTTCCACTTGAACCTTTTGAACCTACTGCTGTTGTACTGAGCTGTTTGAACCTCTATTTTGGGTTGTTTGAACTCATGATTTAATCAAATATTAAATACATTCTAACAACATTTAGGATAAAGGTTTAGGTGAGAAATAATGGGACAAAATAAATTTTGATTCTATTTTTCTTTTTCAAATAAATTAAAATATAATTAAATAAATCATCAAAATAAATTTTGGATTCTATTTTTCTCTTTCAAATAAATTAAAACATAATTAAATAAATCATCAAAATAAATAAGTTTAACAGTTGTGTTTACATAACTTCCTAACAAATTTGTTCTAACCACCACAAGTGGATTGTAACTGTCTCAACTTCATACACGTGCTCAGCTCTTGAGTGTTAGCAACATATGACTTATATAACTTCTTGACCTGTAGCTAAGGCTTGAGCTGCAACTGGTGCAACTACAACTGGTACAACTGGTGTGACTCTGTCTCTGTTGACTTGAGCTAATCTGTCTCTTTTGGCTTGAGTTGATGTAGCTTAACATGCCCCCTCAAGCTTAGGGGAGCTTGGAGAACCATAAGCTTGGACTGTAAGTACTGAAACCTCTGAGGAGAAAGGGGTTTAGTGAAAATATCAGCTATTTGATCAGAAGCGGAAATGTGAAGAATGTTGAGCTGTTTAGTGGCGACTCTCTCTCTCGAGCATAATGATAATCAACCTTTATATGCTTTGTACGGGCATGGAAAACAGGGGTGAGCAGCGGATATATCGATCCGCCAAAATCGACCGAACCGGACCGATCCGCTGCATTTTGGACGAATGCGTGATGACGAGCGGATGGTTGCAGATTGATTTTCTCCAATCCGCCAATCTGGCAGACGGATGGCGGATTTGAGATTCCTTTGGCCGTAATCGAACCGCCAAACCGCGAGCACCCCTAGTAGTTTATAAGACTTTGTGTTTTCAGTTTGTTTAAATATTCTGTTTGTGTTTTCAATTAAAAAAGAGTTTAAATATTCTGTTGAAAAAAAATTTTCAACTTGAATATCTTTTTTGAATTGAAAAAAATAAACGTATTACTTATCTATATTTTTTTATTTTTAAATCTATCTCTAAAAATATTAAATAGAAAATATGATATATGCTGATTTGTTTTTCTTTTTAAAAACAGATATAGATGTAACAATACAGAGACATACAATCTCTACTACTGCTCTGTTTATGGTTTTGGTGGTTTGAATTGTTTTTATATTTTAAGAACCACAGATTGTAATACTTTATGTGGATGAGGCATGTTGTGATTGTGATATTCTAAAGTTTCAAACTTTCTTACTTTGGATGAGGCATGCAGTGATTGTAATATTTTTTTAATTCATTGACTGTAAAACTTTCTTCTTCTTTTTTTTTTTTTTTTTTTGAGAAAGTGCACAAGTTAAATTATGTTGAAAATTTATAAATTTTAAACCGCCAAACCGATTCGCATCCATCTGCCAAACCGCCAATCCGCTTAATCCACATTCGCCGGATTGGCGGACAGATGCGGATTGATTTTCTCTAATCCGCCAATCTGGCAGACGGATGGCGGATTAGAGGTTCCGTGGCCGCAACCGACCCACGCCCACCCCTAGAAAACAGGATTAGAGGAAAGAGAGATAGCAAAGATATTATCACATCGAAGAGTAGGAGAAGGGACTGCAATGTGAAGATCAAATAAGAGCATAGTAAGCCAACTACGCTCTGCTGCTGTTTGAGCCAAAGCACGATATTCTGCCTCAGTAGAAGAATGGGCTACAATTGGTTGCTTTTTAGCAGACCAAGAGATCAAATTCAAACCAAGGAAAACACAATAGCCAGTTGTAGATCTTCTGTCATAAGAGCTGCCAGCCCAATCAGAATCTGAGTAAGCTTGAAGAATGAGAGGACCAGGACTAAAATGAAGCCCAAGGTTGAGAGTACCTTTAAGATATCTGAGAAGACGTTTAACATGAGCAAAATGACAAACAAAAGGAAGATGCATAAATTGGCAAGCATAGTTCACAGCGAATGAAAGATCAGGACGAGTTATAGTTAAATATTGAAGAGCACCCACAATGCTTCGGTAAAGAATAGGATTAGAAAAAGGAACATCAGGTGAAGATTCAGTTTGTTTAAAGGCTATTGGTGAGGAATAGGATTTACAGTCAGTCATGCCAGCTTTGGCAAGAATCTCAGTGGCATATTTCCGCTAAGAGAAAAAGTATCCATGAGAGGAAAAAGTGACTGAAATACCAAGAAAATAATTGATAGACCCAAGCTCTTTCATGGAAAAAGTAGAATGCATTTGTTGAACAAGCTAATCAATTGAAGAAGAATCATTGCCAGTTAAAAGTATATCATCAACATAGATGAGTAAAATGAGAATAGAAGAAGCTGTTTTCTTAACAAAAAGAGAGAAATCACAGTGACTATATAGAAAGCCTTGAGACTGAAGAAATGTGGAAAAGGTTGAATACCAAGCCCTTGGGGCTTATTTCAGACCATAAAGAAACTTGTGCAATTTACAAACAAGATGAGGAGAAGAGATATCAATGAAGCCTTGAGGCTAGTGCATATAGACTTTTTCCTCAAGAACACCATAGAGAAAAGCATTTGATATATCAAGTTGCTTGATAGGCCATTTTTAAATGGAGTGCCAAGGTTAAAAGAACCCGAACAGTTGGTTGTTTGGCCACATGACTAAATGTCTCATGAAAATCAATCCCCTATGTTTGAAGAAAACCCTTAGCAACCAAACGAGCCTTATATCTAGCAATGGTGCCATCTGAATTTTTCTTGATTCTATACACCCATTTGGAACCAATAGCAGATTTACTAGGAGGTAATGGCACAAGAGACCAGGTGGCCTATTTTTGTAAGGCTTGAAATTCATCCAACATTGCAGCTTGCCATTTAGAAGATTGAGTTGCCTCTTTGTAAGTAGGTGGTTCAATAGCCTTAGTGGAAGCATCAGTGGAAGCCAAGAAACAAGTGGACACAACTTTGGTCTTAGATCTAGTAAGCATAGAATGATGATTCTGAGAAGGTAGACTGAGAGGCAACTCTATAGAAATAGAGGAAATAGGAATAGATGTTGCAGTAGGTGCTGTTAGTGCAGTAGAACTAGGGAGTGGTGAGGCTGCAGCTGAAGGAGTTGCTTTTGTTGGAAAAGCAGAAGTAAGAATTGGAGAACCTGCAGATGCAGGTGTGACAAAAATAGGGACAGGACCAGCTGCAGAAAGAGAAACTATACCAGATGAGACAGAAGGAACAGTAGCAGAGGAAGGAGCTAAGGATATAGAGTGGGAGGTAGGACTAACTGGAGGCCAGAAGAAAGTGTGTAACTGAGGTAAAGTAGGAGCTGGAATAGAAGCACAGAGAGAAAGATCCTGAAATGGAAAAGTAGTTTCATCAAAAAGAACATGTCTAGAAATATACATTTTACCACTGGACACATCAAGACACCTATAACCCTTTGTGGAGGGCTGATAACCAAGAAACACATAAGGAATGGATCTTGGCTGAAGTTTATGTGTAGTATAGGGTCGAAGCCAAGGATAGCATCTATATCCAAAGACTTTTAAAAAATTATAATAAGGAGCATGCTTAAACAGTACTTCAAAAGGAGTTAGATTGTTCAACTTAGGAGTAGGATGCCTGTTAATCAGAAACATAGAAGCAACAAGAACATCAAACCAAAATTTGATGGGAAGAGAAGACTGATGCATGAGAGTGATAGTGGTTTCAATTAAGTGTCTATGTTTCCTCTCAGCCACTCCATTTTGAGCAGGAGTATGTGGACAAGTGAGCTGAACGGTAAGAAAATTCTGAAATTTAGAAGCCAAATATTCTCCCCCATTATCACTTCTCAAAATTTTAAGTTTGGTGTGAAACTATGTTTCCACAAAGGTCTTAAAGTCAACAAACTTGGAGAAACATTCACTCTTGTAAGACAAAGGACATGTCAATTTGCTAAAGTCATCAATGAAAAGAACATAGTATTTATAGTTTGATACAGAAGCAGCAAATGGTCCCTATACATCAGAATGGATAAGAGCTAAAGGTTGATTTACAGATGAATTTGAAAGACTAAATGGCAACCTATGACTCTTAGACACGCAACAATGTGTACACAATTTATTTGAGGCAACAGTAGCAGCCATAATAGGTAAATGATGTTGAGAAACAAGAAAATGCAACTTCTTGGATGAAGGATGTCCTAATCTAGAATGCCAAAGAGAATCATGATGAGCAGGAGTAGGAGTGGAACAATGAAGACAGACAGGTTGGAAAGACAATGAAGAGGCTGAAGCTGGTAGATGGTAAAGACCATAAGAATAGCCTCCTTTATATAGAACCTTCTTGGTAAGCTTGTCCTGTATAACAAAGGAGTCAACATCAAAAGTAATGTGCACTTATTGTCAGCAGTTAATTGGTGAACTGACAGAAGATTGGAAGCAATAGATGGAACATAGAACAATTTGTTAAGTATGAAAGGTATAGTGGGAGTAAGAAGAATGCCATTACTAGTATAATGAATAGGCAAGGTGGAACCATCTCCCACAGTGACTTGATCAGAACCAAGATAAGGTTGGTAAGTATTCAAATTGTTGAGATCATTCGTAAAATGATTTGTAGCAGTAGAATCTAAGAACCAAGTAGAACTGTCTGGTGCATCAGTAGGAGAATTATGAACAGCATTGGTGGATGATGAGGCAGCATAAGCCCTGGGATGAGTCCTTGATACAGAAGAAGAAGGTGAAGATGCTTGAAATATTGAATCTAGTCTATGCCAACACTTCAAGGCTGAATGATTAGGCTTTCCACAAATTTGACATAACAAAGTGTCATGAGCTGAACCTGCCCCTAAAAGTTTGGGTCATAACCGACCGGTAATCAGTTGATTACCTTCGGCCTCAAACAAACATACAAAGTAATTATAGTAATGGGGCCAAAAGCGGAAGTATGCATCAAAAGAATGAGTCCATTGAGCTATACTAATATGAGCAAAATGTAACACAACCATGCCATTTACATGCCCATGCAAAAAGAATATAAGTATCAAGGGAAATTGTGCACAACGTTTACAAACCCAAGACTACATTAATAAAACAAAGTAAAGTCAATATATGAGGTGAGTCAAGAAAAAACTCCATCACGGAGACATGACTCGATTGGGTCTCAAAAAAGATGCCTCCTGAAGCTGACTCTAGGGTTGTACTCCATGCTGCGGATTACCTACATGTGCATTCGTGAAATTGGGTGAGTGAAGCTCAATGAGTAACAATACAGTAAAACATTGTAAATAAATAGTCATAAGATTCTCACAATACTCAAAACCATATAAATAAACGGCCATAGGCCCAATCATGCTTCAAAACAGCCTCGGGCCCAACATATTTCAAAACGACCTCGGGCCCAATATATAGCAAAACGACCTCAGGCCCAATCATATAGCAAAACGGTCTCAGGCCCAATCATATAACAAAACGGCCTGAGGCCCAACCTGAGGCCCAATAATTTAGCACATGTCATATAATATCAATGAAGTTTCATCATTTCCAATCTATTCATAATGTTGGCATCAATCACCGTTCATGGTTCAAGATACGCAATGAACAATGTAAGTATGCTATATTACTACTCACAGTGCGTTTGGTCTTGCGGTGTTGCCTCCGGGACTCGACCTACACAAAAACATGCCACATACACATTCGATAAATCATTTGTTTCAATTCGTACACTTTTCTTTAATTTCTCTCAAGTGCTCAATACTAAACTTCTCTACATGTGAACCATGTACAAAGCATATTCCAAAGATGTACCTTAAATGGCCCTAAATGTTCATGACTTAAATTGGTGTTTCCTACAATGATTTCATATGTTTTTCATTAAACATATCATGTTTACTTATTTAAGAGTCAAGGAAATAGCAAGAAGCGAAAGGAAATTAAGTTAGGATAAGAATTGGCATGAAACGGTTAAAAGAAAAATAAGTAGCCTTCACTAATTTGAGAATATCTATTTGTGTACTTAGAATTTTGGTGTGAGACCATACCATTAGAAACTAGACTTCGAGGACTTGAATTTAGGCTCAAGAATCACTTAAAACGGAATCCGGATGAAGGAGATATGTCTTTTTGAAGTTGGGCTGAACAGGGGATCCGCTCGAGCGGAAATCTTCACCGCTCGTGCGGCCCAAATCCGCTTGAGCGGAAAAACCGGCCGCTTGAGCGCCCAAGGAGCAGAATCAAAACTTATTTTTTTCTTTATGCTCTGCTCATGCGGTGCCCATGGCCGCTCGTGCGGTCTGGGCAACCTCAAACAGTCCGAAAATGGCCAAAAAATGCCAAACCTTCCAACTCATTTCCAAGCTCAAATTTATGTAAAAACAACTCAAAAACATGATATCTAAGCATGATACAAGTGTAATTCTACATTAAACATACTAATCTTGCATCAACAACAATTCCATGGTCTCATCTTTTTCCCATATTCATACATTACATAAACAAATTCAACATACATAATCCATGAGCAATCTTCCAACAAATCTTGTTTTCATGAATGATCAAGGGTTTGTTTCATGGGTCAATCACAAGAGTGAACTTAAATCAAACAAAGATGGAGAGATTAGTGTTCAATTTCATGCTTTAAGCTCAAACCACCATATAACTCAAAACCCTGGCTCAAATCCCAATTTCTTCTTGATTTCTTGCCAAAGATGAGTTAGAATCAAAGTTTGTGAGTAGTTTTCCATACCTTAGTTCCAATCTATGGTTTGCCCCTTGATTTCTTTTAAATCTCTAGCTTTCTCCTCTTCTTCTCTCTCTAACTCACACTCTAGGGCTCTCAAGCAACAATGAAGAACTAAAGGCAAAACACACATATATGACCCAACTCACAAAACATTAATTAATCATTACGAATCGAAATTTTTCAAACTCTCACTAAAGGCTCTAAAAATCATGCTAATCATAAGTACGAAGTCGGTTTTTGATTATCACGTCTCTACGGCTCTCAATTTCAGTCCAAAGTTCCAATTGCAACCCATATTCCTATTTTCCATAAATATTTTTTCCAAATTCACATATTTCCATACTTAAACTTGCAAATTCATGCCAAACATATAATCACATACATAATTAAGCATAGTACGGGTTGGGTTATCACACAAAGAGCCAACAGAGGACTGATGTGGAGATTGATAGCCAACAAAGGACTGATATGGAGATTAATATTGATGTGGAGACTGAAATTGAGGAGATGTTCTGTCTCCACCTTTGTTCTGTGAAAATCTATTGCCATTATTTCGACCTCTATATGAACCATGACCTCGATATCCTCTTCTCTGAGATCCTTTGAAACCTCTATAATTCCCTCGAGTAGCAGCATAAACAAAAGGAAGATCAGATGCACGAGTTTGCTTGAGAGAGGTTTCAATATGAATGGATTCTGAACACAGTAGAGCAGATAAGGTAGTAATAGAAATAGGATCAGATCTTGATCGAATAGTAGTTTTGAAAGCATTATATTCATCAGGTAAACCATTTAAGGTGAGTAAAACTAAATCTTCATCTTCAATTGGTGAACCAGCCAAACTCAACTGATCAGAAACAATCTTGATTTGATTCAAATAGTCTTCCATAGTCAGATTTTTCTTTGTCATATGATTGAGTTTGTTCTTTAGCTGATGGATATGAGATCGAGAAAGAGATGTAAATCGAGCAGCTAGTGTATTCCATACCTCTGAACTTGTACCACAGTGCAAAACAGAAGTGAAGATGGATGATGAAAGTGTAACAGCAATACAACTCAATAAATGTGCATCAATGGTGATCCAATGAGTAAATGCTGGATTCGGAACAGAATTACCATGTGCATCATTGATTATAGATGAAGAACAGAGTACAGAACCATCAACAAAGCCTATAAGCTTTGTAGCTCTCAGGATATTCTAAAACTGACTCTTCCAAATGATATAATTTGTAGAATCAAGTTTGATTGGAACAAAGGAGTTCAGATTGGAAATAAGAAGAGTGAGATTCGAAGGTAACATAGAGATATTTGAAGAACCTGTAACAGAGACTGAATCTACCATTCTTACAGTAGCTTCTTGCAGATTTGCTGCCATTACTGTATGTTGTTAAAAATACAATGCTCGGAGGAGCTCACAAGGCTTTGATACCATGAAAGGATTTGGAAAAGATCATATTCTTATTCAATGAATTAAAGTAACACAACTGTATCTCTTTTTATACAAGAACTTTAGCTACCTAACTCAATATACTAACTAACTATGGTTGTGTTTACATAACTTCTTAACATATTTGTTCTAACCACCACAAGTGGATTGTAACTGTCTCAACTTCATACACGTGCTCAGCTCTTGAGTGTTAGCAACAAATGGCTTGTATAACTTCTTGACCTGTAGCTGAGGCTTGAGCTGCAACTGGTGCAACTGCAACTGGTGTGACACTGTCTCTTTTGGCTTGAGTTGATCTGTCTCTTTTGGCTTGAGCTGATGTAGCTTAACAGTAACTACAATTTAATTGAGTAGTAAATGAAATCTAATGAAATAATAGGTGGAGTCTTATTAACTAATTGTAATATCACTTTACCATTTGGTATAATCTAATTAATTTTATTATACTTACTCATTCTAATTCTAATGTTTTATTATGTGATAAGAAAAATTAAATCTGATGGAATAATAAGTGAAGCCTCATTTGGTAGCAAGTGAGGTTTAAATGAGTGAATCAAGACTAACGGAATAATAAGTAGGATTTCATTAAGTAAAGCATTGATAAACTAGTGAACTAAAATTCCAATAATCCAAACAAATTATACAATAATAATTTAACAAGGCAATAAATACTAAAAAAAATAACATCATCTAAAATACAAAATCTCTTATAAATTCATTTTTAGCAATGACATGGGTAAGTCCATGAAGATTATAGCCCACCATTTAGGGCCCAATACATATCTCAAATACTAAAGCCCAACACTACTGAAGCCCCACGTAGCAATAAGAACCAATGGCATCAAGACACATGGCAAGAGAAAGACAAGCCACATCAGCAGACAAAGATCTACAAAGTTATTACTACGGCACATCGCCATTAATGAGGCCCCTTACAGCATTTATTGCGATAACCCCTCTCCGTCGAGACAGAACGCCTTTACCATGGACAAGGCAAGCTAGAGCATAGACTTTCGGCCAAGGTGACAGGTCGGAAGGGGCAACGAAATGATTACCAGAGGATATAAGCAAACGTTGAAGACAGGAAGAAGGTTAAGCTTTTCTATCTCTAATCCATCCATATACTCCAATTCTCTTTCTAACTTGCCCGTCGGAGGGTTCGCTGGGAGACTCTTCGTTCCCTGTTGAACTCTTGTGCAGGTTCTCTGGTGGGCCTGGCCATTCGAACATAGGCTTGAGGAGCGTGGATCAGTCCGACCCATTCCACTTGGAACGAACTGTATCATCAGTTGGCGCTGTCTGTGGGAAGGTTTTTCTTCTGCACGCCAGTTGTGTTCATTGTCGCCGGAGACCCTCTCCTCATAACCCCCTCCTACCACCTGTGAAGATGGATGGTCACAACTAGATCCATGGCTTCTCACCCCAATGTTGTCGACCATCAAGCTGACCCTCCCAATCCAAACAACCCACCACCGTATTTCACCGAGCTCACCAACAGCATTGACCGCCTGGCCGAGCAAAACCAAGCCCTGATTGATGCTCTACTCCAAAGAAACCTTCCTATGCCTCTTTCACCACCTCCAGATATCCTACCCAACCAAGAACGAGCCCCGAGCCACACTATCCAACAGCCTAATCCACCCAACTTGGAAGGCTTGCGACCCCCTCCCCCAGATATAAATCCACCACCCCGAGCCCCATATCCATCAATCCCAGCACCAACCCCTGAAGGAGAGGCCAGCAGCGTCCAGCCCCCGCTGCCCTCCGGTGGTGACAACATTCCCCTCTGGGATGTAGAACTCCAAGCCATGTAGCTCCACCTCCAAGGAGTCATACAAAACATACAGCATAAACCCTCCACCACAGCCAACTCACCATTCGTCGCCTCCATCCGGGACAAACCTCTACCCCCCAAGTTCAAAATGCCCACCATCGAGTCTTTTGACGGTACGACGGATCCAGTCGACCACTTGGAGACCTACAGAACCCTCATGATCCTCCATGCATTCCCTGACGAAATCATGTGTCGGGCTTTCCCCGTGACACTCAAAGGGTCGGCTCGACTTTGGTTTAGTCAATTGCCAGCAGACTCTGTCTCCACTTTCCAACACCTCAGTGACTCCTTCCTCAGCCATTTCATTGGAGCCCAGCACCAGAGGCGTCCGGCAACCCAACTCCTCAACATCCGTCAGACCGAGGGGGAGTCGCTGTGCAGTTTCGTTACCCGCTTCAATACCGAAGCCTTGCAGGTAGTGGAAAACGATGACAAGGTCATCCTTACGGCTTTCATGGCCAGCCTACGGTCGTCTGACTTTCTTTTTTCCCTCTCTAAAAACCCCCTGACCTCCATGGCAACCCTACTCTCCAAAGCTCAAAAATACATGAACGCTGAAGATTCCCTAGTAGCCCGACAAGATCCTATAGCCAAAAACCCGACCAGTAGGGAGAAGAGAAAGGATGCAGAAACCAAAAATACCCAGTATAATAACCCAACAAGTCAGTATACCGACCGACCCCCCCAAGCCGACCGGTCGGCACCAGCCCGACCGCCCGACCGGTTCGAGCGGTACACCCCCCTCAATTCTCCCATGGAACAAGTCCTCAATCAGATCCAGTGGGACTACCCCCTAAAATGGCCCCAACCATCACGAACCTCTTCCAATCGGAGAGACCAGTCCAAATATTACCGTTTTCACCAAGACCACGGCCATAATACCGAGGAGTGTGTCAACCTCAAAGATCAGGTCGAGGGCTTGATTCGTCAAGGACGTCTCAGTAGATTCACGGATACTCGCCTTCAGCAGAGGCAACGGACTGAACCCATCGGAAACAACCGCCGGCGCACCCCTCCCCGACAACCAGCACAACCTAACCAAGGTCATGATCACCCTCCACAGCAGCCTCGGGCACAAGGTAACCCCGCCCCACCTGTTGGAGAAATCAGAGTTATTTCCTACGGGTTTGCTTGTGGAGGACCATCCCACTCGGCTCAGCAGGCAAAACTCAAGAAAATAAGGCAAGGCTCAGACAAAGAAGTTGTCACATTGGACCGACCCCCCAAACAGCCCAGGCAGTGGACTGAGCCTATCACCTTTACGGACGCCGACTGCACAGGTATCCGTTACCCCCATGACGACCCTCTCGTCATGTTCACTCTCCTCTCCAATTACAAGGTCAGACGGGTTCTCGTCGACAATGGCAGTTCTTCAGACATCATCTTCCTCAATTGCTTCCGCCAACTCAAGATCGGGGAAGAAAGTCTGTCTCCTCTCCAAACCCCTTTAGTCGGTTTCACTGGCGACCGGGTGACTTCCATCGGCTCCATCGATCTTCCCATCACAATCGGCGAGTACCCGCGGCAGACCACAAAGTTGCTCACCTTCCTTGTTGTTGACTGCCCTTCTGCCTACAACATCATCCTTGGTCGCACCGCCCTAAACGCTTTCCAAGCTATCACATTCACTTATCACCTTGCCATCAAGTTCCCCACCGATCTTTGGGTCGAGACAGTGAGGGGAGAGTAGACCGTGGCCAGAGAATGCTATGTCGCCTCACTTAAAGAAGTCAAGTTGAAGAAGGTTATGATCATTGAAGGACTTGACGTCAGAGATGAGGACGAGCTGGTTAGGGGGGAACCAGTGAAAGAACTTATCGAGGTCCTCATCGATCCCAACAACCTGGCCAAAACCGCCAAGATTGGCAGCCAACTATCCCCCCAAGCCAAGGCCGACCTCACCGCCCTCCTAATTGAACACAACGATGTGTTTGCCTGGACTCACTCCGATATGCCGGGTATTGACCCCTCCTTCATCAGCCACCATCTCAGCATTGAGCCCCATTTCCGACCTATCTGCCAGAAGCAGCGCATTTTTCACTCGGAGCGCAATAACCTTATTGTTTCTGAAGTAGATAAGCTCCTTGAGGCACAGTTTATCACAAATGTGGACTACCCCAGATAGCTGTCGAATGTGGTTCTGGTTCATAAAAATAATGGTAAATGGCGACTCTATACCTCAACCAAGCTTGCCCCAAAGACAGCTATCCTCTCCCTCGCATAGATCTGCTGGTTGACGCCACGGCCGATCATCAAATGCTCAGTTTCATGGATGCCTTCTCTAGATACAACCAAATCCTGATGCACCTGTCTGACCAGGAACACACCTCCTTCATCACCGACCGAGGCACCTACCATTACCGTGTGATGCCATTTGGGTTGAAGAATACCGGGGCCACTTACCAACGGTTGGTCAATGCTGTCTTCCATCATCAGATAAGCCGTAACATGGAAGTATATGTCGACGACATGCTGGTCAAGAGCAAGCTCTCCACTGATTATCTGGCCGACCTGCGAGAAACCTTCACCACCCTGCGAAAGTACCAAATAAATCTCAATCCAGAGAAATGCGCCTTTGGCGTAGGATCTGGGAAGTTTTTGGGTTTTATGGTTAGTCAGCGGGGCATTAAAGCTAACCCCGAAAAGATCAAGGCCTTAATCGAAATGCAGTCACCTAGAACGGTTAAGGAGGTTCAGAGGCTTACTAGCCGAGTGGCCGCCCTCAACCGCTTCATTTCCCGAGCAACGGATAAGTGCCTCCCCTTTTTCAAAGTTCTTCGGCAAACTTTTGAATGGACGGTAGAATCCGAAGAGGCCTTTCAGCAGTTGAAACAGTGCATGGCTAACCCCCCATACTTTCTCAAGCAATCACGGGTGAACCCCTTTTCCTCTATCTAGCCGTGTCAAACACTGCAGTCAGTGCAGCACTCATCAGGGAAGACAGCTCTGTCCAACGACTGGTCTACTACATCAGTCGGGCTCTTAGGGGGTAGAATAGAACTACCCATTGTTAGAAAAAATGTCCTTGGCCTTGGTCACCGCCTCCAGACGACTCCACCCTTACTTCCAAGCCCATTCTATAGTAGTCCTCACTGACCAACCATTGAAGAAGATAATGCAACAACCGAAACTTTCCGGCAGACTTATGCAATGGTCGGTCGAGCTTAGCCAATTTGACATCTCCTACCGGCCTCGAACGGCGATTAAAGGGCAGGCTATTGCCGATTTCATTCTGGAATTTACTAGTCCCACTCCAACCACAGCTCCTCCGCCCCCGCCACCCCCTACCGAGTCAAAAGACCCCTATTCTTGGACTCTCAACGTCGACGGATCATCCCGCAAAGAAGGCAGCGGGGCTGGTCTCATCCTCACCGCCCCCGAGGGTGGTTATTTCAAGTGTGCTCTCCGGTTCTTGTTCGATGCAAGCAATAATGAGGCTGAATATGAGGCATTGATAACAGGTCTCCGCCTAGCCCGAGACATTGGTGTCAGCCACATCCGGGTGTTCAGCGATTCCCAGCTTATTGTCAGACAAATTATGGGGGAATTCGATGCCAAGGAAGACACACTGCGAGCTTATAGGGATATTACACTCCCCCTTGCTCGACTCTTCAACACCTTCCACATCAGGTACATCCCTCGGACGGAAAACTCCAAGGTAGATGAAATGGCCCAGTTGGCTTTGGCAGACCAGTCAGACCTCAACCACGGTGTCCGCCTCGAGTACCTAGCCCACCCAGCCATTTCCCCAAACCAGCAACAAGTCTACTTCCTCCAAAATAAACCCATTCCTTGGGCGGCCGACATCTTTTTATTTCTGAGAACAGGGGAACTACTAGCCGACAAACAGCAGGCCGCCAAAGTAAGGGCCCGGTCGTCCAACTACATTCTCGTCAGCGGCCTCTTGTACAAACGTGGCTTTTCACGCCCGTATCTGCGATGCCTTAATCCAGCTCAAGCAACCTACGTGATGAGGGAAGTCCATGAGGGTATCTGTGGTAATCATTCGGTCCCTAGCCCGGTCCCTAGCCCACAAAATACTTCGCATTGGTTATTTCTGGCCTACTCTCAATCAGGATGCGACTGACTTTGTGCTCAAATGTGATAAGTGCCAACGTTTTGCCAACATCCCCCATGCTCCTCCTTCAGAATTGATCACACTTTGCAGTCCCTACCCATTCGTCAAATGAGGGATCGACCTAGTTGGCCCATTGCCCACTGGCTGAGGCCAAACCAAATTCGCCATCGTCGCCATCGATTACTTCACTAAATGGGTGGAGGCAGAACCCCTTCCCACAATTACTGAGCGGAACACAACCAGATTCATCTGGCAGTCGATCATCTGCAGATTTGGCATCCCTCAAGCCATCGTGTCCGACAACGGCAAACAATTCGACAACGCCAAGTTTTGGAAATTCTGTGCAGAACTTCAAATCCAGCCATATTTCTCTTTCCCAGGCCATCTCCAAGCCAATGGCCAAGTTGAAGTTACCAAACGTTCTCTTCTCAAGATTATCAAAACTAAGCTGGAAGCTGCTAAGGGACTCTGGGCTGAGGAATTACTAAATGTACTCTAGGCCTACCGCACTACCGCTCGAACCCCCACTAGGGAGACCCCTTTTCGCTTAACATACGGCGCTGAGGCGGTCATCCCAGTGGAAATCGGTCTGCCTACCCCAAGAATTCTACATCCTCATCCAGAACTAACTGAAGAGCTGCGTCGGGCAGACCTAGATCTAATCGAAGAGCTCTGAGAAACCACTGCTGTCAGACGAGCCTCATACCAACAGAAGATGAGAACACATTACAACCGCAAAGTCCGACCAAGGGAGTTCGCCGTGGGGGACCTTGTTTTGCGCGAAGTAACCCTCACCACCAAGAATCCAGCTGAGGGCAAACTGGCAGTCAAATGGGAAGGACCTTACGTTGTTAAAGCCAGACCTCGTCCGGGCACTTACCGACTTCAGGACATGGAGGGCCGAGATCTCCCCCACCCATGGAACGCCGAGCACTTGAAGCGCTATTTTTAATAAAAGTTCAATCCCTGTATCAATCTTTTGCTGTATTTCCTTTTTGACAATTTACGCACTTCATTGTTCTCATTCTCCTCTCATGTGATGTAACTCTCTGATCAAATGGGCTACACTTTAATGACAACAAGCTTATATATCAGTTATCTATGTAGTATTTCAATAACACTTTGATTGCAGCCTCAGCAAGATTGAGCCACTTAAAGCCTTAGCCAAACTGAGTATGAAAAGCCTCAGCCAGACTGAGCACGAAGAGCTCAGCCAGACTGAGTTAACTTAAAGTCTCAGCCAGACTAAGCACGAAGAGCTCAGCCAGACTGAGTTAACTTAAAGCCTCAGCCAGACTGAGTACGAAAAGCTCAGCTAGACTGAGTTAACTTAAAGCCTCAGCCAGACTGAGTATGAAGAGCTCAGCCAGACTGAGCATGAAAAGCCTCAGCCCGACTGAGCATGAAGAACTCAGCCAGATCGAGCATGAAAAGCCTCAACCAGACTGAGCAGGAAGAGCTCAGCCAGACTGAGTTACTTAAAGCCTCAGCCAGACTGAGCATAGAGAGCTCGGCCAGACTGAGCTACTTAAAGCCACTGAGTTACTTGAAGAGTCAGTTAACCATAGCTTAACCTAAACTGAGCACGAATGAAGAGTTCGGTCAAGGCCATTCGTGCAAACTTCATGGTTGTGGCATAGTGGCCATACTTAGTCAAATTCCAGGTCCATGTTTTTACACCTCTCAACACTCTTTACATTTAAATTCAGAACTTCGCGTTTTCAACATTCTAAGATTTTACACTTCACTCTGCGTTGAGGTTTTCTTACAATTTAAACTTCACAACAATTTATACGCAAGTCCTGTGTAAGTCACTACTTTCATTCTTTGCAGATCCTCAAACAATACAGACAATCGCGTAAAAACACAAACACAACTCATAATTTTATTCATTCACAAGCTTATACATAAGTTTATTACAGCAATTCAAAAAAAAAACAAAACAAAACAAAACAACCAAAACTCTGAGTACAAATTTTGTCCACTTCAATCATTCTTCTTCACTTGAGACGAGGTCTTCTTCTTCAACACCCTCGTCTAAGGGGGTCTGGGCCACGTCGTCTTCATCAATCTTCACACTGCTGAAGTCCAAGTCTGGGAACAGCCCTTCTGTTTTACGCTTAAACATCTTCCAGCCGCTGTCCCAGAACTCAGCCATCTCGTGTTTGTAGAAGTCCGAACGCTGGAAGTTCTGGATTACTTCTTCTTCACTCCTGCTCCCAGCGGTCTCTCCCGACAGGCCAGCCCCTCCAGACCCCTCCCTTTCCAAGTTGCTGGCGATTGCGGCATCGATAGCCATTTGAAAATCAGCAGACCCCTTGAACTGTTCTACTGCCGTGACGCATAAATCGGGGTATGCTACCCTCTCAGAGGCTGACTTGATCTTCTCTTCCTCCAACTCCTTCTCTAGCCTCGCCTTCTCCGCCGCCGCCTTGGTGCGCTCGTCTGCTAGATCCCGCTCTAACTCAGTGATCTTTAGGTCTGCTTCTTCCTTTTCTTTGACCCATTGAGCACGCAGATCTTCATTGCTAGTCATGGCCTCTTCGAACCAATCGTTCGCGACGGTGCAGGCTCTCTGGACCTCTTCTAGCTTCTTCTGCTCGCTAGCCAGCTAGAACTCGAGCGACACCACCTTGCAGCGTTCTGTCTCCAGCTCCAACCTGGTCGTAAACAGCTCAGCATTGGCTCGGTCGGCTGAATACCCCTGTACCATCGCCAACACTTGCATCTTCTTCGCCTTCTGGGCCTCTTCCAACCCCCTAGCACATGCACTTTGCGCGGCCTTCCGCCACCCTGCAGTCTCCCTCCTTAAACTCTCAAGTTAGGCCTCCACCCCCTCTAACTTTGCCGCCAACGGTCCCACTTCGCCTTTTGCAGCCGCTGCCTTTCTCAAAAGGGCCCCTGCTAAGGAGGTCGCCTCCATTTGGGTATAACACAACCCCCTCAGCAGCTCAGCCTCAGTAAAACTCTCCACCGAGTGCACGGCTGCGTCTTCCACTACTCGCAAGAGGTGATCTGCAACAGCCCTGGCCTCTATCCCTTCTCCCCTCAGCCGCCCAGACACGGCTGGGACATGGTAAAAAGCGGTCTTCAACCTGGCCCCCTCTCCTTCTCCTTGGGACGCAGGAGCGTCCTTGGGTTGCTGTTCCACCCCCTCCACAGGGTCAGTCACACCAACCTCCACTCGCTCTCCAGGGGTGGTCGCCCCACTCTCCACCCCCTTTGCTGTTTCCCCCAACCCCACTTCGGGGATCTCCTCCGCCGTCACCTCCTTCCTCCTCTTCAGGGCTGGCCCCTCCTCCCTTTCCCTTACCCTTCTCTTCTTCTTCTCCACAGCCTCCACCTCCTTGTTGGCCCTTTCCTTCAAAGGATCAATTGGGGGCGGTCGTGGCTCAAATCCACCCAAGTCCTTTTCCCCCAGCGGTTTTGGGCGTAGTCAGATCCTCTCCTTCGCAATCGGCTTCGGCGGCCGGTCTGCCTGTGACTCTTTGAATTTACTGGCCTTGGCGAAAATGCTCCTATCCTCCGCTTCTTGCGCTTCCCTTTTCGCCTCTAATTCCGCCGGTTCTAGGTCTCCACCGGTCCGCTGAGGGCCCAACCCTGTGGCAAACAAGGCTAACGGCTGAACGAGCTCGTCCCATTTGGCGCCCTCCTTCTCCCTCCATGCCTTTACCTTCTTCACCCTCTCCTCAGCTGCTGCCCCCAGTTTTGGCTCCACAGACTTGGTGGGCACTCTCCACACCGTGCGCACTCCAACTCCCTCGTTTGCGGACACGTAGAACCACCGCGGCCTCCACCCCTTTATTGATGACGACAACCCCGCCACTAGGCCCTTCCCTGCCGCCGCCTGCAAAGTGACCCAAGTTTCTTGCTACCCCGAGACCTTGTAGTACGCAAAAAACTCGTCCACCGTCATAGCCGCCCCCTCGTTCGCCCTCGGCCATGCGCTTGCACAGGCTAGTACAATCTTCCACGCGTTGGGCATTAGTTGACCCGGTGCCACTTCCAACCAGTTTAGGACATCCACTACCACCTGTGGGAGCAATAACCTCAACCCTCCCTTCAACGCCTCATCATAGAGGGCAAACTCCCCCGGTCAGGCGTCAGATGGCCTCTCATTCGTTGTCGGTAGCTTTAACTCTATTTCTGCGGGAATTTGGTATTTCTCGCGTATACCCACCAACTCCTCTGTGGTAACGGTCGACTTGTCGGCCTTCGTATGCTAGTGATCTGGCTCAACTTGGTTGATTGGCCGCGCAGCCGCTATCATTGTGGACGAACGAGGTTGCCCCACCGGCTCTCCCGCGCTTCCCACTCGCCGCTCCGTACGGTATTGTTCCGCCAAATTTACCGCATCATCATCACCCAATGGATCAACCCTTGCTTCCTTTTGGGCCATCTCTCTCGTGTGTCTGCGAATAGCTTTGGATGCGGGTACAAGCAAATTCACAAAGTGTTGCAGGGGTGTATCACTAGCAACGAAGGAGTTTACACTTGGAATGTTTTTATTTTTTGCAAAAAAGTAGGTAAAGCGAATAATACCAAAGGCCCAAGGCTTGCCCGTATTCCAAGGGTCATAATTAAATTCCGCCAGTTTGAAAATTTTCAAAAATCTGCCAAAACTGTCTTTCAACACCCTATAATGACCTATCGTTTCACTTCTTGCCCAACGCCTAACCTTCCCCACTACGAGATTCTGCCACGTGTACGATCACGATCCACTGCCTCTTTCCCCTTCCCTGTCTATTCCACTTCACTTCAACATGTGCCCCGCCGCCTCTCGAGCCCCGCGCCACACCACCCACCCTTCGCGGTCGGCCCTCCTCATGGTCGGTCCCTCCACTCGGCCACCCTTCGCGGTCGACCCTCCTCATGGTTGATCCCTCCACTCGGCCACCCTTCGCGGTCGGCCCTCCTCATGGTCGGTCCCTCCACTCGGCCACCCTTTGTGGTCGGCCCTCCCCATGGTCGGTCCCTCCTCTTGGTCGGCCTTCACCCTGCCGGTCTCTCACAACTCTCATTTTCTTCATTATTCCCTTCGTTGGACTAAAGCTGCACTCGAGAATGGGGGACTACTGACATGGGTAAGTCCATGAAGATTATAGCCCACCATTTAGGGCCCAATACATATCTCAAATACTAAAGCCCAACACTGTTGAAGCCCCACGTAGCAATAAGAACCAATGGCATCAAGACACATGGCAAGAGAAGGGCAAGCCACATCAGCAGACAAAGATCTGCAAAGTCATTGCTACGGCACATCGCCATTAATGAGGCCCCTTACAGTATTTATTGCGATAACCCCTCTCCGTCGGGGACAGAATGCCTTCACCATGGACAAAGCAAGCTAGAGCATAGACTTTCGACCAAGGTGACAGGTCAGAAGGGACAACGAAATGATTACCAAAGGATATAAGCAAACGTTGAAGATAGGAAGAAGGTTAAGCTTTTCTATCTCTAATCCATCCATATACTCCATTTCTCTTTCTAACTTGCCCGTCGGAGGCTTCGCTGGGGGACTCCTCGTTCCCTGTTGAACTCTTGTACAGGTTCTCTAGTGGGCCTGGCCATTCGAACATAGGCTTGAGGAGCGTGGATCAGTCCGACCTGTTCCACTTGGAACGAACTGTATCATCAAGCAATATTATGCACTCAAGAAAAAAAAAATCCAAAACTCAAATATATGAAAATGTCTGAACCATATCTTTTACCCATATCCAAAATTCAGTGTTGAAGAACAAGAATCAACAGCGATACAATATCTTTTACTAACAAAATTATCCATAACTATCTTTTATAGTCCAGCTTATCTTTTATTGTTCAATTTAACTAACATAACTCTAGGGTTGTATTTATAATTTTTGGTTTTCTTGGAATGATAATAAAAAATGGACTAACTATGAAACCCTTTTGTGGAGCATTAAGGAATGGAGAGAGAGAAAAAAGAAAGAGTAAAGAGAAAGAGTAATCTGTGGAGCATAAGAAATGGAGACAGCTAGGTGTGTAAAAATGGCCCACGGCCTGTGGGTGGCCTGAAGCCCATCATCTGCCCGAGGTGGGCCCCACCCGGTTAGGCCCAGACCTGAGCCCAACCCGAGTCCCTGGGCCTGGACCGTTATTTTAAAGCCAAGCTCGGCTTGTAGCCCGACCCATCGGCCTGCTCAAGGCCCACTCAAAGCTCGACTTGAAGCTTAGTGTCGTTTTTAGTGGAAAATAATAAAATTTTGGTGGAAAAAATAAAAAAAAATGTTCAGGCCCACCAGCCCACCCAAGGCTCGAATATCCCTTGGGCCTTAGCCTAATTCTTTGGCCCATAGACTGACCCAGCCCAACCTGAATTTTGTCAGGAGCCTACAAGGCTCGACATGGGTTGGGCCGGGCTAAATTTACACCCCTAGAGATAGCAAAGAGAGAGACAGAGGTATGTACCACCAGCGAAGAGCAATGCCGGTAACGAGCGAAGAGCGGCCGCAGCGATGAGCGAAGAGCAACGGCGGTGGCTTGGTGGTAGCAAGGCTAGTGGCGACGATTGGGGAAACGAAGAGCAACATACGATGAATGAAATGAGATGGATTGGGAGTGTGAATTAGGTTTAATGAGAATTGATTGTGTGTGTGTGAGTGTGTGTACAATTAGTTTGATAGATTTAATCCAAGGGTTGAAATGTGACCTGGTATATGTAGCGATCCCAACTTTGACCCGGTTAACTTATGGGGGTCGAGCTGCCCGATCAGCCTGCCGAAAGCAAAAATGCAAAATGCATTCGAAATTGCTTACGGGAAAGTGTATTTCATGCTCGAGCGGACCATGTTATATCAATCCGTAAGGGGAGATTTTAGATCACTTTTTCAGTTCTCTCTCTCTCCAAAACTCTCCAAAATTTCCAGATCTAAAGCTTCTTTCTCTAGAAGTCATCTTCTATTTTTTATTCCTCCAAATCCGTTAGGAGTTAGACCAAAGTTCTTCATCAAAGTTGTGTAACTTCTCGAGGGCTTCATTGTGTGCGGTGGAGATCGAGTTTCGACACCGTAAATTTTGGGGTTTCACCTCATTTCTTTTTCAAAACTTGAGGTAGGGATTTTCTTAGAGTTATATATCTATTTTTGCAAGATCTATATGATTTTCAAAATCATCTTTCGATAGCTTTGAAAATTAATTGTTGATTCAAGAAGTTGAGCGATTTTGAAAGTGGGTTTGTCTCTTGTTCTTTTAAAATGATCTTATGGGTTTTGATCTTCATTAATTGAAGAAAAAATGATTTTAGAAAGTTTTCTTTCAAAAGATTTGAGTTGCATAGTTTTGGTGAGAAAACTTAAAATTTGGGATTTTTTTTTTAGAGACTGAAAATCCATGAATGATATTGCTATATTTATTTTGTGTGTCAAAATAAATGGATGTTTGGAAAATTTCTTACTTATATTTATACAAATGATGAATTTCAGGGAATATGAGAATTATTGTTCATTTTGAAAATTATTATTCAAAACGTTGAAATAATTTTGAAATGACTAATTGTTGAGGATACTTGAGAAGAGGGAATTGTGTTATTCCTTGGATGATGAATTGGAATAAAAGTATTTATATTCATCTTGTGTTATTGGCATATCAATTCATTTGATTACATTAAACTTTGAAAGTTGATTTGAAAACTTGGATTGAGAAAAGAATGTTGAGAAACAAGTTTTCATGGAATGGTTTTGGGGTAAATACGGTGGTAAGTCTTGAAAGGCGATGTAGATTATAGGTGTCGAGCCTTCTAGTTAATACTGGTAAAAATAACATATTACAGGTGTCGAGCCTTCCAGTTAATACTGGTAAAAATGACAAATTGGTAATACTTGTATAGTCTACTTGCAGACACCGACCTAGGGATTACCAGAGTCGTATTTACCGCTCTTGAAATGAATTGTTAAGTTTTGAAGAATTGAAATTCCATGACATCATTGAGCATGATGGTTTTCAAAGATGAAGATGTTATTTCCTTTCAAAGAACATAGTATGGCATGTGCATTTCATCTCTTGAGACTTGTATAAAATGTATATACTTTGTTAAGGATTTCCTACTGGGCTTTATGCTCAACCTATGGGATTTTTGTGCAGGAAAAGATGTGATGATGCCGCCTAACTAAAGGCGAGGAAATGTGTGTTGAGAGTACGAGACTCTCATTTTGCTGTAACTTTGTGTGTAAGGCAAGGGCTGTATGTGTGTGAGTTTGAATAACCGTTTTGTGTAACCAGGCTCAAGCCTTGGAAGCTTGTAAACCCTTGGGGGCATTTGTTTGTTTATTTATTTGTTGTTGGATTAACGTATTGTTGCATGAAGAACCATTGTATCATGTAATGTAAGTTTGGAGATTTATATTCGGTTTTTCTTGAAAGAGCCATGATTGTTGCATTATCATTTGGGCTAGAAATTTGGGGCGTTACAGTATATATATATTAGCTAGAAGGGAACATGGGTTGGCTTTTATAAATCGCCACCTATGCCGACCAACCCTTCTTGGACCCGCTACCTGCCCAACCTGTTTTCCAGAAGCTAAAAAATGCGCAGTTCAGTTGGGTTCAGTGCAGTTTTGGCATATTATGCATAACCCTAGTCTCATTAACAGTCTTTTTCAAACTCAAGGGGTTCTGGCACTTTGGTAAGGTTTGAGGACATAAGCCTGAGGTCTCAGGTTCCACACTCCCTAGCTTTCAGGGGTTTGGTGCAGTGGTCCTATGACGGCCTTCTAAGTGCTAGGCGACCCGTATCGAGGGCTTGGGTGTGGGGTCGAATCTTGATAGTTGTACTCGCTGACTGAAATGGTGTCTACGTTATAGAGTCGATGTACACACCCGAGGTTTGTCTTGGAGTCGATGTACACACCCGAGATTTGTCCCTCATCTTATTCTGGTTAATCGACATTAGGTAGTTAATTTCGAAATTGGCAGATAACAGACTTAAGGAGTTTACTCGTTAAAAAAAAAAAAAAAACTCTTTTTCCTAGTTCTAACTGCAGAAAGAGAGGTTGGAGAAAGACCACAGGGGTTCAGTGAGGTTCCTTAGCATCAACTTCAGCAACCACAACGACGACGACCCAATGCCTCTCCCTATGCATTTCGCTATCTCTTTGCTTTTGCAGAGACAGTAATGTTGTGTTTGGTTGGAGGATTTGAGGAGGGATTTGGAAAGGAAAATAAAAAATGTAGGTGAAATGTGAATAAAATATACCTACATTTCACCTAGTTTCACACACCTTTTCTCTTTCCTTTTCCAAATCCCTCCCTAAATCCCCAACCAAACATAGCGTAAGGCAACGAAGAAAGAATTTGTGTTAACATATATGGAAATTCTAGGGCTCACAGAACACATCAACAGAAACTTGTCTTTCTAAAATTCCAGGAAAACAACATACCGAGGTGTATGTTCTTGTGCGCCAGTCAAATAAGTTTTTTTACAATTAGTTAATTTGACAGACGATGGTGATAAAGAATTAATAAGATTTGGCCTTGAAAAATCTAAAAATCCCCTAGATATTGATTTGTGATTATGTATCAATTTTAAAAGTACATAACAATTCCAATCAAACAATCAAGACAAATCAACACAAAGATTTTAACGTGGAAAAATCACAATTGAAGTGCCTCCAATTGTGATAAAAAAACCAAGGGCAAAAGCCACAAAATAATCCACTAAGAAGATAAAAGGAATTACACAAGTGTACTCTCAATTACCTAGTGAATCCACATCCGAACTGAACCGACCCCTATATGCCTCTTCCACCACGATTTTCACTTCAGAATTGTCTTGCCCAACGTTGAATCCACAACACCAATGTCAAATCTACGATGATAAGCCACTTTAGAATCCACTAAAGCTTCAGGCCCAAATTCCACGAAATCCACCAAAGAACAACTCTCTCTTTTGTATTGAATGAAACAAACAATCCTTTGATGTATACTTCTTAAACCATGAGTTAAACTCACACAAACGTCAAAGAAACTAGCAAAGAAACTTCAGATGAAAACCCTAATACTCAAGAAGAAGATCTGCAAGCCGTAACCCTAAAAACGGATGAAATCACATATTTATAGAAAACTTATTTGCGATCTTCGCTCGAGCGCAATAATGGCTGCTCGAGCGGACTAACGCCCGAGCGCAGGAAGTTTCGCTCGAGTGCAAAAACACAACTTCCAGTACTTTTGTAGACAGTTCAAACTTTTGGAATCAAAGATTCTTTGCTCAAGCGCACAAATGACTGCTCGAGTGGACAAGCAACTTCAACTGCATTTTTGTTTCTAGCTTCGGGGGCGCTGCCCCTTGACCCCGCCTGGGCGCTGCTCCCTAGACTCCCGCGAGCTGACTGGGCAGCTCGATTCCCGACATAGTCAACGAAGTGGCAAACATGATAGGATTAAGATAACAAACTCATCTGCATAAGCACAATTCGAGTTGGATTCGCATCTAAAAACTCATAACCTCACTGAAATAAAAGATCGAATAAAATTACAACTGAAGGTAGTTTTGTCAAATAGGATTGTCAAGACTAAACCTAATAGGCCTATATCAATTTATCTTGAATTGCTACCTTTCAATTTTTATAGTTACATAGAATCAATCCATTTACCATTTAGTTTACATAGAATTTTGGGTATTACCCTTTATGTTTTATCACTTTCACACTTTTACTTTGAAATTTTATTTTCTTCATTTTGACCCTTCATCTCTCAATGTTATTTTTTCAATTCCTACAATTAATTTTTATTCAAAATTAAATAAAAAAATTCACAATAACTATCACATAATATACAAAATATATTATTACATTAAAATTTAAGTTTATGACAGGTGTGAGTTATATATAATAAAATATTTTTTTGCCATGTGACTGTCAATTTGTCATTTTTTGTCTAATTTTTAAGAAAAATTAGTTTTAAGAGTAAATTAGGAAAAACTTGAAATATGAAGGATTAAAGTAAAAAAAATCAAAATTTAAGGGCCAAGGTGGGAAAGTCATCAAACATAAAGGGATAAAGTGCAATTTATCCTAGAATTTTTTTGTATTACTCCCTTCGTCTCAAAATATTATTCTCTTACTCTATTTTTTATTGTTAAAAAATATTAGTCTTTTTTTAAAAAATCAATTACTAAAATAAGGGAGATTTATTAGAAAATCATTTTTCAAGTGTTTGTATCTCAATTAGTTCATAAGAAACTCTCGTATTCCAATAAATCCTATTATTTGAACATTTGATCTACTATATCCCAATTCTCATATTTAAAATATTTTATAGACATTTCTACCCTTACAAATATTTTTTTAACGGTTTGCAATTTAGTGATGTGAATATTTATATTTTACAATGTGAATATTCACATTGATGTGTGAATGTTCACATTGACAGTATGAACATTAACATTGACATGTTAACATTCACATTGAGTGTATGAACATTCATATCATGGAACATTCACATTGTAAATGTGAATATTATTAGAAATATTTTGATAACTATGTCACTCATAGAACTTATTGAAATATAAAAAAAAATAATGTGGACTAAATAGAACATAAGTAAGTGAAAAAGGATTTATGAAAAAGTGTCCCCTAAATTAATATGAATTTTTTATTTTGCTCTTTTTTAAATTCATTAACATTAACATTTTTGAAGTGTAATACTTGTACTATTTATGGGTAGTTTTAAAAAGTTAATATTTTTTTAAGTGTAATAATTGTACTACAAAAAAAAATTAAATTTCCCAAAAGAAATTAATCTTTTGAGACGAAATGAGCAAAAATTTTAAAGTTATAAAAGGAATTTTGAGATTAACAATTTTAGATTCACAAATACTCTCATAATGATTTGGTCAAATTTTGGTATCATTTTAATCAAATGGAAACTTATATGGATGTCTATCTTTTAGCCTTATTTTTTGGACTTAATGATGTGTAAATATGAAAATTGATTGATAATTAGAAAAAATAGAAGAGAGAGTGTTGTTTAAATACTCTAATTAATTATCACATCATTAAATTTGAAAAATAGATTTAATTTTTAGAATAAGTAATGTCACAATTTGTCGTAAATAAGTTAAATTTTCAAAAAATTTAATTCTTGTAATAAGTATTGAATTTTTAATTTTATCAATTTAAATTATAATTTTTTTGTATTATTTTCAATTTAAACTATATGTCTATTTTTGTTTAGTGAAATTGAAGAAAAATGAGTATTTTAAACATTAAATTCAATGAATATGGTTTTTTAGATATTTTATGTACATCTACATTGAGTTTAATTACTAAAATAATATTTTTTTTGGCCAATTTACTTAACAAAAGTAGATGATTGATTTATATTGAAAATAAATCAAAATATAAAATTTGAATTGAAAAATTTTAAAATTCAAGATTTATTTTGTTATAATGATCAAATCTTTTTCTTTTCTTTTTTCCCTTGCAATTTCCACCTACTATTTAACTAGATTTGACTTGACATAGTCTTTTTTTTTTCTTTTTTTTCTTTTTTTTGTGTAGTTTCAACTCACTTTCAACCATGTTGCCAAACGTTAGTGAATTTTTTTTTTTATAAATTTTGTTATGAATGTGTAATTTTTTATTTTTGGTATTTGTTAACTTTTTAGTATTATTTATTTTTATTTAATTTTTGTCATATTTGACTGATTATTGGTGAATGATAAATTGCTAACAAGTGTTTGAACATTTGTTTAATTTTAAGATTAAATAATATTTTGAAAATTATAAATTTTTAAAATTTTTTAAATTAAATAAAAGAGGTTTTAAATTTAGTTAAAGATGACTTATATTTTTTTGTCAATTATTATTATTATTATTATTTTGTATTTTGTGTGGCTGAGACAATTAATTACTAGCAAAATTCTTGATGAAATTTACCCATAAGACCTTTTGTTTAACGTGATATTAATGAAATTTTTCTTTAGACTTTTCTTTATCACTTTAATGGACTTTTGTTTATCACTTCGATTTGTTACTCACCCTAGTTGAATACTAATAAAATTTACATAAAAGATATTCATAATTGTAAAAGATCATAAATCATTTTCAATAAAAAAAAATATGAAAAATTCTACAACTACCACTTACTATTAAACATGATCAATGTTAATTAAGTTTTGTAGATCATTTAATAGTATGAAAACATTGTTCAAGACTTGGAGTGGAGAATATAAATGTTCTATAAGTTTGTCCTTCGATAGTTCAAGATTCGGAGTAATATATGACATAAACTTGTTTGTATTTTGTCTACTTTTGTGTGCATATGTGATAGAACGAGGAAAGGAGTTGATAAACTACATTCCCGGAATTCCATCAACACGAATGGCAGATCTTCCGACAGTCTTTTACGGTGATTGCCTTTTGTTAGAGGATTTGGAAAGGGATTTGAAAAAAAAAAACAAAAAGATAGGTAAAATGTGAATAAAATATACCTATATTTTATCTAATTTCACACACTTTTTTTCTCTCCATTTTCAGATTCCTTCCCAAATCTCCCAACCAAACCCAACCAAACACAGTATTAAAGTTTTGCATCGAAACTTGGAAGCCATTTCATCAATGCCAAATGCACAATATCTTTTGTTCACTTCAATCTACAAGCTTGAATCCCATATTATTGACACTCTCAAGTCAAATCTTGGCATCCCTATATACTCCATCGGTCCAACAATACCTTACTATAGACTCAAAGAAAGTTTCTCTGTAACTACTACTGGACACAACAATGACATCAACTATGTACAATGGCTAGATTCGCAACCCAAAGCTTTGGTCTTGTACATAGCTTTCTCTCCGTTTCAAAAGCCCAAATGGATGAAATTATTTATGGGGTGCGTGATAGCGGTGTGAGGTTCTTGTGGGTGGCATGTAGTGAAATTTCTCAGTGGTGACAAAGGGCTGGTGGTGCCTTGGTGTGACCAATTGAAAGTGTTGTGCCATTCTTCTGTAGGAGGGTTTTGGTCTCATTGTGGTTGGAACTCCACCAAGGAAGGTGTGTTTGCTGGCCTTCCATTCCTGACTTATCTGATTTTTTCGGATCAAATTCCAAACTCCAAGACAATTGTGGAAGATTGGAAGATCGGGTGGAAGGTGAGGAGAGGAATGGGTGCTGATGAACATTTGGTGACAAGAGAAGAAATTGCCAAACTTATACAGAGGTTTATGGATCTAGAAAGCGTCGAGGGAAAGGAAATGAGAAGGAGAGCAAAGGAGCTTCAGCAGATCTGTAAAAATGCAACTTCATAGGGCGGGTCAGCTGAAACTGACATTGATGCTTTTGTTCAGGACATTTCGCAATGTTGTAACCATTAAATCTGCAGTTTAGCTCATTGATTTGATCATTATTAGAAGCTTCTTGGTGTACACTTGTAATTCCCTGAGAAACTTCCCGTTCCAAATTAGGCCTTTTGAACATGGTGTTGAATTGTGCTCCTTGCTCAAATTCACTACCTTCTCCCTTTCTTCAGGAGAAAAAAAATAAATAAAATCAAATGTTTTAATTGATGTAAACCAAAATAAATTTCAATTAATACTTCATCCTTTACGTATCAAACCCGAACCTTGAGGTGTAATGAATACTTGTTTGGTGCATCAGAAAACACCATTTTGATCTTTACAAATGGCATTGTAATAGATTACGACTAATACAATTATTAAAATAGAGTAATGTCACACTTACCACCTTTTTATATCACCTTCAATAAACAACCTCATGTCGTAGCATATCATTTGACATAAATGTGTAGTGGAACTCATTACCCTAATAATGGGCAAACAAGTAAGGTGATATATTTAAGATGGTATAAAAAGGTAGTAAGTGTAGTATCATTGTTTAAAGGACAAATTGCAACACTAGTTTCTATACTTTGATCCTTGTGTCATTTTTGTCTCTGTAATTTTAATTAGCTCAATTTTGACTATAAATTTATGATTTTATTTCAATTTGATCCAATTGATTACAACTCTTAACATTTTTTTATGAAAAATATGCATATAAATGACATGTGTCATATTTTTTAAAGTAAAATTATAAATTTACTAACCTCAGTGAATTAACCTCAACTAATTCAGTGATTATTTTCAATCAAAAACATTAACGGTATTATCAATTGGATCAAATTGATACAAAATTTAAAATTAATGATCAAAATTATGCCAATTAAAAGTATAAAGATCAAAATAATATAAGAGACAAAATATAAAAACCACCAGTGTAATTTGTCCTTGTTTAAAATATGCCTAAACATCCGAGTGAATTGTAAACAAATTTAATTAATAATTAACTTATAATAAAATACCCTAATAATCTGTAATCAATAGCAATTTCGACCATAATACTAATGCTAGTGCATTATTGTACCAAATAGAGTAAAAAAAAACATAAGGACAAAAAAAAGTTGCACCATACCAGAAATTGGATACTTTGACCTTAAAGTTAAAAGATCATAATCCAAAGGTAGTAGAAACCGAGTGGTTAAGGTAACCATCACCAAACAAATGTAGGAATTGTCTTTTTTAATGAGGCTATAATATTAAAGTTGGGTCATGACTTTGTCTTGTTCATTCTCATTTTAGTATAGTGAGGTCTGAAGGGGATATTTAGCAATAATAAAACTCTACGAATGCAGAATTTTGATTAAGAAATTTACTCAAAAAGCAAGTGATTGATATTTTGTTAATATATTGTCAAGTTCATGTATAAAAGTAGGATAAATTACAAATATACTTTTTAAAATTTGCTCAAAATACAAATTATCCCATATAATTTGAAAAATTACAAATACTCGTCAAATTTTTTTTATTTAATAGAACAATCAAAGAAAATACAACTGTTTTATTATATAATAATAAAATTACCTAAATTATTTATTGAAATAAATTTCTTTTATTTACATTTCAATTATTTTTCCCTATTTTTTTCCCCCAAATCTCCATTAAACCCATAAACCAAACACAGCCTAAAAGATATGAAAGAAAAGGGAAAGAAAATTTGAAACTCTCCATAATGCATTAAAAGATGTTTCCTTATAAAGAAAAGGAAAACCCAAATTGTGTAGTATACCTTGGGGTATTTGATCCCAACAACTTCAGAACATATATTTGAGAGCATGCCCAAATGAGTTTCGTGCAAATATATATTCCAATTGTTTCTGCTACATGCACAAATAACCACTTTCTACCATAAAAGTTATTTCGGAGATCAAAACATGCATTCCATTCAAGCAAGCATTCAATAGATCAATTGAACATGTTGGGCTAATTGAGCGATCTATATATACATGCCGGAACTGGTGGTCCAAATAGAGAAATTAGACTTTGAAACTATTACAGTGCTAAAAACAAAGACAATTAATGAGTACCAACAGTGTTCAAAACATATTGGTGAAGAACCAGCAGCTCGCAATCATGGTGGAAAACGAAGCACATTCCCAGAATAACTGTCACCCCTGCAGTCAGTCCTTTGTTATCTAAATCATCACTTGGGATATTCTCAAGCTTCCCCTTCCAGTGGAAACAAGAAACAAAAATGTGAATCATCATTCACCCATTAGGACATGTAGTTCTAATCACCATATAGCACCATTTGGTAGTTCAAAGCTCGTGTTAGTAAAGATTTACAGTACCATATATCCAATTATCAATCATGCTCTACAAATTCACAAAGCAGACACCATCGTTTGGAAGATAGAACAAAGCTGACCTTAATTATGGACAATGAATGTTCTAATTCATAAATAAAACCCTTAACGTAAAAGTACCTCTACTTGGCAGAGGTATAGATCCAGTTAGATAACAGAAAACATAGTTATTAGAATAATAATCCAGTTTGTTTGGAAGTTAAAGTCGTTGACGGCAACATAATGATTTAAGTGTAAATATATGTTCCTCATTATGAATCACAATTCAAGCTAATATGTTGCCAAAAGGGGCCAGATAGTAGAAGGGGAAGCATCAGAAGAGCGACCACAATAAGGTTTAATTACATCAGAAGGATTAACTAGGTATGAGTATCTAAATACCAAAATACATAGAAGCTAATGATAATTTACATTACACCATATACATTTAGATACAAAAAATACATGATCGGTCTATAGTTGAATGTACAACAGCTGCCACCTACCTGAAACCATTGCAGAGGTCCCTGAAGCTATCAATCAACAGACATTAAAATGATTGAATCAGAATATACAATGGTTACATCTGCATTTATCAAAATTACTAAATAGTGAACTCTGAAGATATTAAAAATGAGCACTACTGAAAATGGCTGTCGATTTAGAGAACAATATAGGAATTTCCATATAACTACAAGGATTAGTAACAGCTCCAATTCAGCCAAAGTCTAACATGAAGCTTATATTCATAAACAGCACACATGAATGTCAAGCACAGGTTCCTAAACTTCATAAAACTATCTAAATTGCAAGTCATATCATATGACTCATACTTATTTGTGAGAAAGCTAAAAAAAGGAACAGTAAATAAAAAAGCTGAAGAGAGACTGGATACAAATACATTCAGCAAAATCTACATGTTAGTATATTGGATTTTTTAGCAAGCATCAACAAGGTAATAACCCTAAGATTTTGATTAATTATAAAGCATTACAATTGGTCAGAGAGGATGGCAGATGAAAGATTGAAGGTAAAAAATTTCAGTCAATGATTTCAGGTTTTCTCTTATTTTCTCCAATTTTCTGGTAACCAGAACAAAATTTTCATAGACTAAAATTTCTATTAACTTGTTATAGCTTTTTTCCAGTGGGACATAGGCCATGATGCTAACATGACAACTACAAGCCCATCAAAGGCATAATTCAGAGTTAACTTAGATCGGTAAAGCAAAATTACTTCCACAAACTGAAGGATTGGTACAGACACAAGCAAAATATACCTGCATTCCCACTCTCAAAAGATAATACATGTTCAACAGTGCAATTACCTTAGTATCACCAAAAAAGGACATTACTGCTCATTCTTATAAGAGGTAATCATGAGGCTAACATGACAAGTACCAGCGGCTGAAATGAAGTAGATAAATCAAGGATATTGTTGCATAATTAGAGAACGATTTAGACAGATATACACGCAGACACAACTATGTTTCCCTTGCTTCTAACAAAATTCATCCGTGCAATGATAGGGAAAATGACCCTAAGCCTTCAGTGGCACACACTGTTGAGCATGCAGTTCAGTGCATCCTATCAATGGAATTTTATCTTCTTCTTTTTTTTTCTTTTTTTTCTTTTTATTTTTTATTTTTTATTTTTTTATTTTTTTTTATTTTTTTATCAATATCTATTTCTCTGTTAACTAGCCTCCACGGCATCCTTGTTTCAGTTACCCCACTTTTTCAAAATCCTCAAAAAGTGGAATATAATGGAATTCCCACCATATCCTTACTTCACAGGAAAACAAAGCCAAAATTTAAATAGTTGGGTTTTTGAAAAAACTGAAATGTGACATGGCTTCAGAATAACACGATGTTCCATTTATACAATAGTATAGATGAAGTTCACAAACGTAAGCAAACCAAAATATATTTACTTGAGAAACAGTTTACTTGACTAGGAGTGAATGTCATTCAGTTAAGGATAATTACCAGTTTGAGATTTGATCCTCATAGAATATGAATCACTTGTTTGGCTTAGATGCTACTGTTCTCTGCACAGTAGAAACACCATCCACAAACTTTGTCCGAAAAAGAACATTGGCATTATTGAACATGCCTTCTTTCAAAGAAACCACAATGAACTGCAGAACGATATAACAAAGACAATATTGAAAAAATGGTTATAACAAAAGATCCAAAGGAAATATGGAAAATTGGCTGACACTATCACGAATCAGTTACTAATTTTTTTGAACTGCGTGATAATTAGTGACTGAAAATAGATATTTTATTAACTTCTAGAAGCATGATTGTAGACTTACTAGTGAATATTTTCTGCTTCTGATAGCAGTAAAAACATTTGTGAACAAGTTGAATACGTTCATAAAGAAACGAGAGTAAGAGGATGTTATCCATCAGCATTCCCCACGGGAAACATCTTGGTTCTCTTCTACCAAAACTTGAGAAGTACTTAAACATAATTTAATAGACCATTAAGGGTGCAAGAAGAGCTGTAAATTAGGTTTGTACCCAATCTATCCACAACTAGCTAAACCATTTTGGGAAGAACTACTAAACTTTCAATTGTTTGATAACTGACCGCAAGTTCATAGATTGATAAAAAAATATTTATATAGAAACAAAAGTAGAGAACATCAGTGACCACAAGAATGTATATCAAACCTGTGAATGTGGAAAGTGAGTTTTGATCATTCTTCCAATGTTCTGGGTGTGGCTTAGATCAAGAGCTGCATCAACCTGTCAAATGACAGTAGAAACAACAAAACTGAAGATAAGAAGGAGAGAGAGGATAAAATAAGGACGTCATATGTTACAACAAATCAAACTCATCTAATAGCAAAATAACATGTATCACTTATAGAGTGAACATATTAGAGATGAGACATGTCAACCACTCTTTCTAGGAACTAAACAAGTTATGTACCTCATCCAGTATATAAAGTGGAGCTGGTTTAAACAGAAGCAGTGCCAGAATTAGAGAAAGTGCAAGTAAAGATCTTTGTCCACCGCTAAGTTCTGACAAGGACTGTTTCCAAACACTTCCAAATGCAACACAAACCTCAAGACCGTCTAAGAAGGTACTACCCTCAGGAGTTTCTAGCTTCGCCATTGTGCCAGGTAATAGTGTAGAAAATATGGATCCAAAATCACTAAGAGAAGTACAAATTCTTAAAGAGTAAGTATAGGGTTTCAGTACTTTCAAAAGCTAGAAGAAATATATGAAAACTGTTGACAAAAACTACTAGTTTTAACTTACTTGTTAACCTTAACCCAAGTAACTTTCAGCGTTTCTTTCTTCTTTTCATCAAGTTCTTCAATCACCATCTTGATTTTTGTCTTGTCATTCTATGCAAGACAAAGTCAGGACAAGTAAAGAGATTTTGGTACAATGAAGTTATAACAGTTCAACAGTTACAAACCTCAATAATGTTCTTCTTTGATATTAAATCATTGTACTCGTCTTCTGATTTCTCAAACATTGCCATAGCTTTCTTGTTAACTCGTTTCTCAAGGCTAAAAGAAATGACAAAAATATGTGTTAGGAACTCCTGCCTGGTTCATGGATGACAATGACAATGACAATTTGTACATATGAACATGGTCAAAAAATGTTGATGATAGTGCAAAAGCAGCAGATAGGGTTTCTCAGATACACACCCTGATTGCTCAGCTTGTAGCTTTTCAAAATCTTCCCTTGCTGTATGAGGATCACAAGATGCAAAATCATAATCTGTCCCACTTCTTCCAAATCGTTGTTTCTCAAGTGTTATCCAAGCATGCTTCTCTATTAGTTTTTCGACCTTCAAGGAGCAACTTTTCTGTTCCATCTCCATTCGTTTTACCTGCCACAAAACAATACGAAAAAAAAAACAAACAAACAAACAAAGTGGGTTACTAGCCAAAAAGTGGAGAGAATACATGAGCCACTTAGCACATTACCTCATTTTCCATCTTCTTCCTCTCAAGATTTGTCTCACTAATTTTGTGTTGAAGTTCCTGCTGCTCCCTGAGAATGCAACTAATCTGTGTATCACACTCCTTCATCTTCGAGTGGAAAAGATTGAGCTCAGATTGCGCCTGATCATGAGCATTTCTTATGGAAGCAATCTGCAAGAGAAAGTGGAGCAGTTCTTTTTTTCTGATGGGGAACAAATTGAGGTGAAGCACCAACTGCCAAAAAAGAAATGGCCGTTTACCCTGGTTTTATGTCCATCTACTTCTGAAGTAAGACTGTTAATCTGCTGCTTCAGAGAAACTGACTGACTCTCCAAGGATGCACATTCTTGTTTGACAGCTTCCATTTCCATAAGAAGCCTCTCCTCTTCATTAGCATGCCCCTACTCCCAAGCATAACCAAGTCAAAAGGAACTCCAAAGTCATTATTAAGATTTTTATGAATGTAATCAATAATGGCTATCAAAGACAATTTGCATGGAATTAAAAGCACCATTTCCATGCAAAACATGGCACAAAGTGTTCGTGTTGCAATTATCATCGTAGTGGAAAAACATCAAATGTTCGTATCAATAAAGCAGACCTCAACTTCACAATGCTTGGGGGGGGGGGGGGGGGGGGGAGACAAGATAATGAGGACAAATACGTGCCAAGAAAATAATTGCATTATATGTATGCATCTGACTTACTAACCATAGACAGCAAATCATAAAAAGACAAGCAATTGACTCGTATTTGTTCTACCCATATTTAACAAACTTCCACATTTAATTAAGTCATAAAGGTGGAAAACTTACTTTTTGAAGCTCACATTATCCAAAAGTATATATATTGTCCAAGATAAGATTATATTATCAAAGATATCAAAATATATTAGTTGAATTTTGTAACAAGGCAATAAGGTTGAATATGGAGAGAGAAAAGGAACACAAAGGTTTAACGTAGTTCGGCCAATATTGGCCTACATCCACACACACAAAGCCCTAAGGGACTATATCTTTCATTCACTCAACTCATACTCTTGTTTACCTGATACACCATATATATAGTGTGAGATATAATCAAATCCCTTTAGTTAAGGAATTGAAATAAATCAAAAATACAAAAAGTCATAATAAGCACAAATCAAAGGAATATTCATATATTTTGATATCTTTGACAATATAATCTCATCTCCAACACGATGGACATTCTAAAAAAAACAAAGGTAGCGTTTGGTAGAGTTTTCTAAATATGATTTGAGAATAGAGTTGTATTTTGAGTTTGTGAGTTTTTGAATTATGATCGGAGTGTAGAAAATTTATTTGGTTATGAGTTTTGAAAAGAGTTTTGAATTGAGTTTTGAATGTTTGATGTGACATGTGAAATAAGAAAATTTGTTTGGTTATGAGTTTTGAAAAGAGTTTTCAAAACTTAATTCAAAAAGTTATAACTCATAACCAAACACATAACTCAAAATTCTATTGAATTTCTGATCAACAATCATAACCAGACTCTTTTTAAAATTCAATTCAAAAAATAAATTATTAACAGAAAATAACATAAAAAAATTTTAATTGAAAATAACTCAAAAAGTTATAACTCATAAACAAACACACAACTCAAAACTCTATTGAAAATTCTATTCAAAACTCATAACCAAACTCTTTTTAATATTCAAATAAAAAAAATGTCATTTTGGTTTAAAAAAAATAATTTTTATATTTAAAAAATATCAAAAATAATTTTTTTTTCCCCCCCCCAAATAACAGGTGGCGATTGGCGATTGGCAATTGCAACAAAAAAATAAAAAATAAAAATTACACTGTTCCAGTCAATCGGCCGGTCAACTGGCTGGATGTCCAGGGAACGTTCGGGAGGATGGCCAAGTAGACCCAAAATTCAAAAATCTTGTGCTTTTCAAAATGGAGAACACGAAAGAGAGAGAGAGAGTAGCCAAACGTGAAGGAGAATTACATTTTGAAATGTGTGGTGGAATCATATTTTGAAAACACTATCCAAACATGAAATGCAAATGGAGAGGTAGAATTACATTTCCAGAACACAACCAAAATATTTTTAAACGGAATAAGGACAATATGAGAAATCTAAAGATAAACACAGTTGATGTCACTGGCCTTTTCAGGCATTATGCAGGCATACACTCAGAATTCTTGACTTCTCATCTGAGAGAAACAATTTGGTAACTATTTTGCTATTAGTCATTACATGCCATTGTCGCATTAAGTTTAAGGAGGCAAACATTGATACTCTAGCATTGTCAGGGTTATTATAAAGGCCAACAAAGGACCATCTTCCTCTGTGGAATGAAATCAAGTGTAACTTGCATTAAAGTATGCTGGGAAAAAAATCACCATTGTTATCTGCATATAAATGAAAAGGCAGGAAATCCATTGTAAAAATGAGTAAGTTAAGTTGCTTGCACAAGGTTTACTGGGAATTTTATGATAAATGTCAGCAATTTCAACACCTACCTTGAGGTCCTTAGAAGATGACTGCACCTGAGCTTTTATTGCCTTAATCTTTTTCTCTAAATCTTTGAGCCTGACATCCCGATTATTGGTATTCTCACAGATTGATTTTTTAAGCAATGACACTGTAGTTATACATTCTTCGTACGAAAGTTGCTTTTCACTGGCAGCAGATTTTGCTTCTAAAAGCTCCTGCTCAATCCTCTTTACAAGTTCACAAAGCTACAATACACCCAATAAGTAAATAAATAAAATGATACAGGAAACAGAGAATGAGGTATCACACTGACAAATGGACTAAGCTAAACAGCACTTAAATTCCCAGTTCAAGATGTTATATTGGGGGCTAAAACCACAACCTTATGATGTTCATTCTGTTCAGCCCTACTCTGGAATAGTGAGAGATCATATGACTTGAGCTCCATCTGTGCCTTAAGGTCCTTAAACTTTTTCTGTAGAGGAAGGAGCTCAGAGATCTGAATGTCAAGGCAAGAAGAAAACAATAAACGAAAATCAGCATTGTGACTGGCTGCTTGGTGTTAAGATACAGAATGCCACCAGCACTATCCACTGATTAAAATTTATAATGAAACAATTATACTCTATATGGCTTTTGGAATAACCATAACCTCTTAGGAGCAAAATTAAAGAACAACCACAATTGTAGATATAAAATAAATAAACGACAAGATCGTTGGATATTATTAAGAGAAAGAAACATAACAAATAAAAAAGGAAAAGACTTAAGCTCAAAAAAAGTGTTTTCTATTCTTCCTTTCTTAATTCTTATCCACTTCATTCTTTTTTGAGTATTTCTGTTCAGTAAGAGAGGTAATATTTAAGGTTGACCTCAGCTTCAATTTCAGATAATCTCCTCTGATGAATAGAAAGTTTGGATTCAGCCTCTGCCAAAGCATGAAGTTGCCTTAACAGATCACCACCACCCCTGCAAATATTAGTTGCTGATTTAGAAAGTCAGATTACCAGAAGTGGATAAAAACAATCAAAACCATCTTCTTGTGTAGAAATAATATCAAAAATGAATTTTACTTTTTAACACTCTTGTAAAAAACATAAATGTGTGCAGGGAAAAAAAAAATTAGGAAGTTTCCATAGTTCAATAAGCACATTCCAATGCATGTAGATAAGGTTTTGGCAAAGAGTAGTTAAGTAACAACTGACCAAAATTATAAATCGTTACCATTCTCAAGAATGGGCAAAAGCATCAAGGATATTCACTTACTTGCGACTTCCACCAGTCAGAAGGCCACTTGGCTGAAATATATCACCCTCGAGAGTGACACTTGGGGTGCCAATTTCTCTATTAAAAGCAACCTATGGACCAGTCATTAATGTGAAAATGAGATCAAGCTCAACAAGATAACAAAAACACATTTATTCAAAATACATAGTAGTTTAGACACATACAAGATGACAAATTAATTTGGTCCAATGCCAAAAATAAAGTTTAGCTAAGTTAACACTTTTACAGATCAATAGCATAACCTTAAACCAAAGTAATATGTTTCTAAGATGTTTGTCAAAAAATAAATTCATTCATCAATTCTAACTTATGAGGAAAAAAAAATCCAACACCGCATGCTCTCTGATCCTCTTTTTCAGTGTTTCTTAGCGAACTACAGTACATTTAAATCAAGACGTAGAATCAATAGTTGCACTCAAATATAACATGACCACAAACATAGCAGCAAAGCAACAAAAGAAAACATGTCATCTTCAAATGGAAAATATATATTAGAATCATCTACAAAGGCACCTCAGGGAAAAGGATTACTGAAAAAGACTTACCTCCCTCGCTGCATCAATAGTTTTGCAAACAAATGTTGAACCAAATACATATTCCATAGCACTCTGCAACACATATCAACTCTCTTTAAAAACAAAATATAACTAACCCAAGCCAAAGTTCTTTTATCCAACCAAAAACAAAAATGCACGAATGCAAATAAGATTTTGGCCCATCCATTGCTTATTATTCTTGCCAGATAAACATGATTTACAATGATATAACATTAAGAAAGGCACATGCTAGAAACATTCCAGCACACACAATTGCACCTGGGCGAAACATCAGATGGTCTCCAGCAACACCAAACACCATCAATTCAATGAGCAGCAAAAGTATAGGAATAGCATAAATAACATACGTGAATTATACCTTCAGTTCCTTATCATATCCAACCAAAGACAGAGCCACTTCTGCATTCCCCTTGCCAACCTGAAAATGTAGGATAATAACCTTCTGACAAACACAAACAAATACAGGAGATATAAAAATATAAAGAAAGCCAAATACAAAGACAAACCAATCTAACAGAAGCATTTTGCACTCTAGGAGGAACAGGATGGGATTGAATTTTGTTTAGAGGGATAATTGTAACTCTTCTTCGGAGATCACCATTTTGAAGAAGTTGCTTTCCTGTATTTTCTGTGTCTACTATAATATTAAACAATTTTCCCCCTGCAGCAACCTGAAAATGAATTGAGTGTAAGAGTCCAGTTATGATTATGTTTAGAACACGTCAGAACTTGGCAACATATTATACCATTTCTAAAATAAACCAAGTATATGGCATCATGCAAGGCCAACCTCTAAGGCAGTCATTGTGGAGCCATCCTTCACTTTAATAAGTTTAGCAACTACACCTTTTACCCTAGTCCTATCAAAATTCTTCACGGGATCATGGTATGTGAAATCCACATTAGCCAATTGTGCCGAAAGAATTCGAATTTCATCCTTTAACGTCTGCACTAGCTCCAACTCAGTTGCGCGATCCTGAAGAACAATTTAATATTTACAACTCACAATTTATAATACACAGAAGAATTTTGACCAAACTGAAAACTCATGCCATCTGAGGTAGAATTTGTAGCAGAACCACCATTGGAAGAGATACCTTTTGTAAGGCTTCCATCTGCCCGTCTTCATACAGAAGAGATTCCAAAGCCAATTTGACATTTTCCACATCTTTTGTTCTAGCATTGAGCTCATTTTCTATAGCGACAGCTTCTTCACGTTTCGATAATAACTGATGTGCTTTCTCTTTCAGCTCTTTCTCAGAGTGGCTTATTTTTGTTTTCAACTGCTTCAATTCTGTTTCTGCACTCCCAACAGCTACTTTGGCATCACCTAGTTGATCTTCAAGGCATTTCTCCTCACTTCCACTGCTCTTGCCAGATAGCACACCCTACCCACAGAAATTGCATACATTTAAGGATAAAATTTTGTAAGGAAATTAATGCAATCAATAGCAATGTCTATGGAGTTCAATGCACGACAACACCCGACTATACAGACCATATTTACCTGGTAATCCTTTTCATACTGTTCCAAGCTCTTATCAAGTTGTTCAAGTCTCTTTTTCAGATCAGCTGCTCCATCTTCAGCATTTTTTACTGCATAGGCCTTCTCTTCTATAAACTTCTTTAATTCTTCAATACTTCTCACAATCTGGCACCACCAAGACATAAAATCTAGATATGATAGGAAGCAGAGAGAACACAACTTCACAAAACAAAAAATTGGAGGGATAAAAACACAAATTTTATTTTAGAAAGAGAAAGCATGAACTTATTAAGCCTGGGTACCTTTTCAGCATTCTCTTTCTCGTTATTGAGAGTTTCCTCTTGATTTTTCAGTACAGCTACTTCCCTCACAAGATCTTGAGAAAGCACATCTACTTTCTCTGACATACATTTTACCTCCCCACCCATACTTTCGTCTTTTTCAGCAGTCAATTTTGATACTTTTGTTTCCATTTCCTGTATTTCCGTACGCATCCTTTCTGCATTATCATCAATCTCAGAAATCTTACCCTTAATTTCCTCTACATTGTGAACTGCACTGTCTCTAATCTTCTCAGCCTGAACATATTCAAAAGCAACACAGAATCTTTTAAGACGATCCAGTTCTGCATTGCCATGAGACCATTGCATGTATTGCATCCGTTCCTTCCTCAACTTCTCCAAAGCAGGAAGTATTTCCTGGTCAAGAAGCTTATCAATCTCATCTACCTTGCTCTGTTTTTTCTCAAGTGTTTTTAAAGCAGCCACTTTCTTTGTTTCGTACATTCTTGTCCCAGCAGCCTCTTCAAGCATGGATAAGATTTCTGGAGGTTTCATGTTCAGGACCTTAGTAATGCGCCCTTGCATTATGAGAAAATGCGGATTGTTTACATTAAGCTGCACAGAATGGAAAAGATTTTGCACTTGACTAGGCTGCGAAACATGGCCATTTATTAAGTATTTGTTTCTTCCACCAACCACAATCTACAAGATCAGAAGAAGAAAAATCTTAACATACCTCCAATTGAAATTCCCTAGAAGGAAATGGATATACTACTATAGAGAAAGCTTAGTAACAATCCCAAATACTAATTGATTGGTAAATGACCAAATGTAACTAATTGACGGGTAATACACCTAGTTGTGCAACCTTCCATTTTATTAGAATTACAAAATCAAATTGATTTCACTTCAAATAGTTTTTCAAATGCCATTATATGCTACAAAAGTAACAAGTGGTGCTGGGGGAGCGGAGGTATATAGAAGTTTCTAATGTTAGGAACGCCTAGGGAACGTGAATATATTTTACATCCTGTATAAATATGGGAAATTCAAATATATACTCATTTAAAAATGATATATCATATGCACCCTAGTTATGTCATTTTCTTATTTAGTTATGACATTATTTTAATTATAACTGATGAGTTCTTTATTATGTCTCATGTTCTGTTTAGTTATGACATTTTTTTTAGTTATGATTTAAAAAATTAAAATTATGCCATTTTTCTTTTTAGTTATAAAATGCATATGGTCCATACCCTTTAGTGTTTCCCATTAAATATATACTAACAATTTTATTTTTTTTTGTTTATTTGTAATATATCCTAATAAATATTAGAGATTGATGTCAAACACAACTTATCTTTGTTAAAGTATAATAAATATTGTGTAATTAGGTTATAAATTTGAATTGTTTTCTTTAGTTCCTTTGAGATTGTTATTTGTATTTTGAGAAGTTCTATCTCAATTGGGAACGAACTTTCTTTCTTAACAAGAGCTAAGTTCTATCTCAGCATGTACCTGACGGGTCACCGTGATCTCCAGACAATCCTCATAACCAAGAGGGCTTCGCTTCCTGTCTGAATTATCAAACACAACCGACACCGTGGCCTTGGTAATCCCAGCTTGCCCTTGCTTGTACACGAGCTCCTGAAGGTTCGAAGCCCGAACCTGCTGCAAATTCGTGATACCCAAAACGAAACATATGGAATCGAGAATGTTCGATTTGCCAGACCCATTCAGACCTGTAATCGCATTGAAGTAAGGATCAAAACCCGGGACCACAGTCCTTGTTGCGTAAGACTTGAAACCCTCCAAGCATATCTCTTTGATGTACATTTTAACTTCAATTCAGGACTATAAACCCTAGAATGAATCAATATGTATAAATGTTGCAGAAATTTGCAATAAATATAGAGAGGGCTTGGTTCAATTGCAGAATGAATAAAAGAGTGAGTCGAGTTTGAAGAATGTGGTGTTAGGGTTTCGGAGATCAAAAATACCCTAGAAAATGCAGAGGGTTTTGGGAGAGAGAGAGAGTTCTGAAGACGTTTCAAATAACTGATATCAGAAATGAGAGACCAAAAGGCGGGAAATTTGGGGCTTGTTTGGTTTGTGTTTCAGAAACATGTTTTGGAAAAAAAAAAGTACGAAAACATATTTGGTTTTGTGTTTTGGGAAATTTGTTTTGGAAAATTATTTTGAGAGAGAGTTTTGGAAAAAGTGATTGATTTGATGTGTGTGTGAGAGAGATTTGTTTGGAAAATTTGTTTGGTTTGTGTGTTTTGGAAAATTTTTTGGGAAAATTTGTTTGGTAGAGAAAATTTCTGAAATTTGTTTGTAGAGAAAATTTCTGAAATTTTTTTCCCAAACACTAACCAAACAAGCCCTTGATTTTTTTTTTTTTTTTTGGTAATAATTCACCTATGTCTTCCTCTTTTTAAATGACTTTTTTCTACTTATTGATTTTTTTTAAGAGAAAAGTTAGAGATAATGAAAAAAAATTTATGAAAATAATTATGAAAGATTTATGATCTTTAAATTATCTTGATTAGTGTGTGGTGTTTTATTCTAAGTGTAATCCAAGGGTTACAAAACTTTCATGATTATTTTCATAAAAGATTTTTCATGATACCTAACATTGCTGTTTTTAAAATTTATTTACATTTTTCTATTTTTAAAGATTAAAAGATACCGATTTCTAGTGTAAACAAATGTTAGAAGTACGACCAAAAAAAAAAAATCACTAGAGTTATCAAAAAACATATTAAAAAATAAAATATATAAAATAACTGTTTTTAAAACACTCTAAAATATTCAAAAAGTCAATTCTCCTCTCCACATTTCTTCGCTTCTTCTAATAAAAAGTTAAAAAATCAATAAAATAGCTACTTCTCACAACAATTACTTAAAAATATTATTTGTTAGAGCATACCCAATCTTTCATTATTTTTTTCATCTAATTTATAATTCAAATTTGAGTAACTTTTTCAACAAATTTTCATCAAAATCTTTTGAAATTTCTTCTCTTATTCCAATTTTATATTTTCGTCAAATTTTATTTGATTAAAAAAAACCATCTTCCACATATTTTAAGATTTTCATCAAATTCTAAAATATTTGAGGTCTCCATCTTAATTTGATAAACATTTAATAAATGGATTGAAAATGATCTTTGAGTACCGTTTTATCAAATTTAAATTTGATAAATAAATAAAAGAAAATTTATTAGAAAATCGGTGGGTTCGTTTGGTTTGTGTTTCTGAAAAAAATTTCGGAAATTTTCTCTACAAATAAGTTTTCAAAAGTAATCAAACCAAACAAATTTTCCCAAAAAAATTTCCCAAAACACACAAACCAAACAAGTTTTCCAAACAAATCTCTCTCACACACACATCAAATCAATCACTTTTTCCAAAACTCTCTCTCAAAACAATTTTCCAAAACAAATTTCCCAAAAAACCAAACCAAACATGTTTTCGTACTTTTTATCTCTAAAACACATCTCTCAAACACAAACCAAACATACCACTCAGTGTATAAGATATCCTTATATTGCAATAAGTCTTACTATTTTGAATATTTGATCCATCAAATCTTAATTCTTATACTATTTAAGGTAATTTATGGATAATTTTACCTTATAAATATTTTTTTAACCCTTAACAACTTGGTGTGCAATATTTTAAACTATTTTGAATGTTTCATGATGTGAACATTCACATTAAATAAATTTGACAATATGAATATTCATATCATGAAACATTTACACTATTAATGAGAATATTAATGCGCCCTCTTATTATTGGGATATTTTAATAATTATGTCACTTATAAAACTTATTAAAATATAAAAATAATAATTTAAATTAAATGAAACATAAATAAGTAAAAAAAAAAATTATGAATAAATGTCTAAAAATAAAATAAAATAAAAAGCTTAAGAATTCAAAATTAAAAATGGTCTCATAACAATGCCTCACAATTTTTATCCGTTTGACCTCCGTGACCAAAAGGCATCAACCGTTGAAATATCATAATATACAGGGTCGGCCCTGAGTTCGTCGGGGCCTGAGGCGAACTTCGGAAATGAGGGTCCTTTTGTATTGAAAAAAAAAATTTATGAATAAAACGATAAGTTATAACTTTTTTATTTGCTTGTAGCCACAAAAAAATTTACTTACACATATAATCATTAAAATTATAAACAAAACAATTTAATAAAACAAAATTAGAACAAAAAATTAGGAAAAAATTATTCAATTAAAATTGATAAAGACCTAGGTAAAAAAATTTGACCAAAATTATTTATTCCACTAAAATCTAATAGATAAAGAAGGTAAAAATAAAAAATAAAAAAAATAGGGCCCATATATTGTATGTATTATTTTTCTTGAGCCCAAACAGTTCTTGTTTTTTAATATATATTTTCATTTTTAATAAATATGGACCAAACTACACTTATAAATAAATATGGAGTAAATCATACATGGACCCAAAAAAATATTTTGGGACCCTTTAAATTGATCCTAAAACCAAAAAAAAAAACATTGAGCCTATAATATTTTACCAAATTTAGGGGCCCCATGTTATATATGTTTATATGTTTTACCAAATTTAGGGGCCCTATTGTGTTTTTTTATTTATTTATTTATATATTTTTATTGTAATAAATATGGGCCAAACACATTTATAAATAAATATGGGTTAAATTATACATGGCCCAATAAAACATTTGGGACCCTTTAAATTGATCTTAAAACCAAAAAAAAAAAAAAAAAAAAAGTTAGACCTATAACAATTTTTTAAATTTGGGGGCCCTATTTTTGGGCCAAAATATGAGGCCTAAGGCACAAGCCTTACCTGCCTTAGGGCAGGGCCGGCCCTGATAATATACTTCAACTTCATAATGGCCTTGTTTAGGAGGGTTTTTTTTTTTATATTTAATATAGTCAATAAAGATAAAATAAATTAAAATAGTTAATAAAATAGAATATCATACTTAATTTATAATCATTTTATTTATTTTTTCACAATTATCAAATCAACTAAAACAAAATCAACTATCATCCCAAACCTAATTTTTTTAGCTATGTTGAAATAGCCAAAAAAATCAAATAGCTAACTAAAATAGCCAAGTTCCCAAACGGAGCTAACATTAGCCCAGTTGAGGACTAAACATTTTAGTCAAAGATTTATTATAAGTTATCACATTATTTTCTGTACTTTTCTACACACCTCTTAATGAAAAACCAAAAAAATATTAAAATAGCATGTTTTTAAACAAGAGATATGAACCTACTTTTGATACAATAAAAGAGGCCTTACGGATTTGTAGTATATTTTGTAAGAAATTAATATACACGTAATTATAATAATTATGTCAAAATTAAATTTTAATAGGATTTTAAATTCAATACATCTCACAAATAAAACGAGTATATCTTTGTTCTCATTGTATACATTGAGTATGGATCAAGATCAACCAAGGGTCTGAAAAGCAGTTGCGGTCGCCGTAACAGTGGCGTTGGCATGGTTGCGGTTGCGGGGTGTACAGGCCGTAGCGTAACGGTTGCGGTAACCGAAACCGTAAATTTTTTTATTTTTGCCACAATTTGAAAAAACTTATTGATACGCATATTTTTTTCCCATAATCATATTTATTAGGTTTTAAAATAAATATTGATCAATTTTTGTAAATTTTAAAATATGATCTAATATATTTCATATTTTTAAATCATTATAAACTGAGTTTTATACATTTTATTTTAATAATTAATGACTTTATATGTCATAAATCCATATTACGCTTGCGGGAAAAAAATTTATTAGACTTTGATGTATAAAATTATTTTTTTAATTATTATACTTGTAAAAGCATATGCAAATTTTAACTTGAATAGTTTTAAAAAATAAATTATACATGCTAATGTAATTGTATAAAAATTTAAAAAATAAATTATAAAGATTTTTTTTGTATTTTTTTTTTTTCCAAAAAGAAGTCGTTCAGAACCGTTACGTTGCGCACCTGCTACGGGCGACACGCCTGTGAATCTCAATCACACCACAAAAGCGGGAGTAACCCCTGGTGCCTACCACCGCAACCGCTACATAACGTCGCATTTTAAAACCTTAGGTGTATAACGGTATCTAACAAACCATTACGGCCTCTATGTAACATTGAAACAACAGTTACACATATGAATTTCCGTCACACCGCTATAGCGGCCATAATAGGTGACAGTAACCACCATAATCGTTACGTAACGACGTTATGTAATGGTTGCTGTTGCTTTTTAAAACCTTGAGTTCAGCAAAAGAAAAAATTATTAATGGAGTTTTTTAGCAGAAATCATTATATATAGTTTGATTATGATTCAATGAAAAATAAGTAAAATATTTATTTAAGAAAAATCCATTATATTTCCAAAAATGACTTACCAATGAAAATCCTGTAATTTTATTTTGAGGAGGAAGCTCTCAAGGGGTAAAATTATATTTTCACTCACCATTTGCTCTCTATGCACACACTTATGATGAAACGAACGAAGCCTTGATTTCAATTGACACAACATTTAAAATTTAAAATTTATATATATATATATTCTTAATAAACTATAAACAAAAATAGTCACCATTTGCTATCTGGTCATATTTTCTATTTTTCTACATACTTTTTTTTATAAAACATAAAAAAAGATCAATTAAAATAGTTAATTCCCAAATGATATGCTTGGTTTAGTTGATGTGAGCTGTCACATGGACATGTAGGAACATATACCATAAGAGAGGTTGTGGCTTAGTAGCAATGTTTTAAAATTCGGACCGGATTGGCTAGTATAACTAGTTGAACTGTCGATTAGTTCAAGGTCCAGTCCGGATCAATTTTCAAACCTAATCCTCTTCTAAAACCAGCTTATTTTATGAAAACCACTCTAAAACGCTATGGAACTAGTTAACTGGGTACTAGTTCAATCAAACTGTCTGGGTCCGTTCATGGCTTCAAAATGTATGTAAAATATTACATTAAAATACTTGTGGTGAGAGTCAAACCCAAGCCTTATAGATATGTAATAGCTTGTAATTATGCAATACATATGAGAAGTTTAATATAGTTTCTATTTTTTTTTTTTAATTTTCAAATGCATAAATATTTGAAATATTAAATTTTAAATATATAAATATGAATTTAAAATTTTATATGTTTTTATAATTATTTGTGATGTAATTATAACGTCACGGTTCAATCCGGTTCAACCCCGCGGTTAAATTGGTGACCCATCCATTTGATCTATTTTTCGATTCGCTCACCAGTTTGAGTTTTAAACATTACTTAGAAGTGAAGTGTTGTTTAGAGAGAGAAGAGATGAACGTAGCTATGTGGCTACGTTTGTTTGGCTCTTTAGAGAAGGAGATTAGACTAATAGTCCGTGGGATTCACCTAAAGAATGTTTGGCTGGGGATATAAATGAGGGGATTCTGACTAGTAATCCCTCGATTAGTGGGACTACCAATCTCACATGGAGGTTGAGATTAGAAATATAATGAGGGGATTAGTAAATTTTTAAATAATTTAATGAGGGGAGCATAAAATGGGCAAAAAGACATAATTTGGAGAGAAAACAGATTCCCGTACGTGCGTTGACTTTCCCATACATGCGTTGACTTTTTTGGGAAAACGTACCCGATGTTTTAAACCTGTTTGAAAAAGAGCAGAAGTATAAATAGGCAAGAAAAAGGCTGGATTAAGGTTCTGAAATTGTTTTTGCAAGGGAAAAGAGGTTAGGGTTTCAAGAGGTGATTTTCTCTTAATTGCTTGAAGGCACTACGCCAAAATTGGGCTTTAGCGGCAGTTTTTTACTGCCGTTAAAGGCTGTAAAACCGCCGTTAAAGCCTTTAACGGCGGTATTAACGGCAGTTTTGTTACCGCCATTTATGCGCGTGTCGGAAAAAGTACAACCGTCATAAAAAGGTAAATTATCGTCATTAAAAGTCGATCAAAAACGGTGGTTCTTTACCGCTGTAAATAGGTTTAAATTTTTCAAAAAATAATTCTTTCTTCTTACACTCCCCAAGTCTTGAACCCTCAACCTCTCATCCACCCACACCAACCACTCCACCACAGCCACTCTTCATAAAATATATTTCCTAAATAAATATTTAAACATTACTTTTACTTTATTGTAGATGGTCATGTTCAACCCTAGCCGCGCGTGGTCACCACTCACCGGAGCTTGGCCGACAAAGACCGCCGTCATTAACGGCGGTAATGAGAGGGCTTTAGCGGCGGTTTCATTACCGCCGTTAAAGGGTCATTACCGGCGGTTTTGTTAACGGCGGTAACGAAAACCGCCGTTAAAGATACATTAACGGCGGTATTAACGGCAGTTTCGTTACCGCCGTTAATAGTATCTTTAAACGGCGATAACGAAACCGCCGTTAATGCCCTGTTTTACTTCCATGGGGTCTTCTTCCTCATCTTTTTCCTCTTCCCACTCTTCCATGAGTGGCTAGTCTTATTTTCTAGGGTTTTGATGAAATCCTAACCATGTAATTAGTTTTTCTTTTTGATTTTCAATTATGTAAAGGTTTGAACAATTGTATGGTGTTTTAGAAGCTTCTTATATATAATTTTCATTATTCCTTCAAGTATTTGACTTTCTGTGATTGTTGAATGTCTTCCATACAAGAATTTTCTATTCTTTCACATTTAAGGTATGAGACGAACCATACTACAAGGGACGTCGTGTCACTACCCTAGTTTAGAGTAAACGATTCGTACTACTTGAGATGGTTCGTGCTCGTACATTGAACGTGATGATTTTCTTGTTAAATGCTTTGAACTTGTAGTTGTGAAGCATTATTCCGTTCGAACCATAACATAATTGATTTCAATTGAAAACCTTATTTACGTGACTAGTGGTGGACTCTTTGCCCTAGGTTTTTCCCCAAATTAGTAAATCCAATTTCATTTATAATTGATAATTTAATTACTTAGTTTAATTTATTTGTTATTAAATTAGATTATGAACAATCGATCTTCTCATCAAAATTAATTTAGGAATTGGACAATTAAATTAGTTTAATTTCACAATTGTTCCTATGGATCGATACTTCGACTTGCCATTATTCTAAAAGAATTTGGTGTAATTTTGTGTTTAATTTTGATGTGTGTAACGACCCATCAAATTTTGTTGACATATGTCCTAAGGACACATGCTTAGAATGGTATCTAGTGGCCAATGAAATAAAAAAGAAATATAAAAGGCTCAAACATTTGAAGATGGCCTAAAATTATCTCTCAAAATTTTGTATGATTTTCCAATTTTCATGATCTCAAAGGAATAAAAGTGTATAAATCAATGTATTCTCAGTATTCAACCAAAACAAAAATTAATGAGGCTAATCAACATGGGATTGTTTGGGATGACCTAAATAGGTGTATTTTTTGTCTTTTTACGACAAAATGTGTGTAGAAAAATAGAGAGGTGATGTGATGAAAAAAAATAAAAAAATAAAAAGATGAATTATATTGGAGTTGCCAAACTTGGCCATAGTATGCTTTCAAGAAAAAGAATTAAGAGAAAATGAATAACAATCCGCCAAATAAAATAATATGGCACAAAAACTCACGAGGGTTAAAAATCTCCACTTTTATTATTTAAAGATTTTCAAGTCATATTCACTCATCAATCAAAAATTAAATTTATGTGACTGAAGTACCGTGCAAATAATTTAGAGGGATGAATATATGAAATACTTTAACAAAGAAGCTAGTAAAATAAATTTGGATAAATTACAAATACGCTCTCTGAGATTTGCTTAAAGTATATATTGCCTTTTGTAATTTGAAAAATTACAAATACCCTCTTATTAGAATTTTTTATTTAACAAAATTAATCAAAAAATGAAATTCATAATTACTCTCCTATATAACAATAAAATTTTCTAAATTATTAATTAGAACATAGTTCTAACATTATTAAAAATTATTAATTGACTTAATAATTTATTAATGAAATAGGCGATTTGTTATGAAATTATACACCTTAAGAGATGAAATATAATTTTCAAAATTAGAAGGAACGATTTGTATTTTAATTAAATCTCAAAGAGTGTATTTATAATTTACCCAATAAATTTCATCCAATGCTAAGCAATAAAAAAATCACAACTAAGTTCAATTAGTAATGTAAATAATGAAAGACAATTATGAGTTAGCCCATTCTTTATAAAAAATGTAATTTTATTACATAAAAAGAAACATCTTGTCACATAATTCACTAACATCTCCTTACCCCAAAATCTAAATTAAGGTCTCGTTAGTTAACTATACATTTTAATTAAAAAGTCTCTATAAGTTATTATATCATTCTCTTTACTTTTCTGTACATCTTTTCATAAAAAATTAAAAAATTATTAAAATAACTTATTCCTAAATGATACCTGAACATATGAAGATAAAGGAAAAGCGAGACGTAAGATATCACCTCAAAGCCCGAAATCTTCGAATCAAGCATTGCGTCTGCAAAATTATTAGCTACCCAAAAACAAAAAAAAAAAACAAAAAAATTAAAATAAAATAAAATAAAAAGTTATCCCACAATCTCACGTGTAGCCAAAGGTAAAATGGTTTGAATAAGTCATCTCAAATCATAAGATTTGAATCAAACACGATGAGATTTTTTAGTCAATGTTCCACTCTATTATTCGCAAATCAAACTTGCTGTTAAGGTGAGACGTGATGCATGTGCGTAGTTTTTTTATTTGTATATGGGGTTTTGATAGAGACTTCCTCCAACCATCACCCCCACCCCCCCTCACACGTGGCAGGTGGTAATTGGAAGAAAAGGAAAAAACAAAAAAAAAAGAAAAAGAAAATCTGACCAATCAGATCAAGAGGGGGTCAAGGGGGTGGGGGAAAAAGGGGGTCTGGGTCTTTTTCCTTATATATAAATCAATCATAAAATTAGACAAATTTTCATGAGTGTGAAATTTATTTCTATTTGTATCTCATGTGTCTAATTCTGTAATTGATTTGTGTGTTTTTAAAAAATTTATGATCTGACTCACCTGAGCTGGGGTAGCATGGTGCTTGGGAGCAATGGATTGGATGATGGGGTTATCAATTACAGCTGTAGATCCCCAAGAATTCCCCGGCCCACCAAGGGTGAATATGCACTGACATGGATCTTGTGATCCCTACAGAATTCTCTAAGCTTTGTTTGCCTCCACATTGGATGCATTTCCACCTATACACACATATTGTATTATGATTATGAACGAATCATTGGTAATGATGTTTGCAAATCTATATCTAATAGACCAAGAGAGAGAATAAAAAAATCACTTAAAATCACTCTTGAATCACAATTTTTAACTTATTGTACTAGCACACATCTCATTTAGTAGTTATATATATTTTTTAATCTTACAACAATCCTAGTTAGGTTTTAACAAAAATGTCTTCTCGATGAGTTGAAAGGTCTCGGATCATTCATATTATTGTTACGTAACATTGTATATGATATTCCCAACAAATAATTAATCACAATACATATTAAGTGAATCATTCAATATCTCTCAATTACTAGACAAATATGAGTCAACATTATTTAACTTATAAAGTTTTCACTATATCATTAATTAAGAGCACGTAAATAATATTACATGATACTTTAAAATTAAAAATTAAAAAAAAGGACCTTACTTGATTGAGAGGCTTTGGATCTTGTTGGTAGAGAAATTGCTGACACCAATACACCTACACATCCCCGTATCTAAGCATCTCTCCATTCCAGCCCAAGTGGTTTCCAAGTCAAGTAGTCTTTCAAACTTATCTTCACTGGGCACAGCATTATTTGCCCAAGGCTTCAACTTCACAGGCCAGTGCACCAGGTACATGTCCACATATTCCAGTCCCAACCTCCTACTACACAACACAACATTATATATATAATTCTATACATACATATGAATAAATATGTGTTGCACCGTCTCCCTACAACCATTGTTGCCGCCAACACCACCCTTACTTAGCAAGCTTTTTAACGAAAATGTGTGAGCTTAAATCAAATTTTTTAAATTCAAGCAGTTCTAAATTTATTTCTCAAACCAAGTTGCTTTATAATGTTATGTTTTTTAAAACATAACTATAAGGTTAAATAAATTTGAATTCATGTTTTGAAGTCGGTGTTTTCAAAATATGATTTGAACCCCAAACACTCTGTGTTAGGTTTTTATTATTGGCAATTCCGTTTGACAAAACTCTTTTCAGTTGTAATTTTGTTCGTTTTTTTATTTCAGTGAGGCTATGAGTATTTAGATGCGAATCCAATCTGAATTGTGCTTATGCGGAGGAGTTTGTGATTTTAATCCTTTCATGTTTGCCACTTTGCTGACTATATCGGTGATCAAAGGGCAGCGGCCCCCAAAGCAAAATTGCAGTTGAAGTTGTTTGACCGCTCGAGCGGCCGATTGTGCGCTCGAGCGAAGATGCAATCCTTTCCAAAGTTTCACGTACCTGTAAAAGTACTGAGATTTGTATTTTTACGCTTGAGTGGCCTTTCCTACGCTCGAGCGTAGATCCTTGTTCTGAAACACGCATTTTAGTCAGTCCGCTCGGGCGGTCATTCCTGCGCTTGAACAGAGATCGCGATTTTGTTTTCTATAAATCTGCGATTAATTCAGTTTCTAGGGTACAACTAGGGATGTAAGAAAAACCGAAAAATCTGACTAAACCGATTGAACCGGATCGAATTGGTCATATTTGGTCGGTTTTTTAATATGAATCGGTCTGTTTGGTTTTGGAAATTAATTTTTCCCAGTTTTCAGTTCGGTACTGGTTATACACCGATTTGCACCGAAACCGACCAAATATATTTACATATAATATATATTAAATATATAATGAATAGCACTGCCAATTTGGTTCTTAGATTATATTTTGTTTCTAATTCTAATTCAGTAAAAGCTTTAAGCCTTAGTATTTATTAATTTTTTTTGTTTCTATTTTTGTGAATGGTTGGATTAGATATGGTTAAAATTGTGTACAAATGGCTAATTTAATATTTTTATATTAATTATTTATTATACTACAAATTTAAGAAATGACTCAATTTTGAAAGTACTTAAACCGATTAAACAGCATTAAACCGAACCATTTGAATCGGTGCAGTTTGGTGCGATTTGATAAAAAAAATTTGGTCTGTATTGGTTTTCAATATAATAAAACCGACATTATTAGTTCGGTGCAAAATTTCACCTAAACACTGACCGTCCCGAACCGTTTTCATCCCTAGGTATAGCTTCCATATCTTCTTCTTAGGTATTAGGGTTTTCATTTGGAGCTTCTTTGCTTATTTCTTTTGATATCTGTGAGAGTTTATATCATGAATTGAGTGGATTATATCAAAGGGTTTGTTTATCTTGTTTTATTCATAAAAGATAGAGTTGTTCTTTAGTGGATTCCATGGAATTTGGGCCTGAAGCTTTGGTGGATTCCGGAGTGGCTCATCGTCGCGGATTCGACATCGGCGTTGTAGATTCAACGTTGGGCAAGACAATTCTGAGGTGAAGGCGGTGGTAGAAGAGGCATATAGGAGTCAGTTTAATTCGGGCGTGGATTCGCTAGATAATTGAGGGTACACTTATGTAATTCCTTTTTATCTTTTTAGTGGATTATTTTGTGGCTTTTGCCCATGGTTTTTTTTTATTTATCACAATTGGAGGCGCTCCAATTGTGGTTTTTCCACGTTAAATCATTGTGATGATTTGTCTTTGATTGTTTGATTGAGATTATTATTTACTGGTTAAAATGAGCGGTGTGCAAAAATCCGAATTATTGGTGAACCCATCTGGACCTGTCCGACCCGCTAGTGCTACAGACAGTTTCGACCACTTTAACGGTCGGTCGCGGTTTTGTTTTGAAAATTTCATCTATTTTCGGTCGGTGATCAAGTTTAAACCAAAAAAAAAATTATTACACCGATCGACCGATTGAGAATGTTATTTACTGGTTAACATCTTCTCTATCTTCTCTATCTATATCTCTCTCTTTCTCTCTCACACCGACTGATCCCATCCCTCTCTCTTCTCTAACGAAGGCTCTCTCTCTGTCTCTCTCATGTATTCATCCTCTCCTTCAATTCTCGTCTCCATCTCTCCCTCTCTCTCGATTTACCTGATCGAACACTAAAATCCTAATCTTCAGCTTATAAATCTACCAAATCTGAAACTTTTCTAGCAAAAGAGCGTCGATTGAAGAGATGCACAGCGGGTAAGGATGATGGTGACATTGTGCCATGGTAGAAGGTAAGTTTCTCCTCTCTATTTTCAATTTTGTCCACTGTTTTCTATCATATCTAGTGTGTATATAAGAGAGGTGGATTTGTATAGAATGTATGTGATTTTGTTTTGTGTATATTTGTTTGGTATTGATTTTGTAGGTGAGAGGAATAGAAGCCATAAAACTAAAATAGTGAATGAAAATCACTCAACCGAAAACCGCCTGCCAAACCAGACATCTGATGTGCACGGTTTCGATCATTACCTTGGTGCGAAATCGGATGAACATTTCTCTACCCGAGCAGGCCGGTTTGAATAATGGTTCTATGATAAAACCAAGCTGACTCGACCCGTGCACACCCCTAGTTAAAATTGATACATAATCACAAATAAACATCTTGGAGATTTTTAGATTTTTCACTCTGGAAAATAAATTTAAAATTCTGTTTTAAAAGCCACTTGCAATGGACCAAAATAATAAAAATAAAAATAAATATAAAATAAATAAAAACCTCCCTATACATAGCATTGCTGGACTATGATACAAACCAGGGAATCTGCCTACATATTTTGGGATTCACAATATCCTAATATGTACTTGTTTTTCCAAGGACTATCATCTAGGGAAAAATCTGTTGGGATACACACAATCTCCTAGTCTTTTCATGTCCACTTGTTCTTTTGTTAATAGTATAAGCCATAGTGTGCAATCTCATGAGATTTTGCTGAAATATGAAAAATCATGCATCAAATTTGGAAACATATTCCCACAAGCAACCTCTGTTGGAAAATAATGATTTTTTGGTGACTTTAATATAATATTAAGGAGGGTGTCAATCCTCAATTGAGGTGGATTAAAGGGAGTTTAGATTCTTTGTAGTGAACTCTTTACACCACAAAAAGAATGACCAAAACGATTAAGATTTGAATAAGAAATTGACTCATTAAGTTGGCTTCATGAAAGAGGTGTTGGGAAATGTGTAAATCTTCTATCCCATATTGATTGTAGATGAGAGCATTGATGAGTATTTAAATCCCATTTTTGGCCTAAGGGTGTAAGCCCTTTGGGGAATCCAAATTTTTCGAAAGAAGGAAGTTATGGATGCCTTAAGGATGAACTTGGGCCAAAACTATGATCCAAGTTGGTTATGCAAAAATTGCCACACGCGTGTGCCGCCCACCCGGACCAAACCGAGCTGGGTCCCGGTCTGTGGGTCGTGAATCTCGAGACTTAGGGCTTACTGGACCGGATTAAGTATGGGGGTTGGGCCGGGTTCTTGGCCCGCCCTAAGCCAGTGTTGTGGGGTGCAGAATTATACACATTACACATGTATAAAATGTGTAACTCCTCTATAATGATGATGGATTAAGCCATCAGTTTTGCACCATTATGTAGAAATTAATCTTGCATTTGTTGCAGGAGTCTTTTCCTCTCTCCCTTCATGTGTACAAAAGGAGACACTTCTCCTTCATTCTTACACACTAGAGAATTTTTCTTCCTTCAATTTACTATTCTTCCTAGTAAGAGTGTTGCCTGATGCTAACATGACAACTACAAGCCCTTCAAAGGCATAATTCAGAGTTAGACTTATATCAGTAAAGCAAAATTACTTCCACAAACTATAAGGATTAGCATTGACACAAGCAAAATATACCTGCATTCCCATTCTCCAAAGATAATACATGTTCAACAGTGCAACTACCTTAGCATCACCAAAAAAGGACATTACTGCTCCTTCTTATAAGAGGTAACCATGAGGCTAACATGACAAGTACAAGCGGCTGAAAGGATGTAGATAAATCAAGGATATTGTTGCATAATTAGAGAATGATTTAGACAGATACACACGCAGAAACAACTACGTTTCCGTTGCTTCTAACAAAATTCATCTGTGGAATGATAGGGAAAATCGCCCTAAGCCTTCAGTGGCACACACTGTTGAGCATGCAGTGCATCCTATCAATTGAATTTTATCTTTTGATATTTTTTTATTTTTTTATCAATATCTATTTCTCTGTTAACTAGCCTTGACGCCATCCTTGTTTCAGTTACCCATTTTTTCAGAATCCCCAAAAAGTGGAATATAAAGGAAATTCCCACCATATTACTTCACAGGAAAACAAAGCCAAAATTTAAATAGTTGGGTTTTTGAAAAAACAGAAATGTGACATGGCTTCAGAATAAAGGGGTGTTCTATTTATACAATAGTATATATGAAGTTCACAAACGTAAGCAAACCAAAATATATTTACTTGAGAAACATTTTACTTCACTAAGAGTGAATGTCATTCAGTAAGGATAAATTACCAGCTTGAGATTGATCCTCATAGAATATGAATCACTTGTTTGGCTTAGATGCTACTGTTCTCTGTGTTGGGACAGCGGAAGTGTGAATGGATGAAAGATATAAATCAAAAAGGTTGTGGATGAAAACAAGAGTGAAAAACTATATTGAAGTGCTGCAGATTTTCATTAAATAAGGGGCTGAATTACAGATTAGAAAAAATACTTGAAAAACATATACATAAACTCCCAAATTTGATTCGAAAAGTTGCCTCTGTTTCTGCTGCTACACCTTTTGCTGCTGCATAACGGATTGTTTGAGATCTTTAGGATGTTTTTCTGATGGCTCAAACTGCAGGAACATCAACACCACTATTTTATACTTGCAAGTAAATGCACCAGAAAATTCTACTCATTAACTTTTGCCTTCTTCCAAGCACTAGGGAGACGAAACCATCACCTAGAACTTAATTTCCTTCGCAGACATTTCCAAAGAGTAGACTTCCAGAATATTCATCAAATTATCTTCATAGAAATTACAAATTATCAGTAGAAATACCATCCACAAACTTTGTCTGAAAAAGAACATTGGCATTATTGAACATGCCTTCTTTCAAAGAAACCACAATGAACTGCAGAACGATATAACAAAGAGAATATTGAAAAAATGGTCATAACAAAAGTTCCATGGGAAATATGGAAAATTGGCTGACATTATCACGAATCAGTTACTAAATTTTTTGAACTCTGTGATCATTAGTGACTGAAAATAGCTGTTTTATTAACCTCTAGAAGCAAGATTGTAGACTTACTAGTGAATATTTTCTACTTCTGATAGCAGTAAAAACATTTTTGAACAAGTTGAATACATTCATAAAGAAACGAGAGTAAGAGGATGTTATCCATCAACATTCCCCACAGGAAATATCTTGGTTGAGAAATACTTAAACATGATTCAATAGACCATTAAGGGTGCAAGAAGAGCTGTAAATTAGGTTTGTACCCAATCAATCCACAACTAGCTAAACCATTTTGGGAAGAACTACTAAACTTTCAGTTGTTTGAGTACTGACCGCAAGTTCATAGATTAATAAAAAAATAGAGAAATAAAAGTAGAGAACATCAGTGACCACAAGAATGCAAATCAAACCTGTGAATGTGGAAACTGAGTTTTGATCATTCTTCTAATGTTCTGGGTGTGACTTAGATCAAGAGCTGCATCAACCTATCAAATAACAGTAGAAACAACAAAATTGAAGATGAGAGGGAGAGTGAGGATAAAATAAAGATGTCATATGTCACAGCAAATCAAACTCATCTAATAGCAAAATAACATGCATCTCTTATAGAGTGAACATATTAGAGATGAGACATGTCAACCACTCTTTCAAGGAACTAAACAAGTTATGTACCTCATCCAGGATATAAAGTGGAGCTGGTTTAAACAGAAGCAGTGCCAGAATTAGAGAAAGTGCAAGTAATGCTCTTTGTCCACCGCTAAGTTCTGACAAGGACTGTTTCCAAACACTTCCAAATGCAACACAAACCTCAAGACCATCTAAGAAGCTACTTCCCTCAGGAGTTTCTAGCTTCGCCATTGTGCCAGGTAATAGTGTGAAAATATGGATCCAAAATCACTAAGAGAAGTACAAATTCTTAAAGAGTAAGTATAGGGTTTTGGTACTTTCAAAGGCTAGAAGAAACATATGAAAGCTGTTGACATAAACTACTAGTTTTAACTTGTTAACCTTAACCCAAGTAACTTTCAGCGTTTCTTTCTTCTTTTCATCAAGTTCCGCAATCACCATATTGATTTTTGTCTTGTCATTCTATGCAAGACGAAGTCAGGACAAGTAAAGAGATTTTGGTATAATGAAGTTATAACAGTTAAACAGTTACAAACCTGAATAACGTTCTTCTTTGATATTAAATGATTGTACTCATCTTCTGATTTCTCAAACATTTCCATAACTTTCTTGTTAACTTGTTTCTCAAGGCTAAAAGAAATGACAAAAATATGTGTTAAGAACTCCTGCTTGATTCATGGATGACAATGACAATTTGTACATATGAACATGGTCAAAAAATGTTGATGATAGTGTAAAAGCAGCAGATTTTGTCAGATACACACCCTGATTGCTTAGCTTGTAGCTTTTCAAAATCTTTCCTTGCTGTATGAGGATCACAAGATGCAAAATCAAAATCTGTCCCACTTCTTCCAAATCGGTGTTTCTCAAGTGTTATCCAAGCATGCTTCTCTATTAGTTTTTCGACCTTTAAGGAGCAATTTTTCTGTTCCATCTCAATTCGTTTTACCTGCCACAAAACAAAACAAAACAAAAACAAAAACAAAAACAAAACAATACAAAAAAAACAAAGTGGGTTACTAACTTACGAGCCAAAAAGTGGAGAGAATACATGAGCCACTTAGCACATTACCTTATTTTCCATCTTCTTCCTCTCAAGATTTATCTTACTAATTTTGTGTTGAAGTTCTTGTTGCTCCCTGAGAATGCAACTAATCTGTGTATCGCGCTCCTTCATCTTTGAGTGGAAAAGATTGAGCTCAGATTAAGCCTGATCATGAGCATTTCTTACGGAAGCAATCTGCAAGAGAAAGTGGAGCAGTTATTTTTTTCTGCTGGGGAAGAAATTGAGGTGAAGCACTAACTGCAAAAACACAAATGGCTGTTCACCCTGGTTTTAAGTCCATCTACTTCTGAAGTAAGACTGTTAATCTGCTGCTTCAGAGAAACTAACTGACCCTCCAAGGGTGCACATTCTTGTTTGACAGCTTCCATTTCCATAAGAAGCCTCTCCTTTTCATTAGCATGCTCCTACTCACAAGCATAACCAAGTCATGAGTTAGCATGATACTGCCACATCTCTATCTCAATCTCCCCAAAAATGAACAATCTCATACTAGCCAATGCACCTTGCGACTGCTGAGAACACCTACATGTGGGAGCTCTATACTAGAAACTCAAAATGAGCCAGCATAGAGACATCAACCCAAAAGGAACAGAACTAGTGTCTCATATACCCCAGACCCATCTAATTACACCGGTCCAAAAAACATCTCTAATCCCTCAAAGAGCATGTTTGACCCTCTCAATTCTTGCAATATATTCACACTCAATTCGCCTCTCATACAGAGCGATGTGAGTTGCCGGCAGTGAATATACAACAGTGGTGTAACACTAGATGATCTTCCCTTTGCCCTCATGTCATTTAGTTTAGGATTGACTGCTTTCCTAGTGATGTCCCTTAAGGTCGAATCATACATGACCGCAGGCAACATACCAAAGTAGCAGATCATCAACCCCTTACCTTATGACATAGTCAAAAGTCACAAAAGGGTACATAAATGAAAGTCATATCAATATTGACACGTAAGACTCACACGGTGAGGAAACAGGGATCCATTCTCTCACCTCATTACTCGGTCGCCAAGCATATATAGTATGAATACATGTTACGGTGGAGTAACTCTTCCAAAAGAGTGATGTCATACTCGATACATCGTACAGATCTTAGTCTAGTCGCTTTCTAGCGCCTAACCCGAATTCTCTATTTGCTTGCCTTCCAGGCGCCAAATGAGATCTCGCATCTGGCTAATCATAACAGGCACACACATGGAAAGTGGGTACTAACACGACCTCATCTTGGTTGTAACCAAGGCGACATGTATAGTGGATAATTTAAGCCTCTCTTGGCTCAAATAAAAAATAAACCACTAGTCTCATCCTTGCTCGCTCCCAAGCGCCAAGGGCGATTGCTCGTGTGAGTGAGCCAATCTTGCCTGCTGACATCATCATCTGCTAATCATTATGACACAAACCATAATAGTGTCAAATTCCCATCATCTCACAACAAATAAGTGATCTATCTAAAAAACATGACCACAGCTTGCGCAATTCTAGATTCCAAACATAAGCCTTATCAGCACCTCTTGCGATAAGCATATACAACGGAATCCTCCATGTGCGCCTCACATGAAGTGATTCAAGATCACTACCTCTTGCGCAATAACCTCTCTAAAGATATTTTGGTGACCAATTTGCGTTCATTCTTGATGCGCCCAACTAGCGCATTGAATCTTACAAAGAGCAAATTAATATACTACTAGTAAAGCATTCTATCCACAGTCTAATGAGCAAGGTCAATGTCTAAACAACTCAGTTGACCATTTACCAAAGATAACACTTATTATGCCGAATACGCCCACATAGTGTACTTTAGGCTCCTACAACAAAGAAAAGATCAAGGAATATAGGTCATCTGTTTCTCCCAAAGACAATCCGAGGATTCACTCAATAGCTAAGGCTTTGGCTTTTACCGATAGGTAAGTCAATGGGTTTGCAATTTTGCATCTAGAATCGTTCTAGGATATTCCTTATGTAAGTCATCGAAGACAAAACAGGAATTCTCCCAAAACAATCCCTAAGGATCGTATATCCGAGCATATAAATTATATCACCCATGTCCATCACATCTAAAACAGAGGACTACCCACCCTAGGTGGCGACAACCCTATAAATTCTTGGCTCAAAATGACTAAGTAAGGAAAAACTTCTTTTGGACCATTGATTATGCCTCAGTGGTCTTCATCGATCATCGTTGGCCTATCATGGCTTGACGAAATCTAAGAACCACTATTTGGATAACTGTTTTAGGCTGTAAAAGATTTATTGGAACTAGCAACCTTTTTGCGCTCCTAACTTTTCACCATAAAAGCAGAAGGTAAATCCCTACGGATCTACTTATCCAATTCTCTAACGAGAAAGTTGGGTCACAATGTCCACAAATCAATGTTCCGAACTTATGTCAATCATAGCCTAAGTCAAAATAACCTCACTCCCCAAGAGGAAGTCTTCTCATGGTTTACACTTTCCTCAATGGTGCAACTTTTCGGTATCTAGTGAGCCTTATGCCTCCACAATGACTATCCAAATTACGCATAACTTTAGAACAGTTTCGCGTCATAATGGGAAGTCAACCAAATTATAGAAATGGTTAATCCTTAAAGACTTTGTCTTAAACTGCGCAACATTGATCCACTTTCTAAAAATAGGGGACTAGAGCCTTTGGCATTATCCTAGGCTCTTTATCATCTTGCAGAGCAATCATGAATGTTTCCTTCTCAATCACTCGGTGATGACGTGGAAAATTTTCACATTCGCTACCACGCAACTAAGAATGTAGAGTATTCATCTCTAATGGAGTAATCCATTAGTAAGCACATCGCTCCCACTATCCCTAGGATATTGGAAATTTCTTTCCATTCTCAACTAGTCTACATAAAATCGCTATGCTTAGAATTCTCTATCTTATAGAGTTCCAAAAACTCTATTCACGTCACCTTTACTAAGAAAACTTTATGTGACTTAGTTACACTCCCACAAAGCTGCTTACCTATATGCACATGACCCAGAGGGTTTACATGACAGCATACAATAATGCGCCACGTGACCCTATGTGTTTACAAGATAGCATACAATAATGCGCCATAGAACTCTAGGTCTTAACTTCGCAACCTTATGAGAAGTAAAAATAAAGATAAGCTGCTTAACAGTTACAGATCGCCCATAGATGGCTCTCCACTAACCCATTACATAAATGGAGTGTAAAATCTGATATGGAGGGCATTTAGTTAGGGATATAGGCAACAAACTAAAGTGCAATTCTCAATTGGGAAACATTTTGCGCCATCATCCACCTAACATTAACAATACTTAATTCCTTATCTCTACTACACCATTGTGTTGTTGAGTATTAGGAATAATCAATTCTCTAAGCATCCATTTCTCTTCACAAAGTTTTCTAAAATAACTCAAATAGATACTCGCCACATTGGTCAAAACTAAAAGCACAAAAGCTCTTATCTAATTGATCTTGACCTCAAATGTGCAATGTCAAAAATCACCTCAAAACTTTTGACTTATGGGAGATCAAATAGTTTTGACTTAGATGCGTATCTTAATCTATAAATGTGTCGAGATTGAGGCTTAGCTATCATATCCTTACACATATCTAGTCACAAAAATCATAGTGGACTAAATGTGCCAATACAAATGACCTTCTACGGCTTTCCTACTTGTGCGCACCCATTGCGAACAAAGTTACACATTCACATGAGAGCAAGATGTCACAAGCGAGTGGGCCCGAGAAGGCCTACTCAAACCATCGTGTCATCATCTCATTAATGTGATTAAGTATAATAAGCCACCGATTCATGACCAATGTCATAAACTAATTCCAATCATCTTAATGTGTGAGTTCTCAAAGACAAGTTTTAAAGGTTTAGGCCCAACTAGGTAATGACTCACAACTAATTCATATTCACTAGATCATAAAAGGATGTCATGGAGATATCAAGTGCGCCTAAGTCGCAAATTTAACTAGTAAGTGCTAATCCCCTGCACCTTCAAGTCAATTTTATTCTCCATACACTTTACTGCATCTAGTTGAAAGATGACGATACTCCTCTTGCCATCTCTGTTTCTCGTTTCATAGTTACTTGCAATTAATTCTACTATCCACAAGAAGGAGAGAATAAGCTATCAATCTATGACAGCTCCTGAAGTAACTTAAGCGCGAATTAGGCTAAAGAGTCTAATTCAACACAATGCTCTCACAAGTGATGCGTCAAATTCTTAGAGTCATAACAACCTTGTCGGCCTGACCTTTTTCATTACTATGCTGCAACGTTTGCGCTTAGTGGTAAACGTTATTCAAAAAACGTTAGCCTAGCTAAGGAATCATCCAAAGAAGCACCTCAACATGTCTCACACTCAAGTGTGGAAACAGTAAGTGTCCAGACTTAGACAAGTTGGCAATGCTAATAGATTTTGTAGCCACTTGGCGCTAATCTTTTCACTTAGTGTTAATAGATTTTGCTGCTACTAAGCGCTAATCTTTTAACTTCAAGTGATACTTCAATGCATACTATTATAGTGCGTGAAATTTTGCTCCATCCACTCCCAATAATTGGGTAGAGAGCAAAACACTGCTCATACTGGTTACTCGTCTTACACTTAATGACTAATTTATTTAAGCTCACATTTCTTGGATGACGTGACTCTTGAATGTTACTTCATCCAATGATGTAACATTATTTATAAGTCAAATTACAAAGTCAATCTGCGCAGCTCAATAGTCAAGATCATATACAGATCTATTGAGGGCTTACTAATTTCATAACTCCAAAACTCGCAAATCAAAATTACGTAGTGTGCCGCTAACCATAGCGCACACATCAAATTTTGTTGTGCCAAACAAGGCAACAAAACCAGGGCGACTTTGAGTCATGTTTCTTTACTTTGGCTCAATTAAGGTATGACCTAAAGTCTCCAAGACTTTTGCTCATCTAAAGAATAGGATTACATTGTTCACATTTGAACATCTCTACTAAGTCTAGGTTAACCAAATTAACTTCCATAAGCTAAGTCAATTTAGAGAGAAATTCGTATTGGGATTAATTTTGATTAGCATAATATAATTTTGCCACAAAAATCTAAATTAAAAAGTGACAATATTACACAATTTGCAAGATCGAAAATCCGCTATGCTCGTAATCATCTCTTGCGCCACAAGTGACAATTATCCAAAATTTAATTTAATTTATGCGCAAAATATTGGTTTTCAGGAGTTAACCTACAAAGATTTCTCTCAACCGAATAACCTCCCACTGACTATGGCATGTCTAAAAGCATGATAAAAAATTCTAATTCCATACAATAGCATTATAATGTAGATTCACAACCAACTCATGCTATGTCACAATTAATAATGGAATTTAAACAAATAACAATTAATCATGCTATTCTAATTACAACATATTAAAAACTCTAGGCAAAAAAAAAAAAAAATGTTGTATTTAATATTCAAATTATGCCATAACAGAAAGTATATCACTTTTGAAAATTTCTGGAATTTTCTAGTATTTTCTGGAATTTTAAATAACTAATAAACACAAATAAAATTAGAAATAAATATTCCAGAATCTAGTAAAATGCAATAACCATACCAGTAAATAGTAAACTACAACAATAGTCTACAATAAAAAATTCAGCCCCAGAAACTTAATCATGCAACACCAGATGCATTTTAAAGCAGAAATAATGAATTATTATTTCAGGAAAAATATTTTTTATTTTCATAAAATTTTGAAAATTTTACAGAAGATAGAAAATTTAATTCTAAGTCTAACGGTACCAACCACGCTTAAAACAAAGCTATAACGAATTAATTATGACCATTTAACGCGATTCAGAATTTAAAACAAACCAAACAGTGCCTTAGTACCAGCAGCTAAGCCAGCCAAGCCGCGGAGGAAAAACGGCGTGGCTTATTGCGCGGCTCAGAGGCGGCTTAGCAGGCGGCTCAGCCCGCGGCGCGCGCGGGTGGCGAGGACGGCGCGCGCGTGGACAGCGCCGCTGACGCACGCGTGATGGCGCGTGGAGGCGCGTCGGAAGCGCGTCTGGCTCGTGTCAGCGCATGGAAGCCGCTCACGGCGTCAGGTGGCGCACGAGGCCCACGCGCTGCCTTCCAGGTTGTTTTTTGGTCCAACTTCGGTACTGCCGGACTCCATTTTTCAAAATAAATACATTTATCTTGAGATTCCTACTTGGAAATGGGAGTACATCTCTATGGACTTCGTGGATGGATTGCCGCGGTCTAAGTGAGGAAATGAATCTATTTGGGTGATAGTGGATCGACTCACCAAGTCTGCTCATTTTATTTCTATCAGTGTTCACTGAACTGCGGATAAACTGGCTAGGTTGTATATTCGAGAGGTGGTGCGACTTCATGGCGCACCAGTTTCTATAGTTTCGGATCGTGATTCGTTGTTTGTGGCAGAGTTTTGGGAGAGTTTTCAGCATGCTTTGGGTGCTAGGTTAGACTTGAGCATGGCTTACTATTCTCAGACAGATGGGCAAACTGAGCAGGTAAATCAGATCTTGGAAGATATGTTGAGAGTTTGTGTCCTCGATCTTGGTGGTAGTTGGGAAGAACACTTGCCATTGGTGGAGTTTGCTTATAATAATAGCTATCACTCCAGTATCGGGATGGCCCCTTTTGAGGCTTTGTATGGGAGGCCATGTCGATCACCTTCCTTTTGAGCTTTATCAGCACCTCTTGCGATAAGTATATACAACGGAATCCACCATGTGCGCTTCACATAAAGTGATTCAAGATCACTACCTCTTGCGCAATAACCTCTCTAAAGATATTTTGGTGACCAATTTGCGTTCATTCTGGATGCGCCCAACTAGCGCATTGAATCGTACAAGGAGCAAATTAATATACTACTAGTAAAGCATTCTATCCACAGTCTAATGAGTAAGGTCAATGTCTAAACAACTCAGTTGACCTTTTAACAAAGATAACACTTATTATGCCGAGTACGCCCACATAGCGTACTTTAGGTTCCCACAATAAAGAAAAGATCAAGGAATATAGGTCATCTGTTATGGCATAATCTGAATATTAAATACAACATATTTTTGTTTTTGTCTAGAGTTTCTAATATGTTGTAATTAAAATAGCATGATTAATTTTTTTTTTAAAATTTCATTATTAAATGTAACATAGCATGAGTTGATTGTGAATCTACTTTAAGATGCTATTGTATGGAATTAGAATATTTTATCATGCTTTTAGACATGCCATAGTTAGTGGGAGGTTATTCGGTTGAGAGAAATCTTTGTAGATTAACTCCCGAAAACCAATATTTTGTGCATAAATTAAATTAAATTTTGGATAATTGTCACCTGTGGCGCAAGAGATGATTACGAGCATAGCGGATTTTCGATCTTGCGACTTGTATAATATTGTCACTATTTAATTTAGATTTTTGTGGCAAAATTATATTATGCTAATCAAATTAATCCCAATGCAAATTTCTCTCTAAATTGATTTAGCTTATGGAAGTTAATTTGGTTAACCTAGACTTAGTAGAGATGTTCAAATGTGAACAATGTAATCTTATTCTTTAGATGAGCAAAAGTCTTGGAGACTTTAGGTTAGACCTTAATTGAGCCAAAATAAAGAAACATGACTCAAAGTCGCCGTGGTTTTGTTGCCTTGTTTGGCACAATAAAAACTGATGTGTGCGCTATGGTTAGCAGCAAGCTACGTAGCTTTGATTGCCGAGTTTTGGAGTTGTGAAATTAGTAAGCCCTCAATAGATCTGTATATGATCTTGACTATTGAGCTGTGCGGATTGACTTTGTATTTTGACTTGTAATGATGTTGCATTATTGGATGAAGTAACATTTAAGAGTCACGTCATCCAAGAAATGCGAGCTTAAATGAATTAGTCGTTAAGTGTAAGATGAGTAGCCAGTATGAGCAGTGTTTTGCTCTTTATCAAACAGTTGGGAGTGGATGGAGCAAAATTTCACGCACTATAATAGTGTACATTAAAGTATCACTTGAAGTTAAAAGATTAGCGCTTAGTAGCAGCAAAATCTATTAACACTAAGTGAAAAGATTAGCGCCAAGTGGCTATAAAATCTATTAGCATTGCCAACTTGTCTAAGTCTGGACACTTATTGTTTCCACACTTGAGTGTGAGACATGTTGAGGTGCTTCTTTGTATGATTCCTTAGCTAGGCTAACGTTTTTTGAATAAACGTTTACTACTAAGCGCAAACGTTGCAGCATAGTAATGAAAAAGGTCAGGCCAACAAGGTTGTTATGACTCTAAGAATTTGACGCATCGCTTGTGAGAGCATTGTGTTGAATTAGACTCTTTAGCCTAATTCGCGCTTAAGTTACTTCAGGAGCTGTCATAGATTGATAGCTTATTCTTTCCTTCTTGTGGATAGTAGAATTAATTGCAAGTAACTATGAAGCGAGAAACAAAGATGGCAAGAGGAGTATCGTCATCTTTCAACTAGATGCAGTAAAGTGTATGGAGAATAAAATTGACTTGAAGGTGCAGGAGATTAGCACTTACTAGTTAAATTTGCAACTTAGGCGCACTTGATATCTCCATGACATCCTTTTATGATCTAGTGAATATGAATTAGTCGTGAGTCATTACCTAATTGGGCCTAAACCTTTAAAACTTGTCTTCGAGAACTCACACATTAAGATGATTGGAATTAGTTTATGACATTGTTCATGAACCGGTGGCTTATTATACTTAATCACATTAATGAGATGATGACGCGATGGTTTGAGTAGGCCTTCCTGGGCCCACTCGCTTATGACATCCTGCTCTCATGTGAATGTGTAACTTTGTTCGCAATGGTTGCGCACAAGTAAGTAAGAAAGCCGTAGAAGGTCATTTGTATTGGCGCATTTAGTCCATTATGATTTTTGTGACTAGATATGTGTAAGGGTATGATAGCTAAGGCTCAGTCTCGACACATTTATAGATTACGATACGCATCTGAGTCAAGACTATTTGATCTCTCATAAGTTAAAAGTTTGAGATGATTTTTGACATTGCACATATGAGGTCAAGATCAATTAGATAAGAGCTTTTGTGTTTTTAGTTTTGACCAAGGTGGCGAGTATCTATTTGAGTTATTTTTTAGAAAGCTCTGTGAAGAGAAAATGGATGCTTAGAAAATTGGTTATTCCTAGTACTCAACAACACAATGGTGTAGTAGAGATAAGGAATTAAAAATTGTAAATGTTATGTGGATAATGGTGTAAAATGTTTCCCAATTGGGAATTGCACTAGTTTGTTGCCTATATCCCTAACTAAGTACCCTTCATTTCAGATTTTACACTCCATTTGAGTAATGGGTTAGCGGATAGCTATCTATGGGCGATCTGTAACCGTTAAGCAGCTTATCTTTATTTTACTTCTCATAAGGTTGCGAAGTTAAGACCTAGGGTTCTATAGCGCATTATTGTATGTTGTCTTGTAAACACATAGGGTCATGTGGCGCATTATTGTATGCGGTCATGTAAGCCCTCCGGGTCATGTGCATATAGGTAAGTAGCTTTGTGGTAGTGTAACTAAGTCACATAAAGTTTTCTTAGTAAAGGTGACGTGAATAGAGTTTTGGAACTCTATAAGATAGAGAATTCTAAGCATAGCGCTTTTATGTAGCCTAGTTGAGAATGGAAAGAAATTTCCAATATCCTAGGGACAGTGGGAGCGATGTGCCTACTAATGGATTACTCCATTAGAGAAGAATACTCTACATTCTTAGTTGCGTGGTAGCGAATGTGAAAAAATTTTCACGTCATCACTGGGTGATTAAGAAGGAAACATTCATGATTGCTCCGCAAGATGATAAAGAGCCGAGGATAATGCCAAAGGCTCTGGTCCCCTGTTTTTAGAAAGTGGATCAATGTTGCGCAGTCTAAGACAAAGTCTTTGAGGAGTAACCATTTCTACAATTTGGTTGACTTTCCATTATGATGCGAAACTGTTCTAAAGTTATACATAATTTGGATAGTCATTGTTAAGGCATAAGGCTCGCTAGATACCGAAAAGTCGCACCACTGAGGAAGGTGTAGACCATGAGAAGACTTCCTCCTGGGGAGTGAGGTTATTTTGTCTTAGGCTATGATTGACATAAGTTCAGAACATTGATTTGTGGACATTGTGACCCATCTTTTTCGTTGGAGAATTGAAAAAGTAGATCCGTAGGGATTTACCTTCTGCTTTTATGGTGAAAAGTTAGGAGGGCAAAAAGGTTGCTAGTTTCAATAAATCTTTTATAACATAAAACAGTTATCCAAATAGTGGTTCTTAGATTTCGTCGAGCCATGATAGGCCAACGATGATCGATGAAGACCACTGAGGCATAATCAATGGTCCAAAAGAAGTTTTTCCTTACTTAGTCATTTTGAGCCAAGAATTTATAGGGTTGTCGCCACCTAGGGTGGGTAGTCCTCTGTTTTAGATGTGATGGACATGGGTGATATAATTTATATGCTCGGATATACGATCCTTAGGGATTGTTTTGGGAGAATTCCTGTTTTGTCTTCGATGACTTACATAAGGAATATCCTAGAACGATTCTAGATGCAAAATTGCAAACCCATTGACTTACCTATCGGTAAAAGCCAAAGCCTTAGCTATTGAGTGAATCCTCGGATTGTCTTTGGGAGAAACAGATGACCTATATTCCTTGATCTTTTCTTTGTTGTAGGAGCCTAAAGTACACTATGTGGGCGTATTCGGCATAATAAGTGTTATCTTTGGTAAATGGTCAACTGAGTTGTTTAGACATTGACCTTGCTCATTAGACTGTGGATAGAATGCTTTACTAGTAGTATATTAATTTGCTCTTTGTAAGATTCAATGCGCTAGTTGGGCGCATCAAGAATGAACGCAAATTGGTCACCAAAATATCTTTAGAGAGGTAATTGCGCAAGAAATAGTGATCTTGAACCACTTCATGTGAGGCGCAAATGGTGGATTCCATTGTATATGCTTATCGCAAGAGGTGCTGATAAGGCTTATGCTTGGAATCTATAATTGCACAGACTGTGGTCGTTTAATCGATAATCGCCGTCGAAGACAATTTGTATGGAATTAAAAGCACCATTTCCATGTGCTAGGTCCCTTTGTTGTCAAATCCACGAACAAACTCTATTTTATAGAGTTATAATTTTTCCTTGTTTTTTGGCTTTAGCGCTCGAGCGGGACCATTAGCGCTCGAGCGGAATGTGTACTATCTCAGTAGTTGGGCGTGTCTGCAAAAATACTGAGAAGTGTGTTTTTACGCTCGAGCATGGGTTCCAGCGCTCGAGAGGAAACCTGTTTAATCACATGCGTGTTTTAGTGGATCCGCTCGAGCGGACTATCTTGCGCTCGAGCGGAGTGCGCGGCCCCTATTTTCTATATATATCTGTTTAAGTCTTTTTTAGGATTAAATTTCCTAGATCTAGTTTGGAAGCTCTAGGGTTTTGTTTTGGGGCTTGTTTGCTAGTTTTCCTTGATGTTTTTTAGTAAGGTTTAATCCTATGATTTGAGATACATACATCAATGAGTTTGTTTCTTCATATTCAAGAGTGTTCTTCTTCGGTGGAATCCGGAGATTCAAGCGTGGAGCATCAAAGGAGTTTGATACTGTGCGTGGTCGCTGATTCGACAATAGAAATTGTGGATTCAACTTCATACTAATCAATTCCGAGACGAAGGCTGTGGTGAAAGATTTACAGAAGGCTTGAAGACAAATTGGATGCGTTTGGTAATTTGTTTGTTATTTTTGTAATATTTCTTTCTTCAGTAGTGGATTGATAGTGGCGTTTTGTCTGTGGTTTTTTATCACAATTGAAAGTGCTTCAATTATGGTTTTTCCATGTAAAAATCGTTTGTGTCGATTTATTGTTTTTCGAAAACAACAATCTAAATCACTTTCCTAAGAGTTTGATGATTTAGATTGTGAGCTTTCTTTGATTGGGAGTTGGAATAATTAAATCTTAATCTAATCACGAATCACTTAGGATTTTCACCATGCAAAACATGATAGTGTTCGTGGTGCAATTATCATCATAGTGAACAAGATAATGAGGACAAATACATGCCAAGAAAATAATTGCATTATATGTATGCATGTGACTTACTAACCATAGACAGCAAATCATAAAAAGACAAGTGATTGACTGTATTTGTTCTACCCATATTTAACAAATTTCCACATTTAATTAAGTCATAAAGGTGGAAAACTTAATTTTCGAAGCTCACATTATCTAAAAATGCTGTTTCTACATATCGATAACATTTAGGCATGGTAACACCTTAGAAAAAGAATTTCATATGATAATACTTCACAACAAAAATCATACTTTTGAGTTTTGATTGTCCGTTGTAAATATAATAGCATCCCACACCCAAGCCAAGGTATTTGTCAAGTATACAGTTTCCCACAATTAATTTAAAACCACTAATTTGACCATAAGGTAAAAGAGAATTCATGACACTTACGTTGGAGACTGCTGTGTAACTACTATTTGACTGAATTAATTTTACTAGTCCAAGTTCAACCTGAAAGTGAATCAGACATGTTATTCTAGGGAGTCTCATCCTATACCACCAAACAATTGAAAAACCTAGCCCACACTTCTCTTTAAAACCCAAGTATTGAAGAGAGGGAAACTAGAGCCTTATAACTAGCACAGATGGGGCAACTTCAGGCGATGTGGGACACATTCCAACACATCCTCCTGGATCACAACATACAGTAGTCGGACAAACAGCACACCAATCACAGGCCTAACCAAGCTCTAATACCATATTGAAAAGCCCAGCCCACGCTTTTCCTTAAAACCCAAGTATTAAGAAGAGGGAAACTAGATCTTTATAACTAGCATAGATGGGGCAACTCCAGGCAATGTCGGCCACATTTCAACACAAACCTACTTTAGTCATGATTTTCATTCAAGTAGGAGCCCGTGATTGAGAGAGTGCATGAAATACTGCCTGACAATCATATTTGAAAATCGTGCAGTATTTGTAAGTATGCTTGTAGTAAAATGAAAGTTCTACCTTTCCAGTTGCCTCTCGATGTGCAAATGATCAATAAGCACTCACTCGTTGGAATCACATAAAATAGAAATATGCTTGGTAACAACATATTCTCTAAAGAAGGAGACTGTTGGTATTTTGAAATGAACGTTTAAACTTCTCCAAATAGATCCTTAAAACTTCTTGAGATCCAAGTATTATGTGTTGGAGATAAGATAATATTGTCAAAGATATCAGAATCTATTAGTTGAATTTTGTAACAAGGCAATAAGGTTGAATATAGAAAGAGAAAAGAAGGAACACAAAGGTTTAACATGGTTCGGCTAATATTGGCCTATATCTACACACATAAAGCCTTAAGGGGCTACATCTTTCATTCACTCAACTTATACTCTTGTTTACATGATACACCATATATATAGAATGGAAGATATAATCAAATCCCTTCAGTTAAGGAATTGAAATAAATGAAAGATGCAAAAAATCATAATAAGCACAAATTAATGGGATCTTCGTAGATTTTGATATCTTTGACAATATAATCTTATCTCCAACACTATGGACATTCTCAAAAAAACAAAATATTTTTAAACAAAATAAGGACAATATGAGAAATCTAAAGATAAACACAGTTGATGTCACTAAATAATAAAATAACATCGCCTTTTCAGGCATAATGCTAGCATACACTTAGAACTCTTGACTTCTCATCTGATAGAAACAATTTGGTAACTATTTTGCTATTAATCATTGTATGCCATTGTCGCATTAAGTTTAAGGGGGAAAACATTGATACTCTAGCATTATCAATGTTATGTAAAAGACAAGAAGAAGGTGAGAAAATGACAGCACAATTAAATTGTTTGGCAAGACGACTAACAAATAAGATATTATATGCAAATTTGGGAACGTGTAAAAGAGATGATAAAGTAATGGTAGGAGGAGATAAAGGAACAACATCCTTATGATGAACAGAAGCTAAAGAACCATCAGCAAAGCAAACAGATTGGACTATGGTAGTAGGGACTGGAGAAGAAAGAAAGAAAAACTCACCGGTCATATGACCATTGGCCCCAGAATCCAGAACCCATAAGGGACTAGCAGACCCAACATGGAAAGCAGTAGATGTACCTATAGCAAGGGTGGCAGCAATGGAAGGTGATAGGCCATGAGAACTAGTAAGGGAACCAAGCTGAGCCTGAAGCTAACCAATTTGAGTTTGTAACTCCTATAAGTTAGGGATAGCAAAAGGCGTAGGAGTAGGAGCAACTTCCACTAAAGCAGCTATGCGAGGGATACCAGGACCACGAGGATGAGTAGAACATTGCCTTAACTCAAGATGAAGTTTGAAGCAACGCGTCTTGACATGCCCAGAAGCGCCACAATGATGGCAAGTAATGGAACCCGAAGAACCCTGAGAGCTAGATTTGACAGCAAGGGCCATCTGATTAGATAAAACTAGAGAGACTGAAGGAGAGCTCGGCTGAACCAAATATCGGCGATGCTCATCACTATCAATGGTAGCAAATGCCTCATAGAGGGGTGGCATAGGAGAGGTGTTTACAATCTAAGTTCGAAGATATTCAAACTCAGAGTTTAAACCCATCAAAAACTGGTAAGCGTGCTGGCGAGCAAGATGTTTGGACACAAGAGAAGCATCAACGGTTGGTAAATCAGTCAAGGGTTTATATTGAGCCAATTATTCCCAACAAGCCTTGTATCCAAAGAACTCGGACATAGAAAGGCCCAAGATAGACTGGGAGGCACGAGCAAGATGGGAGCATCATTATGAGCATGGGTGTACATTTGGGACAAGGCACGCAAGAGGATAGGGACTATGTTGCAATAAAGAAACATGTGATAGATACGATACCCAAAATAGTGTAATTATCAATATCCCACTAGGTCCATCTAGGGTTGGTCTCATCAGGCTGGGTAGTAGAAGGTAAGAGCCAATGAGCTTTGCCCTTACCCCCTAAATAGAATTTAAGAGAACAGCTCCAAGAAACAAAATTTTTCCCACTCAACACCACACTCGTAATGGGATGAACAAGATTGAGGTGAGAAAGAGAAAAATCAAAACTCATGGGAATAGGTTTAGTGGTCTCAGCAGAAGGAGCAACAAGAGGTGTCTCATTAGTCATGGTTATAGGTTTGAAAGATACACAAAGTCACAGCAACATAGTCCAAAAAACAAAAGCAAGAGGCCGGAAAAACTCAATGGCCTATCCAATTAAATGCTACCAAATAAAGTCGGTAGCCCACTCCACAAATAGGAGAAAAAAAATGCTCAACGCATTAATTAGGATCATCCAAACAAGGAAAAAGGGTATAACAAACCCTAGGGACAAATGAGGGGTTGTCGGCTAGTGGGTAGGGGCTGGGAAGGAGTTTCGGCTGGTGGGCAAGGCCTAGGAAGGAATTTCAACTGGCTAGGAGAGGAGGAGAGAGGCTGTCGGCTAGTGAATGGTGGCTGGAAAAGGGTTTCAGTGGTGGCTGGTTGAGAGAGAGAAAAAGAATGGCTAGGGTTTTTTAGGCTCTGATACCAAGAAGAATAAAAGAATGAATTGGCTTTAATCTCAATTGAGGTCAATCCATGAATATGTAGATCAATATGTACAAGATTAGGAAACTATACAAGATAGGAAATTACATAGAAAATGAAATAAAATCAAGGCCCAAACAATGGTCATAAAAAAGGGTCCTATTCTAGAATATTTTGTGTACTATATTTCAACATTATAAAGGACAACAAAGGACCAATCAAGTGTAACTTGCATTAAAGTATGCTGGGGAAAAAAAAAAAAACACCGTTGCTATCTGCATATGAAAGGACAGGAAATCCATTGTAAAAATGAGTAGGTTAAGTTGCTTGCACAAGGTTTACTGGTATGGTGGTTGGAAAGGGATTTCAGTGGTGGATGCTTGAGAGCAAGGTTTTGAAAACCGGACCGGACCGGCCAGTTCGACCGGTCGGGGTTCCTGTCCGGACATACCCTCTGAACCGGCGGAAAGTCAAAACCGGCGTATTTAGTGAGAACCGGAAAAACCGGCGGTTGAATCGGCGAACCGGGCTGCTTCGCCAGGTTGTCCGGCTCATTTTTTTTTTTTTAATCTTGTTTCTTTCTTTTCTCTTTCTTTCTTATTATATATATATATATATAATATAATATAATATAAGAATATAAGACAATTTTAATTTGAAACTCTTTTTCAAGGGTCTCCTCTTGTGAGGAATCCCATTAAGAGCTTGATAAAATTATTATGAAAGTCTTCACCTATTTATAAGAAAAAAATTCTTTCAAAAAGACTCAAGAAATCCATATGGGATTCAATCAAATGTATTGGAGGGAATATTAAAATTTTGATATCCCTCCAAAATTTTTGCTCTCATTTCAATCAAATTATTTGAATTAAAATCATATGGAGGGAATATTAAATATTTGATTTCATCTTCCAAAATTGAAATTAATAATATTTTAAAATATATTATTATATTTTTCAGTAAAAAAAAATATTAGGACAAACATTTAAGATAATTTAATATTTTTAATTTATAATTTTATTACATATATTTTTATTTAAATATAATTTTAATATATTTATTACGTCACGGTTCGATTCCGGTTCAACCCGACGGTTGAACCGGTGACCCGTCCACCCGATCCCTTTTCCGGTTCGCTCATTGGTTCGGTTTTTAAAACATTGCTTGAGAGAGAGAAAAAGAGTGGCTAGGGTTTTTTAGGCTCTAATACCAAGAAGAATAAAAGAATGATTGGCTTTAATCTCAATTAAGGTCAGTCCATGAATATATAGATCAATATGTACAAGATTAAGAAACTGTACAAGATAGGAAATAATATAGGAAAGGAAATAAAATCAAGGCCCAAACAATGGCCATAAAAAAAGGGTCCTATTCTAAAATATTTTGTGTACTATATTTCAACATTATAAAGGCCATTTCAACATTATAAAGGCCAACAAAGGACCAATCAAGTGTAACTTGCATTAAAGTATGCTGAAAAAAAAAAAAAAAACACCGTTGCTATCTGCATATGAAAAGACAGGAAATCCATTGTAAAAATGAGTAGGTTAAGTTGCTTGCACAAGGTTTATAAGGTCGGCCCTGAGATTTCTGGGGGCCAAAGCCAATAATCAACTAATAAATTTTGAGGGCCCTTCACATTTTTTTTTCATTAAATGAAAAAAATGAAAAAAAATGAAGATAAAAGACAAAAAAATTGTGTCAAAATCACAAAAAATACTTGGTATTACATTGCAACAATTAATAAGTGTCGCTTGATCCTCACTCTTCTTGCATTTTTAAAAGCAAATAAATCAATTGTACTTGCATAATCTAATTTTTTTGCAAAATCATTTTCAATGGATAATAATGCTAATTATTTTAAATAGGCCGTTCAATTTTTAAATGGGTTAATTTGTTTTAAGTTAGTTTGGGTCTTCCTTAATTTTTTTTTTTTTGATTTAAAATATACCTAATATTACAATAAACTATAATAGGAGGGACCCTTTTTTTGGATATATTTTTAATGGATAACAATGTTAATTTTTTTGAATGGGCCTATCAATTTTTTAATGAGTCAATTTATTTTACGGAAAATTACCATATAGTCCTATGTAGGGGATCTATTTCCTTTCTAATCCCAATTTATTTTTAATAGATTAATAGGTCCACAGTTTTTTAAGTTTTATGCCCACAGGTCTCGTTTTTTATTTTCGTATTTTTAAATGACTGTATTGCCCTTTGTTTTGAGATTTATATATACGTGAAAAATCAAATTTTTGCTCCGTTTAAAAAAAGGAAATCAAATCTTCGTCTCTGCGATCTCGATTTCTCTTCGTTGTGGCGATCTCATTGTGCTATGAGGTGGATCTGATTGTGCGATCTGAATCTCTGTGTACAGGCGATATCTGCGTACGTTCTCTCTCTCTCTCTCTCTCTCTCTCTCTCTCTCTCTCCCTCTCTCTCTCTGTGTATCTGGTGATAGATATATGTATGTGTATGTATGTATCTGTCGATACATAGATATACATATATATGTATATATATATGTCTGTGTGTGTATATGGTTTGTATTTGTCGATACATATATGTATGTATATATAGATAAGCAAATTTGCGTGATATGTGGTTTGTGTTTGGCAAATTTTGTTTGTTTGATTTTGATTTTGTTGATTTTGTTTGTCGTATAGTGTAATGTGTTTTGAAGTTGTATTTTGGAATTGTGAATTCTGGTGTTTTGATACTGATATGTTGTAAGTGTATAATTTTGCAGTTTGGAATTGTGAATTGTGCACTGTTGGTATTGATATGTTGTAACTGTATAATTTTGCAGTTTAGAATCTGTGAACAATTGTTTGTTGGTTTGTGATTTTGTAGTATGGAAGGGTGTTTCATATTAATGTGCAAATACAGTAATTGTTGTGCTGCTATTAAGATTAGTGAGGGATGTAGTTATGATGAAGTTGTTGAGAAAATATGTGCGAAGTTCAAGGAGTTGAGTGTTGGTAACTTTTGTTTGTTTTTCTCTGTTCCTGGATATTCTAATTGTATTGTTGAATGTGATGATGATTTGGGGAATATGCTGTCAATGATAGGTGGTAGTGGTTGTTATGTTGTTGATGTTATTGTGGAGGATAAGAGAGTTGTGGAGGTTGATGATGGTAATTCTTGTAGGATTGATTTTGTAACTTGTGAGAGTTCTTTTGTGAATGATTGTGATGATGTTGGTGGTTTGTTGCGTAGTTTTTATCCAGAACCAGAGAGAGTTTTGTTGTCTCCTAGTTGGAAGGGGATTATACATAGTGTTGGTCAAGAATTTGAAGGTGGAGTGCCGGCGTTCCGCATTGCATTGGCTAAGTATGCAGTTGAGTGTGGTTTTGCAGTGAATTATTTGAAGAACGATGCAACAAGAGTAACCGCTGAATGTATGATGAAGTCGTCTACGGGTTGTAAATGGTTTGTGCATGGAAGGGTGTTGATGGATTCCGGTGTTTTTTTTATAATGAAGTTGGATAATGTGCATACTTGTGGGGTTGTTGCTCGTAGATCTTGTAGCAAAATGGTTGGTTCTAGACTTGTATCTGATATTGTGCAAAATGATATTAGTGATAATCCGTTGACTCGTCCTATTGAAGTTAAAAAAAAGTTGAAGAAGCAATATGGTATAGATGTTTCTTATCGGGTTGCATGGTTAGGAGTTGATAAGGCAAGAGGTGGGTTGTTTGGTGATTTTGCAACTTCTTTTGACCAGCTTCGATAGTACCTTGAGACGGCTATGAGAACGAATCCGGGAAGTGTGTTTGAATTAGATGTGGATGAAAGTAGTGGGTGTTTTCGGAGGTTGTTTGTGGCATTTCATGGATGTTTGTATGGCTTTCAATTTTGTCGTCCGTTGTTGTTTGTTGATGGTACATTTTTGAAGGAGCTTTACAAGGGGCATTTGCTTGCAGCAACATCAAAGGATGGTAATCAAGGTATGTATTTATTTGCAGTTAGTATAGGTTTGGTTTGTCAGTGTGTTATTGTATTGTGAGTCTGCTAATTTTTGCAGTTTCATGTGATTTTGTTTGCAGGTCTGTTTCCTTTGGCTTTTGCGATTGTTGACGCTGAAAATCAAGATAATTGGATGTGGTTCTTAAGTCAGCTGTTAAAGGCTGTTGGTTCAGGCCGGAGATTGACTTTTGTGTCGGACCGTCAACATGGATTGCTAGACGCTCTTTCAGTGGTTTTCCCCAATGCACATCATGCTTATTGCTTGAATCATTTGAAGAGAAATTTGATTGACAAATTGGTGGGACTTCGTACTAACTATAAGCTGTGTTTGATGAAACTATTAGTTAAATGTGCTTATGCGCCAACGGTTGCTTCTTTCCAACATTATATGGAGAAATTGAGGCGTATTGCTGGGAATGGTAGAGTTGATAGTATGTTGGATGGTTTGCAAAATGATAAGTGGGCCAATGCATTTTTTAGAGGGAAACGATATGGTGAGATGTCATCTAATGCTGCCGAGTCTTACAATAATTGGATTGGTGGGGCCTGTGAGTTGCCTATTACTTGTATGGTTGATATGATTAGGGTTCAAATCATGACTCAATTGTCGGATAGAAGAGCTGAATCTAGAAGATGGACTACGAAATTGTGTCCAGTTATGGAAAAGAAGTTGGTGGACTCTTTGGAGCTAGCTAAGTCTTGGGATGTGATTGTTGCTAGTGATACTGTGCTTGAGGTTCATTCTTCTATTTCTTTTTATGTTGATATTGGTAGACAGACTTGTTCTTGCCATGAATGGCAATTGAATGGTTTTCCTTGTTGTCATGCTGTGCATGCTTTGCGTAGTAGTGGTAGAGATGTGTATGGTTTCATTGATCCTTTTTTTCATGTAGATTGTTTTAGAGAGTCATACAAGGAATCTGTTTATCCAGTGCCTTCAAGTGAGAGATTTGACTTTGATGGTGCCAGTACTTCAGTTATCAAACCTCCTATAACGAAGAAGCAGCCCGGGCGGAACAAGAAGAAGAGGATACCTTCTAGGGGTGAGAATGTGAAGCAAATCAAGTGTGGGAGGTGCTTGAAATATGGGAATCACAATAAGAAGACGTGCAAGGCTGCTATTTGAGGCCACAATCTATTCTTTTGGATTTGTATTTGAATTTGAGGAATTATGATAATAAAAAATGTGATACTTGGTATTATGGAAGTAATGAATAAAGTTGGTTGAATTGTTTTTTGTTTGTTGATGTGTTCTTTACTTATTGAAGTTGTTTTGTAACAGTCTGGTTTTGTTTTTTATTTTTATGGAATGCAGAGAAGGTTGTTGAAAATTTCTTACTGAAACAGTATAATATGGAAATGCAGTTCATATTTCATAGCGACAAAACTGTATAATTTTGCAGATTTAAGAATTATTAGAAACAACCTGATGAAACCGCATAATTTTACAGTTTTAAAAATTATTAGAAACAAGTTGATGAAACTGCAAAATTTTGCAGTTTGAAGAATTATTAGAAACAACATTTACTGTATGAAAATATATGCAACCAGAAATAAGTAGACAAACAATCAGAAGAACAACCACAATAATAATAACAAGAAGAAGAGCAACAACAACATCAATTATTTTCACCATAACCATAATAACCAGAAAAAGATCATTCCCAAAAGTATATAAAGTACTTGTCACATGTTAAAAAAGAAAAATAAAAAAAAATAAAAATAAAAATGTACAAAGATATGTTCCCTTGAATATTTGTATTGTTAAGAAGTTTGTTCATTGTTTCTATGATTTGGTATGTTTTTTTCAACATTTGGTAGCGCTCGAGTTTCCAGGATCGGTTCTCATCATTGAGGAATTGATTGATGATTTGTGCTCTAAATTTGACCCACTCAGTTGGATGAAGTTTTTTCTGCACAGGTTGCCAGTTGACATATTGGTTGATAACATTGCAGACGGCGATTGCACAATCATTCCTGCAGTGTTTGAGATGAAGTTAATTAGTTAGTAGAAACTGCAAAATTTAGCATATTGGAAGATTAGTTTATGGATTTTGTATCTTACGAGTGTGGGGTTTGTTGTGGGCATTTCTCAATTGATGCAATTTCTGTCTCGCACTCTTGAGATGATAACATGTTTCCCTGTTTGCTGAGTAATGCTTTATTCCATCTCAGTTGATGTTGTTGCTACAAAATAGTTAGTGGGTGTTTTTGTTAGTTATAGTGATGAGTTGAGATGTTTGTAAAGGAATGGAACTAAGTATGAAATTTTATTTTAACTTACAATTTGCTTTGCAATTTCAAAGTGCTTGTTGTGGCAATCTTTTGCTGGTCTCAAAGAGTCATAGTGTCTCCATATTCCATCAGCATTGTCAAAGACCACAATTGTCCAATGGTTGTCGTGGTTGATTGGGAAATGGATATATCTGTTTTTCATTGCTTCTGGAAAACGGCTGTCCATCAGTTTTTCTCTCAGTGCTTGATCTTGGTTTTGTAGTGGAGTCTGTAAGTTATATATATGTTTAAAATATGTTATAAAACTATGTAGTAATACATGTTGAGAAAGTAGAAAATTTTGCAGTTGTAAGGTATGTTAAGTTTTGCTTACATTGATGAGTGTTGAGAAAACGTAAGATCTTCCTGCATATGGATTGCTTGCAAAGACTAGATCGTTTTTCTCAAATTCTTCAATGGTTGGTTGGAGTGCCAATTGCTTTTCTAAGAAGGCATCAATGACCTGAAACATGTTATATATGAGAATGTGTTAGGTTTGTGGAATAGGTTATTGAATATGTACAGAAACTGTAAAATTGTGCAGTTGGAGACCTACATTCCCATATAAAGGTTCCCTGTTGGTCAATCTGCATATATCTGAAAAGTATATGCAGTTTTCATCTTCCACTGCCAGACCAGACACAAGCACTTGATTGTGTGTTGTTGATGAGTTGAATTTGGTCTTGGTCTTTTTTGGATAGGCTATGCCAAACCTTGTTTGTTTTGCGGCATGAAATGGCGAGTGGCTTGTTTGGGATTGATTCTTCCTTGAAATCATCATCACTTTCCAATACTTGAAGTTTTGTCTTCTCTTGATTGGCATGCTCTTTTGGGTTTGTTTCAGCAGCAACTGCTTTCTCTTGGCGAATATGTTCTTGCATCTTTTCTTTCTGCTGTTGTTTTGCTTCATGAGCACCCTCTTTTTTGTTGTCATTCTTCTTCTCTTTTTCTTCATCGGTACCCTGTGTTGGTTTGGGTACATCAGCAGCAGTTTGTGTCTTGTTTCTTGCATCTCCTTTGGGTTTGGTCATTGGTTGGTATTCAAAATCTGGGTCATGTGCTTGTTTTCTTGATTTTTGTTTGATTCTCTTGACCATGGATCTTTGTTGGGGACTGCCAGTTTTTTTGGTGGACATTTCCTTCAATTGATCTTCTTTTTTACGCAATTCAGCCATGAATTTTTGTTCCATTTCTTGCATTTGTGCTCTCATGGCTGATATGAGCTTGTCCTTGTCGTCCTCTTTGGTTGGTGTTTGTGGTTGGTCATGACCTATAAAAATGTTGGATTGTGTTTTGGTTAGTTTAATGAAATTTTGCAGTATGCTTTAGTATTAGACAATAGTTTAGCTTGTGCATGAAATATGTCAGATTTCTTTTGCAGTTCTTCTTGTTGGTTTGTCAGTTCTTGTTCATTGACTTCTTCTTGTTGGTTTGTTTGTTGTTCTTCTTGTTCTTGTTGTTGGTCTTCTTCTTCATCAAGGTCTTCTTGTTGATCACCTTTTGTTTGTTGTCTTTCTTCTGCTTTATCATTGTCTTGTTGTTCACAGGTTCTTCTTCTTTTTCTTGTTGTTGTTGTTGTTGTTGTTGTTGTTGTTGTTGTTGTTCTTCTTCTTCTTCTTCTTCTTCTTCTTCTTCTTCTTCTTCGGTTTCTTTTTCAGTTTCAGTTCCTTCTTTTTCTTCAGTTTCTTCTTCATCAGTCACTTGATTTTTTTCATCATCACTCTTTTCTTCTTGTTCATCACTTTCTGGTTCTTCTTGTGGTTTTTGCTTTCTTTTTTTTTTTTTTTTTTTTTTTTGTTCTTCTTGTTCTGATTCTGATTCTGAATGATGTTCTTCTTCGAGAAAGTCATCCTCATCACTGTCTAGAAGTCTTTTTTTTTTTTTTGTTGCTTTTGTTTTCTTTTTTTGCTTATTGTCCTTTTTGTTGTCTTGTTTCTTTGCTGAAGAGTCTGTTGATGTGCTTTGATTGATATGCAATAACTGTATTTCTTGTTCAGTTGGGGTTAAAGCACTTTGGTTAACCTGCATTGGAACAATGTGGCATATATCAGTAATACTGTAAATTTGGTCAGTTTCATAATATGAGTTGTACTGTGAGTAATGTGGGTTAAGTGTCGAAATATATTTTTTGAAACTGAAAAATGTTACAGTTTCATAACATGGGTGATGTTAAATAAGTGTGTGCTTTGAAGCTGAAAATTTTCACAGTTTGATAATATGATTTGTACTACAGTGAATGTTGAAAGGAGTGTTGAATAGATTTGTGCTATGATAGTATAGAAGAGTTTGAATACTTTTTCAAAGTGAGCAAGGCTGATGTGTTTCCACTTGGAGTACATTTTGCCAAGGTTCCATTTTATAAACCTTGGGAAGCCTTCTTTGTTGGATGGTCGGAGGAGTTTACTGTGCTCACAGTACCAGTACTGTAAAAAAAAAAAAAAAATTTGAAATATGTTAGATAGTTAGAAATAGGTGGATGTCTGATATTTTTGTGGGAAGTAGTTGAGTAATGTGTTTACCAAGAGTAACATGACGCATCCAGTGACATGCCTTGGGTTGTTGTTTGCATTTGCCATTGAATTCATCAGTGTGTCTTTTATTACCTCAACCCAACTGTACTTCTTGATGTTGTTGAGATTGTCAACATAGTTGAGGAAACTCCAACTGAGTGTATGGCCTGTTGTGGGCATGAGAAGTTTCAAGCACAAGTAAAGGGTGATTACCCTTGCAAGATCTTGACGATCATTGGTTGATTTTCCTTTTTTTGTTTGTTGAAACATTTTGGTCAAAGACTTGCCATCCAATCTCTTGAATGATTTGCATCTTCGTTTGTAAAATGGAAGCTCAAAATTCTTTGGTCTTGCATAGGATTTGGTGGTGATGCTGTCTTCTCCACAGTCGATACCAAAAATGAGCTTGACATCACTGCTTCTGAGTTTCATTTCCTTTTTGCCAAGTACAAATGATCTTTTTTTTTTTTGTTGTAGAGTGTTGTCATTTCTGTTACAATGGAATTGTAGCATCTGCATCAAGAGGCCTTCAGTTGTGTTGAGGAGAGAGCATTTATAAGGGGCCAAAAAGGGGTTTTTTTTGCAGCTCTGTCTGTTGGGCTTTTGTGAATTTGACCCCCTTCAACAGTTTGATTATTGTTCCGATGTTGGAACGATAATTAAATTGTTGGACTCTCTTTGCAGGGACTGCTGCTTTTTTTTTTTCTTTTGATGCCTTGGTTTTTGTTTTGGGAGTTGATTGGCTTTCTTGGAGCTTTCTTTTTTTGGTTGGAGGAGCTTCTTGTTTTTTTGTTGGCTTTCTTTTGTTTGTTTTTGTTGTGGTTGGAGGTGTGGTTGGTGTTTGTTGTGTGGGTGGGGTCTGTGGTGTAGTTCTTGGGCTTTTTCTTGTAGGTGGTGTGGTTGTTTTGTGGGTTTTTTGGTGGGGTTTGTTGGGTTTGGTTGTTTTTGGGTGTGGTGGTTTGGTTTTTTGTGGATGGGGAGATGGTGGTGGCATTTCAGTGGATACAGGAGATGGACTTTTAAAAGGGGAGATGGTTAAATCCCTGATTGGATTTGTGGGCATATGGGTTTGTTTCTTCCAATATCTTCCAACAGCTATTTCTGAAAAAATGAAAGCGACAGCAGGGTATGAGTAATATAGTGACAAAACTATATAATTTTGAAGTTTTATATGCAGTTTAATATGAAGTTATATGTATTTTGTTGGTAACAGTTACGAAACTGCATAATTTGACAGTTTGATTCGCACTTTATAATAAGTTAGCTATTTGTTTTGAGTAGTGGTTAAACTGTGTAATTTTGCAGTTTCATTTGCAGTTTGAATAAATTTAGATATGTTACTTGTATAGTGATGAAATGAAACACTATGATGTTGCAGTTTTTATAAGAAAATGGTATGAACAATAGGAACAGCCCATTGTATTTTGTAAAAAGCAACAATAACAACGAGAAGATTAAAAATTCAAAAATAAGAATAAGAGAAGCCAATATTGAACAACAAGAATAAGAGTAAGGTGTTGAATGTGTAAAAACAGTGTTTAGAATGTTGAAAAATAGGGGACTAGAATGTTTGAAAACATGGGATTATATATAAAAAAGGGTTTATACATTTGGAAGTATGTAAAATGTGTATATACGAAATATGAAAGAATGATGTACAAATGTGAATGAAAAATAATGAATAGGTGAAGAGAGATGTTACTTTTTTTCCCCATTTTTGTGAATCGGAAGTCAGGAACTATGAAATCTCTTCAGAGTGGTGATGATTCTTCGTGTTGTTGAAAGTCGCCGATTGGAGAATATGAACGGCTTGGTGTTGTGTTGAAGATGAACGGTTTGGTTTTGTGGTTAGGGTAGGGTTTCAAAGGGAATGGAGTCGAACGGAGGAGAGATGGAGGATTGAGAATGCGATTTCGAGCGGCGGAGATGTAACAGTGTACTGATCAGACTGAGATGATTGTGGGTGATGAAGATGAACGGTTACGTTTTCTGGTTAGGGTTAGGGTTTCAGAGGGGATGGAGTTGAACGGAAGAGAGATGAAGGACTGAGGAGTCGATTTCGAGCGGCGGAGACGTGACAGTGTACTGATCAAACTGAGATGATCAGGACGTGGGTGATGGTTGCGCGCGTGTAAATTGGATGATGTATTGTGGGTATTTTCGTCTTATTGTTAATTTGAGGACTTAATGGAGTATTAAATTTGTTTTGGGCCTAAACGGGGTATGATATGTTGGGCTTGGACCTTTGGGTCAGTTCCCCATTATGGTTTAGTGTAATTTATTAGATATGTTTTAAGTTTAAAAAAAAAAATTAAAGAAGGCCCAAACTAACTTAAAATAAAGGGGAACTGACCCAAGAAGAAGAAGAAAAAGAAGAAGAACCTGATGAACAACAAGACAATGATAAAGCAGAAGAAAGACAACAAACAAAAGGTGATCAACAAGAAGACCTTGATGAAGAAGAAGACCAACAACAAGAACAAGAAGAACAACAAACAAACCAACAAGAAGAAGTCAATGAACAAGAACTGACAAACCAACAAGAAGAACTGCAAAAGAAATCTGACATATTTCATGCACAAGCTAAACTATTGTCTAATACTAAAGCATACTGCAAAATTTCATTAAACTAACCAAAACACAATCCAACATTTTTATAGGTCATGACCAACCATAAACACCAACCAAAGAGGACGACAAGGACAAGCTCATATCAGCCATGAGAGCACAAATGCAAGAAATGGAACAAAAATTCATGGCTGAATTGCGTAAAAAAGAAGATCAATTGAAGGAAATGTCCACCAAAAAAACTGGCAGTCCCCAACAAAGATCCATGGTCAAGAGAATCAAACAAAAATCAAGAAAACAAGCACATGACCCAGATTTTGAATACCAACCAATGACCAAACCCAAAGGAGATGCAAGAAACAAGACACAAACTGCTGCTGATGTACCCAAACCAACACAGGGTACCGATGAAGAAAAAGAGAAGAAGAATGACAACAAAAAAGAGGGTGCTCATGAAGCAAAACAACAGCAGAAAGAAAAGATGCAAGAACATATTCGCCAAGAGAAAGCAGTTGCTGCTGAAACAAACCCAAAAGAGCATGCCAATCAAGAGAAGACAAAACTTCAAGTATTGGAAAGTGATGATGATTTCAAGGAAGAATCAATCCCAAACAAGCCACTCGCCATTTCATGCCGCAAAACAAACAAGGTTTGGCATAGCCTATCCAAAAAAGACCAAAACCAAATTCAACTCATCAACAACACACAATCAAGTGCTTGTGTCTGATCTGGCAGTGAAGATGAAAACTGCATATACTTTTCAGATATATGCAGATTGACCAACAGGGAACCTTTATATGGGAATGTAGGTCTCCAACTGCACAATTTTACAGTTTCTGTACATATTCAATAACCTATTCCACAAACCTAACACATTCTCATATATAACATGTTTCAGGTCATTGATGCCTTCTCAGAAAAGCAATTGGCACTCCAACCAACCATTGAAGAATTTGAGAAAAACGATCTAGTCTTTGCAAGCAATCCATATGCAGGAAGATCTTACGTTTTCTCAACACTCATCAATGTAAGCAAAACTTAACATACCTTACAACTGCAAAAATTTCTACTTTCTCAACATGTATTACTACATAGTTTTATAACATATTTCAAACATATATATAACTTACAGACTCCACTACAAAACCAAGATCAAGCACTGAGAGAAAACTGATGGACAGCTGTTTTCCAGAAGCAATGAAAAACAGATATATCCATTTCCCAATCAACCACGACAACCATTGGACAATTGTGGTCTTTGACAATGCTGATGGAATATGGAGACACTATGACTCTTTGAGACCAGCAAAAGATTGCCACAACAAGCACTTTGAAATTGCAAAGCAAATTGTAAGTTAAAATAAAATTTTGATACGCAGTTCCATTCCTTTACAAACATCTCAACTCATCACTATAACTAACAAAAACACCCACTAACTATTTTGTAGCAACAACATCAACTGAGATGAAATAAAGCATTATTCAGCAAACAGGGAAACATGTTATCATCTCAAAAGTGCGAGACAGAAATTGCATCAATTGAGGAATGCCCACAACAAACCCCACACTCGTAAGATACAAAATCCATAAACTAATCTTCCAATATGCTAAATTTTGCAGTTTCACCTAACTAATTAACTTCATCTCAAACACTGCAGGAATGATTGTGCAATCGCCGTCTGCAATGTTATCAACCAATATGTCAACTGGCAACCTGTGCAGAAAAAACTTCGTCCAACTGAGTGGGTCAAATTTCGAGCACAAATCATCAATCAATTCCTCAATGATGAGAACCAATCCTGGAAACTCGAGCACTACCAAATGTTGACAAAACATACCAAACCATAGAAATAATGAACAAACTTCTTGACAATACAAATATTCAAGGGAACATATCTTTGTACATTTTTTATTTTTTATTTTTTTTTATTTTTCTTTTTTAACATGTGACAAGTACTTTATATACTTTTGGGAATGATCTTTTTCTGGTTATTATGGTTATGGTGGAAATGATTGATGTTGTTGTTGCTCTTCTTCTTGTTATTATTATTGTGGTTGTTCTTCTAATTTTTTGTCTACTTGTTTCTGGTTGCATATATTTTCATACAGTAAATGTTGTTTCTAATAATTCTTCAAACTGCAAAATTTTGCCGTTTCATCAGCTTGTTTCTAATAATTTTTAAAACTGCAAAATTATGCGGTTTCATCAGGTTGTTTCTAATAATTCTTAAAACCGCAAAATTATACAGTTTTGTCGCTATGAAATATGAACTGCATTTCCATATTATACTGTTTTAGTAAGAACTTTTCAACAACCTTCTCTGCATTCCATAAAAATAAAAAACAAAACCAGACTGTTACAAAACAACTTCAATAAGTAAAGAACACATCAACAAACAAAAAACAATTCAACCAACTTTATTCATTACTTCCATAATACCAAGTATCACATTTTTTATTATCATAATTCCTCAAATTCAAATACAAATCCAAAAGAATAGATTGTGGCCTCAAATAGCAGCCTTGCACGTCTTCTTATTGTGATTCCCATATTTCAAGCACCTCCCACACTTGATTTGCTTCACATTCTCACCCCTAGAAGGTATCCTCTTTTTCTTGTTCCGCCCGGGCTGCTTCTTCGTTATAGGAGGTTTGATAACCGAACTACTGGCACCATCAAAGTCAAATCTCTCACTTGAAGGCACTGGATAAACAGATTCCTTGTATGACTCTCTAAAACAATCTACATGAAAAAAAGGATCAATGAAACCATACACATCTCTACCACTACTACGCAAAGCATGCACAGCATGACAACAAGGAAAACCATTCAATTGCCATTCATGGCAAGAACAAGTCTGTCTACCAATATCAACATAAAAAGAAATAGAAGAATGAACCTCAAGCACAGTATCACTAGCAACAATCACATCCCAAGACTTAGCTAGCTCCAAAGAGTCCACCAATTTCTTTTCCATAACTGGACACAATTTCGTAGTCCATCTTCTAGATTCAGCTCTTCTATCCGACAATTGAGTCATGATTTGAACCCTAATCATATCAACCATACAAGTAATAGGCAACTCACAGGCCCCACCAATCCAATTATTGTAAGACTCGGCAGCATTAGATGACATCTCACCATATCGTTTCCCTCTAAAAAATGCATTGGCCCACTTATCATTTTGCAAACCATCCAACATACTATCAACTCTACCATTCCCAGCAATACGCCTCAATTTCTCCATATAATGTTGGAAAGAAGCAACCGTTGGCGCATAAGCACATTTAACTAATATTTTCATCAAACACAGCTTATAGTTAGTACGAAGTCCCACCAATTTGTCAATCAAATTTCTCTTCAAATGATTCAAGCAATAAGCATGATGTGCATTGGGGAAAACCACTGAAAGAGCGTCTAGCAATCCATGTTGACGGTCCGACACAAAAGTCAATCTCCGGCCTGAACCAACAGCCTTTAACAACTGACTTAAGAACCACATCCAATTATCTTGATTTTCAGCGTCAACAATCGCAAAAGCCAAAGGAAACAGGCCTGCAAACAAAATCACATGAAACTGCAAAAATTAGCAGACTCACAATACAATAACACACTGACAAACCAAACCTATACTAACTGCAAATAAATACATACCTTGATTACCATCCTTTGATGTTGTTGCAAGCAAATGCCCCTTGTAACGCCCCTTCAAAAATGTACCATCAACAAACAACAACGGACGACAAAATTGAAAGCCATACAAACATCCATGAAATGCCACAAACAACCTCCGAAAACACCCACTACTTTCATCCACATCTAATTCAAATACACTTCCCGGATTCGTTCTCATAGCCGTCTCAAGGTACCATCGAAGCTGGTCAAAAGAAGTTGCAAAATCACCAAACAACCCACCTCTTGCCTTATCAACTCCTAACCATGCAACCCGATAAGAAACATCTATACCATATTGCTTCTTCAACTTTTTTTTAACTTCAATAGGACGAGTCAACGGATTATCACTAATATCATTTTGCACAATATCAGACACAAGTCTAGAACCAACCATTTTGCTACAAGATCTACGAGCAACAACCCCACAAGTATGCACATTATCCAACTTCATTATAAAAAAAACACCGGAATCTATCAACACCCTTCCATGCACAAACCATTTACAACCCATAGACGACTTCATCATACATTCAGCGGTTACTCTTGTTGCATCGTTCTTCAAATAATTCACTGCAAAACCACACTCAACTGCATACTTAGCCAATGCAATGCGGAACGCCGGCACTCCACCTTCAAATTCTTGACCAACACTATGTATAATCCCCTTCCAACTAGCAGACAACAAAACTCTCTGTGGTTCTGGATAAAAACTACGCAACAAACCACCAACATCATCACAATCATTCACAAAAGAACTCTCACAAGTTACAGAATCAATCCTACAAGAATTACCATCATCAACCTCCACAACTCTCTTATCCCCCACAATAACATCAACAACATGACAACCACTACCACCTACCATTGACAGCATATTCCCCAAATCATCATCACATTCAACAATACAATTAGAATATCCAGGAACAGAGAAAAACAAACAAAAGTTACCAACACTCAACTCCTTGAACTTCGCACATATTTTTTCAACAACTTCATCATAACTACATCCCTCACTAATCTTAATAGCAGCACAACAATTACTGTATTTGCACATTAACATGAAACACCCTTCCATACTACAAAATCACAAACCAACAAACAATTGTTCACAGATTCCAAACTGCAAAATTATACAGTTACAACATATCAATACCAACAGTGCACAATTCACAATTCCAAACTGCAAAATTATACACTTACAACATATCAGTATCAAAACACCAGAATTCACAATTCCAAAATACAACTTCAAAACACATTACACTATACGACAAACAAAATCAACAAAATCAAAATCAAACAAACAAAATTTGCCAAACACAAACCACATATCACGCAAATTTGCTTATCTATATATACATATATGTATCAACAAATACAAACCACATACACACACAGACATATATATATACATATATATGTATATCTATGTATCGACAGATACATACATACACATACATATATCTGTCACCAGATACAGAGAGAGAGAGAGAGAGAGAGAGAGAGAGAGACAACGTACGCAGATATCGCCTGTACACAGAGATTCAGATCGCACAACCAGATCCACCTTACAGCACAATGAGATCGCCACAACGAAGAGAAATCGAGATTGCAGAGACGAAGATTTGATTTCCTTTTTTTAAACGGAGCAAAAATTTGATTTTTCACGTATATATAGATCTCAAAACAAAGGGTAATATAGTCATTTAAAAATACGAAAATAAAAAACGGGACCTGTGGGTATAAAACTTAAAAAATTGTGGACCTATTAATCTATTAAAAATAAATTGGGATCAGAAGGGAAATAGATCCCCTACATAGGACTACATGGTAATTTTCCCAACCATAATAGAAGGGGCCCCTTTTTTGGGTCTATTTTGAGGGGCCCTAAGCCATGGTCTTGTTGGCCCATGCCCAAGGCCAGCACTGAAGGTTTACTGGGAATTTTATGATAAATGTCAGCAATTTCAACACCTACCTTGAGATCCTTGGAAGCTGACTGCACCTGAGCTTTGCCCATCTTTTTCTCTAAATCTTTGAGCTTGACATCTCGATTATTAGTATTCTCACAGATTGATTTTTTAAGCAATGGCACTGTAGTTATACATTCTTCGTACAAAAGTTGCTTTTCATTGGCAGCAGATTTTGCTTCTAAAAGCTCCTGCTCGATCCTCTTTACAAGCTCACAAAACTACAACACACTGAATAAGTAAATAAATAAAATGGTACAGGAAGCAGAGAATGAGGTATCATATTGACAAATGGACTAAGCTAAACAGTACTTAAATTCCCACTTCAAGATGTTCATTATGTTCAGCCCTACTTTGGAACAGTGACAGATCATATGACTTGAGCTCCAGCTGTGCCTTAAGGTCCTTAAACTTTTTCTGTAGAGGAAGGAGCTCAGAGATCTGAACGTCATGGTGTTAAAGATATAGAATGCCACCAGCACTACCCACTAATTATAATGAAACAATTACACTCTATACAGCTTTTGGAATAACCATAACCTCTTAGGAACAAAATTAAAGAGCAACCACGATTGTAGATATAAAATAAATAAATGACAAGATCGTTGATATTTTTAAAAGAAAGAAACATAACAAATAAAAAAGGAAAAGACTTACGCTCAAAGAAAGTGTTTTCTGTTCTTCCTTTCTTCATTCTTATCCACTTCATTCTTATTTGAGTATTTCTGTTCAGTAAGAGAGGTAATATTTAAGGTTGACCTCAGCTTCAATTTCAGATAATCTCTTCTGATGAATAAAGTTTGGATTCAGCCTCTGCCAAAGCATGAAGTTGCCTTAACAGATCACCACCACCCCTGCAAATATTAGTTGCTGATTTAGAAAGTCAGATTACCAGAAGTGGACAAAAACAATTAAAACCATCTTCTTGTGTAGAAATAATAGCAACAATGAATTTTACTTTTTAACACTCTTGTGAAAAAAATATAAATGTGTGAAGGAAGAAAAAAAAATTAGGAAGTTTTTATAGTTCAACAAGCACATTCCAATGCATGTAGATAAGGTTTTGGCAAAGAGTAGTTAAGTAACAACTGACCAAAATTATCAATCGTTACCATTCTCAAGAATGGGCAAAAGCATCAAGGATATTTGCTTACTTGCAACTTCCACCAGTCAGAAGGCCACAAGGTTGAAATATATCACCCTCGTGAGTGACACTTGGGGTGCCAAATTTTCTATTAAAAGCAACGTATGGACCAGTCATTAATGTGAAAATGAGATCAAGCTCAACAAGATAACGAAAAAAACATTTATTCACAATTTAGACACGTTTTTTTTCACAATTTAGACACGTACAAGATGACAAATTAATTTGGTCCAATGCCAAAAATAAGGTTTAGCTAAGTTAACACTTTTACAGATCAATAGCACAACCTTAAACCAAAGTGCATGTGTTTCTAAGATGTTTGTCAAACAATAAATTCATTCATCAATTCTAACTTTTGAGGAAAAAAATCCAACACCACATGTTCTCTGATCCTTTTTTGCAGTGTTGCTTAGTGAACTACAGCACATTTAAATCAAGACGTAGAATCAACGTTGCACTCAAATATAACATGACCACAAACATAGCAGCAAAGCAACAAAAGAAAAAATGTCATCTTCAAATGGAAAATATATGTTAGAATCATCTACAAAGGCACTTTAGGGAAAAGGATTACTGAAAAGGACTTACCTCCCTCGTTGCATCAATAGTTTTGCAAACAAATGTTGAACCAAATACATATTCCATAGCACTCTGCAACACACATCAACTCTCTTTAAAAACAAAATATAACTAACCCAAGCCAAAGTTCTTTTATCCAAACAAAAACAAAAACGCACGGATGCTAATAAGATTTTACCCATACAATGCTTATTATTCTTGGCTGGATAAACATGATTCAATGATATAAATGATATACCATTAAGAAAGGCACGTGCTAGAAACATTCCAGCACACACAATTGCACATGGGCAAAACATCAGATGGTCTCCAGCAACACCAAACACCATCGATTCAATGAGCAACAAATGGATAGAATAGCATAAATAGCATATGTGAATTTATACCTTCAGTTCCTGATCATATCCAACCAAAGACACAGCCACTTCTACATTCCCCTTGCCAACCTGAAAATGTAGGATAATAACCTTTTGACAAACACAAACAAATACGGGATATATAAAAATATAAAGAAAGCCAAATACAAAGACAAACCAATCTAACAGAAGCATTTTGCACTCATGGAGGAATATGATGGGATTGAATTTGGTTTAGAGGGATAATCGTAACTCTTCTTCGGAGATCGCCATTTTGAAGAAGTTGGTTTCCAGTATTTTCTGTGTCTACTATAATATTTGTTAGAATACTTATTTTGTTATTTTGTTATTTTGTTAATATTTACTTAAGTTGAGGGTACGATGGTCATATTGCTATGTTAGGATTTGTATATATATTTGACTGATGTAAAGTTGAGGTACTATGATTATTCAATATATATAAAATTTCTCTTTCTTCTTATTCTTCTTCTTCTTCCTCCTAAATCCCAACCCTAAATTCCTTCATTTTACATTCTAACTTGGTATTAGAGCAATCTATTCTTCATCAAAAAGGTTTCTACAGTTTCTGGAGATCGATCTGAGGTGACCGAGACGTGCTAGTGTCATCAGTCGTACGATGACATCAACATGACGTAAGCACTGTACGGACGGGTTCTTCACCCCTAGACTCAAAATTGCCTCCTGAGATTTATGGCAATTTTTGTGAAATTTTTTGATCATCCCTTATGTGAGTTTTCGATTTTTGAAAGTATTTTATGTTTTTTGGGACTGTTTTTCAAATCTGCTCTTGGGACTGGTTTTTGCTGTTTTTCCTTACTGGAATCACTACCCTAGGAGCCAAAAATCCCATCCCTAGGGGTCCTTGATCTTAATTTGTGGTTTTGCTGCTGTTGAGTTGATGTTTTGTTCGATTATTGCCTATTTCTGGTCCAGCAACATTGTTTTCTTCAATTCTACCTATTGAAGGTTTCTATATAAGGGTTGAAATCCTTCTAGCTAGGGATATTTGTCTTCTATTTCTTGATTTCTACTGTTGAGTTTGCATTAGTCTAATTTGGGTCCCAATTTGGTTGGTAGACCTGTGTTCTCCTCACTTTTGCCTTTTTTTGCTATGGATTTTTGTTTTTTGAGCTACTTCTGTGTCTATATTGGTGATTGTTGGTGCTGGTTGTTGTAGGTATTGACTTTTTGCAAGTATTTTGCCCCTTTCATGCTCGTGTTGAGAATTTGTGTGATTGATCATTATGGTTGACATTGAGGCTAAGGCTATAACTATGGGTAAGGATGATGACATGCCTAAATCTATCACTACCAAGAAATTGAATGGTGCCAATTATTTGGCCTGGGCCCACGCCATCAAAATTTTCTTACATAGTAAAAAGAAGTCTCGCTTCATTAGTGAACTCCCTCCTCCTACTGATGATAAAGCTTATGATGATTGGTGTAGTGAGGATTCCTGTGTTATGGTTTGGATTTGGCATAGTCTGGAACCACATGTTGCTACTACAGTGGAATTTTATGATACCTCTAAGAACATTTGGGACTCCCTTGCTGATTCTTTTTCAAATCAAAGTAATTTCACTTGGATTTATGAGTTGTATGAACATATTTTTGCTATGTGCCAATCTGGCCGGTCTCTTCCTGATTATTATAGTAGTCTCAAGACTTTGTGGGATCAATTACTGCAGCATCGACCTTTCACTACTGATGTGAACAAGCACAAACAACATTGGGAGGAGTTTATGATGGCATCTTTACTTTCTGGCTTAGATCCTGAGTTGCGAGGGTTCAAGGATCAGATTCTTGCTAGTGAGACTCTACCTTTAGCTACCAATGCCTATTCTCGACTGTTACGCTCTTCATTGGGACAAGCACAATCCACTTCTGGGTCCTCTACTTTATCATCTTCTGCATTGGTTTCTAGTAGTGGTGATCATGGGTCTACTCGCGGGGGTTTTCATGGTTCATCTAGTTCCCAGGGCTCTTATTTTGGTTCATGGGGCTCTCGTGGTGGTTTCAGTTGTGGCGGTAGCAGTGGACTTGGTTTCCGTGGTGATCACAAGTGCACTCATTGTGGTTCCCAAGGTCATACTGAATCTTGGTGTTGGCAGAAGTATGGCAAACCTGATCATGTCCATCAGGTTATGGATGTCCCATCCTCACAGTCTTCCTCGTTGTCCACTAGCTCGGATGCTTCTCTGGTTAATTCTCATAAGACACTCGCTACTCAGATTAGTGAGCTTACTTTTCTTGTCCAATCTCTTCGGCCTAGTCTACCTTCATCCTTTACTGCTACCATGGCTAGTTCAAGTAATATTGCATGTGTGGCCCTCAACCTTGGCTCCTAGACTCTAGTGCTAGTTTCCATGTCTTTGGTAATTCCTCTCTTTTTGATACTCTTAGACCTGTTGATCATACCATTATACTTGCTGATGAATCTTCTCGGCCTGTCTGTGGTCAAGGTCCACTCCATCCCTTTCCTTACTTTCTGGTTTTTATGTTCCCAAATTTCTATTTAATTTGCTTTCTGTTAGCCAATTGACTTAAGCTCTCCATTGTTCGATGACCTTTTCTCCTACTTTACGTGTTTTGCAGGACTTCCAGACCAAGAGGATGATTGGTTCGAGGCATGAGAAGGATGGCTTATACTTTTTGGACACTAAAACCTCTTCTCATCCTCCATCTGCTGTGTTGAGTGCTAGTGTATCTCCTCTTCAGTGGCATTTTTGCTTGGGTCATCCCTCCTTGGCCAAGCTCAAGTTAGCTATTCCGAGCTCGAGTCATGTTTCTCAGATTGAGTGTGAAGCCTGTCAATTTAGGAAGCATCACCGTAGTTCTTTTCCTAGTCGTAGTGTTCGTCGTGTGTCTGAGTCGTTTGCTCTTGCTCGCACCCTGATGTTTAATATGCATGTCTCCAAACAGTTTTGGGGCAATGCAGTTCTCACCGCTTGTTTGCTTATCAATCGCATGCCCTCTAGTGTTGTACACACATCTCCCTATTCTCTGTTATATCCCACACATCTCCTTTTCCCTTGCCTCCTTGTATTTTTGGTTGTGTGGCCTTTGTCCATGTTCTTGACCCTGGCTTGGATAAGTTATCTCCTCGAGCACGCAAGTGGGTGTTCTTAGGTTATTCTTGCACTTAGAAAGGGTATCGGTGTTATCATCTTGAGTCACGTCGCTACTTTGCCAGTGCTGATGTTACTTTTTTTGAGTTTACTCTTTTTTTTTTTCCCTTTAGGCAACAGTTATCTCTTGATCTTCTCTCTTCTCGTGAGAGGGAGCCAGCCTCTCTCACTCCTACTCTTCCCTTTTATGCTCCTTCCACATCCACTCTTATATCCTCTCCATCTCCTCTCGTTTCTACCCCTCCTTTGCATAACGGTCTCAAGCTCATCGCATTGTGTCTTATGGCCCGACCAATTCATCTCCTTCGTCTGAGGCCCTTATTCCACCTACTGATTTGCCATCTGATGACCTTCCTATTGCACTCCGCAAAGGTACACAAACTTGCACTCAACATTCTATTGCTCATTTCGTTTCTTATGATCGCCTCTCTCCTGGTTTTTACTCTTTTGCTTGTAGCTTGTAGCTTGTCTAGTATTTCCATTCCCCACACCTATTAACAGGCTATGTCCATCTCTAGTTGGAAGCATGCCATGGATGAGGAAATGCATGCTCTTCATCAGAATCAAACGTGGGAAATTACCTCTCTGTCGTCTGGCAAATCTATTGTGGGTTTTCGTTGGATTTATACTATTAAGTATCTTCCCGATGGCACTGTTGAGCGGCTTTAAGGCTCGCCTGGTAGCTAAAGGCTACACCTAAACCTATGGTGTTGATTACTTGGAGACCTTGTCTCCTGTGGCTCGTCTTAATTCTGTTCGGATTCTTCTCTCTGTTGTAGTTAATCATTCTTGGCCTTTATATCAACTTGATATCAAGAATGCCTTTCTCCATGGTGATCTCCAAGAGGAGGTCTATATGGATCAGCCCCCTGGCTATGTTGTTCCCAGCCAAGAGCATCTTGTTTGTAGAATGTGAAAGGCCTTGTATGGTTTTAAGCAGTCCCCTCATGCTTGGTTTGATCGCTTCAGTGCTGTTGTGCTTGCCTATGGATTTCACCGTTCCACCTTTGATCACTCTATTTTTGTTCGCCACTCGTCTGTTGGGAGTATTGTTCTTATTGTCTATGTGGATGACATCATCATTTCAAGGAGTGACTCCAATGGTATTGCTAATTTGAAGAAATATTTGGGACAACAATTTCACACCAAAGACTTAGGCCATCTTCGGTATTTTCTTGGGATTGAAGTTGCCCGTTCTTCTCAGGGCTTGTTTCTTTCTTAACGGAAGTATGTTCTTGATCTTCTTACTAAGACTGGCCTCTTAAGCACTCGCCCCAGTGATACTCCCATGGATTCTAGTGTCAAGCTTAATGGTGACACTGGTGACTTATTTCCCGATATTGGTCGTTATCGTCAGTTGGTTGGGAAGTTAATATATCTCACTGTCACTCGTCCCGACATTACCTATGTCGTGGGTGTGGTCAGTCAATTTATGCATGCTCCCCGTCAACCCCATTTTGTGGTTGTGTATCGTATCTTGCAATACTTAAAGCGTGCTCCAGGTCAGGGTTTGCTTTATCGCCCATCTTTCTCTTTGTCTATTACTGGCTTTAGTGATGCTGATTGGGCTGGTAATAAGACTGACCGCAGTTCCACCTCAGACTATTGTACTTTTGTTGGTAGTAATCTTGTTACTTGGCGTAGCAAGAAACAGACTGTTTTTGTTCGTTCTAGTGCCAAGGTTGAGTATCGTGCCATGGCTCATACTACTTCTGAGATGCTCTAAGTTCAGTCTCTTCTCCAAGATTTTGGCTTTTCTGTTCCCACTCCTATGACCATGTCTTGTGACAATCAGGCCGCTATCTTCATTGCCAATAATCTTGTGTTTCATGAACACACCAAACATATCAAAGTTGATTGCCATTTTATTCGAGGTCTCTTACTCCGCAAACAACTTGTGACTCCTTATGTTCATTCTGAGGATCAATTGGGTGATATTCTAACCAAGCCTTTGGCTCTGCCTTCGTTTCATCGTTTATCCGTCAAGTTGGGCATGTTCGATGTCTATGCTCCAGCTTGAGGAGGAGTGTTAGAATACTTATTTTGTTATTTTGTTCTTTTGTTAATATTTACTTAAGTTGAGGGTACGATGGTCATATTGCTATGTTAGGGTTTGTATACATATTTTACTGATGTAAAGTTGAGGTACTATGATTATTTAATATATATAAAATTTCTCTTTCTTCTCATTCTTCTTTTTCTTCCTCCTAAATCCCAACCCTAAATTCCTTCATTTTACATTCTAACTATATTAAACAATTTTCCCTTGCAGCAACCTGAGAATGAACTGAGTGTAAGAGTCCAGTTATGATTATGTTTAGAACATGTCAAAACCTGGCAACATATTATACCATTTCTAAAATAAACCAAGTATATGGCATCATGCAAGGCCAACCTCTAAGGCAGTCATTGTGGAGCCATCCTTCACTTTAATAAGTTTAGCAATCACACCTTTAACCCTAGTCCTATCAAAATTCTTCATGGGATAATGGTATGCGAAATGCACATTAGCCAATTGTGCCAAAAGAATTCGAATTTTATCCTTTAACTTTTGCACTAGCTCCAACTCAGCTGCACGATCCTAAAGAACAATTTAATATTTACAACTCACAATTTACAATACACAGAAGAATTTTGACCAAACTGAAAACTCATGCCATCTGACGTAGAATTTGTAGCAGAACCACCATTGGAAGAGATACCTTTTGTAAGGCTTCCATCTGCCCCTCTTCATACAGAAGAGATTTTAAGCCAATTTGACATTTTCCACATCTTTTGTTCTAGCATTGAGCTCATTTTCTACTGCAACAGCTTCTTCACATTTTGATAATAACTGATTTGCTTTCTCTTTCAGCTCTTTCTTAGAGTGGCTTATTTTTGTTTTCAACTGTATCAATTCTGTTTCTGCACTTCCAACAGCTATTTTGGCATGACGTAGTTGATCTTCAAGGCATTTCTACTCACTTCCACTGCTCTTGCCAGATAGCACACACTACCCACAGAAATTGCATACATTTTACAAAATTTTGTAAGGAAATTAATGCAATCAATAGGAGTTCAATGCACAACACCACACAACTATACAGGCCATATTTACCTAGTAATCCTTTTCATACTGTTCCAATTATCAAGTTGTTCAAGTCTCTTTTTCAGATGTGCTGACCATCTTCAGCATTTTTTACTGCATAGGCCTTCTCTTCTATAGACTTCTTTAATTATTCAATACTTCTCACAAACTAGCACCACCAAGACATAAAATCTAGATATGTTAGAAAGTAAAGAGAACACAATTTCACAAAACAAAAAATTGGAGGGATAAAAGCACAATTTTTATTTTAGAAAGAGAAAGCACGAAATTATTAAGCCTGGGTACCTTTTCAGCATCCTCTTTCTCGTTATCGAGAGTTTCCTCTTGATTTCTCAGTCAGTACAGATACTTCCCTCACAGGATCATGAGAAAGCACATCTACTTTCTCTGACAAACTTTTTACCTCCCCTCCCATACTCTCTTCTTTTTCAGCAGTCAATTTTGACACTTTTATTTCCATCTCCCGTATTTCCATACGCATCCTTTCTGCTTTATCATCGATCTCAGAAATCTTACCCTTTAATTCCTCTGCATTGTGAACTGCACTCTAATCCTTTCTGCCTGAACATATTCAAAAGCAACACAGAATCTTTTAAGACGATCCAGTTCTGCATTGCCATCAGACCATTGCATGTATTGCATCCGCTCTTTCATCAACTTCTCCAAAGCAGGAAGTATTTCCTGGCTGAGAAGCTTATCAATCTCATCTACCTTGCTTTGTTTTTTCTCAAGTGTTTTTAAAAAAGCCTCTTCAAGCATGGATAAGATTTCTGGAGGTTTCATGTTCAAAACCTTAGCAATGCGCCCTTGCATTATGACAAACGGTGGATAGTTTACATTAAGCTGCATGGAAAAGATTTTGCACTTGACTAGTAACGATGAGGGGCCTCAAGAAAAAAAAATCAAACAAATAAGAACCAACAAAACAGGAAAAAAATTTGAAGTATTGAAATTTGCAAATGTTCAAGTAGATAAGAAAAATAGCAACCATAAGACAAACTTGTTGGTCTAGGAGTTGTTTGGACATCCTCTGCCAGGCTTGAATTCCTCACACGATCAGTACTGCCCAGTCTAGGGGCTCTCCTATTTCAAGCAACCCTCCTTTTCCTAGACCTATTAACCAAAAAATTTAGACTCCTCAAAATAGAAGAGATAGTCTGTCTGAGGTTCTCAGCTGAGGACAACGGAAAAAAAAAATCAACTAAACAAAACTAAAACTATAAAAACTATATCAGTCAAACCAGTGTTTTTAAAGACTCAAGGCGCACCAAAGGTCTCTTGGGGCTTAGGCGCAAGGCGAGGCGTACGCTTCATTAAAGCGATACGCACCTTTCAATAAAAAATAGATAATTAACATAGACTAATAATTTGGACATATACATAATCAAAATAAACAATTCATAACTCATAACCACTAAAACAAAGACAAACAAAAAGAAAAACTTTATCTTGACAGTGTAGCAAACTATTAAACCTGTTGGATTGGGAGTCGTGGACCCAGGAGCTAAATCATCTAGGCTCGGTGGTGAGTTGTGCTGCAGAGCGTTCCCAACAATGGCATCTATGAAATATAGAACATCAAGATTAAAAACATAATAAATAAATGAATCAAACAAAATTAAAACTATAGAGAAACTATATTAATCAAACAACAAGTAGGACAAACAAAAAAGAAGAGAAAAACTTTATCTTGACAGTGCAGCAAACTATTATACCTGTTAAATTGGGAGTCATGGACCCAGGAGCTAAATCATTCAGGCTCGGTGGTGAGTTATGCTGAAGAGCGTCCCCAAAAATGGCACCTATGAAATATATAACATGAAAATAATTCAAACAACAAAGTAGGACAAACAAAAAAGAAGAGGAAAACTTTATCTTGACAATGCAACAAATTATTAAACCTGTTGAATTGGGAGTCGTGGACCCAGGAATTAAATCATCCAGGCTCAGTGATGACTTATGCTACAAAACGTCCCCAACAATAGCACCTATGAAATATGGAACATCAAAATTAAAAAGATTATAAATATATCAATCAAACAAAATTAAAACTATTAAACCTGTTTGATTGATAGTTGTTGCCTTGGGAGCTACATCCATGGGCACGCGCATATGTGTTTCCACATCCACCATGCTCGATAGTGAGTTAGGTTGCAGACCACCTTCCCCAACAAACTCACCTATGAAATATAGAACATCAAAAAAATTCAAAAAACAATTCACCTAAAAAGTTTACCTCAAAACAGTTTATCAAAAAAATTCAAAAAAGAGTTCACCTAAAAAATACTCACTTCCAAAACCTAAGTTTACTGGGTAGTCCTAATCCATCGAGGAGAGACTCTTCACCTACAACAAAAATTCAAAAAACAGTTCAATGTTGTAGAGAAAAGAATAGTATCAACTATAGCTATAAGTAATCATAGTTATAGTGAAATCATAGGTGGAATGGCGGGCTTATAATTACCTTCATTATATACAAATGTAGGAGACGGTGTATGTTGTGAAAGGCCGGTTTGTGCTCGGATTTCAAAAGTGGAAGTGGTAGAAGAATTTGGCCCTTCATTATATACAAATGGAGGAGATAGTGAATGTTGTGCGCGGCTGGTTTGTGCTGGGATTTCAGAAGTGGAAGTAGTAGAAGGATTGGGTCCATCAACTACTGTAGAGAAAAGATTAGTACTTAATAAAAATTAACTACAACTATAAGTACTTAATATACTTTTAAAAAACACATAAAGGGCGTACACACCTTGATAGTTGATTAGTAAAATGTGTCTTCTTTCCCACTCTCGATTGAACAGATGATAATCACCAAATTTTGACCAATCTCGGTTCACCTTTGTCCCACCCCAAGTTATGGTTTTCATTTCCACTAGAGGGTCCTTCAAAGTACACTCAAAATTCTCCTCAAAGCCAAACTGTCGTGCGCTTAAATCAAGGCGATGATAGACAGCCTTCTCAAAACAAATAAGAATTGTTTGGTACAGGCCATGCCTAAGATGGCATGTCCCCTCAGGGAAGTGGAAGAAAGTCCACATGCAGCCTTTTATAAGGCTTCCATATAATCTGTAATAAAATAAAAGGAAACAAACTAGTGAATTATAGAACCCCCCCCCCTCCCCAAAAAAAAAAATGCCAATTGATTAGATAACTTATGTTGAAAAACTTACCTTATCTCCTTGCAAGTTTTCAAAGAATTGAACAAAATTATTCATGTGATGGTGGTTTCAGTTGTCCCTTGTGATTGGACGAAGAATATTTGACCATTGCACAATCAAATGAAACTCTGTTAGGCATCCCTAATCTCTGGGATGCGAAATTGCTCAACCAGAGTACGGATGCGCTCAAGAGAAAAAATCTTCTCAAAAATAAAAAATATACATCACCCAAATATATAAAACTAAAAGGGAAACAAACAAATTAAAACATGAAATTGTTGCTCACCATTAATGCATAAAAGTAGCCAGAAATCCCCTTTTTGGAATGGACATTATTCTTGAACTTTTACATTGAACAGTGCGTGTGTGATAACAGCGCAGCCCCCCACGCATAACTTTTTATTTCATTAATATTTTTCAACAGAGGAAGAAACAATACTGAAACATGAGCTCCGGACGGATTTGGAGCTATAAAACACCCAATGACATATAGCACATATGTCTGAACATACCGGTCAAATTCCGGACTGTTCTTCTCCAAATGATATGGGACCATCATAAAAACTTTCCTGAGCCATCTTAAAGTGACATTTGAGGTAGTCACTTCCTTACTCTTCTTCATTACTATCGATACGTTATTGAAACCCAAATATGTATGACATATTTGGGCTGGGTCAGAATCATCCCGTTCGGTGGCGGGCTTACCATCTACAGGAAACCCGTTATATATAATATATCCTCTAATCCAAAAACAAGGATATGAGGATCAACAACCCCAATTTTAAAACATTATTCATTTATATTATATTTATTAGGTTAAATTTACCTTTGCTGTAAATGAATATGATGTAAATCAAGGATAAATTTAACCTAATAAATATGATGTAAATGAAGAATGCTTTAAATTTGGGATTGTTGATCCTCATATCCTTGTTTTCGGGTTAGAGGATATATTATATATAACGGAGTTTTCCATAGATGGTAAGTCCGTCATTGGATGGGATGATTCTGACCCAGCCCAAATATTTCATACATATTTGGTTTTCAATAACGTATTGATAGTAATGAAGAAGGGTAAGGAACTGACTACCTCAAATGTCACTTTAAGATGGTTCAAGAAAGTTTTTATGACGGTCCCATATCATTTGGAGGAGAACAATCCGAAATTTGACTGGTATGTTCAGACATATGTGCTATATGTCATTGGGTGTTTTATAGCTCCAGATCCGTTTGGAGCTCATGTTTCAATGTTTGTTTCTTCCTCTGTTGAAAAACATTAATGAAATAAAAAGTTATGCGTGGGGGGCTGCGCTGTTATCACACACGCACTGTTCAATGGAAAAGTTCAAGAATAATGTCCATTCCAAAAAGGAGATTTCTGGCTACTGGTATGCATTAATGGTGATCAACAATTTCATGTTTTAATTTGTTTGTTTCTCTTTTAGTTTTATGTATTTGGGTGATGTTTATTTTTTATTTTTGAGAAGATTTTTGCTCTTGAGCGCATCCCTACTCTAGTTGAGCAATTTCGCATCCCTGAGATTAGGGATGCCATAACAGAGTTTCATTTGATTGTGCAATGGTCAAATATCCTTTGTCCAATCACAAGGGACAACTGGAACCACCATCACATGAACAATTTTGTTCAATTCTTTGAAAACTTGCAAGGCGATGAGGTTAGTTTTTCAACACAAGTTATTTAATCAATTGGTATTTTTTTTTGGGGATCTATAATTCACTAGTTTGTTTCTTTTTATTTTATTACAGATTATATGAAAGTCTTATAAAAGGCTTCATGTGGACTTTCTTCCACTTCCTTTGAGGGGATAAGCCATCTTAGGCATGGCCTGTCCCAAATAGTTCTTATTTGTTTTGAGAAGGTTGTCTATCATTGCCTTGATTTAAGCCCACAACAGTTTGGCTTGGAGGAGAATTTTGAGTGTACTTTGAAGGACCCTCTAGTGGAAATGAAAACCATAACTCGGGGTGGGCCAAAGGTGAATCGAGATTGGTCAAAATTTGGTGATTATCATCTGTTCAATTGAGAGTGGGAAAGAAGACACATTTTACTATCAAGGTGTGTACGCCCTTTATGTGTTTTTTTAAAAGTATATTGAGTACTTGTAGTTAATTTTTATTAAGTACTAATCTTTTCTCTATGGTAGTTGATGGACCCAATCCTTCTACCACTTCCACTTCTGAAATCCCAGCACAAACCAGCTGCGTACAACATCCACTACCTCCTACATTTGTATATAATGAAGGGTCAAATTCTTCTACCACTTCCATTTTTACAATCCCAACACAAACCAGCCTTTCATATCATACATTGTCTCCTACATTTGTATATAATAAATGTAATTATAAGCCCACCATTCCACCCATGATTACACTATAACTATGATTACTTATAGCTGTAGTTGATACTATTCTTTTCTCTACAGCTCTATAACATTGAACTATTTTTTGAATTTTGTTGTAGGTGAAGAGTCTCTCCCCAATGGATTGGGACTGCCCAGTAAACTTAGGTTTTGGAAGTGAGTATTTTTTAGGTGAACTCTTTTTTGAATTTTTTTGATAAACTATTTTGAGGGAAACTTTTTAGGTGAACTGTTTTTTGAATTTTTTTGATGTTCTATATTTCATAGGTGAGTTTGTTGGGGAAGGTGGTTTGCAACCTAACTCACTATGGAGCATGGTGGATGTGGAAACACATATGCGCGTGCCCATGGATGTAGCTCCCAAGGCAACAACTATCAATCAAACAGGTTTAATAGTTTTAATTTTGTTTGATTGATATATTTATAATGTTTTTAATTTTGATGTTCCATATTTCATAGGTGCTATTGTTGGGGACGTTTTGTAGCATAACTCATCACCGAGCCTAGATGATTTAATTCCTGGGTCCACGACTCCCAATTCAACAGGTTTAATAATTTGTTGCATTGTCAAGATAAAGTTTTCCTCTTCTTTTTTGTTTGTCCTACTTTGTTGTTTGAATTATTTTCATGTTATATATTTCATAGGTGCCATTTTTGGGGACGCTCTTCAGCATAACTCACCACCGAGCTTGGATGATTTAGCTCCTGGGTCCATGACTCCCAATTTAACAAGTATAATAGTTTGCTGCACTATCAAGATAAAGTTTTTCTCTTCTTTTTTGTTTGTCCTACTTGTTGTTTGATTGATATAGTTTCTCTATAGTTTTAATTTTGTTTGATTCATTTATTTATAATGTTTTTAATCTTGATGTTCTATATTTCATAGATGCCATTGTTGGGAACGCTCTGCAGCACAACTCACCATCGAGCCTGGATGATTTAGCTCCTGGGTCCACGACTCCCAATCAGGTTTAATAGTTTGCTACACTGTCAAGATAAAGTTTTCCTTTTCTTTTTTGTTTGTCGTTGTTTTAGTGGTTATGATTTATGAATTGTTTATTTTGATTATGTATATGTCCAAATTATTAGTCTATGTTAATTATCTATTTTTTACTGAAAGGTGCGTCTCGCTTCAATGAAGCGTGCGCCTTGTCTTGCGCCTAAGCCCCAAGAGACTTTCAGCGCCTTGGTGTGCCTTGAGCCTTTAAAAACAATGGTTTGATTGATATAGTTTCTATAGTTTTAGTTTTGTTTGATTGATATATTTTTTTCCCTTTGTCCTCAGCTGAGAACCTCAGACAGACTGTCGCTTCTGTCTCGAGGAATCCAAATTTTTTAGTTAATAGGTCTGGGAAAAGGAGGGGTGCTCGAAATACAACTGAGAGAAAAGAGAGACCTCTTCAAGCATGGATAAGATTTCTAGAGGTTTTATGTTCAGGACCTTAGTAATGCACCCTTGCATTATGAGAAAATGTGGATTGTTTACATTAAGCTGCACATAACGGAAAAGATTTTGCACTTGAGTAGGCTGCGCAACATGCCCATTTATTAAGTACTTCCACCAACCACAATCTACAAAATCAAGAAAGAAAAAAAATTCTTAACATACCTCCAATTGAAATTCCCTAGAAGGAAATGGATACATTAATATAGAGAAAGCTTAGCGACAATCCCAAATACTAAGGGTGTGTTTGGTAACGTTTACGTGTTCAATTTATATTTACAAAAATTTTATAAACTAGTTTTTGTTTATTTTTAAAAAAACATAAACTACAAACGCGTTTGGTAATTAACAAAATATTTAAAAAAAATTTAAAATATAAAAAAGAGTGAGAAATGGCAAGTGGTAGTAAGTGACGGCGGAAGACGGTGGTGGAAAATGGTGACGGTGAGTGGTGGGTAGCTGGTGGTGGTGGCTGGTGGGTGGGTGGGTGACGGTGGCGGGTGGTGAGTGGTAGCGAGTGGGTGGTGGCAGTGGCGGGTGGTAGGTGGTGGTGGCAGGTAGGTGGTGGGTGGTGGTGGTGGCGGGTGGTGGTGGTAGTGGTGGTGGGTGGGTGGGTGACATTGGCGGGTGGTGGGTGGTAGCGAGTGGGTGGTGGTGGCAAGTGGGTAGCGGATGGCGAGTGGTGGCAGGTGGGTGGTGGGTGACGGTAGCGGGTGGTGGGTGGTAGCGAGTGGGTGGTGGTGGTGGCGGCGGGTGGTGGTGGCAGGTGGGTGGCTGATGGCGGGTGGTGGCGGGTGGTTGTGGGTGAGTGGGTGACAGTGGCAACTGGTAGGTGGTAGCGAGTGGGTGGTGGTGGTGGTGGTGGTGGATCGTGGGTGGTGGTGGCAGGTGGGTAGTGGGTGATGGTGGTAGTGGTGGTGGTGGGTGGTGGGTGGTGGTGGCGGATGGATGGCAGGTGGCTGGTGGTGGTAGGTGGCTGGTAGTGGCAAGTGGGTGGTAAGTGGTGGTGGCAAGTAGGTGGCGGCTGGTGGTGGCGGGCGGTAGATGGTAATGGCGGGTGGATGGCAGGTGGGTGGTGGGTGGTGGTGGTGGTGGCGGCGGCGAAGGGTGGGTGGTGGTAGCGAGTGGGTGGTGGCTAGTAGATGGGTGGTGGGTGGTGGTTAGTGGGTGGCTGGTGGTGGTGGCAGGTGGGTGGTGAGTGGTGGTGGTGGGGGGTGGGTGGCAGATGGTGGTGGCGGAAGACGGTGGTGGAAAATAGTGGCGGGTGGTGGCTAGTGTTGGGTGGTAAAAAAAAAAAAAAACTGAAAACTCAAAATGGAAACACATTTTTTGTGTTTTCATTTTTTGGCCAAATTTATAAACTGAGACCACTGATTTATAAATCTAAAATTTTACCAAACAAGTTTTTATTTGAGTTTTTTAAATTTTTATAAATATAAACAGAAAACTGAAAACGTAAGTGTTACCAAACGATACCTAATTGAATGGCAAATGACCACCTGTAACTATTTTTTATTTATTTTCTTTTCAAAGATGGTTTAGTGGTGCAATGTTTAATACTAAAAGATTGGCAAACTAGTCTGTATTTATGTGATAGTTCTTGACAAAGAAAAATTTGACATGTGATACTTCTTGGCAAAAAAAAAGAACTGGACAAATTTATTATTTCTTGAAATCCAAAAGACATAGTATTATCTAAAATTAAGAGTATATAGTAGGTTAGAACCAATTAGTCTCAATCTATTCTATCATAGAAAGAGAACTATACTAAGAATCTCGTCTTACCAAAATTGTCACTTACTTCCCTATGGACCTCTAATAACTCCACTAAGTTCATAAGTAACACAGATTAATTAGTTACTTGGCTTTCCTATGACCTTCGCATACGAGCATAGTGGCACAGGTAATACACCTAGTTGTGCAACCTTCCATTTTATTAGAATTACAAAATCAAATTGATTTCACTTCAAGTAGTTTTTCAAATGCCATTATATGCTGCAAAAGTAACAAGTGGTGCTGGGGGAGCGGAGGTATATAGAAGTTTCTAATGTTAGGAATGCCTAGGGAGCGTGAATATATTTTACATACTGTATTAAGGCTTTGTTTGGGATGTTTGATTTTGACTAAAATAGCTAATAAAGACCCCCCCCCAATTTTTTTTTTTTAAGATAGCCAATAAAATAAAATATCACATCCTACATATCAATCAATCACTTTTTCTCTCACAACTATCTATGTATATTTTTTTTTAAAAAAAATCATAAATTAAAATTTTTTTTTTATCTCATAAAATAACCAAAAAGCCACTAAAATAGCCCAAGTTTCCAAACAAATATATATTTACTAACAATTTTTTTTCTTTTTTGCTTGTTTGTAATATATAAATAAATATTAGAGATTGATGTCAAACACAACTTATCTTTGTTAAAGTATATTAAATATTGTGTAATTAGAAAGAAGTATAATAAATTTGAATTGTATTCTTTAGTTCCTTTAAGATTGAGATTTGTATTTTGAGAAGTTGTATCTCAATTGGGAACGAACTTTGTTTCTTGACAAGAGCTAATTTCTTACAAAAATTTCTTATTTAGGAGCACAAAAAAAAAATAAAAAAATAAATAGAGCATCTTACAACATGCTAATATAAAACTCGGTATATACCTGAGGGGTCACCGTGATCTCCAGACAATCCTCATAACCAAAAGGGCTTCGTTTCCTATCTGAATTTGATGCAGAGGGTTTTGAGAGAGAGAGAGTTTTGAGGACGTTTCAAATAACTGAGGTGTTCACGGGTTGAGTCGGCTCGGGTTCACCCTTAACCTGTCAACCGAACCGAACATGTCGGGTGGACGTATGAATCAGCCGTTGTCGACAGTCATGATGTTCGAAATCGTCCAAACTAAACCATTCGATTTGGCGGTCGGATCGGACGGTTGATACATACACAGCAGTCTTTATCTTTTTTTCTTTGTCAACATCCAAACAACACTCAAAATAAAATATATATACAACTCAAATACAAAAACAGTGATCCAGTTTAAACAAAAACTCTCAGGCACCAGATCAAAGGAAGGAATTGTGAAGAAAAAAATTGATAATAGAGTACAATAATCACGCATCATCGCACAGTGTCACTATCATCGCCACTTGACACCACTGGCACGCACTGATTCTTCATAAAGCAAATAAGAGAGATACAACTAAAAGTGATTAATCATCCTCATCAATTTTTAACAATCACCAGCTCCCACTTCGTTATAAGGTTTTTATAGATCTGAAGAGCTCCGGTAGAACTTAATTGCCACTGTGTAAGAGAAAGAATAAGAAGATGAGAGAGACAGTGAGAATGTGTATGTGTGAGAAAGAAAGAGAGACAAAACAGTGGGAGAATGGGTTTAGAGAGGGAGACGAAAGAGTTAGAGAGAATAGTCAAATGTATTGAATAGAATAAACTAAGGTCTGTTTGTTTGGCTCATAGAGAGGGGATCGGGATTGAAGGTGAGACTTATTATATGGGGTGTTTGTTTTAAGAGATAAGAAGGAGACTCCTAATCTTTTAATATTAGTATAGGCCTTGGAAAAGGAATTGGAATGGGGGACGTGGAGATGGTATTAAAAAAATAATCCCGATGACTAGAAATTTTTTATTTTTTTATTTATGTTTTTATTTTTTACATGTTGGACATTTTTTTTGAACACTAATATTTAATTTTTTGTATTTTTTATTAAGTAAAAATTATTATTTTATTGTTTTTGGAAATTTTTTATTTTTTTTAAATTTTTCACATGTTGGACATTTTTTTTTTAACATTAATGTTTAATATTTTTGTTTATTTGTTTTATTATTTTATATAAAAAATTTAATAATTTTTACACTAACAACTATCATCAAAACAAATATAATTTTATTTAATACTCTCACTATCAAACCCTTCACCATGAATCTTCTCCATTCTACTTCTAAAAACAAACAGGACCTAAAGATATTTTGGGATTTTCTAAAAAATTATTCTAGGCTGTGCATGGGTCGGTCGGCTTCAGTTTAGTGTTTGAACTACCACTCGAACCAACCTTTTCGGTTGAACACTTTTTCCATCCGATGTCGACCGCCAATGTGTCGGAAGTCGACCGCACACTAATTCGGTTTTGTCTGTCGATTTAGACGGTTTTGCAGAGAGCTCAAACAACACATAAGTTTTACCATTCACTCAATCAAATCTAAGAAACTAATTCAGAGTTTTCCAATACAAACAATGAAATCACACAGAATGAAGAAAATAACTCATATGGAGAGAGAAGGATCTAAACTAGAGGAGATATGACAAAATAAAAAAGGAGCTCACCGTCACAATCAATCTGCTTGCGCCATTACCATCACGAGTCCGCCATTGCTACTGCCATTTTGATCACCACCATCGCCTTCACCACTGCGAGAAAGTTGTGGGAAAAGCCACCATCACCATCCTTTTGTGAAGAACTATACCAGAACTATACCAGAGCCACAGAGAGAGACAGACAGAGAGTTGAAAGGGTTTTGAGTTCTCTAGAGTGTCTTTAGAGTTGCCTAGGATATTTTTTTATTTTCCCAAGTTGGCTGCTATGCAGAGAGAGAGAGAGTCTAAAAGGGGTTTGAGTTCCCTAGGCGGTCTTTATAGGTCTCTAGTTAGGTTTTGTTTGGGAAGACTAAATAAGTGTACTTTTTGTCTTTTTAGACAAAAAAATTGAGGTTGAAAATATAGATGTTTGGATTAACTTTTTGATTTTTTATGAAAAAATGTGTAATAAAAAATTGTGAAAATTGGTTTTTAGAGGAAAATTTGAATTGGGAATTGTGCAGCCGTAATTGTTGACTTTTGGTGAATAATGTTAACTTTTTAACTTTTTGAGTAACTTTTTGGCTTTTTAAATTATTTGGGAGTACCCAAACTTGGCCTTAGTCTTTCCATTTCTTCAGATTCCTTTGGAAAGGAAAAATTATTGGTTAATTTGGGTATACAATGTGATTAGATTTCAGACCGATTATCTATATTTTTATATTTTTTTAATAATTTAGGGATGTTTTAAAAAGATAGTTAAAAATTATTTTTTGATTTTTTTAGACTTTTTTATAAGAGAGAGAAGTAAGTTAAAAGTTAAAAAGTGACTTTTAACCCACTTTTCAAAATAGCCCTTAATATAAAATTATAAATTTAATACTTTTTATTAATCCCAATACATGTAAACTATCACATCTGTTATCTCTTTTTTATCAATCATAATACATATGCAGGACCGGTCCTGAGTTTTAGGAGCCTAAGGCGAAATAATTTTTCGAGGCCTTTTTAGATATTTATAAAAAATAAAAATAAAAATCATTCTGTTTGGTTTAAAGTTTTCAAAAATAATTGTTTGAGTTTGTAATTCATTTTTTTTTTTTTTTTTTTTTTTTGTATTTGGTAACTTTTTTTGTTAAAAAAGCACAAATATTATAGTTTTTAAGTGTATCTAAATTAGATGTATCTAAAAAATAAATAAATAAAATTTGTGTAAAATTTAAAAAAAAAAATACTAAAAAACATATAATTGGGCCATAAAGAGAGAAAAAAAAATAGGCTACAAAAAATTAGACTAACGACTAATACATATATATATATATTTTATATTTTATTTTTTTAATTGGACTAACAACTAACACTTATAAATATTTTTAATTGGGCCTTTTATCAACTAGGCCAAATAGATTTTTTGAGGCCGCCTTTAAAATGGCCTAAATTAATTAAATAGAATTGGGTTATTTTAAGTTTTTAATATAGTGCAAGACTAATAAATTTGGGGCCTTTTTTTGAGCCTAATTTTTGGGGCCCTAGGCATAGGCCTCACCAGCCTTAGCCCAAGGCCGGCCCTGTACATATGGTGCACGCTGTCACGGCCATGGTTGTTTCCAAACTATCCGTACGGTACTTAGACAATCTCAAGTCTTACTTGATGATGCTAAGTCAGCCTAACTCACAAACTTGTAGGAAAGAGAAGTTAGAAGAGCACAAGAGGGTTTGAGAAAATGCCTTGTATTCACTTGTGAGAAAGCTTTTACAATTCTTGGATGGATTGGAGCGAATGAACTCCTCTCCCATTTATAGGCTCCCTAGGAGCTTTCTAGAATTCTCAAGAAAATATCATGTAGAAGCTTAGCATGGAAGCCTTCTTTACAAGCTTTAAGAATGTTCTAGAATGTCTTTTAGAACTATCTATACAAATATCTAATTATATGTACTAGTATATATGTTCTTGAATTCTCTAAGACCTTCTAGAATTCTCCATCTTTATATGCGCTAGGGTTTGTTAGAGAGTTCTAAATTCTTCTGTTAACCTCACTTCGTGGCATGCTCACTTCTAGATATTTTGGAGAATTTCGTAAGGATGTGACAACGTGCTATCCTGAAACAACCAAAACTTCTCCTTGAAAAGATGCAAGAGACATTGAGAAAGGATAGAGAGTTAACAGATATGTACACAAAGTATAAAATATCAGTCAAATCTAAACACGTGGAGAGTAAATATTTAACTTCTCCTCAGAAAGATGCAAGAGACATTCAGAAAAGAGATAGAGTGAAGAGACATGTATATAAAATATACTCCTTTCCTCTTAAAATAATGGTCTTTTTTAGATAATTTAATTTTTTTTAGTAGTATAATTATTACATTTTAAAAAAATTAATTTTTTAAAATTATCTTTTGATAGTACATTTTTTAAGAATATCAATGTCATAATTATACTTTTTATGTTGCTAATGAATTTAAAAGAAGGGCAAAATAGGAAATTTATATTATCTTTATACTTGATTTTTGAAAAATGACTAATATTTTGAGATAATGAAAAATAAAATAAGGAACTAATATTTTGAGATGAATAGAGTAAAATATTAGTCAAATTTAAATACGTGGAGAGAAAATATATATTTTAAATATTTTATCGATCGGATGGGATTTATCGGATTTTAATGTGTACTACCATCAGTAGTGATTGGTAGCTCGAATTTGAGCCCCCAAAATCCCCCGAATTCAAAAAAAGACGTCGTTTCTGATTTTTTTTTTTTTTTTTTTTTCAGAAGAAGAAAATCAGAGGAAGAAGGAGGAAGAGGAGGAGAAGAGGAAGAAGGAGAAGAACTGGAGGGGAGGGGGCCAACAAAATCGGGTTGGAGGCGGAGGCGGAGGCGGAGGCGGGGTCGGAGGCGACGGCGGTCAGAGGCGGGGCTGCGACGAGCTGCTGCTGCGCCGATCACTGCTGTTGCGACGATCGGTGCGACGAGGCGACGGTGGGCGACAATCGGGCGGAGGCGAGGCGACGGCGGGCGGAGCTCCTCATCTTCCCCTCTCTTCTCTCTCTCTCTCTTTCGGGCTATTCGAGGGGGAGGGGATTTCGGGGGAAAAATCATTATTGGTACTACCATGATTGACCGTGAAATTGAAAAAAATGGAAGAGTTACACCTGCAGTCGATCGTCTCTATAAATAAAACCGTACGTAGCTCCTTGGAAGTTGGATTGGTTCGGGCCAGATGGGTTTTTGGGTTTCCTGATTCGGTGATCTGCACTAAGGCCAAGTTTGGGAAGACTAAATAAGTGCACTTTTTGTCTTTTTTGACTAAAAAATTGAGGTTGAAAATATGGATGTTTGGGTTAATTTTTTGACTTTTTATGGAAAAATGTGTAATAAAAAATTGTGAAAATTAATTTTTAGAGGAAAATTTGAATTGGGAGTTGTGTAGCCGTAATTGTTGACTTTTGGTAAATAGTGTTAACTTTTTAACTTTTTGAATAACTTTTTGACTTTTTAGATTATTTAGGAGTACTCAAACAAGGCCTAATTCTAAGGATATGAAAGGACAACGGAGAGAGTGAGAGGAAAGAAAGAGAGAGAGTCAGAAGCTTTCTCAAAAAATATATATATATATATTCTAGGATATCCACGGAAAGAAGAGAGAGATGGTCAAATGATGTATTGATAAGTGAATAAATTTATTATTAATCTTGAGAAATGGGGATCCAGGTCCTCATTGTCATTGGAAAGACAAAATGATTCTTGGGAAGGATACTGCGGGTTGGTTTGGCATTGCCAGAAAGGATAAAAAATTAAAAAATTATTAAAAAAGTTAAAAAATATTATTATTTATAAAAAAAAATATATAGAAAAAAAATACAATTCAAAAAGTCATTGACATGATGGTATAGTCTGAACCAAATGGTACAAATGATCTAATCGGCTGCACTAAAAATTTACAAAAAACCGTTGCTGTTCAACCCGTGGGGGCCCACCACAGGTCCCGTTTTGATAATCGGAACCGTTCAATGTGTAGAAATCTCCAAGTACTATATTTTTGTATAAAATCACGTTGATCGGATATCGATAGCTATGTGATCAAATCAGATTTTTTTTCAGTCGTTTATTTTTAATCGTCCATTTTTTTTTATATATATACAAAACTGATTTGATCACATAGCTATCGATATCCGATTAATGTGATTTTTTACAAACATATAGTACTTGACGAGTTTTACACATTAAACGGTTCGAATTATTGAAATAGGACCCGTGGTAAGCCTCTCCAGTCCGATGAAGGACTAAAGGAAAGCCTCATCATATATATATAAATCTGAAGCATATCTGCCCCCATACACAATTCAAAGCATTCCGTATTGCTTCCTTTAATATTCACTGTCACTATGCATAGGGCATAGGGGTAAAATAGTAATTTTGTTATTTTATACAATATTTTAATACACATTTTTTCGTAAAAAGTCAAAAAGTTATCCCAAATAACCATATTTTTTTTCTTAACTTTTTAGTCCAAAAAGTTAAAAAGTGCACTTATTTAGGACATCCGAAACTAAGGGCTGGTTTGGGATACCCAAAAAAATCCAAAAAGCCAAAAAGTTATCACTATTCACTAAAAAAAAATAATAATTTTACACACAAATTCTTACAACTCAGTCTGAATCGTCCCACAGACTGTTGCTGAGTTGCTGAAATGATTTGGAAAAATTGCACAGGCGGGGTGCACAAATAACACAGTGCTGTTCAGCCCGTTGAGGCCTATCACTGGTCATGTTTTGATAATCTGAACTATTCAATATGTAGAACTCATCGAGTACTATATGTCTGTAAAAAATCACGTTAATTGGATATCGCTAACTACAAGATTAAATCAGTTTTGTATAAAAAAAATAGATGGTGTTATAGTTAACGGTTGAAAAAAAAAAATCCGATCAGATAGCTATCGATATCCGATCAACGTGATTTTTTACAAGCATATAGTACTCGACGAGTTCTACATATTGAAGGGTTCAGATTATCAAAACGAGACCCATGATGGCCCCCACGGACCGAACAGCACCATCCAATGCAATGCCCGAAAAGTAGGCAACCATTTCTTGTCATCAATTCACTCCCCTAGACGGTACGACCAACTGCCTATTGTCCTTATCTTCTTTTACACACTAATTTATACAAATTTTTTAATACACATTTTTTTATAAAAAGTCAAAAAGTTAATCTAAATAACCATTTTTTTTTCCTCAAGGGCTTGACACTTGACCGAAAAAAAAAAAAAAAATTGAAGTCTATGGACCGCAGTTGATTGAACAATCAGTCGAAACCGTCCATTATGTATTTAGGTCGGGCGGGTTTGGTTGGATATTTTGGATGATTCGAATCTTTGAACACTCCTAACTGATACTGTCAGAAATGAGAGAGAGAGAGAGAGAGAGTTTTAAAGACGTTTCAAATAACTGATAGAGAGAGAGAGAGAGAGAGAGTTTTGAAGACGTTTCAAATAACTGATAAATTATAAAAAAAATCTGACCAAGACACCAAGTTACTAAATAAATATATATTAAAAATAAAATGTATAAAATACTTGGAACTAAAGATGGTTATGGGGCAAGTTTGGGGGAGATTTGTCGTTCCCCACCCTTGCTCCGGCCAATACTCGAGGATACCCGATACTTACAAATACTCGACCACATTTCAAATAGTCAAAAAAAATTGAGAATCATTTATATCATTAGCACGCTAAATAATTTTTCTTATTTCCATATATATATATATATAGCAAGACTTTTAGGATTATTATCGAGTCGGGTTCCCAAAACAAGCCAAAGTTAGATTATTATTTTTTTTTGTAATTGAAGAGATAATTGTGAGAGAAAAAATAATTGATTGATGTTAAGAATGTGACATTTTATCTTATTAGCTATTTTAATCTATTTTATCTTTATTGATTATTTTAGCCAAAAAGCAAGTTGCCAAATGGACCTTGCTACATCCCCCTAAAAACACACCCCCTAATCCCCATAATTTCCATATCAAGTAAAAAAAAAAAAAAAAAAGAGGAAACAGTTGCCCAAATTGGAAATTAGGGGGATTAGGGGGATTAGGGGGGGTGTTTTTAGGGCTCCAAATCATTTTCCTAAAAATAAATCATAGTAAAATCGTCGCTAAAAATAATTTTTTGTGATGATTTTTTTTCATGTCGCAAAAATTGACAATTAATATTTTTTTTTTTGGTCACAATTTTTATAAATTGTCGATAAAACTTATAATTAGTGACGTTTTTCTGTGACGAATTTTTCAAACTGTCACTGAAAATTAAAAATGATTTCTCTATCAATCAAACAATTTAAGGTGGTGGTATTGTAGTTAAGTGATGATCTCTAATGGAAAAAAATAAAATAAAATGAAATAAGAATAGGATAAAAAAAATTGTGGGGGTTGAAGCTACCTAGTCCATTCCTTTAAAAAAAATCTTAGTTGTTAATAGGGACTTTGAACTAATATAACTTCAATATCAAAAATCAGTTTTTGTTTTAATCTTTAATATTTATTCCATGTTCATTTTTTGTTATGTCTCATTTGGATTTGGGGGACTGGAAAAGAGGTGTTGATTGGATTGGAAAGGTTGGTTCATGAGCCCTCTTTAATAGATTTCTTTTCTTTTTATTTTTTATGGGTATCTGTTTTCCTATAAGTTTTTGATGATATCAATGGCTTGGGTTTTTTGGATTTTGATGATATCAATGGCTTGGGTTTTTTGGATTTTTATTTTAATTATTAATTTGTTTTATATTTTTATAGTTGACTAAAATTGGATTTACCTTTTCTCTGTTTTATCTCCTCTTGTACTATAAACTCCATTTCAACTTATTAATAACAATAATTAAGGACCGGGGGCCACGTGGCCCCCTCAACTTTTGCAAAATTGCACTTTTGCCTTTAATAAAAAAAAAAGTTTCAATTTAATCCATTCAAATATGATATTAAATTTTTAAATCACTATTTTCTTTACATTTTCTCTTCAAAAAAACTTGTTTAATATATACTATGTGTCACCAATTTTTTTTATATTAGAGAAATATTATATGTTACTGTGAATTTTTTGTTATATCACCTAATTAGTTTTTTTTTTTTTTTTTTGTTTAGAAATACTTATTACACAATTAACAACAACTAATAATATATTACTATGTAATTTAATGATTCAAACTATGAAAAAAATAAGTGATATATAACAGTGTCTTTGTATTATTTATTCACATTCTCTCTCATTTTTTTTTTTTTTTTTTAAATTCCTATCTACATCTATTTTGTGTGTGCAACTTAATATAATTTCATTTTCATATTTTATAAGGCATGTGATTATTTTTCAAACTATGGGATCATCATATATAAGATCAAAGTAAAAACAATAAATGATTAATATTGGTTAGCTCGAGCTTATATTTAAATATAACATTTGCATTATAGTGCTTTTTTTTCCTACCATCAAATAAAAATTAGGTAGTCTGATTGTGATTTTTGTTAAGATTAATGGTGCCCCTTTGAGCCAAAATTCTGGCTGTGCCACTGAACTTGGTAGTCAAATCCTTTCTGTGTTCTCTTTAGTTGTTGATAAAATGTTAATAGTCTCTTTGGAAGTGCAACTCTTCACGATCCATTTGAAGTCGACCCATCTAATCCTCCCGCGGATTGTAGGTAATCAACGATGATCACAAAATAGGATTCACTACTCTATACATTTGATAATCTTCAATTAGTGAACTCAATTGAAGATTCACAACCAGAAAATTTCGATCAGGTATATAAATTTGAGTATAAATTGTGCAGATAAATTCAAATGTCTAATTAATTTTTGATTGTCTTGCCTACTGTAAACTAACTGGGACTACACCTTTGATCATTTGAATATATGTCGATTACGCTTCAACCTAAGACATCCTAGGTAGGACTAAGGAACACAATTCATTTAATTTGCAATTGAATAATTAATGACCTTTTGAAATTACTTGACAACTTTAGATGCACAGGTAAACAAATACAACATATTAGGCAAGAAAAAAAAAATTAAAATTAAAAGAAAAAAGAAAAGAAGTGCCAATTGAGTAGCAAGAAAAGGGCAAAATAAAAAAGTGCCAATGGAATATATTTTATGGTTTTGCTTTAAATAAAAAAAGAAAAATATTTAAATAAACAAACTTGGGATAGCTTGACAAGTTTAAGCAATATTTTATGTTAGTCGTTCCATCCCAATTATCTAATATTTTAAGTTTGCAATATTTGTATATTCAAATTGAAGGTTTCAAGTAAATGGAATTAATATATTATTAACACAGTTTACTTGTGTATACATCTTCTTTCGTTTCTTTTGATCATGATGCAGCACGAAGGTCATTTTCTTATCTTGTGATGTCTTCCCCACATAAGTTAACTGTTCTTTTTTCTTCTGAAATGGCAAGATATTGATTTGATTGAATCGTTCTTCTCCTTTTATTCTTAGACTCCCCTTTTGTGTAAGAAGATTTTTTACTTTTGCCTTGTCTGTAATCAGTTTTGAAAATTTGAAGTTCATTTAACTATTGAAATGTAGTAACTTGTGTGGAGTCGCATCTTTTTCATTCTTGACATTCCTACATAGTCTTACAATAATTGGCTCTTCTACTGTGAGATCAAACAAAATGTTGTTGAATAGTCACATGACTCACATATTGTTATTGGGTGAACAAGTAGTAATGGGAGGTTTGTGATGTGTAGTTGACAATGTTTTCTGGTGGCCTTTGGTTTCATGAGTTTGAATTACTTCCTAAGTTTGTTATAGTTTTTAAATTTTAGGGTGTGGAAGGGTTTAATTTCAATTTTTTTTCCCTTTCTACATTACTTTGTTTCTCTGATAACATTGAATTACAATGTGACCATTTATTTTTTAACCCATTCCTAACTAATTAACTTGGTTTATTTAGGAAGCTCACAGGTTCATCTGCCCTCTTCAAATTGCCACCTCGAAGTGTGTCATTGTGTCAACATGACGTTTCTTTTATGTCCGAACATGTCGTTTTCTATTTGGGATCGATTGGATTGCTTGGAGAGTATTGTCCTATGTTAAGTAAAAACTCACTGTCGCCAGAAAGAATTGACTGTATGCATCACGGGTCATTTCAGGAATACCCACAATTTTGTGGTTACAGTTGGGTGCAACATTCCTTGACTACAGAGGAGGATATCTCTTTTCATGCCCAAAAATCATTAGAAGACTTCTACATGCTGAAATACTGCATAACCTGAAATAGAGGTCTTAATTACAAAAAGTCAGATGGTTCAACTGAGATGTGCAGCTTGTGGTTTTGTTTCAAATGTGGATGTGAGGGACAAACTCATAGCCTTCATTTGGAAGAACCCACCTGAATCAAAGAAGGGTTCCAAAGACAAGAAGGCAATATGGAGGGCTGAAAAGTAGGAATGGCAACAAGGCGGGGCGGGGCAGGGCCGGGGATCACACTCCCCGTCCCCGATCCCCGAATGTGAAAATCTCCCCAGGCCCCGGCCTCGATCCCCGACGGGGAACCTACCACCGTCCCCATCCCCGCCCCTAACGGGGATCGGGTTTCCCCAACCCCAAAAATTCCCCGCCCTCCAAATCTATTTCAACACCATCATCAACAATAACAACAACAACAACAACAACATCATCATCATCATCATCATCATCATCATCAACAGAATCATCAATATCAACATATCATTTTCAACATCAACATATCAACAAAATCATCAATAGATCATAAACCAAAAAATAAATAAAAATGGACAGATACACAGAGTCACAGACATACATATATACATACACAAACAGATCTGAGATCTGTGTCACAGAGAGAGAGAGAGAGAGAAAGAGTGGACGATCGGATCATCAACACATACAGATGGATGAGGACGATACACACACATACAGAGCTGTGTGTCACAGAGAGAGAGAGAGAGAGAGAGAGAGTAGACGATCGGTGGCGATAGACGACGGAGGAGATCGGAGGAGGCGATGGTGGACGATCGGAGATTCGGAGGCGATGGATGGCTGTGACTGCGACTACGGAGGCCATGGACAACAGAGGAAGCCGATCGGCATCGCAAACAGTGACGATTGGCGTCGCAAACAGTACGAGAGTGAGAAACATAGTAGAACAGTGCGAGAGTGAGTGTGAGAGAGAGAGAGTAGAGGGAAGAGAGAAAGAGAGACACAAAGGAAGGAAGACAGAACTGAGGTATGAGGACGAGGGTTTTGTACCATATGTGTATATATATATATAGGGGTAAACTAGTAATTTCACTTCAGGGAAATTCGGGGCCGGGGACAGGGACAGACCGGGGCTTGAACACTGATCATCGTCCCCAGCCCGAAACTGATCGGGGATTTAATTTCGAATACCATCCCCGTCCCCACGGGGGTATTTTTCGGGGAAAAACCATTATAATAAGGGTTGGGGGATCAGGTCCCCGTCGGGCCGGGTTCAAATTGCCATCCTACTGAAAAGGAGCGACTGAAGAAAGGTGAGGCTGCTAATGAAGAGCAGAAGAAGCTGAAGAAAGTAGTGAAGAAGAAGAGGTCTTCCAATTCCAAGGATGGGCCTGCAAAAGTCAACTACAACAAAAAGAAAGCCAGTGGTTCTGATGAGGATCAAAGTTCACCAACTATAAGTCAGGTTGATGAGAAAGAAGAGACAGACAATGATAATGACGACAATGTGCAGTGGCAGACCAACATGTCACTGGAGGTAGCCCGTCAACGCATCGAAGAGCAATTGAGATAACCATTCCTATCTCTTTCTAGTAGTGATAAATGACAGCAGGTATATAGAGCTTGATCCTAAGACACTTCAACTGAGACCAGGATTGAAAAATCAAGTACAAGGTCGAGGGTGAAGAGGGAAGTTTAGCAAACAAGCTTCACTTGCTATAGAAATGTTGATCAATGGATGGATCAACATTGATTCTATCACGCCCCAAAATTCGGACAGTTAAATATTAAATTAGGACTAAACCCTAATCAATATTCTATCATCCAAATCTTAGAGGTGACACAAAAATCTAAACGTTCACGTCTCCAAAGGGTTTAAGTAAATTTCTATCCTCAAAAGATTACAAGGGATTAAAAAAAAAAAAAAAAAACTAACAAAACGCCAACCAAACCATCCACCATAATTTCATAACTAACCAATACCTCCAACATTAAAGTAACAATAAATAGTCAAAATAACTTAAATAATGTAAGGTTACAAACCATGCCAAATTATCCAAAATACTAAGGTCATAAAAAAAAAATAAAAATACATAAACTAATATTAACACTAAACTCAAGAAAACAAAAGAAGTCCAAATGATATGTCCAACAACTATAGTTATTTCTCTTCACCACCATAGTCCCAACTAATCCTGCAAAGGAAGCTTAGCTGCGCTCAAATAGAACAGACCTAAGATGCTAAGAGACAAAATGGGTTAATATACAAGTATACTGGTATGAGTACAATTATGTGACACCCACGTGTCCACCAAACACAAATAAAAATGTATTTAATTCCTGTTATGGGACAAGACAAGTAGTTCTATTCGCACAGGGACGAATGGGTAGTTTCCCGAGATATGGTGGCATTTAGTTTCTTGCCCGTACACAACGAAATATAAATTGAGTATAAAATAAAAAAATAAAAATAAAATATGGTGGGTTAGTCCTGCATAAAAAGTTAGTAAGACCCACCATCCTGCAAAAAAAATAAAGTTAGTATAATTTAATCATAAGTAATTTGTTGAAGAAGTATAAAAATGCACCGTTTCATGCTTAAATAATTCAAATTGACCAAAACTCAAAGAATAAAAGTTGTACAGAATCAAATTTCTAAATGACCACGTGGACAAATTTAGTAGAAACTTAACAGGTTGAGAGAAAAACTTGATAGAAGAACCTAGACGGAATTCAATCAAAAAATTTGAAGCTGAAAATGAAAAGAAACTGCCCAAAGATGATTTTCTTCGGAAAAGTTCAAAACATGAAAAGTGTTCATAATAATGTTTTACTTTAATTTATGAAAAACCAATAAAAATGAGCTCGTTTCATGGGTTAAAACAACATCTAAAATCTGTAATATTAAAATAAATAAAAACTATTGAAACAAAGATCATCCGATTACAAGTTATAATCGATCTTTCTAGTAAAAAGTTAAAACACAAAAGTTGTCTAGAATCATGTATACATGCCTTTGCTCAAATTTTATAATTTATCGAGGTCGTTTACTATTTTTCAAGATATACAAATCAATACAATTCACACTATAACAATAAACTCATATTTAATTCTTTGTACCTTAACTCCACCACTTCGACCTCCACTTCCAGCCTACACATATATCCCATGTACCTCCCGTATACCTAACACCGCTCCAAAGCCAAACTTGCACGGGAATATCATCCCAAGTTTGACCCACACTCCCCGGATGATTAGCATATACGTACGCGCGTAAATCAAAACACTCGTCTACTCTTAAGAATGAGGCAACAATATATATATACAAAACATCTCACTCATGAGATCAATCATAACAATGTCAAGCCTAAGGCATTCAAATAAATCTCATAATCCTCACTTTTTTTTTTTATATACTCTTTCTCACAAACACTCAAATAAAACAACAATCCATGGAGTCATAGTGGGGTGTAAGGAATTTATCTATGGGTTCCTAATTTATTTTAATTTCATATAACCATGAGTGTGATTATAACTGAAAAATCTAGAAATCCCCTAGATATTGATTTATGATTATGTATCAATTTTAAGCAGTAAATATCAATCCTAATCAAACAACCAAGACAAATCGACACAACGATTTTAACGTGGAAAAACCACAACTGGAGCGCCTCCAATTGTGATAAAAAACCACGGCCAAAGCTAGAAAACAATCAACTAAGAAGATATAAAGGAATTACACGAATGTACTCTCAATTACCTAGTGAATCCATGCCCGAATTGAACTGACCCCTATGTGCCTCTTCTAGCCCCATCTTCACATCGGAATTGTATTGCCCAACGTTGAATCCACAATGCCAATGTCAAATCAATGACGATGAGCCACTCTAGAATCCACCAAAGCTTCAAGCCCAAATTCCCCGGAATCTACCGAAGAACAACACTCTCTTTTGTATTGAATAAACAAACAATCCTTGGATGTATACTTCTTAAACTATGAGTTGAATACTCAATCAAACATCAAAGAAAACTAGCAAAATAGCTCCAGATATAAACCCTAATATCCGAGAAGAAGATTTGGAAGTGTAACCCTAGATTTGGAGCAACTTGAGGTTTTATAGAATCAAAAATCACAAGGTCCGTTTGAGCGTAGAAATGGACGCTCGAGTGTAAAAACACTCCTCACAATATAATTGTAGACAGGTCAAACTTCTGGAACCCAACATTCTTCGCTCGAGCTTACAAACGGCCGCTCGAGCAAACAGGTAACTTTGAATGCATTTTTGCATTTTGCTTCGGGGGCGCTGCCCCTCAACCCCACCGTGGCGCTGCCCCGAACCTGTCAAGGAGCGTTGCCCCCTGGACCCCCGCAAGCTGACTGGGATACCTGACATAGTCAGAGAAGTGGCAATCATGAAAAAATTAGCACCACAAACTTCTCTGCAAGACACAATTCGGGTTGGATTCGCATCTGAAAACTCATAGCCTCATTGAAATAAAAGAGCGAAAGCAAGTACAACTGAAAGAAGTTTTGTCAAACGGGATTGCCAAGAAGAAAAACCTAACAACAACCATAAAATAAATACATATAAAAACCCTAAACCTGACATACACAACTAATCAAAATAATTAAAATCAATCTATCATCTTCATGTAAATACAAAATCAAACCAACATCAAATAAGTAAAAATAAATAAATAAAAACAACGAATTAAACATAAATTAAGAGAAGTGGGTTTTGTACTCACAATTATTTTTTGAAGATCAAATAATCACTTAGAAAATTAATGGAGCCACCAAAATAAAACCCTAACCCCTTCTGTTTTTGTATCTTTTTTTTTCTTTTTTTTTTGGCCATTGCTCTTTCTCTCTCTCGGAACTGATTCCTCTGGTTTTCTTTTATTAATCTCTCTCTCTCTCTCTCTCACACACACACACACACACACACACACACACACACACACACACACACTCGACTGCTGCTTTGAAAACTTCCTACACCTTTATGATAATGACACCCTAAGTTTAAATAACCTAATAACATTATATAATAAATAACACATTAACATTATATTTTATTAGATAAATACAAATATAAATACAACTGTGGAGACATATTTTTGGGTAGTTCACGTGGCCGAGGTTGTTAGCCGAGGTGCCACGTGGGCAGACCATGGTGTCAAGATATGGTGTGGTAATACCGGAATCCAAAGGATTGAAGACTAGAGTCCTAGATGACATCAAATTACCTATTTGGATATGTATGAGACTCTTCAGGAAGTTCATCTTAATCTGAATAGTGTGAGTTGTGATAGATGTTATCCTTGTAAAGGATAGAGTCCTATGAAGTAAGACTTATAGGGGAAGTTGGACACTGATCATTATAAAAGTAAGGCACCCTTGGTGGGTCTAAGGTATGCTTTTTATGTTCTTTCTTGTGAGTTAAGCACTATTTGTTATTTTTTAGAGATATTTGTTTACTGACTTGATCGTCGGATTGCCCCTGGGTGGATGAACCACCACGGTATTCTCAGATTCTTGTTGGCAGGTGATTGGCTTAATCTATTCTGCCGGAACTCTTCAGCTGAGTTCCCTATTTGGTTGTGTGGTTGAAAATCAACACCCATAATTTGGCGCCGTTTGTGAGAACTTAGTTAGAATAGATGTCCATCATTGTGCAAGATCAACGTTTCGACAACGATGAGTTCAACGAAGATGGAGAATGCATCAAAATTGACAGAATGAAGGCCCTTCCAGAAGGGATGAATGCAAAGATAAGGGGGCATGAGTGCTCCCGAGGAGATGAAGACGACCTTCAAGTAAACAAGATCTCGACCTAGATGATTAGGTTCGAGAAGACAAGAGCTCAGCCTAAGTGAGCAGATCCTGGATTCTAGATCTCGGATCCCATATCCTAGAAGACAAGATCTCGGTCTAGATGAGTAGGTCCTAGAAGACAAGAGTTCAGCCAAGTGAGCAGATCCCGAATTCTAGATCTCGAATCCCGGATCCCAAATCCTAGAAGGCAAAATCTCGGCCCAAATGATTAGGTCCGAGAAGACAAGAGCTCAGCCTAAATAAGCAGATCCCAGATCCTAGAAGACAAAAAAGAAGCACACAAGATCAGACTGAAGTTGGCCAGGTTCTGCCTATTGGTAGAAAGCCATCTATACAAAAGGACTTTTACTGGACCTCTGTTGCGATGTGTACATCCTTCCCAGGTTGAAGACTTTTTACACGAGATCCATGCAAAGAGTAGATCCCTTGCTCACAGAGCTATATCACAGGGATTCTGGTGACGCTAAATGCAAAAGAATGCTGAAGCCTATGTAAAAAAGCTTGAAAATGTTGTTGGAATCCATGATTGTGCGTTAAGACCAAAATGTCTTATGGTGATGTTCCCATGGTGAACATGACGAGTAAACTTAGACTTATTATATGACAGAGTTGAATTATACCTGCATATGATAGAGTTGAACTAAGTTGGCGATATTTCTGAATGAAACATGATGAGTAACTTAAACTTATTATATGACAGAGTTGAATTATACTTGTATATGATAGAGTTGAACTAAGTTGAATTAACTTAGAATTATTATATGGCAGAATTGAGTTATAGTTGCATATGATAGAGTTGAACTAAGTTGGCGATGTTTCTGAATGAAACATGCAGAAACATGATGAGTAACTTAGACTTATTATATGGCAGAGTTGAATTATACTTGCATAGGATAGAGTTGAACTAAGTTGAATTAACTTAGACTTATTATATGGTAGAGTTGAATTATACTTACATATAATAGAGTTGAACTAAGTTTGCGATGTTTCCGAATGAAACATGACGAGTAACTTAGATTTGCCATATGGTAGAGATGAACTAAGTTTGACAACTTAGACTTGCCATATGGTAGAGCTGAACTAAGTTTGTAATGTTTCGGTATGAAACATACTGGCCATGACTTGGTCAGTTTGAAAAGAAAGCTTAGAAATACGGTTCCCTCGGTGCACTAAGGTTAAGCCTTAATTGTTTCGTTTGGGCGAGCCAAACATGATGACTTCGACCAAGAATGTCTAAAAGAGACTTCGGCAATAACCATGCGGTGCGTCCTTAATATGAAACATAAGTAGTACTCAGGTACACATTAGGGGATGGGAAGTGGAATACGCATAACACTTGTTGAAATTTACAAGTTGGAGTCAGTCGATGTATCCAGATGAAGGAAGCAGGAATAGGCTTGACACTTGTTGAAATTTTTGAAAAAATTTACAAGTTGGAGTTAGTCGAGGTATCTAGATGAGGGGACACTTGAGTTGTTGGTTACCCGAGATCACCAACCTGGTCGTCAAACCTGGAATTGTCACAAGGGTGAAGTCTTGATAAAAGACAACAAGTACAAGTAAGGAAGTAATACTTGTTGAATGTTAATTTTTATAAAGTGTCTGTTGGCCGAGATCATAGTAAAAGGTGAACTCTGAGGTAAGTTGGTCTGAGGTGACCAACTAAGGGTGCACCCAAGATGAAGTGGATTTGATATGGTACATGTTAGATGTGTTCTAACCCGAAGTGATTACACAGTTAAAGTATACTTGGGAGAAGTACAAAAATATTCTGAGTATGGAATCATACAAGACAGTAACGACAGAGACATGAATTCAACACTTAGTCAAAAAGAGAAGACTTGCATTGAAAATAGATATCTTGTTCAAGTATATAAACAGGCACATCGGCTCGACAAAACAGATACTGTTCAAAATAGAGAAGAAGAAAATACAACTATAAGGAAAAAAAGTATAATGGAAAGAAAAATTCCTAACTACTAGGATCTTATGCATTGATCTCAAATTGTTCAATCTTGGCTGTTGAAATTGTTTCGGCCTCGGCAAACAGCTGGGCAGACTTCTCGATCGCAATTTCGGCTTTGATTTTCAGAAGAGTCTGGTCCAAGCTCTTTGCAGCGGTAGTGATCTCGGTTTCAGAAGTGTCGGCCTTCTTTGGCGAGGTTGTCACGACCCAAACCCGGCCCTATGGGTTTAGCACCGTAACCGGCCAGTAATCCCTGATTACCGAAGGCCTGCTTAACAGTAATACAGTAAAATAGAGTACAGGGCCTGGCGGAAGTCAATGCAGTAAATAAATAATGTCCAATGAGCTGTGACAGTCTGTATGCCAAAAAGATTTTCCATACATTATGCAGATCAGTATGCAAAACATTTACAACCATTCAGGACAGGGATCAAATCCCTATTAAACAGTACAGTAACAGACTATACAATATTACAAAAACAGCCCAAGACGGACGGGGAAATAAAAACACCCCTAAGCCAAAGCTTGGCAGGCTCGGAACCTCACAGTGAGGCACGGTGGTTGGCTGACAAAACTGGAGTTTACCCCGACGCTCCTAGCTGCGGTCTGGTGCCTGAACACCTACACATATATATATGCAGTGAGCTAAAGCCCAGTGAATAACATAATGCGTAAAGAGGTTTAGAATGAATGTCCTTACAGTATGAAAACAGTTCATTTCAATCAGTATATTAGTTGCTCAGTACAGTAAATGGTCGTATGTAGTACATCCCTTAGCATGACAGTACAGTAAACGGTAGGTCTTAAAGACCGAACAGTAATGATGGCCATCAATCAGTAAACAGTAGTGGTTCCAACGTGGGAACCGAATCGATTAGACAAATCCACCCGTTCATAGACCGTCGGTGGGGCCATCCGTTCACAGACCGTCGATGGTAGAGATTTCTCAAATGGTAACAGTAACAGTAAACAGTAGTTGCTAAAGATGCCACAATACAGTTCAGAACATAGGACATGCACTCATTCAATAAACAATATCAGTTCAGTAAACAGTTCAGAAAATAATCGTTTGAACATATCTTTACACAATTGTTACTCACAGAGTTCTGGGCTACTGTAGGCTAGAGCGTCCTCTTGGAATGCCAACCCTATACAGTTAACAGAGTGAACACACACTAAGTTCATAGTTGGGAAATATAATAACTTAATCCCTAAATGCCTCGGTGTGTTCTACATCTATATCCCCATTAAGATGTCTTAAACTAGGCCTAAGAATGCCTAGGATGGAATGAGGATGCAAAGATGTACTTAGAAAACATTTTTCAGAAATTTCAGTGAAACAGGGTCCAGCTCAAGCGCAGGTTTCCCCGCTCGAGCGTACAAGCAAACAAAGGTCCCCGCTCGAGCGGACCAAAAAGTACTGGATAGGTGAAATCTCCGCTCGACGCCCGCTCGAGCGTGTCACCCAGTCCTCCGCTCGAGCGTCCAATACTCCGCTCGAGCGGACTGATGCATAGTGCAAGATGCTGGGAGCTCGATTTTCCCGCTCGAGCGGCACTTCCCCCGCTCGAGCGGACGACCAAAATCTGGAAATTTCATATTTGAGTCCCAACCTCAAAATCAAGTTTAAAAGCATAATTTTCGATCCTCTTGGGCTAATTTCTGGAAAAACACTTGTAAACACATAGAATAACATGATTCAAAGCTCAATTTGAGAAATCAAAGCCCAAGGGTGTTTATTTCAAACCCAACTTCAAACCATTTTCCAAGAACATGCTCCAACCATGGCATGCATGAATTTTAAATCAAATTAAAGCTTCAAAGCTTGCTCAATTGAGCCCATTTCTTCAAGAACATGATGAAATCATGGATTATGATCAAAAGATGGACATGCATGCAAGGTCTCCATGAAGTCAAGCTCAAAACTCTTCCCTATACACATGCATGCAACAATTAAGCTACAATTCAACATTACAAGCCATAGATTGGCTCTAGACTTCAACTTAGCTCTAAACCATGCAAGAGCTAAACTCAAAACATATATAAGAGGGCAATGGACCTACCTCAAGTCTTCAATCACTAGACTAGAAGCTCTACTAGGCACTTAACACTTTAATTTCTTTAAGCCTCCAAGTAATTCAAGATGAACTCTCTCTAACTCTCTATCCTCCCTCTCTAATTCGGTGGGTACAAAGGAGGGGCTGATGAAATGTTTTGGTTAAGTGTAAATAAGCTCAACATGTTTTGTAGATAGTGGCCCACTAGGTGGCAAAGTAGTAAATATGCCAAACAATGTAATTCATCAATAATTAATCTAATTTAAGCATACCAAATCGACTCTCAGATAATTACACCATAAAATCACATAAATTATGATGATCATGAAACACTAAACAATTCCCGGTTCGGCCGCCGATAAGGCCTTCAATTAACAGTTTAAGCATATAACTATGAACAGATAATTAAATAGTCAAACAAATAAAATGCAATTTAACATATATATATATATTCAATCAATTCAGTTCCGGTTTTCAGTCAGTCAATTCAGTATTTTATCCAGCTCAATTATCAGTCATAATCAGTTCAGTTTAACGGTAATCAGTGGTTATTCGGTAAACAGTGGTGAGGGTCATTACAGTCTCCCCTCCTTAAAAAGAGTTTAGTCCTCTAAACTCGAGTTACCTTCATTCTGGAAGAAAACAGGATCCAGTGGGAACAAATCAGGATATCTTTTAGCCATGTCATCTTCCCTTTCCCAAGTGGCACACACGCCACCATGGTTTTGCCAGTCAACCTTCACCAACGGGATCTCCTTGTTCCTCAATTTCTTGATCTGTCGGTTTACAATCTGTATAGGCCGCTCCTCGTAAGTGTAGTCATCACTCAACACTATCCGAGTAGGCTCAATCACATGGAAAGGATCCCGGAGATAATCTCTCAACATCGAAATGTGGAAGACGTTATGCATATGCTCTATTTCAGGAGGAAGTGCAACTTGATACGCCACCGGATTGATTTTCTCAACAATCTCATACGGTCCGACATACCTCGGCGCTAACTTGCCTTTAACTCCAAAACGAGTCTGGCCTTTCATCGGTGTCACTTTCACAAAGACGTGATCACCTACTTCATACTCTCTGTCCCGTCTTTTAACATCTGCATAACTTTTCTGTCTACTCTGTGCGGTTTTCAGTCTCTGCTGTATCAGTTTCACTTTCTCAGTCGTTTCATATACAATCTCGGGCCCAAGCAAAGGCCCATCTCCGACTTCTGCCCAGCAAATCGGGGATCTACATTTTCTGCCATACAATGCCTCGAAAGGCGCCATACTGATACTCGAATGATAGCTGTTGTTGTAGGCGAATTCAGCTAAGGGCAAATGGCTTTCCCAGTTTCCCTGAAAATCAAGGACACACATTCTCAATAAATCCTCTAGAGTTTGGATGGTCCTTTCTGACTGTCCATCTGTCTGAGGATGATAAGCACTGCTCAGTCTCAATTCAGTACCCAATGCAGTTTGTAGGCTCTGCCAAAACCTCAACGTAAACTTCGAATCCCTGTCAGAAACAATGGATACAGGCACTCCATGCAGTCTAACAATTTCATCAATATAAATTACAGCCAACTTGCCGGCATTATAAATTGTCTTGACAGGTAAGAAGTGAGTAGCTTTGGTCAGTCTATCAACAATAACCCAAATTGAATCCATACCTTTTCTGGAGCGAGGCAATCCAACGATAAAATCCATCGTGATATGCTCCCATTTCCACTCCGGTATGGGTAGGGGTTGCAGTAAGCCCGCGGGTCGCTGATGCTCGGCTTTAACCTGTTGGCAACGAAGGCATTTCGATACAAAGTCAGCAATTTCTTTCTTCATCCCCGACCACCAGAAATTCAATTTCAAATCTTGATACATTTTCGTATTCCCCGGATGGATAGAAAATTTTGAGTTGTGGCCCTCTTGCAGGACTCTTCTTTTCAATTCGGAATCATTCGGTACACATAGTCTTTCCTGAAATTTCAGTACATTATTTTCAAATTGGAAGCCCGGTCTCGGTTTAATTTCCCTTTCTTCGATGATCTTCCTCAAGAAGTCATCCTGTTGCTGCTTCTCTTTAATCTCTTCAATCAAAGCCGGTTGAGCAGAAATAGCAGCTAAGGTTCCACCTTGTTCTCGCAAAACAATTTCAATTCCAGATTTTTCAAGGTCACACAACAGCTCTCTCTGCCCGGTAAGCAAACAAGCTAAGTTCCCAATCGATTTCCGACTCAGTGCATCGGCAACGGTGTTGGCTTTTCCTGGGTGATACAGAATCTATAGGTCATAGTCTTTAATCAGTTCTAGCCATCTCCGCTGTCTCATATTCAGTTCTTTCTGAGTGAAGAAATATTTCAGACTTTTGTGGTCAGTGTATACTTCACATGTTGCCCCATACAGATAGTGACGCCAGATTTTCAGTGCAAAAACTACTGCAGCAAGTTCCAGGTCATGGGTTGGGTAGTTCTTTTCATGAGGCCTCAGTTGTCGGGAAGCATAGGCAATTACTCTCCCATTCTGCATTAAAACACACCCCAAACCCTTATGAGAAGCATCACTAAATACAGTATAACCGTCCGTACCTGAAGGTAGGGTAAGGACCGGTGTAGTCACAAGTCGAGTTTTCAACTCTTGGAATGCTGATTCCCTTAGGTCAGTCCAGTCAAATGATATCCCTTTCTGTGTCAGTTGAGTCAATGGTAAGGCAATCTTGGAGAAATCTTTGACAAATCTTCTGTAATATCCAGCCAATCCCAAAAAGCTTCGGACTTCTGTCACGTTCATTGGTCTAGGCCAGTTCACTACAGCTTCAATTTTCTGTGGATCAACTGAAATCCCATCTTTGCTAATAACATGTCCCAAAAACATAACACGGTTAAGCCAAAATTCACATTTAGACAGTTTAGCATACAGTTTCTGTTCTCTTAAGGTCTGTAGGGCAAGTCTCAAATGATGTTCATGTTCTTCTCTAGTCTTAGAATAAATCAGAATGTCATCGATGAATACAACAATGAAGTCATCAAGGTATGGTTTAAAGATTCTATTCATGAGGTCCATAAATGCTGCTGGTGCATTGGTAACTCCAAAAGGCATAACTAAAAATTCGTAATGTCCGTACCTCGTTCAAAAAGCAGTTTTGTCAATGTCTTCTGGTTTAACTTTCAGTTGGTGATATCCAGATCTGAGGTCAATCTTGGAAAACACTTGAGCACCCTGTAACTGATCAAATAAGTCATCAATACGAGGTAATGGGTATTTATTTTTCACGGTTACCTTGTTCAGTTCACGATAATCAATACACAGTCTCAGTGAGCCGTCTTTCTTTTTCACAAACAAAACCAGTGCGCCCCACGGTGAAGTACTAGGCCTGATAAACTTTTTGTCTAATAGTTCTTGCAGTTGCACTTTCAGTTCTTTCAGTTCAGTCGGAGCCATTCTGTAGGGAGCTTTAGACACTGGCTGTGTCCCCGGAATCACATCAACGGTGAATTCAATTTCCCTGTCAATCAAATCCCCTGGCAGATTATCTGGAAAAACATCTGGGAACTCTCTGACTATGGGAATACTGTTCACATTAGCATTGTCATCAGTAGGTACAGTCAATACAGAACACAGATACCCCTTACATCCCTTTCTAATCAGTTTGACAGTTTTCACAGAAGAAATCAAATACGGAGGAGGTACTACTCCGACCCCATTAAACACGAATTCGGGTAAACCAGGTGGACGGAAAACAACTTGTTTTGTCACACAGTCAATAGTAGCATGATATTTTTGTAACCAGTCCATTCCCAATATCACATCAAAATGATCAATGTTCAATGGCAGTAAATCAATAAACAAATGCATATCCCCAACAATAATCTCACAAGCAGGATACATATATGCACATGTCATGGATCCCCCAACGGGTGATGATACAGCTAACAGATAGTTCATGGGTTCTAAGGGTCTATTCAATTTCTGTGAAAAAGCATGCGATACATATGAGTGTGTAGACCCCGAATCAATCAATACATATGCATTTTGAGCACAAATAGGAAGAATACCTGACACTACGGTCTCAGTATTTTGTACGTCTCCCGGTACTAGGGCAAACACTCGGCCCTGCCTCATAGGCTCTTTCCCGGTAGCTTTGGGGTTAGGCTTTGGTGCCACTGTTGATGCTGCTGCGCTTGGTGCAGCTTTACTACTGGCTTGCGGAGTAGAGGGGCAGTCTTTAACCATGTGGCCCACCTTGCCACACCTATAACAGGCTCCAGATATTTTGTAACAAACCCCTTTGTGCTTCCTGCCACATTCAGAACAAGTTGGAATGAAACCACTCCCTTGGCTGGGGCTAGTTGTTGACCCCGTGTTTTGCTTTTTGTTCGATGGGTTATGCTTGCCTTTCTTAAATTTAAAACCTTGTCTTTTCGCACGCCATTCAGACGCTGGTGATTCAGATTGTTTCACTGCTTCAATGTTCGACTCAGCCATCAATGCTCGGTCGAGAACACCTACATAGGTCGGGAGTTTCAGAACATTAATTCTGTCCAGTATCGCAACATTCAGGCCACCTTCAAATTTTCTGGCCTTTTTATAGTCGGTGTCCACCATGTGTGGTGCATATCTAGCAAGTTCGGTGAACTTTGTTTCATATTCTGCAACAGACATCGTGCCCTGTTTCAGTTGTTCAAATTCTGTCACCTTTCTGTCCCTGACACACTGGGGAAAATACTTCTCGAAGAAGGACTCCTTAAACTGAGCCCAAGTCACTATAGTGTTGGTGCCACGGATTAACATCCACCATCTTCTAGCCTCTTCCTGCAAGGTGAAGGTAGCCAACAATACTTTATTTGCTTCTGAGCACGAAAACACCTCAAATAGCTTTTCAGTCTCCAAAACCCATGCTTCAGCCTTCAACGGTTCCAGGCCTCCCTGAAAGGATGACGGTTTCATTTTGCTGAACTTCTGGGTAAGAGCAATTATGTCCCCATCATTCATATTCACATTCTGTTCCAGCTGTACCGGAGGAGGAGGTAGGGGCTGTTGGTTCTGTTGTTGGTCCAGTCTAGCAGTTATCAGTTCCATCATTCTTTCCATTCTGGCCATTCTGGCCTCAGTTGATGAGGATTCAGATTCATTTGCAGTGTTTGCATTATCCATTTCACTATAAGCAGTTATAACAGTTCCAATCATGAGCAGTTACATACTTAAACAGTTTATCACATAAGCGGACATGCGTTTAAACAGATTAGCACATCAACATATATTCAGTCACCACACACTTATCATGCCTATGAATGCCCTAATCGCTTTTCTAGGACACTCTATAGCTCATTTGGACACGTGTGTGCGGTATAACTCGTGGTTAAGTATCGCTCTGATACCACTCTGTCACAACCCAAATCCGGCCCTATGGGTTTAGCACCATAACCGGCCAGTAATCCCTGATTACCGAAGGCCTGCTTAACAGTAATACAGTAAAATAGAGTACAGGGCCTGGCGGAAGCCAATGCAGTAAATAAATAATGTCCAATGAGCTGTGACAGTCTGTATGCCAAAAAGATTTTCCATACATTATGCAGATCAGTATGCAAAACATTTACAACCATTCAGGATAGGGATCAAATCCCTATTAAACAGTACAGTAACAGACTATACAATATTACAAAAACAGCCCAAGACGGACGGGGAAATAAAAACACCTCTAAGCCAAAGCTTGGCAGGCTCGGAACCTCACAGTGAGGCACGGTGGTTGGCTGACAAAACTGGAGTTTACCCCGACGCTCCTAGCTGCGGTCTGGTGCCTGAACACCTACACATATATATATGCAGTGAGCTAAAGCCCAGTGAATAACATAATGCGTAAAGAGGTTTAGAATGAATGTCCTTACAGTATGAAAACAGTTCATTTCAATCAGTATATTAGTTGCTCAGTACAGTAAATGGTCGTATGTAGTACATCCCTTAGCATGACAGTACAGTAAACGGTAGGTCTTAAAGACCGAACAGTAATGATGGTCATCAATCAGTAAACAGTAGTGGTTCCAACGTGGGAACCGAATCGATTAGACAAATCCACCTGTTCATAGACCGTCGGTGGGGCCATCCGTTCACAGACCGTCGATGGCAGAGATTTCTCAAATGGTAACAGTAACAGTAAACAGTAGTTGCTAAAGATGCCACAATACAGTTCAGAACATAGGACATGCACTCATTCAATAAACAATATCAGTTCAGTAAACAGTTCAGAAAATAATCGTTTGAACATATCTTTACACAATTGTTACTCACAGAGTTCTGGGCTACTGTAGGCTAGAGCGTCCTCTTGGAATGCCAACCCTATACAGTTAACAGAGTGAACACACACTAAGTTCATAGTTGGGAAAGATAATAACTTAATCCCTAAATGCCTCGGTGTGTTCTACATCTATATCCCCATTAAGATGTCTTAAACTAGGCCTAAGAATGCCTAGGATGGAATGAGGATGCAAAGATGTACTTAGAAAACATTTTTCAGAAATTTCAGTGAAACAGGGTCCAGCTCAAGCGCAGGTTTCCCCGCTCGAGCGTACAAGCAAACAAAGGTCCCCGCTCGAGCGGACCAAAAAGTACTGGATAGGTGAAATCTCCGCTCGACGCCCGCTCGAGCGTGTCACCCAGTCCTCCGCTCGAGCGTCCAATACTCCGCTCGAGCGGACTGATGCATAGTGCAAGATGCTGGGAGCTCGATTTTCCCACTCGAGCGGCACTTCCCCCGCTCGAGCGGACGACCAAAATCTGGAAATTTCATATTTGAGTCCCAAGCTCAAAATCAAGTTTAAAAGCATAATTTTCGATCCTCTTGGGCTAATTTCTGGAAAAACACTTGTAAACACATAGAATAACATGATTCAAAGCTCAATTTGAGAAATCAAAGCCCAAGGGTGTTTATTTCAAACCCAACTTCAAACCATTTTCCAAGAACATGCTCCAACCATGGCATGCATGAATTTTAAATCAAATTAAAGCTTCAAAGCTTGCTCAATTGAGCCCATTTCTTCAAGAACATGATGAAATCATGGATTATGATCAAAAGATGGACATGCATGCAAGGTCTCCATGAAGTCAAGCTCAAAACTCTTCCCTATACACATGCATGCAACAATTAAGCTACAATTCAACATTACAAGCCATAGATTGGCTCTAGACTTCAACTTAGCTCTAAACCATGCAAGAGCTAAACTCAAAACATATATAAGAGGGCAATGGACCTACCTCAAGTCTTCAATCACTAGACTAGAAGCTCTACTAGGCACTTAACACTTCAATTTCTTTAAGCCTCCAAGTAATTCAAGATGAACTCTCTCTAACTCTCTATCCTCTCTCTCTAATTCGGTGGGTACAAAGGAGGGGCTGATGAAATGTTTTGGTTAAGTGTAAATAAGCTCAACATGTTTTGTAGATAGTGGCCCGCTAGGTGGCAAAGTAGTAAATATGCCAAACAATGTAATTCATCAATAATTAATCTAATTTAAGCATACCAAATCGACTCTCAGATAATTACACCATAAAATCACATAAATTATGATGATCATGAAACACTAAACAATTCCCGGTTCGGCCGCCGATAAGGCCTTCAATTAATAGTTTAAGCATATAACTATGAACAGATAATTAAATAGTCAAACAGATAAAATGCAATTTAACATATATATATTCAATCAATTCAGTTCCGGTTTTCAGTCAGTCAATTCAGTATTTTATCTAGCTCAATTATCAGTCATAATCAGTTCAGTTTAACGGTAATCAGTGGTTATTCGGTAAACAGTGGTGAGGGTCATTACAGAGGTGCTCTTGAAGACCTTATCCCCATTATCCTCAGTCAAGTCTAGGACTTGAACATTTAGAGTAGGGGACTTGGCCCTAGCAGTAGCTTCAGATTCTTTCTCGGCAACCTCAGCCTCAACCTCTTCCTTGTCTCTGGCCTCCTCATCGTTGGCCTCTTCTACTTCTTTGGCTTCATCCTCAGATTAATTGGGAGAGGAAGAGAAAGGGATATTGAGCTGACCCATATCACAGAGAGGTGAGTCCTCGGGGACAGACATCTTTTTAAGGGTTGCCATCCAGTTGAGATAGTAGCCTTTGTTGCAGGCCATGTTGACTTATTTTTTTCGGCCTTAGCAATGGCCTCGACTTTGGCAGTAGTAACTTGGTCCACTTGTTTCACGTGCTTCTCTTTGAGATATTGAGTTGCTAGAGGCATGAGCATGTTGGATTGACTCTAGAGATGGAGTGGAATGCACAGTTATGACATCAGGGATGTCAACAAGAAGGTCTTCTACGATAAGAGTTCGGCGAGACATGTTGTCATTGGCTACGACGATGGTTACTTATAGATAAGGGGATTGGAAAATTATCAAGGTCTAAGGCTGGGAGCTTAGGATCTTGATGTTTCCTGTTCCTAGTTATAATTGCAAGATTGTCGCTATTGTCACTATTTTCACTGCCATTGAGATGGTACGATTGCTTGGTTGTTAGTCTGGTTTAGCAGGTAGAGTTTGAACCTTGGGCACAAAGAGAGTCTTCATAGTAATGAATGCTTCAAGAACAGCGATGATGGTTTATAGAGGCCAAGAGAAAGAGAGTCTAAGGGCACAAATAGAGACAAAATGGGAAAATGAAATGGTTTTGCTGGAATTAGAAAAATATGGCAAAAAGTTATGATTTCGAGTCTCGACGTGCCCGTGCTGACATCAGGCGGCAGGGGGTAGAACTGATGTGACATGATGGGGATATGGTTTGTACGCTCCAATATAATGGTGATCTTGATTGAGAAGTGCGATCTCAGTTGAGATATTGATCTCGGTAGAGATGATGACCTCGGTTGAGATGACAATCTCGATTGAGATAGTGATCTTGGCTGACATGATGATTTCAGTTGAGATGTTGATCTTGGTTGAGATGTTGAATTTGGATGGGGGAAAAACTTGTTTATTCTTGGTTTCTGATGAGTTGATAGTAGGATCTTGATGTTCTTGAACTAGAAAGTCATGATCTTGCTAGCAGTGCGATCTCTGTTGAGATGTTGGACCTAGATGAAATGGAACATGATGGTTCATGGTTCTTGGTTCCTAATTCTTGATTCTTGATGAGTGGACATTTGAGTCCTTATTTCTTGGTGCCAACGAGTCACGATCTCGGTTGGAGAAGTACATGTATAGGTTCCATCACCTTAGTTTGCTGAGGTAATAGAACCTAGGGGTAGTTGTGGGGACCTATTTTTGGGTAGTCCACGTGGCCGAGGTGCCACGTGGACAGACCATGGTGCCAAGATATGGTGTGGTAATACTGGAATTCGAGATATTTGGATAGAGGACTAGAGTCCTAGATGGCATCAAACTACCTATTTGGATATGGATTCTTGAGGAAGTTCATCTTAATTTGAATAGTGTGAGTTGTGATAGATGTTATCCTTGTAAAGGATAGAGTCCCATGAAGTAAGACTTTTAGGAGAAGTTGGACACTGATCATTGTAAAAGTAAGGCACTCTCGGTGGGTCTAAGGTATGCCTTTTATGTTATTTCTTGTGAGTTAAACACTATTTGTTATTTTTTAGAGATATTTGTTTACTGACTTGATCATCAGAGTGCCCCCGGGTGGATGAACCATCGCGGTATTCTCATATTCTTGTTGGCAGGTAATTGGCTTAATCTATTCTGCCGGTACTCTCCATCTGAATTCCCTATTTGGTTGTGTGGTCGAAAATCAACACCCACAACAACCTATATAAATATAAATATGATATATATTTTGCAAATATATAAACATTTTTTTTATAAAAAAAATATAAATATATCAATATTCAGATTAATTACATATAATTAACTATCCCATTAAATTAATTAAATACCACATTAATTAAATTCTCATGTAATCACACAATCAATAAAGCCAAAAATAAAAAAAAGTAATAATAATAATAATGATGATGATGATGATGATAATAATAATAATAATAATAATAATAATAATAATAATAATAAATAATGACTTGCGAAAAATTAAGGTCGCTACAATATACACACAAAAGAATCTCGTCCACAGGTTCAATAAGAGAGAATACTAAGCAAAAAGCTCTGGGTGCATACGCCGAACTTTCTCTTCTAACTCCCAGGTAATATCGTTCTCATCCTCGCTCCATTGCACTTTCACAAAGTTCACTTGCTTGAGCCGCAACTGCTTTACATCCCGATCTAGAATAGTAACTGGTCGCACCACATACGTTAAATCATCACTAATCTCCAACACTTCTGGTGATACTACTTGGGAAGGGTCTTGCACACACTTCCGCAATAAATCGTTAAGGTTTTTGTGTGGACTTTGGCTCACATGAGTCTTATGACCAATTACATATTTCAAAAAAGAAGACCCAATTGCGATCTTCACCCTCAATGGTGCATTATATGTAGCAGGAATGAGAAATCATTGGATCACTTGTTTTTGCATTGTTCTTCGGCCTTGTCTATATGGAACTGGTTATTCCAACTGGCGGATGTGTTGGGTGGCTTCATCTTCTTGCTCTCAATTGCTCTTGATAGACCTTAGAGCTTTTGGTACCAAATAAGTAGCATAAACATGGACACATGACATGATACGGACACGGATGCGTAACACATCAATTTTCAAAAAATGCAGGACACGACACACTTGGGACAAGTTAAACTTTTATATTTTTACAAATTTATTCTATGTCATATATGTAAGTTAATACAAATTACATTAAAAAGCTGTATATTTCATAACTTAAACATCAAGATATTATTCACTTAATGTAAAACAATTATAGAATACTGAATGCACATGATGTATTAATATTATAAATGTTTCAAAACATAATTAGAGTGTATAAATTGTGTTTAAAAGAATGCAGAATATTGTTATTATTAAGGGATTCATCATATAAGATGTGTTTGAAGGATTGAAGTAGTGTAGCCAAAGTGTCCATGAAGTGTCAGTAAAATGTCCGGTATTATGAATTTGATGTTTTAACTAGGACACGTTGAAGAAGTGTCGGACACGCTTTTAGGAGTGTCCGAAGAGTGTTGGTTCGGACACAAGTATCGGACATGACATGTAACGCCCTCAAAATAATAACATTAAACCCACAATAATGACCTGCATTGATATATGTAAAGGCTCATCATTCTTTCATTCAACAGAATAGTTCATTACAAAAGTATTACATGTTAACAACAAAAGCAAATGCCCTATGGGCTTACAGCTTTCCAAGTTAACACTTGGTTACAAAAAGAGAGTGCTAACTCATTTACACATTAAGCCCTTGGCTTGAATCTACATGTAATACATCAAAAGAAAGCAACACCCAAAAAGTCTGACTGCCGCTAGCCTCCCAAGCTATGTCCTTGGAGGTGGCATGCTACCTGTACCTGAAAATGATGTTCCTACATAGGGTGAGCCACAGCCCAGTAGAAATACACTAAACCAGCTATGAACAATGACTAATAGATTAGCAGTTGATAGGTAGCCAACACTTTACTGTTTCATGACATACAAGTCTATGTTACTTTTCATTTTCCATTTCCTTACAAATTCTCAATTCATAACCATGGCTCAGAACCTGGCCAACAACTTATGTGAGACAGTAACTCATATTCCACATTTTCCCACTTCACAATAGATAAGCCTACAAGCTATATCAATACTTCCGTAGACATGCCTAAGAGCAATATCACACTTCCAAAGACAAGCATATGAGCTGTGTCAACACATCACTAGATAAGCATATGAGCCGTATCTATGGAGTCCATCCCCTATCTCCTCCCAAACAACGTCCGGTTTAGAGGTCCATCCCCTATCATCCCCTAAACCGTGGAGTACATCCCCTATCTCCTCCAACACAACATACAATGCATATAAACAATTATTATACACATCAATCAATACATAAATTTAATGTATTCCTTCAACTGTCACACTCAATGACACATTTCAATGATCAGTTTTAGTTTGCCTAATCATCATGCATTGTCTACAACAATCAAGACTATCCTCCACCGATAGCCCAAAGCAGTTATTTCTATACAGAATATAAATGCAACAAATGGATATATAATCAACATTTCAATTCGGTGAGTGATAAGTAATTCAACTACACCCTTTAATCCCATACACTTCCAATCTCAACATTTCCACTTCAATTCCTCATTTCTCACAATTAATTATATCAATTAACTAATCAATGTAATTAGGGCATTTTCCATAATTAACATTACAACCTTTAAGGTTCTATTTTCATCCATGTATTAACATAGAATTCCAATTCGCTAGACCAAACATGTCTCTATGTTCATTACAAATAAAACCCCAACTTTTGTAAAATTACACAAAGGCCCAAAGTTTTCTCAAAATTACACAACAACTCCCAACATATCAAAATGTTAAAATTTAAAGACAAAGTCCATAAAGAGGAGTAGGATATCCCTACCTCAAAGTTTGAGCTCAAAAGGAGATGAAGACCCAACGACCAACGTGCTCCAAATCCAAAGATTTTCAGATTAAATCGAAGCCCAAGTCACCCTCTACCTTTTTAACAAAGCACTTAGGATAGATTCACACTAGAAGGAGATGATTTCTTAGAGAGAAGGCAAGTCTAGAGAGAGAGGGTCCCGAATTTAGGGTTTGAAGATGAAAAAGTTTTGAAAAAGTGAAGTTCACCTCGGCTGCTGCTAACTGATATAAACAGGCTCGCTCGAGCGAAGACTTGGTCGCTCGAGCGACCAGACACAGAAACTCTCGCTCGAGCCAATATGGTCTCGCTCGAGCCAAAAACTTAGAAGCTCGCTCGAGCGAAGAAAAGCTCGCTCGAGCCAAGAACTCAAACCATCAGGTCTGCAACCAGACGCACGCTCGAGCGACGGAACGCTCGCTCGAGCGAAGACAAACTAGATCGCTCGAGCGAAGAAAGCTCGCTCGAGCCAAAAAAAGCCACTCTCAGCATCTGAACCAGACGCAATCGCTCGCACGAGCGAAGTCACTCTGGCTCGACCCACCAGACACAAAACATACCCCTCGCTCGAGCGACAAGACCCTGGCTCAAGCGAAGACCCAAAATTCTGGACAGCAACGCTTGGCTCCCAAACACAACCAACATGTAACAAACCTGCCCAACACATCCTATAACTCAAATACAAAGTAGGAAAGGATGTAGACAGGATAATAATCAACTACTAACATCTACGGACACAAGTCCGGATCACTGTACAACAAGGGTAAACCTGGGATCGCTATATGACATGCTTTCTCTACAGAAGTTCCCATGCTTCTTAGGGTACCAACATGAAAACTAGGCTTTGTGGAATTGTGTCTTTTGTTCATGGGTATTTGGTTGGAGTGCAATATGCTAGAATCTTCGAGGACAAATTTAATGACATTGATTCTCTTTGGGATAGAGTGTTTTTTATCCTCATTTGGGGCTTTGCTTTCTTTTCCTTTTAAGGGGATTCAATTATTATTTTTTTTTTAGAATCGGTGGGCGGTATGTCATTAGTAGTCTATAACCTCAATGAGTTTTGCTCCTTTTATTTATTTTTATCTTTTTTTTATTTTTATTTTTATTTTTTTGGTGGACTTCTTGTTTCCCACTTTCTTGTAATTTTCTTTATTTATGCTTTTTAATATATTATTTTTGTTTTTGATAAAAAAAAAAAAAAAGATCCTGTAATAGGCATTTTGATAAACACTTACCATTTGATTTACTGAAGTCAATTCCTAACAAAAATATTCGTGTTTTGTTGAGTTACCTCACTTTAACTTACAGCTAGCTAGCTGCAAATTAAGTTATTCTTGGAACACTCTCCATTAGTTTAAAGGGAATTTAATTCCTGTCACAAAAGTAGTGCTTTAGTGAGTGACCTAAGACCTTAGTTTCAACTTACGGCTAATGATACGATATGCTTCAAAGAAATCTTTTCCAAGTACATTGAGTGTTATGTTAATGTAAGAAACTTTTTGTTAGACTGAGTGGGAGATTTTCTACTACCTTTGTTAAGGACATAGAGAAGCACGTGTACAATACTAGTTTTCTTGTTGATATTCTTCCTTTGTTTTTTAGAAAGTGAGATTTTATTGTAATGGTTGGGTTAAGAATTTTGTAGACCATATTTTGATCATGCATCTCTAGGTGTTACCTGATTAGCCCTTTAATCTTATTGTGTCTTAAATGCTTCTGGTGTCTGGAATTGTCCACTTGCCTGTAATATTTCGTCAATAAATTCTTGTAGAATTCAATTACCTTCCATCTTCATCAATAATTTTGATGTGTTAGCATTGTGTAATTCAAAAAAGGTGGAAATGAGGTTGAGTGTAAGGAATAGGAGAAGGTGTATTCCAAAGGTTTGCACAATGTGAATGAAAGGGAAATGATAAAATAAATAAAAACAACGAATTAAACATAAATAAAAGGAAGTGGGTTTTGTACTCACAATTATTTTTTGAAAATCAAAGAATCACTTAGAAAATTAATGGAGCCACCAAAATAAAACCCTAACCCCTTTTGTTTTTGTCTCTCTTCTTCTTCTTTTTTTTTCCCCACCGTTGCTCTTTCTCTCTCTTGGAACTAATTCCTCTGGTTTTCTTTGATTAAGCTCTCTCTCTCTCTCTCTCTCTCTCTCTCTCTCTCTCTCTCTCTCTCTCTCTCTCGGTTGTTGCTTTGAAAATTCCCCACACCTTTATGATAATAACACCCTAAGTTTAAGTAACCTAATAACATTATGTAATAAATAACACATTAACATTATATTTTATTATATAAATACAATATAAATACAACCTATATAAATATAAATATGATATATATTTTGTCAATATATAAACATTTTTTTTATAAAAAATATAAATATGTCAATATTCGGATTAATTACATATAATTAACTATCTCATTAAATTAATTAAATATTACATTAAATTCTCATGTAACCACACAATTAATAAAGCCAAAAATAAAATAAAGTAATAATAATCATAATAATAATAATAAATAATGATTTACGAAAAATTAGGGTCGCTACAGATTTTGTAAACTTGTTTTTGATAGTGGTGCATTCAATTTTTACGTTTGGATCATCCATGTTCAATGCAAGTGTTGGAAGACTTTTGAAGTATACCTCATCTGTGGTCGAGAGCACATGGAAGTCTCCAATTCTTAAACAACACAAAGGTAATTCTTTACCCAAATTTTTGTTCCGTGGGATGTTTTATTTGGAACTAAAACAGGAAAAATAAGATAAGAAAATTCTACATTCTCTAATATCTAAAATAAGATATTCTTTTGGTCACCTTAATATTTACAAATTTGATTCTTTGTTACTTGAACCCCTGTTTTTAAGTATGGCATACATATGTTTGTCTTTTTCTTTTTTAAAGACAGCAAGCAAGCAACTGGTTTGTTTTTTGGTTCACAATTTTGTTAAATGTAGGATGTGGTTATGATTATTGAATAGAAAATAATAAATATTGTGTATTTTGTGTTGCAAATTTTTTTGAAAAAAATCATTGCAATTTTGTTATTGCATATTATTTCTCGCAACAATAATCGTGTGGGGGTCTAACTAGTAACCATAAAAAGGAGGATTTTCCCAAACTAAGCCCCTATACTAATTTATTTCCCAAACTAAGCTGAAGCGTATTTACAAAACACGCTTTCAGCATGTTTCTGGTCCAGGCAGTGGAATTATGAAAGCGTGGTTAGAAAAGACGCCTTTACTTAAGAAAGCGCTGTTACTATTAGCGCTATCAACATGTTTATGAAAGCGTGGTTACAAAACATGCCTTTACTTATGATCGTACGATTTGGAAACACGCTTTTAACAGAAACCCGTTATAAAATGGCCCACCCCCCTTATTTGCAACCACGCTTTCTACCTCATCTCTTTCTTTTCCCCCCAAAACCCCAACCAGAGGCAACTTTCCTCCATCTCTCTGTCGCTCTCTGCTCTCTCTCTCTTGGTCGCTCACAGTGACTCTCCCTCTCTCTGTCGCTCGCTGCACCTTTCTCCCTCTCTCTGAGCTCGTCTCTCTCACAGGTATGGCAGTCTCTCTCTCTCTCTCTATGTTTGAATTTTATTTATGTTGATTTTGTTTGTGAAAATGCGAATGTGGATAGAATAGTGAAGGATGAAGTTTGGAAGATACCAATGTGGGTTAGGGCTAGGGTTCTGTGAATTCAAATTGGGGTGTTGAGAGGGTTAAGGCTAGGGTTCTGTGAATTTAATCCAGTGGTACATAGCTTTTGCCAAAGTACATTTGGTAATAGACTTGTAATTTATCAAGACAATTAAGAATTGAACTAGAAAAGCAATGTGTAGCTGAAATTTTTTCAGTGTATGAAACTAATACATACATATATATATATATTGAAACTAATCTCAACTATATGATTTTTTGAAATTTTTTTGAGACTATAGAACTGTTGACACACACACACACACATATATATATACATACTAGCGGTTAAGGCACACGTGATGCGTGTGTAAATTTTTTTAAAAAAATTATGTGATTGAGTCAATAAAAATTGAATTAAGAAACATTACTTTTCAATTGATAAAAATTTTAATACATCCTCATTCAATTTTATTTTTTTAATTTATATATTCAATTGCGTAATTTTTTTTTCTTAATTTGATATGATATATATACACACATTCTCATATACTTCTGCATTATCTTTGAGTTTTATTTATTTATTTATTTATTTTGAGTTTTTATTTATTTTTAATTTTTTTTCCATATTTATGAAATTTCTTTGAGTTAAGAATGAGAATTTATTTAATTAAGAATATTGAGTTTGGCCAAAATTATTTTTATATTCAATTTGTTTTTTATTTATTTATATATTCAATCGCATAACTTTTTTCTGAATTTGATATAATATATATATATATATATAAATAGCGTTACCCCAAGTATGATGTTTGTTCAAGTCATAACAATAGTAATATATCTACAATTATTATTCTTTTTTTTTTTCCTTTTTTTTTTTATGAACAATGTCTTCAAGAAGTGTAGGAAGTTTATGCCGTCAAAGAAATCCAAAAGTGTGACTACTACCTCCATTTACTTATGACTGTAAGAGCGAAAAGTACTCGAGTCCGAAGGATTATTATGTTGGTATCCGAGTAGAATGGGTGTTCAGGATAACGGAGCAAGAATGATTGTTTAATGATCTACGTAACTTTGGGGCACTAGTACCTCATCGTCGTTCATTGACCATAGCTAGACGAAATGTGGGTGACTATGAAAAAGTAGTTAGCAGAATTAAGAAGGAGAGCAATAGAATGTTGATGCAGAAATGTCGACATTTCATGCTTCAACTAGCCATCGAAATGGCAAAGGCAAGCAACAAAGAATTGATAATGATTGAGCAAAATAATGTCTTAAACAATGAAAAATATCTCTCTGACTACTACATGTCAGATGAGGAATGAGAAATCAAACATCTTTATCTTTCATATATGTTTGTATGTTGTGTCGTATCTTCATTATTGGGGTGTAAGACAATGTTGTTGTTCATCTAGGTTACGGATGCATTTCAACTATTTGTTATATGAAGCTGAAGTTTATGAAATCACTACATTTATAAGTACACATGTCAAGATTCGTTACAAATTTCTCTTCTTATTGATAACTCATGTATAAGCATTGCAAAGCCATTACAATGAATGAAAACGTTTAGTCATACATGCAACCAAGTTCATTCAGTATCATCATTATATTCCACTTCAATAATGCATAAAATCATGAAAGCGTAGTTCAGTTAGCGTTCTTCAAAATAACAATAACGAAGAGAAAACAAAGGTAATTGTTATTTGTAGAATTACAAGAATTATTCAAAAACTATTAAAATTTCTCCCTTCATTGATAAGTCGTGGATAAGCATTAGAAAGCCATTACAAGAGAAATGGTTTGGTCATTCATTCAAACAATTTCATCCATTATCATCATCATCTGCCATCTCAATGTCAGATTCATACATAGCTGTGATAACTCTGTTCCGTATTATGCTAATTGGTTCTTATTATGAATGTGATTATGCGTTTGATATGATTTTGTGTGCCATTTATATGAAAATATGTGGTTTTGAATTTCTATCTGTTCACCGTAGGAATATCTGTTTGATTATCTGCTTTGGAATTTAAATTGAAGGCCTTATCGGCCACAAAACCCGAAATTGACTACGCTATTGTGATTAGCGTAATTTTTAGAGTCTACGGTGAAGTTTAATTGAAAATTGATTTGAATCGAATTAATTAGATTAAATTAATAGGTAGTGCTCAAATTGTTTAATATTGATGATTGTGATTAATGGGACTTATATAAAATGGGCCACTTTTACTTAATTTCTCTCTTTTATGATATTTGGCTGATATTAACTATAAGAAGAGAGAGAGAGGGTTGGCTAGAAAGGGTGAAAGAAGGAGATTTGTGTGTTTGGCTCAAGTTTGAGAAATTGGAAGGTTGGACTCAAGATTCAACTAGAATTGTGAAGATTAAAGCCTCTAAGTAAGTAAATTCATGAATTTTAAATTGTAATTTTGTGAATTCAAGGTTGAATAATGATCAAGAACATAAATTAAATTGATTATGATGAAATTGAGTTGGTTTTGTTGGATTGGAAGTCAATATGCACATGCATGTAAGAAATTACTTTGAATTTGCATGTTTAAGCACAAAATGTGTAATCCATGAGAGATTTTAGTTAAAGCTCATATTTTTGACCATCTCTTCATCATCTAAGTTGAAATGGGAGTTATATTCCACATGCATGTACAATTCATGAGAATATGAGTTTGAAATACATGGAATTGCTATGATGGAAACAAGTTTGGTGTAAATTGGAACATGCATGTAAGTAATTCATGGAATTGAGCTTCATAATGTTGTAATTTGTTGTTTATACCATGTTAGTACATGTATATGTGAAGTTTGAGCCAAAATCATGTGTTTAGAGCCTTTGAATATCGAATTTGAACTCAAGAACAATTCTGGATTTTCTAGAATTCTTGACGTCCGCTCGAGTGGGGGAACCGCCGCTTGAACATAAAATACAAGCTCCCAGAATATTTTGCAGGCATGATGTCCGCTCGAGCGAGAGAAATTCACGCTCGAGCGGGGAGCTATGTGGAATGACTTTCAGCTCGAGTGTCCAAGTTCACGCTCGAGCGTAGAAACGAGGCAACCAGTACTTTTGCAGACCTAAAGGGTCCACTCGAGCGGAGAAGTCTACGCTCGAGCGGGGACCCATGTTTCTGAAATTTGAAAATGTGTTATGTGCTTCATTTTCCATTCTCTTTCACTTCTAAGTACTCTTAGGCATGCATTAAGCATTGTAAATGAGTTAAAAGGATAAAAATGAAGCCTAAAGAGGAATATGTGAATTAAGAACAGATTGATTTGTTTATGACCCATTGTGTTTATGGAATGTGTAGGGTCAAGCTCCAGGGCAAATCATCCAGCCGATCACAGTGAGTAATATCTTAATAAAGATATCTGAAATATGTTGTTTGTCCAATTGCTTACTTCTATGTAAGTCCTACAAGTTCGTTAAATTGAATTATGGACAAAGTTTGACATGAATGAAAGTCTGAATGGGCCAAAGGCCAGTTTGACATGAATGAAAGTTTGAATCGGCCAAAGGCCAGTTTGACATGAACGAAAGTCTGAATGGGCCAAAGGCCAGTTTGACATGAATGAAAGTTTGAATGGGCAAAGGCTAATTTGACATGAACGAAAGTCTGAATGGGCCAAAGGCCAGTTTTACATGAATGAAAGTTTGAATGGGCCAGAGACCAGTTTGACATGAATGAAAGTTTGAATGGGCCAAAGGCCAGTTTGACACGAATGAAAGTCTGAATGGGCCAAAGGCCAGTTTGACATGATTGAAAGTCTAAATGAGCTAAAGGCTAATTTGACATGATTGAAAGTATGAATGGGCCAAAGGCCAGTTTGACATGAATGGATTGGGCCTGAGGCCGTTCGATGTGTTTGGAACTGCAGTCACTTGATCTATATATATATACTAGATAGAAATATGAATTAGGCCCAAGGCCATCTGATGTATGTTGTTCTAACGTATCTACTTTATTTGATATTATTCACTGGACTTTTGCTCACACTCATTCGTGTGTTTGTAGGTGAGCCAAGAGAGGTCCAAATCCAGCCTCGGTGAAGTTTGTGTGGAACAACCAAAGTTTTAAAGAGTCAGCCCTTACGTCTCACGGACGAGACTCGTCTTCGCCCTTTTGCTACCCTGTTTTATTTTGTCATATTGGCGAGGGCTTTGGATACGTTTGTATATAGTTTTGATTGGCTGACCTAGACTTGAATGATCCTGTCTGTACAGAACTTTATGTTACTGTATTTTCTGATGTGAGTAATTAATATGTATATGTATGGTTTGTTATGATATGCCATGTAAGCACAACTCTATGGACAAAGTTTTAAATTTTGCTTCCATTTGGCCCCTTTATTCAGATGAGTTATGTCTGGTTTGGTTTGAGGCCATAGGTAATCTCTTGATTACTGGTCGGTTATGTTCTTAACCCATAGGGGCGAGTTCGGGTCATGACAATAGCATTCATGCTGCAGGTGAAGTACTGGTGCGCATCATCCATTAACCCATCTTCGGCACGCTCATTTGTGGTCTTCATTAGTTCGGACCTTTGCAAACGTTGGGTCATGCGATTACCTTTGTCACGGATACGATGCAATACTCTTTGCAACAATTGTGGAGTGTCAATTGGCATATACATGGCTAACTGTCGAGGAAATTTAATATTAACTTCACGACATAGCTCAACAAGAACGCTTGCTCGAGTTATGCGAAATTCCCACTCAGCTCTCATGGTATTGACGGCGGCATGTGAGTAACACAAATTTGGATTTAATGGGTATTGAAATTCATCTCCATTTGCAACCCAATGGCGACCCATTGCTGAATATAGATCAACCATCGTATATCTCATGATAATATCGCTCGATATATTTATAAAACTTTTGTTGTGGTATGATACAATATTTATACCACATATGCACAGTTGTTGCAACGTGCACAAATTCAAAATGGAGATGGATACAAGTATTCATGTCTTATAAACTCTAAACTCACATGCCGACAATGACTTATCATACTTCAAGAGGTTCACATGGTAGTTGTATGTTTAAAATTATTGTAAAAGAGTTGTCACGTCAACCTTTATGACCTGAACAACTATGCATCAACTTTATAGGAGTTGTCACTTCGACTTTTATTGACTACTCAGTGCATATCTGAAGGTTTTAAGCAAAGTTCAAATCCGCTTAGAAATTTAATTTCACTTTTTTGCTTACAAACATAATTCAATTTATTTTGTCTTGACAATATATTTAATTTCTCTTTTCACCTTACATATTTAATTTAATTTAATTTGAGAAATTTAACCAATTTAATTTCAATTTAATTTCTCTACCTTTTATAAGTATTGTGAGCTTATTTAGATGTACATGATGGGGTTTGGATTCTTCGGTTCGACAGATATCTTTTAACTTGTTCCGTTTCCTTGATTTTCTCGAATTGTTGCTGTATTAACTACTCTTAAAATCTCTTTGAACTACTTTTTAATGATTTCTCTCAAATTTTTAGTTAACTATGTGTTGATTTAAGTCGGTGTTATTCTTGTTTGCATACTAGGCTAGCTTTTATCTGTAACACTTTCAAGTTCTATATATCCAAAAACCCATCTATAAGTACTCTACTACAAATTAATCTTCAATACATTCCAATTCTATAATATTTTCTCTTCAAGATTTATCAATCTATTTGAAGCTATATAGGATGACTTTTTAAACACAAAAGGGTCTAATTGTTTTGTTGTTTTGTTCTGACACCCCCTCATCCCGTTATGAATTGCTGAAGTTCACATGGGCACAATAGCTATGGTATGACTTCTTGCTTTTTTTCATACAATGAGTAGTCTCGTCAAAGTCGTCGTAATGATACGTCCAACATTTCTCAGTAATGCAGTGATGCAGTGACTTTAACAGACATAATAAATTAAAGGAGTCAATGAAATGGCCAAGTTCACATGGCCACAGTAAACAACGTATGGATGATTGGTCTTTTTTGAAAAAGTGAGTAGTCACTTTCGAGTGACGATTGAAGTACTGATTGTGTGGAGCGTGTTTAGCATTGATTGTTTATTTCTTACAATGACAACTCATAAAGATGTGTTGCTATATGTGGGCTTTTAATGGCATGTGACTTTGTGCAGCGTGACTTAGATGCTTTGTTTTTTCCTCACATTTCAGAACTCATCTAAGTCATATTAATACGACCACATGGCAATAGCATTAACAAATAACTATATAAAAGACTGAAGGAGTGATGGTAAACACACAACCTTTCCACTCAGTTCGCCATAGGAAACTGTCGTTCATTGATTGAGAAAAAATCAAATGGAGTATAGATTCATGGTAGGGGGTAGAAATCGCAGAAGTGAGAGTTCACGACGAAGAAAAGGAACGGGAAGGGGACTCACAGGGGGTAGGAACTTCGAAAGAGGTGAGAGTTCACACCGAGGAAGAGAAACGAGAAGGGGAAGTGGCGATGCTGAAGATGAAACACCATTTGCTTTGTTAGATGCCTCTTGTGCTTATCATGATAGGTTTGGAAAGCGACATTTTGTCATGCCCAAGTACTATCCAGATCCATGTGGTTTCGTGGAGGATCCATCTAATAATCAAATAGGATATGGTTTAGCAGACACTACACTTCTTAAGTGGCCCATACTATTTATAGAGCGAGTGTAAATAGAAAGATTATGTTGGAAAAATCGACTGAAGGTGCCGAAAGCACGTTCAGTTGAGATCCAAAAGGAAGATCCATATAATGTTGATCGACTATGTGAAAGACTTCAACATGAGATTTCTCAAATGCACCGTAGGTTAGCCCGCGATATGAAACTATATATACTTAAGTCGGCTGCCAAGAAGAAAGGAACAACACCAAATGCTTAGGCTATCAAGGAGGATCCTGCACTTCTCTTTGACCCTGAGCTCTCAGGTTGTTCGGACTCTGAGATTGCCAATTTGAGCGAGGATTATGCGTCTATCTGTCTACTAAATTATATTAGGTTATCCATAATTATGTACTGTGTGTGTTAAAATAACTCTTCCGGCAATGAGTTTGTGAAAGGTTTGTCTAATATTTGTCTATGTAACTGTTAAGTAGTATACTCGTCGCTTTATTTTATGTACTGTGTTATGTTGAATGTTTCTACAAATTATTTTTGTGGGATACTTATATTTGAACTAGCTACGTCGTTCTGAAGTGCTATAAGTGTTATAGTCATACCTTTATTTTGCTTCCCTGTTCGTAGTAATAATTAGCAAATTAGATACTTTGTATATGCTGTGTGAAGTTTTATTTGAATATTTCTTGGCAACAAATATTTAAGGGAACAAACAAGATCTCTGAACTCATTTATCTGTTCAACAGTGATAACCAAAAAAGCGATTACCCTTCTTCGCTGTGCACTTTCTTCGTCTCTCTTCCTCTCTCTTCGATTTCATCTGCGTGTATTGGACTGGGGAGCAGGGCAAAAACGTGTATTCAACCAAAAACAACACTGACAAACCCAAAAAAATAAACATTTTTTTAAAAACGCTTTGCTAAAGCCGTATTGTAAAACGGTTTTCCTATAACCGTTTTATGTTTGAAATATATTTTCAATATAAATATTTATCTTCAAAATTAAGAATTTAAAAACAAAAAATATTTGGCACAAAACAGATTTAGCAAAACCGTTTTAAATTAACTAGAAATAATTACAAATTAAGTAAAATTGGCTTCTCAAAAGCCGGTTTTATGCACACACAAAAAAAAAAAAAATCTTTTTCTATTCACCCAAGAATGGGAATAAAGATAAACACCCACTCTAGAGTGGGAATAAAGTTTTGAAAATGGCATAGTCATGGGAATTCGCTAGGCCAGTTTATGTGAAAAGCGTGGGCCATAATAATCAAATCACTCTGTTTGATTTGATTATTCTGTATTATTATAAATTATTGTTACATATATTTGATATTGGTTTATAAAAAATAACAATAACTCTATTTGGTTTGATTATCTTTAAAATGAGACTAATAATTTAAAAAAATTATATTTAAAAAATATAACCAAACCAAACAGAGTAATTATTATTTATTATTATATATATATATTTTAATATTGGTCTCATTTTAAAAATATGATTGATATCTTTTTATTGGTATTAATTTTATAAAAATAAAATTTATATATATTAAAAATTATATATGTTTTATTAAAATAAATATAATGAATAAAATTAATCATTTTATTTTTATTTATTTATTATAAGTGTGTGTGAATGTGTGTGAAAGAGAGAGAATGGAGTGATGTGAGTGTAAATGTGTCAGAGAGAGAGAGAGAGAGAGAGAGAGAGAAAAGAGTGTGAGTGTGTGTGATGTCTGACGCTAAATCTTACCTTTTTTTTTTTTGGCCACAGGGTATTTGTGTTTTTTATTGTGCTTAAAATGACATAGTTTTATCTTCTTTTTTTATGTTCTTACTATTTTTTTGATATCATAAATTACACTTTGCCCTAAACCTTAAAATAAAAATAAATAAATTTTAAGAATTAAACCCTAAATCTTAAAATAAAAAAAAATAAATTTTATCTCTAAACCCTAAAATAAAAATAAAAAATTAAGAATTAAACCATAAATCCTAAACCTTAGAATAAAAAAATTTTAAAAAAAAAATTTAAGAAATAAAGTAAAAAAGTGATCATTTTATATAATTATTTTTTTTTATTAAAAGCGTATTTTCAAAACACGTTTTCATGTTGCGTGTTTTTCAATTATATTTTATTAATTGACGGGATAATTAGTAAACGCGCGATTTGTAACTGTGCGACCTTAATTAAAAGCGTATTTTATAAACACATTTTAATAATTTTACTTATTTTGTCTACCTAAACTATAAAAATACTGAAAGCATATTTTGTAGACACGCTTCAACTTAATTTGAAAAATTTCACAAAAATAGACTTAATTTGAAAAATAAATTAATATAAAAGCTTAGTTCGAGAAAAATCCCCATAAAAAGGCCTCACGGATTTGTGGTATTTATCCCTATATAAGCACGAATGTTGGGCGGACGAAATTTTCGGCCTTGTGAAATTACCTTATTGTCCCTACGCATAAATCCCCAAAACAACTTCGTTTTGGGGCATTAACTCTGAATAATAATAATAATAATAATAATAATAATAATAAACCTTCAGTCTGATAGCAAAACAAAGAAATACGCAGAGTAGAAAAGGAGAAGAGACAGAGAGAGAGCGCTCTAAACCAGAAGTGAAAACGATGACAGGGAAGATGGCCGGAAGGAGATGGAAGAGAAGAACGCGAAGAATAATGCTTCCACCCTTAAACCAGGTTTGGATTTGGACATTCAAACTAGGGTTTTGATTTTGGGAAATTGTTTTAGGTTGTGAAATTGTTTATTTATTTATTTATTATTATTATTATTATTTTGTGATTTGGGGAAAACTATCTAAATCTGATTCGAAAAAATTGAAAATCTTTTATTTTGTGGAAAGCGTTTTGTTTGTGTCAAACTGGGGTTTTGATTTGGGGATTTCCATTGAAAAAATAGGATTTTGATTGAGGAACTCAAAAATTAGGGTTCTGTTTTAGGTTGTGAAATTGTTTTTTTTTTTTTTTTTTTTTTTTTGGTGTGTGGGGAAACTGTTTGAATCTGAGTTGGAAAAATAGAAAATCTTTTATTTTCTGCAAAGGGGTTTTGTTTTTGTGATTTGTTTCTTTGTTTTGTCATCTATTCCTCCTATTAGAATTTTTATTGGAAGAGTTTTCTTTTTAATTTTCCAATTTTGTTTGCTTTATAGGTAGAGAAAGCGGTCTTTTCATTGACTCACCAGTGATTTTCACTCCTCTGGTCAGTTCCTTCAAAGTTGTTGTTTGGTTAAATTCAGGAAAATTAATTTTTACTTTGCTACTTGTTGGTTTGACCTTCTTTAACTTTATTCTCTAATTGATTTGTCTCAAATAAAATGAAAGGCCAGTCAAATATCTTAGTGCATTACCAAAAAATAAATAAATCAAATCTTAGATAATTAATTGTAAAACCTATATTTTATTTTCACTTAAAAATAGTGTTGCTATATTCTATTGTTGACTTTTGTTTCCAACTTTCTTTTTCTATTTATATTTTTACTCCAATTACATGGTAGGTTTTATTTTTTTATTTTTTTTGGTAATTACGAAAATGACTATTTCTATATGATTAGTTCATTTTTCTTTATGGTTTTAATCATATTCTGATGATTAGTTCATTTTTTAAATGATATCCTATGCAACCACACTGTTCTTTTATTTAAATTGTTTTTTTTTCTCTTTTGTGAAATGATTTCTTTATCCTTTATGCGCTTTGTGTGGAAACAACTCATCTACTCTTAATAGCTTTGTGGATTGAGTATTCTAAATTTTGATGTGCTCTATTTTCTCAATCTGAGTATTCTTTTTTTATGCAGGGTTCTATTTAATTTCATGGCTAGGTCTTTTTTGGCTAGAACTGAATCTGGTAAGCTGCTGATCCTATCTTCTCCATTCCCTCAGAAGATAGGATCAGCAGATTACCAGATTTAGTTCTTGCCCACATTCTCTCTTTCCTTCCAACAAAATATGCAGTTGCGACCAGCACTCTGTCACCAAGATGGAAACACATATGGACTTCTGTCCCCAATCTGGAATTCGATGAGAAGACACTGTTAGTTGAGCATCCTTGGTCTGGCATGCATAAGCCTAAAGATCATCATCGCCATGTGAGCTTCATGAATTTCATTGAAAGAGTACTTCTCTTACATGATTTGTCAAGTATTCAATGATTCTATCTAAGTTGTGATCCAGATATTGGCAAATCTCGTTTGAATTCATGTATAAGTGCTGCTGTAAAGCGTGATGTCTGTGAAATTGATATCAATGTTTGCGGGTCAATAATTCTTAGGTTGCCTAGCAACGTCTTTATTTGCGAAACGCTTGTAGTCTTAAAGCTAGGATCTCAAGTTCATTTTGATGTTCCTGCCTCAATCTCTTTCCCTTTTCTCAAGATCTTTCACATTTCACTTATTTATCCAAGTAATGACCTGACCCAGAAGCTCTTTTCTTCCTGCCCTGTGCTCGAAGAATTATCCATTTCAGCACTAGTGGCTTTTGGGAAAACAATAAATGACATTTCTTCACCAGCTCTGAATACTTAATACATATCTTTATCTTTACTTACGAGGCAATACCGAAACTCTGAGACTGTGATCATGGTCGATGCACCAATTCTTGAATGCCCTCATGTTAAAGATAATTGCTTGGTTCTTTATTGTTTGAAGAGCCTATCCTCATTAGTTAAAGCAAGTGTTTGTGTTGAAGCCCGCTATCCATATGCTTTCTCAGCCATTACACAGGTTAACCAATTATTTGGGCTTTTGAAAGCAATTTCTAATGTTAAGCATCTACATCTGAAGGCTAGCACTATGGCAGTAAGTTTACTCTTCCTTTTGATCATTTACTTATAAGAAGTTGAGATAAGATGTAGATTATCATATATATGCTATCATTTTAGAACTTTATCCAACATCATTTCGGTTTTATATATTTGACTAGTTTTATCTTTTATCATCTTTGATGAAGGCTCTCGGCTTTGCTAATGACAAAAATTGGCCCGTGTTTCCTAATTTGATCCAATTGGAATTGGGTGTTTGCCACAATTTTTGATGCAAGAGTTTGTTTGACTTGCTCAATGGTGCACCTAATTTGTGCACTATGGTATTTGCGAAGGTCAGTTAAAAGAATAATTCCAAGCCAGCGATTTGCAAGTTCTTACCTTATTGTTTTTTGGTTTCTAGGTACCACTTCATGATGGTTTTGCATACTCAGAGCAATTCAATTGGTTTGAACCACAAGGGGTGCCAAGTTAAGAAATTAAAATCTCTGGCATTGATGCGTCCCAAGATGAACTTAATTTGATAAAGTATCTATTGAAAAATGCGGAGGTCTTGACAAAGATGACAATTAGGAATGTATTTTCAAGCATGGAAAAAGAGAATGAGTTTCTTAAGGAACTTGTCATGGCTCCTAGATGTTCAAATACCTATCAAATTGAACTTGTTTGAGAATTCATTGATCAAGGCTTCAAGTGGCATTTCTTCTGGAGGTATGTGCACTTATTTTGTTGAAAGTGATTGAGTTGGTTGACCCACATTTGGCCCATGGAGATAGTTGTTAGCCTTTGGTTCCAAAACCTATGCTTTGAATTCCAATTCACTACTCAGACTACGTTCGAAATGTTGCAGAGAGTGGTCTTCATATATATATATATATAAAGTTAAATGTGTTTTCCTGTACTTCCTTTGAAGTTGTTACTATCTTACATTGTAGAAAGATGTGAACATGTGACGTGACTTTGTTTAACTTACATGGCATCAGTGATATATATATATATTTATGCTTTGTAGTTTTCTCCTCTTCTCTTTGCAAGTCTTGTGTTGGCATCATGTATATTACTTTTCATCTTGGATGGGTGGTGTTCGAGTTTTAACTGAAGGATACTAAGAAGATTGGGAAGCTACGTATATGGTGGAGCTACAACATTTCAAGTGCTTGGTGATGATTGTGAATATAGTTGGTTGTAATTTAGCTTCCTTGCTTTACTTTATGCTTGCAATGTTTTTTCGTTAGCTATGTAATTTGAATTTGAGAACTCCTATTTGTGTTTGTTATTCTCTTTGAATGATGTTATTATCCCCTCCCCCTCTCCCTTCCCATATAAAAAAAAAAAAAAAAAAAAATCCTATACATAAGATGCCACACCAATTTATATATCAAATTATATAAAATAAATATTTATTTCCTTTTAAAAGAAACAAAAATAACATTTTCTGTGGTAAACTTGATGGCCGAAGAGCTCAGGAGAAAAAGCATGAAGATGAGTTTAGGGATGGCAATTTGAACTTGGCTCGATGGGGACTCGCCTCCCGACCCTGATGAGAGTTTTTTTCTCGAAAAATGCCCCTGACGGGCTGGGGATGATATTCAAAAATGAATTTCATATTGTTTTCAAGCCAGGGATGGTGATACGTTTCCGGCCTTAACTCCCGCCTTGTTTTCCCTAAAATAAAATTACTATTTTACCCCTGTCTACATATATATATATGCGTGTCTTTATTTTGTTGACACTAACACAACTGCTCCCTCACACTTACACACGGCTTCTTCGTGTGAGAAAAATAGAGAGGAGGAAGAGAGAGAAGATAGTCAATCCTCTGTCGGATCGCTGTTCTCCTTCGTCGAGAGAAGAGAGTCATCCTCTTCACAGCAACGATCTCCTCTATCGACTCTTCCGTCGCCCTCCTCTACTGATTTCTTCCATCGTCTTTCCCTATCGATCTCTTCCTCCGCCGATCTCCTTTGCTTCTCTACTGACTTTTTCTGTCTCTCTATTCCTCTCTCTATGTTACACACACACACACACACACACACACATATTATAGATTGCAGTTCAGATCTGTGCGATCTATGATGATGATTATGGTGGTGTTTGCTAAGGAATTTTTTTGGTTTTTTTTCATTAAAAGACAAATTGGTTACAAAATGAAAAAAAACCAAATCCAAACAAAATATCACATTGAATCCCATATTCATTTTTACTTTTTCTCTTACAAACATTACATCCAATCACAAAAAAAATCTAACTATGTTCCCAAACATAAAAAAAAATCCCTCCACTAATATCTTACAATTAAAAAAATCTACAAAAAAATCAACTTTTCAAACACTCATTGTGTTGTTGATTTTTTTTTTTGATTTGCTGTTGATGATGATCTATGATAATGATGATTAGTTGTTGATCTCTCTTTTTCGCCATATTGACCTTTTTTTTTTTCTTTTTTATTTATTTATTTATCCTCCATAGAGCTTCAAAGCAATTTTCAAAAAAAAAAAAAAAAAAAAAGATCGGGGATTTTTTGGGGTTGGGAAAACCCGATCCCCGTTAAGGGGCGAGGGAGTGATGGGTTTCTCACCGGGGATCAGGGACGGGGAGTGTGATCCCCGGCCCATTGCCATTCCTAGATGAGTTCTTCGTATCTTTTACTCTTTTAAATATTTCACCGGGGAGAGGTAAGTGATATGGTATATAATAAATTTTTAAGTGATTAGAGTTTCAAAAAAATGTAAGACGATAAATAAATAAGTGAAAATGAATGTTAATAAGTGTACAATTTAAAAGTATTAGACTTACTTATCGTGTTTGGTTTTAGAAATTTGAATTTATTTTTAGGGAAATTGAGTTTTTTATTTTTTGTATTTTTTTTGTTTTTGGTCAAATTTTTTATTATTTTAAGATTTTTTATTTTTATTTTTTTCAATGCACCAAACCTAAATATATTTGAAAGTATAATATTTATTAAAAAAAAATCTTTAAAAAATTCATCAAATATAAAAAATAAAAAAATTCAATACATTTTCATATTATTGTATATATATTGAACTTTTTAAATATTTTTTTACAAATATTTTACGTTTTAGGTGTATCTGTGCATCTAGAAAGTAAATATATATATATATATTACTTAAGATATTAAAAAATTTGATTAAAAATAAAAAAATGTGAAAAATAAAAAAAAAATCTTAATTTTTAAAAATAATCAAAATCAAACAAGGTGAATCTATGTTTAAAGAAATTAAGTTATATATATATATCTTTAATAATTTTAATTGGGTTGGGACGAGTGCAACGATTGGAGAAGGAAAAATCGTTCCCTTCTTCCCTCATTTGCTCATGGGTGGTGGGGAAGATTTGTCTGTTGGGGGAAGATTTGTGTGGCATGAGGCTTGAAATGCGAGGATGGAGTAGGTGGAGGAAAAATTGTTAAGAAGTGTTGATGAGGTATTGTTTTTATACTATGCTTCCAATAAAAAATGTTTTAGAAAGGGTGACAAGTTAAATAAAGTTTTAAATTTGTAAAAAGTGTTTGATAATTAGTAAAGGGTCAATTTATTGATTGCTTTTTCTTGTGCCTTCTAAAAAACTTGTTAGCAAAATCCAAAAATAATGGTATTGGTCATAGATTGTAAACTTAATTTGATTTTACATTGAATAGAGATTATAATTATTACATATTAAGCGAGTTATAATTAAATCACTACGCCAAAATTGGGCTTTAGCGACAGTTTTTTACCGTCGTTAAAGGCTGTAAAACCGCCGTTAAAGCCTTTAACGGCGGTATTAACGGCGGTTTTGTTACCGCCGTTTATGCGCGTGTCGGAAAAAGTACAACCATCATAAAAAGGTAAATTACCGTCGTTAAAAGTCGACCAAAAACAGCGATTCTTTACCGCCGTAAATAGGTTCAAATTTTTCAATAAATAATTCTTTCTTCTGGCACTCCCCAAGTCTTGAACCCTCAACCTCTTATCCACCCACACTAACCACTCCACCACAGCCACTCTTCATGAAATATATTTCCTAAATAAATATTTAAACATTACTTTTACTTTATTGTAGATGGTCATGTTCAACCCTAGCCGCGCGTGGTCACCACTCACCGGAGCTCCGTCGGAGCTCGCCGACAAAGACCGCCGTCATTAACGGCGATAATGAAAGGGCTTTAGCGGCGGTTTCATTACTGCCATTTAAAAATGACTTTAGCGGCGGTTTTTTAACGGCGGTTTCATTACCGCCGTTAAAGGGTCATTACTGGCTGCTTTGTTAACGGCGGTAACCAAAACCGCCGTTAAAGATACATTAACGGCGGTATTAACGGCGGTTTCGTTACCGTCGTTAATAGTATCTTTAAACGGCGGTAACGAAACCGCCGTTAATGCCCTGTTTTGGCGTAGTGAATATTGTTAACGTTGCCATTCAAATCATACAAGTGGTTCACATTTCTAAAATAGTGTTTAGTATAAAATTCTCCATTCTATATTCCTAGAAAAGATGTGTGCAAGTTGATTTGGATTACTTTTGACAATGGATATAAAAATGGTCCGTGGTCCATGGGCAGCCTGAAATCTACCCACGGTCCGAGGTGGGCTCGGTCTTGAGCGCAGTCTAGGACCCTAAGCTTGGGCTTGGACTATCATTTTAAGGATAAATTTTGGAAATTTGACATGCCAACATTGGCTGCAGTCTCCCCAATCTCTGGAAACGAGTTGGTGTCAATTCCCATAGCCTTCTCAATCTTGGCTGGAAACTTTAACCTTCCCTTTCGAATCTGTTCTTGGATTCTGTCTCGGAAAAGAATACAGTTTTTAGTTGAATGAGACCAAGAATTGTGCCATTTACAGTACAGTTTTCCTTTAAGTTCTTCAAGGATAGAGATCTTAACTCTCTTTAATAACTTTAGGAAATTTGTTACAAGCAAATGATAAAAAATGTCATCTGCTTTTGTTAAATCAAAAGAATACTTTCTATGAAGGTTTTTTTTTTTTAAACTACTGGTCTATTGTACTGTCTTCTGAATTAATGTTTCACAGGTCAAAGGTTCTTTTCCTACAATCTCTACTGTATCAATTTCATAGTTAGGGCCCCTATAATAGGCCTTATATGATGCATTACTTTGATCTTGTTCCTCGTCAAGTAAAGTTTTATATTTGGACACCTTATAGGTTAATTCCACTTAGTCTCGAAATTCAGTTGAATCAAACTTCTTTCGAAGCCTAAACTCCAATCCATTTTGAGCCAATCTCACAAATTCAGGCTCAGATAGGATAACCCTACATTTGTTTCGTGTTCTTTTAAATCTAGTAATAAACTGAGCATCCTTTTCATCAGGCCTTTGGCCCAATCTTGCCAAGTCTATCATGGAAACCTCAAGTTCTGTTTGGAAAAATTGGGCATAAAAAACCTCCTCCATTTGCTACCAAGTCTGGATAGAGCCAGGTATAAGGTTTATATACCATACGAAGGCTGCTCCAGTTAAAGAATTCAGGAAAAGTCTTAGTTTCATGTAGTCATTATTGGTGAACTCACCACACTGGCCTATAAACCTAGTAATGTGTTCCACTGTTGACTGGTTTTCATTCCCATAAAAGAGGGCAAAATCTAGTATTATAAACCCCATTGGATATTCATATACCTTATCTGTCCACTCTGGGTAAGGTTTTCTGTACACTGGTGTCTGGACCCCCCAAGCCATAGGTCTACACATTTCTCTGACTATATCAGCAATTTGGTCCCTTGGAACCATATTTTGTGCTGGTTGAACCACTACTGGAGAAACAAACACAGGATTTGGTGGAACTCCATGTGCTTGAGGGCCTCTTGGTCCATATATAGGTACATTCAAGATTGGTTGTCCTTATTGTACTGTTGCTGTTGGAGGTATGTCTGGCCTCTTGGAATTTGTCCTAGGAAAGGCCCTGCAGGAGGAGGAACATGTATTGTTTCTCTTCCAACCACAGGAAATCCTTCCAACCTCTCGGGTGCAAATTCAAACACAGGATTAGTGAAACCCCATGTGTCAGGTATGGCTTCGAACATAGAATTTGGAAACATCTTTATACCATTCCCTTGTGCTGGCCGAGATCCACCAATTTGTATGGTTTCGCTGGTGGGCAATGGTACATTTTGGTTTGGTAGTAGTCTCAAAGGAGTTTCGTACCATGACTGAGGCACATGTGGCATTCTCTCATGGTTTTGATTACTAATCTGACCATTAGTTTCTCCATTATTTTGCATAGGCTGTTTGTCTCGAGCCAATCTATGCTGAAGGGAATTCTCGTTCTCTTCAGCGTGTCTTGTAATAGTTGGTTGATGAGAGTTCATTCGATCCAAAAAGGATATTGCCCATATTTCCATTGTACACATTAGTTGTTGTCCCATAGCATCTGCTAAACCTCTCCATGGATTTATTGGTTGGGTAGAAGAGATAGTTGAAGGTCCAGTTTTATGGCCCTGTCTAGTATGTTAGACATGTGTTGTATATTCCGAAGTGCTGGTCTGTTCGACTATTTGCGGAGGATCTGATGGGATAGATGCATCCATTACATTATCCTCTGGGTTAGGTATTTCCACCTCTCCTTCCACACCCTCTTCCAAGCGTTCATTTTCTCCTCTTGCTTTACGTCTAGCCATTTTTAAGGGTCCCACCGGGCGTGCCAAAAACAGGGCCCGCCTTGAGATTTAGGGGGCTTAAGGCAAATTTCGGAAATGGAGCCCCTCTTACATTGAAAAAAAAAAAAAAAGTTCATGAATAAAACGATAAGTTACAACGTTTTTATTTGTTTGTGACACAAAAAAATTTACTTGCACATATAATCATTAAAATTATAAACAAAAATTTAATGAAACAAAATTAGAGCAAAAAAATTAGGACAAAATTATTTATTCCACTAAAATCTAGGGGGACTTACCAGCCGGTCCCAAGCAAACAAATTAATACCCACCAAGTCCTGCCCTATTTTAGTTTTCAATTTTACCCCTGAATGTCACACCACACGCATGAATCAAAGAACATATCACGAGGTCTCCCCTGTGCGCGTGAAACACACGCTCCTTCTCAATTGTTCTGATTTGGAAACTATTCTTAGGCGAATTGGAAACCATTCTGAGACGATTTGCGATTTGGAAATCGAAACAAACGAAGAGATTTTCCCTGTATCTCCCATCGTTTCCAAAGAAATCACCTCTGTTTCGATCAATAATCTGATTCCGAACAGATCCCCAGCAAATCCTTCACCGTTTCGATTTATATTCCCTGTTTGGTTCATCTTCAACAAACATGCAAATGAAACGCGAGTCGTATTCATCTTCCGTTCTTCTTTTATAACTATAATTAAGTGATATTGAACTTCATAATAATCACATCTTCATGTTCATTTGCTATACAATAACATATTTGCTTATTTTGCCCAATTCAGTGAGAAAATTTGCTATAAGAATGATAGATTTGCTTAATTTTCTTAATTGAGTCATAAAATTTGTTATAATGATGGATTTGCTTCCCTTCTTCGTTCATAACTGTAATTGAGTTATAAAATTCGCTATACAATAATGGATTTGCTTACTTTTGCTAATTCAGTGATAAAATTTGATATACAATAACAAATTTGATTACTTTGCCCAATTCTGTGAGAAAAATTGCTATAAGAATGATAGGTTTGCTTAATTTTCCTAATTGAGTGATAAAATTTGTTATAATAATGGATTTGCTTCTCTTCTTATTTCATAACTATGGATTTGCTTCCCTTCTTCTTTCATAACTATAATTGAGTAATAAAATTTGACTTGAAGCTATTTTCAATGTGTATTATACAGTACTAATTTATGAGTGATATTCAACTTCATAATAATCACATCTTCATGTTCATTCGCTATACAATGATGGATTTGCTTACTTTTGCTAATTCAGTGATAAAATTTGATATACAATAACAGATTTGCTTACTTTGCACAATTCAGTGATAAAATTTGCTACAACAATAATAGATTTGTTTAATTTTCCTAATTGAGTGATAAAATGTGTTATAATGATAGATTTGCCTCCCTCCTTCTCTCATAACTATAACTATAACTATACAATTCGACTTGAAGCTATTTCCAATCTGTACCACACAGTATTAATTTATGAGCGATATTCAGCTTTATAATAATCACATTTTCATGTTCATTTCCTATACAATGATGGATTTGCTTACTTTTGCTAATTCAGTGATAAAATTTGTTATACAATGCCAGATTTGCTTACTTTGCCCAAATCAGTGAGAAAATTTACTATAAGAATGATAGATTTGCTTAATTTTCCTAATTGAGTGATAAAATTTGTTATAACGATGGATTTGCTTCCCTTCTTCTTTCATAACTATAATTCAGTGATAAAATTCGACTTGAAGCTATTTTGAATCTGTATCATATAGTATTAATTTATGAGTGATATTCAACATCATAACAATCATACCTTTATGTTCATTTGCTATACAATGATGCATTTCTTACTTTTGCTAATTCAGTGATAAAATTTGCTATACAATTGTTTTCATCTTCATCATCATACTTCATATTCTTTTGCAATTTGGAATCTAAACTTTGCTATACACTTATATATTTGCTTAATTTGCATAATTGTACAGATGTTGCCAGTCATCATAAAAGATTACGTCATCGAGAAACAAGTTTCTCAAAGAAGAAAAAGATTGAAAAGGTTGAGTTTATTATAGAGCCAACAACACATGAAAGTGAAAATCAACTAAAAGTTAAACCTGAATCTAACATTGACAATGAGGAGCCCAAATAGGAACAGAGCTCCACAAACCAAGAGGGAAGAGAAAAAATTGATGGAAGAAAAACTAAGACTGAACAGATACATGATAATGAAGCAAAGTATGTCTACCATTCCAACATTCAATCTCTTATCAAATTTTTCAAGACAACAAAACTCAGAGAGGAGCATTTGACAGTATTGAGAAAGACATCTTTTTCACTTCTGGTTGATACATTGAGTGAAAACAAGGTTAAAAGAAGAGATTCAATTAAATATGATGAGGTGGTTGCAAAAATTTTACAAACTTACCAAATGGATGGAACCACATTTGAAATTGCTGGGAAGAAGCTGAAGTTGAAAAGAAATGACTTCAAATTAATTTTTGGGATTGCATGTGGACAGAAGAAGATGAATCTTGCGTACGGAAGAAAAAATGAGGTAGCTATGGTGCAAAGAAGGAAAATAACCGAGAGCAGAATGACAAGTGCTTCAATCCAAAAGTTGATAACGAAACTCTTGAGAAGCAACAACAATGAAGATGTAGAAGATGTCATTAGGCTTGTGTGCCTTCTGGTTTGTTTGCTTTTGTTGTATCCGGGTACTGGGACAACAATTGGTTGGGGGTTTATGAAATACCTCGAGAATATTGACGAAATAAAGTCTTATGATTGGTGTGGCGCAGCAAAACAACATCTTACAAGATCAATAGCACGCAACATCAACCAAATTGATAGAGTGTGCGGATGTGTGATCATCTTATTGGTAAATAAATACCTCACTTACAACTTATAAACTATAATATTTACATTTACTAAATACTAATTTATAACATTTTTTTTGTCCTCAACAGTATTGGATATGTGAGCATGCAAAGATCATCAAACCAAATGACAAGAACCCAATCCCAAGATTTGCAAGATGGAACATTACACATCTGGGAGAACAATTGGCAAAGTCATCCTTACATGATCTGAAACATATTGAGGTATCCGTTGATATCCTTTGTTTTGTTTAAACAAATATTAGATTTTGTTATGCAGTTATAAATTTTAGCAAGACTGATAAATTCTTCTTAATCTTCATGGTGTCACATTTGTGGTAGAAAAATTATTTAGGCATTTCATCTGTGCTAGCAAATTATTCAATAAACAAGTTTTATCAGTGTATAACCTTTATTTCTTTAATTGAGTGATGAATTTTGCTATGCAGTGATAAATTTTGATATGGACTGATAACTTTTGGCTCACAGTTATAAATTTTCTTAGTAAGCTTCATTGAGTGATAAATTTTGCTTAATGTTGCTAACTCATTGATAAAACTTGTTATCATGAAGCAAATCACTAGTCTTATTATACATTTGAATCACCGAATGATAAATTATTACTTAACTTTGCGTCATATCATTCTTTTTAATAATTTTCATTCATGTAGGAGAGCAATTTGAAAGACACAATTGAAGAACAGAACATACACAAACAATTGCAACCACAAACAGATGATGAGCATGAACATGAAGAATGTAACTTTGAGGAACAAGAGGAGACTGAATTATCTGAAAAGGAAGAAGAACCAATTATCACAAAGATATTCAGTCTTAGTCCACGAAGAAATTCACCAAATCCCAAGCATCAAACAGGTGCTCGAAAAAAGAGGAAATCAACAACATTGCAATCAAAAAAGAATGCAAGAAGGAAAGCCAACTTTCAGCATGAAACTGAAGAAGGTCCAGTTCATGTGCAAAGAAATGACCTTTCTTTTGACAACCTAAAAAATGATGAAGAAGAAACAATGATCAAACAGAAAGTTGGTCCAACAACTTCCCCGGGATTCAAGCATCAAACACTGGCTGAAAAGAGGAAAGCAAAAAGGAAACTTGCCTCTGAAACAAATATCTACCATATGAAAATTAATGAACATACCTTTCAGAAACTAGAAGAGAATGTCCTGATAATCCAAAGGCTAGAAATGGAGAAGGCAAGAATCCAAGCAGAAAATGATGAGCTTAAGGACCAACTCATGAAGCTCAGTAAACAAATGGAAGAACAGAGCAAGAAAGCAAAGATACAAATGGAAGTGAAAGATGTGGAAATGGTGCTACTTAATGAGAGAATTGCAATGTTGGTTGAATCAAATCTCTACTTGGACAGTGAAGAAGAACAAATCGCAATTGAAGTTGAAGCCACCACTCCCAAAACATCGCCTCTTGTGAGCTCAATGATAAAAATGGTGAAAAATAGAGAAACAAGAAAAGAGCACAAAGATCCAGATTTTTGGTACATAACGAAAAGACAACCAAAGCAGAACAAGACAGTTGATGAAGTAGAACTAATGGTTGAAGAAAGTGCAAAGACCAGAAAACAAGAGCATACACAACATCAACATCCAACAAAACAAATTGACACTTCCTATCCAGTGTTTCACAAATTGCCAAAGAAATCAAGGATGAAACTCACTAGTCTTTGGGCAACAAAAACCAGCAGGTAAGAACATGATTTGGTCCTAAAATTTCCAAATTTGGAATCTAAATTTTAGTATATGGTCATGCATTTATCAATATATAACATTTGTTTACTTCATTCATTGATAAATTTTGATATACAGTGATAAAATTTGCTACATAGTGATAAATTTTACTTAATTTGTTTGGTGGAGTGATATATTTTGCTAATCTTCATGGTGTCAAATTATTTAGGCATTTGAGTTTATGTTCTCTACTTCATTTCATTGTTCGGATTTGATACATCAAGTAAAATTTGAGGCTCAATTTGTTCCCCTAACCTTTGTTTCGTTAATTGAACAACAAATTTTGGTATACAGTGATAAATTTTGTTTTCACATTTGCAGTTATCCAATCTTGTAAGGAAAGGAAGTAGGCAGCTATTTGTACTTGGATGATATTGACAAAATAGTCAAATGTGAAGAACTTTTTGGAAATGTAAAATCAAATCCCTATTTGTGCATATATCAATTGTAATACCAAATAATAATTCTCTCATTAACCTTATTTGCTTTTGTTTTTACAACAGGCAATAAATGCATGCAAGGAAATCTTAATGACAAAAGAGCAATCGAAACCAAAGTTCAGCCTCAGCTCGCAAGCAGGAACAACATATATATTTACTACATCATGCCATGTAAGTAAATTACATATATATATATATATATTTCATTACGATATCATCCATTCCCCTTGTCTAAATCAAGTGCATAAGTTCTCATTCATCCAGTCTTATAGTGATAAAATTACCATTAACGAATTACATTGTAACCAAAACTAATATATTTGCAAAACACAGTATTTGTTCACCACAAAGGATAAGGCAGAAACAAATCAATTGTTGAACAACATGATGTTAGAAGCTGTCAAGGAAAGATATCTTCTCTTCCCAATTTTCAATGAAAAGCGTTGGACGTTGTTGGTACTCGATATTGAAAATGGCTCATGGAAGTTTTACAATTCAATGAGACCAAGCACAGAAACAGATAACTACTTAAATGAGCAAACAAAGCGGTAAAACACCAATTAATTATGATATCATCCATTCCCCTTGTCTATATCAAATTTTATTATGCATTTATTTGTCAAACACCAATTAATTATTAATATATTTTGCTGTGGGGATGTATTTTCTGAATACCAACACGTGGCCGAGATGACACCGAAGTGTCAGCCGAGGTGCCACGTGTCGTGGTAGTTACGCCGAGGTTATCTCAGAGTTGCCGAGGTTATCTGCGAGAATACAGGAATCCGGGGTTACCGCCGAAGATATCGGAATCCAAGATGATCAGATAAGGGGCAAGAGTCCTAGAATGAAGAAAGACTTCAAGATGGATAAGGATAGTATTCTTAGGGAGTCTATCCTTATCTCTTGTAGGGTCCAGAGTAAGTACTGAATGAGAGTCCATAGAAGTGAGACTTCTAGTGGGACTAGGACAGAGAAAGACTATAAAAGAAGGGCACCCCCGGCGAGTCTAAGGTACGCAATTTTGAGTCCTGAGCATTAATTTAAGCACTGATATTATCTTTGAGAGAGACTGACTTGATCGTCGGAGGGCCCCCGGGTGGAAGAACCACCGCCGGAGCCTTTTCTTTCTGTGCAGATTGCAGGGTGCCATCTATTCTGCCTGTGTTCTACAGCTGATTCACTAAGGAGGGCAGTGTGATCGGAAATTCACTCACACAATTTGGCGCCGTCTGTGGGAACGAAAGAAGAGTAGATGGCCAGTAACACGCAGAAGGAAAAGGTTGGGGACGACGCTCCCGCAGGGAGCAACAGGCCTATCAACCTTGACACCGAAGGAGACAACCACAACGAAGAAACTCGTGATCAGAATCACGCAGAGAAAAACGTCGGCAAGAAGGGCGACACTTCAAAGAAGACAGACCAAGGCAGATACTACAATGAAGATAGCCTCCAGGTATGGAAGGATAGGTGCCTACGGAGGGATGAGGAAGTAAAAGAAATGGCAAACAAATTGGCAGACCTTCAATTGGTTGTCAATTTCATGATGCAGAATAATGTCATGCAGCCGCCATACCCGCTGCAGGACACACCGATGCTAGCAGCAAACACCCAGAAGAAGGGGCAGAAAGTAATCCCCGAAGCCCCTCAGCACACGAGGAGTGGAAGACACTCTCACCGACCTTCTAGGGAAGTTGGCCGAGAAAAACCGAGAAGAGAAGAGTCTCGAAGGACATATCACGAGAAGGAGGCAGACCCCAAAGAACATCGGCATGTTCAGGGGCGGGTATTGTGTTTCGACGCATCCTGCGGGGAAGGATCGAAGAGAGGCTACCATGAGGCCGAGAGTAGTGCGCCGAAAAGGCTGAAGTCCAAAGACAGCCGGGCTGCAGGGAGAAGTAAAGAAGACTTGAGAGATTACCTCAAGAGGAAGCAAGAGAATGCCGGAGTCGAAGTGACCTCCTCGGTTAAGCCGAGGACACCATTCTCGGTGGAATTGGACAGATTCGTCGCGCCGAAAAGGTTCAATATGCCGAGGTTCCAGATATATGATGGTAAGTCAGACCCCAACTTCCATGTTGGATTATTTTTGAATTCAATGGCATTATATAGTGGGAACGAGCCGTTGCTCTGCAAAGTGTTCCCTTCATCCTTCGGGGAGATTGCATCGGATTGGTTCCACAAATTACCGAAGGGGAGCGTGAAGAATTGGGAAGGCCTGGCCGAGATGTTTGTGGCCAGGTTCATCACAAACAAATTGCAGCCATTGAGGGTGGATGCACTGATGGCCCTGAGAATCGGCAAAGATGAAAGCCTCAGAGCCTATGCAAAGAGGTACTATGAGGTGTTCAATCGAATACCAGAATGCAACCAGGAGGTGGCGGTCGTGTCTTTCAAGAACGGCCTGAAGGATGACTGTCCACTGCGGAAGTCTTTGGCAAAAACCCTGCCAAAGAGCATGGAAGAGCTCATGGCGAGAATCGAGAAGTATGCCAGAGCCGAGGAAGACACATCGGGGAATAAGGAGACAAAGCCAGAAAAAGGCAGCGGCTCGCCGAAGCGAAGCCGTGGTAACAATGGACCTAACAAACAGGAGACAGAGTTAAGGGCTAAGCAGGCAGTAACAACGGTGTTCCGAATTCCGCTCCACAAAGTCCTTGACCAAATTCGAAATCAGCCCTACTTCAGAGCGCCGACAAGGGCACCAGGAGAATTTATGGGAAGAAACCTTGGTAGGTGTTGTGCCTACCACAATGAAGAGGGGCACCCAACTCAGGGTTGCAGAGCCCTTAAGGCACACTTAGAAGATTTGGTGAGGCAAGGCCATCTGAGAGACCTTGTGGATGAGGCCAAAACGAGGGAAGAACAGGCACGATTGCCTCAAGCACCAGCAGCCCCGCCACCGCCAGCGCAGCAACCGCAGGCAGGCGGACCTCGGGTGGTTAATGTGATCCACTCAAAGGTGAATGAAAACGACATACGGGGGGAGACACAGAGGGTAAGACACCTGCAGCATGTCAACCAGGTCGGACTAAAAAGACCTCGGCCTGAAGAGTGCCAAGGACAGATGATAGCTTTCACAGAAGCCGACCTAGATATGGTTCAGCACCCGCACAATGATGCCTTGGTAGTATCCCTCTAGGTTGGGGAGTGCCAGGTGAGACGCATCCTGATAGATCAAGGCAGCTCCTGCGACATCATGTATGTCAGATGTTACAAGGAGTTAGGACTTCACCCTGATGACATGGAGCAGTCAAACGGCCCGATGGTCGGCTTCAATGGAACGCCGACATGGCCATTGGGCGCAACAAGCTTGGAAGTACAGGCTGGCACGAAGAAGATCAAGACAGAATTCATTGTGATTGACACGCCCTCGCCTTACAACATCATCTTAGGGAGGCCGTGGTTGCATGCAATGGGGGCAGTTCTCTCAACACTGCATCAACTGCTACGGTTCCCAACAGAACATGGGATTGAGGAAGTCAGAGGAGATCAGTTGCAGGCGAAAAATTGCTCCATGGCAGCAATGAAGTTAACCTGCAGCATTCGGGAACCAGAGAAGGCAGAAGTTGAAAAAGAGGACATGAAGGTCCTAGATGATGTCGGCAAGGAGCCGACCGAGAAAAGTGAAGAAGCATTGAAGAAGATCTTCGTCCAGGAGGGCGATGAAGAACGTTTCTTTCTTCTCGGCACAGGATTAGCCGAAGAAGAGGAAAGGGAGTTGGAAGCCTTTCTGAGGAAGAACGTTGAGGTGTTCGCCTGGACACCCTATGAAATGCCTGGCATTGACCCCGAGGTCACATGTCACAGACTCAACGTTGACAGGTCGGCCAAACCTGTAATACAACGAGCCAGAAGACCGACGTTGATGCACGTCGAAGCAGTGGAGGAAGAGGTGGATAGACTTCTGGAGGCCAAGGCCATCAGAGAAGCCAATTATCCGACATGGTTGTCAAATACCGTGGTAGTAAAGAAGAAGAATGGCAAGTGGAGGGTCTGCGTAGATTTTACAAACTTGAACAAAGCTTGTCCCAAAGACAGCTTCCCTCTGCCAAAGATCGACCAGTTGGTGGACGCCACATCTGGACATGGAAGGATGAGCTTCTTGGATGCTTATAGGGGGTATCACCAGATAGCCATGTACCCCCCGGACGAGGAGAAGACAGCGTTTATCACTCCAAAAGGTCTGTATTGTTACAAAGTCATGCCTTTTGGGTGAAAAACGCAGGAGCAACCTATCAAAGGCTAGTGACCAAGATGTTCAAACACTTGATTGGCCGAACAGTAGAAGTCTACATTGATGACATGGTCGTGAAGACCAAGGAACCAAAGGATCATCTTGCTGACCTAAAAGAGGTCTTTGACATACTAAAAACATATCGGCTCCGACTCAACGCATCGAAGTGCGCGTTTGGAGTCGGATCCGGTAAGTTCTTGGGATATCTAGTGACTAGAAGGGGCATTGAAGCCAGCCCAGATCAGATCAAGGCCATCCTGGAATTACAAAGTCCGACATCGGCTAAACAGGTTCAAATGCTTACTGGAAGGGCCGCAGCCCTAAACAGGTTCATAAGCCGAAGTTCGGACAAATGTAAACCTTTTTTCAACCTGGTGAAAAAGGCCGCGGATTGACAGCAAACTCATCAAGAATTTTTGCGCAAAGTTCAAGATAAAGAATTACTTTTCAACACCAAGCTTTCCCCAAAGTAATGGGCAAGCAGAAGCATCCAACAAAGTAATTCTGGACGGAATAAAGAAGAGGCTGCAGGCAGCAAAAGGAAAGTGGGTAGATGAATTGCCCAGTGTGCTCTGGGCATATCGCACAACGCCGAGAAGATCAACAGGAGAATCCCCCTTCGCCATGGCTTATGGCACAGAAGCAGTCATTCCATTGGAGATCGGCATCCCAGGGATCAGAACCCAGGGAGTTGAGAACGGGACTAATGATGTGCTCTTAGCCCGAGATCTGGATCTACTAGAAGAAAGAAGAGAGAAAGCTGCAATCCAGCTTGCAGCATACCAGCAACAGCTTGCCAAAGCTTACAATAAGAAGGTCAATCCAAGGGATTTTCAGGTCAATGACCTAGTCTTGAGGAAAGTCGTCAGCAATAAGAAGGATCCCAGAGAGGGCAAGCTTGGCCCAAACTGGGAAGGGCCCTACAGAATTACCTCGGTGTTAGGAAATGGGGCATATCGGCTCGAAGATAGTGAAGGCAAAGCATTGCCTAGACCATGGAACACTTGTAATTTAAAGTTTTTTTATCATTAGACGTTGTTTGACTTTTTGCCGATATGATCAATGAAATCTTACCAGAATTTTCCAGAACTTATTAAATTATGCATAACGTTGTTTTTTGAATAATGAGAACCCAAGTGGAACTTAGGTTCACATTGGGGGCAGATAGAAGACAGTAATGCCTAGCCGAAGTTAAGCCGAGATGTTTAACAGTGGTTAAATCTAAGATAAAGTTTAACCGGAGGTGAACAGAAATTAAGTTTAACAGAAGTTAAGCTGAGATAAATTCCTTATCTTTACTTGTTGAAATTTGTAGCAATTTACAAGTTAAAGTTAAGCCGATAAATTCCTTATCTTTACTTGTTGAAATTTGTAGCAATTTACAAGTTAAAGTTAGGCTGAGATAAATTCCTTATCTTTACTTGTTGAAATTTGTAGCAATTTACAAGTTAAAGTTAAGCCGAGATAATTGTTTATCTTCACTTGTTGAAATTTGTAGCAATTTACAAGATGAAGTTAAATTAAGTTTATTGATTCAGTCCCTTGTTAAAACTTGAGAAAAGTTTGTTAGTTGAAATTGTATATGCTTTATACTTGTTGAAGTTTATGGAAAATTTACAGGTGAAATCCTAGCCGAGATAAACCTCCAGATAAACATACCCGTGGTATCTCTCCCCGAGGGGATTGTACAAAGGAGGAGAGACTTGCAAAATATTCTAAGTATAGACTCATGCAGAAGCAGTCATAAGAATATAAAAGTACAAACACTCAGTAGAAGAAAGTTGTATCAAGCATTAGAATGGAAAAAGGCACATCGGCCATATACAGAGTTTGCATTGTTCAGAAGACAAGAGTACAAAAAAAAAAAAAAAAAAAAAAAAAAAAAACATTCAGACATCTTCGGCATTAGCAGATGGTTGAACTAAGACCTCAGAGGACTCTGGGAGAACTACCTCGGTATCTTTTTCTCCCACAACCTCTGCATCTTTTTCCATAAGAACCTCGGCTTCTTCTTCTACAAGAACTTCGGCTTCATTTTTTGCCGCAATCTCGGCATCAATCTCTGCAAGTGTTTTACTGAGACTTCTTTCAGCTAGAAGAAGATCAGTGGCACAGCCTCCTTGGACACCTCCTCAGTCTCCTCATCTTGGGTTAGGTCCATGACTTGATCACCCTGAGATAGAGACTTGGACTCATTGGTATCCTTGGGCCTCCTTACCAAGGCTTCATCATCATTTCTGTCTTCATCCTCATCTTCAGCCTGGGATTCAGATTCAGCTTCTTCCTCAGTTTGACTTGGAGGTGGATGAGGAGGGAAAGGAAGAAGAATGGCTTCAGCCTTGCGCCAGGGTGAGTCAGCAGGAAGATCAAGCTTTTTCGCCAGGGACATCCAACCAAGGGAAAATCCCTTATTGCATGCCTGCCTGACTTGGAGCTTGTAGTCTTCAGTAACATCGGCTACACCCTGGGCGTAAGCCTTTTCATCAACTTCTTTGATTTCAGCCGACTTCGTGGCCAAGGCTTCTGCGAGCTCCTTCTCGGCCTGAGCTGCTTTCCCCTCAGCATCTTTCTTTTGAGCCTCGACAACGTTTTTAATGGCCTCTAAAGATTCAGCCTTTTCTTCAGCAAGTGTTTGGGCTTTAGTAGCAGCCTCGGCCTGATCTTCTAATTTCTTCATTTTTGCTTGAAGAACTTTATTTATCTTTTGAAGGCTTGCAAACTCCTTCTTCAAGTCATTCAACTTCTCCCTAGTCTCGAAGGACTGCATGGAGAAGGAATGTGCATGCTGGACAGCCTGAAAGAACACAAGGCAAAAAGTTATAACAGAATTTTTTCAAATGCGGAGCAATAAAGATAAGAACAAGTCAACAAGTAAAAGACACTTACTTGAACGCAACGTTGGAGCATAAAGGCGTAATTTTCAAACTCACTCATCTCGGCGTTCTTTTCAAGATCGCCTGGGAGAAGGAGGGCTGTGCTTAGTGCAACGCCAATGTTTATGTCATCAACGCTGTCACTAGCCAAGACTGGCTTGTTCTCCAGAGTGATTGTAGGTGTCCAAGGGACATTGGGCACTTTGGATCTTGAAGTTGTCCCAGAAGAAGACTTCGGCCTCTTTGATTTTTGTGACTCTGCTGGTTGAGTTTCAGCAGACCTTTTTGCCGAGGAGGAAGCATTCTTCATGTTCTCAGCCAGTTGAGAGATGGGTACAGCGTCCTCAGCTTCAGCATCAGTAGCCTTGGTTTTTGGCAGAGCCTTCTTTATTCGTCTGGGTTTTGGTGGGGGCATCGGTTGGGTCGGAATGGCATCAACATCATCTGGTAGGTCGGCCAGAAGGTCTTGGGCGACAGGTCTCGGGCGAACCATTTCGGCAGTTTTTACAAGTCGTCGCCGACGCTTTCTTTCAGAAATTGGTACCAAGTATGGTGCCGAGGTTGAAGGATGATCGGCTGGATCAGAAGTTGAACCTTGATCAGCCCAAGATGTGGATGCGGTTTGAGTTACTGCAGTAAGAGAAGAGGAGCTCTTTTTCTTCTTCTTGGGAACGTCGGGAGGAGTTGATCTGTGTGTTGGGATGAAATTCAGTAAGACTGGAGCTTTTCGCTTTTGGATAGGAAGATCCAGAAGCTTCTTTAAGTCTTTGCCGAGGAAGTAAGACTGGCGAAAATTTTTGGGAGGCTTACGAACGTCTGCAGCAAGGAGCACAACATCAGAAACAAACAAAATCTCTTGAATACTTGGAGAAAAACAAACAACAGCTAAGTAATTGACGCTGGGCTCTTACCCTTGCCCTCTTTAACTGTTCGGGGAAGAGGGTAGAGATGGACTTCTTCATCTGGGCCGAACTCCCAATTTCCAGAAGCAATAAGATAATCATCACCAGCTCCTTTGTTGGAGTCTGGGAGGTCGGCTACAATTTTAAATTCGGTAGACCTCGGCTTAAGGTAATATACAAAGCCCTTTTCTTTCAGGTTGAGGGCGCACATAGTGTAACAGTATTGGATGTTGGCGAGAGTAATTCTAACATTCTCCTATTGAGCTAAGGCTATTATACCATTAAGTATTCTGTAGGAGTTGATGGTGAGTTGCATAGGGTTCAAAGTGTAGTAATGGAGAACTTCACGAAAAAGGGGATTAAGTGGGAGCCGAAGTCCACACTCAATAAACGCTATAACGGGAAAGGGCATTGTATTATCAGTAGGCATCATGGAATCGTCATCCCCAGCCAGCCTAAGGTGAACATCGGCAGGGATAGAGAACTCTTGCCTAAAGAATTCGAGTTTGGTTGGGGAATTTACTCTGTGTCTCCACATACCCATGGTTTTTGGAGCAAAGGTACTTGGCTACAGAAACAGTGTGATCTTGAAGGGTTACTGGTACCTCGGCTTAAACCTAGGTGTATACTGGCAAAAGATTGTTGCAGTTTTCCCTAAGAATTAAAGGTTCTATAAACAAATCCCAAACCTAAGAACTATGAAGGCAAAGATCGAAGGCACGAATCTGGAGAAAATACAAAAAAGCAGAAAACAGAAACGGAATTTCAGATTCAGGAAACACAAAGGGTGGAAGACCAAGAAACAATGCAAGAGACATATATAGAAGCATGAAATAAGAATCATTCAGGAAGAGAATTCACGAATCGAATGCTAAAACAGAACAGCAATAACAAGAAATTCCAAAAACAATCAAGAACTGGGGAAGAAAAGCCAGTTGCTTACCAGAAAATGTGAGGCCGGAATGAGCTTCGCCGAGATCAGACGACGGGGGCAACAGTGGCGAAAGCTTCGCAGAAATGGTAGATGGAGATGGTTGCAGAGCTCAGAGCTTGGGGCAATGGCAGATTCGAAGAAGAGAAAGCTTTAGAGAGAGAAAATGTAAAATATTCAAACGTAAAAGTGAAGAGAAAGAGAGAGGCAAACGTTTTTTGTCCAAAACATGAAACGGCGGCAAAACAAAAGCAATTATTGCGCCTGGGTTAACGCATGCGTCAGACGGCGCAAGCAGAGAAAAGGCGTCCAACAGGCGCGTCTCCAGCACGGACCAATAAGGGAAAAACGCATCAGTGGAACGGTTGGAAAATGGTGCATGACAGCTCATACACATTGGGAGAGTTCGTGTGAATTCTTGTTCCTGAAAAGAAGACATATCGGCCTGAAGTGAATGACATTGGCTTGAAAGTTTCTAAGCCGACGTACGAAACAGAAGTTCAAATGTAGGTTCCATCATCTCAGAATACCGAGGTAATAGAACCTAGGGGGCAGTTGTGGGGATGTATTTTCTGAATACCAACACGTGGCCGAGATGACACCGAAGTGTCAGCCGAGGTGCCACGTGTCGTGGTAGTTACGCCGAGGTTATCTCAGAGTTGCCGAGGTTATCTGCGAGAATACAGGAGTCCGGGGTTACCGCCGAAGATATCGGAATCCGAGATGATCAGATAAGGGGCAAGAGTCCTAGAATGAAGAAAGACTTCAAGATGGATAAGGATAGTATTCTTAGGGAGTCTATCCTTATCTCTTGTAGAGTCCAGAGTAAGTAATGAATGAGAGTCCATAGAAGTGAGACTTCTAGTGGGACTAGGACAGAGAAAGACTATAAAAGAAGGGCACCCCCGGCGAGTCTAAGGTACGCAATTTTGAGTCCTGAGCATTAATTTAAGCACTGATATTATCTTTGAGAGAGACTAACTTGATCGTCGGAGTGCCCCCGGGTGGAAGAACCACCGCCGGAGCCTTTTCTTTCTGTGCAGATTGCAGGGTGCCATCTATTCTGCCTATGTTCTACAGCTGTGCAAATTACATATATATATATATTTCATTACGATATCATCCATTCCCCTTGTCTAAATCAAGTGCATAAGTTCTCATTCATCCAGTCTTATAGTGATAAAATTACCATTAACGAATTACATTGTAACCAAAACTAATATATTTGCAAAACACAGTATTTGTTCACCACAAAGGATAAGGCAGAAACAAATCAATTGTTGAACAACATGATGTTAGAAGCTGTCAAGGAAAGATATCTTCTCTTCCCAATTTTCAATGAAAAGCGTTGGACGTTGTTGGTACTCGATATTGAAAATGGCTCATGGAAGTTTTACAATTCAATGAGACCAAGCACAGAAACAGATAACTACTTAAATGAGGCAAACAAAGCGGTAAAACACCAATTAATTATGATATCATCCATTCCCCTTGTCTATATCAAATTTTATTATGCATTTATTTGTCAAACACCAATTAATTATTAATATATTTTGCAGAGAAAGGTTATTGAAAAATACCTTCAACATCACAATCCCAAACTCATTGAAGGTAACAAGTTTCATGAAGAAACAGAAATTGCAATGAATTATCCCCAACAAGTTGATCATTCGTAAGTTTCTGAAAACCAAAACACATTACATTGATAAAATTATCATTGATGACTACTAACTTTGTTTTTCCAATGTCATCGTAGACTTGATTGTGGCGTCATAGTTTATTACCTCATGAGAGAATATGTCTGTAACAAAGACATCTTTCACAACTTAACAAAGGAGGAGTGCCACCAAATCAGAGCAGATATCATAGATGCTTTGTTGACTAACCAATAGACAGACACCCAGCAAATCGTTGATGAGGCAATAGAAGCGGTGCTTGAAGACAATGAGTTTTCGGACACAATACACAATGACAACAATGCTTGAATAATTTTGGACAAATATTATAATGATTTTGGTTCTTACTTTGCTTCAATGAATATTACAATGCTTGGTTGTTACAATGTCAAATTTGCGTCAATGAAACATTCAGTCTTTTTTAACCATATTGTTACCAGATATGACTTTTGATATAGGTCTTGTTTTATGCAAATTTCATTCAAAAAATTAATTATGATCTGATTATTTGTGTCAAATTTAAAGCTTAATAACAGGTTTGGAGTCACTATACTGATAAATTTATTTTTTTATAATATTTTGTTTTCACTCATAGATTTATCCCTGTTTCAACAAATTTATCACTGTAAACACAAATAAATTTTTCACTGTTTAAACAAAAAAACCAGCACCTCTCTCTCTCCTTTTTTCCAAACTCAATTAAACAGTGAAAAATTTACCTACATTTTTTCCAAACTCAATTAAACAAAGCACTATAAATAAATAAAAAATTTACCTAAATTGAAAATTAAAACACAAACCCTATTACATTGTTTTGATTATTTTGGTTCTTCATTTGCTTCAATGAAACATTTAGTCTTTTTTATCCATATTGTTAACATATCTGGCTTTTGACATCAGTCTGGTTTTATGCAAATTTCATTCAAAAAATTGATTATAATCTGATTATTTGTGTCAAATTTAAAGGTTAATAACAGGTTTGGAATCACTATACTGATAAAATTATTTTCTTATAGTGTTTTGTTTGCACTGATAAATTTATCACTGTTTCAACAAATTTATCACTGTAAACACTGACAAATTTATTATTGTTCAAACAAAAAAAACTAATACCTCTCTCTCTCTCTCTCTCATTCTTTTTTCCAAACTCAATTAAACAAAGCACTATAAAAAAATTAAAAATTTACCTAAATTGAAAATTAAAACACATAGACTATTACATTGTTTTGATCATTGTAAAAATTTTCAAATTAAGATATAAGTACAGTTAGAATAAATTTGTAAAAAATAAAACCCTTATTTGTAGTTACTTACACATGAGCTCAAAGAATGTTGAAAAGTCATATTATAATTTTACATTGCGAAATACTAATATTTAAGAATTAGGTGTTATTAAAATGCTCAAGAATGCTCAAGAGTGTTCTCATGTTTATAAAATGCTCTAGAATGCTCAAGGTGTTATTGAATGCTTCATGTACTATTGTAGCAAGATATTTGCCACTGATAAAAAAAAAAAAAGTACTATTGTAAAATCTTTCTCTCTCTGTCTCTGTCTCTGTCTCTCTCTGTTATTTTTTTTTCCCAATTCAAGTAAACAAAACGCTATAAAAAAAATAAAAAATTTACCTAAATTAAAAATTAAAACATAAACAGTATTACATTGTTTTGATCATTTTGGTTCTTAATTTGCTACAATGAAACATTCAATGTTTTGTACTTAATTACATTCAATGTTTAGAATACATTCATTAAAAAAAAAAAAAATTTTAAAAAAATTATTCAACGTTTAGAATATATTCAATGTTTATAAAGAAACACTGATAAAACTTCAATATATTCATTAAAAAAAAAAAATTACAATACATTCGTAAAAAAAAAAATTAAAAAAATCATTTGTACTTAATTACACATGAGCTCAAGAATGTTGAAAGATCATACTATAATATTACAATCCAAAATACTAATATTTAAGAATCAGGTTTTATTGATTTTAAGTTGATAGCTAATTTATTTTTTTTAAATTTTTTTTAATAAGTATTACAAGTATTTTATTTTAATACCAAATATAATATGTTTATATGTCATCTGAATATGAATATGAGAAAGCTCAAGCATTTTCTAAACTGAAATGTTGAACAATTTAAATTGAAAATGAATTGCAAAACTCAAAATATCTTCCTATTGTACCAAGATATTTGCCATTGACAAATTTATCACCGATAAATTTTTTTTTTAAAAACAGTACTATTTGAATACAATATATTTGCCAAACAGGGGAAATAAAACCGCGAGTCACGCGATTGAAACCCTGTTTTTCTCATTCTCCACCGTCGGCGAATCCCTTCCACTCTCAAGCAAAACAACGAACACAACTCAGGCGATTTGAGCACCAAATCAACCGATTCAAACAAAAAATTCGAGGAAACATGTCTGTAAAGCGTAAGCAACTGAAACCCTTATTTCTCTCCCTAGTCAAACACATTTTCAAAAACCCTAGATATGGTTCAATTACAACTTGCAAATTTGAACAATATTAGGGCATTTTCGGAAAATAAAACTTGTGAATATGTAAAATGTTCGTTAATCAAGTGATAAGCGTGTTGGTTTTCAAGTTGAAAATTAGGTTCATTTTAAAATATTTTTTTTTTTAAATTTTTGATACAAAAAAAATCAGCTAACAAACAAGGAGGGAGTCGGTTCAAGAGACTAAAGTAGGGAGTGGGTTCAAGATATCAAACTGAGTTGTTCACATATATAATAGTAATTAGAACGGTGCACACACTACATGTGTGTAATTTTTTATATATTAAATTTTGTGTGACTTTTGTTTAATATTTGATTGATAATAACTTGTATCATTCTTTTGATATATTTTATTTTATTTTTTATTTGGTTATTTCACTATGTCCAATTTCTCAAAAATTGCAATTTTTTTTACACCTTATGGATTAATTTTTTGTCTGATTTTTGTCTGATCGATTATAAACTACACCTCTCTTTTGGTAACTCAATGATCTTTACCAAACTTAAATATATAAATCATGCTGTTCATGTAACCTAGAAATAGAACCTTGCAATACTTTTACCTTATAATAGAAGTGCATCAAAACAAGGCATCTACCCTGATAAACCTTTTTTCTATTGTAGGTCTCAAACCAATTTATAGATTTGATAATTAAATCATACTATAGGGTGTGGTTCTGTAACTGTTTGTTCCCATAAGAGAGTAACTGACATCAACTAACTGACATCAAGTAACATTTGATTAGTTTTTAATTTGATAATTTGTTGGTTTTAAATTATCAAACCAGCTCATAAGTTTGGTTCACATACCAAACCAACTGATAACTTTATCACTTACACATCCATCTCCATTTCTATATAGGGATACATTTGCAAAAATTTGATGTAGGCAGAAGATGATTGACACAATAGTCAATAGACTCACCAACTGAAACAAATTTGATCTCTTTTGGGGAAGAATTTGCCTCAATCTATTTTTCTTCTTTTTCTTTTTTATTGCTGAATTTGCCTCAGGGATAAATTAGGATAATTTTAATAATTCTTCTATTCTTATTTGATTGTTTGAATTATTTTGTTTGCTAACTAACAAAATGAATCCAGAGGAATTATGAATATATTCAAGTTTTATCAGTGTTTCTTTGCTTAATTAAATCATAATTTTGTTGTATATCCATAAATTTTGCATGGTTTGCCTAATTCATTCATATACCTCTTTCATATAGATGTTGCGAGTTCTCGTAAGAGATTATCTAGGCCAGAAACAAGATCTTATACTGTAAAAAGGCAAAAGCGAGAAAAACAAGACAACAATGAGACAAAAAAACAAGAAGATAACAAAGAGGAAACCACAAGAACAGCAACAACAATCAAACAACAAGAAAGGGTGAAAAGACAGAGACATCAGAAACAAGAACCTGCAGATGAAGCTCAAAAACAAGCAGAAGCAAAAGAAAAAATAAGCGAACAACAACAATCCATTAAAGGTAAAAAACAATAGCAACTTATATAAATGTCACACGTGAATTGGTGCAATGAATTCGTTCCCAACTATTGCCACATGCATCTGACCCAACCCAATTGAGTGCTCTGTTTTGCTGATCATTATTAGAACTCTTCACTGTATAAGCTTTGTTTGCTTAATTACGTAATAAATTTTGTAATAATTCTTCTTATTCTTCTTTGATTGTTTGAATTATTTTGTTTGCTAGCTAACAAAATCAATACACAGGAATTATGAATATATTCAAGTTTTATCAGTGTTTCTTTGGTTAATTAAATGATAAATTTGGTTGTATATCCATAAATTTTGCATGGTTTGCCTACTTCATTAATATCCTTCTTTTATATAGATGTTGTGAGCTCTCTCATGACATTATCTATGCCAGAAAGAAGATCTTTACCAGCAAAAACCCAAAAGCAAGAAGAGAAACAAAAAAAAAAAGAAAAAAGAAAAGCAACAAGGCAACAAAAAGGAAACTGCAAGAACAGCAACAAGAACCAAACAACAAGAAAGAGAGAAAAGGCAGAGACATCAGAAACAAGAACCTGCGGATGAAGCTCAAAAACAAGCAAAAGCAAAAGAAAGAATAAAGAAACATCAACAATCCAAGGAAGGTAAAAAACAATAGCAACTTATATACATGTCACATGTGAATTGGTGCAATGAATTCCTTTCCAACTATTGCCACATGCATCTGACCGAACACAATTGAGTGGTCTGTTTTGCTGATCATTATTAGAACTCTTCAATATATAAGCTTTGTTTGCTTAATTACATAATAAATTTTGTCATAATTCTTCTTATTCTTCTTTCATTGTTTGAATTATTTTGTTTGCTAGCTAACAAAATCAATACAAAGAAATTATGAATATATTCAAGTTTTATCAGTGATTCTTTGCTTAATTAAATGATAAATTTGGTTGTATATCCATAAATTTTGCATGGTTTTCCTACTTCATTGATATCCTTCTTTTATATAGATGTTGTGAGCTCTCTCGTGACGTTATCTATGCCAGAGAGAAGATCTTTAACAGCAAAACCCCAAAAGCAAAAACAGAAAGACAAGAAAGAGACAAAAACAAGGACAGCAGAAGGAAACAGCAGAAGGATGAACCTGCAAATGAAAAGGAAACAGCAACAAGACAAAAAAAAGGAAACAACAACAAGAGAAACAACCAGCAAACAGGAAGAAATGAAGAAAAGACAGAGACAGCAGAAGGATGAACCTACAAATAAAGCTCAAAAACAAGGACAACAAAAAGAAAGAATAACCAAACACCAACAACAGAAGAGAGCAGAAACAAGAACCAAGCCCCAACAAAACAAACAAGAACCAAACCAGCACAAACCAAAAGGCAAGAAGAAAACAGAGGGAAGAAAAACAAGAAGTGATCAAATTCATGACTGTGAAGCAAAATATGTGTACCACTCAAACATGCTATCCCTCATCAGATTCTTCAATGCCACGAAACTTGAAAAGGAGCATTTCCAAATATTGAAAAAGACTCCCTTCTTCTTTCTGGTTGACATTTTGTCAAAGAACAAGGTGCAAAAAGCAGATTCAATAAAATATGATGATATGGTTGCAAAAATCTTGCAAACATACCAAATGGATGGAACCACATTTCAAATTGGAGGGAAGAAGCTGAAGTTGAAAAGAAATGATTTCAAGTTAATTTTTGGGATTGCATGTGGACAAAAGAAGATGCATCTTGTATATGGAAGAAAAGATGATATAGATTTGGTAAAAAGAAGGAAAATAAGAGAGAATAGAATGGCAAGTGCTTCAATCCAAAAGTTGATAACCAAACTTTTGAGAAGCAAGAAGAAGAAAGACAGAGAAGATGTTGTGAGGCTTGTGTGCCTCTTGATTTGCTTGCTCTTGTTATATCCTGGTACTGGCACTACAATTGGTTGGGGGTTAATGAAATATCTTGAAGATATTGACAAAATGAAGTCTTCTGATTGGTGCGACACAGCAAAGCAACAGCTCACAAAATCAATAGAAAGAAACATCAACCAAATTGATAAAGTGTCCGGATGTGTGATCGTCATATTGGTAAGTAAATATCTCACTTATAACTTATGAACTATAATATTTACGTTTACTAAATACTTGTTTATAACAATTTTTTTGTCTTCAACAGTATTGGATATGCGAACACACAAACACCATCAAACCCAATGCCAAAAATGCAATTCCAAGATTTGCTAAATGGAACATCACATGTTTGGGACAGAAATTGGCAAGTTCATCCTTGCAAGAGCTAAAAGATATTGTGGTATGCAATGGTAACCTTTGTTTTGTTTAAACAAATGATAGATTTTCTTATGCAGTGATAAATTTTTGTTCACACTGATATATTTATTTAATTTTCCTAATTAAGTGACAAATTTCCCTTAGTATACCTAATTGAGTGATAAATTCTTTTATCCAGTGAATGTTTTTCTATTTGTATACTGTGCATGAGTTTTGTTTAATATTTACTTTATTTGTGTTACTTTATATTCAACTAGAATTGATTAGGTTTCTGTATTGATAAATTTATCCGTAAAAATGAATTGAATTAGACATTTTGTCTTATATTTACTTTATTAGCTTACTTTTGCTAATTCAGTGATAAAATTTGATATACAATGACAGGTTTGCTTACTATGCCCAGTTCAGTGATAAAATTTGCTATAACAATCATAAATTTGTTTAATTTTCCTAATTGAGTGATAAAATTTGCTATGAGAAATTTATCTCAGAAATTTGTATCATATCATTCATTTTTTTTAATTTCCACCTATATAGGAGAACAATTTGAAGCACACAAATGAAGAGCAAAAAATATACCGAATGTTGCTAGGAGAAATTCAAGATGAAGATGAAGATGAAGATGAAGATGAAGATGCTGATTTTCAGCAACAAAATCAGGCTGAAATTTCTGAAAAAGAAGAACAAACATTGACTGAAGACAAATTGTAGACACCCTATTTTTGACCGTCCTCAAGACTTGGACGTCACCGTTTGAACACTCGGTGATCATCCATGTTTGTGTTCGTCCTGAGTTCCCGAAGGTCTCGGCCACGCGCCTTGCCTCAGGATCTCTCGACTCGACTGTTTTGTGTTTGGTTTTGCACCAAACACTTGTGTTTTGCCTTTGAGGGGGCAGGGGATGGCTTGTTGGCCATCCTCACACATCACCGGCCATGGCTTGAGGCCACCGGCCACTGGTTTGTTACCACCGGCCAAATATTTGGCCGACCGGCACTATAGATGGTCGACCGGCCATCTATTTTGGTCAAATTGCATTTTTGGCTGGCCGACCACTGTTCATCTGCTTTTGCAGATATTTTTATGCCAGCTGTGCTAGCTGGCATACACTTTGCTCCCCTCCATACACGTGTATGGAGGGATCTCCCTCTTGACTAGCTTACTTGAGAAGCTTTGCAAGAGGGGAGCTCTATAAGAGAGAGCCTCCTCTCCCTCCATTGGGGTTAGACAAAAAAAGCTCCAGAGCTCTGAGTTTTAGGGTTAGGGCTTACATATACTCCATCTCTATATCTCTTCCTCTTTTTATATTTGTGTGTGTTTAAGTCTTGGTTTTGCACACAAACACATAGTATTACACCTTCTCTTGGTTGCTGAGGGGCCAGAGGGTTGTTCTTGGTGTTCTTGGGTGGTTTTGAACTCAAAGAACCAGCTGGAGCATTGTTGGTGAAGAGGGTCATCAAGGGTAAGAACTTCACCCTTTATTCCCCACTTTTGCATAGCTTTTTAACCTGCCTTGCAACTGTTTTTGAGCTTAGTATATAACATATAAAAGTTCTGATTTTGCTTTCTCTAAATAGTTTTTTAAGAGTGTTTTGAGCTTTGGGGTTGTTTGACCCTTCTTAGGGCTTGTTTGGCCCCATTTTGTGCCATTTTGGTTGAGCACTGGGACCACTTTGTTTGGGCCTCCTCGCCACTGAAATCTTGAGGGATTTCAGTGGTGAGGATGGTGCCTTAAGGTCCTAAGAAGGAGAGGGCCACCCCCTCTCCTTATTGTCCTTGAAAAGGGCCATTTTAGCCTCTTGAGTGAGCATCTTGTTTAAGTGTATGATGGCCATGCCTTAGCTGTTATTTGGTAGTATTTTGTCATGTATTACCTCTGTTTCAACTTGGTTTAGACACACCATGCTTGCTCTGCATACTTGTCTTGTAATGCCATGAATTGCCTTAACATGTACTTAGCATGTAGACTACCATGCTTGCTTGTTTCGGCCAAGCTTTGTAAAGCTTTTGTACTTGTTTTGCCATGCTTAAGGTCTGGAGTTGATCATCTTAGCCATGCTCGACATGCTTTGTATAGCCCCTTTGCATTTTAGCTTGTTGGCTTTAAGTGTATGAACCATGAGCATGCATTACTTGCATCATTTTCAGTGGTTTAGCACCACTTATCATGTCATTTCAATCCACTTAACATGCTTGCATGCTTGTATTTAATGCTCCTTTGATGCTTCAAGAGGTTGTGTTGTGTGCTCCATGTTTAAGCATTTGTGCATGCCTCCATGTGTAGATTATTTAGACGCCATCTAAGTGGTTTTTGGGGCTTGCCTTAACATGATTTGGGACTATTTTGATTTATTTTGATCATTTGCTTCATGTGTCACATGATCATGATTTAAGCCCTTTGGCTTGTCTTGGGTTTTGGGCTTTTATTTGCATGCCATGTTTATCTTGTTTGCTTGGTTTGGCACCATTCTTAACATGATTTTCAGAGCTCACAATGCATGCCATTTGTCCATAATTACCTCCTTTTAAGTGCACTTAGAAGTTGTCTTTATATGCTTAAGTGTTTAGGCCTTAACATGTGCATGTTTGTGTGTGTTTTGCCTCTCATTCCTTAGCATGATTGGCCACTGTTTTGGGCTTATGTAAGAGCTGTCCATCTTGGTATAAGTCTACCCTTTACATGTTGGTGCATGTTTACCTTGTATATTGCCATATACTTGTTGCATATTTTGATGAATTACATGTTGTAGCATGCTAGTTCAAATGTGCCTCACTGTGTGCTTAATCCATGACACGTTGTTGCATGTTTAGGTTGTAATGCCTTTTGCATGCATTGTTCTTAACATGTTGTCTATATTGCACTTTGCATGCGTGTTAGCTTGTATGTTTGTTTGCATCCCCATGTCCCATACTAGCTCATATGTCTAGGATGCATTGCATTGACATGCATGCTTAGCCTCTTGAATTGAGTATGATAGAGGTTGAGGTCCTTGCTTGTTTATGTGCATTTCATTTGAAATCAAAGTGCATAACTTGGTTCCTTGGGCCATCACGCATCGAAATGCGCGATTGGTGGTCCGAGAACCGAGAACCATGTCCCTTTGAGTCATAAACATGATAAGGGATGTGTTGGTGCACACATTTGCTTGAAATGCATTGCCATGCCATGTTTTGCCCTCTGCTGCTGTCAAAACAGGATTCTGTAGGAAGATTTGGCCGGCCGGCCATCTTTAGAGCCGACCGACCAACAATTTGTGGCCGACAGCTTGACCAGTGGCCGGTGATCATTTCCTTTGGCCGGTGACCATTTGTCTTGGCCTGTGGTATCCCATAGGGTTCATAGAGTGCACCTTGGGAATTTTGCAATGATCAGAGAAGCAGAGCAGGGCAAACAGATGCAGCTTGTGCATGGTAGCGGATTTTCTAGCGGAGCCGAGCATGCATTGCATTGGGCCCTCTTCCCGAGGCTGTTTACTGTTTTATTAGATTAGTTAATCTGCTTAACTAGTTTAATTGATTTGTAATATTTCATTAGCTTGTAGGCTAGTTAAATCTGTATTATTCTTTCGGTCCCTCCGAGCGAGGGCTAATTTGTAATAAGTGTGGGTGCGTGTGTGCATGTCTTCCAACCCCCACTTCTTTCTCCCTTTTACTTACTTGCTTTTGGTGGTTAGTATTAGGACATGTTTAATTTAGCATCCTTATGCTATGCATGCGTGCATCATTCATCAGTATTGCATGCACCGGGCTCGGCGCATCATGCTAACAGCATAGTATTCCAAATCTAACTTGAATACGTGCTACTTGTTGCATCCCACATGCCATCCTAGGAATAGCCGAGCCTATCATAGTTGCATCTTGCATGTGTTGCATTAGCCATCTTAACATGGACTAGGATCACGCATATGATTACTAACTAGTTTCTGTTTTGGCTTGGAGTACTCGGTAAGCATTCATGTTTTAGCATCCTTGCATGAGTGTGAGTGTTGCCATGATAGCATGCTTACCATGAGGCTATGTGCTTATGTGATATAACTGCCTGAATGCCTGTGGGTGAAGGTTGGGTTACTTGAATTGGAACAATGCATTGAATGCAAGTTTTAAGCCCACTTGAGGGTGGCAAAATTCATGTCTTAGCCTACTTGCGGGTAGCACCATCAAACTATTTTCAAACAAACAAACATGAAATATTTTGTTCCAATTTAGACGACTTAGTCTATACTTGTTTGCCGTGCGCATCGCGTAGTAAATCTAGGCTAATAACCGAAATAAGAACGCATAATGTTTTCAAAACAAGATATCATGGTTAGTAGAGGCCGATCTTTGATCGGGCGGAGAGGGGGTGCTCATAGCTGACCTTTCCCAATCGTACCCAAGTTCCCGAGCCGAGGCAACTTTGGTCATGACGGACACGTGGCCTTTGGCAAACGAGTCAGGGTTTCCTAAATTCCCCCATAAAAAATATTTAGGTGGCGACTCTGTACCTGGCAAAGCAGTCCATGTTTGACACTTCTTTAGAAAAAATCTATTTTCTCAAAACGATTTGCCGGATTTGGACTCTTTGGTTCAGATGAACCGTGACAAATTGAGTCCGAACTGTGGGGTGAGGCCCCCACGCGGGGCGCGTCCACACAAATCCAAACATCAAACATGGGAACCAATTCCACACAAAATATGCCCTGAAAAGAAAAAGAAAACAGTACCCTTTGAATCACAAAAGAGTAAAGGAAACAAAGTTGACAAAGAGCCTGAAGTGGATCCAAATCTGGTAGAAGTACTTGTTTTTGAGAGGACAGAAGACAACATGCTCAAAGTGGAAAAGTTAAAAATGGAAAGGGACATCCTTCAAACTGCAAATGATAACCTACAGCAGCAACTCATCAAGCTGAAAAAGGAAATGCAAGAACAGCACAAAAAACAAATGCAAAGGAAAGATGAAGAAATCAAAATACTCCATGAGAGAATTGCAACATTGGCTGAGGCAAACAAGTACTCGGAAGAACAACACACACAACAGCAGCCTGCAATGAAGAAATTGAAAACTTCAAACGAAATTTTCAACATCCTACCAGAAAAATCAAGGCAAAATCTCATTGCACATTGGGTGAATACAAAAAAAAAAAAAAGAAGTAACAATCTTCTCTCTTGACTCATGTAGTTCACTTTTGCCAACTGTTTATCATTAACTCATATTGAATTTATAAGTATCAAATATTCCAAAAAATTAATAAATTTATTATTCCAACACTAATAACCTTTTTTTCAAGGATCAGCCAGTGTGGCAAGGATCTCACCATGGAACCTATGTCTACTTAAATGACATTGACAAAATATTGAAGGGTCAAGATTTGGCAGGCATTGTAAGTTGAATTTGTAACTCATTAAAATAATATTTTAGTGTTTGATTTATATTAATTCCTTGTTTTGTTTTTTGTTTTCAACACAGGTAATAGATGCATATGCAGAACATTTGATTGTACAAAAATAAGGAACAACATCATTCGTATTCATTTCAAGTTGCCATGTAAGTAACTAGTTTGCTTAACTGAGGAACAACACTTATTTTGTTTTTTATCAGTGTATAACCTCTGTTTGCTTAACTGAGTAACTAGTTTCAAACATATAACACTACCTTCCCTTTTCAATTGGCCCTGTTTCCTAATTCAAAGCTTGACATGTCAAACAAAAAGTCAAGCAAACCAAACCAGAATTTCTGACTCAGATTTTGTAATCACTGTTATATATTTTGACCTTGTTATTGTGGCGCCACAGTATGAGTAAATCCCAGACTTTGATTAAAAATTCACATGAGTAATGGACAACTTTCATGATATATATATATATATATTAGTAGATGTGCACACTCACATGAGTGTACTTCAAATAAGCAGTACGGATATATAGCCTGTTACAAATCACCTATGAATATTTACATAATGAAAGAGAAGCATAGTATAAATATATTAGGGGATATAAAGATCCATTTCACATGGAGGAGAAAAAAAGGCCTCAAGACACCAATAGATGTGTTCCCTTTATATGTAGTATACATGAATTTTGCAATGCACTGATAAATTTTGATATGGATTGATAAAATTTTGACCATAGTGACAAAAAGTTTCATACTCACCACCTATTTAATTTGAAAAAGTTTAAAGTTAAATTAACATTATTTTTTTTATTTATATTTGTTAGCACTTGTTGACGACAAAAGATGAGGAAGCAAAAAACAGAATGCTGAACAAAATGATGCCTAAAACCATAAAAGGAAGATACCTTCTCTTCCCAATCCACCAAAGTTTTCACTGGACAATACTTGTCCTTGACATTGAAGAAGCTACATGGAAATTCTACAATTCAATGAGACCAAGGGAGGCAATAGCTAAAGATTCACACTACAATACTGCAAATGAAGTGGTAAAAATCTTTTCACTATCAAACTTACCATTAATCCAATACATAACTCCTGATCCATGCTTAATTATACATCAAAAATTTATACAGTAATATATTTATCATTCTTTAAATCCATGGTTTCTCATTAATTGTTTCAACTGACTTTCTAATACAACAATTATACAAATGTATATGTTGCAGAGAGAGATTATCGAAAAATACATCAAGGATGAGTACCCAACTCTCATTCACCCTAATAAGTTTCAACAGCAGACAGAGAACGTCATCAACACCCCACAATAGGAAGACACATCGTAAGTTTATCAAAAACAAAACACTGTTATTAAAAAAAAAAAAAAGCAATAAAACCAAATTATAATATTATGTTTTCAAAATGTTTTTGCAGGCTTGATTGCGGAATCCTTGTTTGCTACATCATAAGGCAATATGTTTCCAATAACAACAAAATGCCTACTTTTTCCAATGAACAATGCAATCAATTGAGAGCTGATATGTTAAGTATCTTCTTGACTGACCAACAAGTTGCTCAATGACAAATACCTGATGAAAACATTGATGACTTGCCTCTGCAATAATCAACAAATCTGGAATAGAAGAAAAGGAAACACTGATTCATTTGGTTGTTAGAATGTCAATACTTCATACATTTTGTTTGTTTACTTGTCACAGTGTTACCTGTATTTTGATGATTTTGGTTCTTACTTTCCTCTAATGAATGTTACAATACTTCGTTGTTACAATGTCAAAGTTATGGACAGTGCTTGATTGTTACAATGTCAAAGTTATGGACAATGCTTGCTTGTTACAATCTCAAATTTGCTTCAATAAAACATTCAGTCTTTTTTAACCATATCGTTACCAGACCTGGCTTTTCATATCAGTCTTGTTATCCAAATTTCATTCAAAAATTGATTCTAATCTGAGTATTTGTGTTGAATGTAAAGGTTAATAACAGGTTTGAAGTCACTATATTGATAAATTTATTTTTTATAGTGTTTTGTTTACCCTGATAAATTTATCACTGTTTCAACAAATTTATCACTGTAAACACTAATAAATTTACCAATATTCAAACAAAAAAAACCAGCGACTCTCTCTCTCTCTCTCATTCTTTTTCCCCAATTCAAGTAAACAAAACACTATAAAAAATAAAAAAAAATTTACCTAATTGAAAATTAAAACACAAGCACTATTACATTGTCCAAATTGGAAATTAAAATACTGTTACAATTTATAGATATTCCCAACTTTGAGAATAAATGTAAGAACATGCCATCCTTGGTGATTTCTGAGTAATCAAAACCATTTGATACTTTAGTTAAACAACTCAAACAACCAAAGCTAGCTTCTGAGTGACCACAAAACAGTATGCAGACTGAGAAATTGTTGCTAAACCAGATAAACATGGTAGTTGATCTAAAATTTTTTGCTTTTTAAAGCAGTTAACACAGCAGATATGCAATTATGTATTCTAGAGATTTGATCTACACCTTTGTATTGTGGAAATTTTTCCTGGGAAAACTAGATAACTCCAAACAATGATAAATTTATCACTGTAGAAAAGAACATTTGCTTGGATATGATAGTGATAAATTTATCAACCACTGACATAAATGTAATAAACCATCAACTCTTCCCACACAATAAGTGATAAATTTATCATTCTTTAAAATAACAAAATTCAAGAACCACATTAATGGTACATTTATCATTCTTACAAAAAAATAATCCATCAACTTGTCCAAACCAACCAGTGATAAATTTATCACTTTATAAAACACCAAAAAACAACAACTACATTTAACCCAAATCAAATAATATAAATATGTGAAACTTAATCCTGTAAAAATATCAGCAAAAAATATAATTTTTGATCAACAAATTCCTCAATCATTCATTGCGAGTACCAAAATGATACATCTTTAAAAAAATACTCAATCATTCAATGCAAGTAACACCTCTCAACTCTCAAACAAAGTAATTCAATTAAAATCAATACAACTAAAGCAAAACTTGTTTACATGTCTTCCGATTATGAGTCCCATCTTTCCACACCTACTTCATCTAATTCTCTTGATTTCGCCCTTAGAAGGTATTCTCTCCGTTCTTGGACGTCCAGTTGGTCTCTTACAAAGAGGAAGTAAAACAATGTTATCATCAACAACTACATTTGGCTTCCACATACGAGGAACTGGATAGATAGAATGTGAATAAGAATCACAATAACTACTAACACCGTAGTAATCATCAAGAAAACAATTCAGATCCTTCCCACTCATTTTTATAGCACAAAAACCATGTTTGCAAGGAAAAGAATCAATTTCCCACAATCGACAAGAACAACAACGTTTCCCAATATCAACCATAACTGAATGATCCAATTGGATTTCATAAATGTCATCGCTACATTTCTTAACTATCCATGCTTTTGTATCATTAAAAGCTTCTTCCAACTTTTTCTCTGCAAAAGGACAAACAATACGATTCCACTTATTCCCAACTTCTCTCCTTCTTGAAAATTGCTCCATTAGTTTCACCCGTATAGCATCAACAAGACTAGTTGAAAACAAATGGCGTTCATCCCTAATCCATGAATTAAAAGATTCCGCAGCATTTGTGCACATTTCACCATACCTCTTGCCTTGAAAATAAGCGTTGCACTAACACTTATTAGGCAAATCCTCAAGAAACTTCTCAACACTACGACCACAACAACCCTTAAATTCTTCAAATAGCTCATTAAACAACTCAATAGTAGGCATATGCACATCTATTAAAAAGAGTAAGTAAATACTCTTTAGATTCACGACTCTTCACTGAAAAATAAGTCTTCAAGTTTGTCTTCAAATGCATTAGACAAAAAGAATAAGAAGAAAATGGAAAAACCTCAGCTAAAGCTTTCAGCAAACCTCCATGTCGATCAGTAACAAACGCAATATCCCTCTCCGGAGTCAAAATACCTAATAACTTTGACAAGAACCAATGCCAACTGTCATAACTTTCACTATCAACAATAGCAAAACATAACGGATATAAACCTACAAACAAAATATATATACACGTTATCAGTAACAAATAAAAAAATGACAAAAAGAAAATCAAAACACAAAGTATATGACATATAGCACCAGCCATAGATAAATTTATCACTGTATAAATATAAAAATTTAACAAAAATATACAGCATAAATTTATTACTAATAGATTGACCATACTTAATAATCAGCACTCTCCAGTAACAAAAATGACAGAACTATCACTGTTTCAATAATAATAACACGTAGACACAAAATATACCTTGGTTACCATCTTTTGCCGTAGCAGCCAATAAACAACCTTTGTGTCTTCCTTTCAAAAAAATTCCATCAAGTATCAACACAGGCCTACAATACTTGAAACCATGAATACATGCCTCAAAAGCGAAAAACAAACATTTGAAATGTCTTCCTTTACTATCAATATCAAATTCCATATCAAAAAAACTCCCCGGATTGCAAGCATTAGCGACATTAGCATACCAACGAAGATCGTCAAATGATGATGAATAGTCACCAAAAACAAGACCCCTTGCTTTTTCAACACCCATCCAAGCTCGCCGATAAGAAACTTCTATTCCATAATAGTCCTTGAAATCACAAACCACCTCACTAACTGATGTCAAAGCCTTGTTACGAATATCACTTGAAATTAGCCCACTAATCATACTTGAAGTCATCCTAGCATGTTTAATTATACGAAAAGAAGATCCACAAGTATGAACATCATCAAATTGTTTAATAACAAAGCTTTACTATAATTTTCCACTCTAGCATGCACACTCCATAAACATCCCAAAATCAGCCATTCTCTTACAATGAACAGTGACACGATCCTTATCATTCTTAACAAAATCAAAATTAAAACTGGAATGAATAGAATACTTTGACAACGCATCTCGAAATTCAACAACTCCTTGAGCAAACCTTTGTCCCACTCCTTTCATACAATTAACCCACCCATCGGAGAGCAAAGGTTTCCGTTGATTTGAATAAAATGAAGGCAAAAAATCAGTTTCACAAACAACACTACTACTACTACTACTACTACTACTACTACTACTAGCTTCACTATCACAAATCATATAACCTTCACCCAAACAACAACACTTTACAAAAATATCAATATGACGAATATCACAAGAAAGTGTCAGTCCAACCATAACCTCCAAATCCTCTTCACTTTGTAGACCACAAGAAGAATGTCCAGCCATTGAATACGATATATTTAAAAAACTACCAACTAACTCACTCCACTTTGCACACAATTTATATACTAAATCCTTGAAATTAAATCCATCATTATACTTGATAACCAATGTCACACCTCTAAACTTGCACATAAGAAACAAACAATTCTCCATCACTATAAATCTTGCAACAAACAACAATTACATTTCAACAAACAACTCAAACACCCTAAAACAAAATCAAATACAGTGATAAAATTATCTCATATTCTCATACTCACTCATAAATTTATCACTGTTGAAAAAGTTAATCCAACATCACCCCCAAAATACACAGTGATAAAATTATCACTGTATAAAATAACAAACCAACACCTATGTTCAATCAACATAATTTCGTAACCAAAAAAAATAAAAATCTAAAATTCAATCAACAAATACATATCTCAAAACTTTCAATATCATGATCAAAACACAAATTCAATCGCAATAGAAACAACAGAGTAACAACAATATCACCACAAAATCAAAATCACCAACTCAAACTAAAAAGAACCAAAACATTGAAATTGAAATCAAAATCAAACATACCAGTCGACCTAACTCCACAACACCGCAAATCAAAAAATGTAACTATACACCAAACGCGAAATCGCAAATAGGAAGAATCACTAAGCACGCAATCACAAATCACAAATCGCGAAGATACACCAAGCGCGAAATCAGAAATCACGAAGCTCCACAATAATACAGCAGCAAATCGTGAAGTTCCACAGAAATCCAAATCACAAACACAATATTTTGATGGAAAATCTAAACAGAAACGCACCAGAACAGTGGAGGGGTAAAACGGTACCCCAAAAAAAGGCTCAGGACCTGTTGGTGCACAACATCAAAAGTCAGGACTAAGAAGGAAATAAGTGCAAAACTCAGGACCGGCCAGTAAAAAACCCTAAAATCTAATAGATAAAGAAGGTTAAAAAAATAAAATAAAATTATAAAGAAGGTTAAAAAAATAAAATAAAATTAAGGCCCATAAATGTATTGTTCTTCTTAGGCCCAAGCACTTTTTTTTTTTTTTAATATATATTTTCATTTTAATAAATATGGGCCAAACTACACTTATAAATAAATATGGGATAAACCATACATGGACCCAATAAAATATTTTGGGGCCTTTTAATTGATCCTAAAAAAAAAAAAAAAAACATTGGACCTATAACATTTTACTAAATTTGGAGGCCATTTTTTTGGGCCAAAATTTTAGGGCCTAAGGCACAGGCCTTACTGGCCTTAGGCTAGGGCCGGTCCTGACCAAAAATATATGTTGGCTTTTTTGGCTTTCGAAGGTTAATAGTGTAAATTTAAGTGTGCTAGTAAGGATCAATCAGTCCTTACAGAATTTTAATTGCCAACCAATTATCAGACGATTGTGTTGAAGTTCTTTCAGCCTCAATGAAGAGGACTTTTACTGGTGGCTTATTTTAGGAGAAATTTATAAGAAATAACAAGTACAGAACAATTTAGAAACTGAATTTCATTGAGTAAATAGAAACTTACAATGAAATGACCTAGCCTTAAAAAGGTTTACAGCAACGACTACATGAAACTACTCCTAGGAAATGAAGTGTAGTACAGGAATTGAAGTGCTGAAAATGTAAAGAATTGGAAATGTAAAAAACTAGAAGGAAATAAGAAGTAAATAAACTGATTTTTTGGATCTGAATCTGGCTCCTTCTTTCTGGGGCCTTTTCTTCTATTTATACTCTTCAATGATAACCGCCGAAGTGGGTTTTCAACCGTCGAAATATCCTCCCACGATTACTGATCATGCTCTCTCACAGTTAATCCCACTACGCCATTCTTGCAGTTAGGCTTCCCTCATGAATTTGAATTTGTAAGTAACCGTTGGGCCACATCATCTTGCGCCTTCTAGCTGTTCTAATGTTGCGCAGATCCATTATTACCAATATGAATCGCCACGTGTCTGTCGCTGGTTGGAGACTTGTATTAACTCCTCAAATTACCCTTTTCATGCCACGTGTTAAACTGTGATTGGTTTATACAAAATATATAGTCAACGGTTCCTTACCAATAATAACTTGAATGTTCAATTGCAGATCTACAATTTGAATTACATGTAGTCTTCTTTGGAATAAAGTTCATTGTTCTATACCAACTGTACAAAGGTATACAATTTTAACAATTATTCTTTTATTTCTCAATATTGTTGGACAAGTTGTAACATTATACTTAATCTTATACCCCAAAATACCACTAAGAATTAGTGGTAAAACTTATTAAATCACAATCCAATTTTTTGTTTTTCCCCATATCTATTGATATCTCTTTTATCATATCATTACTATTGTGATTTTTTTTTTCTTATTATTATTGTTATTATTTTTATTTTATTTTTTTGGGGAGGGGGGGGAGGGGGTTCTTCTTATTAAATAAATCTTTGTTCTTCCATGCTAATTCTTATTTACATCTTTGTGCTCTTTTTAAAAAAAAAAAAAAATTGTTTATATATATGCAATGCATTCAATTGTATGTAATTGAAATTTTTTATTTAAATTAACTGTAACCTTAGGGGAATTTTTATTTTTATTTTTATTAACTGTAACAATAAGAGATGAACACAATAACTATAGTTCATAAATTAAGAGGGCTGCTAAATGCCCATACTTTTTTACTTTAGACACCCCATTTTTTATATTTTATTTGATTTCAATTTTGTCCTAACATCAAATTTCAATTTTGTCATCATCCTATCTTTCCAAGTCTAACCCTAACCCTAACCCTAACCCTAACCCTAATCCCACCACCACTTCCACTCCTGTCGACGGCCTCCGGCAACCAACCCATCTCCGTTATTTTCCTCCTTTGGCAAGCCTCTTGCCGCCACTTATTGTTCAAGGAACTATTAATGGAGGCAAAGGTTAGGGTTTTGGCAGTGGCGACGGTGAAGAAGGAGTGACTAATTCGTGAACTCTTTTTCGTGATCTTCGTCTTCGTCTTCATCCTTCAAAATCTACTCTCTTCTCTCTCTCTCTCTCTCTCTCTCTCTCTCCATCAATTTCTCTCTTTACCTCACAAGTTGGTTGATTTCTTTTTGTTCGATTAGACAAAGCTGAACTTATTGAATATGTTCAATACTCTACAACCGAACATATGCCTTTTGTTCAGCTACATAGCATCGAACATCAAGGTTTTGTTCAGAACTGATTTTCTGAATGGCGGCGAGAGTGGTCGCGAAGGCAAAAATATGGGTTTTTCGAATTGGTTATTCATCTTTCATCTTTAGCAACATCAATGTGATTTTTTACAATGGAGAAATCACTCTTCAAACTTGGGCCCATTACACTTCCAGCGTTGTTACATTCCTTGAAACATAGTTTGCATCTGTCTAATACTTTAAGAAAATAGACGATTGCTCTATTGCTGTTGTTGTTGCAATTGTCTGAGCAAGTTGTCAGAAAGAGAGGATTGTTAGAGCGAGAGGGGACTGCTAGAGGAGAGAAAGAGGAGTTGAAGGTGGAAGGTGTAGGGGTTGGGTTTAAAGGGTATATTTGAGATTATGATAGGGATCCAAAGAAAAAAAAAGAGGGAAGCAATTTTGGTAGTAGGGGGCCAAAGAAGTGGGGGATTCAAAGTAGAAAGATAGGGGCATTTAGCATCCCTCTAAATTAATTTGACCTTTAATGCTTTGATGTTTCCCATTTTTAACTTCAATGTTTTTTCCCCTCCCTAAATTCATTGATTTTAAACCGTTAATTTTTTTTAATATCATTCCTAACAACATTTACCAAACAAATCAATGAACTACAATTAAAGATAATTCACAATTTATAGTGGGCATTTGTAATGGGCATTAGGTTGCGAGCCGACCTCACTAGTATTGTGTAAGAAATTAATAAATACATAACTATAATAATTATGTCAAAATTAAACTTAATAGGATTTTGAATTCAATATATCTCACGAATAAAATAAACATTTGTTCCCATTGTATAAGTTGAGAATGGATCAAGATCAACAAAATAAAAAATAATTTAATGGAATTTTTTAACAGAAATCATTATAGTTTGATTATGATTGAACAAAAATAAGTAAAATATTTATTTAAGAAAAATATTTTCCATTATATTTCCAAAAATGACTTACTAATAAAAATCCTTATTTTGAGGAAGCTCTCAGGAGGTAATTATATTTCCAAACACCATTTGCTCTCCATGCAAAAAAGCCTTGATTTCAATTGGCACAAAATTTAATATATATATATATTATTGATAAACTATAAACAAAAAGAGTCATTATTTGTTCTCTAATTATATCACTTTTTTTATTTTTTTATATTTTTTTATAAAAAATTAATTAAAATAATCCATTCGCAAATAAAATACGTAGTTTAGTTTTTGTGGGCTGCCACATGGACACGTGGGAACATATACGGTAAGATAGGTTGTGGATGTAGCTACAGAAGTGAAGTGTTGTACAGAAAGAAGAGAGGAACATAGCTATATAGATATGGTCCGAATTTTGGCTTCTCGGTCATTTGATTAGTCGTTCGGTCGGTCATTCGACAGTAAGGTAATAGTCACAATCCAGAGTGAAGGTGGGGGGTCAGGGAGGTTTTGGCCCTTCCAACCTTATGCAAAATCTCCATTTTATATGTATACTTTTGCTAAAATTTTTTTATATATTATATAATAGCCCCCTCAACTTCAATCTAACACTTCAAAAAAATTGTAAAGACCATAATATAATAGAGTTACCTTTCAAACAAAAAATTTACAGTAATGTTATGGTGATCAAGAGCGAAAGCGGGGGGTTAGCGGGGGTTCTAGCCCTTCCAACCTTCTGCAAAATCTCCATTTTATTTTATTTTATTTTTTTTTATTTTTTTTATTTTTTTTTTTTTTTTGATAACTCAGGTATCCCCAACCCGCTGATTTTAAGGGAAGCCAGGACTAATCCTGAGGGCCCTGAAGTTAACGACCGGGCAAACCTCCAGTGGCCCCAAGGGGTGACTCGAACTCGAGACCTGTGGATTTTATCCTCCAGACTTTACCATTCGGCCACTTGCCTTGGGGTTCAAAATCTCCATTTTATATGTATGCTTTTGCTAATTTTTTTTTTTATATATTACATAATGGCTCCCTCAACTTCAATCTAACACTTGAAAAAAATTGTAAAGACCCTAATATAGTAGAGTTACTTTTCAAAGAAAAAATTTACAATAATGTTATGGTGATCATATTTTCTTATTATGTATTGTTTATCCTTTTATATGTTAGTGCTATATTAGTATCAAATATGAGTGATTACAGTAATAACAAATCATTCTAACATTATTGTAGTTCAAAAAAAAAAAAAAAAAAAATTTGTAACATTGTTGAAAAAATTTAATCCGGTCCATGTTAAAAACAATATAGTTTATTTGTGAGTTTCTATCATGTATTTAATGGAACCACTTGTAAAACTTTATGTACCTAAGGATATTGTATAATAGATTAATTATATTAATTTTTTTTAACTATTACCAAATATTATCTTAACGTTTATCTATAAATTCTTACATTTGACCTCCTTAACCATAAAATTCATACAGATAATATTTAATTAAGACTAATCTCTTATAATTTTATTGGTCCAATTACCCTCTATTGAGTAATATTTAATAATGATTTAATCAAATAAAACTCTAACGGATCCATTGATAGCTCCATTGATAGCTCAGTAGATTTATTCTATGCATTTTCTTTGGCGAAATGGCCTCCCACCAGAGAAATCCTAGCTTCGCTCCTGGTCACAGTCGACAAGGCTGACAATCGTGGTAAACAAGTATTTCACCGGTCATCTAGGTGGTCGACCAATATGCACAAATTCGAGCGTTCGGACAAACTCAAATTCGAACTATCAAGTATTTTCAATATAGATATAGTAGGAGATGATATCAAATATAATTTGAAAATTAAAGATACATTTTCTTAATTTATCACCTTAAATGACCCTTAATGATGTGGTATTGAGGTTAGACTCACAGAATACAATGTTTGATAAATCAAAATTTGAGATTTGTCAGACGCATCATTGAGGGTGATTTTTAAGGGTAATAAATTAGGTATCTCAAGTATTTTTCAAAATAAAATAAACATCCTACAAAAAAAGGAAGAGAGAGATGGAGGTTCATTTATTTCAAACAATTCTTTAAAACAGATTTGATGAATTTCACTTACTATTAATTTTATAATATTAGAACCACAAAAAAAATAAAAAATAAAAAATAAAAAATAAAAAGAATAAATTCATTAATGTTATAATATTACAACAAAAAAATAAAATAAAAATGCATTTCAATTTATTGCAAAAAATAATAAGTCAACTAAATAAAAATACTTTATTTAAAATTATATAATACTGTATGCATTGCAAATTAATATATATATATAATTATAATAAAATAAAATAATAGAAGGAAAATTAATGAATGAAAATGAGAGGAATATAAATAATAATAAAAAAAGTATTTTAGTCTCTATGTAAAAAAATAATAATCATTAAAGCTTTAAAAGCTTTTACTATTTTCGGGGCAAATTCGAATCATTGTGTTCATTGATGATAATTAAATAACATTTTTAAAACATGGCTCTGTTTGGTAGAGTTTTCGAAATTTAATTCTACCTCTTAGTTTAAGTGTGTTGTTTAGTTGCAACTTTAGAAAATTAATTTCACACTCACTTTTCAAAACACTTTTCAAAACACACACTTTTCAATATTATATGTTACATCACTCAATTCAAACTATTTTTAAAACTCATAACCAAATAAATTTTCTACACTTAAATCATAATTCTAAAACTCACAAATTTAAAATACAACTCTATTATCAAATCATAATTCAAAAACTCTACCAAACGTTAGTTTTTACTAGGGGTGAGCAACGGTTTATTCGAACCGCTTAAACCGTCCAACCCGCATATAAATGGGCGGTTTGGCAAACATAATGCGGGCGGATGTGATTTGAAATATGACAAATTTGCGGGTTGCAGGCGGGTCGCGGTTTAAACCCGCAACCCGCAAAAACCGCCCGCACTTTAATTATTATTATTATTATTTTTTTTATATACCAACTTTGTAACTTTGACAGGAACACCATTATATTATCTATGACACTAGGATTCTTATTTTTAAGTATTTCTCAACTTTCTTAATGCCGTAGAATTATCAAGTCCTAAACTTGGTTTCTTATATGATTTTCATTGGTGATTCATCCACTTTTTCCTAATAAAATTTTCCTTCTGGTGGTCGATGAAACTTCTAGTTTGATTATTGATTATTGAACTGGCAATTTTAATTGAGTACAACCTTTAATGCATTGATATACATTTTTTTCATGGCAAAAATGCTAGTGTAGGGCCTCTTTGTTTTGGGTACTTTCATTCAATGCATTGATATTCAATTTTTATTTGTAAACTTATCAGAAAATTGTTATCACAAATATATAAAATGAATCTGATGCCTAAATTCGATGGGAAAAAAAAAAAACTCAAAAATTAATTTTTAAAGAAAAAAGTGTAAACTTCAAACCGCCCACAACCACCCGCACATTTGAAAACTCTATCCGCACGAACCGCAAACCGCATTGCGGGCGGTTGTGAGTTGATTTTTTTCCAAATCGCATAGATGTGGGCGGGTCAAAATCGAACTGCAAACCGTACAAAACCGATCCGCGAACACCCCTAATTTTTACATGCTTTTGTGAAAGAAAAATGATATATAAGTCTATTTTTTAGATTTAATGATGTGTAAGATGATAGATGATTAACTAATAATTAGATAAGATATGAATGAGAAAGTTGTCTGAGATATTCTAATAGATTGTTACATGATTGAATTTGAAAATTAACCTTTTGTTTGGTATGATGTGCTATTTTAGCATATTATTTTATTTGGATCATATTTTACGATTTTTCGTAAAAAGTTAAAAAAATAATCTAACACTTTCCACATCACTTCAAGCCGTATCCATATTTTACGATTTTTCGTAAAAAGTTAAAAAATAATCTAGCACTTTACACATAACTTTCAAAATCTATTTTCTGAACTTAAATAGCAAATGCTCTTTGTGAAAATATTGAAGACACCATTTTAGTTTCAGCCATTTGAATTTGTCATGTAGTTGGTATTTCAAAACTAATTGAAGGACTTAATTTTTAAAAACTAAGGTTATATACTAGAATCATGATTTGAATTAAAAAAAATTTAAAACTCATAACCAACAAAATTTTTAAAACTCAATTAAAATCTTTTCAAAACTCATATCAAACTCTTTTCAAAATTCTATTTTTGAAATTTTTTTTGTTGTTCTTTAAAATATTTTATTTTTTTTATTTTTTCTTTGAAGAAAAATATTTTTGTCGAAAAAATATTTTGTTACTTTTGTAAGTGTTGGTCAAATAATTTGTTATGATATATGGGCGATTTAAAAAAAAAATTTAATTTAAAAAAATAACTATTTAAAAAATAAATAAAATAAAATATTTAAAAAATAAAAAAAAAAATTTTAATTTAAAATATTTTTAAAAAATACAGTGTACAAATATAGTAAATGCAGCGTACATTAAAAAGTTATTTACAATAAAAAATATTTACCCTAAAAAAATAAAATTAAGAAAATTTTTAAATAAAATAAATTCAAAAACTTCAAAATATAATTCAAAAACTCAAAACTTAAAATACAATTAAAAATTTAAAATCAAACAAATTTTTTTTTTTTCAAAACTCATTTAAAAAACTTAAAACTAAAATCATGATTCAAAAAACGTAAACCAAACTGAAAATTTTGGTAAATGAAAATGTAGACTTGCATTATGATTAGAAAAGGCAAAATAGGGTGTATCACTTGCATTTAAATTTGTGAAAAATTAATCAACTGTTCATACTTCTCACTAACAATTCAAACCGTCCATACAGACCCCAAACCCCAAACTGCAAACAGTAACAAGTACTGATCATTGCGAAAACATAAAATTTTTATAAAAAAAATCAATTATTTATTAGCTACTACAATGAAAGTCCAAAAACAACTCTGTTTTCAAAGTTATATATCAAATCATCAAAAATCAAAAGGTTACAAACACCCCCCTCCCAACCCAAAAAAGAAAAACAATAACTTCCCTGAATTTATTTAAACCCCAAGCCCATCTGCAATGCCGGGTACTTGCACCGGGAACACTACGTAGTCATATAGAATACCAGCAAGTGCAGCACCAATCAAGGGTCCGACCCAATAAACTGCATGGTTCTTGAAACTCCCTCCAACAAGAGCAGATCCGAACGAGTATGCTGGGTTCATTGACCCACCCGTAAATGGCCCAGATGCTAATACATTGGCTCCTACAATGAAGCCGATTGCTAAGGGTCCAATTGCTCCCAACGGACCATGTCTCGGGTCCCCGGCTGTGTACACCGTGTACACCAAAGTGAAAGTCATCACACCTTCCAAAATGGATGCTCCAAACCCGGTCATTTCTTGTGGGATTCCATGGACGGGTACATGCTGCAATGCCAATTCTCATTTGCTTAAAAATTTATGGCAATCAAATAAATGGAATTTGAAAAACAATACTGTAAGAAAACATTCAGATCCTCAATTTTTTTGTTTTTTGTTTTACAAAAAACACTAGAAGAACTATTTTAGAAAGGAAAAAACATATAAGTAAAAAAAATAATAATAATTCAAAAAGCACAATATTCTGGTTCTGTTTGGCTTAGTTTGTTTCTAAAAATCTTTAAAAACTAGTTTGTAAACAATTGGTAACTATAATATAAAAAAATAAAACAATTTAGAAAAAAAATTCTAAAAATTCAACCAACACATAGCCTCACTATTTTCAATCCATAGATTTTTTGTGCATGCAAAAGTACTATTTTAGAGAACTAATTTCAATAATCAATAAAAATTAAAATAAAAAACCAAAATTGTATATGTTTCAAAAAAAAAAAAAAGGCTCAAAATAAAAATCAAATTTCAAAATTTTGTTATTTTTTGTTTCCAACTACATAAAATAAAAAAGGACAATGATATGAAACAAGTCAAATTTTCCATACTTGTGAGACGGTGGCAACTTTCAACAGAAGACAAGCCAATACAGACCCAACCAACTGCGAAATCCAGTAAAAAATAGCCATAGTAACACTAATATGCCTCCCAACTGCCATCCCAAACGTCACCGCGGGGTTCACATGTCCACCGGAGATATTAGCCGCCGCATAAACCGCCACCGAGAATGCAAACGCACTCGCTACAGCAACTGCTACAAGCGCAGACGGATCTGTAGCAGCATCCGGCATCATTTTCCCTGTCATATCATCAATTGCAACATAATTTTTATTTTAAAAAAAGTTCCATTAAAGAGAGTGTGATTTTTAAATTAACAAAACCAGAATTCAAGATAGAACTCTCACTTGAAGCCATGTCAGAGCCAACGGCAGCGAAGACGTAGAGGAAGGTAGAGATCAATTCGGCCAGGTAGGCTCGGAGAGCGTCGGGCTTCACCGTGTGCTCGAGACGGGAAGTTAGCGACGCCATTGCTCGATATGAAGAAGAAGAGACGATTTTCAATGTATTTGGGAATTCGTTTATCTGAGATTCGGATGGTTGGTTGGATTCGGAGCGAGTGTGACTGTGAGTGTTTATATATGCGAACAGAGTTTGATTACAGAGGGTTGTAACGTTTCGGGAGGGATTGAAATTTCAAATCCTAACCGTCAGTCTACGTGGCAGGTTTTGGTTGGCTGGTTTTGGCGGTAGCAGTTTCAACCCGTTAACACAGAGGTTGGGCCCTTGACATTTTATAAGATTTGGGACTGAAATAATGCTATATGTATTAATTAATATACTAACTATTATACTAATAGATGATGTAGCATAATTTTAAAAATTTTAAATATTTATAATTTATATAATAAATGGGATCAATATTAATGACTTCTAATTAATACACTAATATATATATTAATTGATGCATGCAGCATATGTGCTGAAGTTATTGGGATCAAATACCACAAGGTATACTTCACAATTTGGGTTTTCCTTTTCTTTATAAGGAAATATCTTTTGTCATATTTCTTTTGAAAATTACAGAATTATGCATTATGCACAGTTTCAAATTTTCTTTCCCTTCCCTTTCATATCTTTCGGGTTGTGTTTAATTTATGGATTTGCGGGAGATTTGGAAGAGAAAAGAGAAAAGTAATTGAAATGTAAATAGGACTTTTTTTAAGTGTGCAACCCTCAAGGTTGCACACCATGTGCCACTTACATAAAAAGTGTAAGTGGAAGGTGAAAACAAAAAGCAGGACTGAACACAGAAAGGCGTAAGTGTAAGGCGTAAGTTGCACACCATAACAGTACCCATGTAAATAACATATAGTTATATTTAAGAGGGGTGTTTGGAAAGGAAGTTTTTTGGTTTTTTTTAGTTTTTTTCATTAAAAGACAAATTGGTTACAAAACTAAAAAAACACAAATTCAAACAAAATATCACATCAAATCCCATATCGTTTTACTTTTTCTCTCACAAATATCACATCCAATCATAAAAAAACTCAACTATCTTTCCAAACATAAAACAAATTTTTTCCAATAATATCCTACAACTAAAAAAAACTTACAAAAAAATTCATTTCCCAAACACCCACCTTATAAATCAAACACAATCTTAATCCAATTTTACGAGGAAATATTTTTTTTTTTCTTCTGTATAGTATTCTAGACAACTGAACGAAGCCAAATCTTAAGTTGGTTTTTCACAAGGACTGCACAAGAGATTGAGAAACTTCTCGAAAATCGGTTTTGTGTAAGTTTTTATCTCGTGTGGATGCTCAACAAGCACCAGCTCTGTTATAACTTTCAGATTTTCTGATTTTAAAATCTTTTACTCTAAAGCAATGCTAGGTATCATGAAAAACTTTTTATAAAAATAATCATGAAAGCTTTGTCACCCTTGAATTATATTTAGAATAAAACACTACACACTAATCAAAGTAATCTAAGAATTATAAATTTTTCATGATCATTTTCATAAAATTTTTTTCATATGATCCATAACTTTTCTCACTACTCAAATTTAAATGGGCAATGGTTGGTGGCCATAATTTCCTTGGCTAGAATGGCTCAAATTTCCTTATCAGGTAAAAAAAAAAAAAAAAAAAAACAACAAAGTTACCAAAACTGACAAATTTGAGCCATTCTAGCCAAGAAAATTAGGGCCACCAACCATTTTTCAATTTAAATATAATAAAAAGAGACGTTTGACATATCCTTCTGTTTCTCTCTTTTACATGCACGTGGAAGGTATATTTTGATTGAATCTGTTTTGCATTTTAAATCACATTTTAGTTTTCAAAATATTTTTATTTCCTATTTGTTCTCATTAATTGGTGAATCACCCATAATTTCAAATATTTTGAATTAGTAATATTATGAACCTAGACTTATTAATTTAGAAATTATTTAAAATTATTATCTTGTGATTCAGATTTATTCTACATATAAATTTCATACTACACAATTTTAATTTCCACTACACAAACACTCACCCAGAAAAATCTAGGTGGATTAGTATGGGATAGTAGACTTAATTTTTTTAATTTCAAACTTAAATGGTATGCACTAATTAGTAATTTCATAGATTTAATCTTAACTAATTAATACCATCCAATTAGTGCATACCATTTACCCTATATCTCAAACTTAGGCCTTGTTTGGTAACAACACTTTTTAGCTTAAAAGTCAAAAAGTCACTAAAAAAATCAAAAAGCCAATAACCTATATCAAAAAATCAAAGATTCTATTTTTTCTTTATTTTTTACACATCTTTTCGTAAAAAATCAAAAAGTCATCCCAAATATATTAATTTTTTTTACATCATATTTTAGTCAAAAAATTACTAAAAAAACATGTTTCCAAACGAGGCTTTAATACTGTCATGCTATTAGTCTACCATACTCACTCCCACTCAACTTAATGAGATGAAATGAAATTGAATGATTGTTCTATAGACTCCTTTATAAAATGATTATTTTTTTTATAATGATGATTCTATTTGAAATGTATTTTTTATTATTTGTTTAGTCAACTAAACATAAGAATGAATCTTTTGATGGAATAATCATTCTATTATATTTTATTCCAATGAATCAAATATTGTGAGTGTGAATTGCCAGCGTAACAAAATTCATAATTTTTTATTTAAAATAAGAGTAAATTATATTAATCTTGTTTGAAGTTTGAAAAAATTACATTGAATCTCACTGGGTAGACATTTATGTTGTGCTCTTTTAAAGTTTTTTAAATTCACACACATAACTAGTTTTTCTATATTGATATTATCACCTATTTTATATTAAAATATGTTGATTTTTTCTGTGTTTACCTATCACCTACACTAGTTTGGTTTTCTTTAAACTTATAAAAAAGAAAGTCGATATAATTATATTAAATTTTATTAGATTTTTTTTTTTCTAATATCAAGAATATTCAATGTAGTTTATATCTTTAAAATAATTATACAGCTGAGCTGGCAATAATGAAACATTATTGACAGCAGAAAAATAAAAGACAAGAAAGGAAATTAAAAAAAATAAAAAAGAAATGGAGGAGGCCGTGGATATGCATGAGATCATACAGAAACATGCCAAAAATCCTAAAAATCACATGACGAGGATTTTAAGATTCCTAACATGCATGCCATGCCATTAACTTTGCTAACTATTCCTCTAAACTACGTTTGCAAATGAATTGAATTGTTCATAATTTTGATTTAATAAGAGTCAAATTTGACTTAATTTTGTTGGATTTGACTTAATTCGTGAAGTAAAAATGAGTCAAGGCGAGTTTGAATTCGGATTGTTTATTATTTATTTAAATAAAATGAAAAATATATTAAACAATGTAAATAATAGCCAAAAAGATTTTCACTATTGAGTTTGGAGTTGAGTTCAAGTTAGATTAATTAGGGGCGTTTTAAAAAATTGATAAAGCCGGTAAATCAATTCAATCTAATCTAAATTGTCGATTTGGTCCAATTTTTATTTACTTTGATTGTGGTTCTGATTCTAAAATTAGTTGAATTGTTTAAATCAATCCGGTGTTTGATTATAAGGTTTTGGTTATAATTTTGAATATTGTATTTTTTTTATATGTAAAAATAAAAATAAAAATAAAAGTTTCAGGGTTGTTTGGAAATGCACTAAATAAGGCGCTTATTTGGGTCACATCATCTTTCTACTTTTCTGTATATTTTTTTTTGTTAAATATCAAAAAGTGTACTAAATAAGTAAATCCCAAACAATTATAATTGAAAAATTGACAAACGTTAACTAACTTAACTAAATAAATAAATAGATATCATATTTCTTGTTATATAAAACTTTTAGAACCGTAGAATGGAACTGAACCGAACAAAATCAATTTCTATGATTCAGTTTTGGTCCAAATACATAAGTTTGATAGTTCGATTACGGTTCTAATTATTTTGGAACTATAAGGACCAGTTCACTTCTTAATTTATTCTAAATGTGAACCAATTCGATTCATGAACACATCTAAAATTAATTATTGAGTTGAGTTCAAGCTGAATTTTGAAACTACAAACGAGTTGAGATTGAACCCTGCAAATTTCTCAATTCATTAGAAGCCCCGTGGATAGATGATGAACAGCCCAGCCACTTTGCTAGGGTCAAAGAAAATTTTATATAACACTCCTGCGCTACATTTTTTAGAAAAAATATCACATAAGTTCTATCTGACCCAAAAAATAAAAAAAGGCAAAAAATAAAAAATTTAAATTTAAATGTGAAAGAAGTCAAATTATATAATAATAAAAAAAAAAAAAACTAAGATGACATTGACAGGTACAGCCATGCTACTCTTTGGGCATAAGTAAACCTTTTTTTTTTTAATTTATTTACTCTCTGTCATAACTTATTATAACCAAATATATATATATTTTTTTTGTCATAACCAAAATTACAATTACATGGGTCATAACTGAATATAACTAACATTGTGTATTATAACTGAGGTCATAATCAAATATCATTTGAGGTATAATCAAAGATTTCCTTGATCATCACAAAATAAAAATCACAATAGATTATAATTAAGTTATAACCAACATCATAATAACTTATAACAAAGTCATAATTAACACTATAATGAGTTGTAACAAAAAATTACAAAGATTATAACTAAGATATATAATAAACACCTTCTTTGACGTGTGTATTATAGAATTTCTCATATCATTCTACTATATAAAGTCTTGAATTGCTATAGACGCTTCTTTTGTCACATTTTTTTTTTTCTTTTCTGCAAATACCCTCAACAGTATGATAATTGTTAGTGGGAAGAACTAATATTAGAGAACTGATTTATATATTCAAAATTTCACAAATGGTTTATTCATCTTCTCCACGGCTAAATTACATATATTTTTGGACGAATTACACTATTAGTTTTTGTAATTTAAAATTTATGTCACTTTAATCTTTAATCTTTTATTGCGATATATTTAATTCTGAATTTTGAATTTCGTTTCAAATAAGGACAATTGGAGATATTGTTGCTCAATTTCAAGGCAAAATTATCAATTTGATAAAACATAAACTAGTTTGACAAAAATTAATATCAAACAATTATTTTTGAATTTTAAAAAGTATTTCTAACCACTAAAGATAAAATTATATAAAAATAATAAATCTTTACATTTTTGTTTACATTTTTGTAGTATGTATTTGGATGATGATCATATAATGGGTGGCTGTTTTTGTTGATATTTTTGTATGATTATCATGTAATAGATGGTTATATTCTTTTTAGAATAATGATTTGTCCCCATAATCTCCCAAAATCACAGAGGCGAGCGAGCGAGAGCGAGAGAGAGAGAGAGAGAGAGAGAGAGGGGGGGAAGAAGAGGGCTGCGATCTTCGTCGCTCTTCGTCGCCTCGCCGCCAGCTCGTCGCAGCAGCAGCTCCAACTCCGACCGCCGTCTCCGCCTCCGGCCCCGACTCCGCCTCCTTCTCCCCCTGTGGTTAGGGCCCCCTCCAGTCCTCCTTCCTCCTCCTCTTCTCCTTCTTCCTCTTCCTTCTGATTTCTGCTTCTGAAAAAAAAAAAAAAAAAAAAAAGAAGAAGATTCGGGGGGGCCAATTTCGAGCGACGTAGTATTACCGTTCTTTTTAACAGATATTTTTGAATGATTATCATGTAATGGATGGTTATTATGCTTTTAATGTGTAATTGATATGTTTAATATATAAAATATTTTTAGTTTTAGATTTTTTGATTTAATGGATTGGTTTAATAATGACATCAAAGTTGTCATAATATTTGACTTTTGAAAAAATTTAACAAAAATAAATATAAAAAAAATATTTTAAAAAATTATTTCTACCTTCTCAAAAGATAAAATTATATAAAAATGGTCGATATGTTTTTAATTTTTTTCACCAATTTAATTTTTAATTTCTTAGAAAAAAACTTTGAAAATCAAACCAAACATACCTTTATGACTAAGAAAGTTTCAACATTATTCACTAAAAAAAAAGTCATTATATTTCAAATAATATACAAATTAATTAATACAAAATAAGTTCTATGATTACTTTACATTTTATCATAATTAAAAAATCAGAGACCAAAATAAATCCCAAATTACCGAGACTATTAATATAATTCCCTCTATAATTTTGCACACGCATCGCATAATGCTAGTATATATATATAGCAAACACCTATGTTGATGTAGATGTCACAAATTTATTTTGTTTATTTTGAAAATGTCACCAAAACGTGGAAACTGCTATAAACAACTTCACTTTTCTTCAACTGCTTCAATTAATTATCATAATTATTAAATTCAATTATAAATTGCCGACCTCTAATGTGTTATCAATCCTTGTATTAGATTAGTCCATACAGAGCTTTACTCTAGCTTTAAATGGGCCCCCCGTTAGTGGACGGTGAGATTGGTCCCTCAGGGATTAGTAGAGGTGAGCGCAAGATGGCCCGAACGCCATGAGTTATCAAAAGAAAAAAAAAAAAATGTGCATATATATGTGTGTGTATGCCTAATGCCTAAATACAGTGGCAAAGTTAGGAATTTAGTGAAGGGAGACACAAATTCATGACAACATTAAACAACTATGAGATATTACTAAATTTAAATATTAGGAGTCAATTTGGATAAATGTGAATTTTAAATTAAAGGATTTGAAGTTAAATTTTATACAAATATTGGAGAGTAACTATTTTAGGTGGATTGCAAAATTAAAAAAGAAGGTAAGTTGAGATTGAAATGATATGTTTTAAGAAATTGTTATGAATCCTAAATAATCTACCTTATATTTTACCAAAATTAAAAAATGTCTATCATATCATATGTCACACTTATGATCCTTGTAGTCTTTAGTTATGACACATTGTAGTATTGGATATATCTTCTTGTGGTTGTTATTTTGAGAGCTATTTGGTTATACATCAAGTAATGGTTAGTTATGATTCATTGTGGGGTTAGTTATGACCTATTGTGATTTTTTTTTTTTTTTTTTTTTTTTTTTTGAAGATGTGTTGTTTGGTTATAATTTATGTAGTAATTATTTTAGTTATGAATGAAAATACTTTGGTTATGACACTTTATAATATCAATACTACAAAGTTATAACTTGTATATGGTACACCTCTTTTGTAGGTGTATAATAGGACTCATTTTAGTAGGTCCTTATAATTAGAAGGAAAATTTATAATAGGGACACTATTACAATTTTAAGAAAGGATATGCTGTAATTTTATAGAGGATATATATGATATAATCTATATATATATATATATATATATATGGGTACAAATATAATTATCAAACGTCAAGGGCACGTGCCCTCCCGATCCCACGTTGGCTCTGTCCTTACATAAAAATGAAGAATGTATATATACGTCAAGATAATGGGTTTATCATAATTATTCTCATACGTTAGCATTTTCATTATTTTTATCAAGGATAAATCACATTATGGTGACGTATATATTATTAATTTGTTTTTTATGATTTAATTCTCCATATATGAATTCACTCAAAAATAAAATAAGAACATGGTAAAATAGTTAATTTTTTCTTTTAATTTGGTGTTTATGTATATTGGCAAATTGAACCTCTTTCTCTAGAATGACACTTCTAAATTATTTCCTTGAAAATGAAGGATTGTTGAAATCCCGAGACATGGAAGACCCCATAATCCCAATTCGTTGATATGTTCAAAATTCCAATATATAATAATTTAAATTCCTCGCATCTTCCATTGACTCCTACATAAGATTACAATGTTTGCTAACTCACCAATTATTATTATATTTAAATTGTCGGTGCACTAAATAAATATGAAAAATGAGTGAGAGCACTAATTAGTGTTACCATTAATGATGTGGCAGTGAGTCCCGCCATGAATGATTTGATGTTTTGGCCTTGGTGTTGTATTTTTTTTCTTTTTTTATTGAGTGTCATGTCATTAGTGATCTTTTTAGAGCTCCAAAATAGTGGTCTCTATCATTGTTGAATAAATATATTGAGAAAACAGGGTAGTTGACTTTGGTGTGCCTATATATATGTAGACACCAAGTGAGTCATGTGCATTGTTGCATAGAGAGAGAGAGAGATGAAGTACAATCAAGTGAGATTGAACAGTGGTGCAACCATACCCACTATGAGTTTTGGCACTTATTCCTCTCAAAATGATAGAGAGGAAACCAAACAGGCGGTTCACACTGCTCTTAAGGTTTGTAACATCACAACTTCTACCATAAAGATATGTGCACAAAATATATATAAACGTATGTGTAGCATTGTTCTTGTCTACTGAAACTAATTATACAATCAGAAACAACTCTCTCTTATGGGTGGATTCCATAAATGGAAGAAAGTTTTGTCCGGTTCTGTAATTGGCTTCGAAGCACGTAGCAAGGCTGTATGCACCATAGATTAAACACTAGTGATTCTTTGCCCTCGGATAGCATTTTCAGTCTTAAGATTATGTGAGAATTTCAAGATATGATTCTATGACTAAAATTTCAATGAGACAGAGAAATTTGAGAACAAAATATCTCGTGTTTGATGAATAACTTTATGACTTTGGCCTTTAATTTTTATAGAAAGATGTTTTTTGTTTTTTGGATGAAAATGATTTGAAGGAATGTTGTTGTGAACTACAGATGGGTTACAGGCATTTTGATACAGCAAAAATATATGGGTCTGAGGCAGCTGTGGGAGAAGCATTAAGAGAAATTTCGTGCCTCATCTTCTTCAACTCTCCCATGATTAAGTAGCCCTAGTGGAAACAGTAGCAGAGCCTCGAGATTGTTGTACAGTACAAGACCCCATGGGGTGTGTTTGATTGGACGAACTGGAAAATAGGGGATTAGAATCCATCGGACTTGAGTCCTGAGACTGTGAATCTCCCGGACTATTTAGTTGGATTGGATATGTATCCTGTGTTTGTTTTTTCATGGGATTAGATGTCTGGATAGGACTATTTTCAGTGAATCCAACGTTTGGTTGGACGGACTGGATAGGATAGGATAAATGAACAAAAGACTATTTTACCCTTTTTCAATTGTTTACTAAGTAACAATATTAAACATATCTTTAATATTTTAATTATTTTTAGTAAACATTAAACATACTAATGGTTAAATTTTGTTTAAAGATATTTAAACATACTAATATTGATAAAAAATTTTGACTGGTACAGATTATTTTTATTTAAACAAATAAATTTTTTTTACTAACATTAAACATAGTAATGGTTAAATGTTTAAATTTTTATTTAAACAATTAACATTGAAATTATTTTGATGTACAGATTATGTTTAAACAATTAACAATTAAATAAATGTTGATGTACAGATTATGTTTAAACAATTAACAAATGTTGATGTAATCAAATGTTGATGTATTAAAACATAATTTAATAGATGTTAAATAAATATACATGTTGATGTACAGATGATGAAATAATTTAATAAACATGTTGATGTACAGATGTTTAAATGTTTAAATAAAACATATATTAAAACATCTATTAAATTTAAATAATGAAATTAAATAAAACATAAACAAAATTTTAAAATAAAACATCAATAAAATATCTATAAAAAATTATTTTAAAAAATTAAATAAATAAAACATTAATAAAAAGTTAAATAAAATTATTTTATTTTTAAATTGAGACATTTAAATTTTATTAAATATAATACATAATTAAATAGTAGAGGGTCAAAATTGTCATTTTCGCATCTAATCCAAACAGTGATTAGTCCCCCAAAACAATCCCACCCCCCCAGGACAGGATAGTCCCCCATATGGGGGACATGGAGTCCAGCGGACTAAAAAAAAATCAAATGACGGATAAAGAGGAAGGCCGGACATGGAGTCCAAATAGTGGATAGTCCCCCCCTTATCCCCCAATCAAACACACCCCATGTGTTTAACCCAATCGTCATAACCACATGCTTAATGTAAACAAAATCTATGGACATGCTCACCAGGTAAGCCAAGGCCCAACTATAAGCCATGAGTGTGAACTGATAATCTGTTGTGACATAAAGCACACTACCGCCAAAGATGGTAGCAAGTGAGATCCATGTTCTGATCGCTGGCCATGGTTGGTGCAAGTAGAGTGTCTCTCCTATTGCAACAAAGATAGGGACCACTGAACGGAAGACAATAAAGGCGTCGACATTGGCATGCAAGAGGAGTTCACTGTTGGTGAAGAGAGGTAGAATATAACTGCTGCTGGCGCCACATTGTGAGGTCTAAAGAATCATGCTCTATGAGCTTGATCATCGCACAAAGGAGGACACCAGAGGCACTTGTGAAATTTCATCACAGCCCATTTGTTAATGATGGAGAGTAAGGACGCTGAAAAGCAGTATCCGCAGCTATGCCGTAGACTGATGCTTGCTGGAGTAAGCAACTGTACCAAGTGACTTGAGTTTCATTGGAATGGGAAGGGCCATGTGTACCCTCATCTGAATCTTTCTGGGCCACACCATCTTTGGGATTTTCCACATCTTTGGACATCTGAAAGAGAACCAAAAAATTTAATATAAAAAATATAAAAAAATAAAAATAAAAAAACATATTTAACTTTTGAAAGGATGAAAATTCATGTCATAAATGAACCATACACCAGAATGAAGAAAAAAATTCTTTCAAATCCCTTCTGATATAATTTTGATATAATCTTGAATGATATGATGAGACCCTGTTGAGCAACAATAATTAAGAACTGTGTAAACGAAACATTAAGAAGGAAGCAAGTGAAAAACATAGGTCAATTCCCTTACTAGCCAAACAGAAGTTCGAGACTTCAATAGAGACCAGTCACTAATGACAATGGTTCTCTTTGTGTAGTGTTGTCACAAAGAGAGAAAGCAAAAGGCCACAAAACCAAATAACACAGAAAAATTCAACAAGAAACAAAACGATAATAATCCTTGCAACTATATCCATCCTAAGTTATTTTTCAAAGTCCATTACCACCTTTAACGTAAACATTTTAAAAATATATGTAATGCAAGTTCAACTTTATTACCTTAAACTGGTCCAGAAAAATAAACCAGACAGTACATTCGCACATACTGCCCGTTTCTCAAAATTTTCCTATTTTGCTTCGCTTGTTAGATAAAAATCCTAGTTGGAACTTGGATGTTCATTATTTTGGAATTGACTATCAGTAACAACGTAGTAATCATATTGCTAATCAAACAACGTAGTAATCAAATTGATAATCAATTGTGTTGTCATTTCATGATATTGACTTTCTTTATCATGCCAAAGTAAAAAGGGCTAGAGATTCAGAACATGACTTGTAAACAAATTACTAACATTGCTCCACGTATCAATTCTTGCTTTCCTTAATTCCGTGCTATGAAAACTATTCCTACTTCTTTTCTTTTCTTTTTTTCTTTTCTTTTTTTTTCATTTTATGATGGATGACTCTAACCGGCCCACCTTGTCATACAATACAAGACCAACAAACTTTGGATACATGCAATCACCTACAAATCATGCGAGTAAGGTAAAACTCAGTATTTTGCACCACATTAGACTTGAACATGAGACCTCAAAAAATTAGAAACCGGACCAACTGTTTGGGTTGAAATTAATTTGTTCCTACTCATGACTCAAACCTATGCCAATTTAAATTTGAGCAAAAATCACTCAAAACACACTCCATGACCCAAAATTATTTACTCAAAATTTTAAAAGCTAATTTGTGGCTCTAAAATTTACCACTCTGCCTAGTAGTGAAACTTTTACTCAAATTTATGGTTAAATCTGAATTTGGCCATTGGAGTGATTCATAAAAAACAAAAACAAAAAATCATAACTGAATGTTCCCATTGACAAAAGAGTAATAACTGCTAAAGTATTTTCAATTTGTCTGCCAACTCCCCAAATTCAATTTTGGTAGCATTTCTATATTTTGGTTGTAACCCTACATTTTCCCAGCAACTAAGCAACAAATAGAATCAAAATACTGAATTCATAGGACATCCAGAATACGCTCACACCATTAAAAACCCAACCCCATGTTCAGATCCAAATTGAAAAAATATCATGAACACAAGGCAGATCCGTACATTTGAGTATACAGAGAGAGAGAGACAGAGAGATACCTCTGTGGCAGTCGATCTCGCTGTCTCCGGGTGTAGATTCTAATAAAAAATGGTGCTTTGGGGGGGACAGAGACAATGAGTGGTATAGAAAGAAGAGGAAGAGTGGGTTGGTTCACCACACACGAGGCTGCAAAGGAATCGAGCCCAGCGGAGCTTTGTTGAGCTTACGCTCATCTCGTTTACTTATCAAGTTCGTTTATTGAGCTTGACCTCCGCTCGATAAGGATTCGGCCTCGAATTTGGCTCAACTCGGCTCAGCTTGGCTCGATTCAGCTTAACTCGATAATTTTTTTTAATATTATTTAAATAAAAAAATATTATTGATGTTACTTAATATATAAATAATATATTTATTATATAATTTAAATAACGATAAACGAGAAGCACTTGACGAGCCGAGTGTATGCGAGTTCGAGCTCGACTCATTTACTAAATAAGTCTAATATTCAACCTCGAACTCGGCTAGTTTACTAAATGAATCTAGTTGAGTGGAACCTTTTACAAATCGAACCGAACTAAACGAAACAAGTTGAGTCGAGCCATTTACAAATCGGACCGAACTTATTCATGAACAATTCAATTCATTTACCGCTCTAACCACCACCACTAGGACATTACACTTTCCAACTTCCAAATTTGGAATGCCTACCTTTCACTGGCGAGCGCTCACACACGCACACGCGGAGAGAGGGCTGTTGATTTTGGAGGTGAAATCATCGGCTCTGATGATCAAAGAAAGATCATCGTTTTTGTTTGTAGAGGGGGAGGGACAACTACCCTCAGAAACTTCCCAATCTCTCTGCTGAAGAGCCTCATTCGTGAGCCCAAATCCCTTACTTCTCGTTTGCCAAGTGAGTTAGGTTTAGGTTAGGATTATAAAAATAATAAAATAATAAAATAGTTCAAACAAATTAATAAAGTAAAATATTACATTAAAATCATAATTATTTTCTCTTATAAAAAAGTCAAAAAATTCTTCTCAAACATAACTAAGCCCCGGTTTGGCTATCATTTTGAGGCTAAAAAAAGTATAAAATGACAAAATAGGCTAAATAGGTTAATAAAAAAAAAAGGTATAAAATGACAAAATAGGCTAAATAGGTTAATAAGACAAAATATCACATCAAATTTATAATTATTACACTTTTTCTCTCATAAAAGTCAAAAAAGCTAAAAAAATTCAAACCAAACGAGACTAAAAAACCCGCTTAAAAAAGTCTCAATACAAAAAAGTTGTGCCAAACGAAGCTTAATTTACCCAGAATAGGCTATTTAATAACTTTTTGACTTTTATGAAAAGATATGCAGAAAAATAGAGAGAGTAATGTGATAACTTATGGTGACTTTCTGATTTTTTTATTAAAATATGTAATTGCCAAACGAAAATTAACTAAAAAATCAAAAAGTCAGGCTAAAAAATTATTTTCAAATCGACACCTAAGCACGTGTGGTTACACTACTATCTTCTTTTATTTTCTTTTTTGACGAATTACACTAATGATCTCTGTAGTTTGAGACTTGTGTCACTTTGGTCCCTAACTTTTCAATTGTAATATATTTAACTCTGAATTTTAAATTTTGTTCCAAATAAGGACAATTGAAGACACCGTTGCTCTATTTCAAAGACAAAGTAGTCAAGTTGATAAAATATAACCTAATTTAATAAAAATAAATGTCAAAAAATTATTTTTGAATTTTTAAAAATTAATTCTACCCACCAAAGATAAAATTATATAAAAATGATAAATCTTTTACATTTTTATTATTTTTATTTTTTTACCAAATTAATTTTTAATATGTGTTTAGATGACGATTATGTAATGAATTATTTATTTTTGTTAATATTTTTAGATAATTATCATGTAATAAATGATTATATTTACTATTAATAGATATTTTTGCTTGGCTATCAGGATTTTAATGTGTAATCGATGTGTTTAATATATGAAATATTTTTAGTTTTGGATTTTTTGATTGGTTTAATAATGACATCAAAGTTGTCATCATGTTTGACTTTTGAAAAAATAGAAACTAATTAAAGGAAAATAAATGTGTAAAAAATTATTTCTACCCTCCCAAAAGAAAATTATATAAAAATGATGTTTTTTAATTTTTTTTCACCAATTTAATTTTTATTTTTTAGGAAAAAAAAATTGAAAATAGATTATGAAAAGTAAACCAAATAGAACTTTGTAATTAAGAAAATTCCAACATTATTCATTTAAAAAAGGCTATTACAATTCAAACAACATACAAGTTAACCAACACAAAATAATTGTGTGACGATTTTATCCTTGAAATGAATTGTTTGCAAAAGAAACATCTTTGATTGTCCTTATTTGGAATAAGATTTAAAATTTAGGATCAAATGTATTACAATTAAAAAGTCAAAGACTAAAATGATGCAAACTCCAAACTACATGGACTATTAGTGTAATTCGCCATTTTTTCCTTAAAAAATCAGGTATTAGAGCATGGAGCAGCCTTGTATGCAATCTAACTAGACGGTACTGTTGGATCTGTAAAGCCAATCACGGGTCTCATTCCAATAATCTGAACCGTTAATGTGTAGACCTCGTTAAGTGCTTTATCCCTGCCAAAAAAGCACGTTGATTGGATATCGATAGCCCATTGATCAAATAATATTTTTTCAATGATAAATATGATTTTAAAAATAAATTGTTGACAAAAATGTGTTCTGATCAAAGAACTATCAATATCTGATCAACGTAAATTTTTACAAAGATGAAGTACTCGACGAGCTCTACACATTGATGGTTCAAATCATTGAAATTAGACTCGTGATGGGCCCCATGGCCTAATAGCACCATCCAGAGTATCTCCAACAATGCTCCATAGTTTTTCCTCAAATTTTAGTTAAGAAGTTTCGTATTTTAGGAAATTACTTTTTCAACTATCATCTCCAACAATACTGTCTATTTTTTCTTTATATAATTTAAATATTTTACAAATAATTTTTCTTTATAATTTTTTATCAAAAATATTTTTTCAAGTTTTCTTCTTTCTCCTCCACCATTTGAGAAAAATATGAGTGATGGGAGAGAAAGAGTAATTTTTTAATTATAGGGAGTGATTAAATGTAGGGAGCCAAAAGTTCACTCCCTTAAATAAGGAGTTGAGTAGAGAGACAATTGGGAAAATTATCATTCAGAGCATATTTTGAAAAATTATTATACATTAGTGGAAATACTTATGATTTTAATTTATAATATTCATCATTTTTTTTGTAATTTTTTTTCCTAACATTACTGAGGTGTAATATCCTAAATTTTTGTACCAAGGCTAGTTTGGCCTTGCCATTTTTTATTTTTTTTATTTAATAATGTTTGCTTTCAGGACATGTATTCTCATCAAATATTTATATTAAAAAGTATCTAATATTTTGAAATTAATTTAACATGTGTTATAACAATAAACGTTAACAAATTTTATTTATTTTTTTTAAATATGTCAAAAGTATCAAATTTTTAACAAATTAACTACATCTTTATTTCTTGAGGGTAAAAGTATCAACCTAGAGCCCAAGGAAATAGGTATACAGTCCAAAGCATTTAACCCAACCAAAACAAGCTCCAAAATGAAGACTAGGCCCAAGCCCTTGATAGGTCTATCTCAAAGAAAGAAACAAAGTCACATGATAGGAGGTTTGAATAAGATCGCCTTCTGAAAGGAGATCCGCAACACGAAAGAAAGCCCTTGGATCCATTTGTAACCAACGACGGAGATCATAATTGATAGAGATGAGGATATGGGATCAGCATATCCTAACAACATGATCATCTGATGAGTAAGATCCGACGATCGAAGATGAGAGAGCCAGTGTCCAAACTAAATCTAGGCCATCCAAAATAAAACAACTCCGACAGTGGTAGATCAGGACAACTTGTCTACTTTCCCAACCAATGTCTGGGGGCATAAAATACCATTGGATCAAGACAGTCATCCAACAGCCTCAAGGCAAGATATCGACACTATAAAAGGGAGAACCACGAATGACAAAAGGGCCAAGCAAAAATCTCACTAATAAACAAATACAAGTAGTCTCTCTTTTCATACTATGTCAAAACTATATTCTAACTTGATCGTCGGAGGGTTTTCCCAACCAACTCTGGTCGGGAGAGATCACTGACATCTTGGTATTTTTTCTACATTGCACAGGAAGGAGTAGCTCATCTCGATTTTCTTGTGGAGAAAATTTCGATCCTTCCACATTTCTTAAAATAAAGATTATTTCTCATCTACATGTTTCTGATTAAATTCTGAATATATTTTTCTAAATTTGTAGTATCCTTCTTTCCTAATAGGAAAGTGCCACAACCTAGCCATAAATTGAAACAATAATCCTAACACAAACCCATCCATCCACCACACCAGTTTACCTCCCTCCACCCATTATTCTACATGTCACACTACCTTCTCTAGCTTTAGTTTTTGGTGGAACTGTTTGAATTTTTGTTTTACAGTGATGGAAGCCAAATTATGATTGGATTTTCATTTTAGCTAGTTTTTGTTTTAAGGATCAAAGTGAGAATATTTTCTTTAAAGATAATAATATGTTAAAGGGTAAAAGTATAATTTAGCTAAATGTAAACTACTAAGTTCAATCAAATAGTTGTGTCATGTATACACATTTTTTTGTAGCTCCAGTTACTCTCTATGGTTTTGGAATTTTCAAAATAGTTTTTGAGTTTTTAATTTTTAATGAATTTTTTTAAAAAATTAATATTTTTTTTTAGATTCACTTAATCTAGGTACACTTCAAATGTACGAAATTTATATTTAAAACAAAAAAACTAAATATATAAAAAAGTACATTTTCATTTTTTTTTATTTTATGTTTATTGAATTTTTTTAAAATTTCTTCACAAATATTTTACTTTTTAAATACATTTAGATTATTTGCATCCAAAAAAATGATTAGAATATAAAAATAAAAAAGTTAATTAAAGACAACAAAATAAAAAATATATTTTTGAAAATTTAAAACCAAATAGAGTGAATAATTTTTATTTTTAAGCCAATAGTATGAGAGGAGATGATTGCCCAAATCCAACAAACATATGATTCATGTACAGTCTCAAATGGTGCTGCAACATGCACCAATTAATGTACACACTAGTGTACCAACTAGTATTAAGTTATTATTACTAACCCCACATATTATACAAATTACAAATATTCAAAACCTCTAAAATTATGTCACATCATCTATTAGTATATTATTTACAAAAATGTTTAAGACCCCCTTTCCCCTCACCCCCTTTGACCCCCTCTCTTTTTTGATTGGCCACTTTTTCTTTTTCTTTTTTCTTTTTTCTTTTTTTCTTCTCCTCCAATCACCACCTGCCACGTGTGTGTGGGGTAGTGGGGGTAGTGATTGGAGGGGGTCCCAATCATTGCTGTATTATTTAATACATTAATTGATACATATTGTATTACTCTAAGGTCATGTTTGATTCACAAAATTAATAGTGAAGTATTAATAATCCTATTAAATTAGTGTGGTATTCACTATCCAATTGAATTAATATCCATTGGATTAATAATTCCACCCCCACCCCCATTACTAATAATCCTACAAATTTGTTGGATTAATTATCCATTGGATTAATAATCCTAAACCAAAATGTTAAAACAAATATAGGATAATTGGACCCATGGATTAATAATCCCAATCCTATGCTCTAATCCACCCAATCAAACATGCCCTAAAAGTTATTTCGGTGATCAAAACATGCATTCCATTCAAGCAAGCATTCAATAGATCCATTGAACATGTTGGGCTAATTAACCGATCTATATATACACATGCCTGCACTGGTGGTCCAAATAGAGAAATTAGGCTTTGAAACTCTTACAGTGCTAAAAACAAAGACAATTAATGAGTACCAACAGTGTTCAAAACATATCGGTGAAGAATCAGCAGCTCGCAATCATGGTGGAAGACGAAGCACATTCCCAGAATAACTATCACCCCATGTAGTTCTAATCACCATATAGCACCATTTGGTAGTTTAAAGCTTGTATTAGTAAAGATTTACAGTACCATATATCCAATTATCAATCATGCTCTACAAATTCACAAAGCAGACACAATTGAAGCTAATACATTGCCAAAAGAGGCCAGATAGTAGAAGGGGAAGCATCTGAAGAGCAACCACAATAAGGTTTAATTACATCAGATGGATTAACTAGTTATGAGTATCTAAATACCAAAATACATAGAAGCTAATGATAATTTACATTACACCATATACATTTAGATACAAAAAATACATGATCGGTCTATAGTTTGATTGTACACTAGCTGCCACCTACCTGAAACCACTGCAGATGTCCCTGAAGCTATCAATCAACAGACATTAAAATGATTGAATCAGAATACAATGGTTACATCTGCATTTATCAAAATTACTAAATAGTGAACTCTGAGGCCCCGTTTGTTTTGGGTTATAGGGAGGGGATTGGGATTCATAGTGAGGTAGAACTCACTAATATCATGTTTGTTTTGAGAGATGGAGAGGGGATTCATAATCCCCTCCAGACTACGAATCCCTTTGGGGAGGGGATTAGGATAGGCCTGCAGGACTTGGTATTAGAAAAATAGTCCGGTGGACTAGAAATTTTTTATTTTTATTTATTTTTTATTTTATTTTTTACATGTCGGGCATTTTTTTTTTTGAACATTAATGTTTAATTTTTTGTATTTTTTGTTAAGTAAAAATCATTATTTTATTCATTTTGAAAATTTTTTATTTTATTTTTATTTTTTTAAAATTTTTTACATATTGGGCATTTTTTTTAAAACATTAATGTTTAATGTTTTTGTATTTTTTTTATTTGTTTTATTATTTTATATTTATTTTATATAAAAATAATTTAACAATCCCCACAAACTCATCAAAGTATAATTTTATTATTTGTTTTATTGTTCCATTTATACAGTAGTATATATGAAGTTCACAAACGTAAGCAAACCAAAATATATTACTTGAGAAACAGTTTACTTCACTAAGAGTGAATGTCATTCAGGTAAGGATAAATTACCAGCTTGAGATTGATCCTCATAGAATATGAATCACTTGTTTGGCTTAGATGCTACTGTTCTCTGCACAGTAGAAACACCATCCACAAACATTGTCCGAAAAAGAACATTGGCATTATTGAACATGCCTTCTTTCAAAGAAACTATAATACTAATATCAGATGCCTCAGATGCCTCCATTATGCATCCACACCTGTAAAGTAAAGTAATGTCTCCATTATGCATCCAAACCTGTAAAGTAAAGTAAAGGTTTAGCCTTTCGGTGATTATATTAATAGTTTAGGATAGATGCTTTCGTTACATTGTAATCTAGTCTCTCTATAAAGAGAGAGTTGTTCTCTTTGTAATGCAGATTAAACATATATCAATATACAGCACTCTTGTGCTCATTCAGTCTCTCTCTTTCTCTCCCAAACTAGTGTTTTCGTTACATGGTATCAGAGCACAGGTGTTCTACCTAGCCTCTACCTCCGCTGCATCACATATCTCTATTTGCAGACTGTATCTCATCTGCATCACATTTTTTCTGTTTGGCATTTTCTGCTTGGCAGATTGTTGCATATTTCGTCCTTCACTATATTACAGTTTGGACCACACCAGCACCTTCGTCTCCTCCGGACGAAACCAACGCCATCAATTTCATCCTCTTCCGCCGTTACACGCGCCTTCACGCGCCACTTTTGTCGCCGACGCGTCGTCTGCTCCGCCTTCCGCATCACACGCGCTCCACGCGTCCTCAGCCGCCTGAGCCACTTCTTTCCGCGTCCCACGCGCTCCGCGTCCGTCAGCCGCGCCAGCCGTCCGCGTGAGCCATCCAGCCCGCGTCCCCAGCGCCGGCTCTCACCCCCTGCGCCAGCTTTTTTTCACGGCTCCACCCCTCGGCTCCAGCCGGTCCAGCTCCAACCGGTTCAGGCACTTTCCCAAGCCGGTTCACCCCATTTTTTGGCCTTTTTTTGGCCGGTTCAGACCGGTTCCTGCCTATTTTGGCCCTTTTGCACTCACTGGTGCCCTCAGAATTTTCAGATTCTCCCTTGATCCTACTGTTTTTCTATTTTTCCATCATGGATCGCCCGGATTCCGCTAATCATCCCATTTCCGTTATTTTGAATGGTTCTAACTATGTTCTATGGGCCCAAGCCATGTCTTCCTTCCTCAAAGGCAAGAAGCTCTGGCGAATTATCACCGGGGATGTGAACCAACCGGTGAAAGACACTGCTGCACCCACTGGTTCCACTACTATTACTACATATGAAGACCGCCTTGAGGACTGGGACAGTAAAATTACCAAATCATTACCTGGTTTCGAAATACCTCTGTTACCTCTATCAGTCTTCAGTTTGGTCGCTTTCAGCTTGACTCTGTCCCTACTCCTGCAAAGGACATCTGGGATTTTTTGAAAGAAAGATACCAAACTACTGGTCTTGCTCATCAATATCAGCTGCAGAGCCAACTTCATCGGATGCGCCAAGAACCCTGTCAGTCCATCAATGACTTCCTTTCCCAAATGTACTCCGTTTGGGACCAGCTTGCTCTTTCCGAGCCGACTTGGCCCCACCCCGAAGACGCTGTCTTATTTACTGCCCATCGTAATCAGCAAAGGTTAGTGCACTTTCTCATGGCTCTCACTTCCTCTTTTGAGCCTGTACGTGCCTCTCTTCTTCATCGTCATCCTTTGCCCACTCTGGAACAAGCTATTTCTGAGCTGCTATCAGAGGAGACTCGTCTTGGTACTCTCCAAACTCATCATGTGGACTCTGTTCTTGCCACTCCTCCGTCCCGGCCATCCTTTCCCCAGCAGACCGCTGACTGCCTCTATTGTCATAATCGGGGCCTCCCTTCAACACATCTTCTGCTCAATTGCTCTGTCAGAACCTGCCAACACTGCAACAAACTTAGTCCTGGTCATCTGCCACGGGATTGTTTTCGCAATCCATCCCGCTCATCCTCCAACAACCACTCTGCTCGCGGTGGTTCTTCTCGGGGGAACTTTCATCGTTCTGGGCATCGGTCTCATTCCGGAAATCAGTCTCATTCCGGGACTCAGTCTCATCACACTGCTGCTGCTGCCTCTGAGGGTTTCTCTGAGTCTCCTGCTCCGTCTACTCCTCTCTTTTCTCCAACGGATGTCGAGGCCATGATCAAACGCCTTCTCTCTCCCTCCGGTACACCTCCTCCTACTGCTTTGTCTGTGACTCCAGGTAACTCTTCTTGGTATTTTGATTCTGCCTGTTATAATCATATGACCTCCAGTTCTACTATATTTTCTTCCATCTCTTCTTCTTCTCATATTCCCTCTATTCAAACTGCTGATGGTTCTCTCATGTCTGTTCGTCACATTGGTACCGTCTCCACTTCTTCTTTATCTTTACCTCACGTTTATCATATCCCTGCTCTCACTTTAAACCTTATTTCTATTGGTCAATTATGTGAACTTGGTCTAACTTTCACCTTTTCTGCTACTCATTGTTTGGAGCAGGACCCTCAGACGGGGCAGACTATTGGGATCGGCCGTAAGCACGGACGTCTCTATGAGCTCATCCATCTTCATGTTCCTGACTCTCCTCAGATCGCTGCTCCTATATCTGCTTCCTCATTATCCCCTTTTTATCTTTGGCATTGTCGCTTAGGGCATATTTCTGTTAATCGCTTAAAGTCTTTGGTTTCCAGTGGACAATTGGGTAATGTACTTCCGGATACCTTCGATTGTATCCCTTGTCAACTTGCCAAGCAACCTGCTTTATCATTCAATAAAAGTACTTCTGTTTCCTGTGCACCTTTTGATCTTATACATTCTGATATTTGGGGCCCCTCCCCTACTACTACTATGGGGGGATCTCGTTATTTTGTTGTTTTTATTGATGATTTTTCACGGTTTACTTGGATTTTTCTCATGAAAACTCGGTCTGAACTCAAAACCCTTTATTATAACTTTGCCCAAATGATCCACACCCAATTTTCCAAAACCATCAAAATTTTTCGCTCTGACAATGCTATGGAATATCGGGATTCCGATTTCCTTTCTTTTCTTCAGAGTCATGGCACACTGCCTCATCGTTCCTGTGCTGGCACGTCCCAACAAAATGGCCGTGCTGAACGGAAACATAGGCATATTCTTGACACTACTCGTGCTCTCCTTCTCTCTTCTTCCTGCCCTGAAAACTTTTGGGGGGAAGCTGCCCTCACTGCTGTCTACACTATCAATTGTGCTCCTACCCCTGTCATTCATAATCAAACTCCCTTTGAACGTCTGCATGGCACTCCCCCTCCATATACTAATCTTCGGTTTTTTGGCTCTGCCTGCTTTGTTCTCCTTCAATCTCATGAACACACCAAGCTTGAACCTCGTTCTCGTCTTTGTTGCTTTCTTGGGTATGGGATTGAACATAAAGGCTTTCGTTGTTGGGACCCTCTCTCTAAACGTCTTCGTATCTCCCGCCATGTCGTTTTCTGGGAACACAAAATGTTTTCCTCCCTATCCTCCTTTCACTTACCCACACTTTCCACTAATGTATTGTTTACTAATCCTTCCCTCGATCTCTTCTCTGATGATTTTGATACAGGTTCCTCCTTCATTGAGACGCCCTTGCTCACTCCTGCTCCCGACCAGACTGCTCTCCCTGAAGGTCCACCTCTCATTGACCCACCAACTTCTCCACCGGTTCTTCCTCCCACCGATCCTCCTACGGGTCGACCACACCGGGTAACTCAACCTCCTATCCATCTTCGTGATTATATTGTTGGATCTGCTGCCTTTTCTACTTATGAACCTACCTCCTATCGTGAGGCCTGTACTAATCCTCTTTGGCAGCAAGTTATGACTGATGAACTCCAAGCTTTGGACAAAACTCATACTTGGGATCTTGTTGATCTTCCTCCTGGCAAAACTGCGATTGGTTGCAAATGGGTTTACAAAATCAAGACTCATTCTGATGGCTCTATTGAACGCTACAAAGCTCGTCTTGTTGCCAAGGGTTTCAACCAGGAATATGGGATTGATTATGAGGAAACCTTCTCCCCGGTTGCTCGCCTTACCTCTGTTCGCAGTCTCCTTGCTGTTGCTGCTGCTCGTCACTGGGAGCTCTTTCAGATGGATGTTAAAAATGCTTTCCTCAATGGTATTCTTCTTGAGGAGGTCTACATGCAACCTCCACCTGGGTCTACTTTTCCACCTCATAAGGTTTGCAAACTACAGCGTGCCCTCTATAGCCTCAAGCAAGCGCCTCGCGCTTGGTTTGCCAAATTCAGTTCTACCATTCATGACTTTGGATTCACCTCTAGCTCGTATGACTCTGCTCTTTTTATACGGACTACTCCTCATGGTACCACTCTTCTCCTTCTGTATGTGGATGATATGATTATCACTGGTAATGATGCAGCTGGTATTCTCGGCCTCAAACGCTTTCTCCATCGTCAGTTTGAGATGAAGGACCTTGGTACTCTTAACTATTTTTTAGGTCTTGAAGTCTCTCATGATTCTACTGGTTCTTATTTATCTCAGGCCAAATATGCATCAGATCTTCTGGCTCGTGCTGGTCTTACCGATTGCAAGACTACCTCTACACCAGTTGATCCTCAGATTCGTCTCACTCCTCTCGATGGAGATCTCCTCAGTGATGCTACTCTTTATCGCCAGCTAGTTGGTAGTCTTGTCTATCTCACAGTGACTCGTCCTGATATTGCATATGCGGTTCACATTGTTAGTCAGTACATGTCGGCTCCTCGCACTCCCCACTATACTGCTCTACTCCACATCCTTCGATATCTCAAAGGCACTCTGTTCCATGGCCTTCACTACTCTGCTTCCTCCTCCCTTGAACTGTGTGCCTTTTCTGATGCTGATTGGGCTGGGGATCCTACGGATCGACGCTCAACTACGGGATTCTGTTTCTTCTTAGGGGATTCTCTTATTACTTGGCGTAGCAAGAAACAATCCTGTACTGCCCGTTCTAGCACTGAAGCTGAATACCGAGCTCTTGCTGATACTACTCAGGAACTTCTCTGGCTTCGCTGGCTCCTCACTGATATGGGTGTTTCCTCTTCTGGTGGTGCTACCTCTCTTTATTGTGACAATCAGAGTGCTATTCAGATTGCTCACAATGATGTTTTTCATGATCGCACCAAACATATTGAGATTGATTGTCATTTTATTCGACAGCATGTTACCCGTGGTACTGTTCATCTACTTCCTATTGCTTCCGCCGATCAACCTGCTGATATTTTCACCAAGGCTCTTCCTCCTGGGCGCTTCCGTGATCTTGTCTCCAAACTCAACTTGGTCGATGCCTACCCTCCTTGAGTTTGCGGGGGGCTGTTAATATAATACTAATATCAGATGCCTCAGATGCCTCCATTATGCATCCACACCTGTAAAGTAAAGTAATGTCTCCATTATGCATCCAAACCTGTAAAGTAAAGTAAAGGTTTAGCCTTTCGGTGATTATATTAATAGTTTAGGATAGATGCTTTCGTTACATTGTAATCTAGTCTCTCTATAAAGAGAGAGTTGTTCTCTTTGTAATGCAGATTAAACATATATCAATATACAGCACTCTTGTGCTCATTCAGTCTCTCTCTTTCTCTCCCAAACTAGTGTTTTCGTTACAGAAACCACAATGAACTGCAGAACGATATAACAAAGAGAATATTGAAAAAATGCTAATAACAAAATATCCAAAGGACATATGGAAAATTGGCTGACATTATCACGAATCAGTTACTAAATTTTTTGAAATGTGTGATAATTAGTGACTGAAAATAGCTGTTTTATTAACTTCTAGAAGCATGATTTTAGACTTACCAGTGAATATTTTCTGCTTCTGATAGCAGCAAAAACATTTTTGAACAAGTTGAATACATTCATAAAGAAACGAGAGTAAGAGGATGTTATCCATCAACATTCCCCACAGGAAACATCTTGGTTCTCTCCCACTAAAACTTGAGAAGTACATAAACATAATTCGACCATTAAGGGTGCAAGAAGAGCTGTAAATTAGGTTTGTACCCAATCTATCCACAACTAGCTAAACCATTTAAGAACTACTAAACTTTCAATTGTTTGAGAACTGACCGCAAGTTCATAGATTAAAAAAAGAAAAAAGAAATAAAAGTAGAGAACATCAGTGACCATGAGAGTGTATATCAAACTTGTGAATGTGGAAAGTGAGTTTTGATTATTCTTCCAATGTTCTGGGTGTGGCTTAGATCAAGAGCTGCATCAACCTGTCAAATGACGGTAGAAACAACAAAACTGAAAATGAGAGGGAGAGAGAGGATAAAATAAAGACGTCATATGTTACAACAAATCAAACTCATCTAATATCAGAATAACATGTATCTCTTATAGAGTGAACATATTAGAGATGAGACATGTCAACCACTATTTCTAGGAACTAAACAAGTTATGTACCTCATCCAGTATATAAAGTGGAGCTGGTTTAAGCAGAAGCAGTGCCAGAATTAGAGAAAGTGCAAGTAAAGATCTTTGTCCACCGCTAAGTTTTGACAAGGACTGTTTCCAAACACTTCCAAATGCAACACAAACCTCAAGACCATCTAAGAAGCTACTTCCCTCAGGCATTTCTAGCTTCGCCATTGTGCCAGGTAATAGTGTAGAAAATATGGATCCAAAATCACTAAGAGAAGTACAAATTCTTAAAGAGTAAGTATAGGGTTTCAATACTTTCAAAAGCTAGAAGAAATATATGATAACTGTTGACATAAACTACTAGTTTTAACTTACTTGTTAACCTTAACCCAAGTAACTTTCAGCATTTCTTTCTTCTTTTCATCAAGTTCTTCAATCACCATCTTGATTTTTGTCTTGTCATTCTATGCAAGATGAAGTCAGGACAAGTAAAGAGATTTTGGTACAATGAAGTTATAACAGTTCAACAGTCACAAACCTCAATAATATTCTTCTTTGATATTAAATCATTGTACTCATCTTCTGATTTCTCAAACATTGCCATAGCTTTCTTGTTAACTCGTTTCTCAAGGCCAAAAGAAATGACAAAAATATGTGTTAGGAACTCCTGCTTGATTCATGGATGACAATGACAATTTGTACATATGAACATGGTCAAAAAATGTTGATGATAGTGTAAAAGCAGCAGATAGGGTTTCTCAGATACACACTCAGATTGCTCAGCTTGTAGCTTTTCAAAATCTTCCCTTGCTGTATGAGGATCACGAGATGCACAATCATAATCTGTCCCACTTCTTCCAAATCGGTGTTTCTCAAGTGTTATCCAAGCATGCTTCTCTATTAGTTTTTTGACCTTCAAGGAGCAGCTTTTCTGTTCCATCTCCATTCATTTTACCTGACACAAAACAATACAAAAAAAAAAAGAAAAAAAAGTGGGTTACTAGCCAAAAAGTGGAGAGAATACATGAGCCACTTAGCACATTACCTCATTTTCCATCTTCTTCCTCTCAAGATTTGTCTCACTTAATTTGTGTTGAAGTTCCTGCTGCTCCCCGGGAATGCAACTAATCTGTGTATCACACTCCTTCATCTTTGAGCGGAAAAGATTGAGCTCAGATTGTGCCTGATCATGAGCATTTCTTATGGAAGCAATCTGCAAGAGAAAGTGGAGCAGTTCTTTTTTCTGATGGAGAAGAAATTCAGGTGAAGCACTCACTGCAAAAAAGAAATGGCTGCTTACCCTGGTTTTATGTCCATCTACTTCTGAAGTAAGACTGTTAATCTGCTGCTTGAGAGAAACTGACTCTCCAAGGATGCACATTCTTGTTTGACAGCTTCCATTTCCATAAGAAGCCTCTCCTTTTCATTAGCATGCTCCTACTCACAAGCATAACCAAGTCAAAAGGAACTCCAAAGTCATTATTAAGATTTGTATGAATGTAATCGATAATCGCCATCGAAGACAATTTGTATGGAATTAAAAGCACCATTTCCATGCAAAACATGACAGTGTCCGTGTTGCAATTATCATTGTAGTGAACAAGATAATGAGGACAAATACAAGCCAAGAAAATAATTGCATTATATGTATGGATGTGACTTGCTAACCATAGACAGCAAATCATAAAAAGACAAGCGATTGACTCGTATTTGTTCTACCCATATTTAACAAACTTCCACATTTAATTAAGTCATAAAGGTGGAAAACTTACTTTCCGAAGTTCATATTTTTTAAAATGCTGTTTGTACATATCGATAACATTTAGGCATGGTAGTACCTTAAAAGAAGAATATCATATGATAATACTTCACAACATAGATCATACTTTTGAGTTTTGATTGTCCGCTGTAAATATAATAGCATCCCACACCCAAGGTTATTAAAATCGGGATTCTACGTTGGATCGTTGGAGGTGTTTATAGGATCGGATCGTAGAATTGGATCGAGGATCGTAAGATCCTACCAAAAAAAAAAAACAAATTACATAATAATTTAATTTAAATAAACATTTCTTAAAAAGTATACACAAAATGAGCCTATATTCTATGAAAAAGAAGTGAAGATATTGTGAAAAATATAATACTCCATGTAAAATGTACATATAATATTATACAATAGAAAATTCGATGGTAAAAATTTTGTATTTCATCAAAAAAGAAAATGAAGAAGAAGAAGAAGAATTTTGTAACAAAATACTTTATAATCTACAATAATGCATAAAAAGTGAAGAAAAAATATTTAACAAAGTTGGATATAAAAATAGATTAAGAACTCAAAAGAGCAGCTTAACCGAATGATAAGGTTTGTCATTAGCATCCCTGCTGGAGCGGATTCAAGCCACAAAAATAATTTCTCCAAAAATTGGGATAAAGTTGCAATCATTTTACCCTCTTTAGACTCCACTAAAGTTAAGTTTGTTTTTCTGACTAGTTAATTTTCTAAAATTACCACAATATTTGAATGTTTGTTTCCTAATTTGTTTTTCTTAGTCTATTTTATTCAAACTACGTAATTTTTATTATTTATTTTGATCACATAAATTGGTATTTAGACAACAAATATAAAATTTACAATAAAATATGTCATACAATACAAAACAAGGCTTGTAAATTGGATCGGATAGGATCGGATTCGGATTGGGATTCCAAGATCTTATAAGATTCCATTACTAGGATCGAAAAATCCTACCTATAAGGAATTTTTTACACGATCCGGATCGATTATACTCAAATGGATTGTAAGATCGTAAGATCCGGATCGAGATTCTGATAACCATGCCCACACCCACGCCAAGGTATTTGTCAAGTATACAGTTTCCCACACAATTAATTTAAAACCACTAAGTTAACCATAAGGTAAAGGAGAATTCACGACACCTATGTTGAAGACTGCTTTGTAACTACTATATGACTGTTTGAATTAATTTTACTATTCCAAGTTTAACCTGAAAGTCAATCAAACATGTTATTCCAAGGAGTCTCATCCTATACCACCAAACAATTGAAAAACACAGCCTACACTTCTTAAAACCTAAGTATTAAGGACAGGGAAACTAGAGCCTTATAACTAGCACAGATGGGGCAGCTCCAGGCGATGTGGGACACATTCCAACACATCCTCCTGGACCACAACATACAGTAGCCGGACAAATGGCACACCAATCACAAGCCTAACCAAGCTCTAATACCAAATTGAAAAGTCCAGCCCACACTTCTCCTTAAAACCCAAGTGTTAAAGAAAGGGAAACTAGATCCTTATAACTATTAACTAGCATAGATGGGGCAACTCCAGACGATGTCGGACACATTTCAACACAAACCCACTCTGATCATGATTTTCATTCAAGTAGGAGCCCATGGTTGAGAGAGGGCATGAAATATTTCCTGACAATCATATTTGAAAATCGTGCAGCATTTGTAACCTAAGTATGCTTGCATTAGAATGAAAGTTGTACCTTTCCAGTTGCCTCTCGATGTGGAAATGATCAATAAGCACTCACTCGTTGGAATCACATAAAATAGAAATATGCTTGGTAACAGCATATTCTCTAAAGAAGGAGATTGTTGGTGTGGGGACATAATTTTTGAATGACAACACGTGGCCGAGGTGACACCGAAGTGTCAGCCGAGGTGTCACGTGTCCTGCTCATGATGCCGAGATGATCTCGGCTAGGCCGAGGTTATCTGCGAGGATACAGAAATCCAGGATAAGCGGATAAGGGACAAGAGTCCTAGAATGGGAGAAAACTTCAGTCTAAGTAAAGATAAGACTCTTAGAGAGTTTATCCTAATCCTACTGGGAGTCCAAGATTAGCAGTAATCCTAAGTCCATTAGAGCTAGGCTTCTATTGGGACTAGGATTGTGTTAGCTATAAAAAAGAGGCACCCCCATGGGTTTAAGGTATGCAATTTATATTCGGAACAGTGAGGAAGCACTATTGATTATCTTTGAGAGATATTTGATTACTGATTTAATCATCGGAGTGTCCCCAGGTGGACGAACCACCACTGAAATCTCTTCTTTCTGTTGCAAGTCATTCGGGCTTATCCTATTCTGCCAGTGCTCTCCAGTTGAATACTGAGTTGGCAGTGTGGTCGGAAATTGACACACAATTTGGCGCTGTCTGTGGGAAAGAAAGGAGGATAGATGGCCAGCGACGGACAGAAGGAAAAGGTTGGGGATGAAATCCCTGCTGGGAACGGTACACATGTTGACCCTAACATGGAGGAAGATGGTTGCAACGAGGAGACTCAGGACCAAAATCACGGCAAGAAAGACGTCGGCCAGGAGAGCGACGTACCAAAGAAATCGTATCGAAGCAGATATTACAACGAGGACAACCTCCAGGTATGGAAAGATAGATGCCTGCGGAGGGACGAAGAGGTGAAAGAGATGGCGAACAAATTGGCAGACCTGCAATCGGTCGTCAATTTCATGATGCAAAACAACGTCATGCAGCCACTATTCTCGCTGCAGGACACGCCGATTCCAACGGCCAATGCCCAGAAGGGAGGGCAGGAAACAATCCTTGTAGCACCCCAGCACACCAGGAACGAAAAACACTCTCACCGGCCTTCAAGGGAGGTTGGCCGAGGAGAGTCGAGGAGGGAAGAGTCTCGAAGGACACATCCAACCAAGGAAGCAGACCCTAGAGAACATCGGCATGTTCAAAGGCAGGAGCTGTGCTTCGACACAACTAATGGAGAAAGGTCGAAAATGGCTCACAACGAAGCTGAGAATAGTGCACCGAAAAAGCTGAAATCCGGAGATAGCCGAGCTCCTTCGCGGACCAAGGAGGATCTGAAGGATTACCTCCAGAGAAAGCGACAAAACGCCAGGGTAACTTCTCCGGTCAAGCCGAGAACGCCATTCTCAGTAGAATTGGACAAACTCGAAGCCCCAAAGAGGTTTAGCATTCCGAGATTCCAAATCTACGACGGTAAGTTGGACCCCATGTTTCACGTCGGCTTGTACCTGAACTCGATGGTGTTGTACACCGGGAACGAGTCGTTGCTCTGCAAGGTGTTCCCCTCATCCTTCGGAGAAATTGCATCGGACTGATTTCACAAGTTCCGGAAGGAATTGTGAAAACCTGGGAAGGCCTGGCCGAGATGTTTGTGGCCAGGTTCATGACAAACAAGCTACAGCCATTGAGAGTGGACACCCTAATGGCCCTGAAGATCGGTGAGGATGAAAGTCTTAGGGCCTATGCCAAAAGGTATTATGAGGTATTCAACTGAATACTAGGATGCAACCAAGAGGTAGCGGTCGTATCGTTTAAAAACGGCTTGAAGGATGACTGCCTGCTTCGAAAATCACCGGCAAAGACATTGTCGAAAAACATGAAGGAGCTGATGGCCAGGATAGAAAAGTATGCCAGTGCCGAGGAGGACACGCTGGGGACAAAGGCGTCCAAACAAGAGAAGAGAATGGTTCGCCGAAGCGAAGCCGAGATAACACTGGATACGAGAAGGCAAGAGCTCAGCCCAAGTGAGCAGATCCCAGATTCCAGATCTCGGATCGCAAATCCCAGAAGACAAGATCTCGGCTAGATGATTAAGTTCGAGAAGAGAAGAGCTTGGCCTAAGTTAAAGAATTTTTATATAAGGTCTACAAAGGAGTATGTGGAAGCCATGCATGGGGCAGATCCCTTGCCCATATAGCAATATCGAAGGGCCTTACATGCAAAAGGAAGCTGAAGCCTATGTAAAAAAGCATGAAAATGCTTTGAAATCCACCTACAACGTGCGATAGAATAGCAATTCGCCTGGGGGCATACCAGCAACAACTTGCTAGGGCTTACAACAAGAAGGTCAGCCCAAGAGAGTTCAAAGTTAGGGACCTCAGCCTGAGAAAGATCGCCGGCAATGGGGCATAATGGCTGAAGCAATAATAAAGTGCTAGTTTGATTTTTGAAATCTATGTGATAGGACCGACCAGTCCTATGACGATGTTTCTGATTGAAACATGACGAATAACTTAGACTTATTTTATGGCAGAGTAGAAACTTTACTTGCATATAATAAAGTTGAACTAAGTTGGGTTAACCTGGACTTGTCATATCGGCAAAATCAGACTCAAATTGGAGCTAAGTGCCTTAGTAAAGAGACCAAGGTTGATAACCTCGGCAAGTCTTTGTTCGAATCTTACATCGGCAACGAGGTCAAAGCCACGTACCTAATGAGAACCCAAGTGGAACTTAAGTTCACATTAGGGGGCAAAGGGCTGAAGAATGATGAATGATGCTTGGGATTGGTTTAACACTTGTTGAAATTTACAAGTTGAAGTTAAACCGAGGTCATGTTTAACACTTGTTGAAAGTTAGAGACCTCAGCCTGAGAAAGGTCGCTGGCAATGGGGCATAATGGCTGAAGCAATAATAAAGTGCTAGTTTGATTTTTGAAATCTATGCGATAGGACCGACCAATCCTATGACGATGTTTCTGATTGAAACATGACGAATAACTTAGACTTATTTTATGGTAGAGTAGAAACTTTACTTGCATATAATAAAGTTGAACTAAGTTGGGTTAACCTGGACTTGTCATATCGGCAAAATCAGACACAGATTGGAGCTAAGTGCCTTAGTAAAGAGACCAAGGTTGATAACCTCAGCAAGTCTTTGTTCGAATCTTACATCGGCGACGAGGTCAAAACTGAGAACCCAAGTGGAACTTAAGTTCACATTAGGGGGCAAAGGGCTGAAGAATGATGAATGATGCTTGGGATTGGTTTAACACTTGTTGAAATTTACAAGTTGAAGTTAAACCGAGATCATGTTTAACACTTGTTGAAATTTTAAATTTACAAGTTGAAGTTAAACCGATGTCATGTTTAACACTTGTTGAAATTGAAATTTACAAGTTGAAGTTAAACCGATGACGTGTTTAACACTTGTTGAAATTGAAATTTACAAGTTGAAGTTAAACCGAGGTCATGTTTAACACTTGTTGAAATTGAAATTTACAAGTTGAAGTTAAACCGAGGATGTGTTTAACACTTGTTGAAATTAAAATTTACAAGTTAAAGTTAAACCGATGACGTGTTTAACACTTGTTGAAATTGAAATTTACAAGTTGAAAGTTAAACCGAGGTCACGTTTAACTCTTGTTGAAATTTAAGTTTACAAGTTGAAGTTAACCGAGGTTATGTTAAAAGAAGATTGGTTTAAACACTTGTTGAAATTTTTGAGAAAAATTTACAAGTTAAGCCCAAGTTATGTTGAAAAAAGTATCTACATACTTGCCGAGATTACCATGTTGCCAAGACTTGGAAGAAATTTGAAGACAGAAGTCTTGCTAAAGAGTGAAGTATCAAGTTGTAAATAACACTTGTGAAAATATTGTAAAAAATATTTTCAAGTGTTAAGCCGAGGCTGAGATAAACCGATTAGTGGGTACAACCGAGGTGTGATTGCACAGTTAAGGTGTATTTTGAAGACATGCAAATTATTTTAACTATAGAAACATACAAGAGTAAAAAGAAGACACATGCAACCACGTTGAAAGAAGAAATTAAAGAATGCATTCAAAAAAGGAAAGAAGGCACTTCGGCCTAACATTGAAGAATGATTGTTTAGATTACAAAAAGGCCGGTGTGAAGTACGCCAGTGTCAGACGGTGGTAGTAAGCAAAGAAGTGCAACGAAAGCCTCACTGAAGGGATAGAGAAAAAAAGATGCAAAAGTGAAAAGACGGAGAGAGAGTTGATTTTGATCAAAAGCATGAAATGGCGGCAAAATGGCAATTATGGTGCCTTCGACGACGTGCTTGCACGCAAAAGTGATGCGACTTGATAGCGCGTATCAGGTACAGTCCAGTAGGGGAAAGACGCGTGGTAAAAACGGTTGAAATGCTATGCGTGCCAGCTCATACGCGTGCTGGAACTCTTGGAGTTCTTGATTCAAATACCTCGGCTAGGAGGACGGTTTCGGCTGAGAAACTTGAACGAACTCAGTCGTTGGTTCTAAGGCATTGATGAAAGCAGACTGTAGGTCTTGGTCATATTGAGCCGACGAATTCTGACTTCGGCAATAGATGATGAGGCGAGCTTAGCCGACGTGCTAAATGGAAGAAATGATATAGGTTCCATCACCTTAGGATGCCTAGAGACATAATTTTTGAATGACAACACGTGGCCAAGGTGACACCAAAGTGTCAGCCGAGGTGTCACGTGTCCTGGTCATGATGCCGAGATGATCTCGGCTAGGCCGAGGGGATCTGCGAGGATACAAGAATCCAGGATAAGCGGATAAGGGACAAGAGTCCTAGAATGGGAGAAGACTTTAGTCTAGGTAAAGATAAGACTCTTAGAGAGTTTATCCTAATCCTACTGGGAGTCCAAGATTAGCAGTAATCCTAAGTCCATTAGAGCTAGGCTTCTATTGGGACTAGGATTGTGTTAGCTATAAAAAGGAGGCACCCCCATGGGTCTAAGGTATGCAATTTATATGCAGAACAGTGAGTAAGCACTATTGATTATCTTTGAGAGATATTTGAATACTGACTTAATCATCGGAGTGCCCCCGGGTGGACGAACCACCGTCGGAATCTCTTCTTTCTGTTGCAGGTCGTTCGGGCTTATCCTATTCTGCCAGTGCTCTCCAGTTGAATACTGAGTTGGCAGTGTGGTCGGAAATTGACACATACAGTTGGTATTTTGAAATGCATGTGTTTTCCCGTTAACAATTGCAACGTTTAAACTTCTCCAAACAGAATCCTTAAAACTTCTCGAGATCAAAGTACTACATGTTGGAGATAAGATAATATTGTCAAAGATATCAAAATATATTAGTTGAATTTTGCAACAAGGCAATAAGGTTGAATATGGAAAGAGAAAAGAAAGAACACAAAGGTTTAACATGGTTCGGCCAATATTGGCCTGCTACTTGTTGGAGTAAGATTATATTGTCAAAGATATCATAATATATTAGTTGAATTTTGTAACAAGGCAATAAGGTTGAATATGAAAAAGAGAAAAGAAGGAACGCAAAGGTTTAACATGGTTCGGCCAATATTGGCCTACTACGTGTTGGAGATAAGATTATATTGTCAAAGATATCAGAATATATTAGTTGAATTTTGTAACAAGGCAGTAAGGTTGAATATTAGTTGAATTTTGTAACAAGCCAATATTGGCCTACATCCACACACACAAAACCCTAAGGGGCTACATCTTTCATTCATTCAACTCATACTTTTGTTTACATGATATACCATATATATAGAACGGAAGATACAATCAAATCCCTTAGGTTAAAGAATTGAAATAAATCAAAGATACAAAAAATCAAAATAAGCACAAATCAATGGGATCTTCGTATATTTTGATATCTTTGACAATATAATCTTATCTCCAACACTATGGACATTCTCAAAAAAACAAAATATTTTTAAACAAAATAAGGACAATAAACACAGTTGATGTCACTAAATAATAAAATAACACTGGCCTTTTCAAGCATAATGCTGACATACACTTAGAACTCTGGACTTCTCATATAATAGGAACAATTTGGTAACTATTTTGCTATTAATCATTGCATGCCATTGCCGCATTAAGTTTAAGGGGGCAAACATTGATACTCTAGCATTGTCAGTGTCATGTAAAAGACAAGAAGAGGGTAAGAAAATGACAGCACAATTAAACTATTTGGCAAGACGGCTAACAAATAAGAGGTTATATGCAAAATTGGGGTCATGTAAAAGAGATGATAAAGTAATGGTAGGAGGAGATAAAGACACGACACCCTTATAATAAACAGAAGCTGAAGAACCATCAGCGAGGCAAACAAATTGGGCTATGGTAGTAGGGACTGGAGAAAAAAGAAAGAAAAACTCACCCGTCATATGATCATTAGCCGCAGAATCCGGAACCCATGAGGGACTAGCAGACCCAACATGGAAAGCAGTAGATGTACCTGTAGCAAGGGTGGCAGCAGTGGAAGGTGATGGGCCATGAGAACTAGCAAGGGATCCAAGTTGAACCTGAAGCTGACCAATCTGAGTTTGTAACTCCTGCAAGTTAGGGATAGCAAAAGGCGCAGGAGCAGGAGCAAGAGCAGCTTCCACTAAAGCAGTTGTGCGAGGGGTACCAGGACCACGAGGATGAGTAGAACATTGCCTTAACTCAGGATGAAGTTTGAAGCAACGCGTCTTGACATGCCCAGAAGCGCCACAATGATGGCAAGTAATGGAACCCGAAGAACCCTGAGAGCTAGATTTGGCAGCAAGGGCCATCTAATCAGATAAAACTAGAGAGACTGAAGGAGAGCTCGGCTAAACCAAATGCCGCGACGCTCAATACTATCAATAGTAGCAAATGCCTCATAAAGGGATGGCATAGGAAAGCTGTTTAAAATCTAAGTTCGAAGATATTCAAACTCAGAGTTTAAACTCAATCAAAAACTAGTAAGTGTTTTGGCGAGCAAAACGTTGGAACACGAGAAGCAGCAGTGGTTGGTAAATCAGTCAAGGGTTCATGTTGAGCCAATTATTCCCAACAAGCCTTGTATCCAAAGAACTTGGACACAGAAAGGCCCAAGGTAGATTGGGAGGCACGAGCAATATCCTGATAAAGCCCGCGAACATCATTATGAGCATGAGCATACATCTGGGACAAGGCACACCAAAGGATAGGGACTGTGTCGCAATAAAGAAACATGTGATAGATACGATCCTCCATAGAATTAAACATCCAACCCAAAATAGTGCAATTATCAATTTCCCACTAGGTCCGTTTAGGGTTGGTCTCATTAGACTGGGTAGTAGAAGGTAAAAGCCAAAGAGCTTTGCCCTTACCCCCTAAATAGAATTTAAGAGAACGGCTTCAAGTAGCAAAATTTTTCCCATTCAACACCACACTCATAATGTGATGAACAAGATTGTGGTGAGAAAGAGAAAAATCAAAACTCATGGGAATAGGTTTAGTGGTCGCAGCAGAAGGAGCAGCAAGAGGTGTCTCATCAGTCATGGTGATAGGTTTGAAAGACACACAAAGTCATAGCAACACAGTCCAAAAATCAAGGCACCATTCTTACAGATTCGCCGTTGCTCGGAGGGACCAAAAGAATAATACAAATTAACTAACTCGCAGGCTAATTAATTATTACAGACCACTTAATTAATTAACAAATTAACTTAGCTAAGGAAAGCAGTAAAAGGCCTCGGGAAGCGGGTCCAATGCAATGCATGCTCGGTTTTGCTCGGAAGTGCACGGCCATGCGCAATCTGCCTCTGTTTTCCCTGCTATACTCCTCTGAAGACTGTCAAAATCTCAGGATGCGCTCACTGGATGTTGAGGAGTGTCACCGGTTGGAAGGAATCATCACCGGCTGTGATTTGGTGTCCATCGGCACAGAATAGACCCATCGGCCATAGATTGTTTGCCGGTCGGCACTCTGTGCAGTCGATCGGCAATAAGTTCCTGCAGAACCTGTTTGACAGCAGCAGAGGACAGAGCTTTGCATGGCAATGCAATCCAAACCATATATGCACCAATCATGTCCTTTATCATGTGTATGACTCAAAGGGGCATGGTCCTTGGTTCTCGGACCATCAATCGCGCATTTCAATGCGTGATGGCCCAAGAGAACCAAGTGTGCATATTTTGATGTCAAATGAGACGCAAACCAACAAATAAAGGCCCAATCCCTATCACTAGATCAAGGGACAAGACATGCATGCTTATGTAATGCAATCCTAGGCATGTTAGCTAGTATGCAACATGGCATAAAAGGGAGCATGCAAACATGCAATGCACATTAGGTTCACAACCCAAGCAACAAAGCAAGCAAGCATGCCACAACTATGCAAACTACTAGAGCATACAAGATGCAATCTAATCATGCAACATGCTAGCAATTTGACCAAGGGAATACATGGCACATGCAAGTGATTTCAAACATGCGGTACATGTAACCAAAGCATGCGAACGTGGGGTAATGTAGCAACACTTGAATGGCATGCAAGGGATGGACTTACACTAATTGGAAAGCCCTAAGTTAGGTCCAAAACAGTGGCCTAATGCCATGGGAAAGAAGGCCAAAATGCATACAAACATGCGAGCACACATGATCCAACACCTAGGCATATCAAAGCAACTTTTAAGCACACTTAAAAGGGACAAACATGGATATATAATCAACATGTTAGACACTGAAAACATGCTAGAAGAGGTGCCCAAACAAGCAAATCATGCAAGTGAGGCATGCTAGAAGAGTCAAAGCTTAAGGCATACAAGAGGGATCACATGGTGGCTATACAAAGCAGGGCATGGATGACTCCAACGACTTAAAACAGTCCCTTAGCACACTAAATCATGCAAATAAGCTTCACAAAGCTTGGCCAAAACACAAAAGCATGATAGTCTAAATGCTATGCATGTATTGAGGCAAATCATGGCATTACAAGGTAGGTATGCTAAGCAAGCATGGTGTACCAAGACCAACACACAACAATGTTATATCATGGCATAATAAGCATAAAAAGCAGCTATGGCATGATCAACAAACACTCAAACATGATGCTCCCTCAAGAGGCCAAAAAGTGCCCTTTTCAAGGATAACAAGGAGAAGGGGTGACCCTCTCCTTCTTGGGACTTCAAGGCACCATTCTTACCACCGAAATCCTTCAAGATTTCAGTGGTGAGGAGGGCCAAACACCAAAGTCTCGAAACTCACTCAAAATGGCACAAAATGGGGCCTCTCAAGGCTAAAGAGGGGTCAAACACCTCCAAACCACAAAACACCCTAAACAAACTATTTAGAGGGCCCAAAAACAAAACTTTTTTATGTTATACACTAAGCTCAAAAACCGTTTCAAGATAGGCAAAAATAGGATGCAAAAATGGGGAAAAAGGAGTGAGTTTCTTACCCTTGAAGTCCTCTTTCATGAATGGTGGACCAGCTGATTCTTCAAGCTCAAAACCACCTAAGAACCTCAAGAACAACCCTCTGGAACCTTAGTAGCCAAGGGAAGGTGTAATGGTAGGTGTTTATGTGCTAAAGTAAGACTAAACACACACAAAGAATACAAGAGAGGGAGATATAGAAATGGAATAGAGACACTACTCAAACCCTAATACCAGAGCTCTCTCTGATTTTTCTCTAACCCTAATGCCAAGAGAGGAAGCCTCTTCTTATAGGCAACTCCCTCTTGTAAGGCTTACAAGACAAGCCATCCAAGAGGGAAATCCCTCCATACAGTGTATGGAGGGGAACAGAGTGGGTGCCAGCTATCACAGCTGGCACAAAATATCTACTAAAAGTAGATGAACAGTGATCGGCCATTCAAAATTGTCATTTTGACAAAATAAATGGCCGACCGGCAACAAAGAGTGCCGACCGGCAAAATATATTGCCGATGGCACAAAATCACTGGCCGGTGGCCTCAAGCCATGGCCGGTGATGTGTGGGGATGCCTCAAAAGGCATTCCCTGCCCCTTCAAGGCAAAACACAAGTGTTTGGTGCAAAACCAGACACTAAACAGTCGAGTTCGGAGATCCTGAGGCAAGGCGCGTAGCCGAGACCTCCGGGAACTCCAAACGAACACAAACATGGATGATCACCCGGTGTTCAAACGGTGACGTCCAAGTCTTGAGGACGGTCAAAAATGGGGTGTCTACAACCTGTTTGATTGGTAGTTGTTGCTTTAGGAGCTACATCCATGGGCACGCACATATAATGTTTCCACATCTACCATGCTCGATAGTGAGTTAGGTTGCAGACCACCTTCCCCAACAACTAACCCATGAAATATAGAACATCAAAAAAATTCAAAAAACAATTCACCTAAAAAGTTTATCTCGTAACAGTTTATCAAAAAAAATTCAAAAAACATTTCACCTAAAAAGTAATCACTTCCAAAACCTAAGTTTACTAGGCAGTCCCAATCCATCGGGAGAGAGACTCTCTTCACCTACAACAAAATTCAAAAAATAGTTCAATGTTATAGAGCTGTAGAGAAAAGAATAGTATCAACTACAGCTGTAAGTAATCATAGTTATATAGAAATCATGGGTGGAATGGCGGGCATATAATTACCTTCATTATATACAAATGTAGGAGACAGTGTATGTTGTGAAAGGCTAGTTTGTGCAGGGATTTCAAAAGTGGAAGTGGTAGAAGGATTGGACCCTTAATTATATACAAATGTAGGAGGCATTGGATGTTGTGCGCGGCTAGTTTGTGCTAGGATTTCAAAAGTGGAAGTCGTAGAAGGATTGGGCCTATCAACTACAGTAGATAAAAGAATAGTACTTAATAAAAATCAACTACAGCTATAAGTACTCAATATACTTTTCAAAAAGCACATAAACGGTGTATATACCTTGATAGTTGATTAGCAAAATGTGTCTTCTTTCCCACTCTCGACTGAACAGATGATAATCACCAAATTTTGACCAATCTTGATTCACCTTTGGCCCACCCGAGTATGGTTTTTATTTCCACTAGAGGGTCCTTCAAAGTACACTCAAAATTCTCCTCCAACCCAAACTGCCGTGGGCTTAAATTAGGGCCATGGTAGATAGCCTTCTCAAAACAAATAAGAATTGTTTGGGACATGCCTAAGATGGCCTGTCCCCTTAAGGGAAGTAGAAGAAAAGTCCACATGCAGCCTTTTATAAGGCTTCCATAGGAAACAAACTAGTGAATTATAGACCCAAAAAAAAAAAAAATACCAATTGATTAAATAACTTGTGTTGAAAAACTTACCTCATCACCTTGCAAGTTTTCAAAGAATTGAACAAAATTATTCATGTAATGGTGGTTCTAGTTGTCCCTTGTGAATGGACGAAGGATACTTGACCATTGCACAATCAAATAAAACTCTGTGATGGCATCCCTAATCTCAGGGATGCAAAATTGCTCAGCTAGAGTAGGGATGCGCTCAAGAGCAAAAATCTTGGCAAAAATAAAAAAAATACACATCAGCCAAATATATAAAACTAAAAGAGAAACAAACAAACTAAAACATGAAATTATTGCTCACCATTAATGCATAAAAGTAGCCAAAAATCTCCTTTTTGGGATGGACATTATTCTTGAACTCTGTCATTGAACAGTGCGTGTGTAATAACAACGCAACCCCCCACACATAACTTTCTATTTCATTAATGTTTTTCAACAAAAGAAGAAACAATTCTGAAACATGAGCTCCAGATGGATCTGGAGCTATAAAACACCCAATGACATATAGCACATATGCCTTAACATACTGGTCAAATTTCGGACGGTTCTCCTCGACATGATATGGGACAATCATAAAAACTTCCCTCAGCCATCCTAAAGTGACATTTGAGGTAGTCACTTCCTTATCCTTCTTCATTACTCTCAATATGTTATTGAAACCCAAATATATATGACATATTTGGGTTGGGTCAAAACCATCCCGTCTGGTGACGAGCTTACCATCTACGGGAAACTCCATCATATATAATATATCCTCTAATACAAAAACAAGGATATGAGGATCAACAACCCCAAATTTATAGCATCCTTCATTTACATCATATTTATTAGGTTAAATTTATCTTTGATGTAAATAAATATGATGTAAATCAAGGATAAATTTAATCTAATAAATATAATGTAAATGAAGGATGCTTTAAATTTGGGGTTGTTGATCCTCATATCGTTGTTTTTGTATTAGAGGATATATTATATATAACGGAGTTTCCCGTAGATGGTAAGCCCGTCACCGCACGGGATGATTTTGACCCAGCCCAAATATGTTATATATATTTGGGTTTCAATAACGTATTGAGAGTAATGAAGAAGGGTAAGGAAGTGACTATTAGTGTGTTAGGTGAGTGTATAGTGTGGTAGGTAGATGTGAGTGTGTTAGGTGAGTATTAGTGTGGTAGGTGAGTATATAGTGTGGTAGGTGAGTGTGTTAGTATATTCTCTTCCTCTCCTATATATAGGAGAGTTATTGTATACATTCTAGATCGATCAATAATATCAATACATTAATTTTCTACATGGTATCAGAGCTATAAGATTTAGGCCTGTATTTCTTTCTCACCGGCGGGCAGCCGGCCGGTAACTTTGCCTTCGCCGCCCGCTGGAATTTTCTACACATATCTTCACTCCGCTGCCACAAATTATTCTTCTTAATCTTGATCTTGATCTCGTTGTTGCTGCTGCAGTTGAGCAGACCTTGACAAAGTTGCATGTCTCGTCTGTAGTGTTCCCTTCAGGCACATCCACCACAAATGACTCAATCACTAGTGTCCCTGGTCTCCCATCAATCATCTCTGGATGGACAGTGATGATTGAAGAGTAGTTCTTCAGCCTGTGATCACCAAAATTTGGATACCCCCAAAATCCCCATCAAAGCTTACTTTCTTTGCACCAGATTCATGATTTTGGCAGTATTGATTTGAAGAGCATGCATGCCGAGAATTCAAGCAACGTTGTTCCTCCCACCTCTCGCTCATCCAATTATATTGCTCTCAGATTCTGCAATTTCCCTTCAAAAACTACTGGCATTAGAATTGAAGATAATGTGAGCTGCTGCCATTATATGGTTGTATTTCTATATGGGAAGTTCTGGTCATGTTGTGAAGTTGTTGCAACCGGTCTCCTACGAAGTCGGTGTGTGTTCTTCGCGGTAGTCGCGGGTGTGTTTTTTCTGGTGACTTTTCTTGGCGTTGCTCGAAGTTGCTGGTAGTTTTCAGCTTCTTCTCCGACGCTACATGATGATGAGCTAGATTTTCTGGGTGTGCAATCTGCGTTGAGGCTCCAGCTATTTTTCAGGAGATTTTTATTCGGTCTTCCAGCGCTGGTGTTCTGGTTCCAGATTGTTAGCATCGCTACTACATCAATGACGGTTGTGGTGTAGTTTTGATCCGGTGAGGAGGTTCAGTGGTTTATGGTTTTTATGTTTGTCAGCTTGCTGCAAGTCCGGTCGTTGATCTGGAGCAAAATGATGTTGGTGATCCACGCACATGTTGCGTGTTACAAAGGTGCTATAGCCAAGCTAGCACGTCTGCAGGTATAGCTGGTTGCATTAGGAAAGCTCCTCTGCGTGTGTGGTACGCTTGTCTGCACGTGAGTGTTTTTTCCGCCTAATTAGGTTTGGGTTATGGACAAAAGCTTGGAAACAGTGGGCTGGTTTTCTAAATTGGTGGACTGGTTTTCAGTTTTGTCTCTTATCTCACGTGGGTTTGTCATTTGAGGAGTGAGCTGCTGATTACAAATTGCTTTTGCAAGTGGTAGGGCCCACCAGCGCTATTCACTTTAAATTTTGTGGAATGGTGATATTTTCTGGGTAATGATCAATGTGAATTGGAGTGGGCCGTCCGTGGACCAAAACCGTGGGCCCCAAAACCATGTCAACCACTCTCCACCTTGCGTTTTGATTTCTCAATATATTTTCTTTCACATTATTTCTTTCTTTATTTTTCTTTCACATTATTTTTTAATCTTTTTCAAATCAAATTCATACCATTTCGATTTGCACACCAACTTTATTTTATTCATGCCAGGGATCAAACTCGATCACCATTTTACATAAAAAAAAAAAAAAAAAAAACAACCAAACAATCTCCAACCTACAACCACCACATCAACCAGCCTTACTTTTTCACCTCTTCAGCTGTTCTCTTCTTTTTGCCTTTGTCTTGGGCGTCCCTTGCCGGTGCTGCCTCCGTGTTTCCCACGCCGCCGAGCACGTTCACTTCCCGTTGCTCCTCAACCGTCACATATGGCGGACCTCCAAATCTGAGCATCACGGTGGCCTTCCGCTTCAGTTCCTTATTTTCTGCCTTTAGCACACATATCTCTGCTCGGGCATCCGTATACATGCTCTGGAGCAGAGCTAGTTGGGCTTTTACCTGCTGCACCTCATTTGTTCTACTCTGAAGCCGGTGCGACAGGTTGTTGACCGCCGTCATTGTCTCAACACATGACTTCAGAGTGTAATGATTGGCCTCAATATCAGATTGAGCAGCCATTATCTGCTCAACTGACAACATTGGAAAGTTCAACGGCGAAAAACCAGGGGCACTTGGTTGAGGTTCAAGGGCCATATTCTGGGTTGTGGCCTCGTTGAGGTCGGGAAAGAGAGTGAGACCATGGGACGAAGAGGCTATGTTCTGGGTAGCTGAACAGGAAGAAAAGGCCATCTTATGGGTTGCTGCGTGTTTCAGCTGTTACAGAGTGTTTCAGGGTTTGCAGCTCTTAGAGACAAGCTCTCAGAGAACGAAGCGGTTTCAGCTGGTTTGTTATGCTTACAAGCCTCAGCCTTTGCTTCGGTTTATATCAACAAAGACGAAGAGGCCGACACGACACTCTGTTGGTCACGTGCATCACCGCGTGTCCGGCGCGCCTTTTGATGGCTCGCCGCTCGAAGAATTCTGTCGGGCACGCCTTTTGATGGCATGCTTTTTTGATAGATTGGGCACACCTTTTGAGGGTGCGATTTTTTAGGGGTCCGACAAGACTCGGTAAACTGTCCCGACATTGATTCCGGTTCGCTTCTATATGGGTCCGACAAGACTCTGTAAATTGTCCCGACATTGATTCCGGTTAGCTTCTATATGGGTCCGACAAGACTCTGTAAACTGTCCCGACTTTGATTCCGGTTAGCTTCTATATGGGTCCAACAAGACTCTGTAAACTGTCCCGATATTAATTCCGGTTAGTTTCTACAAGGGTCCAGCAAGACTCCGTAAACTGTATTCTACAAACGGTCCAACATGACCCCGTAAACTGTTTTCTACATCGGTCCGATATGACCCCATAAACTATCTTCTACAACGGTCCGACATGACCCCATAAACTGTCTTCTACATCGGTCTTCCATAACCATACGGTCTTCTACAATGGTCTGACACGACTATACAGTGTCTCCTATCCACTTTTATTTTTATTTGTCAGATTATTTTCCTGTTTTGTTACTTTCTCTCCAAACTCAAGTTGGTTAGTCCCTATCCGCCTTGAGTTTGAGGGGGACTATTAGTGTGTTAGGTGAGTGTATAGTGTGGTAGGTAGATGTGAGTGTGTTAGGTGAGTATTAGTGTGGTAGGTGAGTATATAGTGTGGTAGGTGAGTGTGTTAGTAAATTCTCTTCCTCTCCTATATATAGGAGAGTTATTGTATACATTCTAGATCGATCAATAATATCAATACATTAATTTTCTACAGTGACTACCTCAAATGTCACTTTAAGATGGCTCAGGGAAGTTTTTATGACTATGCCATATCATGTCAAGGAGAACAGTCCTAAATTTGACCGGTATGTTAAGGCATATGTTCTATATGTCATTGGGTGTTGTATAGCTCCAGATCCATCTGGAGCTCATGTTTCAGTATTGTTTCTTCTTCTATTGAAAAACATTAATGAAATAGAAAGTTATGCGTGGGGGGTTGCATTGTTATCACACACGCAGTGTTCAATTACAAAGTTCAAGAATAATGTCCATCCTAAAAAGGAGATTTCTAGCTACTTTTATGCATTAATGGTGAGCAACAATTTCATGTTTTAATTTGTTTGTTTCTCTTTTAGTTTTATATATTTGGCTGATGTATATTTTTTATTTTTGCAAAAAATTTTGCTCTTGAGTGCATCCTTACTCTAGCTAAGCAATTTCGCATCCCTAAGATTAGGGATACCATCACAGAGTTTCATTTGATTGTGCAATGGTCAAATATCCTTCGTCCAATCACAAGGGACAACTGGAACCACCATCACATGAATAATTTTGTTCAATTCTTTGAAAACTTGCAAGGCGATAAGGTTAGTTTTTCAACACAAGTTATTTAATCAATTGGTATTTTTTTGGGGGGGGGTCTATAATTCACTAGTTTGTTTCTTTTTATTTTATTACAGATAATATGGAAGCCTTATAAAAGGCTGCATGTGGACTTTCTTTCATTTCCCTTGAGGGGACAGACCATCTTAAGCATGTTCCAAACAATTCTTAATTGTTTTGAGAAGGTTGTCTACCATCGCCCTGATTTAAGCCCACGACAGTTTGGGTTGGAGGAGAATTTTAAGTGTACTTTGAAGGATCCTCTATTGGAAATGAAAACCATAACTCAGGGTGGGCCAAAGGTGAACCGAGATTGGTCAAAATTTGGTGATTATCACCTATTCAATCGAGTGGGAAAGAAGACACATTTTACTAGTCTACTATCAAGGTATATACACCCTTTATGTGTTTTTTTAAAAGTATATTAAGTACTTATAGCTGTAATTGATTTTTATTAAATACTATTCTTTTATCTACTGTAGTTGATGGACCCAATTTTTCTACCACTTCCATTTCTGAAAATCCTAGCACAAACCAGCCACGTACAGCATCCACTGCCTCCTACATTTATATATAATGAAGGGTCCAATCCTTCTACCACTTCCACTTTTAAAATCCCTGCACAAACCAACCTTTCACAACACACACTGTCTCGTACATTTGTATATAATGAAGGTAATTATATGCCCGCTATTCCACCCATGATTTCTATATAACTATGATTACTTATAGCTATAGTTGATACTATCGTTTTCTCGATAGCTCTATAAGATTGAACTGTTTTTTCAATTTTGTTGTAGATAAAGAGTCTCTCCCCAATGGATTGGGATTGCCCAGTAAACTTAGGTTTTGGAAGTGAGTACTTTTAGGTGAACTGTTTTGAGGTAAACTTTTTAGGTGAACTATTTTTTGAATTTTTTTGATGTTCTATATTTCATAGGTAAGTTTGTTGGGGAAGGTGGTCTGCAACCTAACTCACTATCAAGCATGGTAGATGCGGAAACACATATGCGCGTGTCCATGGATGTAGCTCCTAAGGCAACAACTACCAATCAAATAGGTTTCATAGTTTTAATTTTGTTTGATTGATATATTTATAATGTTTTTAATTTTGATGTTCCATATTTCATAGGTGCCATTGTTGGGGACGCTTTGCAGCATAACTCACCGCCGAGCCTAGATGATTTAATTCCTGGGTCCACGACTCCCAATTCAACAAGTTTAATAGTTTGCTGCATTGTCAAGATAAAGTTTTCCTCTTCTTTTTTGTTTGTCCTACTTTGTTGTTTGAATTACTTTGATGTTATATATTTCATAGCTGCCATTTTTGGGGAAGCTCTGCAGCATAACTCACCACCAAGCCTCGATGATTTAGCACCTAAGGCATGACTCCAGTTCAACAAGTTTAATAGGTTGCTGCACTGCCAAGATAAATTCTTCCTCTTCTTTTTTGTTTGTCCTACTTTGTTGTTTGATTGATATAGTTTCTATAGTTTTAGTTTTGTTTGATTTATATATTTATAATGTTTTTAATTTTGATGTTCTATATTTCATAAATACCATTGTTAGGGATGCTCTGCAGCACAACTCACCACCGAGCTTGGATGATTTAGCTCCTAGGTCCATGAATCCCAATCCAACAGGTTTAATAGTTTGCTGCACTCTCAAGATAAAGTTTTCCTCTTCTTTTTTGTTTGTCCTACTTTGTTTTAGTGTTTATGAGTTGTGAATTGTTTATTTTGATTATGTAAACGTCCAAATTATTAGTCTATGTTAATTATCTATTTTTTACTGAAAGGTGTGTCTCGCTTCAATGAAGCGTGCGCCTTGCCTTGGGCCTAAGCCCTAAGAGACCTTCGGCACCTTGGTGTGCATTGAGCCTTTAAAAACAATGGCTTGATTGATATAGTTTCTATAATTTTAATTTTGTTTGATTGATATATTTTTTCCCGTTGTCCTCAGCTAAGAACCTCAGACAGACTGCCACTTCTGTCTCGAGGAATCCAAATTTTTTGGTTAATAGGTCTGGGAAAAAGAAGGGTGCCCGAAATACAATTGAGAGTATTTGTTTCTTCCACCAACCACAATCTACAAAATCAAGAAAGAAAAAAAATTCTTAACATACCTCCAATTGAAATTCCCTAGAAGGAAATAGGTACATTAATATAGAGCAAGCTTACCGACAATCCCAAATACTAATTGAATGGTAAATGATCACATGTGACTATTTTTTATTTCTTTTCTTCTCTTGCAAAGATGGTTAGGTGGTGCAATGTTTAATACTAAAATATTGGCAAACTAGTCTGTATTTATGTGATCATTCTTGACAAAGAAAAATTTGACATGTGATATTTCTTGGCAAAAAAAAGAACAACGGGACAAGTTTATTATTTCTTGAAATCCAAAAGACATAGTATTATCTAAAATTAACAGTATATAGTAGGTTAGAACCAATTAGTCTCAATCCATTCTATCATAGAAAGAGAACTATACTAAGAATCTCGCCTTACCAAAATTGTCACTTACTTCCCTACGGACCTCTTAATAACTCCACTAAGTTTATAAGTAACACAGATTAATTAGTTACTGGGCTTTCCTACGACCTTCACATATGAGCATAGAGGCACGTGTGTGCAACCTTCCATTGTACTAGAATTACAAAATCAAATTGATTTCACTTCAAGTAGTTTTTCAAATGCCATTATATGCTGCAAAAGTAACAAGTAGTGCTGGTGGAGCGGAGGTAAATAGAAGTTTCTAGTGTTAGGAATGCCTAGGGGAGCATGAATATATTTTAAATATTGTATTAAGGCTTTGTTTGGGACGTTTGGTTTTGGCTAAAATAGTCAATGAAGACAAAACAAAAAATAAATAAATAAAATTAAGATAGCCAATAAAATAAAATACCACATCTTACACATCAATCAATCACTTTTTCTCTTACAACCATGTATTTATATAAATAAAAAAAAATCACAAATTAAAAAAAAATTTATCTCATAAAATAACCAAAAAGTCACTAAAATAGCCCAAGTTCCCAAACGAGCACTAAATATATACTAACACTTTTTCTTTTTTTTTGGCTTATTTGTAATATATAAATAAACTAGTGTAAACCCGTGCACGGTGTAAATAAAATAAGTGAATAAAAAGAAAAAAAAAAAAGGGAGGAAAATAAAAAAATAACAATAAAAATGATAGAATTTGGAAAAATGAATTTAATTAGACACCAAGAAACAAAAAATTAGCAATACTAATTAACGACTATAAAAAAAAAATCTTTTTATGTTTTTTTTTAGCAACATTAAAAAAAATTAACAACTATATATGACAGTCAAATATTTTTTCCAAATCACTTGGTAGCAAATCTATATACAAACAATTAGACAAAAGAACATAGGTATAAAAACTAATTCCATTTAATTTTAATCCAATAACAATAAAAAATGATAGAATTCCATTTTGAACTAAGCCAAAATTGCAGAAAGAATATACCATAAACTAATGATTAGCCAAAGGAAACTCAAAATTACACAATAATCAATGATTAGCCAAAGGAAGCTCAACAAAAAAAAATTTGAGGCTGATAAATATTTATGACAATCAGCCAAATTTCACTTTCTGTACTATTTCCCCCACTTTCTCATCAATCAAACATGACAGAATTTTTTTTGGTAAAAACTATTGATTTATGGGCTGATAAATATTTATACCGATTCAAAAAAGTCTTAACTCAAAATTGAAGCAAACAACAAATAAATATTACATCGCATTGTTTAATTTCATTTTGTTCCGTCAATTTTATCTCTAATGACGTGGTGCATTTCATGTGAAACATGTCCATACTCTCACACTGTTTAATTTCACTTTTAGACTTTATTTATTTTTAAATTTTGGCAAAAATAAAACTCAAACAAATATTTTCAAAATTTTAAAAAATTATTTCCGACTCGAAAAATAGTAAATCTTAGAAAGTGTTTTTTGTCCCATTAATTTCGTCTAATGATGTGACCCATCCCATATGAAATAGGTCCATACTCTTACAGTGTTTAATTTGACAAAAATAAAGCTCAAACAGATAATCTGGACTATTTTTAGAAAATCTTAGAAAGTTTTTTGTAAAAAAAATCTTAGAAAGTTTTAAGAAAATCTTTAAAAAAAAATTAAAATTAAAATTAAAATTAAAATTAAACAAAGTGATGATGATAATGTGGACTAATTGGAAAAAACAAATCAAGCTCAATGATTTAACACAAATCAAACTCTAGCATAGAAACAAAACAAATCTGAAATCTATGTAAACAAATCCGACACTCTGTTTTTCTTTTTGTGAGTGAAGCAAAAAGAAAAGAAAAAAAAAAAAAAAAAAACACCAAAAAGAATGCTCTGAAGCTTTCATTTAGTCGAAATGACTCAGTATGGTCCAGCTTTCATTTGCATGTTTGAGTGAAACAAAAAGAAAAAAAAAATGCTCTGAAGCTTTCATTTGGTTCAGTTTCTGTTCTCAGAGAACAGGAAATAAACCCAAATTCAGCCTGAAGACCTCAATAAACCCAATAAAAAATCCCAGATCATATCACATTTTACCCAGATAGAAAACCCCAATAAACCCAATAGAAAACCCCCCAAAAGATCAAACCGAAAACCAACCTAAAAAGATCAAACCTTGCAGGAAACCAACCTTACAACCGAGCAGCCAGAGTGTTCAGAGTGATGACTGAGTAGTCGAAATGAGGTCTGATGAAGCCAGGGAGAGAAATGGGTAGAAAGAGAAATGAGAGGCAAAAGCTGAGTGAGGGAAAAAAATGTTTAAACAGAGAGAGAGAGAGAGAGGGAAGCTGGGGAGGCAGATGACCACCACGGAGAGAGAGAGAAGGTGGGGAGGCAGACGTGGGTAGATGAACAGAGAGAGAGAGAGAGAGAAATGAGAGGCAAAAGCTGAGTGAGGGAAAAAAATGTTTAAACAGAGAGAGAGAGAGAGGGAAGCTGGGGAGGCAGATGACCACCACGGAGAGAGAGAGAAGGTGGGGAGGCAGACGTGGGTAGATGAACAGAGAGAGAGAGAGGGGTAGGGAGGCAAATCCTTGGGCCTCGTTTGGTACGTGTTTAATTTAATTTAAAAGTCAAAAATTTATTTAAAAAATTAAATAATTTATAATTTACATCAAAAGTTAAAATTTCGTTTTTCCTTTTTTTTTTACATATTTTTTTTTGTAAAAAATTAAAAAGTTATTCTAAATACATTAGTTTTTTTATTTTATATTTTAGTTAAAAAATTAAAAAAATATTAAAATAACATATTCTCAAACGAAGCCTTTGTAATGCTTAGGGAGAGAGTGTTTGGGCGGAACCATCCATATCTCAACCATTGCTATATACTTAGGCCCGTTTGTTTTGGGGTGTAAATGATGTGAGGGTATTAGAATGGAGGTGGAGTTATTTAGGCCAAGTTTGGGAACACCCCAAAAAGTCAAAAAGTCAAAAAATTACTCAAAAAGTTAAAAAGTTATCACTATTCATCAAAAGTCAACAATTACGGCTGCACAACTCCCAATTCTAATTTTCCCCTACAAACCAATTTTTACAATTTTTTATTACACATTTTTCCATAAAAAGTCAAAAAGTTAACCAAAACATTCATATTTTCAACCTCAACTTTTTAGTCTAAAAAGACAAAAAGTACACTTATTTAGGACACCCCAAACAACCCCTAGTATTGTGTTTGTTTGTAGAGTTGGGGAAATGATTAGGATGGAGGGGATTATGATAGAGGTTGGAAGAGGGATTGGGATGGAGGAGGTGAATGTGGTAGTAGAAAAATAGCGAGTGAATTAGAAATTTTTTTATTTTTTACATATTGGGATTTTTTTTTCAAACATTAATGTTTAATTTTTTATTTGTTTTATTATTTTATATAAAAATAATTTAACAATTTCTATACTAACAACTATCATCAAAACAAACACAATTTTACTTAATGCTCTCACTATCAATCCCTTCCATTCTATCTTTGAAAACAAATGGGGCCTTACAATTCATCTCAATCATTTAAATTAAATGTATCTATGATACATTTTATATAATTTTAAAAAAATTTGTGCCATATTATATAGATATAAATATTAGAGATTGATGTCAAATACAACTTATCTGTGTTAAAGTATAATAAATATTGTGTAATTAGAAAGAAGTATAATAAATTTGAATTGTATTCTTTAGTCCCTTTGAGATTGAGATTTGTATTTTGAGAAGTTGTATCTCAATTGGGAACGAACTTTCTTTCTTGCCAAGAGCTAATTTCTTACAAAGTTTCTTATTAGGAGCGCAAAAAAATAAAAAATAAATACAGCATCTTACAACATGCTAATATCAAACACAATATATACCTGAGGGGTCACCGTGATCTCTTCTAGACAATCCTCATAACCAAGAGGGCTTCGTTTCCTGTCTGAATTTGATGCAGAAGGTTTTGAGATAGAGAGTTTTGAAGATGTTTCAAGTAATTGATAAATCATTAAAAAAATCTGACCAAGACATAAGTTATTACAAAAATATATATTAAAAATAAAATGTTTAAAATACTTGGAGCTAGGGATGGTTATAGGATATATTTGGGACGGATTTGTCATTCTCTGCCCTCGCCGACAAGCTCCACCCCCATCCTCGTCTCAGCCCCGTTATGGTTGGAATTTTTCATTCTCATCCCCGCCATCGCGGATACCCGATACCTGCAAATACCCGACCACATTTCAAATAGTTAAAAAAATTAATAATCATTTAAATCATTAGCACACTAAATATAATTTTTCTTATTTCTATATATATAAACAGTAAGACTTTTAATATTATTATTTATTTATATTTTAAATAAAATCACAGAATTTTAATATTCTTTTCTTATATCTAATTATATTATATATATATTATTTATTTATATCGAATCGAGTTTAGATCGGAAGAGGCGATACCCGTCCCTACCCCACCTCTGTTGCTGATGACCAAAACATGATCCACCCCTGCCCCACATAAATTCGGGGTGTGTAAAATCCGTCCCATTTGAACAGTTATGGATGGACCCTTGTGGATCGGATTAAAATAGTCATTCTTAAAACACCCTAATAGCCAAAATGCCACTAAAAAAAAAAGAAAGAAAGAAGAAGAAGTTAATTATTCTTCATAATTTTTTACATATCTTTTGATAAAAATTTGAAAAGTCAACTAAAAATAGCTATTTCTCAAAACAACCATTTGAAAATATTGTTGGTTAGAACATCTCCAAATTTTCATTAATTTTTTCATCTAATTTAATTCAAATTTGAGTAAAAAATTAATTTGACTTGAACTATTTTGTCTTTTTAAAAAAAAAATTCATCAAAATATTTTTTCTAAATTTCTTCTCTTCTTCCAATTTTATATTTTCATCAAAATTTATTCGATTAAAACAAATCATCTCCACATATTTAAAAATTTTCATCAAATTCTGAAATATTCGAAGTCTCTAACTTAATTTGATGAACATCAATAAATGAATTAAAAATGATTTTTAAGTACCTTTTTATCAAATTTAATATAAAAAAATTTATTAAAAATTTTCTTTCAAGTACTTGAGATATTTTTATATTCTAATAGGTCTTATTATTTTGGACATTTGATTCACTAAATATTAATTCTCATATTTACAGTAATTTGTGGACAATTTTACCCTTATAAATATTTTTTGAATCCATAACAACATGGTGTGGATGCACTATTTTGGACTATTTTGAATGTTCTGTGATATGAACATTCACATTAAATATATTTAACAGTGTGAATAGTCATATCATGAAATATTCACACTATCAATGAAAATATTAATTTCTGTTTTACTCTTTAATTATTAAGAATATTTTGGTAACTATATCGCTTCAAAAAACTTATTGAAATTGTTGGCTGTATAATTTGTAAAAATCAATCACAATTCAACACGTGGCATGAAGAAGGCAATTTGGGGAGTTAATACAAGTTGCCAACCATAGTCAGACATGTGTCAGCCCGTATTGATAATAATGGGTCTGCATAGCACTGGAACAATCGAGGGATATATAAGGTGATGTGGCCACTCACGAAGTTCAAATTCAAAATTAAGAGGGAAGCCTAACTACAAATGTGGTGTAGTGGGACAAACTGTGAGAAAGCATGTTCAGCAATCATGGGACGACATTTCGACAGTTAGAAGCCTACTTCGACGGTTATCATTGAAAAGTATAAATAGTAGAGAAGACCCCAGAATGAGAGATCTAGACTCAGATAAAAAAACCAGTTTTATTTACTTTGTTTTCCCTTCCAGTTTTTACAGTTCTTTACATTTCTATACTTCAAATTCCTGTACTGCACTTCATTCATAGGAGTAGTTTCAAATAGCTTGTTGCTATAAATCTCTACGAGGCTGAGTCAGATCATTGTAAGTTTTTCATTTTACTTAATGAAATTCTGAAATTATTCTTCACTTAATTGTTATTTACTAAATTCTCCTAAACAAACCACTAGTAAAAGTCCTCTTCATTGAGGCTGATAGAACTAAAACACAATCGTCTGATAATTGGTTGGCAATTAATCTTCTGTAAGGACTAATTAATCCTTGCTGGAACGTTTAAAATTACAATATTAACCTTCGAAAGCCAAAAAAGCCAACATATATTTTTGGCACACCTAGTGGGACTAATTGAAATGGCTAGACGTAGAAGACAAGGAGAAAATGAATGTCTGAAAGAAGGTGTGGAATCAGAGGCAGGGGTACCTAATCCAGAGGATAATATGATAACACATCAGATGGAAGCACCTATCTCATCAAAACCTATGGTCGAACATACCAGTAATTTAGAATACGCACCACATGTTCAAAATATTGGACAAGGCCATGGAATTGGACCATCCACTATTCCATCTACTCAACCAATAAATCCATAGGGAGGCCTGGTAGATGCCATGGGACAGCAATTAATGAACACAATAGAAAGATGGGCAATATCCTTTATGGATCGGATGAATTCCCATCAACCAACTAACACAAGTCATGTGGAGGAAAATTCAAATGTTCCTCAGCAAAGATTGGCTAGAGATAAATAGCCTATACAAAGTAATGAACATACTAATGGTCAGGCTAGTAATCAAAATTATGAAAGACTATCACCTATACCTTAGTCTTGGTGTGAGCCTCTTTCGAGGCCTATGGTAAATCAAAATACCTCATTACCTAATAGCGAAGCCATAAAAATTGGTGGATCTGGGCCAACACAAGAAAATGGCATGAGAATGTTTCCAAATCCCATGTTCGAAGCCATACCTGGCACAAGAGGGTTCACTAATCCCTTATTCAAATTCACACCGGGGGGATTGGAAGGGTTTCCTGAGGCTGGGAGAGAAACAACACCTATTCCTCCTATTACAGCACCTTTCGCAAGACAGGCTCAGAGAGGTCAACCATACTCTCAACAGCAGCCAGTACCACAGGGATAGCCAGTCCCAAATATATCCCTATGGACCAACAGGACCTTAGGCACAAAGTTTTCCACCAAATCCTATGTTTGTTCCTCCAGTGGTAGTCCAACAAGCACAAAATATGGTTCATAGGGACCAAATTGTTGATATTGTCAGAGAAATGTGTGGACCTATGGCTCGGGGGGTTCAAACTCCTGTGTATAGGAAGCCATATCCAGAATGGGTGGATAGGGTCCATAAATACCCAAGAGGGTTTAGAATATTAGACTTTGCTATTTTTTATGGGAATGGATACCAGTCAATAGTAGAATACATTGCTAAGTTCGCAGCCCAATGTCGTGAATTTATCAATAATGATTACATAAAGTTAAGACTTTTTTCAAATTCTCTAACTAGGGCAGCTTTTGTATGGTGTATTAACCTTACACCTGGCTCTCTATCCAAACTTGGCAGCAAATGGAGGATGCATTTCATGCCTAATTCTTCCAAATGGAGCTAGCAGTTTCCATGGCAGACTTGGCAAGGTTGAGTCAAAGGCTTGATGAGAAGGCTATTCAATTTATTGTCAGATTCAAAAGAGCACGAAACAAATGTAGGGTTATTCTACCAGAGCCTGAATTTGTGAGATTGACTCAAAATGGTTTAGAGTTTAGGCTTCGAAAGAAGTTCGACTCAACTAAGTTTCGAGACTTAGTGGAATTAACCTATAAGGTGTCTAGATATGAATCATTACTTGAGGAAGAACAAGAACAAAGTAATGCATCATATAAGACTTATTATAGAGATCCTAATTACAAGATTGATGCTGCAGAGATCATAGGGAAAGAGCCTATGACCTGTGAGGCGTTAATTCATAAGGATACTACAATAGACCAGCAGTTTAAAAAGACAGGCCTTCATAGGAAATACTCTTTTGATTTAACAAAGGCAGATGATATTTTTGATCATTTGCTTGCAAAAAATTTCCTAAAGTTACCAAAGGGAGTTAAAATTCCTTCTCTAGAAGAACTTAAAAGGAAAATGTATTGTAAATGGTATAATTCTTGGTCTCACTCAACTAAAAACTGTATTGTTTTTCGGAACAGAATCCAAGAACAAATTCGAAAGGGGAGTTTAAAGTTCCCAGCCAAAGTAGAGAAAGCAATGGGAATTGACACTAACCCATTCCCAGAGATTGGGAAAGTTATAGCCAATGTTAGGGTGTCTGACTTCCAAAACCTATCCTTGAAGGAATTGGAGGATGTTGATGCGCAGATGCATGTTGCCAACCAGACTGCTTCCAAGAAAGATATCAGAATTTCACCAGCAGATGGATAGAGCTTTGTAGACCAAAAGGAGGACTCTAGTGAGGAGGCACTGGATGATGACTTTCTAAAGGTAGCTGTCATGCAAAGGATGTGTCCTAGATGCAGGTTAAATTACAAATGGTTGAAGGGTCTCCTAATTGATGAAAAACAATATTACAAAAATGTGCAGAGATTCCCTAAACCAACCAGTACTTACAACAAGAGGCCATACCCAACTGGTCCCAGACAGCAACCATTTTTTGTTGGACCACCAGCCGCTAGAGTGCACTCCAAAGGTAAGAGACCTCTACATGAGTTCAAACCACCCAACTACTACAGGATGGAGGGAAATCATCTTGAGAGAAGGCCTGAAGTAGGCTTAAGTTATGGAATCAGAGCCAGAGATTGGCCTTCTAGATCAGCCTCAAACAAGATAGGAGGTAACCACCCTGACAGAAGGCCTGAATTAGGCTCAAGACAGGGAATCAGGGCCAAGTAGTGGCCTCCACAAGCAGTTTCGAAGCTGGCTTTAACGGCAGAAAGAGGTATTTCAGCAACTGAACTAGTGAGTTCATGGGTACCTAGGGTTCCAGATTGGTTTGCCATGCAGAACAAGCCTAAGGAATGCCTACCCAGAGAAGTGTTGTTGGAGACCAGGGTAGAATGGTTAAACCCCCTTTGGTGGCCCCAAATAATTGGGTGTTACTAAAGCACCCCAAAACAAAGGAACCAAATATGGTTCCAGTAATTTCTAGGTCTCAAAGAAGGAAGATCCAGCGAAGGTACACTCAGTACCAAAAAGATCTTAAGAAAAGTGGAGAGAGTTCTTCATTGGCCCGTCAAAAGGCCAAACAGAGGAAAGAGAAAGTCCAAAATTGGATCATAGTCCAAAATTGACTCCTTAGAACAAAAGAAGTTTCAGTAAAGAGCAATTGGCTAAATTTCACTCTGAACTGAAATCTAAGGAAAGATCCAGCTTAGCAGGTCTTGAAAAGGCCTTGATGGAAAGCGACAGTGAGACAGAAGGAGAAGTTGGCCTAGGCTAGAGGAAAGAAATGGTTGAGGAGGAGATGTTTGAAGCCTTCATGGCTGAACAAACATTTTTGGTCGAGAAACCAGCAGGAACAGACCATTCGAAAGAAGTCATTAGTACTGAAGTGCTAGAATGCAGAAGTGCTAGAATGCAGCATGGAAGATGCTTCTAAAATAACTGAACAAGTTAGCCTGGAAAAGAAGCAAGTGCAGCCAGTAGTTCAGTTTGGCGCATTTCCTCCAATGTCAGTGAATATGGTGCATATACTACCACATGAGTTCCAAGCTGAAGATGGAAACCAAGAAGGTTAGGATATTGACCCTATTCCAGTTTCTAGTCAAGATTCACAGGTTAGCTTGGTTCAAGATGAATTTGAAGTGGGCACACCAATGGAAACTGAGGACGAGAGTGAAGAAGTGAGTATTAATCTCTCATATCCTTTTAAGTATCCTACAATATCCATGACACAGCATGTCAAGCCCTTGTATATCAAGGCTTTTTTCTATGGGATACAAATGAATAGGGTATTAATGGATAATGAGGCAGCAGTGAACCTGCTTTCGAAATCCTCTTTGAAGAAACTAGGAAAAAGGAACACCAGATTAATCCCAACCAGCACAACCATTGCTGGTTTTGCTGGGGATAAGCAGATAGCTCAGGATATTTTGCCCATCAACTTGAGTGTGGGAACCAGAGATTGCATAATGGCATTCTTTGTTATTGATAGTAATGCTAAGTATAATGCTTTACTTGGCAAGGATTGAATTCACACCAACAAATGTGTGCCTTTCTCTCTACATCCGAAGATAATGATGGCCTTATGTAATGGAGAGACAAAGGAGATCAATGTAGACCCTCAACCCTTTGTCGCTTGTGCTAACTTTGCAGAAGCCAAGTTGTATACTGAAGGAGTGACAACACTCAGTATATTGGGAAAACCTGATGGTTCAGCCAAAGTGACGACTGATGAAGAAGTAGCACACCTGAAGCACTTAGTACAGGAGAGTGCTGAAGAAGAACTCGTCATTAAAGATGATAATGATGCCTGGTTGTAGGCAAGAAGATGAAACCCAAGAAGCCATACCCTTGGTTTTAGTCAAGTTTTCAGCATTGGACTTAAAATCAATAGTCCAAAAAGTTCAGGAACAAGAGAAGGAAGCCATGGTAGTTGGCTGTAAGCAGGAACAACAACAGGTCAGGCCTTTGACCTTTGATAAATACTGTGCATTGGACATTAAAACAAAAGTTTAGGAAATACAGGAAGAAGAAGCCTTATGGACAGACTTTGTCTATGAGAAACAACGGAAAGATGTTGAATCAGAGGAAGTGGGAGCAGAACTAAGCAAAGAAATTGCTTCGAGGGCAGAAGAAATCAAAAGGGAAGCATTAGTGAGTTCTCAAAAACAAGACCCCTTGGAAGAAGTTAATTTAGGGGAAGGCTCTACACAGCAACCCACTTACATCAGTGCTTGGTTAAGTGCTCTTAACAAGGACCAGTTATTGATGGTCTTAAAGAGATATAAAGATTGTTTTGCATGGTCTTATAATGAACTGCTAGGATTGGATAGGTCATTAGTGGAACGTAGGCTCCCTATGAAGGCTAATTTCAAGCCATACAAGCAGAAGCCAAGAAGGATGAGTCCTGAAGTGATTCAAAAGGTCAAGGAGGAATTCTTAGGCTCCTTAAGGCAGACTTTATTAGAACAGCCAGATATGTTGAATGGCTATCCAATATTGTGCCTGTGGTTAAAAAGAATGGTAAAATGAGGGTATGCATCAATTTTAGAAACATGAATTTAGCAACTCCAAAAGACGAGTACCCCATGCCCATAGTAGACTTCTTGGTGGATAGTTCAGCAGGGCACAAGATTTTTATCTATGATGGATGGGCATTTTGGTTACAACCAGATTTGCATTGCAGAGGAGGACGTCTATAAGACAGCATTCGGATGTCCTGGGAACATTGGCACATTCGAATGGGTTAAAATGCCATTTGGCCTAAAGAATGCTGGGGCTACATATTAAAGGGCAATGAACACTATTTTTCATGATCTCATTGGAGGGTATTTAGAATGTTACATTGATGACATTGTAGTAAAATCCCAATCCATGGAGGAACATTTGGTTCACTTGGAAGCAGCTTTCGAAAGAATGAGAAAGTTCAAGTTAAAGCTTAATCCTCTCAAATGTGCTTTTGGTGTTTCAGCTGGAAACTTCTTGGGCTATGTAGTACACAAGAAGAGAATACAGATTGATTAGAATAAAGCCAAAGCCATCATTGAGGCCAAGCCTCCATCAAGTAAGAAAGAAGTACAAAAATTCCTTGGACAGGTTAATTTTCTTCAAAGATTTATTTCTAACACTGCAAGGAAAACTAAAGTATTTTTTTCCTTATTAAGGTTGAAAGGTGAAGAGGAGTTTGTGTGGACAACAGAGCATCAAACTACTTTCGAAGGAATTAAAGCCTACTTGGCCAAGCCTCTAGTGCTGATGGCACCAAAGAGTGACAAACCGTTGAAGTTATACATTGTTGCAGCAGAAGATTCATTGGGAGCCTTCCTAGCCCAGGACAATGAAAAAGGCAAGGAGCAAGCAGTTTATTACCTTAGTTGGTTTTTAAATTCTTGTGAATGTAAATACTCAGCTGTAGAAAAGTTGTGCCTTGCATTGTACTTTGCAACAATGAAATTAAGATATTATCTTTTGCCTAATTTTGTTTTGGTAATTGTAACCACAGACTTGGTTAAGTATATGTTATCTAGACCAATATTGAGAGGAAGGATTAGCAAATGGATATTGGCCTTGTCAGAGTTTTATCTAGAATATGTTTCCCAAAAGGCAGTAAAAAGACAAGTTTTGGCTAACTTTTTGGCAGATCATCCTTGTCAAACGAAAAGCCAAGAGATAATGGATCTTGGTATGATCAATGTTGAGCCATGACAGATGTGGTTCGACGGGTCAAAGGCCAATGGTCTGATTGGAATTGGTGTTGTAATTAAGTCACTATAGGGGATAGAAACCACACATGGTTTCAGAGTTGATGAAATCACTTTGTTCTAATAATCAAGCTGAATATGAAGCTTTGATAACGGGATTGGAAATGCTTATTAGATTACAAGCTCATGCAGTTGATATATTTGGGGATTCTCAATTGGTGGTCAATCAAGTGAAAAGAATTTTCAAATATCAAAGTGCAAACATGTTGTCATACTATGTTGTTGCATCACATTTGTTTTCTCAGTTTCAGATAGCAAATTTGACTTATATCCCAAGATTCATGAATAAAAAAGCCAATGATGTAGCTCAGAAAGCTTCGAATTTCAAGAGAAATGATGATACTCAAATGAATATAAGTCAAGCAACATATCAAAAATTAATACCACCTTTAACTACAAGGAATGTGGTGTTAGAAGTCAATCATAATGACTTACAAGATCAAGATTAAAGGCATCTAATAATGTAGTACCTAATTAGCCCATCTTCGAAAGCCAGTAGAAAAACCAAATTACAATCTATGCAATACATAGTGTATAGTAATGCTTTTTACAAAATGGGAGCGGATAGATTGTTATTAGAATGTCTAGGGCCGAAGGAAGTATTAACAGCCATGACTGAAGTTCACGAAGGCATTTATGGTGCCCATCAGCCTGGTGTGAAGATGAGATGGTTGCTTCGAAGGCATTCTTATTATTGGCCAACCATCCTTAAAGATTGCATAGAGTATGCTAGAAGTTGTTACGCATGCCAAAAGCATGGCATGATAAGACATGTACCAATAACTGATTTATATGCAGTTGTGAAGCCCTGGCCATTTAGAGGTTGGGCTATGGATATGATAGGGAAAATACATCCACCTTCTTCAAAGCACCATTGTTTCATCTTAGTGGCCACAGACTACTTCACTAAGTGGGTCAAAGCTAAACCATATAAGGCTGTAAACCAAACTGAAGTTATTGGGTTTACTAAAGATTTGATTTACAGGTTTGGCATCCCACAGACCATAACAGTAGATAATGGGACTGTATTTGATGGAAAGATGGTAAAGTCTTTCGTGGCAGAGTTTGGAATTAGTCTTGTTAATTCCACCTCTTATTATGCACAAGCAAATGGTCAGGCAGAATCATCCAATAAGTCTTTGAAAAAAAGAATACAGAGAGTTGTGAAAGACAATCCTAGGGATTTGTATAACTTGTTGTTGGATGTATTATAGGCTTATAGGACTTCTCCAAGATCAAGTACAGGAGTTACTCCTTATGCCTTAGTATATGAGCATGATGCAGTGTTACTTGTAGAAATTAACATTAAGTCCTTGAGGGTGAGATGCCAGGATTAGTTAGTTCCTGAGCAGTACCATTAGAGCATGTTCTTGGAATTAGAAAATGTGGATGAAGCTAGAATTTTGGCATTGAATAGCATTCTTTTTCAAAAGAAGAAAGTAGCCAAAAATTATAATAAGAAAGTTAAGCTTATTAGCTTTGATGAAGGTGATTTGGTATGGAAGACAATACTCCCAATAGGAATTAAAAGTCATAAGTTTGGCAAATGGTCACCTAATTGGGAAGGACCACATCAAGTTCATAGAGTCTTGCCTTGGGAAACATACCATTTGAGAAATCTGAATGTACACCCTAAGAAAATTAATGGTAGGTACTTAAAACCTTATTATCCAACTGTATGGGAAACATAAGGAGTATAGAAAATGCTAAACAAGAGAAGCATGAAAACACTCAAATAGTAAATAAAGATTTCATTTCATAATGAGTTAAGTATATGCAGCCACAGATTGGCTCAAAAGTCAGTACAATGTTTTAGTTGTTCCCTTACAATTGATTCTCTACTCTTAAGGGATGGGAACAACTAAATGGCTGTAGTTATCTTCTACCTTCAATCAGCCAGCCTTTGGTTGGTGATTTGTAGCTTTGTAGCAGTTCGATCTAAAGCTAGGTTAACTGCTGATAACTCTTCCTCTAATTGAATTTCTTCTCCAAAAGTTGGGTTCGAAATTGAGAGACAGAGGAATGTTTTTCTTTCAATTTAGACACCTCGGCATGTATATGGGAAACAAATTATTGGTCTCTCAACAATTTCTCTTCTGCAGCTTTGGCAATATGGCAGATATTGACATAAAAATCTATAGCAACTGCTGCCTGAGACAAGTGACTTGAAATAGCCATGTTAGATTGCTCAATGACCTTGCAGCACTGAAGGAAACCATTCTTGATAATAGGTCTTTGCAAGGCTTCAAATGGGATCCTCGAGAATAATGTCAACAACTCCAAACAGATACCCAAGTCCAGTGAAGGTAAGGAAGCCCTATTGATGGTTGAAGAACTCTTAAAAATTTCCAAGGGTGAGTCAGCCAGAACCAATGGCTCAGTTTCATTACTGGCTACTGGAATGGTAGAAAGCATGTCAAAAAGGCTAGCCAATCTAGCCTAAAAAATGTCCATCTCTTCCATTGACATTAGTGGTGCAGAAAGGGCTGTAGTGGAAGGAAGAGATGGCTGCATAGGGATAGGAGAGAAGGATGAAGTGTCCCTAGCAATTTCCATAGTCCTGGCCACCAGTAGGTCAAGAGAAGAAGGGCTGGAGTTGGATAGTGATGGTGGACAAAGAATTGGTGGGCTACCAGTATCTTCTCTGAGAGAATCAGCTATCACTGGAGATGAAGGAATAACTGGGATCTTATCAGGAAGGGAAGGAGCAGCAAGGATTGTAGGGAGAATAAATTGGGCTGAGTTAAAGGCTAGAAGAGGAAGATATGGAGTTAAGCCAAATGATAAAGATATAGGAATGCTTTGCCTCAAAAAAGGTGCGAAAAGTGTAGAACCAGGAAGTAGGAGTATTGCCTGAATGGGCTCTACATTTAGAGGCACTTTAGTGTCAGTCTTCTTTTTCTTTTTTGAGGGTGCTTCTAATAGTCTTTCAACTTCAGATAAAACTGAAGAAGTCCTTATCGAAGAAAAAGGTAGAGTAGTTGTTGTTGCAAAATAAGAAATATGAAGCAATGTTAAGTTTTATTACTGAAAACTTGTGAAAGGAAATTACTAGAGACATGAAAGGAAATTACCAATTTTAGAAGTGGTAACAATGGTTAGAGAACTACGAAGGGTATAATGTTCAGCAGTTTGTTGCCTCCTTGTAGTTTCTCTTTGGAGTGCATCAACAACAACAGCTTCATCCCTAGTATTTGCTGTTGTCTTCTCTTTTCAGCCCTCTGGAATACAATGATCTCTTTGGAGTGTTCCACTTCCACTGCTTTAGCAGATGCTTCATGAAAGGAATCCCCAGTGAAATCAGAGGGAGAGACCGTCGTTTTCTTCTTTCTTTTTAATGGTGTCTCCTGCTCTTTCTCTGCTTCCTTTTCTTTTACGTGAGCCTCAGGTACCTCCTCTTCAGAATCAAGCAAGAGTTTTATTTTCCTTTGTTGTTGCTGTTTGCTCTTGAGGAGATTTAAAGCTTGAACTGTTTGAGGAGAGTCTCCCTATGGGACACCTACACCAAAGAAGGAACTATAAGTAAAAAGCAAAAGCATTATAAAGGAAAAAAAAAAGAAAGGGAGCAACAGTGCGTACCTTTCTTCGAAACAACTCTAGTGATTCTAGGAAGAGGTGAGGCAGTAGGAGCAGACTTTGCGGTAGCAGGAGTAAGAGCTGAGGTAGCATGAGCAGTGGAGAAAATAATAACTCCAGTCCTCTTGGACTTGGCTTGAGGCACATCTAGTACCACTAATAGATCTTAAGGAGAGATGGCCAAGTGCACCTCCATATTGACTGTCCACCAATTCTGGTACCTTTTCAGTGTATTGCTTTGGGGAGTGAAGGGTAGGTATTCAAAATCAATTAAATCTTGGATAAACTTGGAGGTTGCCTCTTCTAATATGGATGTTGGAGTTTTCAGTTCTCTGCTTGCGAGGTTTGAGTTGGACTGACTACAGAGAGAGATAGGTATCCCCTGAGAGAGTCCAAATTACCTAGCAAATTGGGCAGGGCAATAGGGCTCAGAGATACACTTATAAGCTCTAGGGTTCGTAGTGCCAATGAATAGCTCCCTCGGGATCAAAATAGAAGCCCACATATCTTTGTGCTAAGGCCAAGAGCAAGACCTATCACTCAAAAAGGTCCTCAACCAGGCTGGGCCAATATTGGCTTTGAAGGGACAAAAGAAGATATGAGAAGAAGGAGAAGCTGGGAGTTGGTGAAAAAAAGAAGTAGAAGGCAAAGTTAGAAGGATAAAGAGAGACATTGGCTAACTTCATGCCATAAGTGGTAGGGTTTGGCATTAAAAACTTTAGACATTTAGAGCGCAAATCAGTGGAGTATGCAAAAAGCCAGAGTTGGAGTATCCAAAATGGGCCTCCTTGATTTGCATCCATGGATTTTTCACAAAAGAGGGAACAAGCTCTATAGACATGGCCCAAAACATATGGAGCTAAGGCCACCTTTTTATGCAAAACAAAGGCTTTGGCAAGAGAGGCAAACTCAGGCATAATCCTCTGAGAAGAAGTATAGAAGAGGAGTTTGCAAAGCCAATATAATAAAAAAGAAAAGAATTCCCTATCAGTCACAGGGCCTTCCTCTTTATTCTCAGCCTTGACAAAGTCACTATAGGATGAGTTCAGAGGAAGAAGAGAAAAAGGGATGTTGAGGTTAGGGTAGTCTGGACCAAAGGGAGTACCAATAGGAGATAACCCTAACAAATGGCAGATGTCAAGGATAGTAGGGGCCATCATACCACATCTAAATTGGAAGAAATTGACAGCAGAATTTCAAAAACAAAGAGCAGCAGTATTAAAAATGGGTCCTCCGAAATAGTGAACCTGGATAGTTAAAGGGCGTCGAAGAGGTAAAGTTCCTGGAGATCCAGTGTCCTAGCGGGGACGACCCAATCATACAATTTCTCCCATTCTGGTCTTACTGTAGGCCAGCAGCGATGGGGTCGGTTCACTCTCAAGCTTCCCCAATCGAGACTGCCTTCATAAAGAAGGCAGTGGTCCTCCAAACGCCGGTACAGAGCTGGAAGCTGAGTAGGGGCCTCTTTAAAAATAGGCCCAAGCACATATTCTTGTTGCTCATGGCAACGAGGAATGAAAATGCGCCCATCGATAGCACTTTTCTCTCCAGCTTTGTATTTCTTACACTCTTCAACAATGATCCTCTTTAAAGTTAGGATGGACTCATGCGCTCCACGATTGGTATCTTCAAGGAGGAAGAAGCCATGGATAGAAGTTTTCAGAGGACGGAGGGTAAAGAAGAGGAGAGATCAATAGAACTGAAGGGTTTATGTGTTGGGCGAGCAAGTAAATTAAAAGCACGAAAGGAAAGGGTTTTTATACCTTTCTGTCCGAAAGATGCCCAAATGGGTAAAAGTCATAAGAAATATTGAAGGTACAGATATGAAAAGTTTCTCTTAAAAGTGATCGTTTGGGAGGGAAACGTATCTCAAACATTCATATTGGCTTCGAAATCAAATATTTGGTTTCGAAGCCAAGGTTTGGCCTCCAAAACCAAATGACAAACTTCCAGCTAGGGCTTCAAAAGCAAGAAGTTCACTTCGAAGCACGTTTCATACCTAAGAGTACAAGAATGCTCAGGTGTTTGTTTGCTTCAAGGGGATTAAAAACTTGCTTTTAGGTTCCTTATTGAAAGTAAAATCCTTTGAAGTAAAATTTGAAATACTCTGCAGCTAGAATTTGTTTGTTTTAGACTTCGAAGTTGCAAAAAACCAATATTTGGTTAAGCAGTGAAAGAACCCAAAGGGACTCACTCTTTAAGAATAAAACAGTGCAATCCCTAAGGAAAGTTTCTATACTTCGAAACACGTAGACTGTTTTTTCGAAGCAAAGATAGTTAATTCAAAACTATTGATTATGTTAACCATATGATTGGAATGAGGAGGCCTAAGGCAAAGATTGTCAATTATACTCCATATGTTGGAGAAATTCAAATTAGGTTTCCAGTATTCCATTGGGAATGTTCAAATTAGATTTCGAAGGACAAAATTGGTAAATTCGAAGCTCTGATTTTGTTTGCTTTGGGCAAATAGAATGGTTACAAGTATGCAATTGCAATATAAAACCAAACCATGCCGAATAAAGAAAGAAAAACCTAGCTTTATTGATATGAAGATAATTACATTAGAAAGCCTTCTTGGCTACAAATTCAATTTCATAAAAATAAGGAATAGAAAGAATAACAAGGTCATGAAATTTGCTCCGACAGTGGTCAATGAATTTATGTTCCTTTTTTATTCTGTCCTCTATCCTATCCAAGCTGGGTTGCTGTAGCTGATATGTTCTTAGTTGATGGAAAAGTTGTTCAGCTTTCATTTCGAACTCTATTTCCTTCAATCCTTGGTCCATCTCATCCATATCTAGATTATTCCAGTATACAGAATCTTTATTCTTGAAGTCATTATATTCGTTGATAAGATTCTCTACTTCATACTGAGTTTGAATTCAATGGGCCAAGATTTTGTCCAAAGATTGAGTAGTAGCCAAAGAAGTTTGGTACCAATGGAGAAGAAGTGGGAGTTGATCCAAGAACATTTGAAGTTCTGCTTGAGCAATGAGAGTGAGGACGTAAGCCCGATTCATAATGTCACAAGCCCATTGAAAGTTCTTAAGAGGAATATCACCTCCAAGAACATTGAAGGGCAAGTGAGAAAAGGCTGCAAGCAAAAGTTGAGCTTGGTACGCTCAAATATAGTGGGAAGATCTGAAGGTTGGTAGGAAGGAAGAAATTGATTCTCAAACAGAGTAAGTTTCAGTTCTTCTATCTAGTGAGGGTTTTGAGGAAGAGGAGGCGCAGGAGGGTCCATCCCAAAGGAAGAATGGAACTGGGGGTTATTCACACATTCAAACCAGTCAAAAGAGCAAAATTTTGCCTTCTTGGCTAAGAATGACGGGTTGTATCCTTGTGCTTCCTCTAAACGAGGAGTTGATCGCACTATCTTCGTAGGCATGGAAGATGTGTACCACGCTACAAGTAAGTTGTCCTCCAAACTGCGTCAGGGATCGATTAATACATAGGGATAAACCACCGAGTTCTGAGCAAAAAAAGGGATAGACAGAGGATCAGCGAATTTGACGAATCGATGGTGAATTCGCTCTCTTACCTTAGATTCATCAGGTTCGGGCCAGCTTCCCCAGCCAGTAGACCTGGAGGAAGAAGGAGCAGTTGTGTCCCATACAGAGGTTGGTGGGGTAGAGGAAAAAACAGCTGTGTCCCATGCAGAAAATGATGGGCAGACAAAGAGTTTCCAAGATCCATTTTTGCAAATACTTGATCTAAGGGTTCGTAATTAGCAAACGTCGGGTCTAGAGGTTGGTACGTTGCAAAACCTTCCATAACTTGCGTAAATGGAGGCGGATGGGTATAAACAATAAATGCATTGAGATTCTTTCGAGGCCTATAATCATCTTCCATAGACTCCTCGTATGCTCGATCAATGTAAGAAAAGGTTTGCTTGGCCATAAGGATTGTATCAGTCTTTTCGAATGCTCAGATAGTGGGAAATGTTCAAGGCATAGAAGAGGAATTAATACAGTACAAACATTGCAATGATGGATGTCGGTTGCAGTTCTAAGAAGATGCAAAGCCCATGCACGTCCTAGGACGTGGGTAAAGTGCCTTGATCCACTAATATCACCAAGTATTGGGTATATTAGTGCGAGGGGTAAGGTTCTGAAAAGCGGTTGTGGTTGCCGTAACGATGGCGGGGTGTAAAGGCCGTAGTGTAACAATTGCGGTAACCAGAACTGTGAATTTTTTTATTTTTTGCACAATTTGAAAAAAACTTACCTATATGTATATTTTTTTTCCATGATCATATTTATTGGGTTTAAAATAAATATTGATCAATTTTTATAAATTTTTAGATATGATCCAATATATTTCATATTTTTAAATCACTATAAATTGAGTTTTTTACATTTTATTTTAATAATTAATGACTTTATATTATACAAAAAATAATCAATCACTAACTATTATATATAAGATAAACAATGACAAAAATAAAAGAATAAATAAGAGCCTAAATATATATATATATATATACATATTTTAACCAAGCCAAATAGATAATGACCACACTTATTATTATTATTATTTTCAAATAATATATAGATAGACACACACAAACAAAATGGTTAAGTGATAGCAGCTGAATAGAATAGCATAGGTCTTATAGCTTCAACAAATCAATAACATGTTCTTCATCTTCCCTCATCTCTGTCTCTCTCTCTATCTCTTGCTCCTCTATCTTCTCTCTTTATCTTCTCTCTTCTCTCTATCCATTTTCCTCCATTTTTAGACTTTTTTTTTGTGTTTTTTCGAAAGAAGCAGTTCGGAACCGTTACGTAACGGTGCGTAACAGGCCATTATGGCTGTTACAGCACCGTTACGACCGCTACGGCAGCCGCTGTGGCCGACACACTTGTGAATCTTAATCACACTGCAAAAGCGACCATAACGGGTGGCGGTAACCACCACAACCGTTACATAATGGCATTACGTAACGGTTGCGGCCGCTTTTTAAAACCTTGGGGAGGGGTAATGTTGGTTGTATAATTTGTAAAAGCCAATCACAATTCAACACGTGGCATGAAAAGGGCAATTTGGGGAGTTAATACAAGTTGCCAACCATAGTCAGACACGTGTCAGCCCGTATTGATAATAATGGGTCTGCGTAACACTAAAACGATCAAGGGATATCAAATTCAAAATCAGGAGGAAAGCCTAACTGCAAATGTGGCGTAGTAGGACTGATTGTGAGAAAGCATGTTCAGCAATCATGGGAGGACATTTCGACAGTTAGAAGCCCACTTCGACAGTTATCATTGAGAAGTATAAATAATAGAGAAGGCCCCAGAATGAGGGATCTAGACTTAGATCAAAAAATCAGTTTTATTTACTTTATTTTCCCTTCCAGTTTTTACAATTCTTTACATTTCTGTACTTCAAATTCCTGTACTGCACTTTATTCATAGGAGTAGTTTCAAATAGCTTGTTGCTGTAAACCTCTACGAGACTGGGTCAGATCATTGTAAATTTTTCATTTTACTTAATGAAATTCTGAAATAATTCTTTACTTAATTGTTATTTACTAAATTCTCCTAAACAAGCCACCAATAAAAGTCCTCTTCATTGAGACTGATAGAACTAAAACACAATCGTCTGATAATTGGTTGGCAATTAATCTTCTATAATGACTGATTGATCCTTGTTAGCACGCTTAAAATTACAATATTAACTTCGAAAGCCAAAAAATCCAACAAAAATATAAAAAAATTTATTTGAATTAAATATAATATAAATAAATGTCCCTAAAAAAATAAGGCTTAAGAACAGCCCCACAATTTTTACCCATTTGACCTCCATGACTGAAAGGTGTCTACCGTTGAAATATCATAGTAGTATACTTCAACTTCTTAGGGTGTTTTGAAAAGATGGTTAAAAATTAATTTTTTAATTTTTTTGAAAAATGTATAAAAAATGTGAAAAATAATGTGACACAAAATGGGTTAAAAATTGACTTTTGACTTTTAACCATCTTGTCAAATTGGGCCATAATTTGATGTGGCCTCGTTTGGAAATTTGATTAGTATTTTAGTTGTTTTTTTATTTTTTAGTTATTTTAATTTATTTTGACAATATAGTTAAAATTCAATTTTTAAATTTTTTTGACTTTTTTTTTATTCACATCACTTTTTTATTTTTTTACACTTCTTTTATAAAAAAAAAAACATTTTTTAACTTACTTCACATGATTTATTTAGATCACATAACCTCTCTACTTTTTACAAGTCTTTTCGTAATAAATTTAAAAATAAAGCTTATAAGCTACTTTCCAAAACAAGCCAAAGTTAGGCTCTGTTTGGTAGAGCTTTGAAACGTTAGTTCCGAGCTTTGTTTTGGACACCGTGTTTGTTTATGGTTTTCAAAAATTAATTCCACACTTACTTTTGAAAACTCTGTTTAACGCGGAAAAATTTGATCTAATCGGTCGTTCGGCTGGTTGACCGGAACAGTGCATTTTTTTTTACAATTGACACATGTTAATTTTTATATATTTAATTAAAAATATTTCTGAATTTTTAAATTTTTTTATGAGTTTTGAATAGAATTTTGAGTTGTGTGTTTGGTTATGAGTTGTAAGTTTTTGTATCAAATATTATATGTCACATCAAAAATTCACACTCAATTCAAAACTCTTTTCAAAACTTATTCACTAAACAAATTTTCCACACTCAAATCATAATTCCAAAATTCACAAACTCAAAATACAACTTTATTCTCAAATCATATTTAGAAAACTCTACCAAACGTAACCTTAGATTTTTTTATTTTTTATTTGTAATTAAATAGATATTTGTGAGATAAAAAAATGATTGATTGATATTAAGAATGTGACACTTTATCTTATTAGTTATTTTAATCTATTTTATCTTTATTGATTATCTTAGCCAAAAAACAGGATGCCAAACAAGGCCTGCCAATATTTCTCCGGTAAACTACTGATATCATAATAATTGGACTTAATTTCTATCAAGTCCTATTAAAAATAAGTCATAATAAAATCACCGCTAAAAACAATTTTTTATAGCGATTTTTTTTCATATGTCGCTAAAAATTGACAATTAGTAAATTTTTTTATCACGATTTTTATAAATTGTTGATAAAACTTATAATTAGTGATGTTTTTCTGTGACGAATTTTTCAAACTGTCGCTGAAAGTTAAAAATTAGTGATATTTGTTTGTGACAAGTTTTTTAAACTGTCGCTAAAACTTATAATTAGTGACTTTTTTGTGATAAAAATTTTAAATTATCGCTAAAAATTAATAATTAATGATATTTTCTAATAGTGTCCGATGAAAAATGCCAATTATTATGGGATCCATTTAGTTAAACCTATACTTAAGTCCCATATTTCTCCCTTTAGTACATGTATGAACCTAACTCTAATCTAGAACCTAACGGGCGATTATTTAGTATTCTCAAAGTATGAACACGTGGTGTTCCATAAGGTTTTGATTAGTAGAGAAGGGAAGGGCCCACGATTTATGTTTAGGATAGAGGAACAACATGGGGTAAGTAATTGATGATTGACTTGAAGTATAGTCACGTAGTGTTCCGGGATTATTGAATAATTTTCCAGAATGTAACCTATATAAAAAGTAGTATGTAAGAATTGTGCAACGCTATTGCTTCTTGGTGTAACTCTGCTATTTCTTTTGTTTGTAAGAGCTCTTTCCTTGCAGATTTGGGCTGGCCACGTGGGCTTCAAATTAGCCACACACAGTAGAAGAAAACAAATTCCATCATTCCTCTTACAAATTCCTAACTCCTTCCTGCAGGCTGCTGCTAAGAGTCTAACACTCTTGCTTGCTTCCTAACTCTTTACAAGAGACAATTGTACTGCTTGATTGTCTTCTTGGTGTGCCATGTGCTCAAAGAAAGCCTGCAATTGCAGCCTGTCCAATTATTTGAATCTCTATTTTCTCAACTTTCTGTAGTATATGTTTTCTAGAGATAATGTGCCTCATGTTGCTTCTTCCATGTGGGTGAGGAGGAGTGTTTCGGTGGGTACCAAATGGACAACCAACCCAGATGATCCAAGTCTTGCTTCCCACTGATGGTCTGTCTGTGGTCTCTCTTAGAACTTTATTTGTTCGGTGCACCGCTTGTAGACAAATAATTTGAAGCTTGCACTGCTTATAAAAGAATACCCAGATGTCTGCATTTTGAGTTTGCATTTGCACCTCATTTAGGTCGCACGAATCTACTCTTTTTCACAGAAGTTACCTTAATTGAGGCCTATCTACAGAAAACCAGAGAAGAGAAATAAACGAAGGTTTATTCTCAATTATGTTCACCTGAGGTTTGGCTTTCATGGTCCCCTCTTCTGTTTTCTTTCTAGTGCTTGCTTTGTGATTTATATATTGATTATAGGTTTGTAGCCTTTGAATGCACCTACTAGGTGTTTGTGAAAATGTTTATAAGAGAACCTGCATGCTTACTTCTCTATGAAAGTGAATCAACAAAAATTCAGAATTCACAAATGAAAGATAAAAAGATTCTCAAATAAAAATAAGTAATAAAGAAACATATCCCAATGCAATACCACGATGAAAACCATCAATTCCTACTGAATTCACAAGAGCAAGATGCTTTCGACGTGAACAAACCTTACCTTTCAGTCACCAAATCAATATATATATATATATGCCCTAAGTCTTGACTCTTTGTTTAAATTTTAATTAGCAATAAGCTTTACTTCAATAAGAATTAAAGATTGATCTTGAATCCACACTTTCAATACAACAAACAAAAAATCACCAGACTATTATTTAAAAAAAGAAAAAGAAAAAAGAAACAGAGAACAAAAAAAATACCCAATAACAGTTTGAACTCAAACAAATCAAACAGTGTTAAAAAAATTGATATTTCCAAAAATACCTTCAACTAAGTTCAGGAAACACCAACACATGCAAATACACATACAGACAACAAGAAATGCTTACATAGTCCACTAAGAAATGGGTTTTTGTGAATGTGTGTGTATGAGAGAGAAAGAGAGAGAATCTATATGAGTACTTAGATGAAGTAACTACATTGTTATAGCACAGGAGGAGAAATTTTTCCTGTTGAATTATTTCCTTGCCAAATAGTTAGACAGATTCCTTAGCTTCATTATTGGTGCTTTAGGAAAGAAAATTTCCTTTTGGAAGATTCAACAACCAAATGAAAAAGAAAAAGTATAAAATAGAAAAAAAAAAAAAAAAAGTGCCCTTGAAAAAACCCAACTAACCAAAATCTGTTACGAAAATGGAAACAAGGTGCGATGTTGAAAAGAAGAAGAGAAAGAGAAAAGAAATAAATACAGGTGCTACATTGTGGGATAAATAATTGTTTTGAGCGGGACAATCGAAGAAACATAGACTATATATAATGTAGAACATCATTAACCAATGAACATCAGTAATAGTTGTGGGTGTTGATTTCTGACCACACAACCAAAAGGGGAACTCAGCTAGAGAGCACCGGCAGAATAGATTAAACCTGAATAACCTATTACAGAAAGATAAGAATCCGGCGGTGGTTCGTCCACCCGAGGGCACTCTGACGCTCAAGTCAGTAATCAAATATCTCTCAAAGATAACTAATTGTGTTCAAATCACAAGAAAAAACTTATTGCTCTCAATATATCACACATACCTGAGATCCACGGGGGTGCCCTGCTTTTATAGCCAGCACTGACCTGATCCCTATAGAAGCCTCACTTCAATGGACTCAAGCTCCATGTCCATCCTGGATTCTCAGCTAGATAGAAATAAACTCCTTGAGAGCTCTATCTTTATCCAGACTGAGATCCTCCCCTATTTTAGTACTCATGTCCCTTATCTGTTTATTCCAGATTCTGATATCTCTACAGATAACCTCGGCCTAGCCAAGATCACCTCAGCATTAGGACCATTCCACATGGCACCTCGACTAACACGTCGGCATCACCTTGGCCACGTGCTGTTACTCACAAAATATGTTACACAACTGTCCCCTAGGTTCTATTACCTCGGCAACCTGAGGTGATGAAACCTACATCGTTTCTTTCTATAGAACATCGGCTAAAATTCATTCTTTCCTTCAAACGAGATCATGACCCATCGGTTTCAAGTACTCAAGACTCAACTGTCCATCTCTATCAATGACCAGGAACCAAGAACCAAGTTCCTTGAGTTCCTTAACTGAGATTGTTCCTCTAGCTGAGGTTTTCACTTCATTAAATCAAGAACTCCAAGAGTTTTATCTGTGCATGAGCTGTCACGCATGGTTTTCTCAACCGTTTCCTCCACGCGTCCGTTCCTCATTGGTTCGTACCTGACACGCGCTATCAGGTCGCATCGCTTCTGGGCACGTTGCCTGACAAGCATGTCGTCTAAGGCGTTTAATTACATTTTGCCGCCTTTTCGCTTTTTTTGACAAAACTCCTTTCTTTTTTTTCATCTTTTCACATCTCATTCTGTTGTTTTCACTCTGCTCAAGTTTTCTCTCTCTAAAACAAAACTCCCAATCCACCATTGTCGTTTCTTCGAGCTTCATGCAACTGCTTCATCCACCGCCTCCGGTCGAAGCATCCATCGTTCTACTCCACTCATAGTCACTATCCAACTCCGGTGGACCTCAAACCGGTGTCCTCGTTCTCAGCCACAACCAGTAAATTTCTAATTTCTTGTTTTCATTTTTAATTTTGTACTGTTCTTTTAATGCGTTGAACTTGCCATGTGCCTTTTATGCTGCATTCGTTGTCCTTGAGACCTTGTATTCATAGTTGTACTCCGTTTCTACCTTCATGTTTTGGTCATCATTTATTGTTCTTGAATCTGTTTTATGCATCATATTGCTTATGGTTCTTGAACACACTCTTGCACACATTCACGCATTTGTACTGTAGAGTTATAACTTTCCTTATTCTTGAATCTTGGTTACTGTCTAAATCATACCTTTTTTTTCTGTTTTTCTTCTTGTATTTCCAGATTGTTGCCTTCAATTCCGTTTCTGGAGTTCTAGGTTTGGGATTTGCCGTAAAACCCATATACCTAAGCAAAACTGAAACAAATTTCCCTTAAGATCTTCAAAATCCTCGCCCCAGTACTTGTTTAGGGTTTAGCCGAGGTCTTTAAACATATATCAACCACTATTTTCTAACATTTTGCACCAATCTTCATTAAGCCGACATCATGGATATGTTCAGGTGGAGAATAGACAGCCCGACCAAACTAGAGTACTTCCGGCAAGAGTTTTCCATCTTGGCCGATGTCCATCTAAGGTTGGCTAGAAAGGACGACTCAATTATGCCTGGTCAGGATTACATATCATTCCCAGTCATCTCTATTGTTGAAGGAGGAGTTAGGTTTCCCCTAGATATCCTCTTTAGGGAAGTCCTCCACTATTATAAACTCAATCCCATGCAACTGGTTGTTAACCCTTTTTGGATCATCAATGGCATTGCAGAACTAGCACGTTGGCAGAATGCCAAAATCACCCTCTTTGATATCCAGTATTGCTATACAATGTGTAGCTTAAAAACCCCCAAAGGCTACATTTACTACCTCAAGCCGAGATCTACTAAATACAAGCTGATAACCGATATCCCAGATTCTAATAAAGGCGCGGCAGACGATTACCTAATTGTCTCGGGTAATTGGGAGTTCGCGCCAGATGATGAACTCCACCTCTTTCCCCTACACCTCGAAGTTTTTAGGGATGACAAGGGTAAGGACCTAGTCCCCTCCCAAATTCCCTTCCTCTGTTGCTTTACTTTACTATTTTTCTACTTCTAATGTTCTCTTTGTGTCTTTGCAGCCCTTCCTCAGCCCGAAAAGGATTTTCATCAATTCTACGTGCCAAGCAAGGATCTGGTGTGTTTTCTTGGCTTACCCATTGAAGTGCGCAAGGCTCCAGTCCTCCCCAACTTCATCCCTATGTACAGGAGCCCTCTGCTCGACGTCCCTAGAAAGAGCAAATCTCCTTCATCCATCACCACTCCTTCAGCTGCTTCATCTCCAAGGCCAGATCAGGCCTCTGATCCTAAGGACCAACCATTAACTTCTGCCCCCCAGCTAATTCCTCCATCCCAGTGCCAATACCAACGTCGAGCTCCAATTTTTGCTTCTGCTGGCAAAACTCGCATTCGCCGATGCCGAGAATCTGAGGCATCGGCACAATACACTGCTAACCCTCCCATAGTCCTTCCAGCAATCCGTTTTGGCACCATGGTCACTATTGCCGCTACCGCCAAAGAAATGAGTCGCGCCAAAATCATTTCGGATGACCTTCTTGCCGACATTTCCGGCGTGGTGTTGGTCCATTCCTCCACCCCTTCTCAATCTCAGCCAAAACCCAAGATCAAAAGAGTTAAAAGAGCTAAGGCCCAACCCAACACCACCGAGATAGAATCAGAGGACACATTGCCAATTTCTAAATTGGCCAAGATAGAGAAGTCTGCCGAGAAGAGGCCTGCCGAGGCCGAGGCGTCTGATCAACTACAATCCAAAAAGCCAAGGTCTGGGGGTTTTTTGAACCCTCTATTTTTCGTGCGGTAGAGCCCTAGACCCCGTCCATTAAGGTCGGAGACTGTAGACACCCCATTTTTGACCGCCCTTATGACTTAGATGTCACCGCTTGCACACCCAATGATGAGTGTATGCTTGTTAAGTGCTCGGAGTCCTCAGCGGAATGTCACAGCTTTGAGCCTTCGAACCCTGCACACCTATTGCCTTATTTTTAGACCAAACCCAAAGAGTTCTTCAAGCCTACAACTTCTTGTAACCTGTCGGCCCCTTCTATTGGCTGTTGGCCATTGCTTCAGGTTGTCAGCCATGGATGTGGCCTGCTGGCCACAAGTGTGTTTTTCAAATATTTTTCTGCCAGTTGTGTAATGCCTTGATAAATCACACCAAAATATACGATAATAACATGATCATGAAATCTCCAAAAGGGTCATCTTTCTCATTGAACTAAGGGTTGAGTGATTACAATTCTATTAATACATTCCCACAATGTCCGAAGTACAAGACTCATTTCAATAAACTAAATGACTTAACAAGGCATAAGCCCAGTGGGCCTACAACATTACAAAATACATATGAAGGTTCAGTTACAAATCCCAAAATAAATACAAAACAACCCAAAAGCTCTTGACTTCAATTAATTCCCCCAAAAGAAAATGGAGCTATTGCTTGATTCAAACCTTGAATGAGGTTGACCTTCATCAACACCTGAAAAATAAATTAGGGTTGAGCCATATGCCCTATAGGAATACATTTATCCAGGTATCTAATCCTTTGAATAAGATTATGGCATCTATGTGATAAAACATTATAATAAAATTTGCTTTCACAAGAAACCATCAACAATTCATAATGAAACACTATAATATAATGTGGCAAGTGCAACTCATATCATCATGTACAATAATTTAGTATCTACAATCATGGAAATCAAACCACACTTTCCTCTACATGAGTGTAATTGAGAAGAACCTTTTACTTTTTAAAGACAACCCCCACATTCGCCGGTTACTATACGACGGGAAGTGGGCACCCTAAGAAAATCATCCCTTTTTCCACTTTCGCCAGCTACTATACAGCAAGACTGTGTGGACACCCAAAAACATTTTCCCACATTCGTCCATCGATAAGCCTAGACAGGGCATTTGAGCACCTTTTCAAACTCTCCGCGCGGGTACCAACACAACACCACCCTTACTCGTCACCAACTCACACATGGACTCATGCATTCTCAACCATTCAATCACATTTCAATCCCACAATGAAACATCAAACATTATCATAGATAAACATCACATAAAACTTAAAGAACAATAACATTCAAGTCACCATTTCTTTAACTACGTCAATACCCACATTTCATCTCTCCATTATTCATCAATTTCCATGAATCAAAAGAAAATTTCATTATATCAAGTAATTTCTATCCAAATAGAAACTTAGGGTCTCATCAACTTTGGGGCTTTTCTCTCTTTTCTCACCAATCTAAGTTTTAACAACATTTACATTCATATTTAGAGAGGGAATTGAGAAATTTCAGACAAATCATAAAACAAGAGATTAGACATATGTAATAATGGTTTAATCCAATAAAATCCCCAAATTAGTTCACACATCACACACATTGCCATGGAATCCCTTCAACAATGAAGAAATACAAAGATAAAAGTATCCCTACCTCAAATATCAAGCCAAAATCCAAGCTCCTTCACGATTCTATTGCAAACCCATGATCCAATCGGTAGATAATGATAATCTTTAAGTGTATTTTTCCCCTAGCAAGAGATTTCAGGTGAATTTCAATAGTAGGAGAGGTATTGAATGGTAGGAATTTAGGGTTTCATAGAGGGAGAGGGAAGAGATGAAGAATCGAAAAAGTGGTGTACGAGAATGATCTAGAATTGTTATGTTTAAAAAGCTGATATCGTTATCCTCGCTCGAGCGAGACTTCCTACGCTCGAGTAACCAAACACAATGAAGAGACTTCGCTCAAGTGACAACTCCTTCGCTCGAGCGGAAAAAGAGAAGCTTCAGAAGTTTTGTAGCGCTACAGTGGAACTTCTGGAAGTTCACATTCCACGCTTGAGCGAGCACGCCTGCAATTCAGTAAGATTCTGGGAGCAACAATTCTATGCTTGACCGATGGTTCCCTCGCTCGAGCGACCTTGAAAGCAAAATGTCACAAGCTGTGCCAGCTGTTGACACAGATGCATGCACCTTCTTACACGTGTATGTATAGATATTTCTGAGGAAGTTGCATGGTTTTCTATATATAGGAGGCCTCTCCTTCCATTTTGAAAGTTAAAATTTTTAGAGAAAAAATTCTCTCTTTCTCTCTCTCGCATTTTCTTAGCTTTTTGCAAGCTTTTGCCTATACACTCTAAACCAAACCTTACCATCTTTGAGTTGAGGTACCTTTGAGCCTTGTTTAAGCTCTTGAGGATGTGTTTGCCTTGATTTGTTGCCTAGAATTGGTTCCCCTCTTCATGAGGTATAAAGCTTTGCTTCTCTTCTTGCTTTATTTACTCATTTTCCTACTATTTTCCCACTATTTTGGGCTGTATAAGCTCTGTGTTTTTAGGCTGAAACTTGTGGTTTAAGGCCAATAAGGGTTAAGGGGTGGTTCACCCTTCTTTACACCTTACTTTCAAAGCCTTTGCCCTTGTGCTTCCCACCTTTACACTATCTTCTTTTGGGCTTTAAACACTAATTTTCAGAGTTATTTCAGTGGCTAAAATCATGGTTTGAAGTCCAAAATTGAAGGGTTTGCCTCCCCTCCTTGTGTCTTGCTTACTAGCTTAGCATATTCTATGTTTTAGCTTATTGTTCTAGCTATTTTTGTCTTAATTCTAGCATATTTTAGGACTAATTTAGCACTGTTTTAGGACTAATTTTAGCTGTTTATTGCATTTGAGAGTTGTATTACATGTTTGTAGTGTAATTGTCCTCATAGGTTTGGTGGTCTAGTCCTTAGCCACCATCCTATTTGAGTTGATAGCATTTATTTTCATGCTTTCCTTACTTGTGATCATCTTTAATCACCTTTACAACCTCCCTCATTTCTTGGCTTTTGCTTTGCTTTGAGAGTTGTTTCAAACCTATTGTTCTTTTAAGCTTGGGATTAAGGTTGTCATGCTTAATGGTTTAATCCCTTTTAGGGGTTCATTATCAACGGCATGACATCTCTCTCATGCTTTAAACCAACTCTTGGTTTGACACTTCTTTCCATTAGAAGACTTAAACTCACTTTTGGACTTAATTGATTAAAGAATTGAAAGGTAACTAAAATGGAGTAATAAAATTGGTGATTAAAAAATGATGTAAGATAATAATTTGGTTTGGGTTCAATTGGACATTAATTGAACCCTTGAGTCTTGAGTCGTTTCATACTCATTAATGATGAAAACAGTTCAAGATTTCATTGTCAACTACTTCTCTTGATCATTCATGGTAGGAAGGTGGTTTTGAGAGTCTTGTTTTGTTGCATTTATTGAACTTGCACCCTTTGGTTCATAAGCCATTATGTAATGAAATTGCATCCATTGATAGTTTGTGAATCAAATTTTGCCACTCCTTTGAGCTGTTTAATGATAAAGAAGGGTAAGTTGTGCAAATAACCCTTGCAGATACTCTGCTTTTGCTCTGTTTGCTCTCTGTTGCAGCAAGAAAAACCAGGCAGCAGTGGTCGGCAAGCCACTTTTTGTGGACGGTTGGCCATCACTTCTAGCCTGCGGACCACCTGTGCAAAATCCAGCAGTGTACTTTTGAAGTAGAATAGAATTGGTCTGAAGGTGGAAAACAGTGCAAGTGTTCTACTGTGCAACAAAGGCATTTGGCAGGAAAAACAGTGGCTTTTTTGGGTGGAAAGTTCATGCATACATGAGCATTCCTCGTTTCCCAAGGCGAAGTAATTAGAATAGCTAGCTTAGCACTCTTTTCATGTTGTATTCATGTAAATAATTAGTTCGTTTTGATTTGTTGTAATAATTTGTTCGCTAGAATAGTTAATTAATCTGTTGTAATAATTAGTTAAGTAGTTTAGCTAAATTATTCATTTGGGTTTGTAATAGTTACTTAATTAGATTAGCTTTAATTAGTTAGCTACTTAGTTTATTCGGACTCTTCTTCGTGAGAGCGCAATTGTAATAACATGTATGTCTACCAACCCCCACGTCTTTCTCCCTTTAATTTACTTGCTTACAATGGTTAGTTTTAGAACATCATATTTCTTTTAGCATACTCCATCATTTGCATCCACTTGTTTGCATGCACCGAGGCTCAGTTCATCATTCTAACTTGCATTGTTAGTTTAATAATTCTTTGAATACGTGCTTAGACTGCATGCTATCAAATTGATTCATATGCCATATTACTAGCTGAGCCTAGTAATTGCATATCGCATGTGTTGCATTAGTCATGTTGCACTAGTTAGAGCATACATTTTTTTTAACTCTTTTCTTTTGGCTTGCCTTGGAGTACTAGGTGAGCATTTTATTGCTTTAGCATAATTACATAAGTGTGATTGTTGCCATGTCTAGCATGCTTGCCATGAGGCTAAGTGCTTAATTGATAAACTATTTGAATGCTTGTGGATGAAGGCTAGTTGCTTGAATTGAAATAATTTGAATAATGTTTATATGCGATCACTTTTTCAAGTGGTACATGTTCGAAACAATTTTCAAAAAAAACATGAATCAAGTGTTCCAATTCTTGCAAGTTAGTCTACACTAGTATATGTGCGCATCACATAGGTAACGTTTACGTTTTCAGTTTATAATTACAAAAATTTTATAAACTGGTTTTTGTTTATTTTTAGAAAAACATAAACTACAAACGCGTTTGGTAATTGACAAAATGTTTAAAAAATATTAAAAAATATAAAAAAGAGTGAGAAATGGCAAGTGGTGGCAAGTGGCGGCAGAAGACAGTGGTGGAAAGTGGTGACGGTGGGTGGTAGGTAGCGGGTGGTGGTGGGTGGTAGTGGTGGGTGGGTGGGTGATGGTGGCAGGTGGTGGGTGGTGGTCGTGGTGGTGGCGGGTGGTGGTGGCAGGTGGGTGGCGGACGGCGGGTGGTGGTTGGTGGTGGCAGATGGGTGGTGGTAGCGGGTAGGTGACGGGTGGTGGTGGTGGGTGGGTGGGTGACGGTGGCGGGTAGTGAGTGGTAGCGAGCGGGTGGTGGTGGTGGTGGTAGTGGTAGTGGTGGCAGCGGGTGGTGGGTGGTAGTAGCAGGTGGGTGGCGGATAGCGGGTGGTGGTAGTGGTGGTGGGTAGGTGGCGGGTGGTGATGGTGGGTGGGTAAGTGGGTGACGGTGGCGGGTGTTAGCGAGTGGGTGGTGGTGGTGGGTAGTGGGTGGTGGTGGCAGGTAGGTGGCGGATGACGGGTGGTGGTGGGTAAGTGGGTGACAGGGGCGAGTGGTGGGTGGTAGCGAGTGGGTCGTGGTGGTGGTGGTGATGGATGGTGGGTGGTGGTGGCAGGTGGGTGGCGGTGGTGGTGGTGGTGAGTGGTGGGTGGTAGGTGGTGGTGGCGGGTGGGTGGCAAGTGGGTGGTGGCTAGTGGTGGCGGGTGGTGGATGGTGGTGGCAGGTGGGTAGTGAGTGGTAGTGGCGGGTGGTGGATAGTAGTGGCGGGTGGCGGTGGATGGCAAGCGGGTGGCGGCGAGGGGTGGGTAGTGGTGGCAAGTGGGTGGCAGGTTGGTGGTAGCTGGTGGTGGCTGGTGGGTGGTGAGTGGTGGTGGCAGGTGGTGGTGGTGGCGGAAGACGGTGGTGGAAAATGGTGGCAGGTGGTAAAAAAAAAAAAACTGAAAACTCAAAACTCTAAACGGAAACACATTTTTTGAGTTTACATTTTTTGGGCAAATTTATAAACTGAGACCATTGATTTATAAATCAAAAATTTACCAAACAAGTTTTTATTTGAGTTTTTTAAATTTTTGTAAATATAAACAGAAAACTGAAAACGTAAGTGTTACCAAACCACACCATAGTAATGTGTAGCTTGACTTTTTTGCGCCCCCTTTCGGAGAGCTCAAATTAGTTCTACAGTTCAGACTCCTATCACGGTTCTGAATCTAGTTTCACAAGTGCAATATGAAACTGATAAACACCAAAGAGTCCAATCCGGCAAATCATTTTGAAAAATCGATTTTGAATCAAATAATGCCAAAACTGGACTGCTTAGATTACAGAGTCACAACCTAAATATTTTATTTTTGGAAAGTTTAGAAAACTCTGACTCGTGCCAAAGGCCACATGTCCATCATCACCAAAGTTGCCTCGGCTCGGGAACTTGGGTACGAGAGGGAAAGGTCCTGAAATGAGCACCCCCGCTCGCTCGATCAAAGATCGACCTCTACTAAACATGATATGTTGTTGTATAAATCTCATGTGTTCTTATTCCGGTTATTAGCTAACTTTACTATGTGACGCACACATACAAGTATAGACTAAATCGCAAGAATTGGAACGAATTCAACTCGTGTTTGCTTTCAAAAATGGTTTGAATTTGCCACCCTCAAGTGGGCTAAAACGCGGATTTGCCACTTCGCAAAGTGGGCTTAAAACTCACATTTGTTGAATTGTTCCAATTCAAACAATCAAGCCTTCATCCACAGGCATTCATGCAGTTAATCATTTAAGCAAATAGCCTCATGACAAGCATGTTATCATGGCAACATGGCAATCGCACTCATGCAAGTATGCTAAAGCATAAAGCTCACCGAGTACTCCAAGCCAAAACAAAAACTAGTTAGAAATATGCATGATCCTAACTATACAAAATGCCTAACGCAACACATGCAATAATGAAATTAAATAGGCTCGGCTATCTAATCATGGTATATGATACAATTTGATAACATGTTTTGAAACACGTATTCAAAGAAGTATTGAATTTGACAATACATTTTGATTGATGCGCCGAGCCTCGATGCATGCAAGACAAATGAATGATGCACGCATGCAAGCATAAGGTATGCTAATCGAAAATGTCCCTAAACTAACCATCGAAAGCGGTTAAATGAAAGGGAGAAAGACATGGGGTTGGAAGACATGCACACACGCACGCACACTTATTATAACATTACGCCCTCGCGAAGGAGGGTCCGAATGAATAAGCTAAGCTACACTAAGCTAAGCTAATTATTACAAAACGAAACTAATTAACTATTCTAGTTAACTAATCATTACAACACAATTGAATAACTAGCTATGCTAAGCTAATTAAAATATTACAAAACGAATTAAGCTAATTAATTACAACACATGTATGAATGAATTAGCTAACTTATTCTAATTTAACAAAAGTGACTCAATGGCCTCGAGGGCGAGGGACGCATGCATGCTCGAATTCTCCTCTCGAAAATGCCATTGCCTTGCCATCGGATGCCTTTGTTTTCACTTGTTTGATCTCTGGAAAATTGTGCCAACTTCCAGAATGCTTCTGCCCCAACTCAGGAGCACACTAGTGCAAAATTCATTTCTGGCCAATCGGCTGCTAATGGTGGCTGTCGACTACCATTGGTGGTCGATCGGCTGCTTAGGGTGGTCGATCGGCTAATACAAGTGGCCGGTCGGCCACTGCTTTCCTGGACTTCTCTTTTTTGCTGCAACAGAGAGCAAACAGAGGCAAAGCAGTGTATTCTCAAGGAGTGTATGTACTGCTACCCTCCTTATCATTACATAAGCTCAAAGGAGTGCAACTCTTGGTTCCTAAACCATCAACCAAGCATTTTCAATGCATGATGGCCAAAGAACTAAGCTTGTACAAGTTTAATGAGTGCTCAAACAAGACCAAAACAACCACCACCCTATCATGCATGATCAAGGGTGATGGTGACCAAGAATAATGGCACGTTTCATCACTTTGAGTATGAAACGTCCCATTTTTCTTGTATTCGGATTAACGTCCGATCCGAACACATGCAATGCAACATGAAAGATGCTTATCTTGCCTCTTTTACTTGTCATGTTTTATTTACTCATTTTAGATTACCAATCCATTCTTTAATTGATTAGTCCAAAAGGTGAGTGTCCTCTAATGGAAAGAGGGCTTAAACCACAAGTGCATTGAGTATGAAAGAGACCTCATGCCGTTAGTTAATAGAAACCCTCAAAAGAGGATTAAAACCATTAAGCACAAGTGTCTCAATTTCACACTCAAGCCAACAAGGAGTTCAAAGCCACTTTCAAAATAAATGAAAGAGTGAAGAATAGAGGGAGATTGCAGAGATTTCAGTGCTGAAATGAAGTGTAAAAAGACACTAAAACATGTAAGCAATTCATGCCAAAAAGCCTAACTCACTAAGCTAGTGAAAGGGATTGCACTACAACCATACAATGCAAGCCTCAAAGGGCCAAACCAACTCAAAACAGAGTTAAAACTACTCAAAATAGTGACTAAATCATGCTGAGATTAAGATACAAATGCTAGAAAAACATGCTCACATGTTAGCTTGCGAACAAGACTCAAGACAGAACTCTTAAAAGTAATGAAAGAGTGAAACAAATGAGCATGTGACAGAGCTATATACACTGAAATTACATGTTAAAAGACACTACAACATGCAATCATTCCAAGCAAAACATATTTAGAGGCCTAAAATGCCAAGCTAATGAAGCCATTTACACTACAACTATGCAAAACAAGGCTCACATGACCAAAGCAGCCCAAAACAGAGCTAAATCATGCCAAATCAGAGGCAAACACATGTTGGAAATAAGCTAAATTAAGCCACAAAAACATGCTACCACGTGATGCTAATTAGGCATGGAAGTGAGACACAAGGAGGGGAGGCTAACCCCTCCATTTTTGGACTTCAAAACATGCTTTCTACCACTGAAATAACTCTGAATTTCAGTGGTTTAAAAGCCCAAAAAGTTTAATTTGAAAGCCTTGAAAGATGGCACAAAAAGCTATACAAGCTAAGGAACAAAAGGGAGAGACAACCCCCTAACACAACATAGGCTCAAACCACCATTTTTAGGACTGAAAAACAGAGGTTTTTATAGTTGAAAACCAGCTCAAAAACAGTGTCAAAAGATGGCAAAACAAATATGGAAATTAAGCTAGTAAAAAGAAGTTTCTACCTCTTGAAGGGAAGACACCACTTAAGCAACAATCTGAGCTTAAACCACCTTCTAGAGCTCAAAGGAAGCTCCAAAAGAGCTTCAAGCAACCTCATTCCAAAGATGAACCACTTTCATCAAGGATGTCTAGGCAAAGGAGAGGTGTATCTCTACTTGTATGCACAAAAGGGCAAGAGAGAGAGAAATCTAGAGAGAGAAAATTGTAGAGAGAGAGGATTTTTAGAAAGAGAGGCCCCCAAAATTTGCTAACCTTGAAAACAATAGAGAATGGCCTTTATATATAGAAATACATGAGCTCAAGTCAAAAATATCAATTCAGAAATATCTGGAGCAGTGTGGGAGATAGCTGGAGGATAATATCTAGAAAATTTGAGCTTTTTTCACAAGTGGCCGACAGCCAGAAGTAGTGGCCGGTCGTCCACTTGTGGTGGTCGGTCGGCCGGCCACCAAAAATTTGCTTCCAGGCCCGACTTCAAACGGGCATATCTCCTTCACTTAGACTCGTTTTGTGACAACCCTCACCTCTGCTTAGCGTTAATTCATGATTAAGCATGATAAGTAATTGATTAAGATGAAATCCTAAATCGATTGTGTGAGTGTGTTGTTTTAATTGCATTTCTATTTATTTGATATAGAACGATTTGTTCACATTTTTAAGTTCGATTTGCGAATTGAAAGCTTTATCGGCAACCGATTCAGAAATTGACTTGTGTTATATGCTAATTAGGGCTTATATAATTTTATGGTAGGTTTAATTGGAATTTGATTTAGAGTAATTAAATTAGAATAAATAGTGCTAAATTAATTGAATGTAAGTTATCTACATGTCTGCCATTGGTGGGCCTTACAAGACCATTTGTTTTAGTCTTGATTCATATATGTTTGCACATCATCTTTAGCCTCCTCCTTGTATACACACGTGAGAGAAGGAGAGACTTGGGAGAAAATTGAATTCAACAAGATTTTTGCTTGAAAATTTTGAGGAAATTGAAGAAGCCTTGAAGAATTGTTCATTGCTCAAGAACTTTGCTTAAGTAAAGCTTAATTGAGAAGCCTAGGTAAGAGCTCAACCTTTTAATCTTGAAATTGAGCCGTCTAGGACTTGCATTTGAATTAAATGGGTAAATTAATGGGAGAATTGGGCTTGAATTCAAGGGAGCTATGTTAATTCATGCATGCATGTCCATATCATGGAATGTTGAAGTTGTTTTCGTGAAATTCTTACATGCATGGTCATATTATAGTTGTACTTTAGAAGTTCATCATGTTTTTAAGTTAAATCTTGCATTTGATCATGCTTTGGAGTTTTGGAAATTCATGAGAACTCATGCATGTCATATTCTTGTAATGTTCATAAAGTTTTAATTGAAATTTGGTACAATTGGCACACTTTTGGGCTTAAGTTTTATGAAATGATCTTTAAAACATGTTGTGTTATGAGTTCTAAATGTTTTCCAGAAATTTGGCCCAAAAGGATGAGTTTTGGCATGTTTGATTCATGGTTTGAAGCTTGGGAGCAAATCTGGAAAACCCAGAATTCAGCTTCCTCGCTCGAGCGAAGGATTCCACGCTCAAGCGACCACCTTTGTTTTCAGACTTTCGCTCGAGCGAAAGAATGCTAGCTCGAGCGTAAATTGCAAGCTCTCAGGTTTTTGCGTGTGCAGGCGCACGCTTGAGCAACGAGACCTACGCTCGAGCGAAGAACTGTGTCTCACGCTCGAGCGAGCATCGGGCGAGCATCGAGCGGAGAATTTCAGCAACCAGCACTTTTCACATTTTTGCAGATCGCTTGAGCGACCTCTCTCATTCGGTAAGCTCGCTCGAGCGAAGAAGTCTACGCTCGAGCGAGACACCTATTTTCAGCAAGTTTTGAAAAATGTTTTTAAGGACATTTTTGCATCCTCATCCCATCCTAGGCATTCCTAGGCCATGTTTAACGCATCATAATGAGGATAATGCTAGAGAACCACACCAAGCCAAGTTAGGGGCTAAGTTATTAATCCTGAGTGTGTAATTTAGTGTGTGTTCGTTCTACAATTGTGTAGGTTTGGCACCCAAGGACGCTGACTAGCTTGTCTATAGCCCAGTAATCCGTGAGTAACAATGTTGTAAAGCCACGTTCAATTATAATTATTTTTTGAACGATTGACTGTACTGTTTTCTGAAATGACATTGTTTACCGAATGAATGTTTGTCCTATTTTATAAACTGTACTCATGGCATCCATAGCAACTGACTGTTACTGTTACTGCTACTGTTACAGAGATCTCTGTCAGTTCCAATGTTTGGAACTATTACTGTTTACTGTTTTGATGGCCATCAACTGACTGTTCGGTCTATTAAGACCTACTGTACTGTTTTGCTATTGGATGTACCACGCATGACTGCTATAATCCCTAAATGACTGATATGACATGAAATATGAGACACTGATTGAAGAACTGATTTACAGATGCAATTGACTGTTTAAATTACTGAAAAGACATTCATTCTTAACCCCTTTATACATTTGTTATTCACTGGGCTTTAGCTCACAGTTTATATATGCATGTAGGTGGCCAGGCACCGGACCAAAGCTAGAAGCGTCGAGTTAAGCTCATGTTTTGTCAAGCCAACCATTGTGCCTCACTTCGAGGTTCCGAGTCTACTTGAGCCAAGGCTATTTTTTGGGGTGCTTCAGATTCACCCTTTTGTCTCTACTATGTAGCGAATGTTTAAGACTCAACTGTACAGTAATGGTAAAGGGAATAGGTCCCTAACGCGTAAGCTACTGAATATATGTGTTTTGATATGTTTATATATGTATATGGCTATGAATGTGGTTGTCCACAAAAGTTTTTCTCATTCAGGTTTTCACAGCTCACTGGACATCTTTTATTTCTGATTGGCTTCCGCTAGCCCCTTTATATTATATTACTGTTTTTACTATTAATCAGGCCTTCGGTAATCACGGATTACGGGCCGGTTACGATGCTAAACCCAATGGGCGGGTTTGGGTCATGACACCTTTGTAGGTCATTCTTATGTCTAAATTGAAGCCCCAGAAGTCTTCTTTCCAATGGTGTAAGCGTTACATCAAAATTCTAAGTGTGCTAAGAGATATCCCTCTTTTAGTGAAGACTGCTCAGTTGCGGTCCTAACCGGATTGATGCCCAACTTCAACCAACCATATCTCCCTCATTCGGACTTGGCTTTAGGAGATACTTGAGTGCAAAATGAAGCCCCGGAAGTCCACTTTCCAACGGTGGTGGACTCATAGCTGAAATCCAAGTGTACAAGAGGATAGGCCTGTTTTAGCGAGGGCTGCTCGACTCTCTCTTAACAGTTCATGCCCAACTTCTTCCCCAACTAGGTTTCTTCCCTCTCCTCCACCTTTCTTCAACCCCAAACCCCCAAACAAGATGTTTGAAAGATTTTTTCAAAGATTTCATCTCTCTTTCATTCATTTCCAATTTGTTCTTGCTCGGTTTACCGAAAAGCACAACATTTAACGAAATGCGAGCCTCGGAACATCGTAGGAACTTTTTCAAAAATATTTTGAAATAGAGGGTTTTAAGGTCTAAAATCATTTTGGTCAAAATTGTTTTGGTCCAAAAAGGGGTTTTGGATTGGGATTTCACATTCTCCTTGCCGAAGAAATCGGCACTTTGCACAAGATAGCCTGTACCATCAAGTAAGCAATCAGTGGCGCCCAAGTCTTATGGGCAGTCAAAAATGGGGTGTCTACATAATGCTAGCCTAATAATCGGAACAAGAGCATATAATGTAGATGGGATTCAAATCATGATTAGTAGAGGCCGATCTTTGATCAAGCGAGCGGGGATGCTCAATTCATAACCTTCCTCTCTCGTACCTAAGTTCCCGAGCCGAGACAATCTTGGTGATGACAGACACGTGGCCTTTGGCATGAGTCATGGGTTTTCTAAATTTCCCAAAAAAAATATTTAGGTGGCGACTCTGTATCTAGCAAAATAGTCTATTTTTGGCATTTTTGATTCAAAATCGATTTTCCAGAAGATTCGCCGGATTTGGACTCTTTGGTGTTTATCTATTTCACATTACACTTGTAAGATCAGACTCAGAACCAAGGGAGTCTGAACTGTAGGGCATCTAGTCTTCCAAAAGGAGCGCGAAAAGTCGAGCTATAGTTTCTGGTGACTCTACTAGGGAAATTAGAGAACTTGACTCGAATTTCATGATGTGAAATTTTATCTACACTTATATGTTTCTTTGTATTTGCATTTGCAGTGGTGCGCCTAAATCACTGTGTTTGTCATCTGCTATTCCTGGACGGTTTGCCGGAGGCTTGCCTAAAAACTTACCAAGAGGCTGACTCGTCGTGGGCTCTACCATGATAGGAACACAACCCTTAGATATGGACTACCGTTGTATCGTTTGATCCTTCTTTCACTTCTCGGTGTTAGGTGTGAGAGGTATATTAGGTTGTCTTGCTGACGCACCCTTTTTGACCATTTGGCCTAGTAGCATATCAAAAAGCCATAGAGACTGTTCCAAACTAGGACATGATGCTCACCCTTGTGTAGGATTGCATGAAACCTCTTGTTTGAAATAGTGAACTCTAGATCTTGTCAAAACTAGGACAGGGTAACCCTACCCCCTCTCATAGGGGTGTTTTGGTTCTCTTTACCTGGTATGTGCTTTACAGTGAAACTGTACAGGGGTGCTTCATATCAGTGGTACAATTGGTATCTATTTTGGGGCAAAATCCAATGTGGAGTACAGTCACTCAGCTGTGATAATATATGTTCTAGTGAAATTGGGCTAAGGTGTTGTCTATTTTCTCTTTTACTAGGTAGTCCTGGAACCATAGCTTCAAAAGGCGCCGATATCCCCCGGTACTCTGGACTTGTGTCGATAGACTTTATAAGGTCGGGGACCTAGTTCAGGAGCAGCCAGTGTTTTCTTCACTGTCACCAGTTACAAGGCAAAGAACGGACAGACAAAATTCACCAGTCCAGTTCCTACAGCAGTCACCGCTCGGCTCACCTGTGTCCAGTTTAGCACAAGACCAGTCACCTATTCCAATGATGCAGTATCCCCCGGCCAGTATGGAGGAACTAATACATCATTTGCAATAAACAGTTGAGACACTACAACATGGCATAGTTCGTCAAGCCGAGGTTACGACCCGTTAGACCGAGGTTATAACCAGGCTACAACAATAGCAACCGCAGCCAACAGTGGCCTCTGCATCCCATGCACCCACTGCAGCTATCCCTGTGCCCAGTGCTACTGCTAATACTGCCAATGTCCAAGAAAACTAGGGCAATCCAACAGGGCCAATCCCAGCACAAGCTTCCAAAGCACCGGTTTATCAAACCGGGACACCATTTGAATTCGAAGTCGATCCAACTGTGCTCAAAGTCAACAAATTAGAGAAGTTGTTCAAAAGAGCACAAGGGGTTAACTCCATCTTGGACATAGAGGATGGATACAATGATTCTGTAGTTACATTACCGAATCAGTTTAAGATGCCGTACATTGATCGTTTTGACGGCTCCAGGGATCTGATGGTCCACTTACGATTGTTTTCTGGTATCTTGCGGCCGATGGGCTTAACTAGACCACAGAAGCTATCTCTCTTTGGTCGCACCATGTTGGGTATAGCGGCTATTTGGTATGCTAAGTTAGAAGATTCTATCAAATAGAATTGAGAGGAGATGGCCGAAGCCTTCATTGCTCAGTGCTCTTACAATACATAGATTGAGGTCACAACTCGTGATCTCGAGGCAACCCGTCAAGAGCCGAAGAAGGGTTTGTCTGAGTTTGTAACAAGATAGAGGGCCAAAGCCTCGATGATGACCACAAGACCTTCCGAGAAGGATCAGATAAGAATGATCGTTCGGAATCTGCATGGCAAGTTACTGCAGAAAATGATTGTTCTACCTCTATTTACCTTTACAGAGCTTCATGAAATGGGGGTTCAAATCGAGGATGCCATCAGACAAGGGATCATTGTGGAAGATAATGAGCCTTTGAAGAAGAATGTTGCTCGCAGTTCTAATGCTACTACCAGTGGTAGCACAGCTGCGAAATGCTCAGAAGTAAACACTGTCACCACTCCCAACAATAGCCAAAAACCAACCACTTCAACTCGGCCCCAAGCCCGAAATTTCCATCCTCTTTACATGAGTCTCTCTCAAGCCTTAAAAACGCTGCTAGAAAAAAGGTACCTAGAGCTCCTAGAACCCTGACCCCTCTCAAATCCTCTTCTACCAAGACATGACCCCACTAAATACTGTGCATATCATCATCAGCACGATCATGATACAAACCGTTGCATCTGCCTCCATCATAAGATTCAGGATCTTATTGACGAAGAGATCATAGCTCCATCAAAAGGACCTCAGGCCACCATTAACCCATTACCTCTACACCTCAATCTAATCCACACATTGCCATCCATCTATAACCCCGGCATATACATTACCCTGGCCCATTTACCCAAGCCTAAGGTGTTCATTCCAGAAAGCACGGACTTATGTATGATGGATGCACTTGAACCCCAATCATCTCAAAACTATGAGCCCACTACTTTTGAGCTAATGAGCATAATTGAAGATTTGTAGAGAATTGTGGCAGATTTAGCCTTTGGGATTTTGGCTCCCTCATCAACCACATCACATGCGAGAAATTTCACGCCAAAAGGCTCCTCAAACTTGGGGCGAGCTGCAATTAAAAAGGGCCAACCCAAAGCTGTTTTACGTCTGGGTGATGACATGTCGACAATAATTGGGCTCCGCTTTGATATAATGACCTAATCCCTTGGCAAAGTAGAGGCAAGGGGCAAGAACAAGGTCGGGCAAGCATCAATCCCTATGAACATCTTCAGTAGGCTATTGAGGCTTTGAAGGTCAAAGGGCTGAACAAGCAGCAAGTGCTTGTAGTTGTTGCAAAAACTGTGGATGACACTTTTGTCGCTCAGGTTTAGAGCATTTTAAATCAAGAGGCAAGACAGGAAAAGGGATGTCCTACTAAAAACATCCATTTCAACTCCAATCCTACACCCGTCAGAGATCTCCAAACCCAGGCAACACCTGCCAAGCCCTCCATCAATCCTATCAGGATTGGTAACCTCACCTTCAATCCCCTTTACATGACCTTGTCCAAAGCTCTACAAATCGTCATAGGACAAGGCCATCTCAAACCCCTTGACCATCGGCCCCTCCCTAATTCCCTTCCAACCAGGCATAATGCTGTCAAGTACTGTGCCTTTCATCAGCAAACCGGCCATGACACTGACGGTTGCTTTCATCTTTGCCATGAAGTTCAAGATCTGATTGATAATAAGGTCATCACTCCACTAGGTCCTACAAAGTCTATCGGTGTTAGATCAATGAACTTGGGAGATAATGTGACTATGTGATCGGGGATGAACCACCTGCTGATGGCGCTCATTTTACTCCAGATGTAGTGGATGGAATGCATTGTTTTAGTGCTTTGAAAATGTTATTTATTGTACTTTCGGATTTGGGTATTGAGTCAGTCTTGTTATGTTAGAGTTAGGTGATTTCGGGCGTGTTAAATTGGACATCGTTTCCTTGTTTGTTTTGTTTGCTTTTTGCACTCTTTCTTTTGCATCTATTTCTATCATTGAGCCAGTGTTGCCAGAAGATCTGAATGAAATGACAGTACTTTTCCACTTACTTCTCTGTGTCTTTAAATCATTGCATTGACCGAAGTTTTTCAAAACTTTTCTAACATTGTGATAAACACAAAGAGGGAGGAATTCCTCGAGATTTGCAAAAATTTAATCAACTAAGAGGAAGAGAGGTTTACTAAGCCCTTAATGAATGAAATCATGTCTGTTAATGTGAGTACTGAGAAGGATCCTGGCTTGATCCAGATTGGTCCTACATTGTCTTCAGAAGAGCACGAACGACTAGTTACTTTATTAAAAGATTTCAAAAGTATTTTTGCGTGGTCCCACAAATACATGCCTGGAATTGATGTTGAGATTGTACAACATAAGATCACTCTTGGCCTCAAGACTCGACCCCTATGCTTTCGAACCTTGAACCTTGATTCAGAATGTTCAATAATCAACCAAAATATGAGGCTTGCATAGCCAGATTTGAAGCAGCCCTTGAACTAGGAGCAATATGGTCGTATGTCATCAAAGGAGGCTTGCACGGCTAGATTTGAAGCAATCCTTGAACTAGGGGCAATAAGGTCAGATGTCATCAAAGGAAGCTTGCATAGTTGGATGAGAAGCAGCCCTTGAATTAGGGACAAAAAATGTCAGATGTGACCGAAGATTCAAAACTAGGTCATTTCTCAAGCCAATGAAGATCGGCAAGAAATCCAAATCCTAGAATCTGGAGAGAAGAAAATTTATTACTACAGGACAATCAAGTTCCTATCCACAACACTAGGGGCAAATTCAGGCCCAATTGGATGGCCTCTTACATCGTCAAGACTATTTAGTCAGAACAGCAGCCATTCTTATGGATTCAAATGGCCTAGAGATCTCACAATCGATCAACATGGATAAGCTAAATTTTTCTATCCTTGAGAGGCTCGTTGGGCCAAAAACTCGAAAAGGGCGACCCAGGCAAAAGTTAGAGAAAGAAAGAGAAAAAGAAAAAAAGAAAAATAACAAAAATGAAAAAATGAAAAAAGAAAAAAAGAAAAAAAGAAAAAAAATGGAAATAGGGAAAAATGAAAAGAAAAAAATAGAACTCGTAAGGTTGAAAACCTAAAAGGGTGGCCTTGGCAAAAGTTAGAGCGCAAAAGGAGAGTGTTAATACTCAAGTGCACCTTAACCCCGGAACTATGTACGGCTTGATTCTCATATTTGGGATACGTAGGCAACTTCATCCTGAAGTTTGGCCCCAACCATTTTTAGCTTGCCGGTCTCATCCATGTTGATTGGCTAATCCTTATTCAACTCAGCAATCCTATCCATGTCCAATTGGCCCATCTTCATTCAAAATTGGTTGTCCTATTCCGTTGGAAGATTCAGCTGCAAGACAATTTAAGTTCAGATCTGAGGTTGTGCATCTCAAGAGTTAATTCCACGTTGGTTGAGCAGTGGCCATTTACAAAAACAGTTTTTGAGGATTTTTAATGAGGTTAACTAATTTTCTCAGAAATTCTATTTTTCCAAAACTGGACCATTTCTTGGACCCAAAAAAGAAAAAATTTCAGTGCTCACAACCTGACTTATATGATTTCAAAGCAGAAAATCGAACAAGCATGTTAATCTAACCCTCATGTTGGTCAAAATTGTTTTAGCAGAAAGCTAAAAATAAAAAATGGTCAAAATGATGAACTAGGGGCACAGTCGAGTCAGGTTTTCTGTCTTTTCTCCATTATCAATGCACTCACTAGAAAGGGCACAATTGAAACTAATAGCAGAGGCCAAAAGTTCTCTCATCCTCCAAGCAGTGAGGTATCAAGCCAAGTGCGAAGCATGAACTGGAAATAGAGCAGGATATCCGACCCCCCCTCATAGGGTCCACGACTTTTAGCTTATCCATCAACCACACTTGGGAAGGGATAAAAATCAGAGAGATTAAAGAATAGAGAGACGTGCGATGAGAGAAAAAGTGACGAAAAGGCTTTTTAGAGAAAAAAAGATTGAGTGCCAAAGTGATGTGAGAATCACAAATGAGAAAGGGTGGAAAACAATATCTGGAGAAACAGTGGGTTCCCCGTAAACTGAGAGGTCTCCCACCGGTGGTAAACATCTGAGTGTTGTGTTTGTTGTTCTTGTTTGTCTCAATTCTTGTTTTGAGTCGTTTCGTGTGTAAATATTTGTGTTTAGGCTGTTTTACTTTGTTTTTTTTCCTTTGTTGAGTTATGGTGTACTGTGGTCAGTCGTAGGCTCAATACTTGGTTAAGAATTCATTCTTGGTTTCAATTTCAAAAATCAATCATTTTGTGCTCAGAGTGCTGTGTCATTCCCAACATGGTGTGCAAAATAGGGTTCCTTCTTTCATAAAACTATAGGGTCTAATCCCGATCAAAAGAGAGAACAGTAGAATAAGGACCTATCTGAAGCTACATAAGTTCCGGACTGCAAAGCAAAAGAAAAGAGAGGAAATTTGGAGCATCTTAGTGTGTTTTAACTTCAGAAAATTCCGAGATTGCATTTCGGATGCACCTTCTCAGGCCTTGTCTTTTCTCTAGAGTATGAGTGTACCTCTACCTCAAGCTCAAGCTCAAGCCTGCTTCAAGCCAGAATGGCGATCAAAGTGCTATCCCCGAATACCATTCCCAGTCAGAGGTGTCTTGGTTATGTTTGCAATGAGTTCCTAGGAGACCAACTGCGACGGTAGAAACTAGAGTTTGATTGGCAATGCCTAGAACACAAAGGTTTGGAATTTCTAAGATTAAAGTCTGGTTTAAATACCCAGGGGTGTATCCCTAGCTTAAAATCTGTATGGTAGCCCCATAGGTTGAGGTAACGTATATGCGCCTCGATTCTGGATACTAAACCAACCTAGTCTATCACCCCGTTAGAGAATAGGGAAAGTTGTGAATATGATCAGGGAGAAAAGCGGCATCTGTGGCTTCTACATGTAGAGGTTACCTCTTGTCAGCACCTGAGGGCCGTTGAACTGTGAGTTGAAGGTAAGAGTTCGAAGAACATAGGGGGGATCCCCATCAGAGTAGAGCAGTTCATCGCCACTCGCCCCATGTGGTGCTTTCTAAAGTGCCGCTTTGCTTGTTTATTGCATTCCCTAAACATCATGCACTACATTGCTTGTAGCATGTATCATATCATCGCACTTATTGCATTTATTTGCATCTTGTGCTATCTTGTATCATTTATCCTTTTACGCTGAGTAGCGTGTAGAATCGTTGTCCCCCGGGGTTTTCTTAGGACCACTTCTCACGATTTTAGCGTGGTTGGAGTGTTCTTTTCCTCACACGATTTCAGTGTGTTTGGAATTTATCTCATGATGCGTGGAATGCGACCCTGAGCGATTTTCTTAGGACCTCTTCTCACGATTTCAGCATAGTTGAAGTGTTCTTTTCCTCACACGATTTTAGCATATTTGGAATTTATCTCAGGACGCATGGAACGCGTCCCTCAGTGGTTTTCTTATGACCTCTTCTCACAATTTCAACGCGGTTTCAGTGTTCATTTCCTTACACGATTTCAGCGTGTTTGGAATTTATCTCAAGACGCGTGGAACGTGCCCCTGAGTGGTTTTCTTATTACCTCTTCTCACGATTTCAGCGTGGTTGGAGTGTTCTTTTCCTCACAAAATTTCAGTGTGTTTGAAACTTTTCTCAAGACACGTGGAACGCACCCCTGAGTGGTTTTCTTAGGACCTCTTCTCACGATTTCAGCGTGGTAGGAGTGTTCTTTTCCTCATACGATTTCAGCATATTTGGAATTTTTCTCAAGATGCATAGAACGCGACCCTAAGCAGTTTTCTTAAGACCTTTTCTTACGATTTCAGCATGGTTTGAGTGTTCCTTTCCTTACACGATTTCAGCACATTTAAAATCTTTCTCAGGATCTCTTCTCACAATTTCAGCGTGGTTAGAGTGTTCCCTTTTCCTCACATGATTTTAGCATGTTTGGAATTTTTCTCAGGATGCGTAAAACGCGGCCCTAGGCGTGTTTTATCTTGGGACGCCTGAAGCGCGAGCCCGAGCGATTTTTCTTGTATCTCAGGACGCGTGAAGCACGATCCTGGGCGTGTTTTATCTCGGGACGCGTGAAGCGCGAGCCCTAGTGATTTTTGTCTTGTATCTCAGGACGTGTGAAGCGCGACCCTGGGCGGGTTTTATCTCGGGACGCATGAATCGCAAGACTGAGCAGTTTCTCTTGTATCTCAAGATGCATGAAGCACGGCCCTAGGCATGTTTTATCTTGGGACGCGTGAAACGCGAACCAAAGCTATTTTTTTTTCTCGAGACGCGTGAAATGCGACCCCGAGTGATTTCTTTTTCTTAGTTTCTCAAGATGCATGAAACGCAACTCTGAGTAGTGTTTTCTTTCTTCGTCTCGTGTTTTGGCATGGTTAGAGTGTGTTTTGGATCTTTTTTCGTAGAACCTGTGTTGGTTTTGTCACGACCCGCTCCCCGTACCCAAGGGTTAGGCATCGTGATGGCCAGTAACTGAGGTTACCTCCGGCCAAATCTTTAAACAAATTAATAAATGCAAACGGAAGAAATATTTAAATGAGGGTACTAAAATAATCATTGGAGCGTCTATTTTTATTACAAAATGTATTGACCAAAAAGGCCGATATTTACATAAAAAAAATACATCAATAAAAGTGCTTTGTGCCTACCCCACACGCTGGTCCTGACATGTCACCTGAAAGTAGTAAAAAACTATAAGCTCATAGCAGAGTGAGAAATATTATACTAAGAGTATAAGGCATAAAATTCACCATGGATAATTAATTGGGCCAAAAAGAGCTTGATACATAACATACATAATACGGAAATCATTTGACGTATAGTTCAGATCATTTAACATGTAATACGGAAATCACTATACAACCATAACCACGGTACATCACTAAGTGCCAAGCACTACACTGGTCAATGGATCCACGATAAACACTGGACCACAGAGTGGTCAATCACTAAGCCAATGGTTATTTAAGTCTCCCAAGACATGGGACTCCCGTGGTGGTGTTCACAAAACGTATTTTCATATAAGGTTATAGCCAAATATTCTTCAAAGGTAAAACACACATATCCATGAGTTTCCTTTTAAGCAAATAGGGTTCAGAAATAAAATCACGTAACTGAATGCGACGTTTATCATAGAATTAGATTAATAGATTCATAGGTATGTGTAATAATTTTGCATGTATTAGGCCACTGTTATCAATAGGGAAGAAGAGTTCCATTGGTGCAACGTTAATTCACTGTATTTTCTAATTAATTTATGGTGTACCGGTTCATGCCTTGTATTTCTAGATTTACATGCTTCTAGTTTACAATATAAATTACATGTTCATTCGGGTTTAATTTTTAGTGTAATTTACATTTCTAGCATGTTTATTAGGTAGTCAATTTACATGTAACTTGTACCTATTAATTTTTAATTTAGGTGTGGAGTTGTAAAGTTTATAACTTGCCTATATTTAAATTCATGTTAATTTCTCTAGAATTATTTGCATGTTAATCATGTCATTTGCAATTCTTGCCTAGTAATGTGATTTAAGTGTTTAGGAGTTATAAAATGTTTATAACTTGCCTCAGTTAATTACATGTTTATTATGTAATTAATTTTTTATAGTTTTTTTTTTGTTTAAATTCTAGATGTGTAACTTAAGGGTTGATTTTAATCTTTACTTACAGTTATTTATTATTTTATTTGTAAGTACCCTCCCCTTCAATCACTACTTTGCCAAAAGCAAAGAAAAGCTGAGGGAGGTTTTGTTGTATTTTGCTGCTACCTCTTTATTGCAGGAATACCTATGGGAATGGGAAAAAGGATTAATTTGTACTAAATATGTAAAGAAAGTTTTATTTGCTTGTAATTATTGTAGCAATTTTGTTGTAATTGCTTATAATGTGATGCAATTGTAATTGCTTGTACAGTTTGGAACTTGGTGTGTTTAACCTAGTTCATCCCTTGGAAAATTTAATTCTTAAAGTTGTTTCCCATGGACTAGGAGTCAACATGCTCTTGAACGTTTTGTCTAAGGTTAACTGGGTTTTAAGTGGGACCAGTGTGACCCCTCCAGTCTTCCTGGAAACTTTCCTGACCATGTTCGATTCTAGGTTGCGTGGTGAGACTAGTTTTGAATTAAATTTCCAATTGTGGGATTTTCTAGTGTTAAGTTTGATTTCTGGAAATACAGAATAGTGAAAATTCTGCTGTAATTTTTCAGAAATGGCAACTGTCTCTGATGCTGCTGCTGCTGCTGCTAATGTTGGTGGGGATCCAAACCCCGGGGCGACTAGCTTGCCAACCCTGCTGTGACCTCTGTGGTCAATCCTCCTGTTGTTACTCCGGCTGTTCCGGGAGGACCGCTCAAACTTTAACACCACACTCTTCCTTTCTACCACCAAAAACCCTTTTGACTTCCATTATTTTCCTTGCATTCTTCTCTTTTCTTTCTTTCCTTTCTTTCTCCTTTTCTTTTCTTTCTTCTCTTCTTTCCTGGTCTTCTTTTCTTCCTTACTGAGTCAACTTCGCCCTTTATATACAAATTCACTTCGTGAGCCCCAAGCAACTGCCATGTGTCACTTTCTTATTAATCTCTATTAATTCAAGCCTATCCAAATTAACTTAATTATTTATTTATATTTTGGCCCCTAAATTTTTAATAATTATATTATTTTACAAAATTACACATAATAACATATAATAAATTATATATTTTCTAAACTGAGATTAAATAATATTAGTATAAATTCTACAGAATAATTAAAAATCTGGGTTGTTACAATCTTCCCTCCTTTTAAAATTTCGTCCTCGAAATTTGTTATATGTGCAAACTATTCGCTGCGCACTCTGATAAATATGTATTAGATGATTAATCTGATAGAAATAGTACCTCAAAAATTTTTTTACCAAAAACCACTCACTGTCTACTTGTCAAAAATTAATTTGGGCCAAAATGAGAAATAATAGGTGACTTTAAAAACTTTTCACTCGTATTGTTTACGATAAAAATAAATAAATGGAAATAAAATGAGATCACAATGACAGAATCATATGTGAGAGTTAAAAAAAAATTTGAGATGAACTTTTCATTGATTGGGAATAATTTCAAAATTAGTATTTTTAAAATTTGAACCCACTTTTAAAAAGTCGAATTTTTTTTTTTTTTTTGTATACTAAATTAGAATTTATGTATATTTAATTATATTATAATTTTTTTGTGGGTGTTTGACATCTTTTGTTTCTTTTTCATTCGTAAATTATATCTAATATCCTTCACAAATTATGCACAAAAAAAAATTTTAATATATATATATAAAATCATAGAAAATTATAATATAATTAAATCGACGAACTAAATATAAATTTAGGTACTAATTACCCGCTATCTCACTTCTTAAATGTGCATGTGTCCTATGCTCCAATAATGTTTTTTTTTTTTTTTTTATAAACCATTGCTCTGATACCATTTGTCACGACCCGCTCCCCGTACCCAAGGGTTAGGCATCGTGATGGCCAGTAACTGAGGTTACCTCCGGCCAAATCTTTAAACAAATTAATAAACGCAAACGGAAGAAATATTTAAATGAGGGTACTAAAATAATCATTGGAGCGTCTATTTTTATTACAAAATGTATTGACCAAAAAGGCCGATATTTACATAAAAAAAATACATTAATAAAAGTGCTTTGTGCCTACCCCACACGCTGGTCCTGACATGTCACCTGAAAGTGGTAAAGAACTATAAGCTCATGGCAGAGTGAGAAATCTTATACTAAGAGTATAAGGCATAAAATTCACCATGGATAATTAATTTGGCCAAAAAGAGCTTGATACATAACATACATAATACGGAAATTATTTGACGTATAGTTCAGATCATTTAACATGTAATACGGAAATCACTATACAACCATAGCCACAGTACATCACTAAGTGCCAAGCACTACACTGGTCAATGGATCCACGATAAACACTGGACCACAGAGTGGTCAATCACTAAGCCAATGGTTATTTAAGTCCCCCAAGACATGGGACTCCCGTGGTGGTGTTCACAAAACGTATTTTCATATAAGGTTATAGCCAAATATTCTTCAAAGGTAAAACACACATATCCATGAGTTTCCTTTTAAGCAAATAAGGTTCAGAAATAAAATTACGTAACTGAAATGTTTATATAATTTATAATAGTTTATAAAATATAACTTTTATAAAATAGATTTTGGTAAGTCAAAACATAAGTAAAATATATTTTGGTGACTCAAGGTATAATATAACTCACCTTAACTTTAATACCACACTTTTCCTTTCTACCACCAAAAACCCTTTTGACTTCCATTATTTTCCTTCCATTCTTCTCTTTTCTTTCTTTCCTTTCTTTCTCCTTTTCTTTTCTTTCTTCTCTTCTTTCCTGGTCTTCTTTTCTTCCTTACTGAGTCAACTTCGCCCTTTATATACAAATTCACTTCGTGAGCCCCAAGCAACTACCACGTGTCACTTTCTTATTAATCTCTATTAATTCAAGCCTATCCAAATTAACTTAATTATTTATTTATATTTTGGCCCCTAAATTTTTAATAATTATATTATTTTACAAAATTACACATAATAACATATAATAAATTATGTATTTTCTGAACTGAGATTAAATAATATTAGTATAAATTCTACAGAATAATTAAAAATCTGGGTTGTTACAGGTTTTAAGCTTGAAATTGCTCATTCATATGTTGTTATCTTATTTTTGCTTATTGCATCATTTTGCATGATCATGAGTTTTCAAAATAGTCGGCTTCGCGAAGTGTGTGAGTCCAGCTTTCAAAGTTTCTTTGTTCATATTATTTGCATCTTGCCCCAAAACTACGCTGATTTGATTTCTTGCAAAGGGATACATAGGCAGCTTACGAGCGCAACCATTTATTTCTGTCTTGATTATTTGTTCAAGTCTTAGGGCCTTGTCAAAATGGGTCGTCTTCAAGCTTTGACATTCACTCACAACATTTCATGACTCCGAGTTCTATCAGAGGGGGGCAATTGTAGACACCCTATTTTTGACTGCCCTTACGACTTGGACGTTACTGCTTGCACACCCAATGATGAGTGTATGCTTGTTAAGTGCTCGGAGTCCTCAACAGAATGTCATAGCTTTGAGCCTTCAAACCCTGCACACCTGTTGTCTTATTTTTGGACCAAACCCAGAGTTCTTCAAGCCTGCAACTTCTTGTAGCTTGTCGGCCCCTTTTATTGGCTACCGGCCATTGTTTCTAGTTGCCGGCCACCATTAGTGCCCTGCCGGCCACAAGTGTGTTTTGTAGATATTTTTCTGCCAGTTGTGCCAGCTGTTGGCACAAATGCATGCACCTTCTTACATGTGTATGTATAGATATTTCTGACGGAGTTGCATGGTTTTCTATATATAGGAGGCCTCCCCTTCCATTTTGAAAGTTGGAATTTTTAGAGAAAAAATTCTCTCTCTCTCTCTCTCTCTCTCTCTCTCTCTCTCTCTCTCTCTCTCTCACATTTTCTTAGCTTTTTGTAAGCTTTTGCCTATACACTCTAAACCAAACCACTCTAAACCAAACCTTACCATCTTTGAGTTGAGGTACCTTTGAGCCTTGTTTGAGCTCTTGAGGGTGTGTTTGCCTTGATTTGTTACCTAGAATTGGTTCTCCTCTTCATGAGGTATAAAGCTTTACTTCTCTTCTTGCTTTATTTACTCATTTTCCTACTGTTTTGGGTTGTATAAGCTTTATATTTTTGGGCTGAAACTTGTGGTTTAAGGCCAATAAGGGTTTAGGGGTGGTTCACCCTTCTTTATACCTTGTTTTCAAAGCCTTTGCCCTTGTGTTTCCTACCTTTACACTATCTTCTTTTGGGCTTTAAACACTAATTTTCAGAGTTATTTCAGTAGCTAAAATCATGGTTTGAAGTCCAAAATTGAAGGGGTTAGCCTCCCCTCCTTGTGTCTTGCTTATTAGCTTAGCGTATTCTACGTTTTAGCTTATTGTTCTAGCTATTTTTGTCTTAATTCTAGCATGTTTTAGGACTAATTTAGCACTGTTTTAGGACTGTTTTTAGCTGTTTGTTGCATTTGAGCGTTGTATTACATGCTTGTAGTATAATTGTCCTCATAGGTTTGGTGGTCTAGGCCTTAGCCACCATCTTATTTGAGTTGATAGCATTTATTTTCATGCTTTCCTTACATGTGATCATCTTTAATCACCTCTGTAACCTCCCTCCTTTCGTGGCTTTTGCTTTGCTTTGAGAGTTGTTTCAAACCTATTGTTCTTTTAAGCTTGGGATTGAGGTTGTCATGCTTAATGGTTTAATCCCTTTGAGGGGTTCATTATCAATGGCATGACATCTCTCTCATGCCTTAAACCAACTCTTAGTTTGACACTTCTTTCCATTAGAGGACTTAAACTCACTTTTGGACTTAATTGATTGAAGAATTGTCACGACTCAAACCATCTCCTATAGGTTTAGCATCGTAACTGGCCAGTAATCCCTGGATTACCCAAGGCCTTTGAACAGAATATCATATGATTAGGGGCTGCAGAAGTAGATATATAAAACATACATTGTCCATCGAGCTGTGCAGAAATACATGGGACAAATAATCTTAAGTTTTATATGCATACATATGGCGTTATAAAGGTACAGTAGTTTCACATCATCCATGTACATATAAACAGAAACGTTTGTTTGTAAGCCAAAAGAAACAAAGTCTTAAGCATTCACAAAAACATGGCCATGAAACTTGACTTAATTCGGAACCCTTTCGAGAGGCGCAAAAGGTGGCTAACAAACACAAAATTCTTCAAGCATCATCTTAAGCCTGGTCACGAGCTTGCTCACCTACATACATAATAAATAAATAGTAAAAGAGAGCCCAATGAATAATAACAGAGTAAAGGGTTAAATGAATGATGTCCCAAAACCAATTCAGAAACCAAAGTTCATATCGAAGACAGATTCATATTCATATTCTTGTTTAGAGCATATACAGAAATCAAAATTCATGCTTAATCTTACATAATACATCCGTTAGCGCTAACAGATCACATACAGAGTATCAAAGATCATACTTGTCAGTTCCATAGAGGAACCTCCGACCGAGTATGGATAACTTGTCAGTTCTATAAAGGAACCTCAGGACTGGGAACGGATAACTTGTCAGTTTCATAAAGGAACCTCCAGTCAGGTGCAAATAATTTGTCAGTTCCATAAAGGAACCTCTGGACTGGGAACAGATAACATACTTGTGTCACAAATACTTATCAAAAATTGGACAATCATTCATAGTACATAACATAACATTTCATAAAACATATCTTATTTCATATACAGAAAATAATTTAACTTGAACATAGCTTTACTAAGTTATTACTCATAATAACAGATGGCTCCAAATAAACGAACAGAGTACGCAATTCAAATATCTTGTGGCGCGTAACCTACACAGATACAGAACGAATACATACTGAATTACACACCTGGAATATTAACTTGGTTCTTTCTTATCTTGGTGTGTTTCTACTTTTTATCCTCATTATTGTGTCTTAATCTTGGCCTAGTAATGCCTAAGATGCAATGAGGATACAAAAATGCATTTGAAAACACTTGGTCAAAAATACTGGAAATAGGGATCCCGCTCAAGTGCAACTTCCTTCGCTCGAGCATACATGAAAAACGTGAATGGTCGCTCGAGCGCAACTTCCTTCGCTTGAGCGATCTATAAACTTTGCCAAAGTACTGGTTGCTCAATTTTTCTGCTCGATGCTCGCTCGACGCTCGCTCGTCGAGCGTGAGACTCAAGTCCTCGCTCAAACGCAACTCTTGTCACTCGAGTGGTCTGCAAAAACATGAAACTTCTAGGAGCTTGCATTTCACGCTCGAGTGAACTTCTGGTCGCTCGAGCGAAAGTATAAGATCACAGAGTGGTCGCTCGAGTCTGTCGCTCAAGCGGAGAACCAGAATCTGGAATTTCCAGATTGCACTCCTCAGCTCAAAACTCAAATTCAACCCTTCAAAACACAACTCTTGGGCCCTAAAACTTGAGGAAACAAGTCTAAACTTGGAAAACATAAAAAATTAAGGATCATTTCATGAAATCAACGCCCATAAGTGTGTCAATTATACAAACTCAAGCTTGAATTATGAAAACATAACATGAATATGACATACATGGAGTGATTTAAGCTCCAAGTTTCCAAATCATGAGCAAATGAGATGATTAGATCAAAAACTTGTTGAATTCCTTAAACAAAACCAAGATATGGACATGCATGTGGAAATTCTTGAAAATCAACTTACAAAATTATGAGAATTATGTATTCATGCATGAGATGCTCTTCTTTCCTACTTCCTTACTGCAATTCATGCAACCCATGGCCCAATTTCTTGAATGCATGTACTAACCAAGTAAATTATAAGACTAGAGGCTTGATTGTTTACCTTAGATGCTTAATGGTGTTCTAGAGATTCAATTGCTTGATTTTCCAAATCCAAACCTTCAACTCTGCACAAGTCCTCTTCCAATTCTTGAGTTCAAACACTCTCTCTAGGCTCCCCTCTCACTCTCCTATGTTTTTGCTCTCAATGAGATGAAATGAGAGTGTAAAAATGCACTCTAGAGCCCACTCATGCCTTATGTAGGCTCAATTATGAAGGCTTAATTAATGGTTAATCAATTGACATTATTTACTCCAATTTAATCGTTCCGAATCAAATTTCAATTGAATCTACCATAATGTTTTGAAAATTCCAAATAACATACATACCAAGTCAATTTCATGATCGGATGTCGATAAGGCCTTCAATTCGCAAAATTTAACAGAATTTCAAATAGATATTCTTATAATAGACAGATAGAGACACAAATAATGCAATGCACAAATAATTAACTCAAGATTTCATCTTAATTACGTATTAGGCATATTAAATCATGGATTAACGTTAATTAGAGGTCGAGGTTGTTACAAGAATTGAAAGGTAACTAAAATGGAATAATAAAATTGGTGATTAAAAAATGATGCAAGATAATAATTTGGTTTGGGTTTAATCGGACATTAATTGAACCCTCGAGTCTTAAGTCGTTTCATACACATTAGTGATGAAAATGGTTCAAGATTTCATTGTCAACTACTTCCCTTGATCATTCATGATATGAAGGTGGTTTTGAGAATCTTGTTTTGTTGCATTTATTGAACTTGCACATTTTGGTTCATAAGCTATTATGCAATGAAATTGCATCCGTTGATGGTTTGTGAATCAAATTTTTCCACTCCTTTAAGTTGTTTAATGATAAGGAGAGGTAAGTTGTGCAAACAACCCTCGAAGATATTCTACTCTTGCTCTGTTTGCTCTCTATTGCAGCAAAAAGAACCAGGCAGCAGTGGTTAGCAGGCCACTTTTTGGGGCAGGTAGGCCACCTCTTGTGGATAGCTGTGGATGTCCCCGAACGTCCCGGGAGGGAATCCCGTTTTGTTCATTTGGGGCTTACTAGAGTTTGGACTCAAATGTCACGATTCTGAATCTAATCCCGCAAAGTGCAATGCGAGACCGATAAATCACCAAAGAGTCCAAATCCGGCAAATCATTTTGAAAAACAGATTTTTAGAAAGAAGTGCCAAACATGGACTACTTTGCCAGATACAGAGTCGCCACCTAAATATTTTATTTTGGGGGAATTTAGGAAACCCTGACTCGTTGCCTAAGGCCACGTGTCTGTCATCACCAAAGTTGCCTCGGCTCGGGAACTTGGGTACGATTGGGGAAGGTCAGCTATGAGCACCCCCGCTCGCCCGATCAAAGATCGGCCTCTACTAACCATGATATCGAGTTTTGAAAACATTATGTGCTCTTATTCCGGTTATTAGCCTAGAATTACTATGTGATGCACACACCACACAAGTATAGACTAGATCACCTAACTTGGAACAAAGTATCGCATATCCATTTGTTTGGAAATAGTTTCGAATTTTGCTACTCACAAGTAGGCTAAAACATGGATTTCGATGAATTATGCCAATTCAAACAACCCAACCTTCACCCACAGGCATTCAGGCAGTTATAACACATAAGCACATAGTCTCATGGCAAGCATGCTATCATGGCAACACTCACACTCATGCAAGATGCCAAAGCATAAAAAGCTTACCTAGTACTCTGAGCCAAAACAAGAAACTAGTTAGGAATCATGCATGATCCTAGTTCATGTTAAAATGGCTAATGCATCGCAAGCAAAATGCAACTAGAATAGGCTCGGCTAATCCTAAGAATGGCATGTGAAATGCGACAACTTGATACACATATTCAACTTGGAATTGAAATATGATGCAATTAGTATGATGCGCCGAGCCCCGTGCATGCAATACGAATGAATGAATGCAAACATGCATAGCATAAGGTATGCTAAATCAAATATGCCCTAAAACTAACCATCGTAAGTGGTTAAGTAAAAGGGAGAAAGAAATGGGGGTTGGAAGACATGCATCACACACACGCACGCTTATTACAAAACTCGCCCTCTCGCGGGGGGACTAAAAGAATAATACAAATTAATTAACTAACAAACTAATTAAATATTACAGACCCTTAATTAATTAAACAAATTAATTAAACTACTGAAAGCAGTAAAACAGCCTCGGGAAGAGGGACGAATGCATGCATGCTCGGCTTCGCTCGGAAAATCCATCGCCATGCCACATGTTGCCTCTGTTTACACTCCTCTGCAATCTCTGAGGACTACACAAGTCCCAAGGTTGATTCTGAACTACTCCCTGAACACTGTGGGAGGTCACCGACCAAGAGGAAACACCACCGGCCATGAGAAACTGGTCATCAACCAAAAATGATGCCCTCGGCCAAACATTTGTAGCCTACCGGCAATAAAGATGGTCGACCGACCATCTATTCCTGCAGAAACCTGTTTTGCTGCAGCAGAGGACAGACAAGGCATGGCAATGCATTTTCAAAGCAATGTATGCACGACCACCCTCCCTCTCATGTTATGAACTCAAGGGAGTGTGGCTCCCGACCCTCGGGCCACCAATCACGCATTTCAATGCATGATGGCCCAAAGTGTCAAGTGTGCATTTTAATGTCAAATGAGATGCACACAAAACAAATGAAGGACCTCCAACCTCTATCATGGTTTATCAAGAAGCAAGGGATGCAAACATACACAATGCTATGCAACCTAGACATGCAAGCAAACTAATGCAACATGAGCATGTGAACAAGCATGCAAGCATGCGACAACATATCAAACACATGACAAAATGCAAGCTAACAAGCATGCAAAATGCAACTTAAGCATACAACAATATGCAATGGACCAAGTATGCAACAACATGGTGAGATGGACTTACACTAACATGGGTAGCTCTCAAGCATGCCAAAATCAATGGCCAAACATGATGGAAATGAGGCAACAAAACACATGCAAACATGCAAGGTGCAAGGGCTCTAACTCATAGCACAAGATGCAACTCTCCTAGTGCATTGAAAAGATGAACTATGGCATATAATGGCATATATTCCAGCTCTGAAATGACATACAAAATGGTTCCGAATCATGCAAACAACTCACACAATGCATGTAGGAAGGCTCAAATATCGAAACTAGTGAAGCACATTACACTAGAGGTATGCAAAGCGATGCTCGAATGACCAAACCAACCTCAAACAGTCCCTATGCAGGCCCAAAATAGTGGCAAAATGGACTAAGATGATGCCTTGAAGTGCACAAAAATGAAGCTCATGCAATGGCTCACAAATGGGGTATAAAAGCACAACTCTCAAACACATTGAAGGCATGATAAACATGAGAATATGGCACACCTATAAACTCTGAATTATCACATTCAATGATGCCAAAACACTAAAATGCCTCAAGCAACACATGCAAGGGACCCCAAAACTCAAAGGTAAGCAAGGCTATTACACTACAACCATGCATGGAAAGCACCAATCGACCAAGAGGCCTAAAAACAGAGCTAAGGCAGCCCAAAATATGAACAAAACATGTTTGGAGTGTGGCCAAAAGGTGCTAGAATAGAGGGCCAAAACAACATGCAATGTGAGCTAGTAAGCATGATTTACACTACAAGCCTATGAAGCATGTGAGGGGCCACCAAACCAGCCAAAACAGATTCATGGCATGCCAAATGATGGCCAAAAACCCACTGAAACATGACCAATACATGCAAGAATGATGTGCTACTTTGATAAGCTATGAAAGGGATTACTCTACACATGCAAGAGGCAAACAAAAGGGGACCAAACCAGCCATGGACAGAGGCTAGGCAGGTCCCAAAAGTCACCAAAAAGTGCCTGAAATAGGCCTCCAAATGATATAAACATATGCTCCTTTGATAGGCCAAATATGCTAGTAAACAAGACAACAAAGGAGAGGGGATGGCCCTCTCCTTCTTAGGACCTCAAAACACTATCCCTACCACTGAAATCCAGGATTTCAGGGGTGAGAAAGCCAATACAAGGTGGTCCCGAAGCTCACAAAAAAGGCACAAAAATGAGGCCAAACAAGGCCTAAGAGGGGGTAAACAAACCCAAATACAAAAGTGATCTTAAACAAAGATTAAAAGCATGAAAAAATAGAACTTTTATCAGTTATACACTAAGCTCAAAACAGCATGCAAGATAGGCTAAAATCTTGTGCAAAAATGGGGAATAAAGAGGGAAAATGAGTTACCCTTGTAGCTCAGCAAAACCAGTAGGTTCTTGGACCAAAAACCAGCTCTTTAACCTCTGAAAATACCCTCCAAGAATCTTAGATGAATGGTGGAGGTGTGTGGTTGTGAGGTGGTGCAAAGGGGCCAAGAATCTCACTCTTTTGAACCCAAAATATAGAGATATAGAGAGAGATATATCTCTTGTGCCTTAGACAAATTTTCAACCTCTCTAAAGGAGAGAGACGACCTCTCTTATAGAGAAACAAGAGGGTTCAAGCTTCTTAGAGAAGCTAAAGCAAAAGGCTCAAGCTTCTTGGAGAAGCTAGGGTAAAGGTCCAAGCTTCTTGGAGAAGCTAGAGCAAAGGTTCAAGCTTCCTCAAGAAGCTAAAACAAGGGTTCAAAAGGTCCAAGCTTCCTCAAGAAGCTAAAACAAAGGTTCAAAAGGTTCAAGCTTCCTCAAGAAGCTAAAATAGGGGTTCAAAAGGTTCAAGTTTCCTCAAGAAGCTAAAACAAGGGTGCAAATCCTCCATACACGTGTATAGAGGGTAGGGTCTGTGCCTACCAGCTGGCACAGCTGGTATGCATAATGCCTAAAAAAGGCAAAGAAAAGGTCTCGGCCAGAAAAAGTGACCGATCGACCAAAATAATGGCTGGTCGACCAAGAACATTGCTGACCGGCCAACACTTTTGGCCGGTAGCAATAAAACAGGGCCGGTGGCAACATGCCAAGGCCGGTGGGGTGTAGGGGTGGCCAACAAGCCATTTCCTACCCTCAGAGGTAAAAACCTAAGTGCTTGGTCCACAACCAAGTACAAAACAAATAAGTCAAGAGGTCTTGAGGCAAGGCATGCGGCCGAAACCTCCGAGAACTCAAGACGAACACGAACATGGATAATCATCGAGTGTTCAAACGATGACGTCCAAGTCTTGAGGACGGTCAAAAATGGGATGTCTACAATAGCAAGCTATCATTTCTAGCTTGCCAGCCACCTGTACAAAATCAACAGTGTACTTTTGAAGCTGAACAGAATTGGTCTTGAGGTTGAAAACAGTGCAAGTGTTCTACTGTGCAATAGAGGCATTTGGCAGCAGAAACAGTGGCTTTTTCGGATGGAAAGTTCGTGCATGCATGAGCATTTCTCGTTTCCCGAGGTGGGGTAATTAGAATAGCTAGCTTAGTACTCTTTTCATGTTGTATTCATGTAAATAATTAGTTCGTTTTGATTTGTTGTAATAATTTGTTTGCTAGAATAGTTAATTAATCTATTGTAATAATTAGTTAAGTAGTTTAGTTAAATTATTCATTTGGGTTTGTAATAGTTACTTAATTAGTTTAGCTTTAATTAGTTAGCTAGTTAATTTATTCGGGCTCTCCTCGTGAGAGCGCAATTGTAATAACGTGTATGTCTTCTAACCCCACGTCTTTCTCCCTTTTATTTACTTACTTACAATGGTTAGTTTTAGAACATCATGTTTCTTTTAGCATACTCCATGATTCGCATCCACTTGTTTGCATGCACTGAGGCTCAGTTCATCAATCTAACTTGCATTGTTAGTTTAATACTTCTTTGAATACGTGCTTAGATTGCATGCTATCAAATTGATTCATATGCCATATTAGTAGCCGAGCCTTGTAATTGTATATCGCATTGCATTAGTTAGAGCATACATTTTTTTTAACTCTTTTCTTTTGGCTTGCCTTGGAGTACTAGGTAAGCATTTTATTGCTTTAGTATAATTGCATAAGTGTGATTGTTGCCATGTCTAGAATGCTTGCCATGAGGCTAAGTGCTTGATTGATAAACTGTTTGAATGCCTATGGATGAAGGCTAGTTGCTTGAATTGGAATAATTTGAATAATGTTTATATGCGATCACTTTTTCAAGTGGTACATGTTCGAAACAATTTTCAAAACAAACATGAATCAAGTGTTCCAATTATTGCAAGTTAGTCTATACTTGTGTGTGTGCGCATCATTGTAACAACCCTCGTTACCGATTACTGATTAATCACTGACCACTGATTTATTACCGATTACTGTGAAATTGAGACTGCTTGATAATTGAAGCAACTGAAATATTGAACAGACTGAGTGAAAACTGGAACTGAATTGACTGAGTGTGCCTATTGTATTGCATTTCCATCTGTTCGACTGTTTAATTATCTGTTTGTGTGTTTACGTTTAAACTGCTAATTGAAGGCCTTATCGGCGGCCGAATCAGAAATGGATTAATGTTTTATAATCATCATAATTAATGTGATTTTGTGGCATATTTAATTGGAAAGTGATTATGTATGATTAAAGTGATTAAACTAGATTAAATAAGGCCAATTTAAGAGTTTGACGTAATTACGGAATTGCCATGGTGAGTGGAGCTTTGTTTATTCAATTATATTGAGCCTTTACACCTTGTTATACACTTAGCAAACATACTCATCAGCTCATTCTTGTGTTCCACCGAATTTAGAGAGAGTGAGAGGCTTGGAGTGAAATCAATTGGTCCTTGAAGAATTGCTTATAAACTTGGAAGAATAATTGTAAATTAGAGCTTCTACACTTCTAATCCTACACCTAAGATAGATCATTCATCTCCTTATTGTTGATATTGAACAAGTTCTTGCATGATTCATGCTTCATTGTAGAACTAAGTCATGATTTAGTTCAAATTTGTGGGGTTCTAGCATATATCATGCATGCAAGCTTGAATTGATGAGTTTTGAGTTGATTCCATGGTCAAATGCCACATGCATGTTCATAATCATGTTTAAATCCATGTTTCATCTTGTTTTTGAAAAGATTGAGCTCTTTGGAGCAAGAGTTGAAGCTTTGAAATGGTTTTAACCCATGCATGTCATGTTTGAAGATTGTTCTTGAAAATGGGTTTGAAAATGGTTTTAATTGACTCACCTTTGGGGCTTGAATTCATAAATTGAGCTTTGAAACTTGTTGTATATTGAATTGAGATGTGTTTTCCAGAATTTGGGCCCAAGAGGTCAAGTATTGAGTGGGAGAATGCTTGGTTCGGACTTGGAAGACAAATCTGGAAATTCCAGAATTTGGCCTCCTCGCTCGAGCGAAGGATTCCTCGCTCGAGCGACCATCGTTTGTTCAGAGCTCCGCTCGAGCGAAGAAATGGTGGCTCGAGCGTAAAATTTCAGCATCCAGTATTTTTACTGTTTCATCAGACCGCTCGAGCGAAGGATTTCTCGCTCGAGCGAAGCCTTTGATTTTGGAAGCTCGCTCGAGAGAAGGAAGGCTCGCTCGAGCGAGGACCTTATTTTCAGCAAATTTTGTAAAGTGCTTTCTAAGTGCATCTTTGCATCCTCATCCCATTCTAGGCATTCTTAGGCCTAGTTTAAGGCATCGTAATGAGGATATAGATGTAGAACACACCGAGGCAAATTAGGGATTAAGTTACTGATCTTTCCCAACCGTATACTGTGTAGCTTAGTGTGTGTTCAATCTATTAACTGTGTAGGGTTGGCTTACCGAGGAGACGCTCTAGCTTACTGTAGCCCAGAACTCTGTGAGTAACAATTGTGTAAAGATATGTTCAAATGGTTATCTTTCGAATACTGAACCGAACTGTTTACTGAACTGTTTACTGAACTAGAATTATTTACTGAATGAATGTATGTCCTTTATTTCCGAACTGTACTGTGGCATCCTTAGCACCTACTGTTTACTGTTACTGTACAGAGCTCTGTCGGTTCCCTTGTGGAACCATACTGTTTACTGAATGACTGGCCATCATTATTGTTGGGTCTGTTAAGGCCCGGTCCTTTTGGACCTACTGTTTATAGGCTAATGGATGTACCACATATCACTGTTTTGACTGAATAACTGTTATGGCCTGAAATATGAGCCACAAACTGAATGACTGATTGACTGAAATGACTGATTGACTGAAATGACTAATTGACTGAAATGACTGAAAGACTGAAATACTGTTTAATGAACTGTTTTCATTAAGGTAAGGACATTCATTCATAACCTCTTTACGCTTTATGTTATTCACTGGGCTTTAGCTCACTGCTCATATATATATGTAGGTGTTCAGGCACCGGACCGCCGCTAGGAGCATCAGGCAAGCTTTAGTTTTGTCAAGCCAACCACCGTGCCTCACTGCGAGGTTCCGAGTATAATCAAGCTTAGACTGCTTTTGGGGTGTCTTAACTTCACCCAACTATCATTGTACTGTATAGACTGTTACTGTACTGTATGGTCTGTTAACACTGTACTGCACCGTTTACCGTAATGTTAATAGGGATTAGGTCCCTGCACTGAATGTTTGTAATTGTTATGCACACTGTTCTGTACTGAAAGTATAGATGTATGAAAAATCTTTTTTGCATACAGACTGTCACAGCTCATTGGACATTGTTTATTTACTGTATTGGCTTCCGCCTTGCCCCTGTACTCTGTATTACTATTCTACTGTTAAGCAGGCCTTCGGTAATCTCGGATTACTGGCCGGTTACGGTGCTAAACCCATAGGGGCGGGTTTGGGTCGTGACAATCATATAGTAATGCTAGCCTAATAATCGGAACAAGAGTATATAATGTAGATAAGATTCATGTAAAGATTAGTAGAGGCCGATCTTTGATCGAGCGAGCGGGGGTACTCAATTCATGACCTTTCCCTCTCGTACCCAAGTTCCCAAGCCGAGACAATCTTGGTGATGAAAGATATGTGGCCTTTGGCACGAGTCATTGGTTTCCTAAATTTTCCCAAAAAAAAAAATTTAGGTGGCAACTATGTATCTGGCAAAGTAGTCCATTTTTGGCATTTTTTATTCAAAATCGATTTTCCAAAAGATTTGCCAGATTTGGACTCTTTGGTGTTTATCTATTTCACATTGCACTTATGAGATCAGATTTAGAACTGCGAGAGTCTGAACTATAAGGCTTCTCGTCTTCCAAAAGGAGCGCGAAAAGTTGAGCTACCCAACCTCTTCTAGCCGGGGACAGTGCACTTGACAGTCTGGAAGTTGGTGCTGCCCTTTCTACCGTCGTTCTCCTCCCGGTTGATATCAATCGGATGGCCGAGCTCTCTGAATACGAAAACTATGCAATGATGATGTAGTACTACGTTTTGGTAAGTTTGTAGTACTTGTAACCTTTGGTCTAATTTCAACTCTGGTTTCCATACTTAATGAATTTTCTTTCCAATCTTGTAGGCTATCCAGCAGGGTCATTCCCTCGCAGTCAAAATCGAGGAGTTCAAGAAAGAACTGACCAACAAAACTAAGGAGGTAGCCAAGCTCCTGTCTTAACTAAACAAGGCTGAGGCTTGCATCTGAAGCTTGCAGGACCAGACGAAAGCTACTCAACTTGCCCAAAGTAAAGTCAAGGATCGCGCCAAAGCCGTTGAAAATGTTTCCAAGGTCGCCAAGGCTGAGGCAAAAGAAGCCAAAGAGAAGGAGTCTCAAGCCCAAACTAAACTGCAAGCGGCGCTTACCACCAAGGCGACCGAAATCAAGGAGGCCGACGAGAAGGCTTACGCCGAAGGGGCAGCTGACATTCAAGATGCATATAAAAAGCAAGTCAACTAGGCAGACAACAAGGGTTACACCTTGGCTGGATGGCTACTTTGAAGGAGTTGGCCGTTCCTGACGACTCACCTCTTCGGGACGAAAGTCGACTTGTCCTGCCATGCTTTTCCACTCCAAGCCAGTCTAAGGATGAGGTTGAGGGGGAAGAAGAAGCTGAGGTCAAAGCTGGTGCTGAAGGTTCTACTGGGGTCAAGTCCCCAACTCTAAATAAGCAGGTCCTGGACTTGACTCAGGACAACGAGGACGAGGTTCCCAAGATCGCTTTCGAAGCCGAGGTTGAGAGCACCAAGAAGAGCCTTAACAAGACTATCCTCAAGATCGATGCCAAGATCCAGGCTGAGAAAGCAGCCGAGAAGACTACTCAGCTATCTGCCGAAGCTGAAACAACGCCCATCGCCAAGGTAGAACAGGCTGAGAAGAATGTTGGGGATGCAAGTACTTAGGATTTTCTCCTCTTTGTATTTTTTTATTTTTACTTTGAACAGTGTCTGTTTTGTCAGACCAATGTGCCTGTTTTATGTACTTGAACAAGTTGTCTCTTTCTTAATTCAAGTCCTCTCTTTTCTTCTAAATGTTGAATGTATGCTCTATCTGTCTTCATAACTTTGCATTCTCCCATACTTAGAATAATATTACAATTCCTCAAAGTATACCTTAACTGTATAATCACTTCGGGTTTAGAACACCTCGGATAGAGACCTTGACTGTTTGTCTTGGCTAACAATTGTAATACCTTGGCTAACACTTAAAAATATTTTGAAATATTTTTACAAGTGCTATTTCTTAGAATTTATTCAGTCAGGTATTGCTTCTTTACTTCCACTTGATGTCTTCTATCAAGACTTCACCCTTTCAACCTTTCCAAGCTTGGCAACCTGGTTGGTCATCTCGGGTAATATGTACCTCGGATACTTCTTTCATAATTATCTCGGCTAACTCCAACTTGTAAATTTCTCTGAAATTTAAACAAGTGTTAAGCCCATTTTGACTTGTAAATTTTTCTAAAAATTTTCAACAACCTCCTAATGTGAACCTAAGTTCCACTTAAGTTCACATTATGCGCTTATAGTCTTTTGCCGAAGTTAGATTCAAACAAAGACTAGCCGAGGAGTTCAACCTTGGTTCCTTTGTTTAATCCAACTAAAGCAAACTTAGTTCCATTCTGAGTTTAACTCTGCCGACATGGCAAAGTCTAGGTTAATTCAACTTAGTTCAACTCTATTATATGCAAGTATAATTCAACTCTGCCATATAATAAGTCCAAGTTACTCGTCATGTTTCATTCAAAAACATCGCCAACTTAGTTCAACTCTATTATATGCAAGTATAATTCAACTATGTCATATAATAAGTCTAAGTTACTCATCATGTTTCATTCAGAAACATTGCTAACTTAGTTCAACTCTATTATATGCGAGTATAATTCAACTCTTCCATATAATAAGTCTAAGTTACTTGTCATGTTTCATTTAGAAACATCGCCAACTTAGTTCAACTCTATTATATGCAAGTATAATTCAACTCTGCCATATAATAAGTCTAAGTTACTCGTCATATTTCATTCGGAAACATCGTCATAGGATTAGTTAGTCCTATTGCACAAATTTCGTATTCAAAAATCAAACTAACATTTTATTATTACTTCAGCTAATAAAATTATGACAAACTTCGAAAAAACAAAAAACTAATGATAAAAGTATTTCAGATTGCAAGTGTTCCAGGGTCTTGGCAACTGTTTGCCATCAGTGTCTTCAAGCTGATATGCCCCATTGCCGGCAACCAAGATGATTCAATAAGGCCCCTCCCAGTTTGGGCCAAGCTTTCCCTCCCTAGGATTCTTCTTGTTACCGACAACTTTCCTCAGGACGAAGTTCCCAACTTTAAACTGTATTGGGTTGACTTTCTTGTTGTAAGCCCTAGCAAGCTGCTACTGGTATGCCCCCGGCCGTATTACTGCTCTCTCTCTTCTTTCTTCCAATAGATCTAGATCTCGGGCTAAGAATGCCTCGTTGGTCCCATCTTCCACTCCCTGGGTTCTGATTCTAGGGATGTTGACTTCCAGTGGGATAACTGCTTCAGTGCCATAAGCCATGGCAAAAGAAAACTCCCCAGTGGATCTCCTTGGCGTAGTCCAATATGCCCAGAGCACACTAGGCAATTCTTCTACCCACTTCCCTTTTTCCTGTTTCCAGCCTTTTCTTGATCCCATTAAAGATAGTCTTACTGGATGCTTCTGCTTGACCATTGCTCTGAGGGAAACGTGAAGTGGAGCAATAGTTCTTGATTTTTTACTTTGCACAGAAGCTTTTGATTAGCTTACTGTCAAACTATGTACCATTATCTGCTATTATTGCCCTTGGGATCCCAAACCTGGTGACGATGTTCTTCCATATGTAGTTTTTCACATCAATATCTCGAATCTTCGCAAGGGGTTTAGCCTCTACTTATTTGGTAAAGTAGTCAGTTGCTACCAGCAGAAACTTCATTTGCCCAGTCGCTTGAAGCAATTGTCCAACAAGATCCATGCCCCACTGGGAAAATGGCGAAGGGCTGGATACTGGGTTCAAATCAGCTGCTGGTTGATGTATCAAAGGTGCAAACCTCTGACACTTCTTGCACTTTCTGACGTAGGCTTCAGCATCATTCTGTATATAGGGCCACCAGTACCCCTAAGTGATGGCCCTATGAGCAAGCGATCTGCCCCCAGCATGGCTTCCACAAACTCCTTCATGAATCTCATACATAAAGTTTTCAACCTAGGAATGATGCACACATCTCAAAATAGGACCAGTGAAGGATCTCTTGTAGAGATGGCTATCTGTTGTTAGGCGTCACGACCCAAACTCGCCCCTATAGGTTTAGCATCGTATCCGGCCAATAATCCTTGGATTACCAAAGGCCTCTGAACAGAATAGTATATAATCAAGGGGCTGCAAAAGCAATTATACAAAATACAATGTCCATTGAGCTGTGCAGACATACATAGGACAAAATAATTTTAAACTTCATAAACATATACATGTGTTACCAAAGCTTAATACGGTGTTTACATGACAGTTACAGTAGAAAACTTGTTCGTAAACCAAAAGAAGTAAAATCTTATACATCCACAAAACATAGCCACTACACATGACTTGGTCCGGAACCTCCGTGGAAGGCGCAAAGGGTGGCTGACAAAATGAAACTCTAGGCCGTCAACTCTAGCCCTGATCACTTGCCTGGTCACCTACATACATAATAAGAATAGTGAGCGAGAGCTCAGTGAATAATAACAAGGTAAAGGGTTTTAACGAATGATGCCCATCACAGAGTTAGAAATCAAAGTTTATATTAGAAGCAGGATCTTATGCACATTCAAATTTTCAAATCAGAAATAGGATCATATAAATGTTCATACTCATATTTATATTCATATTCATATTCAGATTTTGCATTAGATCATACGTGGTATATCCATTAGCTATCATATCAACTTGGTCCTGAGACTCACATGTATAGTCTATACCGACAACTATAAAGGTCCATATCTTGCGCGCAAGTAGCCATGGTATTGTTACCCCTAGGTGAGGACCACGTGAATATAGGCCTCGGTATTGTTACCCCCAGGCAAGGGCCACATGAATATAAGCCACAGTATTGTTATCCCTGGGTAAGGGCCACATGCATATTAGCCACGGTATTGTTACCCCCGGGCGAGGACCACGTGAACTAAGGATACCACAAATACATTTCAGAAAAATGGACATTCATTCATAATTCATAAAATACCATTTCAGAAAAAAAAAAAAATCGTATCATATCAGTCAGAAAATACTTGTAATTAAACATAGCTTTACAAAGTTATTACTCACAATTAACAGATGGCTTCAAGGAAAACAAACGGAATGGACAACTCAGACGTTTTGTAGCATGTGACCTACACAGTTACAAAGCGAACACGTACAGAATTATGCACCCGGAAATAATTAATTCTTTCTTATCTTGGTGTGTTTCTACTTTTTATCCTCATTATGGTGTCTAATCTTGGCCTAGGAATGCCTAGGGTGGAATGAGGATGCAAAATGTACTAGAAAACATTTTTCAAAACTTGTTGAAAATAGGGTCCACGCTCAAGTGTGGCTTTCCTCGCTCGAGCGGACATGCAAAATGTGAGGGTCCGCTCGAGCGCAACTTCCCTCGCTCGAGCGGTCTGCAAATTTTGAAAAAAGTACTGGTTGCTTGATTTTCACGCTCGACGGACGCTTGATCCCCGCTCAAGCGTGAGACTCAGACCTTCGCTCAAGCGTGACTGGTGTCGCTCGAGCGATCTGCAAAACATATGAACTTCTGGGAGCATGCATTTCACGCTCGAGCGAACTTCTAGTCGTTTGAGCAGAAGTGCAGGATCACAGAGTCTCCAATCGAGCGTAGAATCCGACGCTCGAGTGGAAATGCAAAATTTGGAATTTTCAGATTGCACTCCCAAGTTCCAAGCTCAAATTCCACACTTCAAAACTCATCTTCTTGGGCCAAAATTCTGGAAAACATCTAGGAACTTGTAAAATATCATGGTTTGAAGATCATTTCATGAAACCAAGGCCCAAAGGTGTGTCAAACATATGAAAATTCAACTTGAAATGTAAAAACATGGTATGAACATGACATGCATGTGTTCACTTAAGTTCATGGCTTCTAGAACATGGTCAAATGTGGTCCATTTATGAGAAATGTCGTGAATTCTTCAACTTATGCTAGAATTACAATATGCATGGAGAAAATCTTTGAAAACAAACTTCAAAATGCTATAAATACGCATGTATGTATGGAATGACTTACAATTCTCCAATTCTAATTCTCTTGTCAATCCATTTCTCTCACTTGAATTCTTGTAAAATCTAACTCAATTACACAACTAAGAGTTTGATTCCTTACCTAGAGTCCTCAATTCAGCAAATGCTAGTGTTCTCTTTCTTAATCTCTCCAATTCCCTTCAATTCCTCTAATAATTGCTAGCTTGGCCTCAAATTGACTCAAATCTCTTCCCCTTCTCTCTCTCTCACGGTTGACATCAACAACAAAACAGAAATGGTGAAGAAAAGAGAGTTGAGATGTATATAGATGCCTTATATAGGCTTGGGCAAAAGTGTAATTATTTGTTGATCAAGTTAATTAAGTAGTTATTAAATTATTTTAATTTAATCGTTCCGAATCGAATTTCAATTAAACCTACCATAAAATTCTAAAAATTCTAATTGACACATAAATCAAGTCAATTTCTGAATCGAATACCGATAAGGCCTTCAATTTGTAATCCGAAACGAAAACATGAACAGATCTTTCAACGTTAAACAAATATAAACACATATAATGCAGTGTATGATGCAAAATTTCACTTTAATTTATTTTTAGGTATAATTAAACATGGATTAACGTTAACTATGGGTCAGGGTTGTTACATTAGGCTAAACCTGGCCTGCTTGAACCTGGTCTTATGTGCCTCTTTTCGGTCGTTTGGCAGCTTGCCATCCTTAAGGAACATCACTATTGCATCCATCTAACTTGGACCCATCTCCACACACATTGCTTCGTACTCTGTGATTAGTGATTCCACACTTGGGCCTGACAAATAATCAACCATTATTGTCCTTACCTCCCCTAATTTCATTGCATTAGCTAGGTTAGCCAAGACATCGGCATGGCTGTTATAATCTCAGCTAACCTGCTATAGCCGGCAATCTTGGAACAATGCTAGTAGTCTAACAACTTCTTTGACATAGGCTATCATTATTTCATCTTGGGTTGCATACTCGCTGTAGACACCCCATTTTTGACCGTCCTCAAGGCTTGGACGTCATCGTTTGAACACTCGGTGATCATCCTTGTTTGTGTTCATCTTGAGTTCCCGGAGGTCTCGGCCACGCGCCTTGCCTCGAGACCTCTCGACTCGACTGTTTTGTGTTTGGTTTTGCACCAAACACTTGTGTTTTGCTTTTGAGGGCAGGGAATGGCTTGTTGGCCATCCCCACACCTCACCAGCCATGGCTTGAGGCCACCGACCATTGGAAATGGCCGGCCGGCACTCTTTGTGGTCGGCCGACCATTGTTTTGGCCAATTTGTCATTTTTGGCTGGCCGACCACTGTGCATCTGCTTTTGGCAGATATTTTGTGCCAGCTGTGATAGCTGGCACCCATTTTGCACCCCCTCCATACACGTGTATGGAGGGATTTCACTCTTTCTTAGCTTGTTTTGTAAGCTTTGCAAGAGTGAATCTCTATAAAGGGAGGCCTTCTCCTCCCTCCCCAAGGGTGACAAAAAAATTTCAGAAAGCTTTGAGATTAGGGTTTGCATAGTGTATCTATCTATCTCTATATCTCCCTCTCTTTTTGCCTTTGTGTGTGTTTGTTCTTAGTTTTGCACTAAGGCACCTACCATTACACTATACCTTGGTTGCTAAGGAGCCAAAGGGGTGTTCTTGAAGTTCTTGAGTGGATTCAAGCTAAGGACGGCTGTTGGAACTCCTTTCTTGAAGAGGTCTACAAGGGTGAGTGTTCTTACTCTTTATTCCCCATTTTTGCTTAGGCTTTTAGCCATTCTTACACCTGTTTTTAAGCTTAACTTATAACATATAAAAGTTCTGATTTTAAGTGCTTAAAATAGTTGTTTAAGGTTGCTTTGGTGTTTGGGGTTGTTTGACCCCTCTTAGGCCTTGTTTGGCCCCCATTTTGTGCTATTTTGGTGAGCTCCGGGACCACCTTGTCTTGGCCTCCTCATCACTAAAATCCAGAGGGATTTCAGTGGTGGGGATGGTGCTTTAAGGTCCTAAGAAGGAGAGGGTCATCCCCTCTCATTGTTGCCTTCAATAATTGCCATTTTAGCCTCATGTGTGAGCACCATTGTTGAGATCATGTTGGCCATTTCTTAGCTAGTATTTGTGCTTATTTTGCCATGATATAGCACTATTTTTAATTGGTTTAGACACACCATGCTTGCTTTGCATACTTGTCTTGTAACGCCATGAATTTGCCTTAACATGTACTTAGCATTTAGACTACCATGCTTACTTGTTTTGGCCAAGCTTTGTGAAGCTTTTATGCATGTTTTAGTATGCTTAAGGTCTGTTTGTGGTTGTTTTGGCCATCCATGACATCCTTTGTATAGCCACCTTGCATTTTGGCTTGTTAGCCTTGGATGTGTGGGTGTTGAGCATGCATTACTTGGCTTGTTTCAGTGGTTTGGCACCCCTCATAACACCATTTCAGTCCATATAGCATGCTTGTATACTTGCATTTATGGCTCCTTTGATGTTTCAAAAGGTTGATGTCTTATGCTCCATGTTTGGACCTTTGTGCATGCCTTTAGACTTAGGCCATTTAGATGCCATCTAGGTGTGTCTTTGACCTTGTTTTGGTCTGCCTTGGACTGTTTTGAGTCCCTTTGGCCCTTTGAGGCTTGGTTGGCATGGTCTTGGTTTAAGCCCCTTTGATAGCTTCAAGCTTTGGGCTTGCTTGCATGCTTTGATTGCTTTGTTTGGTTGGTTTGGCACCATCCTTAACATGATTTTCAGAGTTTATTATGCTTGCCATTAGTCCATGTTTATTCTCTTTTAAGTGTGCTTAAAAGTCCCCTCTTTATGCTTAAGTGTTGGACCATGTTTGCATGCATGTTTGTATGTAAATTTGACCTCATTCTCATAGCATTTGGCTACTGATTTGGACATGGTTGAGACTTGTCCATATTAGTCTAAGTCCGCCCTTTGCATGTTGCTCAAATGTTGTTACATTGCTTCATGTTTGCATGCTTTGGTTGCATAGTGTTTTGCATGCTCATTACTTGCATTGTTGACACATGCTTAACCATATTGCATTTAGTTGCATTGCTTGAGTTATATGACATGTTGTTGTATACTTAGGTTGCGATGCATTTTGTATGCATTGTACTTAACATGTTGTCCATGTTGCATCTTGCATGCTTGCATGGTTAAGTTACACTTTGCATGTTTGTTAGCTTGCATATTTGTTCACATGTTCATGTTGCATACTTAGCCCGCATGCTAGGATTGCATTTGGCATGCATGCCTTGCCTCTTGATTTGATCAAGTGATAGAGGTTGGGCCTATTGTTTGTTTATGTACATTTCATTCCACATTGAAATGGCACACTTGGCTTCTTGGGCCATCACGCATTGAAATGCGCGATTGGTGGTCCGAGAATCAAGGACCATCCTCCTTTGAGTCACGAACATGATAAGGAGGGTGTTGGTGCACACATTTGCTTGAAATGCATTGCCATGCCATGTTTGCCCTCTGCTGCTATCAAAACAAGATTCTGCAGGCATAGATGGCCGACCGACCACATTGAGTGCCGGCCGACCACAAATATCTGGCCGAGAGCCATACCAATGGCCGATGACCACTTCCTCATGGCCGGTGACCATTCCTCATGGCCGGTGGCACCCCACAGTGTTCAGAGAATGCTCCTTGGGACTTGTGCAATCTTCAGAGGAGGAAAACAGTGCAAACAGAGGCAACTTGTGCATGGCGTTGGATTTCCGAGCAGAGCCGAGCATGCGTGCATTAGGCCCTCTTCCCGAGGCTGTTTTATCACTTTATTAGCTTAGTTAATTTGCTTAACTAGTTAATTGATTTGTAATTATTTAATTAGCTTTTTAGTTAATTAAATTGTATTATTCTTTTGGTCCCTCCGAGCGAAGGCGAATTTGTAATAAGTGTAGGTGCGTGTGATGCATGTCTTCCAACCCCCACTTCTTTCTCCATTTTACTTACCTGCTTTTGATGGTTAGTATTAGGACATGTTTCGATTAGCATACCTTATGCTATGCATGCGTGCATCCATTCATTTGTATTGCATGCACCGGGCTCAGCGCATCATACTAATTGCATAGTATTTCAAATCTAACTTGAATACCTGTTATCTGTTGCATTTCACATGCCATCCATAGATTAGCCGAGCCCACTCTAGCTGCATTTTGCCTGCGATGCATTAGCCATCTTAACATGGACTTGGATCATACATTTGATTACTAACATGTTCCTTGTTTTGGCTTGGAGTACTAGGTGAGTGTTTATGCTTTAGCATCTCGCATGAGTGTGAATGTTAACATGAAAGCATGCTTACCATGTGGCTATGTGATTATGTGATATATCTGCCTGAATGCCTGTGGGTGAAGGTTGGATTGCTTGAGTTGGAACAACTCGTTGAAATCCGTGTTTTAGCCTACTAGCGAGTAGCAAAATTCAAACTGTTTTCCAAACAAGCGGATATGCAATGCTTTATTCCAAATTAGGCGATCTAGTCTATACTTTTGTGTTGTGCGCATCACATAGTAAGATTAGCTAATTAACCAGAATAAGAACATATAATGTTTTCAAAATTAGATATCATGGTTAGTAGAAGCCGATCTTTGATCGGGCGAGCGGGGGTGCTCATAGCTGACCTTCCCCAATCGTACCCAAGTTCCCGAGCCGAGGCTACTTTGGTGATGATGGACACGTGGCCATGGGCAAACGAGTTAGGGTTTCCTAAATTTCCCCATAAAAAATATTTAGGTGGCGACTCTGTATCTGGCAAAGCAGTCCATGTTTGGCACTTCTTTCAAAAAAATCTATTTTCAAAACGATTTGCCGGATTTGGACTCTTTGGTGATCTATCAATCTCGCATTACACTTTGCGAGATCAGATTAAGAACCGTGACTAATTTGAGTCCGAACTGTAGCATTGAGGCCCACGGGCACGTCTACACTCCCCTGTTGCTTGATTCATAATTAGTTGGGAGTCACACAAGACTACCATCTCATCGGCTTCCATTGTTGCTGTTAGTTTTAACCTTGTAATCAGTGCCTCATACTCTGCTTCATTGTTTGAGGCCTTGAGCTCCAACCGAATAAACTGTTCTAACATTCGCCCATTTGGCGATACTAACACTACTCCTACCCCCGCTCCTTGACAATTTGAACTTCCATCAACAAACAGGCGACAGGAGTCGCCGATGTAGATGTCACAGGGCTTTGGTTTCTTATCTTTCTTTTGTTTTGCTTGAGTGGGGTTATTGGGCCCCAGTTAGTTTCTTCCTGCTCCCCTGGGCATTCCAAGTCGCGGCTCATCGGAGTCCGATGTGGGATGAAACCAGGGGTGAACTCGGCCACAAAGTCAGCCAGAACCTGGCCCTTAATTGTTGTTCTTGGCCTGAACTCCAAGTCATACTGGCCCAATACTACTGCCCATCTGGCTACCCTGCCTGTCAGATCTCCTTGCTGCAACAGGGACTTCAAAGGATGTTCAGTCAGTACCACAATCTTGTGAGCTTAGAAGTAATGATTCAGTTTCTTCGAAGCCATCACCAGGGCTAGTGTTAACTTTTCCAGGGGTAAGTACCTGGTCTCTGCACTTGCTAGGGTTTTACTCACATAGTATACTGCTCTTTGTTGTCCCTTCTCTTCTCTGATTGTCACTGCACTCACTGCATGCTCTGAAACTGCCAAGTATAGGAACAATTCTTCTCCAGGTATTGGATTTGATAGAACTAAAGCTGTTGTCAGGTACTTTTTTAAGTCGGCCAAGGCGACTTCACACTCCTTTATCCATAAAAAATCTGTGGCCTTCTTTAACAAACTAAAAAATGGTTTACGTTTGTCAGAACTTCAGCTGATAAACCTGTTAAGGGCTACGGCCCTTCCAATCAACATCTGCACTTGTTTTGCCGATGTCAGGCTCTTCAAGTCAAGGATGGCCTTGATTTGATCCAATCTTGCCTCAATGCCCTTTTTGGTGACCAAGTACCCTAAGAACTTACCAGACCCAACTCCGAATGTGCATTTTGAAGTATTGAGTCGGAGCCGATATGTTCTCAGGATATCAAAAACTGCCTTCAAGTCGGCCAGATGATTCTCAGGTTCTTTGGTCTTCACGACCATGTCATCAATGTACACTTCTATTGTTTTGCCAATCAGATGTCTAAACATCTTGGTCACTAACCTCTGGTAGGTTGTTCCTGCTTTTTTCAACCTGAAAGACATCACTCTGTAGCAATACAGCCCTTTTGGGGTGATAAATGCAGTCTTCTCCTCATCAGGGGGACACATTGCTATCTGGTGATATCCCCTGTAAGCATGCAGGAAGCTCATCCTTCCATGCCCTGAAGTGGCATCTACTAACTAATCAATCTTGGGAAGTGGAAAACTGTCCTTGAGGCAAGCCTTATTCAGGCTGGTGAAATCAACACAAACCCTCCACTTGTCGTTCTTTTTTTTCACTACCACAGTGTTGGACAACCAAGTAGGGTAGTTCACCTCGCGAATGGCTTTGGCTTCCAGCAGTTTTTCCACTTTCTCCTCAACTGCCTTAACATGCATCAACGTCAGTCTCCTCACTCGCTGGATGACAGGTTTAGCTGACCTGTCTACATTGAGCATATCGCATGTGACCTCGGGGTCAATTCTTGGCATCTCGTATGGCGTCCAGGCAAATACTTCTATGTTGGCCCGTAAGAAAACTTCCAACTCCCTCTCCTCATCCTCAGCCAAGCCTGAGCCGAGAAGGAAGAAGTGCTCTTTATCCCTTTCTTGGACCAGGATTTTCTTGAAGGCTTCCTCACTCTTCTTGGCTGGTTCTTTGCCGACATCATCTATAACTTCCATGTCCTCGTCTTTAATTTATGTTGTTTCTGTCTCTCGCACATTGCAGGTGGACTTCATTGCTACCATGGAGTAATTTTTTGCTTGCACCTGATCTCCTCTAATCTCTTCAATTCCATGCTCTGTTGGAAACCTCAACAGCTGGTGCAGTATTGAGGGAACAGCCTTCATTGTGTGCAACCATGGCCTTCCCAAGATAACATTGTAAGGGGAGGGGGTGTCAATTATTGTAAACTCTGTACTTACTTTCTTGGTGCCCGTTTGCTCCCAGAGGCCATGTTGGCATTCCATTGAACCCGACCATTGGGCTATTGGACTGCTCCAAATCATCGCGATGAAAGCCAAGCTCCTTGTAACACCTGACATACATGATGTCATAAGAGCTGCCTTGGTTAATCAGAATGCGCCTTACCTGGTATTCTCCAATCTTGAGGGTCACCACCAGAGCATTGTTGTGTGGATGCTACACCATGTGTAGATCTGCCTCAGTAAAGGACACCATCGGTCCTTGGTACTCGTTTATCCTAGGCCTCTTTTGCTAGACCTGACACACATACTATAAGTGTTTCACCTTCTGGGTCTCTCCTCGTATATCATTCTCATTAACCTTCGAGTGGATCACATTGATCACTCGAGGTTCTATTTGCTATGGTTGTGGTGGAGGTGGTGCTGCCGGTGCCTGGGGCAATCTTGCCTACTCTTCCCTCGTTCTGGCCCCATCTACTAGGTCCCTCAAGTGACCCTGTTTGACTAGATCTTTGAAATGTGTCTTCAGAGCTCTGTACTCCTGAGCCAAGTACCCATCCTTGTTGTGGTAAGCACAGTGCTTCCCAAGGCTTCTCCCCATAAACTCACCAAGAATCTTCTCCGACACTCTATAATACAGCTGGTTCCTGATCCTTTCTAGAACTTTATAAACCGGGATCCGGAATACAGTGGTGACTGCCTGTGCAGCCCTTAGCCTTGATTCTTGCCTGTTAAATCCTGTATTACCTCGGCCTCGCTTTGGTGAGCCGTTTCTCTTCTCCTACTTCGGTGCCTTTGTTCCCGGTATATCCTCTTCTGCTTTGGCATATTTCTCGATCCTTACCATGAGCTCCTCCATACTCTTTGGTAAAGTCTTTGCCAGTGACTTCCGAAGCGTGCAATCATCCTCCAGGTCATTCTTAAAAGACACGATCGCCAGCTCCTGGTTGCATTCCGGTATTCGGTTGAACACCTCATAGTACATTTTGGTATAAGTCCTGAGGCTTTCACCCTCGCCAATTTTTAGAGCCATCAGGGAGTCTACCCTTAGTGGCTGCAACTGGTTTGTCACAAACTGGGCCATAAACATCTCAGCTAGGCCTTCCTAACTCTTCATGATTCCTTTTGGCAACTTGTGAAACCAATCCGAAGCGATTTCCTTAAAGGATAAGGGGAACACTTTGCATAGCAACGGTTCGTTCTCGGTATACAAAGCCATCGAATTCAGATATAAGCCGACGTGAAAGTTCGGATCGGACTTACCGTCATAAATCTGGAATCTCGGCATATGGAACCTTTTTGGGGCCTTAAACCTATCCAACTCAACTGAAAACAGCGTTCTCGGCTTGATGGGGGATGTGACCTCAGCATTCTGCCGCTTCCTCTGGAGGTAGTCCCTCAATCCTCCTTAGCCCGACCAGGAGCTCAGCTGTCAACGAACTTCAGTCTTTTTGGTGCGCTACTCCTCAGTGTCGTTATGTATCCTCTTGGACTTCTGTTCATTCACCGTGTTAAAAACATAGGCCCTTCCCCTGGATATTCCTGGGTTCTATGACATATGTTCCCCTGGTATGAGGTGTCCTCTGCGAGTCACCTCTGACTGACTCTCCTCGCCCAACATCCTGTAAAGGCCGATGTGAGTGCTCTTTTTTCTTTCTATGCTGTGGGACTGCTGGATTGTTTTCTGCCCTCCTTTTTGAGCGTCAGTCTTGGCCCCTGTCATTGGCATGTCCTGCAATGGAAACGGTGGTTGCATAACGTTGTTCTGCATCATGAAGTGAACAATCGACTGTAGATCTACCAACTTGTTAGCCATTCCCTTCATTTCGCCATCCCTTCTTAGGCACCTATCTTAGGTCGCTTTCATTATAATACTCATCTCGGCCTGATTTTTTCGGGGGGTCTGCCGCCTTGCTGACGTCCTTATCCCCAGGATTCTGATCCCGTGCTCTTTCATTATGGTTTTCTTCCTCGGTGTTAGGATCGGCATGTTTATCACTCCCATATAGGACGTCGTCCCTGATCTTTTCTTTCTGTTCGTCGTTGGCCATCTATTCTCCTTACGTTCCTACAGACGGTGTCAAATTGTGGGTGTTGATTTCTGACCACACAACCAAAGGGGGAACTCAGCTGGAGAGCACCGGAAGAATAGATTAAGCCTGAACAACCTGTTACAGAAAGATAAGAATTTGGCGGTGGTTTGTCCACCCGGGGGCACTCCGATGCTCAAGTCAGCAATCAAATATCTCTCAAAGATAGCTAATTGTACTTAACTCACAAGAAAAAACTTATTGCTCTCAATATATCATATATACCTGAGACCCACGGGGGTGCCGGCTTTTATCGCCAGCACTGACCTGATCTCTGTAGAAGCTTCACTTCAATGGACTCAAACTCAATGCACATCCTGGACTCTCAGCTAGATAGGGATAAACTCCCTGATAGCTCTATCTTTATCCAGACTGACATTATTCCCTATTCTAGGACTCTTGTCCCTTATCTATTTATTCCGAATTCCGGTATCTCCACAGACAACCTCGGCCTAGCCGAGATCACCTCGGCATCAAGACCATGCCACGTGGCACCTCGCCTGACATTTTGGCGTCACTTTGGCCATGTCCTCACAATAGTAACTACAAAATCATTCCCCATTCAATGCCTAGATAGTAAGATTGATGCATGGAATCATTAAAAAAAAATCACAAAGTACATTTTTTTTTTATAGAGATATTGTAATTTTTCTCCAATTAGACAACAAATGGGGACAAACCCATCAATTCGAATCGAAACTGATGGAGTTCAAACATTACCAATAAGATACTGCCTTATTACAAACTAAAAGCCTTAAAACACCTACTTTGACCATTCATGGACAACCTCAATTGGAAATTCTTGAGTTTTTTTCTCTTGCAAGGTTGCAAGGCTAGAACGAAGACCCAATAGAAACCATTTCATTTTTTCCCTTGCGGGGACTTGTAGACCACCTAGAACTCCGCTCCGCATGCGAGGGCACGAATTGTGGTTCTTAGCTACTACAGTTCAGACTCATGTCACGGTTCTGAATTTAATCTCACAAAGTGCAATGTGAGACTGATAAATCACCAAAGAGTCCAAATCCGGCAAATCGTTTTGGAAAACTGATTTTTATCAAGAAGTGCCAAACATGGGCTGCTTTGCCAGATTTCAAAGTCGCCACCTAAATATTTTGTTTTGGGAAATTTAGGAAACCCTGACTCGTGCCTAAGGCCATGTGTCCGTCATCACCAAAGTTGTCTCGGCTCGGGAACTTGGGTACGAGAGGGGAAGGTCATGCAATGAGCACCCCCACTCGCCCGATCAAAGGATCGGCCTTTACTAACATGATATGTTGTTTTTGAAAACACATGTGCTCTTATTCCGGTTTATTAGCCTAATTTACTGTGTGATGCGCACAGCATACAAGTATAGACTAGATCGCCTAAATTGGAACAAAACATCTCATGTTTATTTGTTTGAAAATGGTTTGAAGTTGCTACTCGCAAGTAGTCTAAGACGTGGATTTGCCACCCTCAAGTGGGCTTAGAAAACATGATTTACCACTCTCAAGTGGGCTTAAAACTCGCATTTTGATAAATTGTTCCAATTCAAGCAATCCAACCTTCATCCACAGGCATTCATACAGTTATATCAGTTAAGCAAATAGCCTCATGGCAAGCATGCTATACATGGCAACATACACACTCATGCAATATGCTAAAGCGTAAAAGCTTACCTAGTACTCCGAGCCAAAAAAGAAGCTAGTTAGTAATCAATGCATGATCCCAGCTATGTTAAGAATGCCTAATGCAACACATGCAAAAATGCAACTAAGATAGGCTCGGCTATTCTAAGATGTCGTGTGAATGTGACTAGATAACATGTATTCAAATTGGTATTGAAATACAATGCAGTTAGTATGATACGCCGAGCCCGGTGCATGCAAGACAGATGAATGATGCAAATATGCAAGCATAAGGATGCTAATTGAAACATGCCCTAAAACTAACCATCAAAAGCTGGTAAATAAAAAGGAGAAAGACGTGAGGTTGGAAGACATGCATCACACACACGCACACTTATTACAAAATTCGCCCTCTCGCCAGAGGGTCCGAATGATAAGCTAACTAGCTAAATCTAAGCTAATCTACCTAACTAATCTAATTAACCTAATTAAACTAATTATTACACAACAAATTGAATAACTAGCTACAACTAATTATTACACAACTTTAATTAATTAACAAATTAACTAAGTTAGCAACTAACTAAACATGTAAACTATATGAAGTAGGCTGCCTCAGCTCTACCTTGAACGATAAAGGATGCATACTCGGTCGCTTCACTCGGAAATCCATCGATGTGCCCGAACTTGCCTCTGTTTGCATTTGATTTCAGAACACTGCAAGAGCCTCTAGATATCTTCTACTCCATCATGGAGACTTCCAGGAGCATGGCCGACCACTTTTCGGTGGTGTAGACCACCTGTCGACCACCCAAATTTGCTGCAGACCATAAAAAGTGGTCGGCCAGCCACTTTTTTTGGTCTGCCGACCAGAAAATCCTGCCAAGCCCCATTTTGCTGCAACAGAGAACAAGAAAGGGCACAGCGGTGTATTTGCAAGATATGTGTGCATGACCACCCTCTCTATCATTTCATGAGCTCAAGGGAGTGTAGTTCTCGACTTTCAGGCCACCAACCGAGCATCGCAACGCACGATGGTCGAGAAACTGAGATTGAACATTTCAATGTAAATGAATGCACAAATGACACATAAGAGCCTTAACCTCTATCATGCATGATCAAGAGGGTCGGCGACCGAGAATTGAAGCACGTTTCATCACTTCAAGTATGAAACGTCCCTCGTTTCTCATGTTTGGATTAACTCCCTATCCAAACACAATGCAATGCATGCGCACACAATACAATGCGACAAGCATGCAAATATCATGGAATGCAACAAGTATGCAACAACATGCAATGCAACAAGCATGCAACAATATGCAAAATGGACTTAAACCGAATATGGACGGATCTCAATCATGCCCAAAACAGTGGCCAAAATGCCGAAACGATGGCATAAAATGCAAGACAATACATGCACATGCTCTAGCCCACCAACTAAGCATAAAAGCATAACTCTCAAACATGAGCAAGGAGTGACAAACATGGAAGTGTGACAACACTACATGCACTAAAATGGCATGTGAAATGGTGCCTAACCATGCACATGTCACAAATGAAGCATGCCATGGTGCTCAAAACTTAAAACTAGTATAGGCACTTGCACTATAGCTATGCAATACATGAAGCATATGGCTAATACATCCCAAAACAATCCTAGAGCATGCCAAACTAATGCTAAAACATGCATGGAGCAAAGCCAAAATAAGCTAGTATGAAAGGCCAAAACATGGAGCAAGCTAGGCCAATAAGGAAGACTACACTACACCTACCAAAACCAAGCATGCGATGACGTCAGCAACAAAAATCAAAGCTATATCATGGCAAAATAGGACCAAATACACACTGAAATGGTGGCCCAAAATCCTAGGCAAGATGGCATACATAATGGCTCATGTTTAAGGCATAAAGCACAAACCCTTTAATGCATTGAATGAGTGAAAGATATGGGTGTATGGTCACACTACATGCATTGAAATCACATACAAATGATGCCAAATCATGGAAATAGCCCAAGGAATGCACTCTAGCAACTTGGGAACTCAAAGGTAATGAGCTAGAATGCACTATAGCTATACAAAGCATGGCATGCATGACCCAAAACACTTAAAATAGAGCTTAAGCATGCTAAAATAAGGCCAAAAGCTTGCTGGATTTAAGCCCAAAACATGCTAGAATGATGCTCAAATGCAAGATGCATGTTAAGCTAGTGAATGGAAATGCACTATAAGTGCAAGGAGCATGCAAGATGCTATCAAACCAAACCAAAATAGAGCTAAGGCATGGCAAAAAAACACCAAAAACATGCTGAGACATGGCCAGAACATGCTAGAAAGACATGCTCAAACATGAAGCATACAAGACTAGTTTGCAAAATTTACACTACAAGTGTATAAAGCATGCATGAAGTGACCAAGACAACCAAAAACAGTGATATGCCATGCTGAGATAAGGCCTAATACATACTAAGATGAAGCCAAAACAAGCTTAGCAAACATGCTACTTTTATGAGCCATCAATATAAGCATTCAAGACATAAGGAGAGGGGATGACCCTCTCCTATTTGAGACCTCAAAACACAAGTTTTACCACTGAAAATCCACTGGATTTCAGTGGTTAAAAGGCCAAGAGAAAGTGATCTCAAGGGCCTAAAGTGATGCTGTAAAACAAAGCCAAACAAGGCATGCAAAGGAGTAGATCACCCCCAACACCAACAAGGCCTTAAACAAGCATTTCAAACACTGGAAAATAAAAGCTTTTTACAGTTGCACACTAAGCCAAACAAAGCATGCAAAGATGGCTAGAAGAGTAACCAAAACAAAGCTTAAAAAAGGGGAAAAGGGGTTACCCTTGAAGCACTGCAACAACAGCACCTTCCTCAGCCCAAAACCAGCTTATATGACCCAAATACCACCCCCAAAGATCTCAGCTCAGAGACGGTGGTGTGTGGCTAGGAGTTGTAGTGCAAAAGTGAAGAAACAACACACTTTAAGGCACCAAAATAGAGAGAGAGAGAGAGAGAGAGAGAGAGAGAGAGAGAGATAGAGAGGGATATAGAGAGGGAGATATATGTATAGCTCCAATGGAGTTTTTCTAAACCTATAGAAGAGAGGGAGAGCCTCCCACTTATAGAACTCTAAGCTTCAAGCTTCTTGGAGAAGCTAGAAGCTTGGTTAAATCCCTTCATACATATGTATGGAGGATGCAGTCAGTGCCCTCCAGCTAGCATAATTGGCATCCACAGACTCTGCAAAATCTGTAGGAAAGCTGCCGACCACTTAAAGTGGTCGGCTAGCTACTTACACTGGTCGGCCGACCAGTGGAAATGGTCTCCAAGGAGACAAAGTGGTCGGCCAAGGAGAGGAGTGGTCTGCACCATGAAAGCAAGCTGGTGGTGTGGTGGGAGACCACTTTTGATGGTCCAAAGAACAAAAAGACCAGTTGGCCGACCAGAAAACTGGCTGGCAGGAAGAAAAGTGGTTTTCAGGGAGAGAAACTGGTCTCCCACCCTTATTCCACCCTCCAAGCAAGGAAAACAAGATTTGTGCCAAAAACAAACCAAAAAGGATGCAAGACAAGTGTCCGGGGGTCAAGGCGCGCAACCGGAAGTCCCGAAAACTAGTCTACGGGCACCAAAAGTGGTCTCCGACCACAACAAGTGGTCTTCAAGACTTCTGTGTCTCTCTAGACCAAGGCAACAAGGCATGGTTCGAAAACCAGGCCAAAAGAAGAATGGTAAGTGGTTTCGAGACAAGGCGCGCGGCCGAAGGCTCCAGAAATCGGAAACTAGCCTACAAGAGGGAAAAGTGGTCTACGACCACAAAAAGGTGGTCTACAGACCTCTCTCTCCCTCCAAGGAAGGTCAACAAGGCTTTGTTCACAAACCGAGCCAAAACACAAAGAGTTCATAGGCCCGGAGGCAAGACACTCAGCCGAAAACTCCGGAAACTCGAAACGAGCACAAACATGCGCAATCACCGCGTGCTCCAACGATGACGTCTGAGTCTTAAGGTCGATCAAAAATAGGGTGTCTACAGTTGCCCCTCTTTAACAGAACTCGAAAGTCAAGAAGTGACGGGAGTGAATGTCAAAGCCCAGAGACAACCCATTTTTGACAAGGCCGAAGACTTAGACAAATAGGCAAGATAACAAAGAGATGCGCCCACAGGCAGGGGAAAAATGCAAATGACATGCACAATGCCAAACATAACTTATGATCATGCAAAGAGGGCTGATCTCACCCGGAGTTCCTCTGACTGAACTGCACATTCAACACTGTCTGGTTGTGCCAGCTTCAAATGAACCGTACATACAATATCGTACCTACACAAAAAGAAACTTTGATAGAGACAATATAGTAGAAACACATGTAGGTAGAACACGCATAACAATGCAAATGAAAAGGTTGCATGACAATGCAAGCGAATCGGGTGCATAACAATGCAGATCGAACGTGCATAACAATGCAAGTGAAAAGGTTGCATGACAATGCAAGCGAAACGGGCGCATAACAATGCAGGTCGAACGTGCATAACAATGCAAGTGAACAGGTGCATAACAATGCAATTGAAAAGTGCGTAACAACATAAGTGAAGAAGTGCATAACAATACAAGTAGAATGTGCGTGACAACGTAAGTAGAGTGTGCATAACAATGCAAGTGGGATGTGCGTGACAACACAAGTGAAGAGATGCATAACAATGCAAGTAACAAGCATAACAATGCGAGGTATTTGTGCATAACAATGCAAGTAACGTGCGTGACAACGCAAGTTAAAGAGGGTGCATAACAATGCAAGTAACGAGCATAACAATGTGAGATATTTGTGCATAACAACGCAAGTAGCGTACGATTTTAAAAGCATGTTTGAAACAAAATGCTAAATAAGGAAATACAAGCCTTAACGAGGCCAATTCAAACGTAACCTCCGATTTACCTCTTGGAGGGGTCACAACATACTCCAAAAGGATACACCGTGCTCTTGATGAGTAATGGTGAGCCATGCATTGAAGACTTGATTTGAAGTTCCGGCGGGGACATTTTGAATCGAAAAGTGTACTTTTCTTGCACTTTCGCGAGCGCCGAGGACTCCAATCATCTCAAAAACACACAGGGAGGACAACAGGGCCCTGGAGACCATCCAAGAGGGGGGGCTGACCACCTAGCTAGCTGGCCGACCAGTTGAAGACCACTTAAGTGGTCGGCCGACCAAAAAAACTGGCTAGCCGACCAGTTTACACAACTTCGGGGCAGTTTGGTCTTTTGGCCTCGGTTCTATAAGTGTACACCTCCAAAACACATTTCATTCACGCCTCTAGTGCCGAAATTGACTCCCCTTCCTTCCTAGACCCTTTTTCCTCTCAGATCCGGGCTTTTCGCGCGTTTTCCAACGTCCCACGCGAAGTTGATTCACGAAAACTTTCGACTCTTTTCGTTTTGAACCGATCAGAATTTGTTTTCAGAGCTTCTTTCTCCATTTTTACCACTTGAGGTATGTTTCTCTCGAAGTTTAGCACCTTTTCCCGGGCTTTGACTTTTGTTGACTTTTTCTCTTCCAAGAGTTGACTTTTGTTGACTTTTTGCAATTTTTGCTTATTTTGCTCATTTTTGCACCCTTTTTTGAGTTGGCTGATGATATTCCACACGGCGGAGGTTTTCCACGAGTAGAGGGTGAGCCCGACATGATGCTACTGCCTCCGAGGATTCGACCGTTCGACCCGGAGAGGTACCACCTGCAGGAGCACATACTACCTTCCAGCACCTTCCATCATTTCACCGATTTTGCGCAGCGAGCGCCTACAGACTTGCTGTTACGGGAGCCTGAGTCCCACTTATCTCATCAGGCGCGTGAGGTGCGTACTTCACTTTTACATTTTTTGCGATGTATTTTGTATTTCTTGCACGTTTTATGCTTTCGCTATGTATTTTACCTGCTCGTTCTGAACACATTTACATATACAGTGCTTCTACTTGTTCTGAACATAACTCATGACACAGCATCCTGTTCCTTAGGCACACAGCTCATACATAATACTCTGCTCACTTGGCACACAGCTCATAACACAGCATTCTATTCATTTGGTACACAACTCAAACACAACACTATGTTCATTGGGCATGCAGCACACAACACAGTATTCTGTTGATTCTGAACACACAGCTCATAACACAGTACACTGTTCATTGGGCACACATCTCAAAACACAACATACTTTTCATTTGGCACACAGCTCCAAACACAAGATTCTTTTCATTGGGCATACAGCTCACAACACGGCATTCTTTTCATTGGGCACACAGCTCAAGACACAGCATTCTTGTTCGTTGGGCACACAGCCCAAAACACAGCATTCTGTTCATTCTGAACATACAGCTCATAACACAGTACACTCTTCAATCTGAACACACAGCTCATAACACAATACATTGTTCATTCTGAACACACAGCTCATAACACAGTATTCTGCTCATTCTGAACACACAGCTTATACCACAGTACACTGTTTAGTCTGAACACACAGCTCATAACACAGTACACTGTTCATTCTGAACACACAGCTCATAACACAGTATTCTGCTCATTCTGAACACACAGCTCATAACACAGTACACTGTTCATTCTGAACACACAACTCACAACACAGTACACTGTTCATTCTGAACACACAGCTCACAACATAGTATTCTGCTCATTTTGAACACACAGCTCATAACACAATACACTGTTCATTCTGAACACACAGCTCACAACACAATATTCTTTTCATTTTGAAACTGAATACATCTGTTCATTTTGAAAGCAGGTGACTTCCCGTTTCACACGGGGTTATGGATCGATCATCGCGAGGGAGTGGTATATAGAGCTCCCAAACGCTGTCCGACATATTGTAGATGAGGTGGGGTTCGACCCATTTTGCATGGGGTTGTCGCATCATCCGGCAAGCAAGACCCTTCTGGGTGCACTTGTAGAGAGATGGTGGGACACCACCAACTCCTTCTATTTCTCTACTGCCAGGGACATGACGATGACCCCGTATGACTTCCCGATGTTGACGGGCCTCGACGTGGTAGGCCGGCCGATCCCATACGATATCGATATGGGTGAGTGGGAGGCGGCTTAGACGTATCTGCTCGGAGCTCATCCGCCGACCGACAAATTATCAGGTAGGGTCAGGTACACCTGGTTCGTCGTGCAGTACAGGAGGAGTACGCCCGAGACTTTTGAGGCCATACAGCAGTATGCCCGGGGATTTCTGATGTTCCTTCTCGGGACCACACTGTTCTCCAACAGGGGGAACATGGTCGGGCTTTATCTACTGAGTGTTCTAGTAGATCTATCACAGGTCCGGCACTTTGATTGGGGTGGCGCTGGCCTCGCTACTCTTTATTGCTACATGAGCGCGACCTCCCGCGGGCGAGGGAACATAGTAGGTGGCTACTGGAGAGCCTGGGAGGTACATTCTGCCCTCTTGGTTTGCATTTCTGCTTTTCATTATCTGTACACTGCACACTGCACACCTTGCACACATTGCATTCTGTACCCTACATTCCGCACTCAGCATTCTGCATTTTCTGTATATTCTGTATTCTGACAGCCACTGTCTTGCCTTTCACAGCTGTGGGTTTTCGCCCATTTCCTGACACTCGCCCCTGAGCCGAAGGTTGAGGCACCTCTAGATATACCATATTCACGCAGATTTGAGGGTCAGTGCCGGCCCAGGCCTCGGGAGACATTGCCATATCTCCGGCAGTTCTTTGACAACGTACGGGAGACCGAGGTAAATCAGAACTCTCGGTCCTTCATGCTTTCAACTTTGATTCATCTCACATATTTATGACAACTAATCAATTTATGCACTTGTTACTCGCAGGTCACCTGGCAGCCCTGGATAGCCATGCTAGGGTATTCTCGGTTCCAGTTCATTGGGGCATGGGACACCTCCCGATACAGGGTTTTGTTTGAGGGATCAGTCGGCAGAGCCTGGTTTCTCGGGGATCGCTTCATGCGTCAGAGGATGGGTAATCCTGCTCAGGAGATCCCCTCACCGCCTCCACTAGACATGCAATCTACAGAGAGCCTTACTCCCCAGGAGGTTGACAACCTTATGTTAGGTGTTAACGCAATTCTTTTCCTGGAGAAGGGGGAGTACGCAACATATCGCCATACATACCTGATGCCTCCACTAACAGGTGTCCATACCCCCACGAGGAGAGCTGCTGACATGCCTTCCTCGAGTCGCGTCCGAGCTGCAGACATCCCTTCGACTAGCAAGGCCAGCGCATCAAGAGGTAAGACCAAGGAGATGCCCCTGCTTGGCAGTGTGCCAGACGGCCAGATCTTCCGACTGAGTTGACAGGCTGGCAGTATGGGACGTCTTACCAGATTCCACTGGAGCCTCCATTGCCCGATCATCGATATGTCAGTGACCCTAACTCACCACCGGTATACTCCACAGTTTTCATTTATCATTCGGATATTTAGACATTCATTCATTCAGTAATGACTTGAACTTGCATATGTAACCTCCTAGAGAATATAATGAGGGGTTGCTCGGGGTGGTGGCCTCACTCGAGAGCATGGTCCTACGGAGGGGGACGCTGCTGTACGCCTCCGGCATTCCAGTATATTTCAATTTCCTTGCATTTATCATACTTATGATGACATACCAGAACTAAACATTTCACTATACTGATTTACTGCATGTGTAGAGCACATCTAACACATCACATTCACATACTATATCTGCATGCACACATTCCATGCACTGTATTTGCATCTGCATCTGATATACATACTCTGGCTGATGTATTAAAACTTCCCTTTTCAGATCACACCGCTACCGGGCAAACCATCTAGGCCTTCTCGAGTAGCTAGGAGAGAGGTCTCGACTCGTGGCCGAGGGAGACGCAGAGCACCTGCCAGACAGGATGACGAGTCCAGTGAGGAAGAGGAGTCAGCTCATCCTTAGTCGGAGACATCCGCAGGCAGAGATGATGACTCTGGTTCTGGTTCTGAGGGCGGAGGCGACGCTGAGGAGTATTCCGAGGATGGCAGCTCCGATTCACACTGTGGTGCCGGTGGTGCAGAGGCTGCTCAGCCGAAGAGGACGAAGAGAGCCTCTCGATCTTGAGTCAGATGGCACGGATGCAGATGTTTTGCTTTATTTTCTTTTTACTAGTAGTTGTAGCACATTGTACAGCGTTAGGCAGTTTTATTTTCTTTAAAACTTGTACCCTGTTGTAAAATGTTGTAAACAGAAAACATGATGGAATGAAAGTATCTTTTTATTCAAAAAGTGTTGTATTTGTATTCTGAGCATCACATCGCATCATTTTGCACAAAAATGAAAGTGAATGGAAATTGAACATTGTGTATTGCCAAGTCAGGTAGTGAACCAACGTAACAAACTAAACAACTTAACAAAAATAACTCGATAAACAATGAGTAACAACTCGATAAGTAAAGAGCGACAACTCGATAAACAAAGAGCAACAACTCGATAACCAAAGAGTAACAACTCAATAAGCAAAACTTAACAACTCGATAAGCAAATGCATATTGGATAAACAAAGTGACAAAACGCATTCGAAACAGAGGTAAACTCAGACCTTCAGCACTCTCAGCACATAGGAAGGTTAGGGACTCTCTTCGGGAGACAAGAAACAGCTGCAGACCACCTTTTTGCTCATGGCCGACCATCAAAAGGGTTGGCCGACCACTTTTTTGGTCTGCAAACCAGAAAATGTGGCTAGCCAACTAGAAAAACTGGCTGGCCGACCAATTTTTTTGGGGACCTCCAGATTCTTGCCACATGTCCTCTAAACAGTGCCTTATCCTCCATAAAGGCTCCAGCTTCATGGTTCCCTCATTCTAACTTAGTTTTGCACCAAATGAAGGCGTTTCTTGTCCAAAATCTCACAAATTAGATTGCTACCTTGGATGGCTCGGAAAAGCTGAATTTCCGAGGCTTTGGCATAAATGCACTATTCACGTTGAGTCGCACCCCGCTACATTTTCCGTTCCTTCATGCCACGGCAAGGTGTTGGAATCCGGTAACTCACGTTTTTAGCTTTGGCGGACAAGAAATATGTCCCAATTTCGAAGACTTCCAAGCTTTGATGGAATCCAAGCGCAATGAAGAAATCTTGCCCTAGTTCCGCTTCGGCCAAGTCCAAGCCTTGGGACGGATGTGTGGGCTTACTTTGCATGACGCTCGGTCATTGATTCGTGATGGAGAGCTAGACATTCCAAGCTTGATTTGTCGGTTTTCTGATGCCGGTGACCGCGGTGACCATCACTAGCAGGGTTTTCGGCGACATGCCCTTTGCTTGTGCATGCTGTCTCATTTCTTGCTTGCCTCAGGCTCCGGAGGGTCTAGCGCCCGTTTGATTGAGGTTACCCAAGGCTTAAAAGAGGGTAAGAGTTGCATTGCCATGTCACTAGCTGAGACACGAATGGGCTTCGATGCTTTCCATCGCTGGAAGACGACTAGATTCGCGGGGAGTCCACTACTGCTGCAGGTAATGTTTCCCACCCTATCTCACATATATTTCTCACATCACTCGGCCCTCAGGCTCGATTTTTCTCTCAAAACCCTTTTCTCGCTTTTCTCTCCACGTACACCTCTCTATTCTTTAATCTCTCATTTTTCATCCCTCCCCAGATATGGTTGATGGACAAGTTAAAGGTTGTGGACTCATGCCCAGCATATTCAGCTCGCGGTTATTTCTTCCGGCGACGTCTAGTCGATGCCCCTGATGAGGGGTGGTGGTGCGAATGGATGTGCAGTCTGTCTGCTGTCAGCATTGCTTGGCACTGCCCCTGGCTTAATCTGTCAACGATGAGTTACAGCATGTCTCGCCAACCTGGGATTCAGTTGATCGGCTTGACACAGTGTCTTTTACTTCCTATTTCAAATCCGGCGCCATTTCAGACATGATCAGACTTGCTCAGAGGAAGGGATAAAGTACCCTGCTGCATTTCCAGTCCAAGGCGCACAGCTAGCTCGGTATGCCACAGCATGGAGGACGAGAGAGCTTCTGGCCCCCGCTCCCACTTTCAGTTGCAGCCTCTCTAATGAATGTATAGCTTGGCTTGATGAAGAGGCGCAGGTTGGGTCTATTTTGACATCAGAGGCTTCCATAAGTTCTGGGAGGGGGTGCAGGAACACCTGACTTGACTATGCCCCGAATTTATTGCTTTATCAGTACTTTCAAGTTTTCTTTATGAATGTAATAAAAAGCAACTTCAATTTGTATTCAAGAGTAGGAGAACTCTGTACTGAAATCAATGCTATTGAAGGTTGTGGGTACTGAAAATTTTTCGTTTGGTCCAAAAATGGTCTAAGTTGTAAAAAGATTAATTTGAGCAAAATCAACTTTTATTAAAACTTTTCAAAACCATTTTCGATATGGATCACAACTGGACACGCCCGAGATCTATCACTGAGGTGTACAACCCCGGATCCCAGCAACTGGAAAGTTGCCCCTAGTCTAAATAGCACTGTATTGGAGATCACAACCGAGCTCTTGACTGCAAAATAGACAAAGGTGACCAACATGATCACATGGACAAAGTTGATCGAGGAAGTGTTTATGGCTGGACTTCATAATGAAGTTGCCTACGTATCCCAAAGATGGGAATCAAGCCTTACGTAGTTCGACTCAGGTTCGCTCGTGTATTAACTCTCTCCTTTTGCGCTCTAACTTTTGCCAAGGCCGCCTTTTCTGGGTTTTCAACCTTGCGAGCTCAGTTTTTATTATTTCAAATTTTTCATGCTCTAACTTCTGCCTAGGTCGCCCTTTCGGGTTTTCGGCCTAGCGAGCCACTCAGGGATAGTATTTCTTCAACTTGTCCATGTTAATCGGCTGGGAGAACTCTAGGCCATCTAGGTCCATCAGAGCGACAGTTCCGCCCGACCAGATAGACTTGATGATGTAGGGACCAGTCCAATTGGGTCTGAACTTGCCCCTAGGGTCATGAATGGGAGCTCGGTTGTCCTTGAGCACTAGATCCCCTTCCTTCAAATTCCTGGACTTAACCTTCTTGTTGAAAGCCCTGGCAATCCTTCATTGATATCCCTGAACGTGATACAGTGCTTTCAACCTTCTTTCATCAAAGAGCATGAGTTCTTCAAACCTGCTTTGCTGCTAATCTGCTTCAGCTATCTGATACTCAGCCAATACCCATAATGATGGAACCTCAACTTTGATAGGTAGAACAGCCTCCATCCCATAAACCAAGGAATACGGAGTCGCCCCAGTAGAAGTTCGAATTGAAGTCCGGTAGCCCCAAAGAGAAAATGGCAGCTTATCTGGCCAGTCCCTGTAGGTTTCCACCATCTTCTGCAGAATGTGCTTGATGATCTTGTTGGCGGCCTCAACAGCTCCGTTGGTTTGCGACCAATATGTCGATGACTTATGAAAAGCCACATTGTACTTCCCCAACAAGTTGATCACCTCCTTCTTGAAGTGGGAACCATTATCCGAAATAATCTCATTCGGGACCCTGTAGCGACAGATGATGTTGTTTCTGATGAACTTAGCGACGTGCGACGCCTTCAACGCCGCGTAAGATTGGGCCTCAACCTACTTCGTGAAGTAGTCTATCGCTACCAGAATGTACTCATGCCCGTTGGACCCCTTTGGAGTGACTGCCCCAATTACATCAATCCCCCAGACTGAAAATGACCATGGCGAAGTCATGTTGTACAGCTTTGACGGCAGAATGTTCATGCGGTTTGCATAGATCTGACATTTGTGGCCTCACCGAACAAAGCCAATACAATCCTCCTCCATGGTGGACCAGTAATAACCCTGTCTAAGGATCTTCCGGACTAGCATCACCCCGTTCATGTGCGCTGCGCACTCTCCTCCATGGATGGCCTCCATCAGGCGCTTGGATTCTTCAGTATCAACACACAATTTATGCATCTCGAGATGACCCCTCTTGTACAGTTTACCCCCGCAAACAATGAACTGAGCAGCCATTTTTCGAATTGCCCTCTTATTTTTGGCATTTGCCCCTAGTGGATATGCTTCCTTTTCTAAAAAGTTCCAGACATCGTAATACCAGGGATTCTCATCTTGTACCTCATCTATGACAGTAATCAGCTCGTAGGCCGGCACGAATTTATGTTCGATGATGATCGGACGCATCCGGACTCCGAAAGGGATGTCTATCATAGAAGATAGAGTTGCTAACGAATCAGTGAACCTGTTGTTCTCTCTTAACAGATGGACGAAATTCAGTTTCTCAAACCGAGGAATCAGAACGTCCAGGGTCTGGTGACAGATTCTCATCTTTTCTTCTTTAACTTTCCAATCTCCTTTAGCTTGAGATACAACAAGGTTCGAGTCCCCGATGACACCCAACCGTTTTGCCCCTAGTTCCAGGGCGGCTTCTAGTCCAACAATACATGCCTTATACTCTGCCTCATTGTTCAACACTTTGAACCGGAGTTTGAATGCTAGAGATATGTGGAAATTGTCGGGCGCTATCAGCAACACCCCTATCCCATACCCGTATTGGTTTGACGCTCCGTCAAAGTACATCGTCCAAGTCTCTTCTTCGACATGCAGAATGGCCTTGTCTGGGAACAGATACTCAACTGCTTCATCCCCTTCAATTGGGTGATCGGCTAGGAACTCCGCTACCGCTGTCCCTTTCACTTACTTGCGCGTCATATAGTTCAGATCAAATTCGGAAAGCAGAAGCAACCAACAGGCTAGCCTACCCGTAAGTGCCGATTTCTCGAAGAGATATTTGATGGGATCTAATCTCGAAACCAGTATTACGGAGTGAGCTAACAGGTAGTGCCTCAGCTTCCTGGTAGCCCATACCAAGGCCAGACAAGCCTTCTCCAGCGGAGTGTAGCGGATCCCGTAATCCAGCATTTTCTTGCTCAGATAGTAGATAGCCTTCTCCACTTTGTCCTCGGACTCCTGTGCAAGCATGCAGTCCATTGTCGTTTTAGTCACTGAAAGATACAAAATCAACGGTTTCCCCAGCTCAGGCGGTGACAACACAGGTGGGTTTTGTAGATATTATTTGATCTGCTCGAAAGTGACTCGGCATCGGTCGTCCCATTGGAACTTCTTTCCTTTCTTCAGGAGACCAAAGAGTGGTTCACAAGTCAAGGTTAATTTTGCAATAAACCGTCTTATGAATTGCACTTTACCCAGAAAGCCTCGCACCTCCTTTTCAGTCCTCGGTGGTGGCATTTCTAAGATGGCCTTGATTTTGGAAGGATCGACCTCGATACCTCTTTGTGTAATCAAGAACCCCAGCATGTTCCCTGCTGTAACACCAAATGTACATTTCTGAGGATTCAGCCGTAACCGATACTCTCTGATCCATTAGAAGAATTTCTGCAAGGCGGTGTAGTGGCCCTCTCTTTCTTTGGACTTGACAATCATGTCGTCCACGTACACCTCAACCTCTTTATGGATCACGTCGTGCAAGATCGTGGTCGCAGCCCGTTGATACGTAGCCCCAGCATTCTTCAACCCAAACGGCATCACCCTATAACAATAGATTCCCCACGGGGTGGTGAAAGCAGTCTTCTCCCTGTCTTCGGGTGCCATCAAAATCTGATTGTAGCCTGAAAACCCATCCATGAACAAAAGCAGCGCATGCCCAGCAGTAAAGTCCACTAATTCGTCGATATGTGGCAGAGGAAAGTCGTCCTTTGGACTGGCTTTGTTCAAATCCCTAAAGTCCACACATACCCGAATTCTGTCATCCTTCTTCAGCACTGGAACTATGTTGGCCAACCAAGTTGGGTATTCAGATACCAGCAGGAACCCTACGTCAATTTACTTGGTGACCTCTTCTTTGATCTTCAGAGCAAGGTTTTGAAACCCGGACCGGACCGGCCGGTTCAACCGGTTGAACCGGTGACCAGATGGGGTTCCGGTCCGGTTAGCCCTCTTAAACCGGCCAATTGCAAAAACCAGGCTATTTATTGAAAACCGGTGAACCGGTTGACCCGGCCACGGGTTGATCGAACCGGTCTGGCTCTTTTTTTTTTTTCTTTTTTTCTTTCTTTTCTTTCTTTCTTTCTTATTTTATATATATATATATATATATTATATATAAAATATAAGAATATAAGAAAATTTTAATTTGAAACTCTTTTTTAAGGATCTCCTCTTGTGAGGAATCCCATTAAGAGCTTTGATGAAATTATTGTGAAAGTCTTCACCTATTTATAAGAAAAAAATTCTTTCAAAAAGACTCAAGAAATCCATGTGGGATTCAATCAAATGTATTGGAGGGAATATTGAAATTTTGATATCCCTCCAAAATTTTTGCTCTCCTTTCAATCAAATTATTTGAATTAAAATCATATAGAGGGAATATTAAATATTTGATTTCATCTTCCAAAATTGAAATTAATAATATTTCAAAATATATTATTATATTTTTCAATAAAAAAAAATATTAAGACAAATATTTAAAATAATTTAATATTTTTAATTTATAATTTTATTACTTATATTTTTATTTAAATATAATTTTAATATATTTATTACGTCACGGTTCGATTCCGGTTCAACCCGACGGTTGAACCGGTGACCCGTCCACCCGATCCTTTTTTCGGTTCGTTCACCGGTCCGGTTTTTAAAACATTGCTTCAGAGCCCAGTCCGAGCAGATCCTTCGGAGTTTCTGCTTAACAGGTCGGGCCTCTGGGACAAGAGGGATCCAGTGCTGTACAATCTCATGATCGATTCCAGGCATGTCTTCGTAGGACCACACAAAAACATCTTTGAAATCTTTTAATAAAGCGACTAAGCGCTCGCGCTCCTCTGAAGACAACGTGCACCCGATCTGGACCAGCCGTGGGTCCTTCTCAGTACCAACATTAATTGTGGTGATTTCATCAACCAAAGGTTTTACAAACCTTTCCTGCTCTTGATCAAGCAAATATTTCAAAAGCAAAGGAATTTATTCCTCGTTGTTTTCATCAAAATTTTGAAAGTCTTGATTAATGCAATAAATTAAGGGCACAGAAAAGTACTCGAAAACCACAGTCGTACCATTCTCATTCATAACATCCAGTCCATCTGATTCCTCTATTACAACAGACTCAAAGGAAAAAAAAAAAAAAGACGACTTGGACAGGACAGTGGCATCCGGGTTGTCAACCCCAGGAATACCGGACTCAAACTCAGACGAGCTGGAACCTGATTCCGACTCCACAGACTCGGTGGAATCAGATTCCGGCCCACTACCTGACCCGGTGCTGCTCGATAAAAAGCGCTCCTCGTATTGCCAGACGAGGGAAGATACGATAGATGCATCCAGAAAGTTTGAAGATGGGCCTACAGCCACTTCATTCCCAATCATGGACACTGAGAAGTGATCCCCCAAGCACTCTTGCACGATCTGAGGATCTGAGAGTAGATAAGCTAGTGCTACCTCCATTTCAATCTATGTGCTCTCGGAATCCTCCTCATTGAACTACTCAACCTCAGCTGGTGGGTCTGTCTGCTCTTCGGCAACATCATTCCCGGACAATTGCAAGTCAAAGAAAATCGCAAACCCCGGCGAGCGCCGTCTCTCTGCATTTATCCATGGCTTTGGGAAGCCTCAGAATGGGAAGTCTTCCCCCTCCCGGACAAAGCGTCCATTCAGGGTACCCTGGATAGGCTGGTGCACCAACTTATAAGGCTTCCCGGCTTGCTTTGCTCTGGCTCTTCCAGCCATCTCTTTTCCTTTCCTCACCCAGTCCTCCTTGGTAGGTAGATAACCTAAGCCAAAGGTATGTGGGTTATGCGGCACTTCGGCCGATGCTGCAATGCCTTTCCGGCCACTTCGCCCTAATCCTATCCCGGGCATGTGCTGAAGCTTGTTCATAAAGTAGACTGATTGTGCGCTGACATATAGCCCCTCATCAACAGCTAGAATGTTCTGTACAACCCGGGCCTCGGCTGGGGTGAACCCTGACAAAAACATATCCTCCGCGCCATGCTCAATCTCCAGAACTGGTGTAGAAACCTCTGGCGGCGGATAGATCGAAGAATTTCCAAAAACGATGGCCACCCCCTTCCCGTGGGGGTACTTCAACATTTGGTGCAAGGTAGAAGAGACGGCTTTCACATGGTGCAGTCACGGCCGCCCTAGGAGTAGATTGAAGGTTGCGAGAACGTCCAAGACGTGAAACTCAATGTCCCACTGCCCCGAACCAACTTGAGTCCGAATCTGTACAATCCCTATCACCTCTCGGCTGGTATTGTCATATGCCCGAATCACCTAGGCAGTTAGCCCGATAGCATAGGCCATCCTTGACGGACATACGTTGATAGTAGATCCTGTGTCAACAAGGACCATCGGCACCCATTTCGCCCTACACTCGACAGAGATATAGAGCGGTTTGTTATGATTTGAGCCCTCATGCGGCAGTTTCTTGTCAGTGAAGGTTAACGTCGGGGAAGCTCCTCCTGGAAAAACCAACCCTACCAACTGTTCGGGTGTGGTATCGATTGAAAGTTTGGCCTTGTCCATTGCAGAAAGGACAGCTTGTTTGTGAACTCTTGAGGCCATCAGCAGTCTCCAGATGGAGATGTTCGGATTTTCTTAAGCTGTTTCAGTACAACCTCCTCCTCGAGCAGTTTTTCCTTCTGCCTCTCCGCCTCCTTGTCCTTCCCGGATGCCTCTGGTTCATCTAGGTGTGGGGGTTTGAAATACCGCCCACTCCTGGTCATGTGGTCCACCTCCTCCACATACCAAGTATCATCCGATTGGTTCCGCCCCCAATCTTCGTCAGTGTGGGCAAGACATAAGTCTTCGTCTTCCCACCACATACCATCGGCAACCAACAGACAGTTGTCCGGTTCCGTTGTAACTGTTCTTGTGCTCACAGCACATTCGGTGCGCACAGCACGTTCCGTCCCCGCAGGGGCTTTGGCCTTCCTAACCCTCTCAAGATCTTCGATCTTTTCCTGCTCAAACTACTTCAGTATAGCCTACTGTTCAGTATCCCTATATTCAAACTGCCCGGATCCCGAGCGAAATTCTTAACACCGGCGCTCTCCGGCGATCCCTTCTGATCCTCGGCCATTCCGGCCACTGCTGAAGTTCCCATTCCTGACGGTCCCTGTTCTGGCTGAGATTCTTCAACAATATCTAGTTGGTCGTGAAGCCACCCAGTAGTTTCTGCTGACCCATCTAAGTCGAACCAGTTGAAGTTTACATCCCCTGAGTCCTGCTCGTCGAAGAACTGCAAATCTGCAATGCCCTCTTCCAGCTCTGTTAGGTCATCTAACCCTTGACTCAGTCTATCCTCCCGAACCATACTGATTTATGCCCCAACCAGAAACTCTACCCTTGGCTTAACTTGATCCGTTTATGTGATATAACCACTCGGGTTGTACTCAAAGTTCGCAGACCCCTCAGGCTCTGAATCATCATTCCCCTCTACCCCCAAAGTCATCCATGTTCTATCTTCGATAGTCACCACCACCAATTCTGGTTGGGTTTGGAAGATGCTCAACATGTACAAATCCGTGCTGTCTGGAATGAACAACTCCGGCTTGGTTAAGTAGGAGGGGGTGATATACATACTAGGGTCGTATGAAACAACCCCAGTTTGGATCAAGTTGATGCGTTTAGGTGGTGGAGCTTGGTTATGTGGTGGGAGAGAGTTGGTTGTGACATTTGGTTTTTCTGGAGGTACAATCACCCTATTGTCAATGAGATCCTGGATCTCGTGACGCAGTCTGTAGCACTGGTCGATGTCGTGACCATGCTGTTGGTGAAAGGCACAGTATTTGGCTGGGTTATGGGAAGCAGGAAGTTTGTCTGGTAATGGCCGCAGCTCCAGGGGCTTCAAATGCCCTTTCCTGATCAAAACCCCCAAAGCTTTGGACAGGGGCATGTATAGGGGAGAAAAGGTTCTCTGGCCTCGGGGTGGATATTTGGTTGTTTGTGAGCTACTTCCAGACGCACTGGTGAATGGTGTGGCTGCGAGTGTTCTTGGAGGGGTGGTGGTGACCATGCCCACATCTGAAGTTCTTACAGCTACAACATTACTCGTGTCTGCATTCGTACTGTGAGAAAATGCCCTCTTGGGCTGCTCTCTTTCATGGTCAATGAGACCCTGCGTCATGGCGTCCTCAATCTGTACCCCGATCTCGTGTAAATCCACAAAGGTAGGGAAGGGTAAGACGATCATCTTTCACATGAGTTTGGGTTGGAGGTTGCGCACAACCATCCGTATTTGATCCTTGTCAGCCGGCCTGATGGTCATCATAGAGGCTTTGGCCCTCCAACGGGTTACAAAGTCGGAGAAGCTCTCTTTTGGCTCCTATCTAGTTGTCTCAAGATCACAAGTTGTGATCTCAATCTGCGTGTTGTAGGAGTATTGAGCTACAAAGGCCTCAGCCATTTCCTCCCAGCTTCTCTTGACAGAGTCCTCCAGCTTTGCGTACCAAATAATCGCAACACTCGACAAGGTCCGGCCGAATAGGGAAAGCTTCTACAACCTGGAGAGGCCCATTGGCCTTAGGATATCTGTAAACAACCGCAGATGGACCATGGGGTCCCCAGAACCGTCAAAACGGTCTATATGTGGCATCTTGAACCGGTCCGGCAAAGTCACTGCCGAATCGGTATATCCATCCTCTATGTCTAGAATGGAACTGACTCCTTGGACCCGTTTGAACAGTTTCTCAAGCTTACTCATTTTCGGAGCGGTTGGGTCCATTTCAGATTCAAATGGTGTATCTGTCGAGAAGGCCGGTGTCTTCGAGATCTGTGGTAGAACTGGTGGCAGAACTGGCCTGGTTGGGACGTCCATATCTTCCTGGACATTTGCCGTATCCCCGAGTATCGGAACTCTAGGTGGGGGTGAAGATGGGTGCGAAGCAGATTTTCCGGCTTGTTACGGTTGTTGCTGCTGCTGAAGTCTAGCAATCAGCTCTGCCTGTTGTGCCACGACCTCTGCCTGATGCGTAGCAGCCTCTGCCTGTCGGGCAGCATCCCGCTGCATGGCTTGCATAGTTTCTTGGAGCTGACGCATCATGCCCTCCATACTTGCCATAAGATGTGGGTCTAACTGAACAACCGGTATATCTGTCTCTGCGGTGGAAACTGAAACCTCAGCTGACTACTTACTGGCAGGGTGGATGAGGACCACTGATCTGGTAACCGCTGTACTGATGAACCGCGCCTAACTGACCTCCGTCTAGCAACCGGGGGTAAGGAAAAGAACACTGGTTGTCCGTCTATCAGATCCTCGGATCGATGAAGTCTTTGACCTCTAACTTAGAGTGCTTGGGGAATATCTACCTGGTAGGAAGCAATTGTGCTAAACTACCTTGCAAAAAGATAAATAAAGCATAATAAGGAAACAATAAGTAGAAAAACGGACAGCATAACGGCTTAAATTAAGACAACACACAGTTGACATTAGTAAGCTGAACACACTGTTCTCAATACTGATCACTGTTCCCAAATCACTGCATCAGATCTGATACCCTCAGGTAAAACTGATTCCCCAAAATACTGATGCCCGCAGGCCTGATACCCAGACTAGCAAACTGATACATGCATTCCTGCAGAGACACACTCTAAAAGCACATAGCAAGCAAATGAGAGCCAAAACACCCCTATGGAGGGGTAGGGTTTCCCTGTCCTAGTTTCGTCAAGAACTAGGGTTTCACTACGCACGCAGCGATTTCAAACAACCTACAATCAAGTAAGTAACCTGTCCTAGTTTGGAATAGTCACTATGGATTCCAATATGCACTAGGTCGAATGGTCAAAAAGGGTGCCCCGGTAAAAACCGGGGTGTGTGTTCCCATCGTGGCAGAGCCCGTAACCAATCTACCTTATGGCACGCAGCCTCCGGCAAACCGCTCAGGAATAGCAGATGGCAAACACGGTGTCCTAGGTGTACCAATGCAAATGCAATGCAAAGAAACAGATAAGTGTAGACAAAACAACATATCATGAGTTCGAGTCAAGTTCTCTAAATCCCCAGCAGAGTCACCAGAAACTGTAGACCGCCCGGAAATCCGCTCCGCGCGCGAGGGCGTGAATCGTGGTTCTTAGCTACTACAGTTCGGACTCATGTCACGGTTCTGAATTTAATCTCACAAAGTGCAATGTGAGACTGATAAATCACCAAAAAGTCCAAATCTGGCAAATCGTTTTGGAAAACTGATTTTTATCAAGAAGTGCCAAACATGGACTGTTTTGCCAGATTTCAGAGTTGCCACCTAAATATTTTGTTTTGGGAAATTTAGGAAACCCTGACTCGTGCCTAAGGCCACGTGTCCGTCATCACCAAAGTTGCCTCGGCTCGAGAACTTGGATACGAGAGGGGAAGGTCATGCAATGAGCACCCCCGCTCGCCCGATCAAAGGATCGGCCTTTACTAACATGATATGTTGTTTTTGAAAACACATGTGTTCTTATTCCGGTTTATTAGCCTAATTTACTATGTGATGCGCACAGCATACAAGTATAGACTAGATCACCTAAATTGGAACAAAACATCTCATGTTTGTTTGTTTAAAAATGGTTTGAAGTTGCTACTCGCAAGTAGGCTAAGAAGTGGATTTGCTACCCTCAAGTGGGCTTAGAAAACATGATTTGCCACTCTCAAGTGGGCTTAAAACTCGCATTTTGATAAATTGTTCCAATTCAAGCAATCCAACCTTCATCCACAGGCAATCATACAGTTATATCAGTTAAGCAAATAGCCTCATGGCAAGTATGCTATACATGGCAACATACACACTCATGCAATATGCTAAAACGTAAAAGCTTACCTAGTACTCCGAGCCAAAAAAGAAGCTAGTTAGTAATCAATGTATGATCCTAGCTATGTTAAGAATGCCTAATGCAACACATGCAAAAATGCGACTAAGATAGGCTCGGCTATTCTAAGATGTCCTGTGAATGTGACTAGATAACATGTATTCAAATTGGTATTGAAATACAATGCAGTTAGCATGATGCGCCGAGCTCGGTGCATGCAAGAAAGATGAATGATGCAAACATGCAAGCATAAGGATGCTAATTGAAACATGCCCTAAAACTAACCATCAAAAGCTGGTAAATAAAAAGGAGAAAGACATGGGGTTAGAAGATATGCATCACACACACGCACACTTATTACAAAATTCGCCCTCTCGCCGGAGGATCCGAATGATAAGCTAACTAGCTAAATCTAAGCTAATCTACCTAACTAATCTAATTAACCTAATTAAACTAATTATTACACAACAAATTGAATAACTAGCTACAACTAATTATTACATTACTTTAATTAATTAACAAATTAACTAAGTTAGCAACTAACTAAACATGTAAACTATATGAAGTAGGCTGCCTCAGCTCTGCCTTGAACGATAAAGGATGCATGCTCGGTCGCCTCACTCGAAAATCTATCGATGTGCCCGAACTTGCCTCTGTTTGCATTTGATTTCAGAACACTGCAAGAGCCTCTAGATATCTTTTACTCCATCATGGAGACTTTCAGGAGCATGGCCGACCACTTTTTGGTGGTGTAGACCACCTGCCGACCACCCAAATTTGCTACAGACCATAAAAAGTGGTCAGCCAGCCACTTTTTCTGGTCTGCCAACCAGAAAATCCTGCCAAGCCCCATTTTGCTGTGACAGAGAACAAGAAAGGGCACAGCGGTGTATTTGCAAGATATGCGTGCATGACCACCCTCCCTTTCATTTCTTGAGCTCAAGGGAGTGTAGTTCTCGACTTTCGGGCCACCAACCGAGCATCGCAATGCACGATGGCTGAGAAGCCAAGATTGCACATTTCAATGTAAATGAATGCACAAATGACACATAAGAGCCTTAACCTCTATCATACTTGATCAAGAGGGTCAGCGACCGAGAATTGAGGCACGTTTCATCACTTCAAGTATGAAACGTCCCTCGTTTCTCATGTTTGGATTAACTCCCTATCCAAACACAATGCAATGCATGCACACACAATGCAATGCGACATCATGCAAATATCATGGAATGCAACAAGCATGCAACAATATGCAATGCAACAAGCATGCAACAACATGCAAAATGGACTTAAACCGAATATGGACAGACCTCAATCATGCCCAAAACAGTGGCCAAAATACCGAAACGATGGCATAAAATGCAAGACAATGCATGCACATGCTCTAGCCCACCAACTAAGCATAAAAGCATAACTCTCAAACATGAGCAAGGAGTGACAAACATGGAAGTGTGACAACACTACATGCACTAAAATGGCATGTGAAATGGTGCCTAACCATGCACATGTCACAAATGAAGCATGCCATAGTGCTCCAAACTTGAAACTAGCATAAGCACTTGCACTATAGCTATGCAATACATGAAGCATATGGCCAATACATCCCAAAACAGTCCTAGAGCATGCCAAACTAATGCTAAAACATGCATGGAGCAAAGCCAAAATAAGCTAGTATGAAGGGCCAAAACATGGAGCAAGCTAGGCCAATAAGGAGGATTACACTACACCTACCAAAACCAAGCATGTGATGACTTCACCAACAAAAATCAGAGCTATATCATGGCAAAATAGGACCAAATACACACTGAAATGGTGGCCCAAAAGCCTAGGCAAGATGGCATACATAATGGCTCATGTTTAAGGCATAAAGCACAAACCCTTTAATGCATTGAATGAGTGAAAGAAGTGGGTGTATGGTCACACTACATGCACTGAAATCACATACAAATGATGCCAAATCATGGAAATAGCCCAAGGAATGCACTCTAGCAACTTGGGAACTCAAAGCTAATAAGCTAGAATGCACTATAGCTATACAAAGCATGGCATGCATGACCCAAAACACTTAAAATGGAGCTTAAGAATGTTAAAATAAGGCCAAAAGCTTGCTGGATTTAAGCCCAAAACATGCTAGAATGATGCTCAAATGCAAGATGCATGTTAAGCTAGTGAATGGAAATGCACTACAAGTGCAAGGAGCATGCAAGATGCTATCAAACCAAACCAAAACAGAGCTAAGGCATGGAAAAACAACACCAAAAACATGCTGAGACATGGCCAAAACATGCTAGAAAGACATGCTCAAACATGAAGCATACAAGACTAGTTTGCAAAATTTACACTACAAGTGTGTCAAGCATGCATGAAGTGGCCAAGAAAACCAAAAACAGTGATATGCCATGCTGAGATAAGGCCTAATACATACTAAGATGGAGCCAAAACAAGCTTAGCAAACATGCTACTTTTATGAGCCATCAATACAAGCATTCAAGACATAAGGAGAGGGGATGACCCTCTCCTATTTGAGACCTCAAAACACAAGTTTTACCACTGAAAATCCATTGGATTTCAATGGTTAAAGGCCAAGAGAAAGTGATCTCAAGGGCCTAAAGTGATGGTGTAAAACAAAGCCAAACAAGGTATGTAAGGGAGCAGATCACCCCCAACACCAACAAGGCCTTAAACAAGCATTTCAAACACTGGAAAATAAAGCTTTTTACAGTTGAACACTAAGCCAAACAAAAAATGCAAAGATGGCTAGAAGAGTAACCAAAACAAAGCATAAAAAAGGGAAAAAGGGGTTACCCTTGAAGCACTGCAACAACAGCACCTTCCTCAGCCCAAAACCAGCTTATATGACCCAAATAGCACCCCTAAGGATCTCAGCTCAGAGATGGTGGTGTGTGGCTAGGAGTTGTAGTGCAAAAGTGAAGAAACAACACACTTTAAGGCACCAAAATAGAGAGAGAGAGAGAGAGAGAGAGAGAGAGAGAGAGAGAGGGATATAAAGAGGGAGATATATGTATAGCTCCAATTGAGTTTTTCTGAACCTGGAGAAGGGAGGGAAAGCCTCCCTCTTATAGAACTCTAGGCTTCAAGCTTCTTTGAGAAGCTAGAAGCTTGGTTAAATCCCTCCATACACGTGTATGGAGGATGCAGTCTGTGCCCTCCAGCTGGCACAGCTGACATCCACAGACTCTGCAAAATCTACAGGAAAGCTGTCGACCACTTAAAGTGGTCAGCCAGCTACTTACACTGGTCGGCCGACCAATGGAAGTGGTCTCCAAGGAGGCAAAGTGGTCGGCTAAGGAGAGGAGTGGCCTGCACCATGAAAGCAAGCTGGTGGTGTGATGGGAGACCACTTTTGATGGTCCAAAGACCAAGAAGACCAGTTGGTCGACCAGAAAACTGGCTGGCGGGAAGAAAAGTGGTTTTCAGTGAGAGAAACTGGTCTCCCACCCTTATTCCACCCTCCAAGCAAGGAAAACAAGGTTTGTGCCAAAAACAAACCAAAAATGATGCAAGACACAAGTCCGGGGGTCAAGGCGCGCAACCGAAAGCCCTGAAAACTAGTCTACGGGCACCAAAAGTGGTCTCCGACCACAAAAAGTGGTCTCCAAGACCTCTGTGTCTTTCTAGACCAAGGCAACAAGGCATGGTTCGAAAACCAGGCCAAAAGGAGAATGGTAAGTGGTCCCGAGACAAGGCGCGCGGCCGAAGGCTCTGGAAACTGGAAACAAGCCTACAAGAGGGAAAAGTGGTCTACGACCACAAAAAGGTGGTCTACAGACCTCTCTCTCCCTCCAGGGAAGGTCAACAAGGCTTGGTTCACAAACCGAGTCAAAACACAAAGAGTTTAGAGGTTCGGAGGCAAGACACTCAGCCAAAAACTCTGGAAATTCGAAACGAGTACAAACATACGCGATCACCGCATGCTCCAACAATGACGTCTGAGTCTTAAAGTCGGTCAAAAATGGGATGTCTACAGAACTACAGTAGTATTTGAAATGGTGTCTCTATCAATCAAACAATTTAAGATGGTGGCATTGCAGTTAAGTGATGATCTCGAATAGAAAGAAAATATTAAAAAAAATTAAAATAAGAATAGGATAAAGAACGTTATGGGGGTTGAAGCTGCCCAATCCATTCCTTTAAAACCAATCTTAGTTGTTAATAGGGACTTTGAACTAATGTAACTCCAATATCAAAAATCAATTTTTGTTTTAATCTTTAATATTTATTCCATGTTCATTTTTTTGTTATGGGGCTTTGATTTGTGGCACTAATTTGTTGAGTACTAATGGCACTAATTTCTATATCAGGTAAAGAAAAAAACAAAAAAAAAAAACAAAATTACCAAAACAGGAAATTAGTGCCGTTAATGCCAACAGTTTTAGTGTCACAAATCATCTTTCTTTTGTTATGTCTCATTTGGATTTGGGGGACTGGAAAATAGATTGTTGATTGGATTGGAAAGGTTGGTTCACGTGCCTTCTTTAATGGATTTCTTTTCTTTTTTTCTTTTTTTCTTTTCTTTTTGAGTTTTTTTTATAGGTATTTGTTTTCCTATATGTTTTTGATGACATCAATGACTTGGGTTTTTTGGATTTTCATTTTATTTATTTATTTGTTTTATATTTTTATAGCTGGTTAAAATTGGATTTACCTTTCCTCTCTTTTATCCCCTCTTGTACTATGAACTTCATTTCAATTTATTAATAACAATATTATAATTCTTTAGTGAAAAAAAAAAATCACTATTTTCTTTACATTTTCTATTCACAAAAAAAAAAAAAAAAAAAAAAACTTGTTTAATATATTACTATGTGTCACCAATTTTTTATATTAGAGAAATATTATATATTACTGAATTTTTTGTTATATCACCTATTATATGAATACTCATAATTAGTTTTTTTTGTTTAGAAATACTTATTACACAATTGACAACAACTAATAATATATTACTATGTAATTCAATGATTCAAAAATGTATAAAAAAAAAAAGTGATATATAGCAGTGTCTTTGTACTATTTATTCACCTTCTCTCTCATTTCTTTTCTCTTTTTTTTTTAATTCCCATCTACATCTGTTTTGTGTGTGGAACTTAATATAATTTTATTTTCATATTTTATAAGGCATGTGATTATTTTTCAAACCATGTGATCATTATATATAAAATCAAAGTAAAAACAAAAAATGATTAAGATTGGTTAGCTCGAGCTTATATTTAAATATAACATTTGCATTACAGTACTTTTTATTCCTACCATCTAATAAAAATTAGGTAGTTTAATTGTGATTTTTGTTAAGATTTCAACTCAATGGTGCCCCTTTGAGTGTTCTCTTTAGCTATTGATAAAATGTTAATAGTCTTCTTGGAAGTGCAACTCATCACAAGCCATGACGTCGACCCATCTAATCCTCCCGCGGATTGTAGGCAATCAAAGATGATCACAAAATAGGATTCACTACTCAATACATTTGATAATCTTCAATTAGTAAACTCAATTGAAGATTCACAACCAGAAAATTTTGATCAGGTGTTTGTCTCTCACTATATAAATTTGAGTATAAATTGTGCAAATGAATTCAAATGTCTAATTAATTTTTTATCGTATTGCCTACTGTAAACTAACTTGGACTATACCTTTGATCATTTGAATATATGTCGATTACGCTTCAACCTAAGGCATCCAAGGTAGGACTAAGGAACACAATTCGTTTAATTTGCAATTGACTAATTAATGACCTTTTGAAATTACTTGACAACTTTAGATGCATAGGTAAATAAATACAGTATATTAGGCAAGAAAAAAAAATTAAAATTAAAAGTAGAAGAAAAGAAGTGTCAATTGAGTAGCAAGAAAAGGGCAAAATAAAAAAGTGCCAATGGAATATATTTTATGGTTCTGCTTTAAATAAAAAAGGAAAAAGATTTAAATAAACAAATTTGGGATAGCTTGACAAGTTTAAGCATTATTTTATGGTTAGTCGTGCCATCCCAATTACCTAATATTTTAAGTTTTCAATATTTGTAGATTCAAATTGAAGCTTTCAAGTAAATGGAATTAATATATTATTAACACAGTTTACTTGTGCATACATCTTTCATTGCTTTTGATCATTATGCAGCACAAAGGTCATTTTCTTATCTTGCGATGTCTTCCCCACATATGTTAACTGTTATTGTTTCTTCTGAAAATGGCAAAATATTGATTTGATTGAATCGTTCTTCTCCTTTTATTCTTAGCCTCCCCTTTTGTGTAGTTTTGCCTTGTCTGTAATCAGTTTTGAAAATTTGAAGTTCATTTAACTATTGAAATGTAGTAACCTGTGTGGAGTCGTATCTTTTTCATTCTTGACATTCCTACATAGTTTTACAATAATTGGCTAACTGTGAGATCAAACAAAATGCGGTTGAATAGTCACATGACTCACATTGTTATTGGGTGAACAAGTAGTAGTGGTAGGTTTGTGATGTATAGTTGACAATATTTTTTGGTGGCCTTTGGTTCCATGAGTCTGAATTACTTCCTGAGTTTGTTGTAGTTTTTAAATTTTAGGGTGTGGAAGGGTTTAATTTCAAATTTTTTCCCTTTCTACGTTACATTGTTTCTCCGATAGCATTGTATTACAATGCGGCCATTTATTTTTTAATCCATTCCTAACTAATTAACTTGGTTTATTTAGGAAGCTCACAGGTTCATCTGCCCTCTTCAAATTGCCACCTTGAAGTGTGTCATTGTGTCAACATTTAAGTTTCTTTTATGTCCGAACAGGCCATTTTCTATTTGGGATCAATTGGATTGCTTGGAGAGTATGGTCCTATGTCAAGTAAAAACTCACCGTTGCCAGAAAGAATTGACTGTATGCATCACAGGTCATTTCAGGAATACCCACAATTTTGTGGTTACAGCTGGGTGCAACATTCCTTGACTACAGAGGAGGATCTCTCTTTTCATGCCCAAAAATCATTAGAAGACTTCTACATGCTGAGATACTGCATATCCTGAAACAAAGGTCTTAATTACAAAAAGTCAAATGATTCAACTGAGATGTGTAGCATGTGGTTTTGTTTCGGATGTGGATGTGAGGGACAAACTCACAACCTTCATTTTGAAGAACCCACCTGAACCAAAGAAGGGTTCCAAAGACAAGAAGGCAATGCGGAGGGTTGAAAAGGAGCGACTGAAGGAAGGTGAGGCTACTGGTGAAGAGCAGAAGAAGCTGAAGAAAGTAGTGAAGAAGAAGGGGTCTTCCAATTCCAAGGATGGGCCTGTAAAAGTCAACTACAACAAAAAGAAAGCCAGTGGTTCTGATGAGGATCAAAGTTCACCAACTATAAGTCAGGTTGATGACAAAGAAGAGACAGACAATGATAATGACAACAATGTGCAGTGGCAGGCCAACACGTCACTGGAGGCAGCTTGCCCACGCATCGAAGAGCAATTGAGATAACCATTCCTATCTCTTTCTGGTAGTGATAAATGACAGCAGGTATATGGTGCTTGATCCTAGGACACTTCAACTGAGACCAGGATTGAAAAATCAAGTACAAGGTTGAGGGTGAAGAGGGAAGTTTAGCAAACAAGCTTCACTTGCTATAGAAATGTTGATCAATGGATGGATCAACATTGATTCAATGAACTTGTTTTTTATAGTGGTGCATTCAATTTTTACGTGTGGATCATCCATGTTCAATGCAAGTGTTGGAAGACTTTTGAAGTATACCTATCTATGGTCAAGAGCACATGGAAGTCTCCAATTCTTAAACAACACAAAGGTAATTCTTTACCCAAATTTTGGTTCCATGGGATGTTTTATTTGGAACTAAAACAGGACAAAGAAAGATGAGAAAATTCTACATTCTCTAATATCTAAAATAAGATATTCTTTTGGTCACCTTAATATTTGTTATTTGAACCCCTGTTTTTTAAGTGTGACATACATATGTTTGTCTTTTTCTTTTTTAAAGATAGCAAGGAACTGGTTTGTTTTTTAGTTCACAATTTTGTTAAATGTAAGATGTGGTTATGATTATTGAATAGAAAATAATAAATATTGTGTATTTTGTGCTGCAGATTTTTTTGAAATAATCATATCAGGTATTGTTTCTCGCAACAATGATGCGACTCCCATGCACAGCGCGTGGGGGTCCAATTAGTACCATAAAAAGGCCTGACAAATTTGAAGTATCTATCCTTATATATAAAGCACGAAGGTTGGGCGGACGAAATTTTCAGCCTTGTCAAAATTACCTCATTGCCCCTATGCTTGAACCATCAATTTCTCTCTCTACCTCACAAGTTGGTTGATTTCTCTTCGTTCGGTTACACAAAGCTGAACTCGTTTAATATGTTCAATACTCTATAACCGAACATATGCCTTTTGTTCAGCTACATAGCACTGAACATCAGGCTTTTGTTCGGAACTGATTTTCTGAATTGCGGTAAGAGTGGTCGCGACGGCAAAAATATGGGTTTTCCAAATTGGTTATCCATCTTTCATCTTCTGCAACATCAATGTGATTCTCTACAATGGAGAAATCACTCTTCGAACTTGGGCCCATCACACTTCCAACATTGTTACATTCCTTGAAACATAGTTCGCATCTGTCTAATACTTCGAGGAAACAGACGGTTGCTCTATTGTTGTTGTTGTTGCGATTGGCTGAGCAGGTTGCCGGAGAGAGAGGGTTGCCGGAGTGGGAAGGGACTGCTAGAGGAGAGAAAGATGAGTTGAAAGTGGAAGGTGTAGGGGTTGGGTTCAAAGGGTATATTTGAGATTCTGATAGGGATCCGAAGAAAAATAAAGAGGGAAGCAATTGTGGTAGTGGAGGGCCAAAGAAGTGGGCGATCCAAAGTAGAAAGATAGAGGCATTTAGCAGCCCTCTAAATTAATGTAACCTTTAATGCTTTGGTGTTTCTTATTTTTAACTTCAATGTTTTTCCTCCCTCCCTAAATTCATTGATTTTAAATTGTATCTATCTATCTATATATGTATTATATAAGGAAAAGAGGATTTTTAATCCACAAGCTTTGTAGGAACTCCAATATCCCAATCTTAATTTTCTAATTTCTTGATTAAAAATAAATAAATAACCTCAACATTTACTGACTTCTCCCAATCCACAAACCTTTTTGACTTCTCTCATAGATACTGCAGCACTTTTTTCAACTTCTCTCATACACTATGGTTAGTGATGGGATTGTTAAATTATTTTTATAAAAAATAAAAAATAAAATAATCTCAACATTTATTGATTTCTCCCAACCCACAAACATTTTTAACTTCTTTCATAGTTACTGCAACACCTTTTTTAATTTCTCCTATACACTATGGTTAGTGATGAGATTGTTAAATTATTTTTATAAAAAAATCAAAAAAACTAATTTGTATATTAAAAAAATATCTAAAACAAATATAAATATCTATATCTACCTATATATTATATAAGAAAAAGGAGATTTCTAATGATAAGCCTCCTAAGAACTCCAAACGCTCATTCTAAAATTATTGATATTTCAATTTATAAAATAGATTAAAAAAACTTATTGGCTGATTTATTTATTTAATTATTTTAGAAATCATAATGGAAAGATAACAAAAAAATTTCATAATCTCTCAATCATAATCTCTCTCACCAATTCTCAAAGAAAAAAAAAAAATTTAAAACTTGCATTCCTTCTTTCTCCTCCAAAAAATCAAATAATATCTTCTATATCTATCTATATATTATATTATAACATTACAAAAAAAAATTAAAAATCAAATATACAAATACATAAAATTAATAAATTAGATTTTTATTTATTCAGTTAAAATATTTCTTTTGTCTCTCAATATCCAATTTTAAATTTTAAAAATTTATAAAGTCTATCTAAACAAATCTGATTTGAAAATATCTTCCATTATCTTACTTTAAATCAATAAAACTCACATATCTATCACATATTTAACTCGCGTCATAACTTACCTAAATAAGAATAATTAAAAACAAATAGAAACCATAGATAAATTAAATTTTTTAAAAAAATTAAAACCCACAACTCCATCTAAAATAAATTGAAAAAAAAAATAGAAATCATACAAAAATAAAGAAGATAAGAATTTAGATATGGATCTCAAAAAGATATAACAATATTTAAATTTGAATTATGATTTAATAATATAATTATCTATTTTTTTGATGTATATCTATCAAAATTTAAATCACGGACAAATTCTTTTGCCTCTCAATATCCAATTTTAAATTTTAAAAATCTATAAAGTCTATCTAAACAAATCTGAGTTGAAAATATCTTCTACTATCATTCTTTAAATCAATAAAACTCACATATTTATCATATATTTAACTCGCATAATAACTTACATAAATAATAATAATTAAAAACAAATAGAAACCACAGATAAATTAAATTTAAAAAAATAATAAAAACTCACAACTCCATCTAAAATAAATTGAAAAAAAAAATAGAAACCACACAAAAATAAAGAAAATAAGAATTTAGATATAGATCTCAAAAAGATATAACAATATCTAAATTTGAGTTATGATTTAATAATATAATTATCTATTGTTTTGATATATATCTATCAAAATTTAAATCATGGACAAATTAATCAATTTTCTAAAATATTTAATTTTTCAATTTATAAAAAGATTTTTAAAACAAACTATTGATTGATTTATTTATTAATTACTTTAGAAATAATAATTATCCTTTGAATAATGCTACATGTACCAATTAGTATACTAACTAATTTACCAATTGATGATGTGGCATAATTTAAGAGGTTTTTGAGATTTGTAATGTAATTAATGAGTGGGGTCAATAATAATGTCATAATTAGTGTTGGTACATTAGTTAGTACACTAATTAGTGCATGTAGCACCACCGTTATCCTTTAATTTATGAATTTCAAATGAAAAGATAACAAAAATATTTCATAATCTCTCCATCCTAATCTCTCTCATTGATTTCCAAAAAAAAATATTAAAACTTGCATGTCTTCTCTCTTTCCCAAAAAATCAGATAATATTTTTTATGAAAGTTGTGAATATTTATTTATATATTATATATTATATTATAAAAATAAAAAACTAAAAATCAGATATACAAACAGATAAAATTAATAAATTTGATTTTTATTTATTCAGTTAAAATCTTTCTTTTGCATCTCAATATCCAATTTTAAATTTTAAAAATCTTTAAAGTTTATCTAAATAAATCTAATTTGAAAATATCACCCACCATCATACTTTAAATCAATAAAACCTACATGTCTATCACATATCTAACTCACATTATAACTTACCTAAATAATAATAATTAAAAACAAATAAAAACCATAGATAAATTAAATTAGGAAAAAAAAATAGAAACCCACAAATCCATCTTAAATAAATTGAAAAAAAAAAAACTAAATAAAAACCACACAGAAATTAAAAAATAAAAAATAAATATATATATATAAGAATTTAGCTATGGATCTCAAAAAAATATGATAATATCTAAATTTGAATTATGATTTAGTAATATAATTATCTATTTTTCTTATGTATATCTATCAAAATTTTAAATCACGTAATGGGACAAATTAATCAAATTTTAAGTCTTATTGAAAGAATAATCTAATTAATTATCCCAACTCCTACACTTCATGGGCACTGAGGGATGAGCTAACGGATTGGGTTAGGTGAAATCTAAGTTGTTGGAGGTAACATTCTCTCATTTCCAAAATTTATTTGTTTTTTAATTTTATTTTTTTTCATGTGTGATTCTCTTTCTCTACTGTTGGTTTGGTTTTTGTTTTGGTTTTAGTTTGGTTTCGGTTTCGATTTTAGTGAGGTTTATGTATTTGTTTATTTTGGTGATTATGGTTGAAATCGAAATATCTATGTTTGTTCTGTGCCAAGAATTTTGATCGGATTTTGTTTTCTTCAATAAAGACCATAAAATTGAAGTTAAAAAAAATGGAAATCAAAATTTTTCATTTTTTATTGTCATTTTATTTTATAGAAAATGTGAAAATTTATTAAGAATTCAAGATTTTACTATAACATTAGGTAAATTTAAAACTTTTAAATATCATTGTGTTATTTATTTTTATCCTCTTTCTATCCCATTATATAATTACAGCTATTTGTTAATTTGTTAATTATAATTCAATTAATTGAAAATGAAATATAACTTTTCATGTATATTATAGTTAATTTGTTATAGCTATAGTTGTATATAGCATAATATATAGGGATAATCTCTAAATATAATTTCTATTTTTTTATGTGATTAAATAGTCCATCTTAAATAGTGTGTAGAAGAGTTAAATGGCTTATGTTACCTCAAAAAACCCAATCTATTTTTTTTTTTACTTTTTAATTTTTAAATTGAAACATCAATTATTTATATCCATAAAACAAAACTGATAAACACATATCCAAAAGTTACACATTTTTTGTTATTTTTTTAATATGTAGGATATTTACAAATGGAAAATGTTTGACACCTCAAATTTCTTTTCATAATCAGACTTATAATGATGTAATCATAAGTGTCAATTTTTATACAAATATGATAAGATAATTAATTAAATTAAATTATACATTTTAGCCAACCACATACTCAAATTTTGACTATTTCAAGATGTTATTTCACTATAATTCCAATTAAGAGAATCTTCAACCCTTAAATTTTTTTTTTATCAAATTAAATTTGATAAAAATTTAAAAAGATGAAATGTTGAAAATTATTATTTTTTCCATCAAAATTGGTGAAAAGGAAAAAAAAATTGGGATAAGAATGAAATTCTTTTAAAAAATGATAAAAATTTAATAAAAACGTTAAAGTAATTCATATAAAATCAAAAATTTATTCAAATTTAAAATCAAATTAGATAAAAAAAAATTAAAAGAAAATGATGAAAGTTTGAAAATATTTTGAAAGCTTCCTGTGTGTATTATATTCATATTGTATTTTTAGTTATGAAATTGAAATCAAAAGAAATGTGACTTAAATTATTAGATTAATAATAGAAACATCATATTAATTATTGTTAAATATCATTTCACTTCATATTTAATAATAAAATTATATATTTGTCTTAATTATAACTTTTAAATTTGTATATTTTCATAACAAGAAGAAGTATGTCATGACTCATTTAATCTCATTTAATCAGATTTAACTTCTTTTTAATACAAATTATCAAAATTGCACTAATTAGACATATATATATATTAATTTTTTAAAACTAATAATTTAAAAAGTTATAAACATAAAGGTTAACTTATAAATTTTATGTATACCACAAGACAAAATATTAAATTATTTCAAGATAATTATAAATTTTTTTTTAATTTATAAAATCTTCGTGCATAGCACGAGTTAATGTAACGTACAAATGCTTTGATCTTTCCTATTTTTAACTTCAGTATTTTTTTTCCCTCCATAAATTCATTGATTTTAAATTGTTAATTTTTTTTAATATCATTCCTAACAACATTTACCAAACAAATCAATGAACTACAATCAAAGATAATTCACAATTTATGGTGGGCATTTGTAATGGGCACTAGGTTGCGAGACGTCCTCACTAGTATCCTGTAAGAAATTGTAACACTCCAAAAAAAAAAAAATCCAACATAACTGAAGTACATCAACCCCCATCCAAAACTTTTACATCATTAATCAATAAAGTTTGTACAAGAGTTCCATATGCAATTTATACATTCAATGATATAGAAATACATGAATCTATAGCATATAGAACTTCAAATCTCAAAATAAATAAAATGCCCTTAAGGACTTACATATTTCAAGGCTTGAGCCCAGTTACACAAAAATGGTTTCACAACCCATACATTTAAATCCCTTGGCTAGCAAATAATTCACAACAAAATAGAGTCATTTACTCTTCACAAAATATATACACACGCCCTCAACTCGGCGGAATCACCACATCTTTTCCTGCACTAAAATCTCATAGAGGTGAGCATAAAGCTCAGTAGAGAATCCTTAACAAAGTATATACATTTATGCAAAAATCTTCGATATTAAATGCAAATGCCATGCGATGCCAAATTTAAAAAGAATTTCATTTACATGACTTTTAAAAGTCACCATGTTCAACCCTAGTTTGAAATCTCAACAATTCCGAAATTTACAATTTTATTCAAAGGGGCGGGAAATACGACTTAGGTAATCCCTAAGCTGGTGTCTGCAAGTAGGCTAAACTAGCACTACCAAAAACTCCACTTTACCGGTTGCTAACCAGAAGGGAAATAGTATCTCCTCTGCGCGTGTTTTCGGTCTTTAACCCCGGACACTCAGGCTAACTTATCAATTCCATCTACACCTCCTATCTGGGCTTACCAACATATATACCCCAAAAACATTTCCTTAGTTCTCTTTTCTCAACAATTCTTTTCTCAATGCAAGATAATCAATTTCAAATCAAACAATAGTGTATGCAAAATAACAATTGATAATGCTACAATAATCATTCCCTTTTTATTCTTAAATATTTCAACAATAATCTCAAAATAAACGAGCTTTCTTTCCTTCCGTTCCGTACTATCTCACAATGGAACCATGTTCCCATTTAAATTCATCGACAATTAACCACATTTCCACCTCTCAAGCAATTCCAACAACATAATCGTTTCAAGACTATAGCAACAATTGAACATTAATTTCTTTCCAACACCAACAATTTCCCCTACTTTATGAGATTCATCATTTGTACTATAAGTAAGAATCTTTCCTTTCTTTAACTCATTTGAATTACAAAATAATGCATTAATAATAAAATTCTATATGTTCTCACCATTTGTTTTGAAAACCCCCAATTTCTGGGTTTGACTTCCACTACCACAATACACACACACACACCCAAACATTTGAAAGAAACTTGAAACGAGGACATCATTCCTTAACCTAGGTTATTCAAACCCTCAAGAGACTATTTAAAAGAAACATTGGTAAACCCATCTTTGAAAACCATAACATTCTTGCACCGAATGTAAAACTTTCATATTATCACCAAGAAGTTCCAAATTTAAACATCAATCTAGCAAAAACATATATATAACTCAAAGGAAAACCCTACCTCAAGTTCTTGATGAAGAGATGAGATGAAACCCTAGAGCCAAAGATGAAAAATCTTCGATTTCCACCACACAAAGTGAAGTCCTAGCTTTGATCTCCAAAACTTGTAAGAGATGATGGATCTAGACCCCAAGGATTGCAAGAAATCAAAGGTTTTTGGTGTTTTGGTGGAGGTTTTTAGAAGGGAGGAGGAACAAAATACTTTTTAGAGTGAGAAGGAAGTGTTAAAAGTGATATACATTCAACCCAAAAGAGAGAAAAGAACAGAGGTTTCAGACTACCCAGCGTCCCATACGTGCGGAGCCTGCTTCCCGCACATGCGGCACTGATCCCCGCACGTGCGGCCCTGCAATCCGCCCTTGCCCCGCATCTGCATATAATGCAGTGTGCAACCTTCCAAAGCTCACCCTTCCCCGCACACGTGCGGCCTCATCCCCCGCACGTGCGGCCCAAGGCCTTGCACGTGCGACCCTAGCCCTCCAGCCCAGAATTTTTCTAGTTCGCTCCCAGACACTCCAAACTCAGCCGTGCACTCTCTGAAACAAGTGACGCTCAACCTGGAGTTAGACAAGGACCGAAATTTGAAAGGAAGCTCTCGAACACCACAAACTCAAAGAGGACAAAAATGAAACGGCACGCAACCGGTCATCACAGAAATTAATATATACGTAACTATAATAATTATGTAAAAAATAAACTTAATAGGATTTTGAATTCAATATATCTCACAAATAAAACAAACATTTGTTCCCATTGTATAAGTTGAGTATGGATCAAGATCAACAAAATAAAAAATAATTTAACGGAATTTTTTAACAGAAATCACTATAGTTTGATTATGATTGAACAAAAAATAAGTAAAATATTTATTTAAGAAAAATATTTTCCATTATATTTCCAAAAATGACTTACTAATAATAATCCTTATTTTGAGGAAGCTCTCAAGAGGTAATTATATTTCCAAACACTATTTGCTCTCCATGCAAAAAAGCCTTGATTTCAATTGGCACAAAATTTAAAATTTAATATATATATATATTCTTGATAAACCATAAACAAATAGAGTCATTATTTGTTCTCTAATTATATCATTTTCTTTATTTTTTTTATATTCTTTTTATAAAAAATTAATTAAAATAATTCATTTGTAAATAAAATGCCTAGTTTAGTTGATGTGGGCTGCCACATGAACACGTGGGAACATGTACGGTAAGATAGGTTGGCTGTAGCTATAGAAGTGAAGTGTTGTACAGAAAAAAGAGAGGAACATGGCTATATAGATATGGCCCGAATTTTGATTTTTCCGTCGTTTGGTTGGTTGTTCGGTCCGTCATTCGACAATAAGATAAACAATCACAATCAGGAGCCGCGGGGGGGGGGGGGGGGGGGGGGGGGGGGTTCTAGCCCTTCCAACCTTCTACAAAATCTCCATTTTATATGTATACTTTTGCTAAATTTTTTTTATATATTACATAATAGCCCCTCAACTTCAATCTAACACTCAAAAAAAATTGTAAAGACCCTAATATAGTAGAGTTACCTTTCAAAGAAAACATTTACAATAATATTATGATAATTATATTTTCTTATTATGTATGTGTCAGTGCTATAATAGTATTAAATATGAATGATTACGGTAATAAACAAATTGTGGTAAAAAATATGATCATTGTAACATTATTGTAGTTCAAAAAAAAAATTGTAACATTATTAAACAATTTAATCCGGCCCATGTTAAAAACAATATAGTTTATTTGTGAGTTTCTATAATGTATTTAATGGAATCACTTGTAAAACTTTATGTACCTAAGGATATTGTATAATAGATTAATTATATTAAGATTTTTTTAACTATTACTAAATATTATCTTAACGTTTATCTATAAATTCTTACATTCGACCTCCTTAACAATAAAACTCATATAATAATATTTAATTAAGACTAATCTCTTATAATTTTATTGGTCCAATTGCCCTCTATTGAGTAATATGTAATAATAATTTAATCAAATAAAACTCTAACGGATCCATCAATAGCTCAGTACATTTATTCTCTACATTTTCTATGGCGAAATGACTCCCATCGAAGAAATCCTAGCTCCGCCCCTGATCGTAGTAGATAAGGCTGACAATCGCGGTAGACAAGTATTTCACCAGTCATCTAGGCGGTCGACCAACATGCACAAATTCGAGCATTCGGACAAATTCAAATTTGAACTATCAATTATTTTGAATATAGATATAGTAGGAGATGATATCAAATCTAATTTGAAAATTAAAGATACATTTCCTTAATTTATCACCTTAAATGTGGCATTGGGGTTAGACTCACATAATGCAATATTTAACAAATCAAAATTTGACATTTGTCAGATGCATCATTGAGGGTGATTTTTAAGGGTAATAAATTAGGTATCTTAAGTATTTTTCAAAATAAAATAAACATCCTACAAAAAAGGAAGAGAGAGATGGAAGCTCATTTATTTCAAACAATTCTTTAAAATAGATCGATGAATTTCACTTACTATTAATTTTATAATATTAGAACCAAAAAAAAAAAAAATCCATTAATGCTATAATATTACAGCAAAAAAAATAAAATAAAAATGCATTTCAATTTATTGCAAAAAATAATAAGTCAAATAAATAAAAATACTTTATTTAAAATTATATAATACTGTATGCATTGCAAATTAATATATATATATATATAATTATAATAAAATAAAATAATAGAAGGCAAATTAATGAATGAAAATGAGAGAAATATAAAAAAATAAAAAAAAAGTATTTTAGTCACTATGTAAAAAAATAATAATCACTAATCTAACAGCTTTAAAAGCTTTTCCTATTTTCTGTAAAAATTCGAATAATTGTGTTCATTGATGATAATCAAATAACATTTTTAAAACATAGTTTTCACATTATTTTATGAAAGAAAAATGATATATAAGTTTACTTTCTAGCTCTGTTATCATAATCTTACAATTTGCAATTCGATTTACGATTCAATTCGTAATTTTTGTAAAATCAATACAAATCTATAGGTGAATCTATTTTAGAAGTGAATCTTTAGTGAATCGCACGATTCATAATCGATTCACGATTCGATTCACTTTTTACGATTCATGCAATTCTTAAAACCATTGTATCCGACATATTTTCGTCTTATTTTTTCTTCATTTTTTTAGTGAAAATTACATAATACAATTTCTAATAGCGTTTTATACCAAAATAACTAATATAAATGCATGATTTGTTGTTATGTTACTGATCATGAAGTTTTTTAATAAGATCCAATCAGATTCAGTCAGAACCAACATGTTTTTAACCTTTCTTTTCAATTTTGTCCGTAAAAAAATGATAATAGATCTTCTAAAGATATTTAAGATTAAAGTAATTTACACCATAAATTATCTATTACTATTTTATTAAATTAAACGTAGTTGAATTTTATATGGGTGATGTTTTTTTGGGTGGACATAAAAAAATTTTTGGGTGGATAATATATGGGTGATGTTAGTTATATTTTTTATAATGTTTTAGGGTTTAAATAAAATATTCTAAATAATTTTTTCTTATTATTTGGTCATTGTTAATTGGAAAGTACGTATGTTTATTGTCCAAATATCAAATATTATTATTAAATTATTGTTACTTTAAAAATTGAGTGTTTATCTTTATTTACTGTCTTTATTAAGAATAGTTGATAAGAAATATTTAAAAAATGGTAGGTAAGATGGTGATCATAGGAACCTTTATTAAACTATGTGGTCATCATTCAAAATAATATTTTCGTTGGTTTAAGTCTAAATATTTTATATTTATAAGATATATTTAACATTAAAGTGTGTAGTTATATTTTCTAAGTAATTTAGAAAAAGGAACTGAATCTTTATTATTCACGATTCGATTCGATTCGCGATTCGGTACGAGATCATTTTGATTCACAATTCGAATTCTGATTTGACAACATGCTTTCTAGATTTAATGATGTGTAAGATGATAGATGATTGGCTAATAATTAGAAAAAATATAGGGTTGGTTTGGGATGTTCTAAAAAAGTGCACTTTTTGACTTATTGGCTTATATGAATTGGGTTTGGGTTGGGTTTGATGTGATGTGTTAGAGAGGTGATGTGATTTAAATAAGATGATGTGACTTAAATAGGATAGTGACTTTTAACTTTTTGTATTATTTAGGTCATGCCAAACTTGACCATGATAGAGAAAGTTGTTTGAGATATTTTAATAGATTGTTACATCATTAAATTTGAAAATTAAGGTTTTGTTTGGCATGTGCTATTTTAGCACATTACTTCAAATCGAATCTATATTTTACGTTTTTTCGTAAAAAATTAAAAAATAATCTATTTTTCAAATAACTTCCTAAATCTATTTTTTGAACTTAAATAGCAATGCTCTTTGTGAAAATATTGAAGACACAATTTTAGTTTCAACTTTGCCATGTAGTTGGTATTTTAAAACTAATTGCAGGAATTAATTTTTAAAAAACTAAGGTAACGTTTGGTTATATACTAGAATCATGATTTGAATCAAAAAAATTTAAAACTCATAACTAAGAAAATTTTTAAAACTCAATTAAACTCTTTTCAAAACTCTATTTTTGGTTTTTTTTTTTTTTTTGTTCTTTAAAATATTTTTTTTTCAAAAAATATTTTTTAATTTTTTCTTTGAAGAAAAATATTTTTGCCGAAAAAATATTTTGTTACTTTTGTAAGTATTGTGGCCAATAATTTGTTATGATTTATATATATGGGCGATTCAAAAAAAAATTAAATTTAAAAAAATTAAATATTTAAAAAATAAAAAATTTTAAATATTCAAAAAAATTAAAAATATTTTAAAAATTAAAATATTTTAAAAATTAAAGAAAATATTTAAAACAAAAAATAATTTTTTAAAAAATTTAAAATATTTTTAAAAAATACAGTTACAAATGTAGTAAATGCAGCGTACATTAAAAAAATTATTTACAATAAAAAATATTTACCCTAAAAAAATAAAATTATGAAAATTTTTAAATAAAATAAATCTAAAAAATTTCAAAATATAATTCAAAATTCAAACACTCAAAACTTAAAATACAATTCAAAATTTTAAATCAAACAAGTTTTTTTTTTTTTCAAAACTCATTTCAAAAACTTAAAACTAAAATCATGATTCAAAACGTAAACCAAACTGAAAAATTTTGGTAAATAAAAATGCAGACTTGCATTATGATTAGAAATGGCAAAACAGGGTGTATCACTTGCATTTAAATTTGGGAAAAATTAATCACCTGTTCATACTTCTCACTAACAATTCAAACCATTCATACAAACCCCTATAAAATTTTTATAAAAAAAAATCAATTTTTTATTAGCTACTCCAATGAAAGTCAAAAAACAACTTTGTTTTCAAAGTTTATACATCAAATCATCAAAATAAAAAGGTTACCCCCCTCCCAACCAAAAAAAAAAAAAAAAAAACAACAATAATAGCAACATTTCCCTGAATTTATTTAAACCCCATGTCCATCTGCAATGCCGGGTACTTGAACCGGGAACACTACATAGTCATATAAAATACCAGCAAGTGCAGCACCAATTAAGGGTCCGACCCAATAAACTACATGGTTCTTGAAACTCCCTCCAACAAGAGCAGACCCGAATGAGTATGCCGGGTTCATTGACCCACCCGTAAATGGCCCGGATGCTAATACATTGGCTCCTACAATGAAGCCGATTGCTAAGGGTCCAATTGCTCCCAACGGACCATGTCTCGGGTCCCCGGCTGCGTACACCGTGTACACCAAAGTGAAAGTCATCACACCTTCCAAAATGGATGCTCCAAACCCGGTCATTTCTTGTGGGATTCCATGGACGGGTACATGCTGCAATGCCAATTCTCATTTGCAATCAAATAAATGGAATTTGAAAAACAATACTGTAAGAACACATTCAGATCCTCAATTTTTTTGTTTTTTGTTTTACAAAAAACACTAGAAGAACTATTTCAGAAAGGAAAAAACATATAAGTAAAAAAAAAAAAATTCAAAAAACATACCCATCTCTGAAATATTCTGGTTCTGTTTGGCTGAGTTTGTTTCTAAAAATCTTTAAAAACTAGTTCGGTAAACATTTGGTAACTACAATATAAAAAAATAAGACAAATTCTAAAAATTCGACCAAACATAGCCTCACTATTTCTATCCATAGATTTTTTGTGCATGCAAAAGTTTAGAAAACTAATTTCAATAATCAAAAAAAATAAAAAACCAAATTTGTATATATTTCAAAAAAAAGGCTCAAAATAAAAAGCAAAATTTCAAAATTTTGTATTTTTGTTTCCAACTACATAAAATAAAATAAAAAACGACAATGATATGAAACAAGTCAAATTTTCCATACTTGTGAGACGATGGCAACTTTCAAGAGAAGACAAGCCAATACAGACCCAACCAACTGCGAAATCCAGTAAAAAATAGCCATAGGAACACTAATATGCCTCCCAACCGCCATCCCAAATGTCACCGCGGGGTTCACATGTCCACCAGAGATATTAGCTGCCACATAAATTGCCACCGAAAATGCAAATGCACTCGCTACAGCAACCGCTACAAGCGCAGATGGATCTGTAGCAGCATCCGGCATCATCTTCCCTGTCATATTATCAATTGCAACATAATTTTTATTTTAAAAAAAAGTTCCATTAAAGAAAGTGTGATTTTTAAATTGACAAAACCAGAATTCAAGATAGAACTCTCACTTGAAGCCATGGCGGAGCCAACGGCAGCGAAGACGTAGAGGAAGGTAGAGATAAATTCGGCGAGGTAGGCTCGGAGAGCGTCGGGCTTCACCGCGTGCTCGAGACGGGAAGTTAGAGACGCCATTGCCTGATATGAAGAAGAAGAGACGATTCTCAATGTATTTGGGAATTGGTTCATCAGAGATTCGGATAATTGGTTGGATTCCGAGTGAGTGTGAGTGTGAGTGTGTTTATATATGCGAACAGAGTTTGATTACAGAGGGTTGCAACGTTTCGGGAGGGATTGAAATTTCAAATCCTAACCGTCAGTCTACGTGGCTGGTTTTGGTTGGCTGGTTTTGGTGCTAGCAGTTTCAACCCGTTAACATAGAGGTTGGGCCCTTGATATTTTACAAGATTTAGGACTGTATGTATCATATGTTTGTTGGATTTGGGCCATCATCTCCTCTCATAGTATTGGTTTAAAAATAAAAATTATTCACTCTATATGGTTTTAAATTTTCAAAGATAATTTTTTTTATTTTGTTGCCTTTTTTTATTTTTATATTCTAGTCATTTTTTTTGGATGCATAGAATTTAAATGTATTTAAAAGTAAAATATTTGTGAAGAAATTTTAAAAAATTCAATAAACATAAAATTATAAAAAAATGAAAATGTACTTTTTTATATTTTTAGTTATTTAAAAAAATCATAAATTTCATATATTTGAAATGTACCTAGATTAAGTGAATCTAAAAAAAATTATTAATTTTTTTTAAAAAAAAAATCATTAAAAATTCAAGATTAAAAAATTATTTTGAAAATTCCAAAACCATAGAGAGTAACTGGAGCTACAAAAAAATGTGTATACATGACACAACTATTTGATTGAACTTAGTAGTTTACATTTAGCTAAATTATACTTTTACCCTTTAACATATTATTCTCTTTAAAGAAAATATTCTCACTTTGATCCTTAAAACAAAAACTAAAGCTGATGATGCAGCGTGTTCCAGATGGAACAGGTCGGACTGGTCCACGCTTCCCAAACCAATGCCCGAGGTATCAAGCCCACCAGAAGACCTGCACAAGAGTTCAACGGGAAACGAGGAGTCCCCCAACAAACCCTCCGACGAGCAAGTTAGAAAGAGAGGTGGAATGTGGAGATATATTAGAGATAGAAAGCTTAACCTTCTTCTTGTCTTCGACGTCTGCTTATATCTTCTGGTAATCATTTCGTTGTCCCTTCCGATCTGTCATCTTGGCCGAAAGTCTATGCTCTAGCTTGCCTTGTTCATGGTGAGGCCGTTCTGTCTTGACGGGTGAGGGGTTATCACAATAAATGCTGTAAGGGACTTCATTAATGGCTGATGTGCAGTGCAATTACTTTGCAGGATTTTTGTCTGCTTATGTGGCTTGTTCTTCACCTGCCACGTGTCTAAGTGTCATTGGTTCTTAATACCATGTTGAGTTCTAGCCATGTTAGGCTTCATTAGTTGAATTATGTACTGGGCCCTAAGTGGTGGGCTTGGGTTGTTCATAGTGGGCTATAGCTTTTATGGGCTTACCCATGTCAGTAGTTCCCCATTCCCGAGTGCAGCTTTAATCCAACGAAGGGAATAAAGAAGAAGACGATGGCCAACCATGAGGAGGACCGACCGCGACAGGTGACCGAGTGGGGGGACCGACCATAAAGAGGGCCGACCGAGAAGGGTGACCGAGTGGAGGGACCGACCATGAAGAGGGCCGACCGAGAAGGGTGACCGAGTGGAGGGACCGACCATGAGGAGGGCCGACCGCGAAGGGTGACCGAGTGGAGGGACCGACCATGAGGAGGGCCGACCGAAAAGGGTGACCGAGTGGAGGGACCGACCATGAGGAGGGCCGACCGCGAAGGGTGACCGAGTGGAGGGACTGACCATGAGGAGGGCCGACCGAGAAGGGTGGCCGAGTGGAGGGACCGACCATGAGGAGGGCCGACCGCGACGGGTGACCGAGTGGAGGGGCAAGTGGCGGTGCGCGGGGCTCGAGGATTGGCAGGGGCACGTGGTGAAGTGAAGTGGAATAGACAGGGAAGGGGAAAGGGGGCGTGGATCGTGGTCGTACACGTGGCGGAATCCCGTAGTGGGGAAGTTTAGGCGTTGAGCAAGAAATGAAATGATAGGTCAATATAGGGTGTTGAAAGTTTTGGCGAATTTTTGAAAATTTTCAAACTGGCGAAATTTAATTGTGACCCTTGGAATATAGGTAAGCCTTGGGCTTTTGGTATTATCCGTTTTACCTATCTTTTTGCAAAGAACCAAAACGTCCCAGAAGTAAACTCGTTCGTTGCCAGTGATACGCCCCTGCAACACTTTGTGAACTTTCTTGTGCCCGCATCCGAAACCATTCGCAGACACACAAGAGAGATGGCCCAAGAGGAAGCAACAACCGCAAGGGTTGATCCATTAGGCGACGACGATGCGGTGGATTTAGCGGAACAATATCGTACAGAGCGTAGGGAGGGGGAGGGAGCGAGTCAGGCGGTGCGGGCTCGCCCCAGGACAATAATTTCGGCCACGAGACCTATTAGTCAGGTGGAGCCGAACCATTGGCATACCAAACCGGACAGATCCGTAGTGACAGCAGAGGAGTTGGAGGGAATAAGGAAGAAGTATCAAATTCCATCAGAGATAGGGTTAAGGTTGCCCACATCGAAGGAAAGGGCATCGGATGTGCGGCCGGGTGAGTTCAGCTTGTACAAGGAAGCGTTGCGAGGGGGTTTGAGGCTACCTCTCCTCTAAGTAGTGGTGGATGTGTTAAACAAGTTAGAAGCAGCGCCAGGGCAACTGATGCCGAATGTGTGGAAGATAGTAGTGGCGAGGCGAGGACTGGTGGCGGGTCTTCCATCTTCGGTAAAGGGGTGGAGGCCGAGATGGTTCTTTGTGATGACGAACGGCAGGGCTGGGGTTCGTACAACGTGGAAGGTCTCCATCAAATCAGTCGAGCCCAAGTTGGGCGGGGAGGCCGAAGACCGAGTGAAGAAGGTGAGGGAATGGAAGGAAGAGAAGGGGGTGAGGTGGAACGAGTTGGTCCTGCCTTCAACGTTGTTCGCCCTGAAATTGGGACCGTAACCGTTGGGAGAGGATCCAGCAAGGGAGGAGTTGGAGGTGCAGAGGAGGGCGGAGGAGGAAGAAGAAAGAAAATTGTTTGCCAGAGCGGACAAATACAAAGAGGCAAAGTTGGGGCCTGCTCCGAAATTGATCGCGAGGGAGCGAATTCGCCCGTGCCCCAAGCCGCTGGGGGAGAAGGATCTGAGTGTCTTTGAGCCACGACCACCCCTAGTGGATCCTCTAAAGGAGTAGAATAAAAAGGAGATGGAGGTTGTGTTGAAAGAGAGGAAGAAAAAGAGAGTGGACAAGGGTGAGGAGGGCCCAGCCTTGAAAAGGATGAAAAAGGTGACGGTGGAGGAGGCCCCCGAAGTGGGGTTGGAGGAGGCATCAAAAGGGATGGGGAGTGGGGCAAGTGGCCCTGAAAAACAAGTTAAAGATAGGGCGACTGGGCCTGAAGAGGGGACAGAGCAATAGCCAAAGCGAGGGCCTGCCCCCCAAGGAGAGGGAGAGGGGGTTAAATTGAAGACTGCTATCTACCACGCTCCAGCAGTTTCTGGGCGACTGGAGGGAGAAGGAGGCCGAGCCAGGACTGCTGCCGACGGGCTCTTGGGCATGTTAGAGGACGCGGCAGTGCGTTCGATGGCCAGTTTCACTGAGGCTGAACTGCTAAGAGGGTTGTGCTCTGCTCAGATGGAGGCAACTGCCTTAGCAGGAGCCCTACTGAACAAGGCTGTGGCTGCCAAAGGCGAAGTGAGGCCACTGAAGGTAAAGTTGGAGGAGGCGGAAACCCAACTTGAAAGTTTAAGGAGGGAGACTGCAGGGTGGAGGAAGACCGCGCGGAGTGTGTGCGCTAGGGGGCTGGAAGAGGCCCAGAAAGCCAAGAAGATGGAAGTGTTGGCGATGGTACAGGGCTATTCAGTCGATCGAGCCAATGCTAAGCTGCTCGCAACCAAGTTAGAGTTGGAGACGGAACGCCGCAAGGTGGTATCGCTCGAGTTCCAATTGGGGAGCAAGCAGAAGAAACTAGAAAAGGCCCAGAAAGCCTGCACCATCGCCAACGAGCGGTGGGATGAGGCCATGACTTGCAATGAAGATCTGCGTGCCCAGTCGGTCAAAGAAAAAGAAGAAGCAGATCTGAAGATTGCTGAGCTGGAGAGGACGTTGGCAGACGAGCGGGCCAAGTCGATGGAGGAGAAGGCGGGGTTGGAGAAGGCTTTGGAGGAAGAAAAGACCAAGTTAGCCTCTGAGAGGGCAGCGTACCCCAACTTATGTGTCGCAGCAGTAGAGTAGTTCAAGGGGTCCGCTGACTTCCAGATGGCTATCGATGCCGCGATCGCCAACAACTTGGCAAGAGAGGGGTCTGGGGGGGCTGGCCTGTCGGGAGCAGCCGCTGGGAGCAGGAGTGAAGAAGAAGTGATCCAGAGCTTCCAGCAGTCAGACTTCTACAAAAATGAGATGGCTGAGTTCTGGGACAACGGCTAGAAGATGTTTAAACGCAAAGCAGAAGAGCTGTTCCCAGATTTGGACTTCAACACTGTTAGAATAGATGAAGACAATGTGGGCCAGACCCCCTTAGACGAAGGTGTTAACGAAGAAGACCTTGCTTCGAGCAAGGAAGATTGATGAATGTAAAATTTTTGCACTTTGTTTGTAAATGAAATTTTTCTTGTTGTTTTGTTTGTTGTTTTTTGTTGGGCGTGTAACTTCTGTACTAAACTTATGTATAAGTTTGTGAATAAATAAAATTCTGAGTTGTGTTTGTCACACTGTGGCCTTTATTTTTGTAAATTTGAAAAGAATGAGAATGGTTATTCAAATAAGGCTTGTGTATAAATCGCAGTGAAAATTGAGAAGTAGGGAGCCAAGCTAGCTTGTGAGAAAATCACGATGCAAAGAATGTTAATAATAAGAACGTTGAAATGTAAAGGTCTTAAAATGTGAAGTTTTAATGCATGTTGTAAGAGTGTTGAGAAATGAAAAACTGGGTTGGGGAATAAAAATTAAAAAATGTAAAAAATGTTAAAAGGCGTAAAAACATGGACCTATGTAACAACCTCCATACTGTTTACCAATAAATTACTGAATTACATACTGATTTCTGTTAAACTGGACTGCTTATGATTGATAATTGAACTAACTGAAGTACTGAACGGACTGATTGAAAACTGGAACTGAATTGACTGAGCATATCTATTGTATTGCATTTTTATTTTTCGATTAATTGATTATCTGTTCGTGTTTTTATGTTTAAACTGCAAATTGAAGGCCTTATCGGCGGCCGAATCGAAAATAGATTGATGTTTTGGAATCATTGGAAATTATGTGATTTAATGGTATATCTATCTAAAATGTGATTAGGTATGATTAAACTAGATTAAATAAAGCCAATTAATAGAGTTGCGTTAATTACCAAAATGCCATTGAGTGGGCCTTTGTTTATTTTTATTCTTTGAACCTTATACACACTTGATCAAAACATTCCAAGGCCCCTTTTCTACACTCTAGCCGACCAAGAGAGGAAGAAGGAGAGAATTTGAGTTCCATCTAGAGATTTGGCTTGTAGACTTGAAGAATTGTAGGAAATTTGCAAATTTAACTTCCTTCCCTTGAAATTGAAACTCTAGGTAAGGAATTCATCTCCTTATTGTTGTCATTGAGCTAGCTCTTGCATGATTCATGCTTCATTATAGAACTAAGTCATGTTGTAACTCATATATGGCAAATTATAGAGCTAAGACATAAATTGGTTCTATAGTGTTGAATTAGAACTCATTTCATGCATGCATGTGTGTATTGATAAATTTTGAGTTGATTTCATGGCCAATTGTCACATGCATGTGCATAATCAAGCTTAAGTCCATGTTTTCAACTTGTTTTGAAAGGAATGAGTTCATTTGAACAAGAATTGGAGCTTTGAAATGGCTTAATTTCATGCATGTTGCATGTTCTTCATGTTCTTGAAAATGGGTTTGAATATGGTTTTAATTGACTCACCTTTGGGGCTTGGATTCATAAATTGAGCTTTGAAACTTGTTATACAATGAATTTAGATATGTTTTCCAGAATTTGGGCCCAAGAGGTCGAGTTTAGAGTGGTTGAATGCTTGGTTTGAGCTTGGGAGGCAAATCTGGAAATTCCATATTTGGCTTCCTCGCTCAAGCGAAGGATTCCTCGCTCAAGCGAAGGATTCCTCGCTCGAGCGAAGGATTCCTCGCTCGAGCGAGCACCTTTGTCCAGGGCTCCGCTCGAGCGAGCATCGAGCGACCATCGCGCGTAAAATCACAGCATCTAGTATTTTTACTGTTCAACAGACCGCTCGAGCGAAGGATTTCTCGCTCGAGCGAAGCCTTTGATTTTGAAAGCTCGCTCGAGCGAAGGAAGGCTCGCTCGAGCGAGGCTCCTATTTTCAGCAAACTTTGCAAAATGTTTTCTAAGTGTATTTTTGCATCCTTATCCCATTCTAGGCATTCTTAGGCCTAGTTTAAGGCATCTTAATGAGGATATAGATGTAGAACACACCAAGGCAAATTAGGGATTAAGTTATGATATTTCCCAACTGTGTAGCTTAGTGTGTGTTCAACCTGTGAACTGTGTAGGGTTGGCGACTGGGGAAACACGCTCTAGCATACTGTAGCCCAAACTCTGTGAGTAACAATTGTGTAAAGATATGTTCAAAATGATTATCTTTCGAATACTAAACTGAACTGTTTACTGTACTGTTTTCTAAACTGGTATTATTTACTGAACGAATGTATGTCCTTTATTTCTGAACTGTACTGTGGCATCCTTAGCACCTACTATTACTGTACTGTTATAGAGATCTCTGTCAGTTCCCGCGTGGAACCACTACTGTTTACTGACCGATGGCCATCATTACTGTTCGGTCCTTAAGACCTACTGTTTACTGCTATGCTAATGGATGTACCACATATGACTGAATAACTGTTCTGACTGAAAGACTGAAGTACTGTTTAATGAACTGTTTTCATTACTGTAAGGACATTTCATTCTTAACCTCTTTACGCATTATGTTATTCACTAGGCTTTAGCTCACTGTTTATATATATATGTAGGTGCTCAGCCACCAGATCGGAGCTAGGAGCGTGGGTTAGACTCCAGTTTTGTCAAGCCAGCCTTTGTGCCTCACTGCGAGGTTCCGAGTTGCCATGCTATGGCTTTGGGGTGCTTTGTTTTTCCCCTGTCTGTCTCCGTACTGTTTTGGATTACTGTATAGACTGTCAGCTACTAACTGTACTGTTATCAAGGGATTAGGTCCCCGTACTGTATGACTGTAAAATTTGTATAGACTGAACTGTTCTACATGTGTGAATGCATGATAAATCTTTTTGGCATATAGACTGTCACAGCTCAATGGACATTATTTATTTACTGTATTGGCTTCCGCCAGGCCCTGAACTCTGTTTTACTGTACTACTGTTAAGCAGGCCTTTGGTAATCTCGGATTACTGGCCGGTTACAGTGCTAAACCTATAGGGCCGAGTTTGGGTCGTGACAGAGTGGTATCAGAACGATACTTAACCACGAGTTATACCCCACACACGTGTCCAAATGAGTTATAGGGTGTCCTAGAAAAGTGATTAGGGCATTTCATGAACTTGAAAAGTGTGTGGTTATGTTATGACTGAATACATGTTAATGTGATAACTGTCTAAATATGCAACTGTTTATGTTATAATTGCTATAACTGCTTATAGTGAAATGGACAATGCAAATGAACCTGAATCCTCATCCACTGAGGCAAGAATGGCAAGGATGGAAAGAATGATGGAACTGATAACTGCTAGACTTGAGCAACAACAAAACCAACAGCCCCCACCTCCTCTTCCACCGGTACAGCCGGAGCCGAATGTAAATGTGAATGATGGGGATATTATTGCTTTCACCCATAAATTCAGCAAGATGAAACCGCCATCCTTTCAGGGAGGCCTTGAACCGCTAAAGGCTGAAGCTTGGGTGCTTGAAACAGAAAAACTATTTGAAGTGTTTCCGTGCTCAGAAGCGAATAAAGTACTGTTAGCTACCTTCACCCTACAAGAAAAAGCTAGAAGGTGGTGGATGTTGATCCGTGATACAAATACTGTTATGACTTGGGCTCAGTTCAAGGAGTCCTTCTTTGAAAAGTACTTTCCACAGTGTGTCAGGGACAGAAAAGTGACTGAATTTGAACAACTGAAACAGGGCACAATGTCTGTGGCTGAATATGAAGCAAGGTTCACTGAGCTTGCCAGATATGCACCACATATGGTGGACACTGACTACAAGAAGGCCAGAAAATTTGAGGGTGGCCTTAATGTTGCAATACTTGACCGAATAAGTGTTTTAAAACTACCGACTTTTGTGGGTGTTCTCGACCGGGCATTGATGGCCGAGTCAAACATTGCAGCAGTGAAACAATCTGAAACACCAACCATCGAATGGCATGGTAAAAGGCAGGGTTTTAAATTCAAAAAGGGCAAGCACAACCCATCGAGCAAAAAACAGAATACGGGGTCAACAATTAGCCCCAGCCAAGGGAGTGGGTTCATTCCACCCTGCTCTGTATGTGGCAACAAGCACAAAGGGGTTTGTCACAAAATATCTGGAGCCTGTTACAGATGTGGCAAAGTGGGCCACATGGTTAGAGACTGCCCCTCTACTCCGCAAGTTAGTAGCAAAGCCACACCAAGCGCAACAGTGTCAACTATAGCACCAAAGCCTAACCCCAAAGCTACCGGGAAAGAGCCTATGAGGCAGGGCCGAGTGTTCGCCCTAGTACCGGGAGACGTGCAAAATACTGAAACCGTTGTGTCAGGTATCCTCTCTATTTGTACACAAAATGCATATATATTGATTGATTCAGGGTCTACACATTCTTATGTGTCGCATGCTTTCTCACGGAAATTGAATAGACCCTTAGAACCCATGAATTACTTGTTAGCTGTATCATCACCAATTGGGGGATCCATGACATGTGCATATATGTATCCTGCTTGTGAGATTATTGTTGGGGATATGCATCTGTTTATTGATTTACTGCCATTGAACATTGATCACTTTGATGTAATATTGGGGATGGATTGGCTACAAAAATATCATGCCACTATAGACTGTGTAACAAAACAAGTAGTTTTTCGTCCACCTGGTTTGCCTGAATTTGTGTTTAATGGGAGTGGAGTAGTACCTCCTCCGTATCTGATTTCTTCTGTGAAAGCTGTTAAGCTGATTAGAAAGGGGTGTAAAGGATATATGTGTTCTGTGCTGACTGTGTCTACTGATGATAGTGTTAAAACTGATGTGAATTGTATTCCTATAGTCAGAGAATTCCCAGATGTATTTCCAGATGATCTGTCAGGGGATTTGATTGACAGGGAGATTGAATTTACCGTTGACGTGATTCCGGGAACACAGCCAGTGTCTAAAGCCTCGTACAGAATGGCCCCAACTGAACTGAAGGAGTTGAAAGAGCAATTGCAAGAACTGTTAGACAAGAAGTTTATCAGGCCCAGTACTTCACCGTAGGGTGCACCTGTTTTGTTTGAAAAGAAAAAAGATGGCTCACTGAGACTGTGCATTGACTACCGTGAATTGAACAAGGTAACTGTGAAAAATAAATACCCATTGCCACGTATTGATGATTTATTTGATCAGTTACAGGGTGCACAAGTGTTTTCCAATATTGATCTCAGATCGGGGTATCATCAACTGAAGGTTAAACTGGAAGACATTGATAAAACTGCTTTTAGAACGAGGTATGGCCATTATGAATTTTTAGCTATGCCATTCGGAGTCACGAATGCCCCTGCTGCTTTTATGGACCTTATGAACATAATTTTTAAACCATACCTTGATGATTTCATTGTAGTATTTATTGATGACATACTGATTTATTCAAAAAGTAGAGAAGAACATGAACACCATCTGAGACTTGCCCTGCAGACTCTAAGGGAACAGAAACTGTATGCTAAATTGTCTAAATGTGAGTTCTGACTTGATCATGTTATGTTTTTGGGGCATGTTGTTAGCAAAGATGGAATTTCTGTTGATCCGCAGAAAATTGAAGCTGTAGTGAACTGGCCTAGACCAACAAATGTGACCGAAGTCCGAAGCTTTTTGGGATTGGCTGGATATTACAGAAGATTTGTCAAGGATTTCTCCAAAATTGCCCTACCACTGACTCAGTTAACTCAGAAGGGGACATCATTTGACTGGACTGACCAGAGGGAATCAGCATTCCAAGAGTTGAAAACTCGACTTGTGACTGCACCGGTTTTGACCTTACCTTCAGGTACGGATGGTTATACTGTATTTAGTGATGCTTCTCATAAGGGTTTGGGGTGTGTTTTAATGCAGAATGGGAGAGTTATTGCTTATGCTTCCCGACAGTTGACACCACATGAAAAGAACTACCCGACCCATGATTTGGAACTAGCTGCAGTAGTGTTTGCACTGAAAATCTGGCGTCACTACCTTTATGGGGCGACATGTGAAGTATACATCGACCACAAGAGCTTGAAATATTTCTTCACACAGAAAGAACTGAATATGAGACAGCGCAGATGGCTAGAACTGATCAAAGACTATGACCTACAGATTTTGTACCATCCAGGAAAAGCCAACACTGTTGCCGACGCATTGAGCCGAAAGTCAATTGCCAACTTAGCTTGTTTGCTCACCAGACAGAAAGAGCTGCTTTGTAACCTTGAAAAATTTGAAATTGAAGTTGTTTTGACAGAACAGGGGGGAACACTAGCCGCTATTTCTGCTCAACCAGCCTTGATAGAAGAAATTAAAGAGAAACAGCAACTGGATGACTTTTTGAAAAAGATCATCGAAGAAAGAGAGTCTAAGCCGAGACCGGGTTTCAAATTTGAGAACAATGTACTAAAATTTCAAGAAAGACTGTGTGTGCCGAATGACACTGAACTGAAAAGAAGAGTTCTGCAAGAGGGCCACAATTCAAAATTTTCTATCCACCCGGGGAATACAAAAATGTACCAAGATCTGAAACAGCATTTCTGGTGGCCAGGAATGAAGAAAGAAATTGCTGACTTTGTATCCAAATGTCTTCATTGCCAACAAGTCAAAGCTGAACATCAACGACCCGCAGGCTTATTGCAGCCCTTACCAATACCAGAGTGGAAATGGGAACATATTACCATGGATTTTATTGTTGGGTTGCCTCGCTCCAGTAAAGGTATGGACTCAATTTGGGTTATTGTTGATAGACTAACCAAATCTGCTCACTTCTTACCTGTCAAGACAATCTATAATGCGGACAAATTGGCTGTTATCTATATTGATGAAATTGTGAGACTGCATAGAGTGCCTGTGTCTATTGTTTCTGACAGGGATTCGAAGTTTACATCGAGGTTTTGGCAAAGCCTACAGACTGCATTGGGTACTGAATTGAGGTTGAGGAGTGCCTATCATCCTCAGACAGATGGACAGTCAGAAAGGACCATCCAGACTTTAGAGGATCTATTGAGAATGTGCGTCCTTGATTTTCAGGGAAACTGGGAAAGTCATTTGCCATTGGCTGAATTCGCCTACAACAACAGCTACCATTCGAGTATTGGTATGGCGCCTTTCGAGGCATTGTATGGCAGGAAATGTCGATCTCCGATTTGCTGGGCAGAAGTTGGAGATGGGCCTTTGCTTGGGCCCGAGATCGTATATGAGACGACTGAAAAGATAAAACTGATACAGCAAAGATTGAAAACTGCACAGAGTAGACAGAAAAGTTATGCGGATGTTAGGAGACGGGACAGAGAGTATGAAGTGGGTGATCACGTTTTTGTGAAAGTGACACCAATAAAGGGCCAGACTCGTTTTGGAGTCAAAGGCAAGTTAGCGCCGAGATACGTCGGACCGTATGAGATTATTGAGAAAATTAATCCGGTGGCGTATCAAGTTGCGCTCCCTCCTGAAATGGAGCATATGCATAATGTCTTCCACATTTCGATGTTGAGAGATTATCTCCGGGATCCCTTCCATGTGATTGAGCCTACTCGTATCGTGTTGAGTGATGACTACACTTACGAGGAACGGCCTATACAGATTATGAACAGACGGATCAAGAAACTGAGAAACAAAGAGATACCGTTAGTGAAAGTTGACTGGCAGAACCAGGGTGGTGTGTATGCCACCTGGGAAAGGGAAGATGACATGGCTAAGAGATATCCTGATTTGTTCCCACTGGATCCTGTTTTCTTCCAGAATGAAGGTAACTCGAGTTTAGAGGACTAAACTCTTTATAAGGAGGGGAGACTGTAACAGCCCCCATACTGTCTACCAATAAATTACTGAATTACATACTGATTTCTGTTAAACTGGACTGCTTATGATTGATAATTGAACTAACTGAAGTACTGAACGGACTGATTGAAAACTGGAACTGAATTGACTGAGCATATCAATTGTATTGCATTTTTATTTTTCGATTAATTGATTATCTGTTCGTGTTTTTATATTTAAACTGCAAATTGAAGGCCTTATCGGCGGCCGAATCGAAAATAGATTGATGTTTTGGAATCATTGGAAATTATGTGATTTAATGGTATATCTATCTAAAATGTGATTAGGTATGATTAAACTAGATTAAATAAAGCCAATTAATAGAGTTGCGTTAATTACCAAAATGCCATTGAGTGGGCCTTTGTTTATTTTTATTCTTTGAACCTTATACACACTTGATCAAAACATTCCAAGGCCCTTTTTCTACACTCTAGCCGACCAAGAGAGGGAGAAGGAGAGAATTTGAGTTCCATCTAGAGATTTGGCTTATAGACTTGAAGAATTGTAGGAAATTTGCAAATTTAACTTCCTCCCCTTGAAATTGAAACTCTAGGTAAGGAATTCATCTCCTTATTGTTGTCATTGAGCTAGCTCTTGCATGATTCATGCTTCATTATAGAACTAAGTCATGTTGTAACTCATATATGGCAAATTATAGAGTTAAGACATAAATTGGTTCTATAGTGTTGAATTAGAACTCATTTCATGCATGCATGTGTGTATTGATAAATTTTGAGTTGATTTCATGGCCAATTGTCACATGCATGTGCATAATCAAGCTTAAGTCCATGTTTTCAACTTGTTTTGAAAGGAATGAGTTCATTTGAACAAGAATTGGAGCTTTGAAATGGCTTAATTTCATGCATGTTGCATGTTCTTCATGTTCTTGAAAATGGGTTTGAATATGGTTTTAATTGACTCACCTTTGGGGCTTGGATTCATAAATTGAGCTTTGAAACTTGTTATACAATGAATTTAGATATGTTTTCCAGAATTTGGGCCCAAGAGGTCGAGTTTAGAGTGGTTGAATGCTTGGTTTGAGCTTGGGAGGCAAATCTGGAAATTCCATATTTGGCTTCCTCGCTCGAGCGAAGGATTCCTCGCTCGAGCGAGCACCTTTGTCCAGGGCTCCGCTCGAGCGAGCATCGAGCGACCATTGCTCGTAAAATCACAGCATCCAGTATTTTTATTGTTCAACAGACCGCTCGAGCGAAGGATTTCTCGCTCGAGCGAAGCCTTTGATTTTGAAAGCTCGCTCGAGCGAAGGAAGGCTCGCTCGAGCGAGGCTCCTATTTTCAGCAAACTTTGCAAAATGTTTTCTAAGTGTATTTTTGCATCCTTATCCCATTCTAGGCATTCTTAGGCCTAGTTTAAGGCATCTTAATGAGGATATAGATATAGAACACACCAAGGCAAATTAGGGATTAAGTTATGATATTTCCCAACTGTGTAGCTTAGTGTGTGTTCAACCTGTGAACTGTGTAGGGTTGGCGACTGGGGAAACACGCTCTAGCATACTGCAGCCCAAACTCTGTGAGTAACAATTGTGTAAAGATATGTTCAAAATGATTATCTTTCGAATACTAAACTGAACTGTTTACTGTACTGTTTTCTGAACTGGTATTATTTACTGAACGAATGTATGTCCTTTATTTCTGAACTGTACTGTGGCATCCTTAGCACCTACTGTTATTGTACTGTTACAGAGATCTCTGTCAGTTCCCGCGTGGAACCACTACTGTTTACTGACCGATGGCCATCATTACTGTTCGGTCCTTAAGACCTACTGTTTACTGCTATGCTAATGGATGTACCACATATGACTGAATAACTGTTCTGACTGAAAGACTGAAGTACTGTTTAATGAACTGTTTTCATTACTGTAAGGACATTTCATTCTTAACCTCTTTACGCATTATGTTATTCACTGGGCTTTAGCTCACTGTTTATATATATATGTAGGTGCTCAGCCACCAGATCGGAGCTAGGAGCGTGGGTTAGACTCCAGTTTTGTCAAGCCAGCCTTTGTGCCTCACTGCGAGGTTCCGAGTTGCCATGCTATGGCTTTGGGGTGCTTTGTTTTTCCCCCGTCTGTCTCCGTACTGTTTTGGATTACTGTATAGACTGTCAGCTACTAACTGTACTATTATCAAGGGATTAGGTCCCCGTACTGTATGACTGTAAAATTTGTATAGACTGAACTGTTCTACATGTGTGAATGCATGAAAAATCTTTTTGGCATACAGACTGTCACAGCTCAATGGACATTATTTATTTACTGTATTGGCTTCCGCCAGGCCCTGAACTCTGTTTTACTGTACTACTGTTAAGCAGGCCTTCGGTAATCTCGGATTACTGGCCGGTTACGGTGCTAAACCCATAGGGCCGGGTTTGGGTCGTGACAACCTAGAATTTGACTAAGTATGGCAACTATGCCTCAATCATGAAGTTGCAAGAATGGCCTTGGCCAAGCTCTTCATTCGTGCCCAGTTCGGGTTGAGCCATGATTGACTCGGTCTGGCTGACTCTTCAAGTAACTCAATATAGCTGAGCTCCTCATGCTCAGTCTAGCTGAGGCTTTAAGTAACTCAGTCTGGTTGAGCTCCTCACGCTCAGTCTAGCTGAGGCTTTAAGTAACTCAGTCTGGCTGAGCTCTTCGTACTCAGTCTGGCTGAGGCTTTAAGTAACTCAGCCTTGCTGAGCTCTTCGTGCTCAGTCTGGCTGAGCTCCTCACGCTCAGTCTAGCTAAGGCTTTAAGTAACTCAGTCTGGCTGAGGCTTTAAATAACTCAGCCTAGCTGAGCTCTTCGTGCTCAGTCTGGCTGAGGCTTTAAGTAACTCAGCCTGGCTGAGCTCTTCGTGCTCAGTCTGGCTGAGGCTTTAAGTATCTCAGTCTGGCTGAGCTCTTCGTGCTCAGTCTGGCTGAGGGTTTAAGTAACTCAGTCTGGCTGAGCTCTTCGTGCTCAGTCTGGCTGAGGCTTTAAGTATCTCAGTCTAGCTGAGCTCTTCGTGCTCAGTCTGGCTGAGGGTTTAAGTAACTCAGTCTGGCTGAGCTCTTCATGCTCAGTCTGGCTGAGGCTTTAAGTATCTCAGTTTGGCTGAGCTCTTCGTGCTCAGTCTGGCTGAGGCTGCAAGTAGGGTGTTATTGAAATACCACACAGATAACTAAGATATAAGATTGCTGTCTTTTAAAGTGCAGCCCATTTGATCATAAATTTACACCATATGAGAAGAGAACAAGAACATTTAAGTGCATAGATTGTCAAAAAGAAAATACAGCAATTGATCAATACAAAAATAGGGCTTTATTGAAAATAACGCTTCAAGTGCTTGGCGTTCCACGGATGGGGGAGATCTCAACCTTCCATGTCCTAAAGTCGGTAAGTGCCCGGACGAGGTCTGGCCTTAACAACGTAAGGTCCCTCTCACTTGGCTGCCAACTTGCCCTCAGCCGGAGTTTTGGTGGCAAGAGTTGCTTCGCGCAAAACAAGGTCCCCCACGGCAAACTCCCTTGGTCGGACTTTGCGGTTGTAGTGTGTTCTCATTTTCTGTTGATATGAGGCCCGTTTGACAGCAGTGGTCTTTCGGAGCTCTTCAATCAGGTCTAGGTCGGCTCAACGCAGTTCTTCAGTGAGTTCTGGATTTTGGTGCAGAACCCTCGGGGTAGGCAGACCGATTTCCACTGGGATGACCGCCTTGGCGCCGTATGTTAAGTGAAAAGGGGTCTCTCCAGTGGGGGTTCAGGCTGTAGTACAGTACGCCCAGAGTACATTTGGTAATTCCTCAGCCCAAAGTCCCTTAGCAGCTTCCAGTTTAGTTTTGATGATCTTGAGAAGAGAACGGTTGGTAACTTCGACTTGGCCATTGGCTTGGGGATAACCTGGGGAAGAGAAACATGGCTGGATTTGAAGTTCTACACAGAATTTCCTGAACTTGGCATTGTCGAATTGTTTGCCGTTGTCGAAGACAATGGCTTGAAAGATGCCAAATCGGCACACAATCAACTGCCAGATGAATCTAGTTGTGTTCTGCTCAGTAATTATGGCAAGGGGTTCCGCCTCCACCCATTTAGTGAAGTAATCAATGGCGACAATTGCGAATTTGGTTTGGCCTCGGCCAGTGGGCAATGGGCCAACTAGGTCGATCCCCCATTTGGCGAATGGGTAAGGGCTGCAAAGTGTGATCAATTCTGTAGGAGGAGCATGAGGGATGTTGGCAAAGCGTTGGCACTTATCACATTTGAGCACGAATTCAGCGGCATCTTGGCTGAGAGTAGGCCAGAAGTAACCAGTGTGGAGTATCTTGTGGGCGAGTGACCTGGCACCCGAATGATTGCCACATACACCCTCGTGGACTTCTCTCATCACGTAGGTCGCTTGAGCAGGATTGAGGCATCTGAGGTATGGGCGTGAAAAGCCACGTTTGTACAAGAGACCGTTGATAAGGATGTAGTTGGACGACCGAGCTCTGACTTTGGCGACCTGGTGCTTGTCATTTGGCAGTTCCTCCTTTGTCAAAAATAGAAAGATGTCGGCCGCCCATGAAATAGGTTCGTTTTGGAGGAAGTGGACTTGTTGCTGGTTCGGGGAAATGGCAGGGTGAGCCAGATATTCGAGGCAGACATCATGGCTGAGATCTGACTGCTCGGCAGAAGCTAACTGAGCCATTTCATCTGCCTTAGAATTTTTCGTTTGAGGAATGTGCTTGATGTGGAAATTATTGAAGAGACGAGCAAGGCGGAGTGCAATATCCCTGTATGCCAGCATTATGTCTTCCTTGGCATCGAATTCCCCCGTGATTTGTCCGACAATGAGCTGGGAATCGCTGAACACTTGGATATGGTTGACACCAATGTCTCTGGCGAGGCAGAGACCTGCGATAAGTGCCTCATATTCTGCCTCATTATTGCTTGCGTCGAACAAGAAACGGAGAGCACACTTGAAATAACCACCCTCGGGAGCGGTGAGGATGAGACCAGCCCCGCTGCCTTCTTTGTAGGATGATCCGTCGACGTTGAGGGTCTAAGAGTGGGGGTCATCTGCCTCAGTATGGGATTGCAGGGCCGGGGAGCCGTTATTGGAGTGGGGTTAGTGAACTCCAGGATGAAGTCGGCGACAGCCTGCTCCTTGATCGCTGTTCGAGGTCGGTAGGAGATATCAAATTAGCTGAGCTCGACTGACCATTGCATAAGTCGGCCGGACAACTCTGGTTGTTGCATTATCTTCTTCAACGGTTGGTCAGTGAGGACGACAATGGGGTGGGCTTGGAAGTAAGGTCGGAGTCGTCTTGAGGCTATGACCAAGGCTAAAGCCATTTTTTCAAGCAATGGGTAGTTCTGTTCTGCTCCCCTGAGAGCCCGACTGATGTAGTAAACCAGTCGTTGGACAGAGCTGTCTTCCCTGATGAGTGCTGCACTGACGGCGGTGTTTGACACGGCTAAGTAGAGGAAAAGGGGTTCACCCGTGATTGCCTGAGAAAGTAGGGGGGGTTGGCTATGTACTGCTTCAATTGCTGAAAGGCCTTTTCGGATTCTGCCATCCACTCAAAAGCTTGCCGAAGAACTTTGAAGAATGGGAGATACTTGTCCGTTGCACGGGAAATGAAGCAGTTGAGGGCGGCAACTCTGCCAGTAAGCCTCTGAACCTCCTTAACCGTTCTGGGCGACTGCATTTCTATCAAGGCCTTGATCTTTTCGGGGTTAGCTTCGATGCCTCGCTGACTGACCATAAAACCCAAGAACTTCCCAGATCCTACGCCGAAGGTGTATTTCTCCGGATTGAGTTTCATTTGATACTTTCGTAGGGTGCCGAAGGTCTCTCGCAAGTCGACCAAATAATCAGTGGAGAGCTTGCTCTTGACTGGCATGTCGTCGACGTATACTTCCATGTTCCGGCCTATCTGGTGATGAAAGACGGCGTTGACCAACCGTTGGTAAGTAGCCCCGGTATTTTTCAACCCAAATGGCATGACACAATAATGGTAGGTTCCCCGGTCGGTGATGAAGGAGGTGTGTTCCCGGTCAAACGGGTGCATCAGAATTTGGTTTTACCCAGAGAAGGCGTCCATGAAGCTGAGCATTTGATGGCCGGCCGTGGCGTCAACAAGCAGACCTATGCAAGGAAGGAGATAACTGTCTTTGGGGCAAGCTCGGTTAAGGTCGGAGTAGTCGACACAGAGTCGCCATTTACCGTTGTTTTTACAAACCAGGACCACGTTTGACAGCCATCTAGGGTAGTCCACATTTTTTGATAAACTGTGCCTCAACGAGCTTATCTACTTCGGAAGCGATAAGAGTGTTGCACTCCGGGTGAAAGATGCGCTGCTTCTGGCGGAAGGGTCGGAAGTGGGGCTCAATGCTGAGACGATGGGTTATGAAGGAGGGGTCAATACCCGGCATGTCGGAGTGGGTCCAAGCAAATACGTCGTTATGCTCAATCAAGAGGGCAGTAAGGTCGGTCTTTGCCTGGGAGGATAGTTGGCTGCCGATCTTGGCAGTTTTTGTCGGGTTTGTGGGATCGATGGGGACCTCGACAAGCTCTTCCACTGGTTCCCCTCTGACCAGCTCATTCTCGTCCCTGACGTCGAGCCCTTCAATGATCATAGCCTCCTTTAGCTTGACCTCTTTAAGTGAAGCGACGTAACATTCCCTGGCCACAGTCTGCTCTTCCCTTACTGTACCGACCCCTAGGTCGGTGGAGAACTTTACAGCAAGATGGAAAGTGAATGTGATAGCTTGGAAAGCATTTAAGGCGGTGCGGCCGAGGATGATGTTGTAAGTAGAGGGACAATCAACGACGAGGAAGGTAAGTAACTTTGTGGTCTACTGTCAGTATTCTCCGATTGTGATGGGAAGATCGATGGAGCCGAAAGAAGTCACCCGATCTCCAGTAAAATCGACCAATGGGGTTTGGAGAGGGGACAGACTTTCTTCCCCGATCTTGAGCTGGTGGAAAGCATTTAGGAAGATAATATCTGAAGAACTGCCATTGTCGACGAGAACCCGTCTGACCTTGTAATTGGAGAGGAGGGCAGAAATGACGAGAGGGTCATCATGGGGGTAACGGATGCCTGTGCAGTCGGCGTCCGTAAAGGTGATAGGCTCCGTCTACTGCTTGGGCTGTTTGGAGGGTCGGTCCAATATGGCAACTTCTTTGTCTGAGCCCTGCCTTATTTTTCTGAGTTCTGCCCACTGAGCCGAGCGAGATGGTCCTCCACAAGCAAGCCCGCCGGCAATAACTCTGATCTCTCCAACAGGGGGGGCGGGGTTCCCTTGTGCCGAGGTTGCTGTGGAGGGCGATCATGACCTTGATTAGGTTGTGCAGGTTGTTAGGGAGGGGTGCGCTGGCGGTTGTTTCTAACAGGTTCAGTCCTTTGCCTCTGCTGAGAGCGGGCGCCCGTGAATCGACTGAGACGTCCCTGACATATCAAGCCCTCGACCTGGTCTTTAAGGTTAACACACTCCTCCGTGTTATGGCTATGGTCCTGATGAAAGCGGTAGTATTTGGACTGGTCTCGCCGGTTGGAAGGAGACCGTGATGGTTGGAGCCATTTTAGGGGATAATCTCGTTGAATCTGGTTTAAGACTTATTCCATGGGAGAGTTGAGGGGTGTGTATCGTTCGAACCAGCCGGGCGGTTGGGTTGGTGCCGACCAGTCGGCTCGGGGTGGTCGGTCGGTATACTGAGGTGTTTGGTTATTGTACTAGGTGTTTCTGGTTTCTGAGTCCTTTCTCTTCTCTCTGGGGGTCAGATTTTTGGCTGTAGGATCTTGTCGGGCGAGTAGGGAATCTTCGACGTTCATGTATTTTTAGGCTTTGAAAAGTAGGGTTGCTATGGAGGTCGGGGGGTTTTTGGAGAGGGAGAAAAGAAAATCAAATGATCGTAGGCCGGCCATGAACGCCGTGAGGATGACCTTGTCATTGTTTTTCGCTACCTGCAGGGCTTCGGTGTTGAAGCGGGTGACAAAGCTACGCAGCAACTCCTCCTCAGTCTGACGGATGTTGAGGAGCTGGATTGCCAGACGCCGCTGGCGCTAGGCTCCAATGAAATGGCTGAGAAAGGAGTCACTGAGGTGCTGGAAAGTGGAAATAGAGTCTGCTGGCAGTTGACTAAACCAGAGTCGAGCCGACCCCTTGAGTGTTACGGGGAAAGCCCGACACATGATTTCATCAGGGAATGCATGGAGGATCATGAGGGTTCTGTAGGTCTCCAAGTGATTCGACTGGGTCCGATGTACCGTCGAAAGAGTCGATCGTGGGCATTTTAAACTTAGGAGGTAGAGGTTTGTCCCAGATAGAGGCAAGGAATGGTGAGTTAGCTATGGTAGATGGTTTATTTGGTATATTCTGCATGACTCCTTGGAGCTAGAGCTTCATGGCTCGGAGTTTTGCGTCCCAAAAAGGGACGTTGTCACCTCCAGATTGGAGCAAAGGCTGGATGCTACTGGCCTCGCCCTTAGGGGTGGGTACCGGGGCCGATGGGTATGGGACCCAAAGTGGCGGGTTCATATCTGGGGGTGGGGGTCACAAGCCTTCCAAGTTAGGTGGATGGGGCTGCTGGATAGTATAGCTCGGGGCTCGTTCTTGGTTGGGTGGAATATCTGGAGGTGGTGGAGGAGGCATAGGAAGGTTTTTTTGGAATAGAGCATTAATCAGGGCTTGGTTTTGCTCGGCCAGGTGGTTGATGCTATTGGTGAGCTCGGTGAAATACTGTGCGGGGTTGTTTGGATTGGGAGGGTCGGCTTGGTGGTCGGCAACATTGTGGTAGGAAGCCATGGATCTAGTCGTGACCATCCACCTTAGTGGGTGGCAAGAAGAGGTTATTGGGAAAGGGTCTCCGGTGGCAATGAGCACAACTGGCGCGCGGAATAGAAAGGATTCCCACAGACGACGCCAACTAATGATGTAGCGTGTTCTAGATGGAACGGGTCGGACTGGTCCACGCTTCCCAAACCAATGCCCGAGGTACCAAGCCCACTAGAAGACCTGCACAAGAGTTCAACGGGGAACGGGAAGTCCCCCAGCGAACCCTCCGACGAGCAAGTTAGAAAGAGAGGTGGAATGTGGAAATAGATTAGAGATAGAAAGCTTAACATTCTTCTTGTCTTCAACGTCTGTTTATATCCTCTGGTAATCATTTCGTTGTCCCTTCTGACCTGTCATCTTGGCCGAAAGTCTATGCTCTAACTTGCCTTGTTCATGGTAAGGCCGTTCTGTCTCGACGGGGAGGGGTTATCGCAATAAATGCTGTAAGGGACTTCATTAATGGCTGATGTGCAGTGCAATAACTTTGCAGAATCTTTGTCTGCTTATGTGGCTTGTCCATCACCTGCCACGTGTCTAAGTGTCATTGGTTCTTAATGCCATTGTTGAGTTCCAGCCATGTTGGGCTTCATTAGTTGAATTATGTACTAGGCCCTAAGTGGTGGGCTTGGGTTGTTCATAGTGGGCTATAGCTTTTATGGGCTTACCCATGTCAAAAGCTAAAACAAAAATCCAATCATAATTTGGCTTCCATCGCTGTAAAACAAAAATTCATACAGTTCCATCAAAAACTAAAGCTAGAGGAGGTAGTGTGACATGTAGAATAATGGGTGGAGGGAGGTAAACGAGTGTGGTGGATGGATGGGTTTGTGCTAGGATTATTGTTTCAATTTATGGCTAGGTTGTGGCCCTTTCCTATTAGGAAAGAAGGATACTACAAATTTAGAAAAATATATTCAGAATTTAATCAGGAACATGTAGATATATGTAGATGAGAAATGATTTTTATTTTAAGAAATGTGGAAGGATGAAATTTTCTCCACAGGGAAATTGAGATGAGTTGTTCTTTCCTGTGCACTGTAGAAAAAATACCAAGATATCAGTGATCTCTCCCGACCAGAGTTGGTCGGGAAGACCCTCCGACGATCAAATTAGAATATAGTTTTGACATAGTATGAAAAGAGAGACTACTTGTATTTGTTTATTAATGAAATTTTTGCTTGCCCTTTTTGTCATTCTTGGTTCTTCCTTTTATAGTATCGATACCTTGCATTTGGACCGTTAGATGATTGTCTTGATCCAATGGTATTTTATGCCCCTAGACATTGGTCGGGCAAGTAGACAAGTTGTCCTGATTTGCCACTGTCAAAGTTATTTTATTTTGGATGGCCTAAATTTAGTTCGAACGTTAGCTCTCATCTTTGATCATCAAAATCTTACTCATCGGATGATCATGCTATCAGGATATGCTGATCCCATATCCTCATCTCTATCAATTCTGATCTTCGTCGTTAGTTACAAACGGATCCAAAGGCTTTCCTTCGTGTCGCAGATCTCCTTTCAGAAGGCGATCTTATTCGAACCTCCTATCATGTGACTTCATTTCTTTCTTTGAGATAGACCTGTCAAGGGCTTGGGCCTAGCCCTCATTTTGGAGCTTGTTTTGGCTGGGTTAAATGCTTTAGGCCGTATACCCATTTCCTTGGGCTCTAGGTCGATACATTTACTCTCCACAAGAAATAAAGATGTAGTTAATTTGTTAAAAAATTGATACTTTTGACCAAAAAAATTTTAAATTTTTTTTTTGTTAACATGTATTGTTACAACACATGTTAAAATAATTTCAAAATATTATATATTTTTTAATATAAATATTTTATGAGAATATATATCCGAAAAGCAAACATTATTAAATAAAAATAAATAAAAAAATGGCAAGGCCAAACTAGCCATGGTACAAAAATTTAGGATATTACACCTCAGTAATGTTAGGAAAAAAAATTACAAACAAATGATAAATATTATAAATTAAAATCATAAATATTTCCACTAATGTATAATAATTTTTCAAAATATGCCCTGAATGATCATTTTCCCAATTGTCTCTCTATTCAACTCCCCATTTAAGGGAGTGAACTTTTGACCCCCTACATTTAATCACTCCCTATAATTAAAAAATTATTCCCTCTTCCATCACTCATGTTTTTCTCAAATGGTGGAGGAGAAAGAAGAAAACTTGAAAAAATATTTTTGATTAAAAATTATAAAGAAAAATTATTTTTTAAATATTTAAATTATATAAAGAGAAAATAGGGAGTATTGTTGGAGATGATAGTTGAAAAAGTAGTTTCCTAAAATATGAAACTTTTTAACTAAAATTTGAGAAAAAACTATGGAGCATTGTTGGAGATACTCTCGACCGTGCTATTGGGCCCGTGAGGCCCATCACGAGTCTTATTTCGATGATTTGAACCATCAATGTATAGAGCTCATCGAGTACTTCATCTTTGTAAAAAATTACGTTGATCAGAACACATTTTTGTCAATAATTTATTTTTAAAATCATATTTACCATTGAATAAATATTATCTAATCAAGGGGCTATCGATATCCAATCAACGTGCTTTTTTTTTTTTTTTTGCAAGGATAAAGTACTTAATGATGTCTACATATTAAGCAGTTCAGATTATCGAAATGAGACCCGTGATGGGCTTTACGAATCCAACAGTATCATCTAGTTAGACTGGAGACAAGCCTGCTCCATGCTCTAATACCTGATTTTTTTAGGAAAAAATGGTGAATTACACTAATAGTTTCTGTAGTTTGGAATTTGTGTCACTTTAATCCCTAACTTTTCAATTGTGATACATTTGATCCTGAATTTTAAATATTGTTCCAAACAAGGACAATCAAATATGTTTCCTTTGCAAACAGTTCATTTCAAGGACAAAATCGTCACACAATTATTGTGTGTTGGTTAACTTGTATGTTATTTGAAATGTAATAGCCTTTTTTAAATGAATAATGTTGAAATTTTCTTAATTATAAAGTTCTGTTTGGTTTACTTTTCATAATCTATTTTCAATTTTTCTTCTAAAAAATAAAAATTAAATTGGTGAAAAACATAAAAAAAACACATCATTTTTATATAATTTTTTTTGGGAGGGTAGAAATAATTTTTATATATTTATTTTTGTCAAATTAGTTTCTATCTTTTCAAAAGTTAAATATGATGACAACTTTGATATCATTATTAAACTAATCTATTAAATCAAAAAAACCAAGACTAAAAATATTTTATATATTAAGCATATCGATTACACATTAAAAACCTAATAGTCATCCAAAAATATCTATTAATAACAAATATAATCATCTATTACATGATATCTATTCAAAAATATCAACAAAAATAAACAATTCATTGCATGATCATCATTTAAACACATATTAAAAATTAATTTGATAAAAAAATAAAAATGTAAAAGATTTACTATTTTTATATAATTTTATCTTTGGTGGGTAGAAATAATTTTTAAAAATTCAAACATAATTTTTTGTCACTTATTTTTATCAAATTAGGTTATATTTTATCAAATTGACGACTTTGCTTTTGAAATAAGGCAACGGTGTTTTCAATTGCCCTTATTTGGAACAAAATTCAAAATTCAGAATTAAATATATTACAATTGAAAAGTTAGAAATCAAAGTGACACAAGTCTCAAAATACATGGACCATTAGTTTAATTCGTCAAAAAAAGAAAAGAAAAGAAAAGAAGATAGTAGTGTAACCACACGCGCTTAGGTGTCGATTTGGGAATAATTTTTTTAGCCGGACTTTTTAGTTAATTTTAGTCTCGTTTGGCAACTATATATTTTAATCAAAAAATCACTATAAGTTATTACATCACTCTCTCTATTTTTTTACATATCTTTTCATAAAAGTCAAAAAGTTATTAAAATAGCCTGTTCTGGGTAGCTTCGTTTGGCACAACTTTTTTGTATTGAGACTTTTTTAAGCCGGCTTTTTTGGCCTCGTTTGGTTTGAATTTTTTGATTTTGTGAGAGAAAAAGTGTAATGATTATGGGTTAGATGTGATATTTTATCTTATTAATTTATTTAGCTTATTTTGTCATTTTATACTCTTTTTTTTTTTTTTTTTTAGCCTCAAAATAATAGCCAAAGCAGGGGTTAGTTATGTGTGAGAAGAATTTTTTAACATTTTTATGAAATTTTTTTTTTTATGATTTTAATGTATTATTTTATTTTACTTTATTAATTTATTTGATCTATTTTATTTTTTTATATTTTTATAATCCTAACCTAAACCTGACTCACTTGGCAAACGAGAGGAAAGTGATTTGGGCTCACGAATGAGGCTCTTCAGCAGAGAGATTGGGAAGTTTCTGAGGGTGGTTGCCCCTCTCCACAAACAAAAACGATGATCTTGCTTTGATCATCAGAGCCGATGATTTCACCTCCAAAATCAACAGCCCTCTCTCCGCGTGTGTGTGTGAGCGCTCGCCAGTGAAAGGTAGGAATCCACTCCATCTTCTTCTTGAGGGAATTTTTATTTTCATTTATTTATTTATTTATTTTTGGATGCTGTTGTGTTGTGTTGTGGATTAAAAAGAACGTCAAAGGGGCATTCCCTCCCATGGGATTTGCCCTCCAGGACCACTAATTGTATAACTTCTCCTCAAAAAGAGAACTAAGGTCATGTTTGTTTGGGTGGACATGAGCTTAGGATTGGACTAATAGTCCAACAAACTTATTAATCCGATATTTGGTTAAACAATTAAAGTACGGACTAATTATTTTAAACTTGACTATTAGTTAAGATAGGATACATAATCCAACAAATTCGTAGTCCTAGGACTATTAGTCATGGGAATGTTAATCCAGTCCCCCCAAACAAACATGGCCTAAGGGATTTGGTCTAACTTCTCTCTACGATGTAGATCTGGGTCCACACTCCCCATAGCATGGGGGGGGAGAGAGAGAGAGAGAGAGAGAGAATCACCCGCCCAAGCCCAACTCACTGGGTACAGCTCCAGAGTAAAAAATTCCAAATTTGGAAGTCCAGTGGTAGTGGTGGTGGTTAGGGCTGTAAATGAATCGAGTTGTTCATGAATAAGTTTGGTTCGATTTGTTAAGGGCTCGACTCAGCTCGATTCGTTTAGTAAATTAGCCGAACTCAAGCTCGAATTCGTTTAGTAAACTAGCCGAGCTTGATAAGTAAATGAGCCAAGCGGAAGCTCAACAAAGCTCTGCTTGGCTCGATTCGTTTGCAGCGCTCGCGTGTGGTGAATCAACCCACTCTTCCTCTTCTTTCTATACCACTCACTGTCTTTGTCCCCCCAAAAGCACCATTTTTTTATTAGAATCTACACCCGGAGACAGCGAGATTGACTGCCACAGAGGTATCTCTCTCTCTCTCTCTCTCTCTCTCTGTATACTCATATGTTCAGATCTGCCTTGTGTTTTTTTATTTTTTTTCAATTTTGATCTGAATATGGGGTTGGGTTTTTAATGGTGTGAGCGTATTCTGGATGTCCTATTAATTCAGTATTTTGATTCTATTTGTTGCTTAGTTGCTGGGAAAATGTTGGGTTACAACCAAAATATAGAAATGCTACCAAAATTGAATTTGGGGAGTTGGCAGACAAATTGAAAATACTTTAGCAGTTATTACTCTCATGTCAATGGGAACATTCAGTTATGATTTTTTTATATGAATCACTCCAATTGCCAAATTCAGATTTAACCATAAATTTGAGTAAAAGTTTCACTAGTAGGCAGAGTGGTAAATTTGAGAGCCACAAATTAGCTTTTACAATTTTGAGTAAACATTTGATATAAAACTTGAGTAAATAAGTTTGGGTCATGGAGTGTGTTTTGAGTGATTTGCTCAAATTTAAATTGACATAGGTTTGATTCAAGGATTGGAGATGCCCTCGTGAGTAGGAACAAATTAATTTTAACCCAAACGGTTGGTCCTGTTTCTAATTTTTTGAGGTCTCATGTTCAAATCTAATGTGGTGCAAAATACTGAGTTTTACCTTACTCGCATGATTTGTAGGTGATTGCATGTATCCAAAGTTTGTTGGTCTTGTATTGTATGACAAGGTGGGCCGGTTAGAGTCATCCATCATAAAATGAAAAAAAAAAAAAAAAAAAACATAGAAAGAAAAGAAGTAGGAATAGTTTTCATATCCCGGACTTAAGGAAAGCAAGAATTGATACATGGAGCAATGTTAGTTATTTGTTTACAAGTCATGTTCTGAATCTCTAGCCCTTTTTACTTTGGCATGATAAAGAAAGTCAATAGCATGAAATGACAACACAATTGATTATCAATTTGATTACTATGTTGTTTGATTACAATATGATTACTACGTTGTTACTGATAGTCAAATTCCAAAATAATGAACATCCAAGTTCCAACTAGGATTTTTATCTTACAAGGGAAGCAAAATAGGAAAATTTTGAGAAACAGGCAGTATATGTGTATGTACTGTCTGGTTTATTTTCTGGACCAGTTTAAGGTAATAAAGTTGAACTTTCATTACATATTTCTTAAAATGTTTACGTTAAAGGTGGTAATGGACTTTGAAAAATAATTTAGTATGGATATAGTTGCAAGGATTATTATCATTTTGTTTCTTGTTGAATTTTTCTGTGTTATTTGGTTTTGTGGCCTTTTGCTTTCTCTCTTTGTAACAACACTACACAAAGAGAACCATTGTCATTAGTGACTGGTCTCTATTAAAGTCTTGAACTTCTGTTTGGCTAGTAAGGGAATTGACCTTTGTTTTTCACTTGCTTCCTTCTTAATGTTTCTTGTACACAATTCTTAATTATTGGTGCCCAACAGGGTCTAATCATATCATTCAAGATTATATCAAAATTATATTAGAAGGGATTTGAAAGAATTTTTTTCTTGGTGTATGGTTCATTTATGACATGAATTTTCATCCTTTCAAAAGTTAAATATGTTTTCTTTATTTTTTTATTTATATTTTTGACATTAAATTTTTTGGTTCTCTTTCAGATGTCCAAAGATGTGGAAAATCCCAAAGATGGTGTGGCCCAGAAAGATTCAGAGGAGGGTACAGATGCCCCTTCCCATTCCAATGAAACTCAAGTCACTTGGTACAGTTGCTTACTCCAGCAAGCATCGGTCTACGGCATAGCTGCCGGATACTGCCTTTCAGCATCCTTACTCTCCATCATTAACAAATGGGCTGTGATGAAATTTCCCTATCCAGGGGCACTTACTGCTTTACAATACTTCACAAGTGCCTCTGGTGTCCTCCTTTGTGGGATGCTCAAGCTCATAGAGCATGATTCTTTAGACCTTCTCACAATGTGGCGGTTCTTACCAGCAGCAGTTATATTCTACCTCTCTCTCTTCACCAACAGTGAACTCCTCTTGCATGCCAATGTCGACACCTTTATTGTCTTCCGTTCAGCGGTCCCTATCTTTGTTGCAATAGGAGAGACACTCTACTTGCACCAACCATGGCCGGCGATCAGAACATGGATCTCGCTTGCTACCATCTTTGGCGGTAGTGTGCTTTATGTCACAACAGATTATCAGTTCACACTCATGGCTTATAGTTGGGCCTTGGCTTACCTGGTGAGCATGTCCATAGATTTTGTTTACATTAAGCATGTGGTTATGACAATTGGGTTAAACACATGGGGTCTTGTACTGTACAATAATCTCGAGGCTCTGCTACTGTTTCCACTAGAGCTACTTATCATGGGAGAGTTGAAGAAGATAAAGCACGAAATTTCTGATGAATCCGATTGGTACTCTTTCGAGGTGGTTTTGCCAGTTGGGTTGTCGTGTTTGTTTGGTTTAGCAATTTCTTTCTTTGGGTTTTCATGTCGGAGGAAGATTTCTGCAACGGGTTTTACTGTTCTTGGCATAGTGAGCAAGCTTTTGACAGTTGTGATCAATCTGGTTGTTTGGGACAAGCATTCATCATTTGTGGGTACAATTGGGCTTTTAATTTGTATGATGGGTGGGGTTATGTACCAACAGTCTACAAGCAACAAGTCTAAGGCCGTGAAAGAAGTAAGATTGCAAGAGAGTGAACAAGAACAACATAAGCTACTCGAAATGGAGAGCATTGAGGAAACTAATGATGATGTCAAGCAAGTTACTGACTCGGGACAGGGTAAATAAGAGGTACATTTATTGTATTTTTTGAACCATGTTTAGGCGGAATTCTTTTTTTTTTTTTTTTCTTTTCATAAAAGCATTTTTTAGAGCTTAAATGAGTGTCATCGGTAATACCTTCTTCACTGAGGTTGGATGTAAACCAAGTGCCTCAGCTACTACTAGTAGGGGATTAAATTTGTTCCACTCTTACTGATTTGTATATTATTTTTGATCTTACACATTTTATGTATTAGGCATTTGTTAAAACTTTCCTTCTACATCATTAGGATCCTTGAAAATTATATCTTATTTAGTAGATTAGAAAAACCACTGAAATTCACTCATAATAAGCACTCAAATCCTTGCATATCTATTCATTGATATCTAAATGTAAGTTATCAACTTGTATCAAAAAAATAAATGAATAAATAAATAAAAATATGTAAGTTAAAGACCATAATATATACTATAGAAAAGTTGTTATCAAACTTCCACAATTGATTGCTTTTCCACAGAATTAGACAATTTAAATTCAAACTATAAACTAAACAAGAACCACAAAATTACCATAATGTTTTAGAAGAAACAATAAAATCTATTTGTATCACCCCAGAACTAGTGTCTACTGCCTGGCATGGAATATAAGTTTGAAGAACTAAAAGCAGTCCGTGAATAGGCCCCATCCTCCAACTCCCTTTCCTCTTAGGGTCCTTAGCAGCCGCGTATAGTCTGGCATATCTTCTCTGAATATAACAAATTCTTCTATGCTATCATAATCACTGTAGAGATCATCGTTCCCGTAACTAGTAGGAGGAGGAGAAAACGGTGACAGCCATAATAGAAATATCTGAACTGCTAGAGCCATGAAAATCCTGTGCACTCTGCCTTGCACCACCATCACCACCACCAACATGGCAGGGGCAGCCGCCACGACATCCAGCCATGAGTTTCTTTGATGGATATTCTGCTATTGTTGGATTGATAATCTATGCTATATCTATATACAAATGTAGTGTAGTTTCTAGAGCTTCCATACTCCTAAACCTGGTCTCTCATTTAAAGTTAAGTCTATCTCTCCTACTTGCCTCATTTATGGTGTACTTTTATTATTGAAATACCCTGAATACACTTGCACAAAGACATTTTTTGTATTTATTGAGAAACTTACAGGTTTGATTTGCATTAAGAATTTAAATAGTGTTCATATACATTTGATTTTTGGCCGATTGCAATTTAAATTGTGTTCATATAAATTCTCTTTTGATTGTAGCATTGTTCCTATTAGTGTTCTTTTTTTTTTTTGGGCAAATTACAAAAAAAAAAAAAACCCCAAGGTTTCAATTTTGACAAATTAAACCCTGAAATTTTTTCCGTGTTTCAATGTGAATCCTCCGTCCATATCCGTTTGATTGAACTAACAGAATCTAGGCAAAATTTTCAGATTCAAACACATATGTTCAAACACTTGTATCTCCCTCGTCGTAATTCCGTTTCGCCTCATTTTTGCGTCGTTGGATTCAACTCATTGCCTAATTTTCATTCCACCCCTCATATGCCTTGTTTCACCTCTTTTTGTGTGCCGTTGGAATTTCAAAAGTTGGCCAAAAATAAGATTTTTCTCTCTCTGAACAAAATTTTCAAATTCAAACATACATGTTTAAGCACTTGTATCTCCTTCGTTGTAACTCCGTTTCGTCTCATTTTTGTGTCGTTAGATTCTGCTCATGGCCTAATTTTCATTCCATCCCTTATACGTCTTGTTCAACCACTTTTTGCGTGTTGTCAGAGCTTCGAAAGTTAGCCAAAAATAAGATTTTTCTCTTGTTTTGTTTTTTGTTTTTTTGTTTTTTTTTCCTCGTCTATCTTATATCTCCATACTTCTTCATCCCTCTTTCGTTTCCACAATTATTCTCTCTTTTTCTCTTCCTTCATGGCCCTTCTCCCACTCTTATGTTTCTTTCCGTTCTTGTAAGTCATATACATTTATACTCGATGACACCGCTATCGTCGGAGGTTCGATGGCCACCACAAACTCGGTGGAAGGGCCATGAAGGAAAAGGAAAAAAAAGAGAATAATTGTGGAAAAAAAATAAGAAGGAAGAAGCATGGAGATAGAAGATAGAGGAGGGAAAAAAAACAAAAAACAAAAATTTATTTTTGGCCAACTTTTGAAGGTTTGACAGCATGCAGAAAGAGGTGGAATAAGGCGCATGAGGGGTGAAATGAAAATTAGGCCATGAGGTGAATCTAACAATGCAAAAATGAGGCGAAACAGAATTACGATGAGGGAGATACAAATGATTGAACATGTTGGTTTGAATATGAAAATTTTGCCCAAAGAAAGAAAAATCTTATTTTTGGCCAACCTTCGGAGCTTTGATAGTATGCAAAAAGATGTGGAACAAGGCTTATGAGAGATGGAACGAAAACTAGGCCATGAGGTGAATTTAACGACGCAAAAATGAGGCGACGTAAAAATGAGGGGAAACAGAGTTACGACAAGGAGATGCAAGTACTTGAACATGTGTGTTTGAATCTGAAAATTTTGCCTGAAGAGAAAAAAAATCTTATTTTTGGCTAACTTTCGGAGTTCCAACAACACACAAAAAGAGGTGAAACAAGGCGTATGAGGGATGGAATGAAAACTAGGCAATGAAGTGAATCAAACGACGTAAAAATGAGATAAAACGGAGTTACGAGGTGGAATTTGTGTTTGAATGTAAGAATTTTGTCCAAATTTCGTTAGTGCAATCGAACGAACATGGACGGACGGTTCACATTAAAACACGAAAAAAAAACTCTAAGATTTAATTTGTTAAAATTTAAACCCTGCAGTTTAAAATGAAAAACACACGAAACTTTGGATTTTTTTAAAAAATTTGCCTTTTTTTTGTACACATCTTCCTTTGAGATAGGGTGGGAAATGATTTTTAACGATACTACTGTGGATGGTTCTATGAGTGCTCCAATCAAAATCCAATCTCATGTTTTATTTTGTTTTACAAAATCCAAAATATAATATGTACATGGTTTGAAAATCGAAAATATTATGTTTTTGAAATGAAAACTGACATGATTTCAATTCTTTTGTTTTTCTTTATAATTTTTTAATTTAAGATTAAAATTTAGGGAAAATTATTTATAAGTCCTATTAAGGAGACTTATGTTACATATGGTCCTGCTAAAAATCTTACGTTCCCATAAGTCTTATGAGAAGTTTGTTGACACATTTACCTTCAATATTAGTTGTTAATATCATAAGTAATAGTAAAACCATATATAAGAAATTGAATGTTACCATAGATCATATCTATATAAACGAAACGTAACGTAACGTGACACATATACGTAACGTGACACCTACATAAACGTAACGCGACACTTATGATCTATAGTAACATGCAATTTTCTATATAGGAAATTGCATGTTACCATAGATCATATCTACATAAACGTAACGTAACGTGATACCTATATAAACGTAACGTGACACCTATGATATAGGAAATTGAATATTACCATAGATTATATCTACATAAACGTAACGTAACATGACACCTATATAAACGTAACGTGACACCTATGATATAAGAAATTGAATATTATCATAAATCATATTTATATGAAACGTAACGTGACACCAACATAAACCAGCAACATTTTCACATTCAATTCAGCAACATTTTCACATTCAATTTAAAAAAATAAAAACTCATTAAGTTTGCGAAACGTAACATGACACGTTACGTTACATTTATGTAGGTGTCACGTTACGTTACGTTTATATAGGTGTCATGTTACGTTACGTTTATATAAGTGTCACGTCACGTTACGTTTATATAAGTGTCACGTCACGTTACGTTTATATAGGATCTTGTGGAATACATTCCTATCTAAATAGGACTTGAGACTCTATAAGAAATTACACAGGACTTAGCCTACCATAAGTGTCTGAAAAAGGATTTATAAATAAGTCTCCCTAAAATTTAATTATTTTCATTGCTTATTTAATTTCTTAAATTGCAAGAATCTATTAAATTTAATACTATATTTCGTTTATGATTTTAATGGATAAATAATTCAATAAAGAATCAAGTTTAATATGGTTAAATGTATATTTTGATAGATGTTTGTAGTGTCTCACCAATAAGGCAATGCAAGTTTGCCATTATATTAACAATATATGTTAGTTTTATTTTTATTTTTATTTTATGTTATGAAAAATAAAATCAATCATTTTAAACATAATACAACTAAATTTATTTTGGGTGGAGTAAGAAAATATTAATTAATTTGATGTATATTATAAAATCATAATAGATATTAAGTGATGAAAAATTTACCTATAAATCTCATCTTGAGGAATGGTGATCCATTTAGTTTCAAAGATTTTCTTATAGACCCATTAGTCCCATTGATTTTGGAAAAATAGATTTAATATATTATTTGAAAATTAAATTTACGGTTATACCCTCATTTTTATTATGTTTCCTTCTTTCTTTTTTTTCATGCTAGAAAGGTAAGATACACAACATATGATAATCAAATTTGGGATGAATTTTTATATGAGAATCTTTTTTTATTTGGAATGACTTGAAATGTGAGATTCTTTAAATATTTCAAAAGGTGTACAAAAATAACTTCAAATATGGGTTTCTTCAAACATTTTAAAAGGATGTGAGATTTTTCAAACATTTTAAAATGAGTACAAAAACTCAAGCCTTGTTTGGCATTACTATAGTACAAAAAGTCAGAAAGCTACTAAAAAAATAAAAAAGAGTCCCTACTATTTAAGGAAGTGTATGGGGGAAGTTTAGAGGGCAAAATTACAATTTTGCTTTTTGAATTCAACAACCCAACAGTGCAACTCAGTGCTGCAAATTACTTTGCATCTACATTTTCCCAAATGCAATGACGTTGCACAATGTAAGCCACAAATTTCTATTAAAATTTTTTTTTGAAATGCACGGAGTGAAAGCAGTGCTGTTGCATGTGTCAGGAAAGGTAGAACGATAATTTGATATTTGCTACAATATTTGATTACATATTTTTTCGTAAAAAGTAAAAAAAAAAAAATCCAAAATATACATTTTTTTCTCTACTGTTTTAGCAAAAAAGTCAAAATGTGCACTTATATAGCATATCCCAAACAGCCCTAGGCAAATGTATAATTTCAAATTGTAACACTCAAAAAAAAATTCTTAGTGTACTTTTCCCAAATCTAATACTCTAATATAAAACTTAAAAAAAACTCCTTAGTATAACACTCCAAAAAAAGATGTGAGATTCTTCAAATCATTTCAAAAGAAGTACAAAAATTCCTTAGTAAGCTTTAGACAAATGTATGATTTCAAACTGTGAGTATTACGTTGGGAAAAAGTATACTAAGTTTTTTAGTGTTTTTGTGTGTGTTACACTGGAGTGTTACGTTTGAAAAAAATACACTAAAGAGTTTTTTTGTATGTTATATTGAAGTGTGTTACTTTAGAGTATTATGCTTGGAAAAAGTACATGAGCTTTTTTGGAGTATTACGTCGTTACGTTTAGGAAAAGTATATTAAATTTTTTTTTAATGTGTTATATTGGAATGTTACGTTCTTATTCGTAATATGAGATTTGTTCCAGAATGAGGGAAAATTCAAAACCTCTATAGTGCAGATTGCCTAAATGTGTACGTTTGAATAAATTCACTTTTATCTCTCAAAAATTAAACTCAAACACGTAAGTGACTATTATTTTGTGTAATTTCTACTTTAAGGTGACCTTTGGATTCATAAGAAAAAACGGAGAATTAAACAATTCAGAAAATCACATTTTGAGATTTATTTGTGCTTCACCCTTAAGTTATTTGTGCATTAAACTCATAGTTTTTTTTTTCTTTTAATTTATAATTTTACACAACTTTTAAATTTACAAATAATGCTCTATTTGTTTTGGAGTTTTCAAAAATAATTTTTTGAGTTCTCAATTCGTATTTTTATATTTTTAGTAATTTTTTAAAAATTTGTTAAATATTTTTATTTTTATTTTTTAGATCCACTTAATCTTGATATACATAAAAGATATAAAATTTTTACAAAAATCTTTTTAAAAAATCATTGAATACAGCAAAATACGAAAATGTATTGAATTTTCTTATTTTTTGATTTTTTTAGAATTTGGTGAATTTAAAAAATAAATTACAAATATTATACTTTTTAAATATATTTAGATTAGGTGTATCTAAAAAATAAGATAAAATAATTGGATAAAATATTAAAAAATTCACTAAAAATAAAAAAAAATAAAAATAAAGCACAAAAAATAAAAAACTTAATTTTAAAAAAAGTGAGTTAAATCAAAAGTTTTGTTTATGAGAAATAAAAATGATTAAAAAAAAATGAGTATAAATATATATATGAATTTTTTTATTATTTTATCTTGTTTATACAGCACGGGATGAATGCTAGTATGTTCGTATGGTAATGGTGTGTTACAGTGCCTTTTTTTTTTTTTTTTTTTTTTTAAAAAAAAAAAATTGAGAATAGTGTCGTGTTGTCTATATAGGAACTAATCGGGTCAAATCCCTAAATAGAAAGGAAATAGACGAGATTTATTTATTTATTTATAGTTACAGGAAGGGATTTATTATAGTTTGGATTGGAATGTGCTAATGTTTTTGATATTGGAGACTAGGGGTGTAAAGTTAGGGTTTGCCTTCTCTTCAGTCTGGGATTAGACTAGAGGGTATTGTTAAGCCTGTAGAGATCCACTACAAGTCTCATTTTGATAATCTGAACCGCCTAATATGTAGAATTCGTCGAGCACTATGTACTTGTAAAAAATCACATTAATCGGATATCGATAGCTATGTGATCAAATCCGTTTTGTACTAAAAAAATGGACGGGAAAAAAATAATGGTTGATAGAAATCTGATCCGATGAAATAGCTATCGATATCCGATCAACGTGAATTTTTATAAGCATATAGTACTCGACGAGTTCTACACATTGAACGGTTCGGATTATCGAAATGGGACTCGTTGTGGGCCCCCATGGGCCTAACAGCACCCTCTAGTCGGATCACGGACTTGAGGGTAGCCAATCCCTAAATGTAACCGGGCTCGGATCGGTCCATGTCTGGTCTTGTAGGCTTTAGCCAAAATTCAGGTCGGGCTGACCCACGGGTCAAAAAATTAGGCCCAGGCCTAGGGGATATTCAGGGCTTGGGTGGGGGTTTGGATCGGGCTTGAACATTTTTGTTTTCTATTTTTTTTCACCAAATTTTTTTTTTTTTTCATCAAAAATGGCACTGGACCTCGGGTCGCGCCTTGAGTGGACCGATGGGCTAAACTTCAAAATGATGGCTCAAGCCCAGGCCTAGGGTCCCAGGTTGGGCTCTAGCCTGAGCCTAATCGAGCCGTGGGCCATTTTTACACTCATATTGGAGACGAGTTTTTTTTTTTTTTTTAGGAGTCCCATCTCAAATTGGATTGGATTTCCATTAAGGAGGAGGATCTCTTCCAGTCCAGATTTTAGAGTGGAGCGCGCTGTTTGGATTCATGGAGCCCACCACGGGTCCCATTTGCATAATCTGAACTGTTCATTTAGTCAAGTATTTCATGTATTTTGTCCACACAAAAAATTAAGTCGATCCGATAACTATAACTTGTTCAATTTATTGCGTTTGTCACTAAAAAAATATATAGTTTATTTTTAAAAACATAATTGTTGTCTATTTTTTTAATGAATAATTGAACAAGTTACAATTATCAGAGCGACCTAATTTTTTTTTTGTGAATGAAATACACAAGGTACCTGACAAAATGAATAGTCTGGATCATCGAAACAGAGGATCCGTGGTGAGCCTACGGTCCCAAACAACACCTTCCAATCTAGATTTTGGACTGAAAAAAATCCTCCTTACACTCTCTTTTTCCCTCTCGCGTGCGCGTACACAAACAAACAAAACTAATTGGAGATTTGCATTTTGTTTGGGTGACTTTTTAAGTTGTTGTTGTTGTTGTTTTTATTTTATTTTTTAAAACTTTACGTTTTGCATGAGATTGTTTAAGTGAAAGGTCTTTTTGTTTATTGTGTTGTAATTTTATTTTTTAGGTGAAAAAAGTCTAAAAATTAGGGACCTTTTTCTTTATGCCTGAAGGGACGACTTTGTCTGTTTTGGGCCAAAATTAACTCTGGAAGAAAGATGAAGTATTCAGAGGCGGAAAGATCAAAACCCTATTGATTTAAAGTAAAGTACGGACATTTTTGGAGAGAACGTACAACAGACATTTTTGGAGAGAGAGAGTTTGAAGTTGTCTAGTTTGGAGGAATTTCAAATCAGTGTGTAATCCATTTGTTATTTTAAAGATTTCTAGTCTAAAAAACCTTAATCTTATCTTAAAAAGTCAAGATTTTATTTTATTACAAAAAAATAATAATAATAAATCATTAGTAAAAACCACCTGAAAATATTATTTAGAGTAAATATCATTTTCCTCCCCAAACTATCACGCGTTTTTCACGCGCACCCCTATACTTCTATTTATGTTAATTTAGTACCTAAACTTTTCACAAATTGATCAATTAGACCATTGCCGTCACCTTCTATCCATAATTGGACGGAATGTGATGAGCTATCCCCCTGAACTATCTTTTGGAGGGAATATAAGAGGGTTTCCCGCCATATGCAATCTCTCTCTTCTACTATATAACAGAGGCAAGCTCCCAACAAAAAAAAAAAAAAAAACAGAGCAACTATTTGGTGGTGAGAGAGAATGAGGAATGGAGGGTCAAGAAATCTGGGAAGATCGAGCCTAACTGAAGAAAGATGGAGTTCAAGTGACATGGAAGACCTGAGATGCATTTGCTATGGAAGACGAAGGGTGATACAAACATCATGGACTGATGCAAATCCTGGTATGAGGTTCTTCAACTGTCCCACTAATGGTTGTAATCAGTTCACCTGGGTAGACCCACCTATGTGCTCACGGGTAGTGCAAATCATCCCTGGGCTGTTGAAGAAGGTCAATAAGCTAGAAGCAAGATTGTAGACAAGGAATAGAAGAGAGAGAAAGCTATGGATATGCTTGGCTGCCTCATGGTGCATCATTTTATCAATGTAGTTTGTAATGTAGTGTAAGAAAGAATGTAATAGGAGGAGACTATAATAAATGAATGAATGTAATGGGAGGAGATATTATGAATGAAATGTAATGGGGGAAATATTATGAATGAAATTTCAAATTTTGTATTAACGTTTTACTCTTAAAAAAAAAAACAGAGCATCACAGCCTTTGTTTGTCCCTTAAAAAACAATTTGTGTTCATCCTTACAAAAACAGGGCATTATCATTTAATTAAAAAAAAAAAACAAAACAAAACAAAACAAGACAAAAGTGGCATTGTGTGTCATCTATCCATCGAAATAACTAATTGGTGGCCTCTCTGAATGGCCCCTTGGCAACCAATAAATAAAATACCTATCATTGGCATCCATCCATCAAATGGCATTCATTCAATGAATAAAAAACCTATCAGTAGCATTCATTCAAAACACACAATTGGAATCCATCCATGTAATGGCAACCAAAAGCAACACAAGCTACATTTACATAGAAATGAGGAGTATCATCCATTAAAATAGAGCATCATGCACAAAAGCAACAGTCATAAATTTGTCATTCAAGTTTTCAAAACACACAATTGTTTGTGACAACCAAAATACTACCTTTACATAGTTAACAAGTTCAGGGCAACCATTCCAAACAAAAAATCATTACATGTACAAAAAGCCCCAATGAGAAAGTCATATAGATGCTTTCTTCTTGTATCCAACAAAAAAAAAAAAAAAATCAATCTTTTGTGCAATAGATGCTTTTTACTTTCAATCTTCAGGTGCTCCCTGTTTCTGTCTAGTGGATGCTGTTTTAATGCCACTAGCATTGTACACTAGCTTGCCTCTCCACATCATTTGACCCTCTTTTGGTGTGCTGGCTGAACTCATTGGAGATGGAGTTGCCTGAATTCCTTGTACCACTCTTTTTTTAACCTGCAATAAGATTGAATTATCTACAATTAAACACAATCTAATATAGGACAATTAAGTTACTATTTAAAAGGGAGAAAAAAAAAAGAAAAAAGAAGAACACTGATAGCCAGTTTCTTCTGTTTCATGTGTCTTTTGACCTCAGGTGTTTCAGACAATTAAGCACTCACATAGATTGTTTAGCAAAAAGTCACACTTTGGAAAAGTGTTGAAGTGGCTCCTACTCCAATGAATTGATGGTCTTTTAACTAACCAATCATACGCCTTAGAATCAACTTCTTTAATCTCTGCCATCACTCTGGCCCTTGCAGCCTTCCACAACAGATCTTTTAGAACCAACCCCTCATATTCACCCTTAAAATTGTTGTACAAATGCCTCACACAAAACCTGTGTGAAGCATTTGGGAACAACGAAGCCACTGTATCAATCAAACCCTTTTGTTTATCACCCATGAAGGTATAACAATGAGATTTTACAATATTCAGATCATGTCCTAGCAACTCTATAAACCACAACCACGTTTTTTTTTTTTTTTTTCTCTTTCTCAACAATTGCATAGGCAAATGGAAATATGCAATTGTTTGCATCTATCCCAACAGCAGTCAAGAGAATACCACCATGTGACCCCTTCAAATGGCATCCATCAACTCCTATGACTGGCCTGCAAGCATTCATAAAAGCTTTCTTCAATGGACCCCAACACAAGTATAACCTTTTGAACTTTGACTCTGTATTGCTCCCATCAATAACCCTTGGATTACTTCCTTCATTAACCTTTGGAATTTGTTTCACCTTCATGCAAACTGTTGTTTCAGGATTGGTATTCCTAATCTCCTCAATGTAACTCCATAACATTGCAAACTGCTTAGCTGCAGTACCCTCTACTTGTGTTTACACTTTGTTTCTTGCCCTTCTCACTTTTTGTAAGTCAACCTTCACATTGTGCTCACTTGAAATAGTGTCTACCAATAACTGAATTGGCCATGTAGGATTTAACCTAATTCTTTCAAAGTACCTCTTGACAATCCATTTGGAACTCACATGTGCCACATTAAAAGAACTATTACAAGTGTCCTCATCAACAAGTGTTTTAATCCTATACAACCCATCATGTTTTACATATGAAGCATAACAAACTCAAGGACAACCAACTTTGCACTCTGCCCTCACCTTTTGTTTGTCATTCTTGGTAAATGTTATATGTTTGCCCCACTTAATTGCATACTGCTTGTAACACCTTCAAAATAAAGAGGATAATCCAACCCAAGAGATTCATAATCATAATAGAAAATGTTATACTTTCATTCATCAGAGTTTCTATTACAAAGGGAAATACATGCATTGTACATTCATAAACATTTGTTTCAAATCTACAGCATGTAGTTCAAATTAACGATAACAAAATAAATGCCTTACGGACTTACATTTTTCCAAGATATCACTTAATTACAACAAAAGAAAGAGTCCTAGGCTCTATACAAGTTAAGCCCTTGGCTTGAGTAAACATTTAAGCACAAATATAACAAAAATGGAGCCTTCAGCCCTCACTTCTCCCAAGCTATATCCTTGGAGGTACCATGTCACCAATACCTGAAAATATTTTCCCAAATAGGGTGAGCCAAAACCCAGCAGAGATAAACTAGCACAGTATATGAGGTTTAACTAAGATATAAGTGTCAGATAAACGTCCAATATTCATGACCAATTCACATTCTTCCCATGACCATACAATACCAATATTTACATCTCAATCCATTTCTATTTATTCATTTCAAGTCTTAAGAGAAATATATATATATAATTTTCCAAATAACTCAACTGAGACTATAACTCAGTGGTTTTCAACCAACATAACTATCATACAAGTACTTCAACCTTGCCATTTTGCAGAAATTTCATCCGCGAGATCGGCACCTATGTATACATAAGATTTCGGGACTTTCATCCTGGACACTCCGGCCAACTTAATTCTCAATGGAATCCATCCCCTATCTCCTCCCAAACACTGGAGTACATCCCATTTCTTCTCCCAAAACATTATACATCTCCCAAAACATTATACATATACAATGTATTTAAAAATATCGTCATATTCAATGACTATCCATAACACATATTCAATGTCTTAATCATACCGTTATATTCAATGACACAACTTAAATAATTAGTTTCAATCCACCTAATCCTCATGCAATTTCTACAACAATCATGACTATCCTCTACCAATAGCCCAATACAGATATTTCTAAATAGATACATAATCTTTTAAACATATAATTTATCAAATTTCCATAGATGAGTGATTTAACAAATCCAACTACACCATTCATTCATATATCCTCCTAATTTCACATTTCCCATATCAATTTCATTATTTATACAATTTGGTTATCCAACTCAAATTAGGGCAAATTTCTCTTTTTTTCAAATATCAACCTAATGGCTAAATTTCACCATTTTAACACTAGAGAACCTCATATACAAGCCCAATAGTCATTTTGTAAAAACAACATGGAGAACCCCTCTTTCAATTTTGAATTTCAACCCTTGCTTTACTCAAATCCTCCCAAATCCCACCATTTATACAAAACAACAAATACCTAAGTTAAAAACCATATTAAGGTGTAGAATGTCCCTACCTCAAAGAAAGAAGATGAACCAAGCAAGGATGGAACTTCAAAAGTAACGAAACCAACTTCTACTCGGATCAAAGTGAAGAGCTTGAGGAGTTCTACCTTTTTAATGAAGGCACAAGGGTGTAGAGATCAAAGGATCTAGGTCAAAATGTAAAGAGAATGTGAGTTTTAGAGAGAGAAGCTCTCAACTTTAGGGTTTTAGGTGAAAAGATATGAAAAAATGATGTAAAAAGTGCTTTTTGCGATCTGATATACGCGCAGTCCGCTCAAGCGGAGAGTTTGACGCTCAAGCGTCAGACACAAACTTTTGTTCCACTCGAGCGTAGAATACACACCTCCAGAACTTTTGCAGACGATAAACCAACCGCTCGAGCTCAAGAAAGGACGCTTGAGCGCCCACCTGCTCGAGCGTAGGAAATGTCGCTCGAGCTTAAAAGACACTTCTCCAGCACTTTGACAGACGTGCAAAGTACTGAAGGTTTGCAACTCCTGCGCGAGCGCAAGAAGGTCCGCTCAAGCGGAGGACCAAAATTTACATATCCCACTTAAGCGCAATAATGGACGCTCGAGCGGAAGACCAGGAATCTAGGCAATACAAGGTTTGAAAACTAAGCAACCCACCTATTCCAAACACACCCAACATATTCCAAAGCTCAATTTCAAAGAGTTAAAGAAGGAAAACGAGACATGGACAACAATATACAACCACGAAACCTGAGTCCGGAACATAACAAAGGTCGGGTCAAAACCGGAATCACTATAACCTCCCCCCCCTTAAGGAATTTCGTCCCTAAAATTTACAAATTGAGTTTCATAATCAAGTTTAGGCAATTCTCAAAATGATTACCAATCAATACTCAATGCCATGACCCATTTACCGGTCACTCAATCCTTTCTCAAGAGAACAGATTCCCAGTATACCTCTCAACATATGTTACCAATATGCATTCCCTGAAATTTTAACCAATTTCAATACATATGCCTTATATATCCAAAACATATTCAATGTTTATGACAAATTTGCATTTCCACAACTTAAACAACATATACAATGTTCAAATTTAAACTTGCGCTTCCGAAACATATTCAACATATACAATGCCTTCATAATTCAAAACATATACAATGTTTTCATAGTTCATAAACAAAGCTAAAATCTCAACATACACTCAAACTTCAACAAATAAGTCCGGATATTTCTCATGGACTTCCAATTCATGCTCCCAAGTTGTTTCCTCAACCCCGTGATGTTTCCACAATACTTTAACTAAGGGAATTGTCTTGCCCGTAAGACTTGGTCCCCGTCTATCCAAGACTCTCACCGGTTTCTCCTTATACGAGATATCCTCCTCTACCTCTAAGTCGGTCCAATCCAACACATGCGATGGATCCAGCTCATACTTCCGAAGCATACTAATATGAAGCACGTCATGTACTCCGGAAAGTTGTGGCGGCAACGCTAAATAGTAAGCAACCTCTCCAATCCGCTCAAGGATCTCAAAAGGGCCAATAAACCGAGGGGATAACTTCCCACTCTTCCCAAATCTCATCAAACCCCGCCTAGGTGATATTTTCAAAAAGACATAATCACCCACTTCAAAGGACAATGGTTTTCTCTTACGGTCAGCATAACTCTTTTGGCGATTCTGGGCTGTAGCCAATCTCTTACGGATAAGTGTCACTTTTTCCGTCGTCTCCCGAACCAACTCTGGACCCAACAAAGGTGCATCACCCACCTCGGCCCAACACACAGGAGATCTACAAGGTCAGCCATACAAGACCTCAAATGGTGCCATACCAATACTCGACTAGAAACTGTTATTATAGGCAAACTCTACTAAGGGCAAGTACCTCTCCCACGACCCCTTGAAATCAAGCACACAACCTCGAAGCATATCCTCAAGGATCTGAATAGTACACTCGGACTGCCCGTCAATCTCAGGATGATACGCAGTGCTAAAGGTCAATCTAGTGCCCAAGGCACTCTGCAAGCTCTGCCACAACCGAGTTCTGAAACGCGAATCTCTATCCAAAACAATCGTCACAGGGACCCCGTGCAACCTCACTATGTCCCGAATATACAAATCAACAAGGTAATCTACCGAATCTCTTATGCGAATAGGAATAAAATGCGCCGACTTGGTCAACCGGTCAACTACTACCCAAATGACATCACTACCCCGTTGAGTCCTCGGAAGGCCCATAACAAAATCCATCGTGACATACTCCCATTTCCACTCAGCTATAAGCAAGGGTTGTAACAAACCCGCTGTCCTCTGATGCTCAGCCTTCACTTGCTGACAAGTAAGGCACCTCAATACAAACACTACCACATCATTTTTCATACCCCTCTACTAAAACTGGCGACTAAGGTCATGATACATCTTCGTGCCTCCTGGATGCACCGCAAAACATAAATGGTGAAACTCTCGGAGTACTTCCTCTAGGCAAGACTCTGGCACAAACAAACGGTCACAGTATTTCACACTCAGGTCGGGATATACAGTCAAACCCTTCTCTACCTTCCTACTGGAGATCTTCTCCCCGGAGGGATTCTACTTCAAAGTCACCCTTCTGTGCTTCTAACACTTGATTCACAAGTGTAGGTTGTACAACTACAGAAAATAAGGTCGCAAATTCAACAGACTCGCTCAGATACAAGTCAAACTCACCGAGAGTACCCAATATCTCCCATTCCCGAATGGCAATACCGGCTATACTGCTGATAGATTTCCTACTTAAGGTGTTGGCCACAACATTGGCCTTCCCCAGATGGTAATGCGACTCAAAATCATAATCCTCTATAAACTTCATCCACCTTCTCTGCTTCAAATTCAAGTCCTTCTGTGTAGACAGATACTTCAGACTCTTATGATCAGAAAACACCTCAAATCTCGCGCCATACAGGTAGTGCCTCCAAATCTTTAAGGCAAATATTACCGCTACCAACTCTAAGTTGTGAGTAGGGTAGTTCCTCTCGTGGGTTTTCAATTGCCGCGAACCATAGGCTACTACCTTCCCCTCTTGCATCAATACACAACTTAAACCTTCCCGTGAAGCATCACAATATACCTGTAGACCGCCTAGAGAACTCCCGAGAAAATCTCGTTTTGTTCTCTAGCATACTACAGTTCGGACTCAAATGTCACGGTTCTGAATCTAATCTCGCAAAGTGCAATGCAAGACCGATAAATCACCAAAGAGTCCAAATCCGACAAATCGTTTTGGAAAACTGATTTTTGTAAAGAAGTGTCAAACATGGACTGCTTTGCCAGATACAGAGTCGCCACCTAAATATTTTGTTTTGGGGGAATTCAGGAAACCCTGACTCGTGCCTAAGGCCACGTGTCCGTCATCACCAAAGTTGCCTCGGCTCGGGAACTTGGGTACGATTGAAGAAGGTCATCTATGAGCACCCCCGCTCGCCCGATCAAGGATCGGCCTATACTAAGCATGATATCTTGTTTTTGAAAACACATGCGTTCTTATTCCGATTAATTAGCTAATGTTACTACGTGATGCGCACAGCAAACAAGTATAGACTAGATCGCCTAATTTGGAACAAAGCATCGCATATCCGTTTGTTTGAAAATGGTTTGAAGTTTGCTACTCGCGAGTAGACTAAAACACGAATTTCAATGAATTGTCCCAATTCAAGTAATCCAACCTTCACCCACAGGCATTCAGGCAGTTATATCATATAAGCAAATAACCTCATGGCAAGCATGCTATCATGGCAACACTTACACACATGCAAAATGCTAAAGCATAAACACTCACAGTGTACTCCGAGCCAAAACAAAGAACTAGTTTGTAATCATGCGTGATCCTAGTTCATGTTAAGATGGCTAATGCAACACACGCAAAGTGCAACTAGAAATAGGCTCGGCTATTCTAAGATGGCATATGAGATGCGACAATTCGATACATGTATTCAACTTGGAATTGAAATACGATGCAATTAGTATGATGCGCCGAGCCCGGTGCATGCATTACAGATGAATGATGCAAACATGCATAGCATAAAGATGCTAAATGAAATATGTCCTAAAACTAACCATCGTAAGCGGTTAAGTAAAAGGGAGAAAAACGTGGGGTTGGAAGACATGTATCACACACACGCACGCTTATTACACAATTATGCCCTCTTGACGGGGGGACCAAAAGAATAATACAAGTTAACTAATTAACTAACTAACAAACTAATTAATTATTACAAAACCAAATTGAAATAAATAACTATTCTAAGTTATTAAAACACTGAAATGGCCTCGAGGCGAGGGATGAATGCATGCTCGGACGACTTCGCTCGGAAATCCATCGCCATGCCTCATGTTGCCTCTGTTTGCACTGCTCTGTACCTCTGAAAATTGTGCCAACTTCTGTGACACTTCTGAATCACCTTGTGGGCATGCAGTGAGGCCATCGGCCAAAAGATGAGGCCATCGGCCAAGGTACACTGGTCATCGACCAAAAATAGGGCTCTCGGCCAAATGTTTGTTGCCGATCGGCACTGAACATGGTCGATCGACCATCTCTTCCTGCAGAATGCTCCTGTTGCTGCAGCAGAGGACAAACAGAGCATAGCAATACATTTACAAGACAATGTTTGCACCACCACACCCCTTATCATGTTTGAGACTCAAAGGAGTGTAGTTCTCGACCCTCAGACCATCAATCACGCATTTCAATGCATGATGGCCAAAGAAGCCAAGTGTGCAATTCAATATGGAATGAAATGCACAAAAACACACAAGGGGCCCCAACCTCTATCATGCTCGATCAAAAGGCAAGGGAATGCACACACAATGCTATGCAACCTAAGCAAGCAACTCAAGCATGCAACAAGATTATGCAATGCATCTAATATGCAATAGGCATACAACCTAAATATGCAAACATCCATAGCATGCAACAACATGCAAAATGAAGTAAGCATGCAACAATATGCAAGACAAGCATGCAACAACATGTAAAGGTGGACTTAAACTAAAATAGACAGCTCTCAAACATGCCCAAATTAGTGGCCAAAGTGCTATGGAAATGAAGACAAAGGTACATACAAACATGCATGCCAATTGGCCTATCGCCTAAGCATAGGAGAGCAACTTTCAAGAACACTTAAAAGGGGACAAAGCATGCAAGTATGACAATACTACAAGCTCTGAAATGATGCTAGGAATGATGCCAAATCACACAAACAAGCCAAGCAAGGCATACAAGAAAGCCTAAAACTTAAGGCTAGCCAAGGAGCTCAAACCATGGCTATGCAAAACATGAAGCAAATGGCAAGTATAATCCAAAACAGTCCTAAATCATGTCAAAGTGAGCCTAAAACATGCAAGGACCAAAGCCAAAATAAGCTAGAATAAAGGGCCAAAAGTATGAGGCATGCAAGGCTATAAAAGAGGTGTTACACTACACCTATCAAAACCAAACATGGCATGATTTAAGCAATGAAAAACAGAGTTATGGCATGTCAAAGTAAGCCAAAAACCCACTTAGATGGCATCCCAAAGACCTAAACGTGATGGCATACACAATGACCCATTCATGAGGCATAAAACATCAACACTTTAAAGCATTAAAGGAGTGACAAGTGCAAGTGTTTGAGCATGAAACATAGACTGAAATAGTATAACAAATGATGCCAAATCATTGAAATGGTCCAAATAAAGCATGCTAGTGACTTGAACACTTAAGGCTAACAAGCTAGAATGCCTTATGGCTATACAAAGCATGGCATATATGGTCAAAACAGCTCAAATCAGAGCTTAAGCATGTTACAACAAGGCTAAAAGCTTCATGGAGTCGAGCCAAAATCATGCTAGAATGACATGTTACAACATTATGCATGTTAAGGCAAATGAAAGGATTGCAAGACAAGTATATGGAGCATATAAGAGGCCATTAAACCAACTTGAAACAGAGGTATATCATGGCAAAATAACACCAAATACTTGCTGAAATTGAGCTAAAACAAGCTAAGCAAACATGCTACCAATATAAGCCATTTACACTAGCATTCAGGACAATAAGGAGGGGGGATGACCCTCTCCTTTTTGGGACTTTAAAACACTATCCCCACCACTGAAATCCTGGATTTCAGTGAAATCCTGGATTTCAGTGGTGGGAAGGCCTAAACAAGGTGATCCCAAAGCTTAAAAATAAAGCACAAGTACAAGGCCAAACAAGGCCTAAGAGGGGGTAAACAACCCCAACCAAAAAGTGACCTTAAACAAAGGTCTTAAGCACTAAAAATCAGAACTTTTATTAGTTAAGAGTTAAGCTTAAAACAATAAGCAAATAGGTCTAAAAGCTTAAGCAAGAATGGGGTATCAAAAGGTTAGTTGCTCACCCTTGTAGAACCTCTTCAAGAACAAAGTTCCAGCAGCTTTTCTGAGTTCAAACCCACCCAAGAACACCAAAACCAACTCCCTAGTACCTTAGCAACAAGAGGAAGGTGTATTGCTAGGTGTTTATGTGTTAAACTAAGACAATACTACACTTTTGAAGCACAAAAATGGAGAAACAAGGCAAGATAGCTACAAGGCTATATCTATCCTTCAAAGGTCATTTTTCTGAACCCCTGAGAAGGGAGGAGGAGCTCCCCTCTTATAGGAATTCAATTCCAAGGCTTCTTGGAGAAACTACGCAAAAGTGTAAATCCCTCCATACACGTGTATGGAGGGTGTGAATTGTGCATGCCAGCTATGACAGCTAGCATAAAATATCTGCCAAAAGCAAATGAACAGGGTTCGGCCAGAAAATATGGCCGATCGACCAACACAAGGGCTGATCGACTAAAAAAAGTGCCGATCGGCCAACACTTTTGGCCGATGGCAAGAAAACAAGGCCGATGGCTTCATGCCTTGGCCGATGGGTTAAGGGGATGGAAAACAAGCCACCCTCTTCCCTCAAAAGCAAAAACACAAGTGCTTGGTCCACAACCAAGCACAAAGCAGTCAAGTTGAGAGATCTTGAGGCAAGGCGCGCTGCCGTGACCTTTGAGAACTCAAAACGAACACGAGCATGGATGTTCATCGAGTATTCAAACGATAACGTCCAAGTCTTGAGGGCGATCAAAAATGGGGTGTCTACAATACAGAATAGTCCAAACCCCTCTCCGGAATAATCAAAACTAGAGCGGTGGTAAGTCTAACCTTAAGCTCTTAAAACGACTTTTCACAAGTCTCACTTCACACAAATTTGACCACTTTCCTCGTCAATCTAGTCAAAGGCGAAGCTAATCTGGAGAAATCCTTCACAAACCGATAGTAATACTCGACCAATACCAAGAAACTACGAATCTCGAAAGCATTCTTAGGTTGCACCCAATCCTGCACTGCCTCAATTTTGGATGAATCTATAGTCACCCCTTCCCCGGATACTACATGGCATAAGAACTTAACCTGTTTTAGCCAAAACTCACACTTCCCAAACTTAGCATACAGTTTATGGGCTCTAAGCAACTCAAGCACCACTCGCAAGTATTCCTCATGCTCCTCCTCAGAGGGTGAGTAAATCAAGATGTCGTCCACGAAAATGACCACAAAACGATCTAAAAACTCTCGGAAAATTCAGTTCATCAAGTTCATAAACACAGCTGGGGCATTAGTTAGCCCAAAAGGCATGACAAGAAACTCATAGTGGCCATACCGCGTACAGAATGTCGTCTTCGGGATATCTTCCTCCCTGACCCTCAACTGGTGGTAACCCGATCTTAGGTCTATCTTGGAGAAACAACGAGACCCTTTCAAGTGATCAAACAGGTCATCTAAACAAGGCATTGGATACTTGTTCTTAACCGTAACCCGGTTCAACTTTCGATAGTCAATACAAAGTCGCAAGGCTCTATCTCTCTTTTTAGCAAAGAGGGCTGGTGCTCCCCAAGGCGAAGTACTAAGGCGAATAAGACCCTTATCTAGTAATTCCTAGAGCTGAATCTTCAGTACACTCAACTTAGCTGGTGCAAATCGATACGATGCCATAAAAATTAATGTTGTGCCAGGCACTAAATCAATAGAGAACTCAATCTCTCGGTGAGGTGGTAAACTAATAAGATCTTCGGGAAAGACATCCAAGTACTCACAAACCACTCTTGGCAACTCAACTCGAACTTCATTACACTCACTACTCAAAAAGCTAACAAGAAGACAACTAAGTTCACTCCGTCCACGCGAACCATGCAACGGTGATAAGACTCTATCCACCCGATCTCCCAAGAAATAAAAACAATCACCACTCAAGGTACATGCAGTCATCCTCTAACGGTAGCAATCTATAACAGCCCGATATGACGATAACCAGTCCATACCCAAAATAACATCAAAACCAGACATGTCCATCAATACAAAAGAAAAAGGAAGCCGGCGATCGACAACTTCTATATCACAGCCCCGACACCCCTGTTTCAAAATCATCTCATCCCCAACAGGTGACACGACACATATAGGAGATGCTAACTATGCCAACTCCAACCCCAAAACAGATACAAATGTAGACGAAATAAATGAATGGGATGCACCTATATCAATCAACACATTAGCAATCGAGTTGCAAAACAAAAAGATACCTCTCATAGTAGATGGAGCCGGTACAAGATCTGGCGTGGTAACAGCATACACGCGCCCCGTAGGTCTCTGATCCACCTGCTCACCCCTTGAAGCATAAGACTGCTGCACTGAGTGAGCCGAAGAGGCTCCTTGATTGGCCCTCAAGGACTGTATTGACTGCACTGGCTGGTAACTCTATGTCTGCCTCGAACCAGACGCACCAGGTGTGCCACCCAACTGTGGGCAAAACCTCTTCAGGTGCCTTGCCTGCCCACACTGATAACAAGTGAGCGATTGGCCTCTGCCCTGAATCTAGCCCTGAGAACGAGCCGAAGATGAAGCTGTTCACTACCCTCCTCCCCTCTGTGGGCAAGCTGGAGACTTGTGGCCCAACTGACCACATTTAAAATAGGTGATGTCTCCCTGACCACCTCTCCCAGAACCCAAACTCGGCACTGGGAAGGTAGACCTCAAATGCGCTCACTGGAACTTCTGGAGATTAGAACCCCTCTGCCTCTTACTGTCTCCCTAACCATCCTGACTCCTCCTGGAGCCCCTCATTCTCTCTTTCTCCACATGCATAATGGTCTTAAGATGAGCTACAGCCTCCACAAGGCGCCCATGGTCCCTAATCATGGATCCGGCCACTCTAAGAACTCAGCCACAGACGTATTGAGGTGCACCAACTTGGAGAATTGATCCCTCAACTTCTCCCTTACTGTAGCAGTTAAGTACTTGTCCTGGAAAGCTTCAACAAAGGCTTCCCAAGTCCTTCTAATGCGCCCCTGCGTATATTTTCACCACTGACCCACGTCTCCCTTCAACTGGAAGGACGCCAAGGTCACTCTCAAACCGCTGCCTTTAATGCCAAGCATCTCAAACGTCTTTGTCATCTGCTCAAGCCACTTATCAGCCTTCAGTGGCTCCTTTGGATCCCTCAAAAACTCATCTGGATTTGACTGGAAGAACTCCCTCTTTAGAAATGATGGCCCTGCTTCAGTTACTTGGGCCTGGACTTAATTCTTAGCCCTGAGAATGTCCATGGATTCCCTCAAAGCTCTGGTCATTTCGCGAGCTAAGGCACCCATGGCCTATTAACCTACTAGCTCGGCCACATTGGCTTGACCAACTCCCTCCTCCTGTGCCGGAATATCATCCGGTATAGGCACCTCATACCTCCTAGACCTACCACGCCTACCACCACAACCACGTCCTCACATCCTAATAAAGGTAACGATAGACATTAGCACATTTACAAATGTGCTGAAGCTAATTCACCCACGTCCTAATACGATGGACAACTGTAATTCACTCCACATAAGCATATAATCACATAAACACATACGAATTTCATTTCCAGATAATGACCGTCCTGTGGCGTTGCTAGAGTTCCAGTTAGAAACGGCAATGATCAAGTGCCTTTCCAACAGGATTCCCAGAAACTCATGGACCCAATCAACATCCTAGAAATCAAATCTCATACCCATATAATCACCTAAGCATGTTATCATATAAACACATAACCTCCATACTTAAGCCTCTAACAAACAAGACAAACCCCGTTGTGGTACTAACCACTTCCCACGTATCCAAAGTATTCAAACCCGGTACGCCCTGATACCAAGTTGTAACACCCTCAAAATAAAGAGGATAATCCAACCCAAGAGATTCACAATCATAATAGAAAATGTTATACTTTCATTCATCAGAGTTTCTATTACAAAGGGAAATACATGCATTATACATTCATAAACATTCATTCCGAATCTACAGCATGTAGTTCAAATTAACAATAACAAAATAAATGCCCTACGGGCTTACATTTTTCCAAGATATCACTTGGTTATAACAAAAGAAAGAGTCCGAGGCTCTATACAAGTTAAGCCCTTGGCTTGAGTAAACATTTAAGCACAAATATAACAAAAATGGGGCCTTCAGCCCTCACTCCTCCAAAGCTATGTCATTGGAGGTAGCATGTCACCAATACCTGAAAATATTTTCTCAAATAGGGTGAGCCAAAGCCTAGCAGAGATAAACTAGCACAGTATATGAGATTTAACTAAGACATAAGTGCCAGATAAACGTCCAATATTCATGACCAACTCACATTCTTCCCATGACCATACAATACCGATATTTACATCTCAATCCATTTCCATTTATTCATTTCAAGTCTTAAGAGAAATATATATATATATATATATAAAATTTTCCAAATAACTCAACTAAGACTACAACTCAGTGGTTTTCAACCAACATAACTATCATACAAGTACTTCAACCTTGCCATTTTACAGAAATTTCGTCCGCGAGATCGGCACCCATGTATACATAAGATTTCAGGACTTTTACCCTGGACACTCCGGCCAACTTAATTCTCAATGGATTCCATCCCCTATCTCTTCCCAAACACTGGAGTATATCCCCCTTTCTTTTCCCAAAACATTATACATATACAATGTATTTAAAAATATCGTCATATTCAATGACTATCCATAACACATATTCAATGGCTTAATCATACCATTATATTCAATGACACAACTTAAATGATTAGTTTCAATCCACCTAATCCTTATACAATTTCTACAACAATCATGACTATCCTCCACCTACAGATATTTCTAAACAGATACACAATCTTTTAAACAGATAATTTATGAAATTTCCATACGTTAGTGATTTAACAAATCCAACTACACCATTCATTCATATATTCTCCCAATTTCACATTTCCCATATCAATTTCATTAGTTATACAATTTGGTTATCCAACTCAAATTAGGGCAAATTGTTCCTTTTTTCAAATATCAACCCAATGGCTAAATTTCACCATTTTAACACTAGAGAACCTCATATACAAGCCCAATAGTCATTTTGTAAAACAACATGGAGAACCCCTCTTTCAATTTTGAATTTCAACCCTAGCTTTACTCAAATTCTCCCAAATCCCACAATTTATACAAAATAACAAATACCTAAGTTAAAAACCATATTAAGGTGTAGAATGTCTCTACCTCAAAGAAAGAAGATGAGCCAAGCAAGGATGGAACTTCAAAAGTAATGAAACCAACTTCTGCTCGAATCAAAGTGAAGCGCTTGAGGAGTTCTACCTTTTTAATGAAGGCACAAGGGTGTAGAGATCAAAGGATCTAAGTCAAAATGTAGAGAGAATGTGAGTTTTAGAGAGAGAATCTCAACTTTAGGGTTTTGGGTGAAAAGATATGAAAATGTGATGTAAAAAGTGCTTTTCACGATCTAATATACACGTAGTCCGCTCGAGCGGAGAGTTTGACGCTCGAGCGTTAGACACAAACTTTTGTTCCGCTCGAGCTCAAGAAATGACGCTCAAGCGCCCACCTGCTCGAGCGTAGGAAACGCCGCTCAAGCGTAAAAGACATCCTCCAGCACTTTTGCAGACGTGCAAAGTACTGAAGGTTTGCAACTCCCGCTCGAGCGGAAAACAGGAATCTGGGCAACACAAGGTTTGAAAATTGAGTAACCCACCTGTTCCAAACACACCCAACATATTCCAAAGCTCAATTTCAAAGAGTTAAAGAAGGAAAATGAGACATGGACAATAACATGCAACCACGGAACCTGAGTCCGGAACATAACAAAGGTCGGGTCAAAACGGGAACACTACTATGACCCCCAACCGCCATCCCAAATGTGACCGCCAGGTTCACATGGCCGCCGGAGATATTAGCTGCCGCATAAACTGCCACTGACAATGCAAACGCATTCGATACCGCAACCACTACAAGCATAAACGGATCTGTCGCAGCACCTGGCATCATCTTCCCTATCATATCATCAATTGCAACATAATTTTAAAATGTGTGTGATTTTGAAATTAATTGACAAATTGGATTCGAAAAGAACTCTCACTTGAAGACATGGCGGAGCCGACTACAGCGAAGACAAAGAGGAAGGTGGAAATGAATTCGACGAGGTATGATCGGAGAGCGTCGGGCTTTACAGCGTGCTCGAGACGGGAAGTTAGCGACGCCATTGCTTGATATGAAGAAGAAGACGCGACTTTCAACATGTTTGGGAATTCGTTTATCAGAGATTTGAAAAGTGGTTTGGATATTTTGAAATTTCTGAGTGTGTGTTTATGTAGAGAGTTTACAGAGGGTTGCAACGTTTGATGAAGGAGCATGACATTTCAATTCTTAATCGTTATTCCACGTGGCTGGTTTTGGTTGGCAGGTTTTGGCGGGAGCAGTTTCATGCTGTTAAAATTTTAGTTGTTAGATTGCAATGTTGGGCCCTTCCCATTTTTTCCGAATTTGGCCCTGTACCATCTATTTATTGGATTTTTGCCTTCACTTCCTCTCCATTGGTTTAAAATGTAAGGGTAGTTTCAAGCCGGTCTTATTTATCAAATTTATTTACGTATACATTCTACTCTTTTTTTTTTTTTTTTACCAATTAATATCCCTAAAAATTATTGGGATAAAATAAATATTTTAGGATTTATTGGCGAATTAAAAAAGTGTATAAGACTTATAAGTAATTAAATCCATCAAATAAGACTAGCTCGTAATTTACCTTAAAAGAGTATTAGAGCTAGAAAATAAAAGAAAAAATATTTACGGCCGATTCTATAAACGGGAATTTTAATACCCAATGGGCATGTTTGATTGAGTGGATTAGAGCATAAGATTGGGATTATTAATCCGTGGGTTCAATTATCCTATGTTTGTTTTAATATTTTGGTTTAGGATTATTAATCCAATGGATAATTAATCCAATAAATTTGTAGGATTATTAGTAATAGGGTATGGGTGGGATTATTAATCCAATGGATATTAATCCAATTGGATTGTGAATACTACACTAATTTAATAGGATTATTAATACTACACTATTAGTTTTGTGAATCAAACATGACCAATAAGTTTCTGATTTTATTCTCACAACTCAATTCGTTAATTCACGATTCTCAACTCACACCAATTTTCACAATAAATTCACTACTTTTTCAACGTTCCTTAACAATATAAAGTACCAACTAGTAATTTTATCATAAAAAATGTGTACACATAACACGGGTAATTCTATTTCCACACACCAAAATATCTCACTCTACATCCTCTCTCAATACATACACTAACTAATTTTGATTTTTGTAATTTTACTCAATGCACAACCCTTTTTATCAAAAATATCTCTCTCTTTAACATTAAAACCTAAACCAATACCTATCTTGTGGGAGAGGCTGAATGCCATTCTTGAGTACTTTTACTGCATTCTTTTCATCATTACATGAGTTCTAGTATGTGGTTTACATTGGCGTCCAACCCAGAACTAAAAGATTGACTTAGCTCTCAAAAAGTTGGATTCGATAATCAAACCGTAAGATGAGAAAATCGCACGAACCCCAACCTATTAAATTGGGTTGAGTTTGGTTTTAAACCGTGCATTAAAAACAATTAATTTAAAGAGCTACACAAAATAATGGCTGAAAAACAATTAGTTTGAAGAGAAATAAAATAAATAGACTAACATTTGTTGCTTAGTCTTTGTTCATGTATTTCCATCTAAAAACAACTGAAGCAAAGTATGGGTTTCAATATATCCAGCACCACCAGTCACAAGTATGTTCTATGCCATAACTACACAAACCCAAGAGAGAGAGGAGGGGATGGCGGTTTTGCAGCAAAGTTGTAGCTGAATTGATGGCAGCAGCGGTGGCGGCAATAACAGTGGGCGGTAGTTAGGGTTAAGGTTAAGAAATTGGGATTTTGATGGAGAAGATAAGGACACTTTAGTAATTTTATTTTAGGACAAAACTGTAATAAAAAAAAATAAATCATTAAGTGTGTATAGAGATAAATAAGTATGTGAAAATAGAATTTCCCACATAACACACGTGATCGTGATCGTGATCATTCATGCTTGATTTAACAATAATGGTTGAATAAACACTTTTTTAAATCATATTTTAAATTTTTTGTATCATGTTTTGTATTTGTTTTACCAGTTAATGTGTTAAACCTATATTGGTATTGTAATCCTTTATTGTCAATATTGAAACATGAGATGGTCAATAAAATGTGATAAAAAATTTAATCATGGTAGTATTATTGTTGATTTAAATTATTGAAACTAATAGTTTATATTTACAATAAATTACACTATTAATCCTTAACGTATTGTACTTCCTAAATAAAAAATCCTCACAATTTTTTTGGGAGCAAACGATAAAACTTTCATTCAAATATAAAAGAAAAAAAGTATACAGGGAGAGGTTATAACGTGTCCATGCACACTGTAAAAAAAATTATATTTTTTGTGAAATAAGCTATATATTTTGTAAGATGAAAATTACGATTTTTGTAATGAAAATTATGAATTTTAAAGTCATGATATGCACCTAAAAGTCATGTATAACTGAAATTATATTTTTTGTGAGAGAAGTTATACAATTTGTAAGAAGTAAAAAGTTACATTTTTTGTGAATAAAAAACATATTTTTTGTAACAAAAGTTATACAATTTATAAGAAAAGTTATACTTTTTGCATAAATTACATATGATGTACACTTGTGAATGCTAAAAAAAAGGACTCTGTGGTGTCATCACGGCCCCGTGGGTCCTGACTCCGGGGTAACCGGTTGCCAGTCAGGAATTAACCCCCACCAAGTGAGGGACCACCACCAGGGCACCAATGGAGCGCAACCACACACCCCATATGATGTACACTTATACATCATAACATTCTCCCAATTTCATATTACAAATATTCACCCAAAAAAATGCAGAGAGGTACTGCATCAAGAGGAAGAGTCAAATCATAGTTCTATCCCCTACATTCTAGCAAGATGTTTGGTTTGAGTTTTGAAAAATTAATTTCACCTCTTCTTTTGAAAACTTGTTTCAGGCAGATTTTTAAATTTTGAAATTTGGCCTATCGATCATCCTCGCTGGACTTTCGGTCGGTTAACCTGAACAGTGTGCTTTTTCTTTTTTTTTGGCAATTGGCACTTGTTTTTTTTTTTTTTAATATTTTAATAAAACAATATTTTTGGAATTTTTTAAAAAAAATTATGAGCTTTTAATAGATTTTTTAGTTGTGTGTTTGGTTATGAATTGTAAGTTTTTTTATCAGATATCATATGTTACATCAAAAATTTCTCACTTAATTCAAAATTCTTTTCAAAACTCATTCGCTAAACAAATTTTCTACACTCAAATCATAATTTCAAAATTTACAAATTCAAAACATAACTCTTATTCTCAAATCATGTTTAAAAAACTCTACCAAACATTACCATAAATTAATTTACAATTAGCAATGAACAATTTATTATCTCCACCATGGTAACCTTTGGTTCAATTTTTAACGAATATAATGCTACTCCAGTTCTGTTGTCATCCTCAATCATCTTAATCATGTAGTGGTGATCAAAATTTTATACAAAATTTATTTATTTAGTCATCAGTGCATTATTGTAACATAAACTACACATTTCATGAATTATATCAATCCTCATTTCACAATTTTGTCACAAAAATTTAGTTAAGCCAAGTTTGACATACACAAAATAATTCATATTTTTATCTTTTTATCTTTTTTCCATCACATTACCTGTCTACTTTTCTGCACATCTTTTTATAAAAAAAAAAAAATACACTCATTTAGGTCATTCCAAACAACCTCTTAAAGTGTTACACTGTTAAGGATGACAATTTTCTTCCATCCCGTCCCGCCCTGATGAGAAAGTAGGGCATTGATGTATTCTGTTTCCCGCCCCAAATATAAAATATTACATTGAACATTCATTTATTTATTAACTTACATCTTTTAACTTTCATTAATCATTGATTATAAATCTCTTCATAATAAAACTTTAATACATTAAGGACCAAAAAAAAAAAAATTTAAAAGTCTAGCATACATCATTATTATCAAAATATCTTTAGTGAGTAATTTAATATTCTAAATTTTAAAATGATATAACTTTTAATTTAGATGTCAATTTTTAATAAAATGAGTATTTTTAGAATGATTTCATCAAAATTTATCAAATAAGATCTAAGTTAACGATGAATATTTTTTAAAAAAAATAAAAAATAATTAATGTTGAAATTAACGTAAAAATAACATTTTATTATGTTTAATAGTAAAGTGTTACTCTAATTCATAGTAAAATGTTACTGACTACCAATCACATTTTATTGTCTTCTTAAAGATAATATCAGTAACAAAAAAACAGAGTATGAACTGAATGAAATTTTATGAGTTCTTTCACTATAAGTTTACAAACAAATTAATAACAATTCAAATCAACAACAATTCAACATACCTAAAGAAATTTTACAAACACTAATTAACACCAACAAACTCAACAAATACCCAAACTGATAGTGGTATTGAGGACTTCAATCAAAGCTTTCACTTAATTTCATTACAATCAAACAAAGGCTTTCGCAACCCAAAAATCGAATAGTCTCCCAAATTGCAAATTTTTTGAAACACGATGCGTCACTGAGAAACAATACTCTATTCACAAAATCCTCTCATCCATGGAGTTGAAATACGCAAACTAAATCTGTGCATTGTCTGAACGATAGAGGAATTTATGGACTTGCCTACCCAACTTCCACTTTAGATATATATCCGATAGCAAGATTATCTAGGAAAATAAAAAAAGGAAAAAAATATTAGTATGAACACATTTTTTACCTAAGAGATTTAGAAAGTAAAACATTTTGAATTGTTCGTTAAACACTAACATGTTGTGTATAAGAGCATCTCCAACGGTTTACTTCTTTTTTCATCAAATCTGAGTCACAAATGATCCATTTCATCAAATCTGATATCACCCACTCCAACGGTGCATCAAATGTGCATCAAATGTCGTGGGGCGACCGGTTGGTCAACCGGTGGGTCGACCGGTGGGTCGACCTGTATGCGTAAAATGCTATTATTTTTGTTTTACCCTTTTGAACGGTCTGAACCCAGCTTTCTGAACCGGGGAAGGGGGCGACCGGTTGGTCGACCGGTGGGTCGACCGGTCAGCCTTTTTTTTTTTTTTTTTTTTTTCTTTCTTTCTTTCTTTTTTTGTTTCCCTCCATTTCTATTCCCAATTGTTTTTCCTATTTCTTTTTCCCTTCCATTACATATATGTCTGCTATATGGATTATGCTCTCATATAAACCTATTATCCATATGCCAGACAAATACGATCATACCTTAAACAAAACAGAGCACCATGAATACCTTGAAATCCATGATATTTACTTCATTTTCATCCTCCTCTTCTTCCTCTTCTTCCTCTTCCTCTGATGATGAGTCTGATGATGAATATATCGTCACACTTGTAGGAGCTTATGAGCAGAATAATACTAGTATGCTTCAGATTCTTAAGTCAAATGATAGGTCAAAGAAGATAGGTGGTTCTGTTCTAGGTCATAGATATATACACAGAGATAGAAGGCAGGGTCATGACAGATTGTTTGCAGATTATTTTGCTGCAAATCCAGTGTATTCACCTACAATATTTCGGAGACGTTTTCGAATGCGTCGTCCTTTGTATCTACGTATTTTGAATGCAATCCAAACACACAATTCATATTTTGTTCAAAAACAAGATGCAGCTTTTGTACTTGGATTATCTCTCCTACAAAAAATGACTGCAGCGATGAGAATATTATCATATGGTATAGCAGCAGATGCAGTTGATGATTACATTCGTATTGGGGAAAGCACTGCAATTCAAAGTTTGCAACAATTTTGTAATTCAGTGATTGAAATATTTGGAGAAGAATATCTGAGATCCCCGACACCAACTGACATTGCTAGATTACTTGCTATTGGGGAGGTTCGGGGGTTTCCTGGCATGTTGGGAAGTTTAGATTGCATGCATTGGGAGTGGAAAAATTGTCCAAAGGCATGGCAAGGTCAATACATAGGCCATCAAAAAAAGCCAACCATTATTCTTGAAGCAGTAGCATCTTATGATTTATGGATTTGGCATGCATTTTTTGGAATGCCTGGCTTACACAATGACTTGAATGTGTTGGACCGATCGCCTTTATTTTCTGATCTTGCACAAGGTAAAGCTCCCCCTGTCCATTACACAATTAATGGACATAGTTACGATATGGATTATTACCTTACTGATGGTATATACCCTCAATGGGCAACATTGGTTCAAACAATTTCTTCTCCCCAAGGAGCAAAGAGACAACATTTTGCAATGATGCAAGAGTCTGCCAGGAAAGATGTAGAGCGGGCATTCGGAGTCCTTCAATCTCGATTCGCAATTATACGTGGTGTTGTACGTTATTGGGATTCGAAAATGCTTGCCAACATAATGAAGAGTTGCATCATATTACATCATATGATTGTCGAAGATGAGAAGGAGGAGCACCTTGATTTCAATTATGATATTGCATCAACCAACACACCAGTGCAACTTTCCTCTACTCTTACCAATGACTTCCAATCATTTCTGTCTCGTCATTTAGGTATTAGAGATAAGGATGCGTATCATGCCCTCTGTAATGATTTAGTAGAACATATGTGGTATCTTCATGGTGAACACTAAATTAACCACATCAATACATGTAATTTTGGTTTATAGTTTTGGAATGGAAGGTTCTCTTGTTTGTAATATTTATTATGATGCAGTATATGAACTAAGTAATTCAGAAGTTATGTGATGATGTCCTGTTATCATATTCAATCTTTAATATTCAGAATTGTGCAATGTATGAACTAAGTATATGAACTAAGTAAAATAAAAAAGATTTTCCTAAATTCTGTGTTGATGTGCCACAAATGATAATACCACGTCCATTTATGCACATTTCATAATCATGTCTTAAATGATACTTTAATAATAATATATTAAATTACTGATGGAAATGTGGAAATGTGCATAATCATAATGTGTTCAATTATTGATGTTGACTTGCATAATCATAATGTCTTCTTTTACTGATGTTGATCTGCATAATCATAGTTTATTAATAATGTCTCATTTATCTATTCTTCATTCAAGGTCAATTCTTAAATTACTGCATTGTTGTATACAAATTTATTGATCTTCAATTACTGAGCAACAAGTAATTTAATAATACCACAAATTTATTCAAATTTATTGATGTGGCATTGATTTACTGATATTGATCTTCCCATTCATTTATTACCTCACTTAAAATACATTCAACATACATAGTTAAAAAATACGTAATAAGTCATTCATTTAGTCAGTAGATAAATTCATTCCACCTACAAATCATAATGTCTTCAATTATTTATGCACACATTGCATACGTAATTTCCTTAACACCTACCATTCAATTTGCAGACACCACCTATCAATGACACCTACCATTCAATTTACAGACACCACCTACCATTCATTAAATGCATGCCATCTACCATGCCTTATTTTTCATACGGCATATGGTTGTTGAGTAGTAATATCCTCACCACCTACCTCAAGAATAGAGCCTCTATTTCAGCTCAAAAAACATGACCAAACCTGCCATCAAAATATGAACAACCTTCACTGAATACCATTGCTTGTCTATCCACAGATTGCCTCTAACAACACAGTCAGTGTATTCCTCCATCCACTATCTTCAAATTCGGCTTAACCAAAATCTAATCCCAAACTCTGCATAGTCAGTGTAGTATAAGTGTGATTCCACAAACTGAGCAAGGCAAACATCTGAATCAGGAAAGGCAAGACCAGAACAAGAAGGCAGGGCAGCATCCAAAGAGTTAGTATGTGAAAGGCACGGGTCAACCGGTTGGTCAACCGACCCTGTCTATTTTTTTTATTTTTTTATTTTTCTCTTTCTTTCTTTCAGTGTGTATGCTGTATATTTGAAGTGTGTATGCTGTATTTGTTTAATTTTATGTTTAATTTGTTCAAGTTTAACTTTCTCAAGAGCATGAAATTCATGTTTGAATCAAACTTCATGTTTAATATTTTAAAACATAAAACTGTTCAACTAGATGCACTTCCTGTTTAATATTTTAACTGAAGGTGTAAAAGGGAAACATGGATAAAATTCTAGTGAGGAAAATGTCTGTCAACTAGATGCACTTTTACACTGCTCTAAGTTACATTTTAAATCAATTTTGGTGTATGTGGGATTGATATTGTCCCAAGTTCTGAATTTCAGTCTCCCTTCTGCTATTTTTATTTCATTTCCTTAACTCCTACTGATTTCTGTCAACCAGGACTGATTTCTGAATTTGAGTCTCACTTTTACACTGCTCTAAGTTACATCCATTTTATTCAGCTTTTTCCCATGATGTTACATTCCTGATTATATGCATATTGGCATATGATGTTTTTAGGATTACTGATGTTTTTTTGGATTAGTATGCATACTGAAATATGGTAATATTTTTCCATTTTAATATGCATTGTAATATTAAAAGTATATTCATTTGAAATTCAACAGATTTTGACATCATGCCTAGAACTAAAAGAGCGAGACCACAAGTTGGTGAAAGTTTCAACCCTTCACGACGCGAAGAACAACAGCCTCAAATGCAGTCATATCCTACTGATGATTTTCTCACTGAAAGTCATGCACTAGCCTTTCCAAACTTCTCTGATCGACCGATATTAACAGGGAGAAGAGTAAATCTTCCATCTCAATATGATGCACTATTAATTAGTAAACTTGAAGCAATGGGATGGCAAAACTTAATTAATTTGCCCCAAAAGGTATATCCACGACTGGTAGCTCTATTTTATGTTCACCTAAGAGCTACTCAGAAAGAAGATGGAAATTTTACTCTTTTGTCGTATGTGAAGGAAAAGGTATACAGTTTGATATTCCTACTTTGGCAAGCATTGTTAGAGTTGAGTTAGGTGATGAAAATATTCATTTTCATACTGAGGGTGAGTTAGCTAATATCGTTGGTAATGCTACTGATGTCTTTACTACTATTTGTCGGAACAGATTTACTGGGACTAGTTTACAAGCAAGACATTTAAAACCTTATCTTCGGATTCTCCACCGGTGGATTGTAGAAAATGTCACTCCAAAAAAAGGACACCATGATGCTGTCCCATATTTTAATGCCTATTTGTTATACTGTTTTGAAGTTGGTCAGAAGTTAGATTTGTGTTACATAATTATGAAAGAAATGGTACTGGCAAATCAAGGTCAATTCACAGGTCGGTCATTACTGTTTGGGGCACTCTTAACAAAAATTTTCAAACATTTTAAGGTTCAGCTTGCAGATGAAATGGATATCAAAATCCGTTCACCAATTACTCAGTATACAGTGACCCGTGCTGGTGCAACCTCCAATTTAATGGAAGTGATAATGCTTCAGAAGATTCAGAAAATGAAGTCCCAGAAGATGATGCTCCACAAGATCCTCATGCCAATTTGATGCCATCAACTGAACAACCTCAATATTGGACTGAGTTTTTGGCCATGGAAGAACAACGTTATAATCAACGCGTTCAATGGGAACAGCAAATGGCTAATCAGGTCAATTCGTTGGATAGTCAGTTTGATACATTTGCCACTGCACAAAACTCATTAAGTCAACAATTTGGTGATTTCCGTGTGGACATTGAGCATCGCATAGATACGATTGAGCATCGCGTAAATGATATATACCAGCACTACTACCCTTCTCCACCACCACCACCACCAGATAATGACTGTTGAGAGTGTTTCACATTATGTATTTGTATTGGTTTGTATTTTGTTATTTTAAAAACCTTTTGTTGGGTTAATTTGTTAGGACACTGGCCTATGCAGTTGTTATCACTTTATATTGTAGTTTTTCATTTTAATGCCTAGTTGACAAAGGACATGATTATGTACATCCTGAAAATGCGACAACAAGGTCATTATCCAGTTATGATTCCTCTTGTACAAATCATGTTATAGTAGTCAATGACTTCACTTTAAATATCATTTTATAGAAGATGAGGTTAATTAAAAAAAAAAACACATTGAACTACAGGCCAAAGATCTGCCTATGCAAAAAACATGGCAAGAATTAGGTATTGAACTTGAAATATGGCAAAAATACGTATCAGGGGAAATTCATAAAACGAAAAAAACTAACCAATACACGTTAAACGTAATATTTTTAAATAATAAAACCAATACATAAAACCCACAAATACGGAACCTTTCAAGGCAAACTATTAGTTGTTCGAAATAAAATCTGTCGTTGAAGATCTTCGTAGTACGCCTTTTGCATAGGATTTAAATTTGTCATATCCATTGACATAATTTTATGATCTTCATTTCGTTGTTCTCTTTCATTCATCATAGATAGGAGTTTTAGTTGTTCTTCCCTATCTTCGACCCTTCTTCGACGCTCTGCAACCTTCTGCGCACGGTCTATCGCCTTTTGTTCATCTCGCTGAATAGTTCTAGCAGAGATAGTTGATAACACTTCAACAATTTTGGATTGGTTAGCAGCCATTTCATCAAATCTACTATCGTGCGTTGTTTGATTCTTCAACTTCTCTTTCGCGGCCTTAGTACCAATTGGTCGTGTTGATGTATTAGATGGTTGTTCGTGCACCGCATTATTCTGGTTGGATTGAGAAGCCTCATATTCACTTGGTGGATTCGAACATGGATCAGTATGTTGCGTGCTTCTTTTTTATCGAAATTCATCCCACTTACAACTTTGGCGCAAAATCTCCCAATATGTATCAAATATGAAGTGTTTTTTCTGTATTGCATGATACATCCGCTTGGCTTCAGTGACCTACAAAAAAAAATTACAAAGATTTCAATAACAAGTATACATTTAAAAAATAAATTTGATATTTAATAACACAAATAAAATTTACCATATCTGCCTCAGTTGTTCCACTTTGTTGCCTCAGTTGAATTTGTTCAAGAAAACCACAAAATTTATTAATTGCCTTTTGTATGGCAGACCAACGTTGAGTCAAAGAAATACGATTTCGATTTGATTCACTGCTCAATTGTGAATTAAAATAAACAAGTACTCGTTCCCAAAATATAGCCATACTCTGACTATTACCAGTAATGGGATCTTGAGAGACTGCTAACCAAGATCTACATAAAGTTTCATCTTCTATAATTGTGAATGCTTTACCACGAGAAACACGAGAAGGTTCTGAAATAAAATGATTATCACTGTTCTGCGTGTTCTGTTCTCGTGAAGATTTCGACATAAAATTAATATGAGTGTTGTGCTCAAACATTTGTGATTCCTCAAACATTTCGAAATCTTCCATAGTTTAGAAAAAATACAATACACTTACTGAAAAATATTGTAATGATATGAAACTCAAACTCAGACGCAGATAATATTAATTAAAATTTCAAAGAAAACAAATATCTAATGACTGAAAAGAAAAAAAATTCACAAGATATAAATGCTATTCTAAAAATGAAACACTATGTCAGCTTGATATAGAAATCAGATCTATTTTATAGAGCACATCATCAACGGTAAATTTTCAAAATACTCTGTCCATCTAACGGTAAATTATTATAACGGCTAATTATGAAATATGTATGTCAAATATATTGAAAATTTAAATTTATATCACCCTTCAAATTATTGATAATCCACAAATGAACATATGTCCAAAAAAATCAGCTCAAACAGGTTGAAACAACCAGTTCAAACCTGTTCTTGCAAACCTGTTTCTCCAAGTTGTGTACTGTAGCGGACTTGCCAACCCGGTCGACCGGGGTGGTCAACCGGGTGGTTGACCGGTTGCTCTCGAACGGTCTCGAACGGTCAGCAATTCAAACCAACAGTTCAAACCAACCAGCTAAGGATTCAAACGAACCAGGGCTGAAATGGTGCACCGGTCGACCGGTTGGTCAACCAGCCGGGCAACCGGTTGGTCGACCGGGTCCTCCCTCCAACGGTCACCAACAGTGTTTTGTTGAAATCAGTATCTTGTCGTCAGTTTGATGAATTGTTTGATGAAATCTCAATCTGATATCGATTTGGTGCAACCGTTGGAGCAGTGAACAGTAGCTTTTTCATCAAAATTTGAATTTGATATCAACTTTGGTGAAGCGTTGGAGATGGTCTAAGGAGTTTTAACTAAATTTCTTTTTTTCAAACTATAAAATTAACCAAACTCCACTTTTCTCTCGACCCGGCCTAAATATGATACAATATTACAAATTGAAACATGTCGGTGGCAACTCTTAAAAAAGGCATTTGGCAACAAGTTTAAGAAATAAAAATAAAAAAACTCTGGCTAAAAGAGTCAAAGGGTAACCATACTATTTGTCATAAGCTAAAATAATCAAATATTCACATCATTTTTTTCAGTACCCAAGGGAAAATTATTTATAAGTCTTATTAGGGAGACTTTTGCTACATATGGTCTTACTAAAAAACTTATGTTTTCATAAGTCCTGTGGGAAGTTTGTTAACACATTTACCCTCAATATTAGTTGTTAATATCATAAATAATAGTAAAACCATATATAAGAAATTGAATGTTACCATAGATCATATCTATATAAACGTAACGTAACGTGACACCTGCATAAACGTAACGGGACACCTACATAAACGTAACGTGACACATATGATCTATGACAACATGCAATTTCCTATATAGGAAGTTGAATGTTACCATAGATCATATTTATATGAAACGTAACGTGACACCAACATAAACCAGTAACATTTTCACATTCAATTTAAAAAAAAATAAAAACTCATTAAGTTTGCGAAACGTAACGTGACACATTACGTTACGTTTATGTAGGTGTCACGTTACGTTACGTTTAGATAAATGTCGCGTTACGTTACGTTACGTTTATGTAGGATCTTGTGGAATACATTCTTATCTAAATAGGACTTGAGACTCTATAAGAAATTATACAGAACTTAACCTACTATAAATATCTGAAAAAAAATTTATAAATAAGTCTCCCAAATAATAATAATAATAATTAAACACATTAGTTATAAAAAAAAATAAATAAAAAAATAAAAAAATCTGAAATTATGGGATCTATACATTAGTTAAAAAAAAATATATATATATATATCTGAAATTATGGGATCTATATCTGTCTATACGGCGTGATTGTAGAACACTTCACACACACACACACACACACACACACACACACAATCACCTGCCCAACTGGTTACAATTCAAGTGTAGAAAGAAATTGCAAAACTTGGAAGTTGGAAAGCGCAACATGGTAACCCGACCCTGACCTAAAACCTTCAATCTGCATTTTGGATTTCACCGGAGACACCGACATCCACTGCCACACCGGAGTTACTGCGCCCACACCACTACCCACCAAAGGCAATCTCTCTCTCTCTCTCTCTCTCTCTCTCTTTTGTATGTGCGGATCTGAGTTGTGTTTTTGATTTCTTTATTTTTTCAATTTTGATACAAATATTGGGTTGGGTTTTTGATGGTTTGTTTGTCCATTATGAATGCCCTATTAATTCACTATTTTGATTCCTTATGTTGTTTGTTTGCTGGGTTTCAACCAAAATATAGGAAATGCATCCAAAATTGATCGAATTTGGGGAGTTGGCGGATAAATTGAAAATACTTTAGCACTTTTTATGCTGTCAAATGGGAATTACTCATGAGTGGGTAATATCAGAAAGAGAAGAGAGTCTGTGCTTGTTTAATGGACAGCAATTGATGTTACTTTTTACTCTTTAACTTACAATTATTGTTAGGCTAAAATAAATATTTTTAAAAAAGATAAATTATGACCGGAGTCCCTCTACTTTATTTCTTGTATCATCTTAGTTATGTAGTTTGGTCTTTGTGTCATTTTAGTCCCTATAATTTCAATTAGCTCGATTATCTTGAATTTATGATTTTGTCTCAATTTGATCAAATTAATTGCATCTCGTTTTATGAAAAATACGCACATAAGTCGAATGTATCATATTTTTAAGTGTAAAATTATAAACTTACTCAACTCAGTCTCAATCAATTCAACGATCACCTGATTCACTTCAACCAATTCAGTGATAATTTTTCGTCAAAAATACTAATGACATTATCAATTGGATTAAACTGACACAAAATTTAAAATCAAGAGTCAAAATTGAGCCAATTGAAATTTATTAACTAAAATGACATGAAGAATAAAATGTAGGAACTACCAATATAATTTGCCCAGGAAAAAATAGTGTTGATGTGTGTATTTTTTTGAGAATCAAAATTGCATGCCAAAGTTTCACACCAAATTGACTTATGTAGTTTATATAATAGAATAGATTACTTTTAACCCACACTGATGGTCCTGTGTCTCGGGGTTGAACATGGGAACTCCACTATGGGGTGTAATTCTTGGAGGTCTCATGGGAGGCAAAACACTCAAATTTAACTGATACACGTGGTTTGTAGGCGAATTTCATTTTGTGGACTTGAGGAAAGCAAGAATTGGCCAATCTGTCTTGATCTGATAAGTGGAGCAATGTCAGTTATTTGTTTACGAGTCAAGTTCTAAATTTTCTTCTTAGTTTGGCATGATCAAAGTTTTAAAAGGCTTTATTGAGGCTTGCATGCATCAAGACTTTGATTTTTAAGTGACACTCACCAAAGGCTTGTGCATCACAGTCTAATACGTGTGCCTTGTACACCATTTGCATATAAGCATGTGAGGATGGCGTATATCAAGAGCTTGTCTTGAGTTGATTGTAAACATGGTTTAGTAAATGATTTAAATATATAAAAGAAGAATTTTTTGTAACTATATTTCATGGGCAATGTCAAGTTTAAAACCAAAACAAAACATAAGCTAAGACTCAAGTGTGAAGTTTGACAACACTTTCGATGAAGACAAGCTTCCTTTTATGCAATGAAATGTTTGATGCCTCGAGCAGAAAAATATTTCACTTTCATATCTAATTTATTAATGTATTTTATGGGCATATAAAGAAAGACAATGGCAAGGAAACAAAACATAACTGATTCTGTATGACTACTATGTTCTTGCTGATAGTTAATTCCAAATTAATTAAAACCCAACTAGGATTTTTATCTAAAGAGGAAGAAAATTAGGGAAATTTTGAGAAACGGGCAGCATGTGGAACTTCTGTGTACTGTCTGATCTATTCTGGACTGGTTTAAGATAATAAAGTTGAGATTCACCCTCCACTTACCGAAAGTAAGGGCTGATTCTTGAAGCTGCTAACTTTCATTACATATTTTTAAAATGTCTAGGTTAAAGGTGATAATGGACTTTGAAATATAATTGTGTGTGGATATAGAATATAGTCGCAAGGATTGTTATTATTTCTTGTTGCATTGTTCTGTGTTATTTGGTTCTGTTTCCTTCTGCTTTCACTCTTTGTAATACTACACAAAGAGAACCATTCTCATTACGGACTGTGGTCTCTATTAAAGTCTCGAACTTCCGTTGGGCTAGTAAGAGAATTGACCCTTGTTTTTCACTTGCTTCCTTCTTAGTGTTTCTTGTAGACGATTCTCGTCATATCATTCAAGACGGTATCAAAATTGGATCATGCTAAGTTGTCTGTCATTAAGAAACACAAATTGACAAGAAAGTTAAAATCTCAATACAATTTTAGCACATTCCAACACATTTTTGTATATTTTTATTCGCTGTTTACACATTTTACTACACTTTTTTACACTAACAGTTCCTGTAATTTGGGGCTTGTGTCATTTTGATTACTGACCTTTAATTGTAATACATTTGACCATGAATTTTGAATCTTATTTCAAATAAGGATAATTAAAGATGTTTCCTTTGCAAACGGTCCATTTCAAGGGTTAAATCATTATACAACTTATTTTGTGATGAGTACTTGTATGTCGTTTGAAAGGTAACGGCCTTTTTTTTTTTTTAGTGAATGATATTAGAACTTTCTTAATTATAAAGTTCTATTTAGTTTGATTTTCAGAATCTACATTTAGAAATTTTTTCTAAGAAACTAAATTCAATTGGTGAAAAAGAAATTAAAAACACATCATTTTTATATAATTTTATCTTTTGGAATATAGAAATAATTTTTTTAAATAATTTTTTTTGATATTTATTTTCGTTAAATTAGTTTCTATTTTTTCAAAAATCAAACATAGCAACAATTTTGATGTCATTATTTAACCAATCTATTAAATCAAAATATCCAAAACTAAAAGCATTTCATATATTAAATATATCGATTATACATTAAAAGCCTAATAACCATCTATTATATGATAATCATTTAAAAATATCTGTTAACAAATAAACCATCTATTACATGATAACCATCCAAAAATATTAACAAAAACAACCACCAATTATATGATCATCTTCCAAACACATATTAAAAATTAATTTGGTAAAAAAGATTAAAAAAAATAAAAATGTAAAACATTTGTATATAATTTTATCTTTGGTGAGCGGAAATAATTTTTAAAAATTTAAAAATAATTTTTTGACATTTATTTTTTGTCAAACTAGTTTGTATTTTATCAAATAGACGAATTTGCCCTTGAAATGGTGCAACGGTGTCTCAATTGTTTTTATTTGAAACGAGATTCAAAATTCAGGGTCAAATGTATCATGAAAGGTGAGGGACCAAAATGACACAAGCCTCAAATTACAGGGCACTGTTGGTATAATTTGCCCCAAAATTAATGACAGCCCTTTGCTATCATTGGCACTTTCCATCAAAATTATACTGGAAGAGGGGATGGGAAAGAAAATTCCCCTTCATTCTGGTGTATGGTTCATTTATGGGCTGTTACAGTGTTACTTGTGAAAAATAAGGTTCATTTATGGGCTGTCAATGATTTATTAGTTGGAACAGTCAAATTTGGCCATTTGTTTTGACATGAATTCTCACACAAGTGAAGCTTAGTCTTTAATCATTTCATCCCTTCAAATGTTAAATTTGTCTACATTTGTTTATGTTTTTGCTACTAAAATTGTTGGTTCTCTTTTAGATGTCCAAAGATGTGGAAAATCCGAAAGATGGTGTAGCCCAGAAAGTTTCAGATGTGGGTACAGATGATCCTTTCCATGCCAGTGAACCTCAAGTCCCTTGGTACAGTGGCTTACTCCACCAAGCATCAGTCTATGGCATAGCTGCCGGATACTGCCTTTCAGCATCGTTACTCTCCATAATTAACAAATGGGCTGTGATGAAGTTTCCATATCCTGGTGCACTGACTGCTTTACAATACTTCACAAGCGCATTTGGTGTTCTCATTTGTGGGAGGCTCAAGCTCATAGAACACGATTCTTTAGACCTCCTCACAATGTGGCGGTTCTTACCAGCAGCGTTTATATTCTACCTCTCTCTTTTCACCAACAGTGAGCTCCTCTTGCATGCCAACGTCGACACCTTTATTGTTTTCCGTTCAGCAGTCCCTATCTTTGTTGCAATAGGAGAGACACTCTACTTGCACCAACCATGGCCAGCGATCAGAACATGGATCTCACTTGCCACCATCTTTGGCGGTAGTGTGCTTTATGTCACAACAGATTACCAGTTCACACTCATGGCTTATAGCTGGGCCTTGGCTTACCTGGTGAGCATGTCCATAGATTTTGTTTACATTAAGCATGTGGTTATGACAATTGGGTTAAACACATGGGGTCTTGTACTGTACAATAATCTCGAGGCTCTGCTACTGTTTCCAATAGAGCTACTTATCATGGGAGAGTTGAAAAAGATAAAGCATGAAATTTCTGATGAATCTGATTGGTATTCTTTTGAGGTGGTTTTGCCAGTTGGGTTGTCATGTTTGTTTGGTTTAGCAATTTCTTTCTTCGGGTTTTCATGTCGGAGGGCGATTTCTGCAACGGGGTTTACTGTTCTTGGCATAGTGAACAAGCTTTTGACAGTTGTGATCAATCTGGTTGTTTGGGACAAGCATTCGTCGTTTGTGGGTACTATCGGGCTTTTAATTTGTATGATGGGTGGGATTATGTACCAACAGTCTACAAGCAACAAGTCTAAGGCCGTGAAAGAAGTAATATCACAAGAGATTGAACAGGAACAACAGAAGCTACTTGAAATGCATAGTATTGAGGAAACTAATGATGACGTGAAGCAAGTCACTGACTCGGGACAGGGTAAATAAGAGGTACATTTGTTGTAGTTGTCAAACTATGTTTAGGCGAAATTTGGTATTTTTCAACGTGTTTGTCTTCATAAAAGCATTTTTTAGAGCTTAAAAGAGTCTCACCGGTAATACCTACTTGGCTGAGGTTGGATGTAAACCAAGTGCCTCAGCTACAAGTAGGGGATTAAATTTGTTCCATTTTTACTGATTTGTACATTATTTGTTGATCTTACACGTTTTATGTATTAGGCATTTTGTTAAACTTTCCTTCTACTTCATTAGGATCCTTGTGAAATTATAACTTATTTCATAGTAGATTGGAAAAACCTCTGAAATTCACTCATAATAAGCACTCAAATCCTTGTGTATCTATTCATTGTTAGACAATGTTAATTGATTACTTTTGGAAAGAATTGGACAATGTTAATTCAAACTATAAACTAAACAAGAATCACAAAGTTATCAAATTGTTTTAGAAGAAACGAAAAAAACTATCTATATCACACACACCCCAGAACTAGTCTCTACTGCTCGGCACAGAATATAAGTTTGAAGAACTCGAAACAGTCTGTGAATATGCCCCATCCACCACATGCCTTCCGCTTAGTCTCCTTAGCAGTCGCCTTAGCCTCCACCATCCGGGTATACTCTGGCATGTCTTCTCTGAATATAACAGATTCTTCTATGCTATCATAATCACCGTAGAGATCATAATCCCAGTAACTATTAGGAGGGGAAAACGGTGAGAGAGTCATAATAGAAATATCTGAGTTGCTAGAGCCATGAAAATCACTCCACATTGCACCACCATCACTGCCACCACCATGGCAGGAGCAGTCGCATGGACATATATCCATGAGTCTCTTTGATGGATATATTCTGCTATTGTTGGATTGATAATATGCTTAGTATGGTAATGATGCGTGTTACAATGTTGTGTTGTTTATATAGGAACTAGTTGGGTCAGTCCTTGAATGGAAAGATTTAAATATGATTTTATTTTGGAAACCTATGGATCTCCAGGCTTTGACAAAGACCTACTGCTAATCTTACATATACTAGGAAACCACTTTTTACAAGGTAACCCAATCCAGTAATACTACCAACTCACCTTTATCAATTCAGAAATTATTCAAAATTTTCATTTTGTAGTTCAGATTCATTATTTATTTTATATTAGCTTGATGCATGCCTGTATGTGATGGTGCGTGCATCCGGGTTTTCAATTAACTTAATTCAAAAGCTTGGTTTAAAAAAGAAAGGATCACTAGAATTTTACATAGAGTAATTTTAAAAAAAAATAAAAAAATAAAAAAAAAATTGTCATGATATTAATTCGGTAACTAACGAAGTGCACTTATGTCACAATATTTTTTTTATTGTTTAAATATATATAATCATCACTCTAAAATATAAAATAAAATAAAAAATCAATGGTCTAAGTGAAAGGTGATGATATTTATTACATATATAAAATACCATATAATATACACCTCTAGCTCAATCTAATTCGAGTTAAAAATTTTAACCCAAGTCAAACTTGTGTTTCAAAATATACGGGTTATACTTGGATTGTTCGTGTTTGTCCGGCCAAATTACACTCATGTACTGAAAGTCCTTAATTATAAAAATAATAAGTAAATAAAAATAAAATTGAAAATTACACTAATAATTCCTAAATTGTCTTGTGTCATTTTGGTTTTTACCTTTTTAATTGACTCAATTTTAACTCTTTCTTTTAGAATTTATGTTAATTTATTAGTCTAATTAATGATGCCGTTAAAGTTTTTAATGCAAAATACTGAGTTAGTCGAGATTAGCTTATTGAGTCAAGTATGTTTATAATTTTACTCTAAAAAATATGACACATGTTGTTTATTAGAGTATTTTTCATTAAAAAAAAATGCTACCAATTGTTTCTAATTGGACAAAATTGTAAATTGAGAATTAAAATCGAACCAATTGAAAATACATAAACTAAAATGACATAAGAACTAAATATAAGGATTACCGGTGCTTTTTTACCCAAAATAGAAAAGAGACAATTGGCTGTATTTTTCTATCTTTATTTTTTGAAAAATAGAATCGTTTTTATTATTATTATTGTTATTATTATTATTTTAAAAGCAACTCAATTTCTAGAAAAAAATAACCTTTCAGATTTTCAAAATCTATGTAAAAACAATAAGTGTTTTAAAAATATTCATTTATTATTTTCAAAAAACACGAAAACGAAAACAACAATACAACCAAACATACAAGAATCTCTAACAAAAATGGCAAAGTAAGAAAAGAACTTACAATCTATTAGTACATTTGCAAGAACACACCCAAAAAACTAAAAATCACAAACCAAATAACTTCTCATCCATAATCTGAAGCAAAGCAAAGAAAATTGTGGCAATGAGAAAAGCAATCTGCAACCCTAGAGGCATCCAATCTGATTAAAAATTCCCTATTTAATCTCATGTTTATGCTGTATGCAGTATAGACAACTTGAATGCAATGCACATCTTCCTCTATATAATGTAAAACATCAAAGGGCAGACCAAAATTATGCATCCGAATTTAAAACAATGTCAATATACTGTTTACACCAGTCTCAAAGACCAACTTATCAAAGGCATCTGATTTAATGTAAGTAAAAAAACTCCTCACAATGGGGACTGAATGCCTTAGTTTTGTATGAATGCAATTGAAACTCTTCTCATACGAGTAAAAAACACAAACACACGCACCCCCTTCTAGAAGTATACGAGCAACGGTGGATCTACAAGGCTTGCATCTCCAAACTGGTGTGCTCGCTGCTTTTTGCAGAGGATGGTGCAGTATCATCATGGCTGTGGCTGGCAGAATTCATCTCTTGAACGGGGGGAGGGTTGACTATGGTCATTGGTGAAACAATGTTATCCGAGAGACGTCCCTTCATCTCCCTGTGCTCTTGGCACAAGGCACACCAGTGCATGCAGCAGTGCACCGCACATGGATCGCAAGGCGAGTTCTGTGCACAATCAGCAAAAATGAGCAAAAGCAGAATGTAAGCAACATATTTAAAGCTCATTCTCATTCCAAGGCAGAAAATCCAGGCTTCTTATAACATAACTATAGACCAGGCTGATTAGATAAGAGAAACTTGCTATTTCTAGCAGTACAATCTCTTTACTCATTCAAATGACAAAACCTAATGTATGTCGTCAATTGTAACATAAGATCTAGTTCATGTTAAATTCACACATATCAACCCCCTTGAAACAAGAATCCGATCCTAAATTGTCAACTATTAGATGCAGTCACAATTATTATATTTTTATTAATTTATATCTGGTAAGAATCTAATAAACGGGTCCAATGCATATGAGAATCCTATCCAGAATCCATGGGAAATCAAAAAAATTGCTATTCTAGATAATGTGTGGATATATATTCAATTTGGAGCCAAATATGGGAAAACAAGAGAACCTTATCTCAATTTGTTAAAAGTGGACCTTACCCATACCAACCAAACAAAGTTATTATTACAGCCATGTGCTCAAAATAGCTTTGCTGAATGTGATTATGGTGCAACAAGTTACAGAAAATTATTAGCACCTTCTTAAACTCAATTAAAACATCTCCAGTTTGTCATGTAGTAAAAATATAATATAAACCCCATTTCTCAATTTGAATTCGGTTTAAAAAAACCTTTAATTCTTTCTGTGTTCTAAATATTTACATCTGCATGACTTGCTACTTGTATAGAATAAAATAACAAATGGGAATGAAAATTGAGAACTTGTTGACCATCTCAAGGAAAACCTTACCTTAAATGGTGCCAACTATAATAACATCATCCGTGCCTCCACCTAATTTTGTAGTGATTCGATAAAAACGAGATTGTCCATACTGCTTTTTATGGTACCAAAAGCATTGAGTCTCAAAAAGTTTAAAGGATGAAGTCAAAACAATAATGAAAGAAAGACGGTGTTTCTGAAAAAGTTGATCCAGAAGTTATCGATGAATGCTGGACTTGTTAGATATGGAAAGTTGATGAAGAGCTTAGGCTATGTTTGCCTCAAGGATTTGAGGTGGGATTTGCAGAGGGAAAAGTGTCATTTTCCTTTCCATCTACAAATCCCTAATCAAATCCTTAATTCAAACACAGCCTTACGTTGTGTTTGGTTAGGGGATTTGGAAAAGGATTTGGAAAGGGAAATAGAAAAAGAAGTTGAAATATGATTAAAATATATTTACATTTCACCTAGTTTCACAGATCTTTTCCCTTTCCTTTTCCAAATCCTTTCCCAAATCCCCCAACCAAACACAACATTAAGGTCCTATAGAGGGATTAAACTGGGAGACTACAAGGCATGTAATTTGTTCACTAAGTTTGGTACAAGTGAACATAGAGGAAGTTGAACATATCAAGCTGCTAGTACCATCAGAGCTTCAAAAGGGCAAAGAAAAGTTTGAAAAACCCAAGAAAATACTTTAAGGGGTTTTAAAATACACATGGGGAAATGACACTATACATTAACTCAGACCAGCAAGTGAACCCAGATACAAGGAAATTCTCTAGAGGCAATGTAATTGCACTAAAAGCATAGTCGTTTGCACTGTGCATATGTACGAAATCTTAAAAAATTGCAATACAAGCAGCATCAACAGAAGGTTTTATTTTCTTGCACATAGAGATGAAACAAAAGCCATGAAAGAACCAATAGTAGGAACCATTTTGCTGAACTAACATCATGAAAAAGAAAAGGTGAGTGATATGCAAGTATTGGCAATTATGCTTGGCCTAGAGACATTGTATGAAATGTTTCAATCAACTACCGGCAAAACAAATATGTGAATATTTGGCAATTGTTCACCTTTGGTTTTCTTCTGTGCATGTATGTACATGTGTATGAGAGAAAAAAATTTACAACCATGGATGAGTGATGTCACTAATTAAAAAAGAAAAACTTCACTTTGCCCCCCTATGGTTTGGGCCGGGTGCAGATTACCCCCTAACATTAGGAAATCACCACATAACCCCCATGTGATTTGTGGACTAAAACGTAAACTAACTTCTGTTAACAGAAGTTGTAAATTGACAATTATACCCTCATTCATCTTCTTCTTCTCTCTCTTTCTCTCCATTTCATCTTCATCATCTTACATACAGTTCACCCAGCTAACATACACTTCATTTCATCATCTTTCACACAGTTAACAGAAATTGTACATACACTTCATCATCTTTCATCTTCACAAACCATTAAAATTTATTGAAACAGAATGACACACACACACACATATATGGATAAAATTCAAAATACATATATACATACAGCAGATGTAAAATGTATATGGACAAAATTCAAAATATATATATACATACAGCAGATGCAAAAACAAAATCAATTTTTTTTTAAACGTAACACAAATATATATATATATATGGATAAAATTCAAAATCGTGTCATTGAAAATGTTTGATGAATTGAAATTAGCTTTGATATACATATATATATAGATTATATAATCTGTATACACATATATACAGATTATATATACAGCTACACATTTTCTCTTCTAAAGTCTCAGGCACCAGCATTTATTAACTTTTGTTAAATATAATCTGTAATTTGGACGGTGGCTTGCGGCGGTGGCTCTGGATTGGGGTTGTCCGAAGCTGCTGGGGGTGGTTGACTGTGGAGGTCATGGTGGAGTTGACCAGAGAGTGGCTCTAGACTGGGGTTTGACCGGAGAGTGGCGTCAAAATGGGATTGATCGGAGTTGGGTAGTAAGAAGCTCAAAAAATTTTGGTAGTAAGAAGATCAAACCATATTCAATAAGATCAAACCATCTTTCATCTTCTTTTTCTTTTTTTTTTCTTTTCTTTTTTTTTTTTTTTCTTGGGAAGAGGTTTACAGATTTGATGGCATTATTTATAAATTTGAAGATGTGCCAGGGGCATTTTCGTCTTAAAAATAGTGTTACTCTCCTTGCAAGCGAGTGACTCTCACAATGTGTTATCTTCAACGGAAAAACTAACTGTGCATTTTAGTCCACAAACCACATGGGGGTTATGTGGTAATTTCCGAATGTCAGGGGGTAATCCGCACTCGGCCCAAACTACAGGGGGATAAAGTGAAATTTGCCCATTAAAAAATCACAAAATTTGAATTTCAAACTAACCAAGCTTGCACAAATTGAAGACATTGTTGCAATAATGATCGTGAAACACTTTTTCTGTCCAAGAGCCACAAGGTTAGGGCTCCTATTTTCTCAAGGTATTATCAATTTCTTAGTTCTGACTGGTGTGTATGGTCTTTATAACCCTACCACTTGGTAGTAAGAAAGTCATCCTATAAAAGACTTGAAATGAGAGATGCAAATACGAGAGAACTAATTCAATAGGAAAAATATTCTCCTTAAATAACTTGTTCATAACCACCCACAAATCTCTACGAATATGAAACACAATTTGTGTAAAAATAAAAACTGATGCACATGATTGTGTGTGCCACGCCTGATAGTTTCTTTCTATGGTTTCCCTCTAAGAGAGAGAGAATGGTGATTCGGTAATTTATCAGGTTTAAGTTAACATGAAATTCTATATATTCATAATAGATACAAGAAAATGCAGTTGCTACATGCATTGTAGAAGATTTTGTGACCTCATTGTTTGTTGGAAAATGCTTTTACACCAAAGTATATTTAAGAAATAGAGATCACCTTGAGATGATACTTCTTCTGCAAGGACTGCCGAAAGAGACCAGTGTATATGCCACACATCCACCAACCAAATAACAGACCCTCAAAAATAAGAAATGATGTCCTCGGGTCAATACCATGAAAAAATGCTGTTGCTGCTGCAAGTGCAAACCCACCTTCAACAAAAATGGCATGACACATGCATGGTGTAGTCCAAGGGGTATCTTCTCTCAAGCTTTCAACATTACGTCCAAACAAAACACACGGGCATAGAAGTCCTGTCCAGCCTGTATAGATGGGAAACAAGAGACTTTTAAGATAACTAAGGATTGCATCACCAAATTCATTCTTAATGCATATAGAAAAAGAATGGGAAGAGAATGCACTTGTCATAGACGAGGAACCAAATATTCAAACATACTAAGAACAAATAATGATTATCATAAAGTGAAAACGGTAAAACAGTAAGAAGAATAAATGATACAATTATTTCCAATAACATCTAAAGTACCCTATCACATTCATTTAAATATGGCAACACAGAACATGCTCGCTATCCCAGTCCCAGTCCCAGTCCCAGCCAGCCAAAGTTCATGTCTGAGCTTGAATTGAGGAAAAGTGGAAAACATACATATACATACATACATAGATATATACACAGATGTTGTGTTACATACCTCATACCTGGGCTCAAATTTCCCATGTAGTTCAAACCATTAGCTGAAAAGGCTTGAGACTCTAGAACCCTCATCGCTGGCCAGGGCGAAAAGGAATCTAATAATACTGAGCCGTTTCTTCTCTTTTTCAATTTTTTTTTCTTTCTTTCTTTCTTTTGAGAAACATCATTGATTGTAGTTAATCATAACAGTATTCCCCACCAGAAAAGGTAGGAGAAAAATTCCTAGTTAAGGGGCAAGACAAAGTGAAGTTCTAGGATACAAAAGCATGGTATTCTCGAGCCATTAAAACAATGAAAAAGGTACTAAAAGAACAACTCAAGATCACCACCACACCCTCAAAGAGTCTACTACAGCTTCGATTAGTCTGCTTTGACCACTTGGAAAGTGAAATCATTATCAAAGCTTAACATTTATCGTCACAAAAAATAAGTATAGAGAAATCTGCTGGTTGCATAACATTTGATGTTAGCATCATAATCACTATTAGTTGAAAAAACATGAGTAGAAGTTTTCTACACTGTTTCCATTTAAAATTATCACCTGCTATGCTTTACTTTATATAGATCTAAGACCTGCTATGCCTTACTCACTATAAGACATGTATACTTCACAACCATCCATGAAAACAAGTTGGATTGCATACAAGGATAGAATAGTAATCACCTTGTTTGGTTTTGATTGATTTTCTGAAAATTGAGTTTTTTGTTTTTCGTGTTTTTTGTTTTTAGTGAATTTTTTTAATATTTTAAGTAAATTTCTTAGTTTCTAGATGCACATAACTTAGATGCACCTAAAAAAGTAAAGTATTTGTGAAAAAATATTTTAAAAATTCAACAAATACACAAGAATACAAAAATGTATTGAATTTTTGTATTTTTTTGTATTTGATGAATTTTTTTAATATTTTTTTTTTATAAATATTATTACTTTTTAAGTGCATCTAGGTTAGATGCATCTAAAAAATAAAAATCAAAAATTCTTAAAATATTAAATTTTTTGACTAAAAAAAAAACACACACACACACAAAAAAAAACTCAATTTTCTGAAACCAAACAAGGTGAATAGTATTACTTCTAAGATTAAGAAATAGCTACTAAAGGGGGCTACCCAATACCAGATATGAGAACTTACAACTCTCTGTATCTTCTGCACAACCGAAAATCCCTGTTGTCCAGGGTTCATCTGCGGGAGGCTCAAAGCTTTCAGGTAAGGGCTGTCCACATTCATTGCACTTTCGAACATGCAACTGCACAATGAACAACAAAATGAGCATCTAAATCTATGTACACTGTAACATGTGTAGTTTTATTTTATTTTTTTCATAAGGGCAAACTTCACTTTACCTCCCTTGGTTTGGGTCATGCGCGATTAAAAGAATGAAAAGAATTATTTGGCTTATCCATAAATGAGGTAGATGTCATGCATATATAATAGATTCATGATACAATTTAGAAAAAAATATAAATAAGAAAATGACATAAATAAGGAAACAATACTAAATCAGTAATTGCGACAATCACAAATTATATACATGATACTAAAAATAAAAAGATTCTATGTACTCTAATTTCTATATTCAACGCTCCCCCTCAAGCTGGTATAAAGATATTCAACAATTACAGCTTGTCAATGGATAACTAGAAGAAGCCGGAAAAAACTCAATGACTAGTCCAAATAAATGCTACCGAACAAATCTAGTAGTCTACTAAATAAAAAAGGCCAAAAAGTGCTTAAGACATCAGCACCACACTTTAGAAAGGGAAAAAAAACAGGGACTGAACTGTCTTAGAAGAAACTGACCAGAATCAATGTCGGGACAGTTTAAAGGAATCATGCCGAACCATTGTAGGAACTGACCGGAATCAATGTCGAGACAGTTTACAGGGTTGATGTCCGGCGGGTAGCCAAGGCAAGGCTGGCGCCCGCTGGTGAAGCAAAATTACTAAGTACTTAACCTAACTCTGATATCAAAAAGAATGAAAATAATTATTTGGCTTACCCACGAATGAGATAGAAGCCATGCATATATAATAGATTCATGATACAATTTAGGAAGCGATATAAATAAGGAAATGATAAAAATAAGGAAACAATACTAAATCAGTTATTGACACAATCACAGATTATATACATAATACTAAAAATAAAAAAAATTTATGTACTATAATTTCTATATTCAACACGGTTTACTCCCTTAACGTTTGGAAATGACCACATAATCCTTTTGTGATTTATTGACTAAAATGCACCGTTAAGTCCGTTGATTTAATGAAAAATACTAAAATACTCCTGTATTTTTGTCATTTATTTGGAAGACAAAATATACTTTAACCCCCTATGTTTTATTCCATGTGCGATTTACCCCTTTATGCTTGCCACGTGTTTCACACTTGCTGTTAAGTTTAACGGAATGTTTAATGATGCATTTTAGTTCACAAATCATGTGGGGGTTATGTGGTCATTTCTAAATGTTAGGAGGTAAAACCGCATATGACTCAAACCACAGAAGGGGTAAAGTGAAATTTGCCCGAAGGATAATTGATTTGAATACATCGTCTAATACATCCACCAAGACAAAAATTATAAAAGAGAAGATGCAAAAAAATGTTTTGAAAAATCACTCAAAAAGTTCAAGCAGAAATCATATACACTGGAAAATCACAACCAAAAGTTCAAGTAGCATCACTAAAATCTAAGAAGTATGGACACGAACACGCGACGTGACACAAGACGAATACGACACGGACACGCCGACATGCTAATTTTCAAAAAATGCAGGACACGACATGTGGGGGACACGCATAAAATGTATAATTTTATATATTTATTATATGTTATATATATAAATATATCATTCAAAGATAATAAAAAATGCAATATGCTACTAATTCCTATAAATTTATATGATTTTTTTTTTAGATTATTGTACCTTAAGTTATTTTGTTTAAACCCATAATTAATTTCACTTGTGTCTAATCGATAGACACGTGTATTTAAGAGATACAGACATGTGTCATTTAAGTGTCCAAAGAGTGTCCAGGTCTTTAAAAAATATTCAAAAATAGAATACGTTTGAAGAATGTCAAACATGTGTCGGGGAAGTGTCCAAAGAGTGTCAGTGTTCGACACAGACACGACACGGATACGTCACCTTGTTAGAAGTATCCGTGCTTCTTAGGCTAAAATACTCAAGCTACCTACGATATTACTGAAAAGACCAACCACATTTGAACCCACATACTAATTCAGCTATTAGCCTTTTCTAGATGCTTAATTACGGGTAAAAAGTGTATAGGATGTATAACTTATATAACAAAAAAAAGTTACCAAATTACCAAAAAGACATAATTACTGTCCAATGCTAACTCCATGAAATGTCTATGATACAAACCCCTGAACTGCTTTTGCCCAAGAGTTCCACAAGTTCACTACACCACCGACCTAATGTTCCACCACATCAATTTTTTATTAAAAAAATTCCACATGCACCAAAATAGGGAACATCTTCACACAAAGTACAAACTTCACTACTTCATTTCTTGCTTGCCTGCCTTTCCACCATTCCCAAAATGACTTAAGCATGTAAACCATTCCCATTCTTTTTGAGTATCAATCCCATGTTGATGACAGAAAGGTCGTACATCACCAAATGGTTCACATCGCCTACACACTCAGGATTCATATATATATACATACACTATCCTTAGCATAGCATCTAGGATATTCAAATGAGACAAAGCCTAGTTTTCTACGGCCTTTTTCCAGAAAAGTAAAGACAAGTATATTGGAAAACCCGCCAAAAGGGGTGACGAACAGTTGTACAAAAAGTAGGAACCGAAGGAGCTCAACATGAAAATTGAACAACTATAAAATCTACAAAAGCAAAAGAGAATTCACACACACACACACACACCAACCAAAAAAAAAAAAATTACACCAAAAATGAAAACAACGTAGGCCAAGTTTGGGAAGTACCTATTTTAGCTAAAAAGTCAAAAAATTACTACATAAAATCAACTCTTTTCTCTACTTTTCTACGCGTTTTTTGGGAAGAAGTAAAAAAGCCTATTAAAATAGCTAGTTCCCAAAACAACCTGTAGTAAAGAAATCTTTAGCTTATGCGCCACAAATCAATTATATTCACAGGTAAATATCACACTGACAATATTACAAAAATATTATCCCCCTCTTTCTGTCAAGTTTCAACAACCATACATGAGGCTTGGGTATTGAATAAAGTTTGCCTGCTAGAGATGGTACAGTTTAGAAAATCAAGGATCATATAAATTATTAGAAATCTTATGCTTCTGCGACATCAGTTTTTTATTAGAGGTTATGAAAACAACATTAGAATTCAAAAGTATTATGCATATAACTAATCTTCATAACAGAGAGTTGAATGAATATCAAAGTCCCGCAAAGGCAATCCCTAGAGCCATATGTATTAGGTTTAACATCACATAATATGAACATACAGAGACAAACATTAACAGGCAAGTCACTTCTTAAAATGGTTGATTTCTATTTCACCCATAAACACCCTAGCCACAACTGAAGATAACATCATCATGTGTTCAAAAAGTCAACACTAAACACCACCACCACCCCCACCCCCACCCCCACCCCCGGCATAATAGTTCAAATTGCAAATCAATAACCATATTACTCATGGCCCAATGGCCAAGCCTTAGTCCAAGTGGGTTGATGGACAAGAGGTCATGGGTTTGAATCTCACAAACGGTGGCAATCCTCGTGCCCATTAATCCTGGGTCAACATTTGATTTGACATGGCTCAGCCCGTCTTGATAATCCCCATGTTGGTGGGTCTGTCGGGGAACTGCTAAAATAGGTTCAAGTTGAATTTTTTTTTTTATTTATTTATTTTTTTTTTGAAGAAATGCTAGAGATCCACAATTTTAGCCTACTGGGTGTAACAAGTTGACACCAATTGTACCACAATTCTGGGTCAAATTGTGGTAGTTTTTGTGGGTCTCAAATATTTTCCTTATTTTTTTCTTCGATTTAACAACAAAAACAAAACCCAAACTCCATTGAAGATTCAAATCCAAAACAACATACAGAAAAGTGTTGAATAACAGCAAAATCCCACAAAAACATCACAATTCTCTCATTAAACATTCATACAAGGGTTGTAATTTATAAATGTGAGTGCATTTATATATATATATATAGATATGTATACATATGAATCCAAACATAGAAAGATAGAGATATAGACCTGAGGAACATCAATGGGCTGATTAAGTTCTCCAGGCTTAATATCCTCCAAAGGCCCTTGATCTTTGGTCAGCTTCACATAACGAGATTGAACTCCCCCTTCAGCCATCCGATCTAACACTAAACAAACAGTAATCAAAAAAACAAGAAAGTCAAGAAAACAGAGTGCTTGTGAATCGGATTTCAAAAATCAGAGGCTTTGTTTACCTTGGAATCGAAGCAAATCCGGGGATCAGATAGACAATTGATTGTAATTTCGTGGGTGTTAGTAAATCCAAAGCATTATCTGAAGAGTAACAGACGAATTAAGTGAAAAGGGTCTCTGAATTTGAGGGTGGTTTTCCAATTCTAACAGTCCTAAATATTTCAATCAAAGTCCAAGGTCAGCCCTTTGGTAGTACGTATCCGCTGCGGAGGCGGCCATATCCTAACAATAAGGACCCAATAGGAAACCCCCATATTTAAAATCAAAAAGAAAAATGATGCAGAACACTAATTAGCGGTTGCTCTAATTATGTGACAGTGGGTCCCACCCATTGCCACATGTATTTTGTGTCTTAGTTTTGTTTTTTTGTTTTTTTTTTTTTTTTTTGCTTTCCACATAATTAGTGGTGATGTTAGTGGTAGAAATTTAGTGATCTGTAGCATTGTTGAATCAAAAATGTTTGAGAGCCCGAAATCTGTTGGCTCGAATTGGCTCGAAACCCAAAACGACGTCGTTTTGGGTTTCATTTTTTTTTTTCTTCTTCTTTTTTTTGCATTCGAATGCACAGAGAGAGAGAGAAAAGAGGAAAGATAGAAGAGGAAGAAAAGATGAGGGAGGAGGAGGAAGACATGGAAGATCTGTGTGTATATACGCAGATCTGTGTATACACACACAGCAAACGGTGGGTCTCTCACCTCTACTCTCTCTATTTTTTTTTTTTTCTTTCTTTCTTTTCTAGTGGATTTGGATTGATGATTCGTTGATGAACAGATTTGTGGATCTGGATTCGACAATTTTATTTATTTATTTATTTTATTTTTTATGTGATTGTTGTTGTTGATGAATGTATGATATTGTTTATTTTCAGATTCGAAAAAAAAAAATGTGTTGTTGATGTCTCGACTTTCCCCTCTCTGTGTTCATCTTCAAAGAGAGAAAAAGAAAAAAGAAAAAAAGAGGGTGATCGTCTGAAATCAGTGGATTGATCATCTGGATTTGGGTTTGATTTTGGATTTTGGATTTTGGATTTTGGTTTGATCTCTCTCTCTCTCTCTGTGGTGTTGCTGGGTTTGTTTTTGTTTTGAGTTTCAAATTCTGAAAAAAAAAAAAAAAAAAAAAAAATTGAAACCCAAAACGACGTCGTTTTGGGCTTTGAGACAATTCAAGCATGAATAATTCGAGCTCTGTAACGGGACTGATTTAAAATTCCAGATTTGGTAAAGTTGAAAATCTCAACTTCACGATAGAGTTGACCCATTGTTTGACTCATTTTGACTTATTTTAATGATTTAAATTGTTGATATTATATAACTAATTGAGAAAATTATTTATATAAAAAATCAAGTCATTTTAATGGCGATTGTCATATTATTGGATCATTTATATTTATACGATTGGTATATTTTTAAGAATAAATCATCAATTTGTTATAATATATATGTGATTTGATTATACAATTATTTACATCTGAGCAATTTATTTTTTATATGTCTATTTTTCTCAACTTATCATATGAGATGAACAATTTAAATTATTAATATTATGACATAGCATTCTCACAATATATCAACTTTACCTATAAAATTGAGATCTTCAACAAATCTAAACTCTAGATTTAAAGCCCTTTTGACAATTTTTTTAGCTTTTTTTTTAGCTTCCCTATGAAATGAAAATAAGCTAATTTGTTTAGAATTATTTTTAGTTTGTGAGAAAAAAAAAATTAATTAATTGATAAGTATGATGTGATTTTTTTAACTTTTTAAATTAAAATTTTACAAACCAAACAAACCTTAGAATGTGTTTAGGATTAGCTTTTTTTTACTGACTTTTTTTTGTTGACTTTTTTTTTTCTTCCGTTTTTAGGGAGTTTTTTAAAAAGAAAAACAAAATCAATTGCCATTTTAGATTTTTTAAAAGGTTTTAGTTAACTTTTTTTGATTTTTTGATTTTTTTATTTGTAGTTTTTAAATTTTAAAAAAAAATTTGAAGCCACGTAATCTAAATAAAAAAATTAACTAAAATACGAAAAATATATTACAAGGCAACAAAACATGAAAAATGAAAAATAAAAAAAATTAAAACTAAACTCAAAAACTAATCACATATTTCTTTTACTAACAAGGAAGAATTTTAATCCGCGGCTAGAAGAAACGTATCCAACCACTCAAACAACCCCTGATGAATGGCTTGTTCCCAACCTTATTTTCTTCTCTCCAATCCTTCCTCTTTGTGCCAATCATAAGGGTATGCGGTGCGGTTTGGGCGATTTAAAAGTAAAATTATAAATTAAATGACAAATTGCTGGATTGGCGAATTAACAAATTGTGATTTGAATGATTCTGGATGGATTGGTGAATTGCAAAATATTCTAACCAATTATCAAGCATTTACATAATATATAATACTAATTTACATAATATTTTTCATATATATAATACAAACTAATTTTATATAATATTTTTCATATATATAACTACTAATTTATAACAAATTTCACATTTTAAGCTGCCGTTTGGCATATGGCTTTTTTAGTTGAGTTTTTGACTATTTTAGCTTCAACTAATGAGTTCGTTTGGGTAGGCTTTTGTAACAGCCAACTCCGTAATTGGCTTATAATCCATAATTAAGATTGCTAAGGAAGTTTTAAGAGTGAGATTATATGTTAATTGTGCATTTTATATGTGTTTTGCACTCCTATCTGTTAGCCGTAGGAGTATCTGTTTAGAATTTTACTTTGTTCTGTTAATTAAAGGCCTTGTTAGCCTCTGAACACAGAACTGACTCAGTTTATGTGTTATGTAGAATTTTTAGAATTTTATCGTAAGTTTAATTAGAATTCGATTCGGACTCAAATAAATAATTAAGTTGAATTAGATTAACTCTAATCACTTTTAATTAGCCTAATGCTAATGAAGCCTATATAAGGCCACTTATTACTCATCAAACACATTTTCTACACCTCATTTTCCTTGAGTTCAATGTAAGAGAGAGAGAGAGAGAGAGAGAAGAAGAAGAAGAAATATAGAAAGTGAATGGAAGCTTGAAAAGGAGATTGTAGAACATTAGAAGGCATTAAGAAGAATTGGCTTGGAAGCTCAAGGAATAGACCATTTAAAGTCAAGTTGAGGTAAGAATTCAATCCATAAACCAAGTATATGAGTCATCGAGAGCATGAATTCAAGAAGATCTTGTGAATAAGTCTAAGAATTGAGCTAAGAAAGATGGAATTTAAGTTAAATCATACATGCATGCATATTTCATTGCTTTGAGGTTGTTTTTTCAAGAATTCACACATGCATGGTGTTCTTTATGCTCAAGTTCAAGAATTCAACATGTTTTTACACTTCTCACTCCATGAATCCATGTTTTAGAATAAAGAAGCCACATGATGTTATATGAGTTTCTAAGAATTTTCTTAAGTTTTGGCCCAAAGGGATGAGTGTTGATACTTTGAATTTGTGTTTTGAACATAAAACATAATTTTGGAAATTCCAGAATTCAGATTGATCGCTCGAGCAATGGTTCCTTCGCTCAAGCATACTTTGTGAGCTATCAGAAGTTTTGCAATCAAGGTAATTGGCTCGAGCGACCAAATCTTCGCTCAAGCGACCACCTTTTGTTTTGAACCTTGGTGCGAGCGACCAAGATGTTGGCTCAAGCGTAAAATGAAAGTATCTAATACTTTTACAGACCGCTTGAGCGACCAAATCTTCGCTCGAGCGAACTGCCCTGTTTTTCGAAATTTTACAAGTGTTTCCAAAGTACATTTTTGTATCCTCATTTCATTTAAGGTATTCTTAAGACATGATTTAGGTTACGATAACGAAAAAATGAATTAGAAACACACCAAGAAAGAAAAGTGATAAGTTAAGTGATTACCGATTGTATGTTTCAATGTAAATCTGTCATGTGTTTGTGTAGGTCACGCACTATAGTCAATCTGATCTGTCTGATTCGTCTGATTCACTTCTGGAGCTCTCTGGGAACCTTGTAAAGATATATTCAATTATAAATATTTTTTGCCTCATATAATAAGCTCTGTTTTTTAAAATGATATTTTTTGTATAGATGAATGATTATCCTATTTCTAAAATGTATCGTGGCATTCTTAGCATCATGTGTATTTGTTATCTGATACCTGGTACCAGGGTTTCACGTAGGTTCCATTCATGGAACTGAATATTCTTAATCAACTATCTGATCTGCACGTGGACCTTAATGACCATCTCATGTTAATATAGGTCTATATGGCCGCTTACTTTGCACGTGGGTCTTAATGACTATCTCATGTGAATATTGGTCTATATGGGCTCATATTCTGCACGTGGGTCTTCATGACCAATCTAATCTATTAGCTAATGGATGTACTACTGTGACTGTTTACAAATCTAAATATGTATAAGAACTTGTTTCTGATCTATACTTTTATTTCTGAATCTGATATGAATATTATTCATTAAAACCTTTATTCTGTTGTTATTCACTGGGCTCCAACTCATTTATTTTATATGTGTATGTAAGTGATCAAGCGCGTGACCAAACATAAGACTTACAGTCTGGATCTGTTTGTGTCAGCTAACCAGTGCGCCTCCTGAGGAGGTTCCAAAAGTCTTTTGTAGTCGAGTTTTTGTGGACAATGTTATGACCACGTTAATGAATAAGTGTTAAGTTTTGTTTTGTTTTGATTGGATAACTTTGTGTATCTTTTGTATGTAAGTCTGGCGTCATATTATATATAAATAAAATTTGAAATTTTCTATCCCATTTAAGTCTACACAGCTCTGTGGACATTATATATTTATATTTGCTTCCGCTAGCCCCTTATTTTGTTAATCTGTTTCAAAGGCCTTCGGTAATCCCTGGATTACTAGTCGATTACGATACTAAACTTATAGGGGCGGGTTTGGGTCGTGATAGTTTTTTGACTTTTATGAAAAAAAAATAAAATGATTATAGTTTGGATATTACATTTTGTCTTATTGACTTTTAACCTATTTTGTCTTTTTATGACTAATTTAATCCAAAAAGCCAATAACAAACGAAGCTTTAATATTTCTCACACTCATTTTTATTTTGATTTTTATTAAAGGTTAAAAAATTTATATGTATTAACTATAACGGAGTGAAACGATTTCGAAGGCAGATTATAAATTTTAAAATTTGATCCGCAGTTAGCAAATAGAACGATAAGAATTGATACGATTTAAACGGATTAAACGATATTTTATATAGGCCTAATCATAAGAATCAGATAATTGAATCCATCTATATTACTATTATTAAAAGTGAATAACTCACTTTATGTCTATTAACTTCTTTATCTCCTTTTGCCAATAGACATTCTCTATTTACTCCAAGTGTCAATTTTTAAATCCAAAAGGGGAAAAATAATAATTACAAGAGGGTCATAAAATTTAAACCTATGACCATTGATTTACTTAATAAAGAATAATTTTACCACTTAAACAATATAAGATATATTTTCAATTCAAAATTAAAATTTATATTTTAAGCACAAACGTTATTTGGGCTCACACCCTAAGGCCATGTTGTTTGTTTGGCTCCATAAAATGAATAGTATTAAGAGTGTAGTGAGATTGAGTGAGGAGATTATTAGTGTGGTGGTATTATATTGGAAAAATAAGATAAAATGATTGTTTTGTGAAGATGGTTAAAAGCTAACTTTTTGATTTTTTTAGTTTTTTTGGAAAAAATGTGTAAAAAATGTGAGAGATGGTGTGACCCAAAATGAGTTAAAAGCTGGAAGATGGCTTTTAACCATATTTTCAAAATAGCCCAAAAAGTGTTTGTTTCTATACCATGGGGTTAGTAATGCTATAGATAATATTAATATATAAAATTAATATTTTTTAATTTTCAATATTTTTTAATATTATAATTATTATTTTTTGTTCTAAAAAATATAAATTTTACTTAAAAATCACTTAAACATTCACTAATGCCTCGTTTGGGAACAGTTTTTTTAGTAACTTTTTGGCTAAAATATGATGTAAAAAAACTAATATGTTTGGATATTTTTTTATTTTTTATGAAAAGATGTGCAAAAAGTAGAGAGAAAATAAAATATTTGACTTTTTGGTATAGGTGTTGGCTTTTTTATTTTTTTAGTGACTTTTTAATTTTTTTAATTAAAATCACTACTTGTCAAATGATGCCTAAATGTAAAAAAAATCGTATTCTTTTAATATTTATTAAAAAAATTTAATATTTCTTCCATCAATAAATTATTTAAAATATAATAATATTAAAAATGGTTTTTTATTTTCAATATAACGAAATTGGATTAGCAATCTCAACTATCCAAGGGGTATTCTAATCCCACCCCTGGGGGATTGATAGTCCAATTAAATTAATAGTCCTACAATAATTTAACACCACCAAACATGATTACTACTCCGATAGAACCTGGTCCTATTAGCATAGTTGATGAGATTTATTGGTGTCTCGGTGGTCCTTTTTATGAGTTGGGTTAACTTAGGCTAACAAATGGTTCCTGATCCCGCGGATACCGTAATGACCCTTCAGATGGACAAAAAAAAGAAAAAAAAAAAATATTTGATTAATGCAATCTCTCTTCTAAGATGCCAACCAAACATAGCCTAATGATATATAAAACCCCAAATTGAAAAAAACTTATGCTTCCAATCACAAAAAGAAAGTAAGGTTTCTGATCACAAATCTGCTACTCTCTCGCTTCAAATCTCAATCAACACCTTCCATAACCGGCCATGGACGCCCAGAGAGCTTTGCTCGATGAACTCATGGGTTCAGGTACTCTTTCACATAACTCCAACCTCCTAATTAGGCTATCTTTCACTTGCAATTCAAATACCCTAATCTTGATTTTTATTTTTATTTTTATTTTTTTAATATTTATTTATAAATATTTTGCTATTTTCTTGGGTTTGGTGTACTTTAACTCGTAATTTGTCAGGAAAACCCTAACTCTGCTTGTTTTTTTATTTTGTTGATCGATTGGGTTTAATTTGATATTCATATGAAAAAACGCTAATCTTTATTTCCTTTGGATTAGGCCATTTCCCCCTGATTTGGATTGGATTTGATTTGTTGTTGAAGTTTGTATATATTTATATGTGTGTGTGTGTGTGTGTGTCTGTAATATATGTATATGTAAATAAAATGTATGTGTTGTTTCTTTATGCAAGTTTTTATTTATTTTTTAAAAATTTTAATTTGTGTATGTAGCTCGCAATCTCACTGAAGAGGAAAGAAAGGGGTATAAAGAAATCACCTGGGATGATAAGGAGGTTTGCGGAATGTATATGGTTCGGTTTTGCCCTCATGATCTCTTTGTCAATACGAGGAGCGATCTTGGTATGTTGCAGTCTATGTTTATTATTTACTGAATCCCAATTTTTAGTTGCTGAGAAAATGTATGGAAACAGAAGGCCATAGAAGTTTTGATGTATATAATTTTAAGTTATTCAAGTTACTATAATTAAATACAATCTAGTTTATTAATCCTGTTTGTTGCATTAAGATAACTTTAGCTTGAGCTTTAGTTTTGGATTTTGATCTTTTTATTGTTCTGATGTTTTGTCAGTAACTGAATGGGACACTTGGCTCAATGCTTGCAGAGTAATTTTACTAATTAGGCTTGTATTGTCTTTTGTTGCATCAGGACCATGCCCTAAAATCCATGATCTAAAGTTGAAGGAAAGGTAATTGTATAACATTGTCTGGATTCTTTTTATTTCCGTCTTTTGAACTTGTGTGAATACGGCATCTTATGTATGGCCCTTAACAAGCTTTGTTGAAATAAGTGATTTTTTCATATTAGTTTATTTATTTATTAGCAAGTTTCCTGCTTTATTATGTGTGTTGTAGAATGGGTTAAGCACTCTATTAGCAGAGTCTTACTATTTATGATTCGATTCGCAATTGTTGCAAAATTGATACAAATATATGGGTGAATCTATTTTGGACGTGAATTTCTAATGAATCGCACGATTCAAAATCGATTTAATATTCGATTTACTTTTTACAATTCATGCAATTCTTGAAACTATTATGTCTGACATATTTTGATTTTTTTTTTTCTCCATTTTTTTAGTTAAAATGACATAATACAACTTCTAATAGTGTTTAGTACGAAAATAACCAATATATATACATAATTTGTTATTATTTTGGAGATCAGAGAGTTTTAATAGGATTCAATCTGATTCAATCAGACACAACACAACATGTTTTTAACAATTTCTTCTCATTTTTTTTTTACTTAAAAGAAATCATAATGTATATTCTAAAAATGTTTAAGGTTAAAACTAATGGTTCTGCAAGTTCTTTAGTATTGGGTTATCATTACTTGTAAAGGTATGTATGCTTATGAAATGTCAATGACGTTGTTAAGTTATTGTTACTTGAAAATTGAGAATTTGTCTTTGTTTACTTTCTTTATTAAGAATGGTTGATAAGCAATATCTGAAAAAAGGAAAAGGTAAGGTGGTGATATTTCATGAGAACCTGTGTTAACTTCTTACCTATTAGACCACATGATCATCATTCAAAATAACATTTTCATTGATTTAAGTCTGCATATTTTATATTTATAAGATATATTTAACATCCAAGTGTGTGTGTAGATATATTTTTCTAAGTGATTTAGAAAAGTGACCGAATCTTTACAATTCACGATTCAGTACAACAATTCACGATTTGACAACTATGGTTAAGCATGAGTTGCTCATGTTGTGTGCTAATTAGACGTATGGAGTCTGCGCTTTGTGGTTATTCTGATCTAAAGATTTCAGATAATTGTGCTAAGAGGAAGCTCAAATCAATGATTTGTTTTGATGAGTTGTTACCTCGAGTTTGAATTTAAAACTTTTCAGTTGTCTAGACTTGATGATCCACCTCTTGTGATTTTGCACCCCATCCTCCTTCACCGCACAATTTGTGCAGTCGTGCCATTACAAAACTTGTCTACAAAAGTAAAGGTCTCTTTTACGGACATGAGATGATTAATCTTTTTGAATGAGCCTTGTAACATGCATTGAACCTGTGATTCCATGTTTTATCAGTTTATAAGGTCATTTTCCAAGTACAAATGCAATTTTCCAATTAATTTTAAATATGAAGGTCACTTGAATATGCATTTATGAGGATTTTTTTTCTAAAAAAAATTATTGTCAATGAAGCAAGGGCACCACTCTAGAGGTCATGTGCCGGTATCCAACACGTGTCAAACAGGTTGGGCCATTTTTTTTAATTTTTAATTTATTTACCGAAATAGTATATCTAAGGTTATTGAATTTGATGAGAATAAATATTTGGCATATAATAAGTATATAATATTAAAAAAAAAAAAGGGACATGCAATAAATGTATAAAATTATATGTTTTGCACTCGTCCTCCGCCTGTTGTGTCACGTGTCTATATCCATGCTTCTTAGATTGCCGTGTTGTATTAGAACGAGTGAAGAACTCCAAAGACATTTGGTGGCTCAAATACGGCATTAAACTATGGCAACCCCTGTATGGATTTTGTAATGAATTTTACCCCATCTAGCAAATTCTCTGTCGATCTTTGGAAACCCAACTCCTTAAAGAATCAAGAAAATGCATTCACGTTCAAGTAAAAATGTGCAAATTTTTAGAACTACAGCTCTATCCAATAGATGCATCCGTGCTCATTAAAAAAAAAGTTAATTTTGGAAAATCAAGATATTATATTCTTGACTTTTCAAAGTGGCCAACCATCATTCTAGAATGGATAGATTCATAGAAGTTCACCAAGAATTTGGGACGAAGGTATGGTTTTCATGGTAGTGGTTTCATCTTGAAAGGGTAATATTTTCAAATCCCTTTTGTATTCAACTATAATCAAATCATCTTTAAATATATATCGCAATGGTTAAATTTTCACCTTTTTTTTTCTTTTACATTTTTTTTCCCCAACTGATATTATGTTGTGATTTTTGTCATAGAAATTATACCTGCAATTTCCATCAGAGTGTGTATCATATTTTTGTGGTTCTTTTTGTATTAAAGTTTTAATGAGGGTACATTGGTGGTTTTAGCTTTGAGAAGTCCCCAAGACATGATTCATACGTGCCAAGATTTGAAGCGGAACTTGCTCATTTTTGTGAGAAGTTGGTAAGTTCCATATGTCATTAATTTGTAAGCTTTCTTGTCATGACCATCTTTATTTAATCATCATTATTATTCCATCTTAGGTGATGGACTTAGATAGAAGAGTCAGGCGAGGGAGAGAACGCATTGATCAAGAAGTGGAAGTTCCTCCACCTCCAATCTCAGCAGAGAAATCTGAGCAGTTGTCAGTGCTTGAGGAAAAAATAAAGAACCTGCTGGATCAAGTGGAGACCCTTGGTGAAGCTGGAAAGGTTGATGAAGCTGAGGCACTCATGAGAAAGGTGCTACTAAGCATACGTAACCTGATTCTGAATTCCTAATTATACCCATAGCTAATTTTTCCATGAACTGTGTCAACTATTAGATTTATGGAAACTCAAGTGTTTGTTAACTTTTTGTTGCAGGTGGAGACACTTAATGCTGAGAAGACGGCTTTCACTCAGCAATCCCAGACCGACAAAGTCTTAATGATTGCACAGGAGAAAAAGATGGCTCTTTGTGAGATATGTGGATCTTTTCTAGTTGCCAATGATGCTGCAGAGAGGACTCAATCTCATGTCACCGGCAAGCAGCATATTGGTTATGGCATGGTTAGGGATTTCATTGCAGAGCACAAGGTGCCTTTCACCTCCCAATAGTTCCCATATGCTGGTGTTTGTTTATCTTTCACATGACTTTGAAAATTTGACTTCTAACTAACAGGCTGCAAAGGAGAAAGCCTGGGAAGAGGAAAGACTAGCAAGGGAAAGAGAAGCAGAGGAACGTAGGAAGCGAAGGGAGAAGGAATATGAGAGTAGAGGTGGTAGAAGAAGTGAGTCAACTGACAGGGACAGGCATCGTGATCGGGATCAAGACAGGGAACGGGACAGGTACCAGGAACGAGACCGTGACTGGGAAAGGTCTCGCGAGAGGAATGGTAGAGGTAGCTGGGATGGGGGAAGAGGGTTGGACTGGAAGCAAAACAATTACAGGAATGGAAGAGATGGAGGCAGAGACAGATACCGTGATCGGAATTCATATATGGAGTGTGATAGGAGCAGATCACGTTCCCCTGTTAGGCATGGTCATAGGAGGGTGTCCAGAAGTCCAGTTCGCCCATATTAGTGGATTACATAGATAGATATCTGAACTTTAAAGTCAAAAGAGGTAGATGTTTCTTTTCACCTTGTGAAGTTTTATCAATGTGTGTTTCAAGGGTCGCAAGTTAAAGTTGTCCTTGTGGGTGAAGCTTCTTTTTGTTCTCACAGCTTTATTCAGAATTTTACCATCTCCCTATCATCAATATAATTAGAGGAGAAAGGTTGAGGTAGGTATAACTTCATCATTGTTGACTGCTTTTATGTTCTATTCAATGCTTTTGATATGGATCACCTCTGTAATGTGATTTTCAAAGCTTTTTTTTGTACCTTCTTTGTTGGGATCATTGTGGTGCTTGCCCATAACTAGTTAGGACTGCAGATTCAATAGATGTGCATGAGTAATACTGCTGCTGAAGGAGATAATGATTTTTTTTCCAACTTTAAGGTAACTGAAAAATCTTAACTTGGTCATGGTTGCACCCGCAGATTTATTTCCCTGATTATCTTGTATTTCGGTTTCCTTTTCTACTGATCGTTCAGTTGACAGGAGATCATGAGTTTTTTGCAATCTTAAGGTAACTGAAAATTCTTAACCTGGTCATGGTTGCACCCATGAATTTATTTCCCTGATTATCATGGATTTGGGTTTCGTTTTCTACTGACCATTCAGCTGACAGGAGATCATGATTTTTTTGCAACTTGGAGGTAACTGAAGTCTTAAGGATTTATTTGCTTGATTATCACAGTTTTGGGTTTCTTTTCTACTGATCCTTCAGTTGAGTCGAAGCAAATTCTTGCTTCTTGTTGCTGAATTTTTTTGTATCCTTGCAAGCCTAATGAATATGGTTTTCGTGGAGTATGCTTTGTGTGCATTGTGATAATTTACAAATGATATGAAAGCACCTCCCCTCCCCCTTGGTTCCTGCTACACTGACCTTTCAAATCTACAGTAGTAGAATATATGGAACTCTGCATGCATTATGCACAAGGGCAGTGAACTTGATTAGGAAAGTATGGAATTAGGAATTTCCTGCAGTATCAATCATATCCGTATAGGAAAATTGTTCTAGTTATAGAGAACCTTGGGGGGTTCGATATTTCTTCTTTTGAAATGAGAACTCAGCAAGCTCTTCTCTTTATTTAGTACTAGCATGTCGGCACACGCTGATGCGTCGCAATTAAACGATAACCGTTAGGTTGATATTACATAATTTACCCTTTTTTGGTTGAAGAATAATACACCAGGAGTCCTTTTATAGCAGATCTTTCTTTTCTTTTCTTTTCTTTTTGAAATAAAAAAATAGCACGACAACAAACGTTCACACCAAGTGGAGTGTTCACTTTATATAATAGAATAGATCTCTAACTATCTGCCTATCTAGCATGATTGTGGCTTCTTTCCCACTCTTAGCAACACTTGTTCAGCAGGAATGTTACTTTCGTCTGCCTGAAAATCTGCTTCAGTGGACTGGGTTTCGACTGTTCACCTCTTGGAAAACATTTAGAAATGCAATTGTCTGGGGTACCCTGAGGTAACTGAATAATAAATATTTCCCAATAGCATTTTCCTATGTCTTTAGTGTGCAGGATATTCTGGTGAAGATGCCCCCAGGGAATTAACTTGCAGATGGGTAAGGAAATCTTTTTTCTATTATTTCTAGGAGTGGTTTGTGCAGGGCATAAATTTTAGAGTGCACCACTCACTAAACTAGTTACAATGAGAAGTACTAAAAAAAGGACAATTTTTGGACTGAAGTTGGGGGACAAGCTTTGTAATATTTGTAGAGCTACCAGTCATTTATAAATTATTATTATGTTCTTGGTGTACCTTGTCCCAAGATTTCAAGTTTTGTTACCTCTCTGTTTGTTTTAAATCTAAAAGAACCTCTGAAGTTGTAGAATTGAATGAAACTAGTTGAGTCAATTAGTCGGTGAACCTTGTTAAACCTTCATTTGTATGGACTTTGTTGTACAAGATGCTGTGAGTTGTCTCAGAAATTATTATTATTTATGGTTATGGCCACTTTAGTCACCTTTTGTTCATTGAAAATTGTTTAATGTGATTGGATTTTTTGTTGCCATTTTGTATAACCGTTTACTTGGATACTTGTGATTGTCTAGAATGTAGAGCAATAAGATATTGTCACGTTTGTTTGATAGTAACTTAAAAAAGTTAAAAGATCAATGATTCTTCTCAATGGATCACTCGTGGTTAATACAATGGCCTTTGTTTAAAGTTGAAACAAAATTATGTTATTTTAGGATGTGTGGTTTTAATGTCATTTTATTACAATGTTAATTTTAACTTGAATTGTTGGTTTTATATATTTTGTTGTCATGTCTTGGATGCGATAAAAAGTACAACAAAATCATTAATCATGGTAGAGAAACGGACTGAAAAAGTACTAGATGTAACTTGTTCTGTAATGACGTTTAATTTCAAGAGGGAAGATTTTTATTTATTTATTTATTTTTTGTAGTTGAGAATTGTAAAGATGTAGGGCTTGTTTGGTTTGTGTTTTAGAAACATGTTTTGGAAAAAAAAAGTACGAAAACATGTTTGGTTTGGTGTTTTGGGAAATTTGTTTTGGAAAATTGTTTTGAGAGAGAGTTTTGGAAAAAGTGATTGATTTGATGTGTGTGTGAAAGAGATTTGTTTGGAAAAGTTGTTTGGTTTGTGTGTTTTGGGAAATTTTTTTGGGAAAATTTGTTTGGTAAAGAAAATTTCTGAAATTTGTTTGTAGAGAAAATTTCTGAAATTTTTTTCAGAAACATCAACCAAACAAGCCCGTAATGCTTGAGATTCCGTTTGTAATTTCTCAATGGTACTTTCAAAGTTTGCTCCTCTCAAAAGCCACAAAATAGATAGAAATATGCTTATATTTGCAGATTTCTATTTATGTTAATAAAAAAAAAATAAATTGAAAGAAAAAGTCCTGTTTGATGCCTATTTTCATTTTCAAAAATATGTGAACAGTTCCCCCCCCAGCGGCGTTTATCACCGACGTTGGCCACCAAAGCAGGCAACCCCCACAGACCACCTTCTGCAACTCCCCCACCGACAACCACCAATAATCACCTCTGTCCATTCCCTCACTTTCAAAATATATTTCTTAAAACATTTTTATTTTTATTTTTTATTCATTATTTTGTTCTTTTCATTTTTGCAAAAAATAAACATATAACTTTTACTTTAATATTTTTAGTAAGTAAAAAATAAATTATAAATGTTACCAAACAGCTCCTAAAAAGTCCATAAGAAAGAGAAAGCTGCCCTACATGTGTTGAGATAAAATAAATAGAACCAACATCCAACAATGAAATGGGGAAATGCCATAAATTGCATAACCTAAAGGGCTAAAACAATTGTTTCTAACTGCTTCATATTCAGATATAGCCTTCAATAATGTTAACAACACTAGACAGTAAAAGGGGAAGATGATTACAAGAAAATTGTTGTCAAAAACATAATTGAATTCAGCTTGTTTGATTATAGTTTTTAGAAAACAGTTTTCAAAAAATTATACTTTTGTATTTTTTGTATTTTAATATTTTTAATGAATTTTTTAAAATATTTTAAGTAATTTTTTTTTAAAATTTTTAGTCACACCTAACATAAATACACTTAAAAAGTATAATATTTGTGAAAAAAATCTTTAAAAAATACACTAAATACCAAAAAATACACCCAAAAAAAATGAAAATTTAGTACATTTTTCGTATTTGTTAATTTTTCAAAATATTTTTTCGCAAATATTTTACTATTTAGATACATCTAAGTAAAATGCATCAAAAAAAGTAAAAAAATTACTTAAAATTTTAAAAATATTCACTAAAAACAAAAAAATATGAAAAACAAAAAACTCCAGTTTTCAGAAAACTAAATTCAGAAAACTGAAACCAAACACACTGATTGTTTTCCAAGAACTTGTATAGAACTCTACAATCAATTAACAGGCAATGAAAATCTTATGCTTGCTATAGATTTTGGTAGCATCTATTGGGCAAAGACTCAATTTTAGTAAAAGATCTTCGGTAAAAAAATTACTGTTCTATACTCACACGGCGCATCTTACACACAAGGTTTGCTGTTGGAAGATCGAGTTGATTTCCTGAGTCTGACTTGACAAGATCTTTCAATTGGTCTCTTGGGGTTGAAAGGCATGTATGGAATGTGGTGAGGATTTGAGGGATCGGCATTGAAAGTGCAGAAAGCACGTTGCTTAAGTACTCAATATCAACAGAAAGTTGTTGTGCACCACGGTCATTTATAAAATGAATCCCCCGCAGCTGCTCCATGTAGAGAGCCGTTGCACCCTCAGCAACCTTTAAAACAAGAAGATCAAAAGAAATAACTAGTTATCTTGCACCCTGACAAATATATAATTTCTGATTGTTAATTAATAAAGAAAAGCATGTCCTTGAGCATGGGAATTGCTAATAGCCCCCACATAAATTCTTTGGACCTTTGAACTCCTACCACCAAAATTTCACATTTTGCAAAAGTTCTTTCAACACTCCACTTACTACCAAAAACAATCCCACTCTCAATCCCTAGTCATCACCCACCACTACCCCCAGCTCCAGCCAGCCCCTCCCCACCCTCTGACACCTCCATCAACCTAAAATGCGATCTCTCTCTCTCTCATGAGAAGATAAGGAGCCAAGGGCCTGGACGGTGACAAAGGAGGGCAGAGAGGCGTTGGGGAAGGCAGGGAGGGACTGGGAGGGCCTAGGGGTGGTGGCCGGAGGTGGATGGGGGCAGGGGTGGCCAGTGGTCTGAGATGGTGGTGATGAGTGGTGGCTGGGGTGGGGAGGTATTAGGTTCAGGGTTTGGATGGGTAGGGATAAGGGTATGAATGGAATTTTGTGAGAGTAGATTTGTAATAAAAAAAATTATGAAGAAGTGAGGGGTCCTAAGAACAAATTGGGGGTACTATTAGCAGCACCCCTCAAGTATTCACCATAGGTCCCCCTGGTATCCTGGGCAGCACTCACCACATCTTCTTTGGTGCAAAAACCATCTAAGTTTGGGTTCCATTCAGCCAGTTCTCAATGACAAAAACAATAGTAACCAAATGATTTTGGACCGTCTAGAACTCTCTCACACTATTAATAGGAACGCTCTTCACAATTGAAGATAGAATGGAAAAAAATAATACATATTCCTATGGTATATAGAATAACAGCTAATAGTTCGAAGTAGGTCGTTAAAGCAAAGGTCTAACCCTATCCTTTTCTCCCACTCCACCTCCCTACCCCCAAAACATAATATGTGAGTCACATGTATGTACAAAAACAAGATTCAATACTATCCAATATAGAATGAGGTGGTTACCTTGAACATCCATTCAGTTGCAAAGAACTGTGCGTCATCAGTGTTGGCATCACCATTAGAAATGCCCTCAGCAAGTGGCTCCAATTGTTGGGGTAAAGTAAGAAGATATTCGCCAACACTGGTCACATAGGACTGGGGGTATGCACTAAAGCTCGGAAGATGGAAAGCGCTTGGTTCCTCGATTGAGGACCAGATCGGCAAATGAGACACATCACTAAGTCGTTGTCGTACTTTGGATATAAGAACATCATAAACAAGTTCATTCACTGTGTCTGCAAATGCTGCAACACGTTGAGATGCAAGAGGAAGGGCATGGAACCGGGGATCTTTTGACTGCAAGACAATGTAGGAATACTGTTATGAATATAAAGTAAAATGCAGAACATAAGGCATACAAAGGTAAGAAAATAAATTCATCGTTGATCTCAAAATTATGCATGCATAATCATGCATGTGTTATAAAAGTCAGGTAATGAACTGAAATAGATTGTAAAAAATTTACAGGAAACTCCGCATGTAGGCTGAAAGGAACTGTATAGACTACCTTTTAAATGCTAAGCTTAAAACTAACCTCCATTAGACTTGGATTTCATATTTTCTTGGGCTGTTCTAGCTGAAGCACATAAACTGTGCCAATATCTTGATATAATCTTCCATTGTGGCAAGGCATCCAGACATTTTTGGGGAAAAAAATAGTTCTTACAACTTGGGTCCAAATTGAATAGATACTTGCAGTTCATTATCTTATTATGAAATTCACTGTACAAGGACATGCACATGAAAACATGTATGGCATTTTTATATGAAAGCTATTTACAGAAAGCTATAAGGGCATGAATAAACTATAACGGCATGAATTGAAACTTCTGAACAATTTAATAAAGGACACTAAAATAGATCTGGAAAAGTGGTCACCACTAAAGAAAATTCACAACGTTTACAAAAATTGGTCTTTTGTCTCAAAACTCAATTACGGCCCATTTTTAACTTGATTAGTGGGTTATCAAGAATTTTTATATGATCAGCATACAGAAATATAAATATCCATATATGCATGTATACATTGAGAGAGAGAGAGCTTGGGAGGTGGTATAGATCATATTTCACATTTGAAGCATTCACTTGACTTTATTTTCTTTTACCTTCAACTTTTCTCTTCGAATCACATGCTGCCTATTTCAGTTAGAAAGTCTCATAAGGTTACTTCACTCTGTTTTATGGTTAGTATATTCAAGTTTATTCAGCCGCGGCTTTATGTTTGGAATGCAAGAAAAATAGTCAGATTCATTCTTAAGGATGGGGGAAGAAACTAAAACAAAGCTACATAAGATCACCGCCTATCCGTAACCCACAAAAAAGTGACACATAAATAGAAAAGTAAATAAACAAATACTGATTTTACGTACCTGCTCTAAAAGGTTGAATAGCTTCCGAGCTTTTTCAGGAATGTCAAGAAGCCTCACAGATGCCACATCCAAGGCAGCCCTTCCGGCCAAAGATAATTCCCCACTTCCATCATCACCAGCCACATGGGAAGGGTTTTGGTCCAGACTAGAACCAAATACTGCAATAGACAGACTTGTGCTGAGTCTAGCAAGAGTAGCTCTCAAGGAAGCTTCAAAGACTGAGGATCGACTTGTTAAACAGTCTGTCACAGTGAGGATCTGCAATGCACCTTGGACAATGGACCACTCCTCCTCATTTGATATCAAGTCAGATTTACGAGAACTGTGAGCTCCTTCCTTTTTGTCCAATCCAATTTCCTTCTTTGAACCAACACCATCAACATCCACTCCACATACGGCTCTCAATGATTTCAAGGTTTCTTGCAGAGTGGATATATATTGTAACATTACGTCATCGAGGGCAAGCATTAGCTCATCTGCCTCAGAACCTCCAGTAAAACTGATGCATCTTTCTACAGAAGCTTCAAGAAGAACAATGACTTGTGGAATGGACTCCTCCATTCTTCTTACTGTTTCACTAAGTTCAACTCCCTGGGCCCCAACCCCACGAGCAACAGCTCCCCTAAGATCCAGTCCTGCAATCCCAGCAGAAAGTATAGAACGCTCCATCTGCCCATACCTATAATACACGTTAAATTATGGGTAATCAGATGGGAAATAGGAATATGTTCTCCAATCAATAGCAAAGAAAGAAGAAAGCAGATCCAGAAAATGTTGGATGTAATAAAACAAAAAGAGACATTTTCTTTGGCACTAGTAGTGGCAATGTTGGACACTGTAACCATTGCCAGAAAAATACTATAGGATTACTGTAAAAGCAAGTCTCATTTAGAAGTTAGAACCATTCTAGACATAGATATGATGTGAACATATTCTTGAATTTGAAATCAATACCTCCACAACAGAGTGATTTGGCAAGTCGAAGATCCCGCCATGTCATGCCAAAAGTTGAGAGGAAATGAAGTGTAATTATTATATATGGAAAGAATAAAAAATCTCAAGCATAGTTACCAAAACCTCAGTTCCCAAGAGAGACCGGATTCACGGGAACTTAGGACCAATTGGAAAGTTCTTTGTATTATTAATTTTTTATTCAAGGAACCATGTTCCAACCGACGCTTGAAACCTTTGGGAGTGTCAGGAGCATTTTAAGAATATGACTGTGGGTAAGGAGTGTTAGAGGTGGTTGGTTGTGGACTTCCAGGGGAGGCAGCTGAGAAGATCAAACAACCTTAGAGATAGAAAGGGTGGCAATAAGAAACTTTGAACACTTAATTTGAAATTGATCTCATCCTTATATTAAGATGCTGTTGGAAAAATATAGTTGAGTGATGCTCCGAAAGTTTAGGAGAGGAAATGTTACCAATTAGGAAAGAAGTTGGGCCTCGCCGGTGGATTCTCTTTCTTGGCGGCTGGTCGTTCAAGTTTGAGGAGACCTTGGCGGGAGTGGATGGGAAATGTAAGTTGTCCATTGTTGAGAGGGGAGAGGGGCTCCGACGGGCGGTGGTGTTGTGTGGGTCGGAAGTACATTGGATTGTGGTGAGAATGAAGATAGCATCGACGGAACCAGGGAATCTCAAATCCCTGGGTCGTCTTAGTGGTGGCCTTCACTCCATTGCAGTCTGGGTACGTGGCGAGAATGGTGGGGGATCGTCCTTTCAAATAGTGGTGATAGTAGGTTAGAGGCGAGAACAGATTTTCAACCCTGTCTGCTTTCGGTGATGGTTGGGAAGGCTTTGGGCTAACTGATGCCTGGGTGTCGCGACCTAGTGGTTCGAGGAAGGTAACGTCCATTTTGGGGATGTTACCAACCACTCAAACTGCGTCGGAAGGGGTTGTTCGCACTGGGGTGGAGGTGGAGTGGTTTCGGCTGTTGGATAGGTCGGTGGGTATGTTGAGGGCTTTGGGTGGCAAGGGCTTCAGTTTCACGGCTATCTCAGACTGGGTTGGCCGCTAGTGGCAACAATCGGGGAAAGTGGAGGTGAGACCGATGGGTGACAAGGCATTTTTGTTCGTTCTACCGACTATAAGTGAGGCGGAGGTGTTGTTGCGACAGTGGTGGACAGTGGATGGGCGGGATTTGGTGCTGGAATGGTGGTCACCACTGGCCCTCTGTATTTTAGGGAAGATCTCGCAGCCTAAAAAGAGTGTCTGGATTCGGGTGTCGGGTCTTCCTATTCATCTTCGTGGGGAAGAGGTGTATCGCGTTATCGGTGATAGGCGGATGAATCCCCGGTGGATTTGGGCTCGATCTGATTGCGTGTCAGATGTTCGGAGACTACACCGGCACGAGTTGCTCTCCGTTGGGGGAGGTGAGGTGGTAGTTTTCTTTGCCAGTTTAGGTAGAAGCCGATCTAGTGGTGGAGCTGAGGGCGTCGCCGGCTGTGAAGGATGGGAGATCTGGTCCAAACATGGCAGGGGCAAATCTGGTGCAATCAAAGTCGATATTTCTGTGAGGATTGGGGGTGACTGAATATTTGCAAAGATTTAGGAAGGAGGGTGGATCCATGGGCAATCGGGGTAAATGGGATCCACATTTAGGGTTTGAGAAAGGTGGTCCACGAGTGTTTAATGGGGGACCGGTGGGCATGGGAAAGGCCCAACTGGTTGGCAAATCAGTTGTGGGCCAACAACGGTGGGTTGTGACTAAAAATAAGGTTCCGCAAGTGGGGGGCCCAGCACATAACGGGGTGGGTTCTTTTGTTCGCGAGCCAAGCCCAAATAGGGGTGCTTCGGCCCAATCTTTGCAGCCCAACGCTAGTCCAGATGGTATTGTTGTGGGTCGGGTTGCAGAAGGGTTTGGTTCTGGTGCTTCGATTGATACAAAACAAGGCGAGTTGGGTCAGGTGAACTCGGCAGCTGATGTCGACCAACGGCAACGATCAGCGAAGACGTTGGGGCTGGCGATGGTGATTCGTTGCGATTCCTCTGTTCCTGGACTTGGGTTAAGGACGATGGTGACTTGGGTTAAGGACGATGGTCTCTAATTGGGGTTCTTGCTCCCAGTCGGATGGTTCGGGTTCGGAAGACAAAGTGCACCAGTCTGCTACGGCGAGGCCTAGCGGTGTCTCTAGGGCTGACGATGGTAGGCAGGGGAACGTTAGTGGAAGAGAAATACAGGCTCTGGTGGTGCGACCTATAGTGGTGGAGGTAAGGGCTCTGATGGTAGCTCTGGGACAGAACCAACAGGAATTCGAGGTTAATAGTGAGCAGAGTGGGGAGGAGGTTCCATCACCTAAGGCAGTGTCAGGATGTGCTGGAACGCATCAGCGAAGTTAGTCGTTGTTTGGACCTGTCGCTTAACGGTCATGAAGAGGAGGCAATTCGATTGTTTGTAGCAGTTGAGGTATCATGGAGGCAAGGGGCTCCTAATCAGGGGTCCATGCCTTTCGTAACTCCTTGTAAAAGGAACCGGGAGCTTAAAAAGCTGGAATGCACAATGAATTACGATCATGGCGTGAAGTGTGTAGGACGCGGTGCCAGACGAGATCGTGGGAGACCACTTTTGTTAAAATGAAATTAAAAATCCTATCTTGGAATGTGCGGGGATTGAATAACAAGGACAAGCGGGTGGCGGTGAAGGCCGTACTAAGGCACGCAAAAGCTAATGTTGTGTGTTTACAAGAAACTAAGTTGGAGGTGTTGGGGTTGGAATTGCTTCGTGAAGTGTGGGGGGAGGGGGGGGGGGAGGGAGATTTGTGGAATGGACATATTTGCCATCGGTGGGCATGGCGGGTGGGGTTCTTCTTTGCTAGGATAGGCGAGTGTTGGTGAAGGAGGAGGAGGAGGAGGAGGAGGAGGAGGTTGGGAGTTATTCCGTTTCTTGTTTGTTTCGTTGTGTGGACCAGTTTCAGTGGGGTTTTACTGGGGTGGTATGGGCCGGTGCAAAATTCAGAGCGGGTGTTTTCTTGGAGGAGTTGGAGAATATTGTGTTTAGATAGGATGTTCCTTGGTGTGTGAGGGGTGATTTTGATGTTGTTCGGTGGCCATCGAAGAAGGTGGGGAGTACTCGGAGCTCGGGTGCAATGAGGGCCTTTTCTTCTTTCAGAGATACTGTGCCGTTGGTTGATTTACCTATGCAGGAAGGAAACTTTACGTGGTCAAATGGGCAAAGGATGTCTCGCATTGACCGGTTTCTGGTCACTGGTGGTTGGAAGGAGCATTTTATGGAGGTTGTTCAGAACCGTTTACCTTGGCCAGTGTCTAACCATTGGCCCATCTTGCTTGACAGTGGGGGGATTCGGTAGGTTCCCACACCATTTTGCTTTGAGAATATGTGGCTGCAAACGGAAGGCTTTCTGGATTTGGTTCGGGCATGGTGGAATAGTTATGTGTTTTCTGGGTCTCATAGTTGTGTGTTGGCCAATAAACTAAAAATGCTGAAAGAAGACTTGAAGTGAGGGAATAAGGAGGTGTTTGGTAGGTTAGAGGCCCAAAATGCGGCGGTGGTGTCCTTACTCCAGTCCTTGGATGAGCTAGAGGTACAAGGGGGTTGTCTAGTGAGAATGTTGTGAGGAAGGCATCGGCTAGACAAGACTTTGTTCATCTTTCCCGGATGGAGGAGGTGTGTTTTCGTCAAAAATCTAGGTGTTTGTGGTTGAAGGACGGGGATCGGAATACGAAATTCTTCCATCAGATGGCAAATACCCATTGGCGAATGCCCATCAGAGGGTTAATCAAATTAGTAGGATGTGTGTGAATGGCCAAGAGCTTCACACGGATGGGGAGATTAGGGACGGGGTCGTGGGTTTCTATCAATATTTATTCCGAAACCAAGATCGAGCTTGGCGGCCGGGTTTGGAAGGTGTGCCGTTTGATGTGATCTTAGGAGAGGATAGGGAATAGTTGGAGCAAGCTTTTGCGGAGAAAGAGGTGTTTGGGGCTTTGCGGGCTATAAGTGGGGATAAAGCCCCGGGTCCTGCTGATTTTACTGTGCCTTTCTTCCAACACTGTTGGAGTGTGGTTAAGGGAGATGTGATGGCAACTTTGGAGGATTTTGTTGTGTCTGGATAGTTTAAGAAAAGTTTAGGGGTTGTTTGGAATGAATTATATAAGTGCACTTTTTGACTTTTTGGGTAAAAAAGTAGAGGAAAAAAAGATGATTGTTTGGGATAACTTTTTGACTTTTTACGAAAAAATGTGTATTAAAATATTGTATAAATTAGTAAAATTACGATTTTATCCATATACATACTGACATGCAATCCGTGTGGCAGATCTGTGCGTACTGGAAAAGTTGGAATTTTTTTTTTTTTTTTTTCCATTCTTTTCCACGGTGGTTTGGTACATTGTGAGGGAAATTTTGGTTTTTTTTTTTTTTGGCAGTGTTTTCAAGTGATGCATGTCTCCACTACTCATATAAAATTTTATTTTTTTTGTTGGGTTTTGTACCCATGATGTATACTGTGCTGATACAATATTTTAATTTTTGTTTTATATCCTCGACTTTTGTGAATAGTGTTAACTTTTTTGCTTTTTTATTAATTTTTTGACTTTTTATCTTTTATAGTATACCCCAATCAAGCACTTAATGTGACTTTTCTAGCTTTGATTCCTAAGAAAGGGGGGGCTGAAGATGTGCAGGATGTTAGACCTATTAGTCTGTTGGGGAGTGTATAAGTTATTGGCTAAAGTGTTGGCTAATCGCCTTGTAGGAGTTTTGCCGACTGTAGTTTTAGACTCTTAGAATGCGTTTGTGGAGGGGAGACAAATTCTTGATGCAGTGTTGGTTGCCAATGAGTGTGTGGATTCCCGGGTTTGGCAGGATTGTCCTGGTTTGATTTGTAAATTGGACATCAAAAAGGCATATGACAATGTTAATTGGGAGTTCCTCTTGCATGTGTTGGGTCGTATGGGCTTTGGGGAGACTTGGTGTCAGTGGATCAAGTTTTGCATTTAGACTGTGCGGATGTCGGTGTTGATTAATGGGACTCCAGCGAGTTTCTTTCCAACTCATCGAGGTCTACGACAAGGGGACCCTTTGTCACCAATGTTATTTATTCTAGTAATGGAGGCGTTTAGTAGATTGTTGGATAGAACGGTGCAAGAAGGGCTTCTAGAAGGTTTTTTTGTGGGGTCGTTATCTAGTACTACTATTGGTGTATCTCATTTGTTATACACAGATTATGTTTTGATTTTTTTGTGAGGCTGGAGTGGAGTAAGTTGGCCATCTGAGATGTGTTTTGCTTTGCTTTGAGGTAGTGTCGAGCCTTCAGGTCAACTTACGGAAGTCAGAGCTTATTCCAATTGGGAAGGTTGAAAGGCTACCCATTTTAGTAGCGGTTTTGGGTTACAAGGTATCGGTGTTGTCGGTGACTTATTTGGGTTTGCCGTTAGGGGCATCGTTCAAGGCGAATGGGGGTGTGGAAGGGGGTAGTGGAACGTGTCCAACGTCGTCTAGCAGGTTGGAAGCATCAATGTCTTTCGACCGGAGGGAGACTGACATTAATTAAGAGTGTGTTGAGCAGTATTCCCACCAAATTCATGTCGATTCATGTTATTCCAATGTCAGTGGCGCAACGGTTGGAGAAGCTTTAGAAAGATTTTTTGTGAGGAAGTGGCGGTGCTGAGTTCCGGTATCATTTGGTGGATTGGGGAGAGAGGGGGGGGGGGGATTTGTCTACCAAAGCAAGCAGGGGGTTTGGAGGTGAGGCGGTTGGTGACTTTCAATAGAGCTCTCTTAGGGAAGTGGTTGTGGCGTTTTGCGTTGGAGCCTAATCGATTTTGGCGTAAGGTGGTGGCTTCTAAGTATGGGGTGGGTTGGGGGGATTGGGTTTCAAGGGATGTGGCTTGTACTTATGATTGTGGGTTATGAAAAGGGATTTGGTTGGGGCGGGTGGAGTTTTGGAAGTGGGTTGGGTTCAAGGTAGGGAATGGGGTGAGGGTTAGGTTCTGGAAGGATAGCTGGTGTGGTGGGATTTTGCTGGAGACTCGTTTCCCACTAATTTTTAATATTGCGATTAATCGGGAGGCTCCCGTTGCTTCTTATTTGGGAGGTTGCAATACAGTGGTTTGGGATATTCAGCTATAGCGAGAGGTGCAGGATTGGGAGGTTGCTCAATTGGTGAAGTTGTGGGTTTTTTTTTATACGGTTTGGGGTTGACTGGGGAGGGCCAAGATGGTATGGTATGGAATGGGGGAGGGGGAGGGGGAGGGGGAGAGGGGAAGGGGCGTTTCACAATTGCGTCTTTCTATTGGGGTTTGGTGGGGGATTGTGGCCGGGTTTTCTCGTGGAAGAGTGTTTGGATTCCGGGAGTTCCATCTAAAGTTGCTTTCTTTATGTGGATGGCAGCTTTAGGAAGGAATCTAACGTTGGATAATTTGATGCGGCGGGGGCATGTTTTAGTAAATCGGTGTTGTTTGTGTTGCATTGATGCAGAGTCGGTGGATCATGTGTTTCTTCATTGTTCGCTGGCTTCACATTTGTGGGGTTTTGTTTGCTCACTTTTTGGGATTGCTTGGGTTCAACCAAAGGGCGTGTTGGATTTGCTTTGGGTTTGGCGGGGTGTTCAATTTGGGCATCGACGTCGGCGGGTGTGATTGTTGGCACCATTCTGTTTAATGTGGCTTGTTTGGTTGGAGCGAAATAGACGCACTTTTTCCAAGGTGTCACATGCTGTCTCTTGATTAGAGAATCATTTTCTTGTAGTTTTGTATAGTTGGTTAGGGGGGAAAGTTGATCTGGATCTTTTTGTCTTCTTAGATTTCTTAGATGATGTGATTGGTTAATGCTCGTTTCTTTTTTCCCCCTAACTGGGGCGGCCGTTGTGTATTTGTTGCATCTCCTTGATGTTTTTATATATTTGTTTATTTATCAAAAAAAATAAAATAAAATAAGAAACCTTGAACACTTAGATTGTTGTGTGCAAGATAGGCAAATGCTCATATCTTAGCTATGTATATAATGATGTGATCATGATGGTGTATGATGATGTGACGTGTAGCTGCATGCATCACATTCGTATATAGATTTCAGGAGTATTGGAGCCAAAGCCACCTGTGGACAAGTGCCCAAGCCACCATGTGAAGGTATAATGGTGACATGGTATTAGTATTTAGTACCCATAATGACCAACATAGAGTAAACATCCTAGTGGGATCAACGAAATCATAGCATGGTCAAAATTTATGCACATTAAAACGAAAATAAGCAAATTCTAACCTAAGGCACGAATGCTTGCATGCGGGAAAAAGAAAGAAAGAAAGAAAGAAAGAAAAGATCTATAGAAAACTGTGCTGCATTAGCTAAGACGAAAAAAAAGGGAGGAAAATGTCACTTCAAACAGAAACAGAAGAATAGCAAAAATAAAAAAATAAAAGTAAAAAATAAGAAAAGACATGCATCTATCCTACATGTGCTTACTTCTGTTTAAATGATTCATAAGGTAAGTATACTGCCTTCAGTGTATCCAATAAAACCTGAAGATCAGATTCTGAAAAAAGGTGTTGAATATTTCTTGCAAAAGTTCCTGTCATATTGTGTAGTTCAATCAGTGCCTCAAGATGCTTGGTCTGAACTTTAACACCTTTTGGCATGTCCCCGGATAAGATATCTAACATACCTGAAAATTGAAAATGATGACAGAAAAAAGATTCAATACCTAATTAATCCAAATCCATCACATCCAGAAGTTGTCTCTCCGAATCTCAGGCTTCCAGACCATTTTAGAACTGATCAGGTTAAACATAATGAAGACAGCAAGTCACACAAGGGAAAGCCAACAGAATATTATTTGCCAGAAAGAATGCCCCAATAGACATCAAACCAACCACATAAGTCGCAGAAACATAAGAAGCAATGTTGGTTTGGTAGATGCAAGTACAAACAAATTCGATCAAGATAGTGACATCAGAAATATGGAAAGACTTGAATAAATGCATGCAAATTTTCTAAGAAGAAACCAGCAAAAGAATCAAACAAATGGAGGAGACTTGAGCAGCATAACATGTAATCGTCTTCATCAAATCCAAGCCCAACCAACTTATCCAGCCACACAATAAAATTTACACTATCGGATCTAAGAAATGTTTGTCACTTGCATCTTACCAAGGTAAGAATACAAGGACTCCAAAGCAAATTGAACTATATACTATAAGTGGGTGTATTAGGGGCTCCTATCCAAGAGAGGAATCTGGATTTTTTATTTTTATTTTTTTTGGACAAGTAAGAAATCATGAATAAAGAGAGAAGGACAATAAATATAAAATGTGTGTGTGTGTGTGTGTGTGTGTGTGTGAGAGAGAGAGAGAGAGAGAGAGAGAGAGAGAGAGAGAGAGAATCTGCAACAAAATCTGTTCCCCCACAAGGGACTATTTGAGATCAGGAAGAAATGAAAAGCTGATTCTTAAAATAATAAAAAAAACTCTCTTCATCTTCTAAATACACCATAAATTCTTCATTGTATCTATTTTTTAAATTTTGACATAATTAAGGACCCAAAAAAAATACAATTCTTTATTTGAAGTTTTTCACTAGGTCATAATTGAAGACAAATGAGATTACATGGATTGCTTTACTCATCTTATGTTTCTTGGACTGGTTGTAAAACACATGTAAAGAGAAGCTGAGTATCTATATAGTTGGATAATTTAAAACCTCAAACAACAATCTATTTAATGAACTAAAATTCTAAAAATGAAAGAACATAAGCAGGAATGATTTAGAATGTAATGCCCTATGACAGTCAAACCATGCAGAACAACATATGATGTCTAAAAGAAAGCAATGGCTTTCAATACGAACTCCTAAAAGATACTAAAGCTCAACCTTTAGCCAATGCTTTTGTTTCAGGAACAACCTCTCCAGTTGCTAGGTTGATACGGGATACAAAATTTGCACCCACAGTTGTCATTGCCTCGATTAAAAGCTTTGGGACAAGAGTCTTATAATCATCTGGAAAAGCAGTCATACACCTGCAGATAAATAGCAAAATCTAGAAAATTAAGTTCCATTGTAAAGGAAAATCTTATACAATATATTTCAACATTATCTCTCTATTTGCACATTAATATGTTTTCAAGGAACAAACCCCGAGTTTTTCTGAAAGGATGCAATGATTATATGTCTTCTACCGCATGTTCCTAGGTTATACAAAATAAAAATGGTTGAATCTATTTGCGGAAGATCTGAGACCCTCTGCAGATCAAGTAAATGCAATTGCGATGCAGTTTTTGTGTACAGTTAAGCAACAAGCAGATACATAAACAACTGCCAGTCCATGAAATGTGTACTGCGCATATCACATTAAAATATTAGTACACATGTTCCAAAAATTCTGAATGGGGGTTATCACAAATATGGTTTGGCATCATATTTGTGCAACATATTTTGCCAAGATGCATGACAATGCAGGTTTCAGGAAAACCCACAGAATGCCCTCACTTATTTCCAGTGTTAAACAGAAAAAGAAAAAAGAAAAAAAAAGGGGTGTACATTTTTATATATAAAATAAAATCCAGAAATCTAAGGTCCTTTTACAGTAAATCCAGGATAGGGTTGAAAACCTTGAAAATGCACTGTTGCAGATTTTGATATCAACCCATTAACTAATGTTTAAAATGCACTACCCAGTATTATGACTTCTGCAAGATCATGACGTCTTATGATAATATACTGCAGATAAACTACACTTCTAGTGGAATGATACAAATTCTCATGACAGATAGGTGGGGAAAAGGATGAACAATTTACAAATTGATTGTCAAGGGAAGAAAACTGGCTCAAAAGAGACCATTGACATTTCTAACCAGTTTTACTCATATAAAAAAGACATTGTTTGGAATAACAGAAACTAATACTCTATAATATGCATTTATTATAGACATGGCCACCCATGTCAACAGTAGTATTACCATGCAAATCCTCTGATTAAGAAATTTATTGCCCATCTCTATCCTAGCAACGAGAGGAATGTGAAAACAGAAACTAAAGATCTAAACTTTACCACTTCCATTCTTGTTCTAAATAAAGCAGCAATTCATCATAGAAACTGGGCAACCAACTTGAGAATGAAACTGTAGGCAAGCTTGGCCGAAAATCATGACTGTTTGATATCCTTTCAAGCTCACTTTTCTCGTTTGCAAGCTTATTAGTCCGATTTTGTGAGTCAAAATCTTCCCAGAGCTGCTTTATAGGCTTCAAGTGGACTTTAGTATAGTGCTGCTCTAATGACTTGAATCTCCCAATTCGAATAAGAATTCCCCTCAAATCTCGAGCAACATCAACCTAGAAATCAGAATGGGGAGAGTATCTGAAGAAATTTACTTGGGTATGTACCAAGTATAAAAGGGTATTGAGGTGATGCAAATAACATGAAAGCAACCAATTAAAAAAATATGTAACCTTGCGATTAGATAAAGCATCTGTTAAACGAGGCTGAACCATTGTGTCTAGTCTGTCCTCTAAGACCTCAAGCTGCTTTCTAATATTTGCAAATTCGGCAACCTGAAAATGCAGGGTTCCAGAAAAATCATATGTGAAACTTTATGGATGACAACACAGTGCACAAGATAAATTTAGTTACGTTATAACAAGTTACCTCGCCAACAGCAGACAAGCAATGCCTCATGTTAGCCAAGGTTTCAGCAGCACGAGGAAGGTCACCACTAGCAAAGACATCTTCAACCGTTGAACTTAGTTGAGTTAACCCAGCAGCATCCTATATATAGATGGAAACACAGAAGTCTCTCAACAAACTGATAGGCCTTGCTCCAAAACGCAGAAGAGACAGCGAAACAAAATTATAACAATCACTACCTGCAGCGTTTCATAAGCAGCTTCCATCCTCCGCTTCACAGTATCAACTTTGGCTAGGGTGGCTATAGATTCTGCTGAGGATCCCTCAGCCTGTGGATGATACCATAACAGTTTAGATGGAGAATGGGTGGGGAGAGAGAAACTCTCATGGAGATAAAGTTATGTTCCTAGCTACAACTCAATTCAAATGCTCTAGATGATGACTTTTAGATAGTGGATGAAACTAAAGAAGGAATTGACACTAAATCATAAATCCAGATTGAAACACTCATAAGGATTTGAAACTAGTAGAAATAAAACTAAATATGTGAAATGTAACCTTAATGAAAGTAGAAATAGAAATTATGAAGAAATGAAGATTGAAGACCAGGAGAAAACAAATAGTGAACATTTCCGTTAGTTAGATTTGATTATCAATAAGGATGGCGAGGTTGAAGATGATGTGATCCATAGAATCAAAGTAAGTTAACGTAGATGAAAGAGTGTAGTATATTATGTGATTGATGAATACCAATAAAATTCAAAGGTTAATTTTATAGAATCTATAAAACTAGCTATGCTTTATGAGATATAATGTTGGGCAACTAAGAAACAATAGGATGAAAATATTTAAATAGACGAATGATAAGACTAGGAAAAATATAATTAAAAATGAATATATTCGTGAAATGGTAGGAGCAACACCCATTGAAGACAAGTTGAGAGAGAACATGCTAAGATGGGTTGGTCATGTACAAGGAAAGCCTATAAATGCAACAATAAGGAAGAGTGATGTGATCATCAAAAATGAAAATGTTAAGGGAAAGAGAAGACCTACTAACATGGGATAGAATAATAAATATATATACAAATTTATTTAATTTAACTGAGCATATAGCCCCTAGACCAAGCAGAATGGCAAAAGAATATTCATGTAGCAGACAACACTTGATTGGAACACAAATGTTTGTTTTGTTTGGTTTGTTTTAGTTTGGTTTAGAAAGAAGTTAGGCCAGGTCTTTCCGAACCGATTGATGACGATCATAGAAAGGGCAAAAATGACAAAACTGAAATTTCATGTGGAGCACATTTAGGACATCATGAATTGAAATTCGGAATAATTTTAAATCTTTATTTGTTTTTATTCTAGTTGTTCTAGTGTTTAGTACTAAGGGCATTATGGTAATTTCAATAACTATCAGACATAGGTCGTGGGGGTCAACCATGGTTTCATTTTGAGTTAAGCAATTAAATAGGTCATTATATATGGGTTTTATTATGTCTAGAATAATCTTAATAGTTAAAAAATTCTAAGTTTCCTATTTTGAAGTTCAAATAGAATTAGAAATCATTAAACTTTTGTATTATTAATTTTTTTATTTTTGATTGGCATTGGGGTGGCCGAATCAAAGCCCGACTAATCCCCAGGGGATGCACAGGCCCTCAGCAAGTTGTTTCCCCCAAGTGCACCACGGTTAATTCAAAGGTTTTCCCTTAATCCGATAGCCCCAAGGAATTGTTAGCACCCAATAGGTTTCGATCCCTGAACCTTAGAAGGAGCACACCCCCAAAACCAAGGCCTTGGCACTAGACCAACCCCTTAGGGTTCATTAAACTTTTGTATTATAATTGAGGTGGAATTGGAAATCAAAGTCTTAGTTCGTCTAAAATATTAGTAGTTGTCAAATATTCTTAGTTTCTAAATTTGAGTACTAATCTTAGTCTTTTTAGAATTAAGAGAATCTTTAATCTATAAATATGTGCAATCTCAATGATTCAAGGAAGAGTTGATATTTTGACATTTTGAGATTGTGTTTGTGTATGATTGGCCTAACCCATTGCAAGGGTGAAGCACCTCTTTCTCTCTTCTTCTTCTTCTTTGCGCACATACATATCGTAGTTACTATTCTCAGGTTTCTATTGACAACCCTCTAAAAGTACACTTTTCAGTCCCAAAACCCTATCCTATCACCCATAAATCAACTCTAATCCCTTTTCCTACCTATTAGCCTACAATTTAACCGTTAAAACCCTAAATTACCCACTGTTTGGGCCTTTAAATAGCCTCTGTTTTAATATCACCCATTGTTTCATGTAATAGATATATAGATGACAAAGCAGACTTGGGATTTTAGATTCATATAGTCCAAATTACCAAAAGCCTTAATCTAAACTCAAGTACATTTTGGCAATACAGATACAATCTGCAGATCATATATATATAGTCAGCTAAGTCCTAGCTATCTTTCCAATTGGAAGCATTACAATTCAGGTTTTTCTACATCCAATATCACAATTATGTTTCAACAGCATACTATTCATGATATATACACACACACAGATTCTAGATCCATACGAAATCTAAACTCAAACAAATTTTGGCAATTCAGAAACTATCTACAGATTTTATATATAGTCAGGTAAGTCCTAGCTATCTTTCCAATTGGAACCATTGCAATTCAGATATTTCTACATTAACTATCACAATTATGTTTATACATAGTGTATACAAATATGTACACAAACAAACACATGGAAATTCCAGATCCATGTAGTCCAATTACTAAAAATCATTCATGTAAACTCAATCACATTTCTTGAATTCAAATAAAATTGAAAAATTATTAACAGGAGCAGCATTAATTGTGCAAAAAATGTACCTTTTTAAGTTTGAGGAGGATGGAGGCGACGGAGTTGCGGAGGGAGAGGGCGTCGTCGCGGAGGCGGATGACGTCGCGAGTGGCGCGGGGGACGCGGAGGAGGGCGGCGGAGCTCTGGTCCTCGAGGGAGGAGGCGATCTCCTCGGAAGTCATCTGAAGCTTCATCTCCAGATCCACAAGGTGCTTCTCCAGAGGGTCCTGAGGGTGCCGAGATTGGCAAGCCGAGTTGATCCATTTCTTCGCGTCGAACTTCTCGTCCGAGAACGAACCCAGATCCACCATCATCTTTGCAGATCACCACTTGTTGATATATCACCCACTCGCCTCTGTTTATTTCAGATTCACCTCAGCTCAGTTGCTCATCGAGAAGAGAGAGAGAGAGCAGACTTGTTTTCATTTCCAGTGATTTGATAATGAAAAATATGAAATTTAAGTATATTTTATTATTATCATTATTATTATTTTTAAGTTTGTTTTTAAGGCCAAATTTGAGTACTCCCCAAAAAGTTACTCAAAAAGTTAAAAAGTTTACATTATTCACCAAAAGTTAACAATTACGGCTGCACAACTCCTAATTTAAATTTTTCCCTACAAATTAATTTTTACAATTTTTTATTATACATTTTCTCATAAAAAGTCAAAAAATTAACCCAAACATCCATATTTTTAACCTCAAATTTTTAGTCCAAAAAGACAAAAAGTACACTTATTTAGAACACCCCAAACAACCCCTTTCAATCTTTGGATGTTAATATATGAAAAATGGATAAATTATAATTTGTCTTTTTATGTCTGATCATTTTTTTATTTTAGTTCTTAATTTTTATTTTTTTTTTACTTTGCCTTTTTATATTTTAAGGCTTTGCCAATTTACTTTAAAGCTAACTTATATTCAAAATCATATAAAAAATGACATATTAATAACCACATGGTATAAAAATATTTTATTATATATAATTTACGCCTCTAGTATAAATTCAAATTTCAATATAATAGTATATTTTTATGTCATGCAACAACTAATGTAACCTTTTCTATCTAATTTGGAATAAAAATTAGTTTTTGAAGTAAATTAGAAAAAACTTAAAACATAGAGGTTTAAAGTAAGAACAAAAAATTAAGAGTCAAAGCAAAAACATGACTAAACATAAAAAAGATAAAATATAAATTACCCTATGAAAAATATACAGTTTTGCTATAGACCTTGAATGAGGTCTATCGCAAACGACTCGAATGAGCTGGCAGTCTCTTCTTACATGTGTCAGCCACTTGCACCAAACGCCGTGTAGATTTCACGTGTCTTGAAAACTAAAGAGAAACAAATCAGCGTAAGTAGGAGATGGAGAGGGAGATGACCACGACCCAGAGGACTTGACCTCAACGACGACGAAGACCTTGGTGGCCACCGACAATGAAAAAGACCACTGCTGACTATTAACCATGGTCTATCACTCTCTAATTCCTTCGGTTTATCTGAAAATTTCGACGTCGACCCACCAAGAAGCAACTGATTCGTGGGTCATTATTGAGATATTGCTTCAAACATATTCTTTGCTTTACATTGGTTAAAATCTTCTTGGTCCATGATTTTGCTCATGTTTGGTTCATATCACCAGGCCCTTTAATTTGTTTCAAACATAATTTTGGTGTTTTTGTATTGATGCATTCTACGTGTTTGTTGAAAGTCCACATAAAAAGATTTTGTTTGGTTATTGATGCATTCTATGTTTATTGATGCATTGATGCATTCCGTGGGTTTGAGGCCTTTTTTTTGAGTGAATTTTGTCAACTTCACATAACGCATTTGAAGGTTTTGGTCTCTTCAATGTTGATAAATTGATAGTTCAAATTTTTTCTGAGTTTTTCTTTCAATTTTAAATGTGGATAAGAAAAAAAAAAAATAAGGACAGACCCTCACTTGTAAAATTTGAGACCACAAAGTCGAATAAGATTTTATGTTTTTCTTCTCTATCTTTCTTGATAAATTGATTAACTGTGTGATTCAAGATGGAACTTATAAAAATAAAAATTAAAAATGTTGCCTAAACATGATTTTCTTAGGATCCAGGTATCATACTTGAAATCATAATGGAAATTTGATGTTGTTGCTTTCTTTGTGCTGTTTATGTTCACTGTTTGAACTCTTACATATTTAAATGCAAATGAAAATCAAACTGGGATAAAGAATTTTGCTCCTCATGTATTCACTATTTCAATTCTTACATATTCACTGTTTGAATTCTCTTTGAATTCTTTGTGCTGTTTATGTTCACTATTTGTTAGAAAGAAAGTTACTCCTCATTTTCCACAACTTTCACAGGAAACAAATAGAAAGAAATTGACTAATGCGCTTAATTTTGTCTTGAAACAAACAAAAAGAAAGAAACAACTGTTTATGTTCACTCTTGTCTTGACTTTTAAAACTTTAATAAGATGAAATTTTTTATCCTGTAGAACAATACTAGTATAGAACATGAAATTGAAGCCAAAATTGACTAATGTGCTTAATTTTGAATGTAAATTGAGTTTATTCATTTAGAAATATTATTATTATTATTATTACTCCTTTTTAGCACTAACTGAGCCCCATTTTTTTCTCTCCATCTCTTTTAATTTTTGAATTGGATTTTGTATTTCAATTTGAGCCTACAAACTTGAAAGAGCAACAAAAGGATGGAAGGTTCAAACAATCTTAGTGAAGAAGTTCAAGAACCGAAGAGTGGTGAAGTTGAAGAACCTAAGCAGGGGATGTGTTTTACTTCAAAGGAAGAAGTGTATGCATTTTATGCAAAATATGCAAAGCACCTTGGATTTGATATAGCTTATAGAACATAAAATTATAGTAATGATAGGGGACTGAAATACTTTGGAATTGAATGTACTCGGGCGAGGAAGAGAAGAAAAAGATCAAAAGTAAACCCTCTGGAACCATCTTTGTCATCCAAAAATGATTGTAAAGCAAAAGTAAGAAGGAGTCTACAAAAGGATGGAACATTTAAGTTGACAACTGTTGTGCTTGAGCATATTCATAACTTGGTTCCTACTGACTCACGACATTTTGCAATGAATAAGAGAATTCTTACTCCTGTGAAGAGAAGATTAGAAATAAACGATGAGGCAGGGATAGGGGTGGCTAGGAATTTTCATTCTATAGGTGTTGAAGAGGGGGGATATAAGGCATTAACATTTGACGGATGAGATGCAACGAATCATATTGAGAAGGCTAGAAGATTGAGGCTTGGGGTAGGATATGCCGAATAGTTGGACTTTATTTTCATAGGATGCAATAACAAAATTCGAACTTCTATTCTGCAATGGACTTTGATGGAGAAGGATGCTTACGAAACTTATTTTGGACTGATGCAAGGAGTAAGGCAGCTTATAAAGCATTTAGGGATGTTACATTTGATACAACTTATCTCACAAACAAATATGACATGTCGTTTGCTTTGTTTGTAGGAGTTAATTACCATGGAAAGTCAATTTTGTTTGGTTATGGGTTGTTATATAATGAGAACACTGAGACATTTGTATGCCTATTCAGAGCTTAGTTAAGTTGCATGTCAGACACTCCTCCAAAACTATAATAACTGACTAGTGTAAAGCTATGCAAAATGCCATAGAAATTATCTTCCCACAGGCTCGACATTGTTGGTGCTTATGGCATATGATAAAGAAAATTCCGAAGAAATTGAGAGGATATTCGCAATATGAATCTATAAAGTTTGCTTTACAAAATGCAGTTTATGATTCTTTAACAAAAGATGAATTTGATGAAGAATAGCAAGCAATGATCGCAAAGTTCAGTCTAAATGATAACAAGTGGTTTGGAGTATTATACAGTGAGTGACATAGGTGGATTCCTACCTATGTTAAAGACATTTTTTGGGCTGGCATGTCAACTACACAATGAAGTGAGAGTATGAATGCATTTTTTGATGGATATGTGAACTCGAAGACTACTTTAAAGCAATTTGTTGAGCAGTATGACAATGCCTTAAGAAGTAAGGTAGAGAAGGAGACCAAAGTAGACTTTAAATCTCGAAACAAATTGTATGATTTCTTAACGATGTATGCTTTTGAGAAGCAATTTTGTACAGCTTACACAAATGCAAAATTTTAAAAAGGTACAAGCAGAAATGAAACGACTATTGTACTGTCGTGCAACTCTTGTCAAAGAGAAATGATCAATTTGTACTTATCATGTAAAAAAGGTTGTTCTAGTCGGTGAACAGATGAAGAAAGTAGAATTTGTTGTATATTGTAATTCAATTGAATGTGACATCCAATGTATGTGTCGGCGGTTTGAGTTTAGGGGCATTATGTGTGCCCATTCACTTAGTGTACTCCTTGAGAGGTGCATATATGAGGTTCCAGATAAATACATTGTGCCGAGATGGAAAAAAGATTTAGAAAGAAGATACACATGCATTCCAACCACATACGCTACATCTAGAGTTGTTCTCAATGCAAATGTGTATGATAACTACCACAAGACATTGGATGAAATTATAGAAATTGCAGCCAACGATGATGGTAAACACAAAGTCATTTAACTTGGGTTAGTAGAAATCAAGAATAGAGTGAGACAAGATTAATCAGGTTATGCGGGTAATGTGTCACATTCTACTACTACTGTCCCACCTTCTAATACTTCCCCTAAAACTCAACTTGGTCGCAATACTACAAATGCAAGCATGACTCGCAAAGTGCTTAGTCTTATGGTTGCTCACCGAAGAGGTCATCCATATACCAAACGGAAGGTCAGCAAAGTGGATAAAATCGTGAATCGTTTGAAGAGAAAGAATAAAAAGGCTACAAATGTACAAGTAAATTTTTAATTTTGTTTGATATGTGAATTTCATAATTTTCTTTACTTAACTTATTCACGAATGTGTGATCCTATAGGGTCGTAAGTTGAATTTTTCCTGTATGGATGCCATGCAAGTGAGTACGCACGAACCGGTATGTGTTTCAAAGTGGACTTCATATTTTTTTATGGTATTTAATTTAATGTTTGAGAGTAATATTGAAATTCTGTTACTATGATAATAAGGTGCCGCAAGCTCAACCATACTATTTTCCTTGTATGGATGGCACACAAGAGAGTATGTATGTACCGATATGTATTAAAGATATGACATGAAATATTTTTGTTTCTTGTGATTTGCAAATATGTTTGTGACAAAAATTTCTAATATTATTTACTTTCTCATTGAATAGGCAAGAGGTAGTCCAATGCAAATGGTGGACAATATTGGAAGCACATCTCTTGGTCATTCAGGAATGGTGAACAACATAAGCAGTCAAAGTTCGATAATTGCTTCAAAATTGTTGACTTGAATATAGATGCAGATCTAATGCCGCATTTTATTTTTAGTTTCGCAGTAGTAATTTTATGACTTTGGTTTGTAAACTTTGGATACTTTGGTTTGTAAATGTAAAAATGTTATGGTTGGACACATTTTATGGTTTATGGACAAGTGACATATTGTATTAATCTGGCCCAACTCAAAATTCAGTTGCTTTGTTATAAGGATGGTTCAATATATGAATGCTACAAGTGACATCATTATGAATGTCTATGCTTGTCTGATGGTCTAATATATGGAGACTTGGTTCAATATTTGGATGATACAACTGACATCATTATGAATCTCTATTGCTTTGTTATCAGGATGATTCACATTTCTATTGCTTTCTCTATGGTTTATTAAACTTGTTTTTTTATGTATTTATTTTTTCAATGTGAAATTAATATATGGTTGTACTTATGATTGTTTGTAGGTGTAGTTGCATTTAGAGTCACCCAGTAGCTTCTCATTCTAATTGAGATAAAAAGTTGAAGATATGTTTTTGTTCTATGCTATTGTAACTGATTCAACAACATCTTATGTACCAACATCTCCTTCAAATGTACACATGTAAATGTGACATGTTTGAACCTCTATTTGTGACCTAAATTTAATCTCTTCCCTTGTGTAAACATTAATTTGGCAGTACACAGTCACCAATCCATCATTATTTAGTATTGTAATACAAATTTCCCAATCAAAATGAGCTAAGAAGATCATCTTATACATCATCCACATCAACAACATATTCTTTTCTACCTAAAATGATACCGACATTCCATCCATTGATGACAACATCTACGGACAATCCATAAAATTACAAGAAAATTAACAAGTCACTTAATTACATCATAAAGTAGAAAATTATACAAAATAAAAGAAAACTAACAAGTCACTAATTTACATCATAGAGTAGAAAATAATACAAAATACAATGACATAAATCATCATCTTCAATTTCTTTTCCATTCTTTGAAGCCTTCTACTATGGTCATGAAGTTCATTTTCCATCTCAGAAAATATTGTCCTTAGCTCGTTAAATTCTTATGTTGTTATAGTTTGATGAGGTCCAGTATTGAAACAGATTGTGGAGTTAACTTCCTCCTTATCATCATCTGCGAATTTGAAGTAATTGCAGTGTGCCTTATTACTCTACCATGAAAATGAGTTAGTCAAACCACGCAAATAAATTTTCAAAAACTAAAGGATTAATTTCTATAATAGATACTGGCAAACAATAAAGCTTGGTACTTACATATTTTGCTAGACAAACAAAGAACAAACACCCTTGATTTCCATTCTCATTGATTCGTACAATATACATGGCAACTGTTTTCCCACAGTCACACATTCTTAGTTTCAATCTAATATTGCTATGGTTAGTAGAAGAAGAAGCCATTTTTTTCTGCATAACCAATACCAAAGCCATTTTAATTTCCTCCGAGTCTTCCTCATTTGAAATAAAAATATAGTAAGGACTCGTACAAAACTATATGGAATGGCCACTACCAATGAAGATGGATATCAGGTGTGTTTTGTATGCACTTAAATAAGTGGTAAGATCACCTTTTATGGTGGAATGAGACACATATAGAGAACAAGAGTTGGATCCAACACATAAACATGAAATGGCTCAAACACATATGTTATACAAATGCTCATCAATATGTAATCAATTAAAATCTCTAACAACAACAACTATATTCAAATTTAGTATGATAATCTCCAACAACAACAACTAAATTCAAATTTGATATAATGTAGGCCACACCCAGTTTATAAATTTCATCTACAGTTTTATTTTCGCAGTATTTTTAAGAATATTATGGCCAAAGTTCAAAGGGAGAAAAATAAGAACAAACTTTTCATAAACTGATATACGAACTGACCCCAATTTCTTATTCACAAATTGAAATCCAAACTGATATACAAACTGATCCCAATTTCTCATTCACAAATTGAAATCCAAACTACAAACTGACCCAAATTTCTCATTCACATCAAGTTCTAAACTGAAATACAAACTGAACCTAATTTCTCATTTACAAATTCAAATCTAAACTGATATAAATATAAACTGATATACAAACTTACCCCAATTTCTCATTCACAAGTTAAAATCCAAACTGATTTATACAAATTCAAATCCAATTTTTATTTTACGGATTCAAATCCAAACTGATATAAAAAGCCCCAATTTCTGATTTACAAGGCCAAAATCCTGTATCTAGGTACTACGATGTCGGGACTTACCAGAGAGAGAGACAGAGATGCTTTTCTGGTAGGTGATGAGAGTCCAAACCATCGGCGATAGTAGCAGTAAGGAAGGCTCCGGTGATTTGACCACGATGATGCAGTGAGGAGGGCTCTAGCGGTTTGATGAAAGACGAAGGAGAGAACAGCGCACCGATGAGAGGGATGAAAGGGCGAGAGGGAGCGAGAGGACGAAATGGATGAGAGTACAAGAGAACCTAAACTGCTTTGAGAGAGATGAGAGAAAAGTTGCTTCAGTTTTGGGTTTGAATAGAGGACAGAGAGAGAGTAATGAACGAGGCCGCGTTTTAATTTAGAGAGAGGGCGATTCAAGCCATTCGCGCCTTTATCTGTCAAGGCACCAAACATTTTTGATTTTTCAAAGTGTGAGATGACAGAAAATAATAATCTTACGGTTGTACTTTTGTTTAATAGAATTTGTTTATTTTAAATTTTTTAAAATAATTTTAAAATAAATTGTTATTTTTTAATAAAATTTTATTTTTATTTTAATGTGAAGGGTAAATTTAAAATAAATACAATTATGGAGAATTAATTTTTTTTAAAAATAAACTGAATCTAATCCCTAATATATAAGCACCTACAAAACTCGTTTCACTTCCTTAATAAATAAGCATCGTGCACCTAATGCACTTTGCATGTGACAAACTTCTAAAAGTTAGCTTCTTTATTTTTTCAACTTTTTTTTATAAAAAAGAAACATATAAAAAATATAAAGATAATATAATTCAAATAAGTCAATAAATTATTATTTTTTTCTTTCTAATTATCAAAATAGCCTATAAGTTAATGCACACTTAACATAATCGTTCTTACCTACATGACAAAAATATTCTGGAAGGAATATGGTCAGACGCGAAACAAGCCTATATGAAGTCCAAGGCAAACAAATTTAAGTGAGGGCCTTTAAAACAACTTAAATTATAATTCTTTGTTAAAAGTTTTGTTTTTAATATTTAAGATTCAAAATTACTAATTGTTGCGGTTAATTACAAATAAAACACCAAAAAATACAAATAATAAAAATTACAATAACTATTGTAAGGGTTGAGGCGCGGGAAATTCGCTATCTTTAAGGAGATTCAAGCCCTCTGCGGTTAGGCAAAGCCTCACACCGGTGCAGCAGAAAAAATCTTGACTTGTCCCCCCCAAGATACAACAGCCTGACTAAGTCGTATGGTTAACCAATACTGCACAATTGGTTGAACCCAAAGCTTTACACATACACCATTTTTTATTTGCTTGATAATCTCACAAATAAGAAACTTGAGCTGCCAATAAGAGAGGTGAATTTATATGAGAGAAAACTTGGTGGGTAAGTGTCTTGGAGAAGAGGAAACTTAGTGGATAAGATTCTTGGAGGAGAAGAAGACTTGACTTGGTGGGCAAGACTTGGAAGACGTGGAGAAGAAGACTTGACTTGGAGGATTCTTGGAGGAAAAGTATAGGAAGTAGCTTCGAGGATTCTTGGTCACCAAGAAAAGGATTAACTTGGAGAAAAAGAAAACAAATCAAACCAATAACACATTATAATATTAAAATATCTACTAACATTCCCCTACTTATTTTAATATTATAGGTAACAAAAATTGAGATTATTAGACAAATAAGGATATTATACATCATGGTAGGTGTGCTCTGCATTGAATCTCCATTAGTGAAACAATAATATCTACTCCATAGCCAATAGTATGCTCAGCATTGAACTATGACTACTTAAGGGAAATAAATAATTATTGCACACACATAATATTCCAGGTGTTCACATAAGCTTTAAGAGTCAGCACATTACGGCCTTGTGCGATCCTAGGATTCATGAGTGTGTTTGAGAATTAGCCTAAATCTCTTATAGGTAGCGGCCCCACTACCACACTCACATAGGTGAATTCTGTCAAGGGTGCTCCTGTAACTATGACACCCCACTCAATAAGAGCTACAGAAATTCATTAAGAGTTTTTTAATAACTCAACCTCTACAACGTTATAGGATAAATGCACTTATATCATAGGGATGGGTAAAAAGTAATTTAGTGCATTTCTCACGGCCATCATATGATCATTTTTCTCATTGAACCCAATTACAGGATCTCTGGTCCCTGGATTGAGTATCCTCATACATGGCTCCTGCTATGTTCAATGGGTTTCAACCCCATCTCCCTCAATGTAATACAAACTCTATCTCTTGCTAAGGCCTTAGTTAATGGATCTATAAGATTATCACCAGATTTAATATAATCCACATTTATGATGCCATTATTCATATAAGATCTCATAGTACTGTGTTTTCTTCTGATAGGTCTGGATTTACCGTTATAATAACGGTTATTAACTAGACCAATTGCTGCGATGCTATCACAATGAATCAATATAGGTGGAATCGGTTTTTCCCAACAATAGATTTCATTTAACAAATCTCTCAACCAATTTGCTTCTTCACTAGCTGTAACTAAAGCAATAAGTTCAGCCTCCATTGTTGAATTAGCAATAATGGTTTGTTTTTTCAATTTCTAACTTATAGCACCACCAGCCAATGTAAATAAGTAACCAGTGGTTGATAATAAATCACCTGACAAGGTATTCCAATTGGTATCACTGTAACATTCAAGTACTGTAGGATACTTATTACAAAACAAGCCATATTTTATGGTACCAGATAAATATTTTATAATTCGCTCAATGGCTAGCTAGTGATCATTGCTAGGCTTGCTAGTAAACCTGCTAAGTACTCCAACTGCATAGGCAATGTCAGGTCTAGTACAGTCAGTCGCATAACGGAAGCTACCAATCATACTAGCATATTCCTTTTGATTAATTACATCCTCATTATTTTCAATAGGCAATAAACGCACATGAGGATCGAAAGGAGTAAGAACATACTTGCACTTATAAAAATTATATTTTCTTAAAATTTTCTCAACATAATGCGACTGATCATGAAATATACCATCACAAGTTTTGGTAATTTTCATTCCCAAAATATAATTAGCCTCACCAAGATCTTTCATATCAAAATGGGTACTAAGCATATTTTTAGTTTCTACAATGATATGCAAATTAGAGCCAAATATAAGTAAATCATCCACATAGAGGCTAATAATGACATGTGAATTTTTTTCAGATTTATAGTAGATGCATTTAGCACATTCATTCATTTTATAGCCATTCTCAATCATGCAGGAATCAAATTTCTCATGCCACTGTTTAGGGGCATGTTTTAAGCCATATAGGGATTTAACTAGCTTGCACACTTTGCTTTCTTGACCGGGTTCCACAAAACCCTCAGGTTGATCCATATAGATGTCTTCACCCAGGTCTCCATTTAAAAAGGCTGTTTTAACATCCATTTGATGAATTTTTAGATCATGAATTGCAGCCACTGCAATTAATAATCTAATAGATGTAACTCTAGTAACCGGAAAAAATGTATCAAAAAAGTCAAGATCTGCTTGTTGTTTAAAACCTTTTGCAACAAGCCTTACTTTATATTTATCAATAGTTCCATCCGGTTTATGTTTTTTTCTCAAAACCCATTTACAGCCAATAGTTTTACAACCTGGTGGTAAATCTACTAATACCCAAGTTTTATTGGATAATAATGATTCCATCTCATCATTTACAGCCTCGTTCCAAAAAACAAAGTTAGGAGATGCCAAAGCTTTTTGTAAAGTTAATGGAGTTTCCTCCACATTAAAAATATGATAATCAGGGCCAAAATCTTTTTCTAATCTGACTCTTTTTACTCTTTCTAGATTCAAAAACTACAGCATCTTGGTTTTGTAAAAGAGGAGTAAAGGGACCGGTTTCAGATAAAATATTTTCTTGATAATTTTGACCCCCACCATTTTTAGATTTAAAAGAAAATTTTTCTTCATGAAAAATTGCATCACCTGATTCAAAAATTATTTTGTTTATATCCAAGAAAAGCACAAGTGGCAGCTTTTACACCTAATTTAGGTCTTTTAGGGTCCACAAGTCTAACAAAAGCTAGACAAACTCAAACCCTCAAATATCTCAAATTTGGCTTATGCCCTTTCCACAACTCAAAAGGTGTAACTTTTATTTTTTTATGTGGCACTCTATTCATAACATAACATGCAGTTAAAATTGTTTCTCCCCACAAATTTGAAGGAGCACTTGCTTCAATTAGCATAACATTTGTTAAATCAGTTAAAGTTCTATTTTTCCTTTCTACTACACCATTAGATGCAAGTGAATATGGTGGAGTAGTTTCATGAATTATTCCCAAAGACTGAGCAAACGAGTTGAATCCAAAAGATTCATACTCCCGGCCTCTATCACTTCTACATCTTTTAATCTTTTTACTGAATTGATTTTCAACTTTAAGAAGGAATTCTTTAAAATTTTCAAAAGCATCACTTTTATTTCTCAACAAGTATACATAAGTATATTTCGAAAAATTATCAATAAAAGTGATAAAATATCTATTTTCACCACGTGTTAAAATTCCTTCAAATTCACATAAATTAGTGTGAATTAATTCTAACAATTCAGTATTTCTCACCATACTTTTATGAGGCCTTTTAGTTATTTTTGCTTGACTGTAAACTTCACATTTCTCAAACTTATTTGTTAGTCTGGGAATTAATCCTAAACTACTCATGACTCCCACATATCAGCTATTAATATGACACAGACGAGCATGCCAAAAATTCATAGAAGACAGCATGTAAACAAAAACATGTGCTTTCTTATTCTCAACATTTAATTTAAACATTTCATCACAGGCATACCCTTTCCCCACAAATATGCCTTTTTTAGTGATTACATATTGGTCAGATTCAATAGTCTGCTTGAAACCAACTTTGTTGAGCAAATAACTCGACATTAAATTTTTCCTCATGGACGGTATGTACAACACATCTTTTAAAACAAGGACACGTCCAGAGATAAAATTCAGCTCAACATCCCCACACCCGAGCACCTTGGTTAAACTAGAGTCACCAAGCATAACAGTCCTCTCCTCATTAAAAAGAGTGAAATCTTTGAACCAATCTTTATCATAGCAGACATGCCTATTGGCACCAGAGTCTGCCCACCACCCTTCGACAGATTGAACCATAAAAATATCTGTAATTATAGCCACAAATAATTCCTCGGTAACGTTAGCCTGTGGTCGAGACTGTTATTTCCGAAATTTGCAAGTTCGAGCAATATGCCCATTTTTGCCACACACAAAATATGTCACATTTGTTAGATCTTGTGAAGGGGGTTCTTGGTTCCATTTCTTTTGCCTCGGGTAATTTTTATTTTATGACCTTCCAGTATTTTTCCAGATTTTCTTAACTGGCTTTAAGTGACTATTTTTATGAAATCGACCTTTAGGTAAAGTATTTCCAGAAGTTAAATTTACCTTTGCAGTGGAATGCTCTTGTGTCATAAGCGCATCTTGTCTTCGTGCTTCCTCCTCCACCCGAATCCGTGTGATTAGAGTCTCCAAGGATGTCTCTTTTTGCTTATGACGCATTGACTTTTGAAACTCCCTCCAAGATGATGGTAGTTTGTCAACAATACCTGCTACAACAAGATTGTCTCTAATTTTGATGCCTTCGGATCTAACTTCAGCCACTAGCATCTGAAAATTTTGAACTTGCTCCACCACTGATTTTCTATCTATCATTTGATAGTGGAAAAAATAACTTGCAGCATATTTTTTAGCGTCTGCCTTTTCAGCGTCATATTTATTCTGCAAGGCTTTTTAAATTTTCTTGGCAGTAGTGTAAGTAGTATCATAATAATCATAAAATGGATCTGAAAGACAATTCAAAAGATAATATCGACATTTATACTCATCTGTGTTGTATTTCTCGATTTTTTCAAGATGAGTAGCATACTCCTCGTCGGTCATCTCTTCAGTGGGGACTTTGTTCGGATTTTTCTCGGTCAGGATATAGGCCACCTTGAAGAGACTGAGGTAGAAAAGCACCTTGCCTTTCCATCTCTTGAAATGGGCTCCCTTGAACCGCAAGGGCTTGTTGAGATCGTCGGTATTGTCGTTGGGCTTCTCCAGTACTGGCTCCATGAATTTTTGCTATTTAAATCTCCTTAAAATTGTTGGTGATAATTACAAATAAAACACCAGAAAATACAAATAATAAAAATTACAATAATTATTGTAAGGGCTGAAGCGCGGGAAATTCGCTCTCTTTAAGGAGATTCAAGCCCTCTGCGGTTAGGCAAAGCCTCACACCGGTGCAGCAGAAAAAACCTTAATTTGTCCCCCTCCAAGATACAACAGCCTGACTAAGTCGTATGGTTAACCAATACTGCACAATTGGTTGAACCCAAAGCTTTACACATACACCCTTTTTATTTGCCTGATAATCTCACAAATAAGAAACTTGAGTTACCAATAAGAGAGGTGAAAGACTCAATTTATAGAAGAGGAAACTTGGTGGGCAAGTGTCTTGGAGAAGAGGAAACTTAATGGACAAGATTCTTGGAGGAGAAGAAGACTTGACTTGGTAGGCAAGACTTGAAAGACTTGGAGAAGAAGACTTGACTTGGAGGATTCTTGGAGGAAAAGTATAGGAAGTTGCTTGGAGGATTCTTGGTCACCAAGAAAAGGATTAACGTGGAGGAAAAGAAAACAAATCATACCAATAACACATTATAATATTAAAATATGTGCTAACACTAATTAAATTCTATTTTAAATTTGTTGACATATCTTTTATATGCATGTGTACAATTTATATTTTTGGATTTGACTATTGCTAGTGTTACATATACAGAATCACCCGTAAAACTAAAGAAAGAATGATTTGTTTCACAAGTTTTTGTACTTGGTTCTGATATTATTTATTTATTTATTTTTTGCAACATATCTCTTGTTAATATTGACTTTTCATTTTTTTTTTATAACAAATATTGACATTTCATTTGATGAGTTTTTTTTTTTTGTTTTCAACAAAACAAATTTATAGTTATGAGGGCTTTTATTTTTATAATGACAAAGATTTTTTTTTAAATTTTTTTAATTTGTATTTAACAATTTGTTTATGAGAGTATTTTTTTTTCTTTTGTCATTTTCTATGTTGATAGACAGTGGAGTAAAATGATGACAAATAAAATTTATAATAATTGTAAGGTAGTTTGTGTTAGAAAATCAGTGTGTTTGGTTTTAGTTTTCTGAATTTAGTTTTTTAAAAATTGAGTTTTTTATTTTTCGTGTTTTTTTGTTTTTAGTGAATATTTTAAAAATTTTAAGTAATTTTTTTTTACTTTTTTACTTATTTTTCGTGTTTTTTTTTTTACTTAGATATATCTAAATAGTAAAATATTTGTGACAAATATTTTAAAAATTAATAAATACACAAAAATACGAAAATGTACTAAATTTTCAAATTTTTTTTTTTGTATTTTTTGGTATTTAGCGTATTTTTTAAAGATTTTTTTCACAAATATTATACTTTTTGAGTGTGTTTATGTTAGGTGTGTCTAAAAATTTTAAAAAAAAATTCTTAAAATATTAAAAAATTCATTGAAAACATTAAAATATGAAAAATAAAAAAGTAGAATTTTCTGAAAACTGTTTTCTGAAAACTGGAACCAAACAAGCTTTTTTCGGAAACTTTAATTTGAAATTAAAGTGAGATCCAATCGTCGATTGAGGTGGGTCTAAATGGTTTTTTATTCTCTTTAGTGAGAAGATTGTAATACAAAAATAATAAACCGAAATCATTGAATTGTAAATGAGAATTGTCTCATAAAGTAGACATCAATAAAAGTTGGGCTTAGATGTGGACTTAATTTGGACTGAGCCTACGCTTGTGCTTGTGCATGTGTTGGATTTGGTCTTAGATTTGGACTTGGACTTAATCTTGAGCTTAGGCTAAGCTATGTTGTATTGAACTTAGCTTGTGCATGTGTTTGAGAAATGGAGTTAGATTAGGTTGTAATCCAACATCAGTATCTATTTGTGACCCATCTAGTTGGTTTATTCAAACATCTTATATATATATATATTTATTTGTACATATTAAGCACATGAGAATGTAAAGTTTTGTAACTCTAACTCTAATGGCTAGAGTTGATAGCCTTGGTTAATGGCATTTGATGACCCTATTGATATATAGCTTTCATGGCTAAGGATTCCTCTACTTGTATAAATAGAGGTCTTTCCCCTCCAACTTGGTAGGATAATTTTGGAGAGGTTTTTTGATGGAAAATGGAGATGGTGTTTTGAGATAAAAAGTTGGAGATGTTTTTTTTTTTTTTTCCATCAAAGAAAACTTTTCCTATCTTCTTTTGCTAGCTCTTTCTTTGGTTCTTGTTAGAAAGAGTGTAACCATTATCAAGTTCACCGAAGCTATTCAGAAGGTGCTTCTATATTAGCTGGTTTCGACCTTTGTATCTTGGGAGATGGACGCTGGCCTACCACCACCCTCCATCGGAAGGCGATGAATCTATTTTAAGGAAACTATCTAGTGCAGGCTTCGGTTTACTTCTTGTCATATCATTTGTTCTTATTTTTTCAAAAATTTAGTTTACAAAGATGAGTTCTAATGTTTAGTTATATATGTTAATAATTTGTTCTATTAGTAATATAATCTAATTCATGTCTATATTTTTAGTTGTTATTTTATTCTGTATTTCATTCTTTAAATAAAAAAATTTGTTTTGTCATTTCTATTTAATTTATTTTATATATTTTTCTTATATTATTATGGAAAAACACCAACAGTTTGTTTGATATCTATGAAATACAATTTATTCAAATATATATATTTTACATACTTTTGTTTTTGTTCTTTTTTTTTTCATTTTTACTGTTACTTTTATTTTCATATGATGTACACTGCATATTAAATGTGTACAAAAAATACGGTCTCTTTTGGACAAGGGCTTTAGACAAGCGCATAACTTGCTTAATGGTCAAGCCACTATTCAATATAGTTATACATGTTAATAATTAATGTATATAATTAATGTATATGTGTAACGTATAGATTAATAGATAGTGGCTAATAATTGTGCTTTCCTTTCGGCTGAAAGCTTGCCCTCATGATGGTCTTCCTCATGATGATGTTTTGTAATAGCATAGCATAGCATATTGTTCTCTTCTATACAAAGGAGTGTAGTGTGTTCCTCTAGATTCAGAAGATTGAATATAAGAGTTATTTCTTTCTCTTCTCAATTAACTTTATCAAATTATCATGGTATCAGAGCCTAGATTTTTTTTCTAGCCTCCTTTTTTTTTTTTTTCTCTTATTCTGCCTGTCTGGCAGATTACTTCCTTCTCACGTTGGTCTCTGCGTATCTGGTCTTTTTCTGTTTCACAGTTTGGACAACACTAGATTCTTCGTCTTTTCCAGACGAAGCCAACGCCACCGGAATCATCATCAACCGACGCTCCACGCGCCGCCAGAACATTGGCCACGCGCTGTCCCGTTATCCAACGCGCTACGCGCCTCCTGCACTTGTCCCGCGCTATTGTGCGCCGCGGCTTCATCTGCGAACGTGAGCCATGTGTTTCTGATGTCAGCTAACGTCAGCCCTGGTTGCTTCCGTGTGCTCCTCTTGCTCCCCTGCTATCGTGCGTCGCATGTCTCTATGCTAACGTGCGCCGCGCTTGCTGACATCATTTTTTGCTTTAGTGACATCAGCCCTAGCCCACGTTTGGTCAACTACTTTGACTAAACCGATTCCAAGCCTTTTTTTGGTCGTATTTTTGGTCCACTTGGTCCTATTCCCACTAATTTCGACCTTCTGCATTCACTGGTACCCTCAGTTTTTTCAGATTCTACATTCATCGTGTTGGTTTCCTTCATGGATCGGCCCGGACTCTTCTTATCACCCTATTTCCATTGTTCTTGACGAGACCAACTATATCTTATGGACACAAGCCATGTCTGGCTTCCTCAAAGGCAAAAAACTTTGGCGTATTATCACTGGGGATTTACGCAAACCCATTCAAGCGACCACTGAATCCGTTGACAAATTTGTCGACTACTTGGAGGATTGGGATAGTAAAAACTACCAGATCATCACTTGGCTTCGGAATACATCTACTACCTCCATCAGCCTTCAGTTTGGCCAGTTCCAACTTGACTCTGTTTCCACTCCAGCAAAAGACATCTGGGATTTTTTGAAAGACCAATATCAAACTACTGGTCTTGCTCACCAATATCAGCTTCAGAGTCATCTTCATCGTATGCGCTAAGAGCCAACTCAGTCTATTAATGATTTCCTCTCCCAAATGTATTCTGTTTGGAATCAACTTGCTCTCTCTAAACCTCCATGGCCCCATACTGAAGATGCTACCTTGTTTACTACTTATCGTGACCAACAACGATTGGTTCAGTTTCTTATGGCTCTAACTCCCCATTTTGAGCCGGTACGTGCATCTCTCCTTCATCGCACTCCTTTACCTACTCTTGAGTAGGCTATTTCCGAACTCCTATCAGAGGAAACTAGACTTGGTACTCTCCATCCGCACCCTATGGACTATGTTCTTGTTACTCCCCGGACTCGGAGTTCTCCTTCACCACAGCAGTCTACTGCTTCCATCTACTATCAAAATCGCGGTCTTCCGTCAACTCATCTTCTGGTTCATTGTCCAGTTCGTCTTTGTCGATTTTGCAACAAGACTGGTCCTGGTCATCTCCAGCAAGATTGTTTCCGCAATCCAGACCGCGCCTCTCCTGGTTCCTCCTCTCACACTGGTCCCTCCACTGGGAATTTTTCACGCTTTTCATGTAATAACTCTCAACGTTCTAGGACTCTGTATAAATCTCTGCCTGTTCATCGCACTACTGCTGCTGCTGCCCTAGAGGATTTACCTTCTTCTATCCCTATAGACCCTTCAACTCCGGTCTTCTCTCAAACCAAAATGTTGAAGCCATGTTCCAACAATTTCTCTCCACTTCCGGTACTCCTCCCTCCACTGCTTTGTCTGTCACCTCAGGTAACACTTCCTGATACTTTGACTCAGCTTGTTGTAATCACATGACCTTTGACTCTACTATTTTTACTTCTCTCTCTTCTAAGCCTCATGTTCCTTCGATTCATACTGCTGATGGGTCTCTTTTGTCTGTAAGTAATGTTGGTTCTGTTTCCACCTCTCACTTATCCTTATCCCATATATATCTTATGTCTACTCTTATTTTAAATCTTATCTCCATTAGTCAATTGTGTGAGCATGGTCTAACTGTTACATTTTTCCCTACTAGTTGTTTGGTTTAGGACCTTTGGACAGGACAGACTCTTGGGATCGGTCGGAAGCATGGACGTCTCTATGAACTCATCCATCTTCATGTTCCGGTTTCTTCTCAGATTGCCACTCCTACCACTACTCCTCTTTTCTCTCCTTTTCAGCTTTAGCACTGTCGTTTAGGACATCTTTCTGTTGGTCGGCTAAAGCCTTTAATTTCTAGTGGTCAATTAGGTCCTATTAATTCTAATACTTTAGATTGTTTATCTTGTCAACTTGCCAAGCAACTTGCTTTATCATTAAATAAAAGTGACTCTGTTTCTCTTGCACCTTTTGATCTTATCCATTATGATATTTGGGGCCCCTCCTCTACTCCTACTATGGGAGTTGCACGCTATTTTGTTGTTTTTATAAATGATTTTTCCCGTTTTACGTGGTTGTTTCTTATAAAGAATCGTTCCGAACTCAAACAACTTTATTACAATTTTGCTAAAATGGTCCAAACCCAATTTTCTAAAACTATTAAAATCTTTCGCTCCGACAATGCCACGGAATATAAAGATTTTTCCTTTCTTTCTTCTCTTCAGAGTCATGGTTCTCAACCCCATCGTTCCTGTCCCAGCACGTCTCAACAAAATAGACGTGCTGAACAGAAACATCGGCATATTCTCGATACTACTCGAGCTCTCCTTCTCTCTTCCTCTTGTCCGAAAATTTTTTGGGGCGAAGCCGCTCTCACTGCTGCTTACACTATAAATTGTATCCCTACACCTGTTATTCATAATCACACTCCCTATGAGCGTTTGCATGGCACTCATCCTCTTTATCCTAATCTTCAGATATTTGGGTCTGCATGTTTTGTCCTTCTCCAACCTCATGAACACAACAAACTTGAACCTCGTTCCCGTCTTTGTTGCTTCTTGGGGTATGGTATTGAACATAAAGGGTATCGTTGTTGGGATCCTATCTCCCAACGCCTCTGTATCTCTCGTCATGTGGTTTTTTGGGAACACAAAATGTTTTCATCTCTCGCCCAATTCCGCTTATCCACTCTCTCACCCTCTCTCTTTTTACTAACCCTTCCACCGATCTCTTTTCTGATGAAATTGATCCACAGCCCCTGCCTGCACCTTTAGAGACTCCCTTACCTACTGGTTTATCCCATGCTCCTGCTCGCTCTGATGGTCCTGCTCTTGCTCCCTCGGGCTCCTCACCTCCTGTTGTGTCTCTCCCATGCCCTTTGGCTCCTCCACTCTCTGCTCGACCACACCGGGTAACCCAACCTTCTACTCGTCTTCGTGATTTTATTGTTGGTTCCATTGCTTTTTCTACACATGAACCTACCCCTTATCGTAAGGCTTGCTCTAATCCTCTTTGGCAGCATGCTATGACTGATGAATTGCAGGCTTTAGACAAGACCCATACTTGGGATATTGTTGATCTTCCCCCTGGCAAGATTTCTATTGGCTGCAAATGGGTGTACAAAATTAAGACTTGTTCTGATGGCTCTATTGAGCGTCACAAAGCTCGCCTTGTTGCCAAAGGCTTCAACTAGGAATATGGTATTGATTATGAGGAGACCTTTGCTCCTGTTGCCTGTCTCACCTCTGTTCCCAACTTGATTGCTGTCGTTACCTCCCGTCATTGGGACCTTTACCAATTGGACGTGAAAAATGCTTTCGTTAATGGTGTTCTTCTCGAGGAGGTCTACATGCACCCTCCTCCTGGGTCTACTTATCCACCTCATTAGGTCTATAAACTTCGGCATGCATTATATGGTCTTAAGCAAGCCCCGCGAGCTTGGTTTGACAAGTTTAGCTCTACTATTCATGATTGTGGTTTTACATCTAGCTCTTATGATATTGCTCTTTTTCTTATGATATTGCTCTATGTGGATGACATGATTATCACCGGTGATGATGTGGCTGGGATTCTTCGTCTCAAACAGTTTCTTAGCCATCATTTCGAGATGAAAGACCTTGGTCCTCTCAACTATTTCTTGGGTCTTGAAATCTCACATGATTCCACGGGTTCGTTTCTCTGTCAGGCTAAGTATACCTCTGATCTTTTCGCCCGCACTGGCCTTACCGATTGCCAGACTGCTTCCACTCCCCTGCAGACTCAGAGTCGTTTTCCTCCTCTTGATAGCACTCTCCTCTCTGATGCTACCCTATATCGTCAGCTGGTTGGCAGCCTTGTCTATCTCACTGTTACTCGTCCTGATATTGCCTATGCTGTTCATATTGTCAGCTAGTATATGTCAGCTCCATGTATCCCTCATTATGCTGCTTTAGTTCGTATCTTTCGCTATCTCAAAGGTACCTTGTTTCATAGTCTTCATTATTCCGCCCACTCCTCTCTTCAGCTTCGTGCTTTCTCCGATGCTGATTGGGCTGGGGATCCTACTGACTGCCGATCTACTACCGGGTTCTGCTTTTTCTTGGGCGATCCTCTTATTTCTTGGCACAGCAAGAAACAAACTCTTATAGTTCGTTCCAGTACCGAGACTGAATACTGTGCTCTTGCTGATACTACTCAGGAGCTTGTCTAGCTTCGTTGGCTTCTTGCTGGCATGAATGTTACCCCCTCTGGTGCTACTACCCTCTTTTGTGACAATCAGAGTGCTATTTAAATTGCTCACAATGATATTTTTCATGATCGCACCAAGCACATTGAGATTGATTGCCATTTTATTCGTCAACACGTCACTCGTGGTACTGTTTATCTCCATTCGATCTCTTGTGCTGATCAACCTGCTGATATCTTCACCAAAGCTCATTCTCCTGTCCGCTTCGTTGACCATGTTTCCAAACTCTAGTTGGTTGATGTTTATCATTCTTGAGTTTGCGGGTGGTATTAATAAGTAATGTATATAATTAATGTATATGTGTAATGTATAGATTAATAGATAGTGACTAATAATTATGCTCTCCTTTCGGCTGAAAGCTTGCCCTCATGATAGTCTCCCTCGTGATGATGTTTTGTAATAGCATAGCATAGCATAACATATTGTTCTCTCCTATATCAAGGAGTGTAGAGTGTTCCTCTAGATTCAGAAGATTGAATATAAGAGTTATTTCTTTCTCTTCTCAATTAACTCTCTCAAATTATCAATACATATTTCAATTTTACTATGTACACGTATCAACTATCAAGTAAATCTCAATTTTCAAATCTTCTTTCTCAAATTTCCAAATAACTTGGGTCTCGTAGGACCTTGAGGAATGCCACCCTCAATGTACCTAGAGATTTGTTTTGCAAGGTCTTAGATCTAGCTCACTAAATAATGAGAAATTTAATTTCATCAAATATATATAAAAAAAATAGAAAAGAAAACTCTAAGTAGGCAATAGAAGAAAATGATATATATATTGATATATTTTTTTTCTTATTTTGATAATTTAAGAGAAAATTCTGGGTTCTCCTTTACTATTGCTTGAGAAAGATAATTGGATAAAGGAAGAAGTGAATAAAGAAGCTTTATAAATGAGAGAA